>OX031029.1:5010000-7510000 GCA_943735995.1 Sesia bembeciformis | reverse complement strand
GACGTAACAAGAGACTTATTTTTAATGAAAAATTGCCAAACTAAACGTTTAATTAACTACCATTTTAAATGACATTATTGCCACCACGGAAATCATATTCAAAAATAGGGCGAATTATCAATTTATTCGAATTTTCAATTTATTCGTCTATTTATTCATGATAATAAATGTAAACATATCGAAACGAAAACAAGGGACGAAAAAACATGAACTGATTCAGCAAAAGAAAGACACTTTAATGTAAAACTATCCTATTTAACGAGCTTACTTAAATTCCAAGTGCCGAGGATGAAAAAACTGCAACTTCGTAAATATCTATTACGAGTAGGTACATTATTTATTTACAAGTCATATGATAGGTATAATTATTACAAGTCATTATTGTATTAGTTACAAGTCATTATTGTATTAGTTACAAGTCATTATTGTATTAGTTACAAGTCATTATTGTATTACTTACAAGTCATTATTGTATTACTTACGAGCCTCAGCTTTTTACCTTTGCAATAATAATGTTAGATTATTATTGCAATTTTAAAAGAATAAGTACTACTTTAAAGGAAGCGCTTTTGCTTATGATTTGCGCCACACAAGGCGGAAGCTCGCTGCGCGCTTCGACGAGTGCCGACACAGCAACCCGCTCGACCGTGAAACTATTGCCGGCAATCCTTTACCCGCGCAAGCCTTTCACGAGCGATAGCCCGCGAACATTTATTAAATATTGTCAAATATTTTGGCGGATGACGCATTACATTCTTTGTGTGATACCCCTAATTACGTACCTGCTTATACAGATGACTGAAGTGATTTTTTGTTAGAAAGTAGATCTGTAGATTATTAAATATGTAAGTAAGTACTAATAATAAAGATTTTTTTAAGAAAAATATAATATGTTAATAATTGGGTTAGATAAATTTAAATAGTAACTACCCAACTGCAACCGAGCTCACTTTTTCGTCGGAGCATTCAAATTTCAAAGAAAACAACCCATCATGGCGGAAATTAGATACCTATGAGTATAAATGAAGTAAAGAAATCTATGGAAAATCTAGAATTTACAAACAGAAAAAAATTCCTGAAAATCGCGAACATTATCTATTTGGCTGTAAGTCGCTAAACTTTAGAACAGCTAAATCATTTTTGATGTTATTTTCACCGTGTAGTCCCAAGTCCCGTTGAAGTTGTCCCGTGACAGGACTACTCGTACTGCGATTTTTCCTCCCAGACGTTCCGTGACGATGACTTGACAGACATACCTATTATTATATATACATATACCTATATGATAGAAGATAGTTATATCGTGATTAACTTTTATTAACTATTCCTACTTTAAGTCGGTAACGACAATAATTGGTTTATTAGATAAAAATGACTAATCGCCAATAGGTAATCTGTAACATTATTACAAAATTTCAATATTACTCATCAGTCATCATTCTCCTGACCTTATCGCAATAAAATTACATTATTACTATTAACAGCACTTTATTTCGTAATTTACAAAATTAATAAATATTAAGTAAACAAATCCGTGTTGGGGTGATAGTTAAAGATGCCACGGAATTTCTGTGAGGAAAAATCGCAGTACGAGTAGTCCCGTCACGGGACAACTTCAACGGGACTACTGGAACTATGGGATTTTCACCATTTCTAAATGATGAATTTTATGGAAATTTAAAACGTTTATAAGTACTATATTTTACAATGACAATCCACGTGGTGAAGATAATACACTTATAAGAACCCAGATAAATAAGATATCTACGAAATCTAATATAGGGTTATAGAGGAAGCTTATAGATTGGTAGATACAAGTATCTAGTATCAGAATACGATCGACGATTAAGTAACACGAGTGCCCTTTCTAATACTTTTACACATGAAAAGCTCGTGCTCGGGTTACTACTGTCACAAAGATATTCACAATGGTCAACTTTTTACAAAACTAGGTGAACAAACAAACGAATGTGGACACAAATGCTGATCATTAATACATGTCAAGCAGAGACTGCGAGAGACATTTGAACTAAGATCACATCATTAATATTGAGTAGTACACGTAGGCGGTGCCGCTGCCGGTAGAAAAGGATACATTTCATGGAGAAATGCTTTCACCCTTTAGAACTCGCATCTATTTGTCACAGGGATAGCTGCGAATTCTGCTATTAGATAAATAATTATTCTTAGCAGGTCCTGTAAATATACGTACAAAGCAACGTACTTATCAAAAACGATGTGGTTGTGTAAAGTGAAGCTTTCGCCTAATGATGTCAATTTCACGCATGTCTTGTAACCGTATTGAGATATTGTCGATAAAGCAATAGTTGCCTGAGGAGGAGAGATCAGGTGTAGTATAACAAGCTTTCAGAAAGCTTTAAGTATAACAAGCTTTTTAAAACAAGTTTTAAAAAAGGTTCTTAATTTTCAATAAAGTAATAATTCCTTTATGGAAACACTGCCAACTTATTTAAGACGGTGTACTGGATGCGAAGAGTCGAACTTCAGGCATTGTAGCAAAACTTAAGTTTTATGTGGCAATATGGGGGGGGGGGGGGCGTAGGTTGCAGCCGTGGTATCGTAATAGTTCCTTATGTAACTTTTAAAGCTGATAAAAATCAATCATCATCATATCATACCTAACTGCGAACAATCAATAATCGTGATTTTATTGTATCATTTATGCTTCAATTTATAACCGAATAAAAGGACATCAGTTTAAAGGAAATGTTGATTAGATAAAAATACCTTCCCTGTCCTAGATTGTCTGGGAGATATTGCATAGTACAGTTACAATAAGACCGCCTATTGTTTTCTGTTTTGTTCTGTGTGTGCATTTTTTTTTGTAAATATCTTTACATAGTATAAAACAAAGTCGCTTCCCGCCGTCTGTCCCTCTGTATGTACGCTTAGATCTTTTAAAATACGCAACGAATTTTAATGCGGTCTTCCTCAATAGATAGAGTGGTTCAAGAGGAAGGTTTATACGTATAGTTTAATACTGTTTTGTGTTAATTTGTTATATTGCCGGGCATGCAACGCATTTGGGGTTTATGAGCGAAAAACTGATTTAAATGATGATACAGGTTTCTCTTGAATGTAAATTTACTCTATTTAGAAAACTTTGTAGAGCGGATTAAATGATAATCCGAATATGCTATGTCTGGACTGTATGTAGAAGGCATTAATCTTCCCAAGGTCCATCAATTTTTGTTTAGTCATCAAAGATATATGCAGTTATGCAGTCGAGCATTGTCGAGATGGAAAACTACACAGTTTCTATTCATTAATTCTGGGCGTTTTTCTTCCAATGCTTGTATCAATTTTACCAATTGCTGACAGTAGACAAAGAATTAATCATTTGGCCATGTGACAAAATATCGTAATACACAATGCTTTTCTAGTACCGCCATACACATAACATGACTTTGTTCGGAATGAGGCCTGGCTTTAGGACTATTTGTGATGATTCATCTCGCTTAGACTAAGATCGTTTTCGAACATTCTTATCGTAGATGATCCACTTCTCATCGCCTGTTACCAATCTGTTCCGGAATGAATCGATTTCAATTTCATTTCGTTTTAGCAACATCTCGCATATGGAAATTCTATTCGGCAAGTTTCTGTCATTTTATTCATGCGGCATCCAAACACTTACAAAATTCAGTTTATGCTGTGATCAAAAACTATTGAGTGGTGAATGCTAAGCCCCTCCGCAATTTGATGACTGCTTATCTGTCGATCTGCTTCAATTTTTTCAATGATAATGTCAACTTAATACGACCTTAATAGGAGGATCACAGCGAGGAACATCATTCACATCAAAATTACCAGATCTGAATCGACTGAACCATTTTTTTGCAGTAGTTTTAGATAAAGCATCTTCTCCGTAAAAACCAAATATCTGTTTTACAGCACCGGAAGCATTCATACCCTTGACGAAATAAAAATGTAAAACATATCTAATTTTCTCCTTATTAACTTCCATTATAAAATTGATATAAAATTTGAAAAGATAAAACTTTTAACTTGTAATTTCAATTTATTTATTTATTATTTAAGGTACACCATTTGCCGTCTTTACAAAAATCAGCTGTCAATCATATCACTTTCCCGCCAGTGATCAGTGTTGCCAAAAATATAGCACGCTTAAGTGATACGTTCAAAAGGCCGTGAACTTTTCCGACTACCAATTATTATATATATTTCTATCTGAAAGCGAATAAGTCCTTAACAATAAGTTCTCGAGATGGTTCCAATGAATGTAGGCAGAATATAATTAGCACTACAGCCTGTGAACATGTGAACTAGTCCGATCAGTAGGTGTCTGCGATATGTAATTAACGTAGAAAAACATATTATCTAGTGTACGTAACACACCTTTATCGTACTTTCATCTAAGAAGTAAGACCTTTCCTATTAGTTATTACAAGATTTATTGTCAGCTATTGGAATTCCACCTACGCCACAAATAACATTGTCACTAACTAAACAATAGGTAATAATTCCATGGCGACGTAACGAGGACCATCGTGTATCAACATCTAAATACTTAAGATGCAGGTACATACTGCCCGTATGTACCTTTTTACATTTTTATTTAATTTCATCGAAATCGGTGCGATGGTTACCATAATAAAAATAATAATACAAAACAAAATAATGGTCCAGGACGAAATGCATATTTTTTATGTAGTTAACCAACTTTGTGACATAATAAATTAAATAATTACATTATCCTTTCATGTGTCCGTGTCCTTCGATGGAGTAGCTACAAAGGAGCAGAGTTGGCTCTACCAACCCATTAATGCGGACGGCGCGCGGCGGGGGCTCATGATCACTTTGCTCATGTTAATTTATGTGCTTTGTCGCTTTGTCCACTCGACAATGGGTGCATTTTTATAGCGTTCGGCTGCCGGACACCCAGATTAACATCTACTGTTTAGTTTTGGCTTTCTCTCGTTTTGTGCAAGGACACAATGAATACTTAGTTATAACCGGGCACCTGGCATTAATGGTTTCAAAGTATTGGATATTTACATGTATAAAAATTCGCTTGCTTACCAGTAGGTATATTATAATTTTTGAAGTATCAAAGATTACGATATTCCATATATCTAATCATTAGTGATTTCAAGTAAAGAACATAGAAATAATTTCGACAATGGATACGTACCTATGTAATAGATATTCGTTATGTAGGTGTTACATAATGTCAATTAAATAACTTTGTTAGAACATATCTACTTTGTAGGTAATTGAGAATCTATATATTCTTATCCACAAACAAATAGTTTACACAAAATTGATATAACATATTTAGGTACATTACAAAACCACAAAAAAATTTATGTAAGTAAATATAAATGAACAGGGACAAATAAATATACGAATCTATAATAAGAAATCACGATTAAAGATTAAACAAACCTATCTAAATTATATACAACAAGAAATGTTCACGTATGTAAGTCAGAATGATCAGAGTTAGTATACCCGGGTTGCCCCGGAGCCAGATCACCATGAACCCTTACTCGGTAAACACACGTATACACAGGGTCCCCCCAGTTGGAAAGCACTCGTACACGCACCATGTTGTAACCTTTTGTCGCAGGGTGGGTTACCGCGAAGTACTGGATAGGCTTCCCTTCTTTGTCGTACTCGAATGTGCCGAAGTTATGTGGGTACGAGTCGGTTCGATATTCCAAACCTTCCACTTGAATGAGGCGAGGTGCTGACAGTATGTCCCTGTGATCAAGACACCATCACTCAAACGAGGTCAAATTTTGTTAGGTCGGTTTCATTCTCGTAAAACATGACTAAGCGAAAAAAGGTAATTTACATCCCACTACTTTTTTAAAATATCCAAGTATTTTTCCAATTTTATAATTTGCGCCATTTTAACGTTATATAAGTATATTATCATTATTGATTTTCCCTTTTATTACCTCTTATTCTTATTGACTTGAACAACAAACGTACGAAGATACACGTCTTTCTACACATACATAGATCTTTCTACACAATACGGTGCGCTTTTTATTAATATGTAAGTATGTATTTATATAACGATTTATTAAAATTGTATTTATACAATAAAATCAATGTTTATCTCGGTCTATTTATCCGCTTGTTACTTAAGTGCTTATTAAACTATTCTTAGGTGCGTGTTAAACTATTGTTTTTATAGTAGTTCAAGTAGAGATGGTAGATTTGACATAACACTTACTTGGTAGGAGATATATGAGCCGGTATGTGTTCGACGCTGAGACCCGTCACAATCACAGTGCCCAGTAGTCGTATGACCGCTTCTGCCTGCGAGCCCTTGAACGCCCAACACTCGCCTGGCAGCGCGCTTGGATGGATCATGGTCCGGGCGCCGTTGCAGTCGTGACAGAACCAGGACATGAGGACGTGCATGGCCCACCCCACCGGTGACTCGTACATCATGTGCTCTATGGTGTCACCAGTGTCGAGAATACGCCCGCCGGCTGATTCGAGCGCGTAGTCTACCACCTGTCATCAATAGGTATATGTTCATACCGTTCTGTTATTTATTAATACTTCTGTTATTATCAATTATTTATTTAAGCTTCATTGCATAATGATATGTACAACAGGCGGACTTAATACCATAGAGCACGTCTCTCGAGCTGTCGAGCACGCTATCAGTCATCTCTTGTAGACGCTCAAAAAAGCGAGTCATCTCCATATCACCACTGTAGTACGGTGTGGTGTGGTACGTTTCCCATTCTTCTTCCCATAATACTCCTATTTTCCCAGCCCCGAAAACCTTTTTCCAAATTTAAATTCCCACTTCACCCTTCCCCCCAAGTCTAAATGCATTTCAAGATATGCCAACGTCATTCATTGCTGCCGGAAGTTGACCTAATGTGATATAAATAAATATCTATGGCGAACAATAACCGCCAACAATTGGGTGGACTTGTTGCTTGTCCGCCGTCTTTTCCCTCGTCTTTCTTGCTAGAAAAAAACTCATATTTATAAGCCTTAGTATCGACTAAGCAGGGCCGGCTTTACCCATGGTGCAGGGTGTGTGGCGCACACGGGCGCAGGGTCTTGGGGGGCGCCGAGCGCCGCCCGCGATGCCTCCAAAGAGCCTACTAGAGGGCGCCAGGGTATTGATTGCACCCGGGCGCTTCATGGGCTCTGCGGCTAAGGCCCCTGAATATGTCTACTTAGTAAGTGTGTATATTACATAAGCTTGTATGCGTTATATGTATCACTAACAACTTCATACCAAAACCAAATAAAAAGTAAAATAAATTAATTAATCTTTCAGAAAGTCGTAGCAACCGAGAGCCCGGCTACAAAGTCTACGACGAACGTGGAATTAGTACGACTTGAATGCCTACTTTCACACACATTAGTCTTAGCTATCCTGTCTTATATGGAATAGGTCATAAAATTGACAAACCGCTTGCTCGTCCGCCCACTAGTCTATTAAAAAAAGAAATCATATTGCATTCAATCCAGTATTTTACGATTGTTAGTAAACCGTTCACCTATGTACCTACAACGTCCTCATCTACGATTTAATACATAATAAAAGAACCCAATTTCGTTAGTATAAGTACTAACTTTATTATCTTGAGTTTATAAATTTTAAAAAGTTTGGATCTAAAAATAATGATTCATTGCTCTGATTTTTGATCATTTAATTTGTTGTCTGCTAAATCCGCTTGGAACCAGATTTGGTAAGTAGTCTTACGAGACTATAGGTAGGTACATATTTTCAAAGCTAAAGAATCGGATTTATTTTAAAAAATATATTAAAACGGATTTATTCTGTATAAACTATACTTACTTGATGATACTTGACAATGACATCATCATTGTACGAGTATAAAGTATTCACTTTATACAATGACGAAAATGGCAAAAAATATTGTCACAGTAGTTTTTAGAATTAATACGGATGACCAAGAATACGTGGTATTTTTGTTGCAACTGAGTTCTTAAAAATAATAGAACTATAATTAATAGAATAAAATAATACATACTTATTCACACCTTTCAAGATGTCATAATAATTATGTGTGTAGATTAATAAAGTAGGTATTAATAGAACATGGTTAGTTTAACTTCTAACTCATCTGTGATCATAACTCATTACCTGACGATCATAATCATGTACATCGATCGCCTGCCGGTTGTTCCGCCTGAATAGCGATGGTTCCAACGCATCCTTGGCGCGACCTGCCGCCGCAACCACAGCGGGCAGCGCGGCCGATATGCGCTCCATCTCATTCTGCAGACGCTCATGTTTGCGGTTCACCTTTGTTATACAGACTCGTTATTTATATTACCTTGCCAATTATCAATTGTTTTCTTTTGTATTAATAGCCACGGGTGACCAAGCCGCGCTCGAGAGATCATAAACTCTCGCTCTAGTCGTATGTGATTGTATCTCCACTTCTACCGGCATTGCTTTAATGTAACTTAGTGCTGAAGAGCTAAACCGAAGTCCAGCTATGCCGCTCAAATAAAGTAGCACAGGCAGCAGAGAAATGACAGCACAACTGACATAGCCCAAGCTATCCTTAGTTTTTTTAATTAGCAATTTATACGAGCCCACGGACGTCGCCACGGTCGGGCAGGCTGGCATAGGTAACAAATTTTCTGCATTACACTATCTCCTCTGTTTAAATTAGGTATAATAAAATTGTTTGCTTTGCCCCACCCTGGATAAATTCCTGATTACGCCCTTGAATGAGCCTTATTTTTTATACTATATATATATTCTTTTATTTTTTATAGTATTTATTGCTATAGTTATATAATCAGACGAAAATTTTGTTGAATCAATAAAAATCTCAGGACTAAAAATGCAAAAGAATTGAGTTACATATTATTATTATCAAGGTTAAGAACCTCAGCAAGTCCCCGTGTGAGCTGCATGAGTGCAAAATTGAAGTCTCCTTGAAACGTTTCTTGCGGCGGACCCCAAAAATATGAATAAAGATGAACGCCTAGCAATACGGTCGCTGCAATGTAACCCAACGAGACTAAAGCGCTCCGAAGACAACTGTTAGTTCTCTCCTCGTAATCGTACTCCATTGAGCAGAGTATAACGACTGCTGATAGAAGAATAGTACTTAATATTAAAAACTGTAATATATTCACTTTTTTTGAGTAGGTTGTAATCTTTGACATATTAAGTAGGTATATAGTGAAAGGTTGTCATTTTCTAAACTTTTTTATGTGTTTTTTAACCTTTTTTTGATGAAAATAATAATTCATTTTACACTAAAAACCTAAAACCTAACAGATTTAAAAATGTCTATTGTATCGTATATTAGATGCTTACCTATGAAATGTCCGATTTGTATGAGAAACTGATTTTTTTTTGGTATAAAAATATTTATTGTCAGTCAAAATATTGACCCATATTACCTACATACCGCCCCCACCTCGGTAGTTGATTGATGCCACTCGATACACTACTGTAAAAGTATCGTGGACGGGTATTAATGAATTCTTCTACTAATCACAACTATTTCAGAATCAATATTTTTTCTTTGCAAAAAGTTGTCCAAATTTGAAACGAAATGGAAATCTGTCGGGGCAAGGTCCAATGAGTATGGTGAGTGAGAAAGTCACCAGGTCCAGCTCTTGAAGTTTTAAAACTATGAGAAGTGTGAAGTATGAGGGCATTGTCATGAAGAAGTGGAGATGTGCGATTGACCAAACTTGGTTGCTTTGTTGCAGCTTTTCCATCATCATCTGCAGCTCCTTACAGTACACATATGCATCAATCGTTTGACCGGCTCGCAAGAAATTGTAGTGGACAATACCGGCACTGGATCACCAAACTAATTGATACCAGTAGCTTTATCTTAGTTATCTTGTGTTTCGGACATTGTTGGGCTGCAACTCCTGGATGCAGCCACTGATATGAACGTTTGCTGTTATAGTCCATTTCGCATCACAAGTCACGATGCGATTCAAAATTATTTCGTTTTTGTGACGGTTCAATAGCACAGTGCACACTTCGACGCGTTGTTGTTGCTGACGTTGGTTCAGTTCATACGGTACCCACTTTTCGAGCTTCTTTATTTTGCCCATTTAACGTAGATGAACCAACATTGTTTTATCACTAATAATAATAATAAATACTCTTTATTGCATACCAATAGTTAGTACACATGTGCACAAATAATGCAGGCATTCTTGAGATAGAGAAAAATAAGAGGTACCTATAGGTAATGCAAAATGACCGAAATACACAGAATGAATCATGTTCAATATATACCTACCGACTATATCGATAATAAATATAGTATAATAAATACTTATAATCTATACTAATATAATAAAGAGAGAGTGCGAATTTTGCGAGTTTATGTATATGTGGAGGGTAATCTTCGGAACCGCTGCACCTATTTGAAAAATTATTTCACCATTTGAAAGGTACATTATTCCAGATGGACATAGGCTATTATATATTATGTGCAAAAAAATTGACGGGCATGCAACGCATTAATTAATTTAGCATGTCATAAAAAATAGGGTATTTTTATGACATTTCATAGACGGCAAGGGTTATAATAAAACAAGTCGATATCATATGGTATAAGTATTTATTCATCGGCGCATATATAGTGTCGCGTTAAATCTTCTGTCCGTGTGCGGCGTACTCTATGTGTGCGACAGCGACTGTTTTCATGGCCTCGTGCGCTTGGTGCAGGTTGGCGCGCCAGGCGCGCAGCGTGTCGCGCAACTGCTCCCACTGCGCGCGCTCGAACGTGCGATGCATCGTGCTCGACACGCGCACCACACGTGTTGCCTGGTCCATGCGCGCGCGGATTAGACGCGTTTTGAGCACTGTAAATGTGGGTCATGACTTTAGAACCGTATCATACAAGCGGTTTTCGAGCGTAGGCGATGGTCGAGCTACATCGCCGCGACAGATTTTTGTAGCTAGATTAATTTTATTTATTTA
The DNA here is from genome assembly GCA_943735995.1 of Sesia bembeciformis. NCBI lineage: Eukaryota > Metazoa > Arthropoda > Insecta > Lepidoptera > Sesiidae > Sesia > Sesia bembeciformis. The sequence continues at coordinate 7,499,034 of OX031029.1, read as the reverse complement.
TTTAAACAACAGATGGCGCATTACAGTTTATAAAAGCCAATGATATCGCCGTAATCACTGCAACGTCCTCCTAGGACAAAATGCCGCGACGATATCACAGCAACATTGTGACGATGTCGCTCCTTAATGGCCTAAGTTCCAAAATCACTTGTGTGATAAGGTTCCTAGTTAGAAGGGGTTAGACGGCAGGAAAATATATTATTCCTCGTGTGTGAACATTATTGAGCGTCGAGCACACTGTGTAGCCTGTCGATGCTATCCGCGATCAGACGACCGAAATATCTCGAAAAGATTTGGTGAGGTCACTTAAATGCTCATGCGGCCTCGCGCAGAAGTGTGAGGAGCTGTCTTTGTCAGTCGAGCTATTAAGCCGGTCGCATACTATAGTCTTTTTGCCCAGTTTTAGACGGTTTAATCTTAATAAACAATGACATAGAAGTGTATGGTGCGCACAATTTATACGACACGACATACTAGTCTCGGGTCTAGCCAGCAGACCGCGAAGTCGGTCTCTTTTCGAAATTTCTGCAACCGCGCACATTAAGACAAAACTGTACATGGGCACTCTTCAGAGCAGGCATTCTATGCAAATGTTGAGTGGGAAGGACTTTATAAAAAGTCCCCCCTTTATAAAAAAAAAAAAATAATTATAAAATTTTGTAATATTTTTCATTGGTAATACATACCATTCCATACCATCAGCCTGTCTTTCCATCTCCACTGCTGGATATAGGCCTCTCACAAGGACCACCACCATAGAGGACCTTCTTTCTGCTCTACTCATTCAGCTAATGGTAATAAAATTAATAGAAAATGTAAAATTAATAAAAAAATATAATAAACCTTCAATGATAAATGCTTCGACATCCTTTTCCTCTATCTGTAACTCTGAAGTGATGTCATCAAACGTAATTTCAGAGTTGGATTCCGCCATCTGCATGAAGGTCAATATCCGCATCTTCTTGATGTTCTGTTCGTGATTTAACCCTGCAATATTAAAAAGAAAGTATTAATCTCTCAATCCGAATAGATTCATCATTCTGTGCTAGGTCCGGTCTGTCCATATGGTGGGTTATAACCGGAAAGCCCCTTGTTTACACTGATTTATTTAGACACAGCAACATTATACATACAAAACATGATTAAGAGTATACAACTAAGATAAGACTAAGGTAACGTAGGTAGGTAATTAGGTAGGTGTCCTGCATTGGGACGTTATAGGCTGATATGGATCTATATCAATCTGACTATTGCCACCTGTTACAGATTTTTCTCATATTATAGAATACATATTTTGATTGTATATTTACAATCGAAGTAAAATCTCGAATTATAGCATACACTCTCAGCCTCGATATAAAGTACATAAAATGATCAAAAACTACAGTAAATTTAGCATAACTCACCTTGCGACTGCACAAACTCTTTGTGATTGTTGTAAAATGTCTGATAGCTGGATAACTTTTCTGATACAAAGATAGTTAGCAAGTCATGTATCAGCTCTCTCTCTAGGAACCTCACAGGCTTGAGAGCTAACAGGGGGTCCAACAGAAATGTGATGGGGTCCGCTAGAGCAGTCACTATACACTTGATGGCATCTTCACGAGCGTATGAAGCATTCTCGTCAGTGTAAGTGCCCAGAAGCTCGATCATCACCTTTGATGCTAGCTCACTGAAAAAAAAACGGTTAATTTCATCAGAAATGTTTATTATTAACTTTATTATTTTAAAATGTCCTGGATGATTGTATAACACCAGGTAAAGTTAATCAAATATTTTATAACTGCCAAGAATTGCAAAGTTTTAGGTCATACATTCAAACTCTTAACATCCTTCTTTTTGTGTCAAAAATTAAAACGTACTAAAATTTTTATATGTATAATGGGGTAAATTAATTTGGTATATATTTTTAGGATTAAAATATCAGCACTGACATAGAAAAACATTGACAGATGGTTGGTTGCTTAGATACCTTCAACTTATTAATATTTATTTGTGTTTTATATTTTCATTTTTGTTTGATCTGGTGATTGACTGGTAGAGAATGCCTTGGGGTATTCAAGTCCGTCATTTGTACACGTCAAATACTAGTGCATGAAGTTAAAATAAATAAATAAATTTACAGTACATTACAATAAATTAACAGCTTATTACAACTTTGAGGGACATACACCTCTTATTATAGCCCAAATTTACAAATTGCAATTACAGACCTGTTCTGATCCCTGAGCACCTGATGAAGCGAGCGGTAAAGCTTCTGCATCTGTTCATTTGAAGGGGGACAGCTGGCGAACTCTTTCCGCAGCTGCTCAACCCCAGTGAACACTTCCCGCACAGAGCCAACACGAGCTGCTAGCTCAACAACATGGTAATATACATGGTAACGGAGGGGTGAGTTGCTTTCCAGATTATTGTACAGTCGCCATAACCTGAAGAGAAGATAATACATTCTGTATAAATATTTATGTACAGAGTTACAAATAACTTATAACTATTATAAACAGACCCTGTTAGGGTGTAGAAAATAGGAGAGGGTGCATCTCCATACTTAATAATAAAATCTAACTTACAGGAACATTGTATGTGTATATTATATTAACTTCAACAACCACTATGATGTTCCATACCTGAACTCTATCAGTGGCGATTTCTCTAAGTTGGCGAATTTGGCGCCGCCAAACCAAACAAACAAAATAATTAAATTATTTCATCTATAAAAGTATAGGTAACAAGATAAACAAACAGAACAACATAATAGTAAATTATTCAAGATTAAACAATTTATATTTATTTGCACACAAGCCTTCACGTTGCGACTCGCGGTTCAATCTGTGTTGGCGATTCTATCGGCGCCAATGAATTTCATACAAGTGCCCCTTACGTGAAACTTATGAAACAACAAGTGAAACTTACGATTGTAAAGCTACCATTCCAAGTTTGGGTCCAGGTGCTTTTGTGAGACGCTGACTAAATGCCAAAATAAGGTTTTCCCCCCTTTCTAAAGGTATCTGAAAATTAGAATTATTCATGAATATGATTAATAATACACAGAAACTGAACAAATACCAAACAAAATTAAACTATATTAACTATACATACAATCAATCAACAAAGAGACTAATATACATGGTTACTGGTAAATAGAACAGTTTAGGAGGTGGTAGTATAACAACTATTTTTCACTATGACATAATCTGGCCATTATGAAGCTTTTAAACCAAAAACAAAGTTAATAGGATTTCGTTAATAATAAAAAAAAATGAGTTTCATCGATGGTAGGTAGAATTATTTGAAAAAAAATATAAAATCTTAAATATCTAGGAAACTATCAACTTTCGGCCAGGGTATGTAATAATCACATGGAAAAATAATTGTTACACTCCATACTAGTACCACCCCCCCGAAAGGAACTGTTCTATTTACAAGTAACCCTGTATATTAGTCTCTTTGTTGATTGATTGTATGTATAGTTATTGTAAAAGGTGCAACAAGTACTTGTTGCAACAAAAAACGTAATATTATGAGGGTAGTACATTTATGTATGAGAGATCTGACATCTGTTTAAATTGGGGTATCTATGTGTCAGGTCAGACTTGTAAAAAATATTTAAAAAGCTTGTATAACTTTTCTATGCTATATATATATCTATAGTAATTAATATTATTCTATTTAAACAAATTAAACAAACAATTTCTTACTTAAATTGTGTTTAGCCTAGAGTACCACAGTAATCTTATAGTACACTGATGGTACAGATGACCATCAGATGTACAGAAGGTACAGATGATTGAGATCCGAAGGATGCCATGATCTGTGGACTGTATTTTTGCAAGTATGTAATGTATTACGGAATAGCAAAGTGTGTAACTTCGCTTAGTTAATAATGAAACAACCTGTCCATATTCAGCGTGTGCTAGCAGGAGGCACATTCCACGGTTGTTGTGGGGGCCGGTACTTCTATTCTTCTTCGTACGGCGGTATGGTACTTTCGTACACAATGAGCGTGTGGGATCACTATTTCACATGAGGTACTACAGCAGCAGACAAGGTCTGCCACCATGCGGATTCCTTTTGAACCAGTACATGACCAGCAGATTTGAGGTTTCATAACAGACTCACATATATACAACCTTGGACCAGGGCCTACAACCACGCTGCTTCCTCGTAAACCAGTATAGGATCAGAGGCAATGAAAGCATGTCATTGACTAGCAGTCACATGCGTATAACTTGAGGTCATTGAGTTATGAAAAATTATGTGCATAATAGGTGGTAGAAAAATAAAATAATATAAAAAAAACATTTTTTAAAAACAAGCTTTTATGGGAAATATTCATAAAAGTAGGTACCATTTACAATTTGCAGGACAAGCTTGTTGAGAAAAAATAATTCAATATAAACTTATTTTATTCCTTTTAGTACATGGCTGCATAAAAGCTAGTTTTTAAAAAAATGTTTCTTTTATATTATTTTATTTTATTTACATCTTTTTAGTTAGAAATATTTCTCAATCTATCCATTTCAAGTAACACATCATTACAGTCATGTTTTGTTTTGCAAAGTTACATATCTCTGCTACTAATCGTTGAGGAGTGCCCTAATGAGGAGACAATCCTGGCTGCAGCATCGAGTTATTTCTATCATTTTAGTGTATTGTCATCAGAACTGAACAAGCGTGCAAAATTTCAAAGTCGTAAGTTTAGAGGAAGTGATTCAAATTTGGCTTGCAAGATTTTTCGCAAACATACTGTGAAGTTAAATAAAAGCTTGTAAAATGACAATACACAACTTGGCGCAAACATACTCATTGAGATAAGTGGTGTGATAAATATATTCCATTACACATTCAAAATGTCTCTCGACCTTTCGAGGCCATATAGGCCCTTGCCTATATGTTGGGCCAATGTCCGCAGAAGCTTTTCAAACGACTGGATTTCAAAGATCTGTAAAATTACAGAAGATGCACAATAATAAAATACTTACTGACACCATAATTGAGACAATGCTATTTAGAATAGCTTCAATATCGGATTCGTTTTGCTCTTTGAAACAGACATCACACACGCCAACAATTTTATGTAAATCATCCTCTATTCCTTTAGGAGACTTTTCTTCAGAAATTTCAGCACCCAAGCCTTTGAAATATTTTCTTAGTTCCTGGGCCTAAAAATAACAAAGTTATACTTAATGTTCAATATTTAGCAAAAATTTACATTTCTCAATTAGGTTATATTCACTAACCTGATCTTCAAGCGATATTTCCATAAAAACAGCTGGTCCTTGCATTTTGCCTAATTGTTATTACAGTATTATTTCACTATAAATTTAGTCAAATAGAAGAGGTAAATAAGGCTCGTAATTAGTAAATAAGATGTGCATAAAGTGACACGAAGCCGTAAATTGAAATGAGTTGATGCTCTGAAGAAATGTCAAAAAAAGTGTGACCGTCTTAAAAAATGGTGATCTACTAAAACTACAAGGTGCCAGTACTAAATAATACCAAAACACATGCTGAATTATACTAAAAATATACTAAAATAAAAATAAAAAGTAAAAGAGGAAAAATTGAATTAAAACACTTATTATCAGCTACTTTTTTTAATTTTACCAATTACACACCTTCATTATACAGACAATTAAAATAATAATAAATATTTACAATAAGTTTTATTACAAATAGTCAGTATTCGACGGATTATTTTTTACCATATCTTTCGATGGGTCAAATGAGACACAACCTACACTCCCTTCACTTAGACCTTGCTTAACATGCAACAGGCACGCAATATGTTTAGCTAGAAACCTGTTTCTGTATTTAGTTTTAATATGATTAACTTTTGAAAAAATTCTTTCGCATTCAGCGTTTGAAATGGGTATGCACATTAGACATTTTACAAAATTAGTCAAATTTTTGTACTTAGGAACATTTTTACTGTTAACAATACAACTTAATTTGCTCCAAAACTGTTCAACATTTACAGCACTAGCACTACTACTAGAACCACACATCAGGTTTTGTACCTCTGAATCATACTTAATTTGACGATATTCCTCGTCAATTAATTGTCTTACTGTATCATTTGTAGTAATGTTCGGAAACCTGTTCATAACGCTGATAAGAGATGTAAAATTTTCATAAGCCGCTACTTTCATAAGGGTCTATGAAACGTAACTCGGAAAATATTTTTTCATTAATGGGAAATCGACATTTAAGTTGAGTACATAACTCTATCAAAAAGCTTTGACACCTTTTTAAAAAGTCTCTAATTACGATACTACTGTTACTTGGTTGATTTCTTAACAGCCCTATTTCATTAGATACTTTTATACCTAAGTATATCTCATGTAATTCTACAAAATTTATATTACTATTAGGATCTATGTCCTCAATAGCAGTGGCACGAATATAGCTGCTTTTCATGTAGCAACTTAATATTGTTTTAAACATGTCAGTCAAATCCCGATAAAAAGTATGAACAACACATGCATTACCTTGAAAAATTATGTTAAACTTGTTGACTATATGCAAAATATAATCTAAAAACAAAAAGTAGAGCTTTATTTATTTATTTTCGAAACTTTCATGTAAAAAAATCGCCGAATGGCTAGGGTTATGTTCTACGAGATGTTCTTGCTGAACATACAGCTGAAGTGTATTCCACTTTTCTACTATGCGATTTACACAGCCGTGTAGGGAGAGCCAACGTATGTCGCAGTGACGTAAAATATTGTGATGCTCTGATTCTACAAAGGTCTGAAATTCTGCAAATTCTCTTTTGCGTTTGCTACTATGGCCAAAATAATTATAGACTTCTTTCACAATTTGATCCAATGCTTTAGGTAACTTTTCCCAGGCATAACTTACAGCTAATGCTGATGAATGACATGCACATTTTACAAAAATACAATTAGAATTGACCGACTTAATCTTTGCAACCACACTATTATTTCTGCCAAACATTACATTTGTTGTATCAGCTGCAAATCCTAAAATATTTTCAATGTTTAAATTTAATTCTCGCAAACTTTTACACAGTGAGTTAAAAATATTTTCAGCAGTTTCACTTGATAGATTCACAGAACATAAAAAATTGGTTTTTACTGTATTATCCTGAACGCTATAAAACTTTATTGCAATGGCAAGTAATTTTTCTGTTGTAATGTCTGTGCTTTCATCTATAATTAATGAAAAAGTAGCAGCATTACCTGATAAACTTGACGTATTTTTTATATCGGTTAATAACTGCTTTTCAAATGATGGCGCCATTACGTCGGTAAACTAACTGAGCAGATTTAGTGCGTTTGCAAGAAAAACCCTTTGCAATTTCCGAATCATAAAACATTTTGCTGAATAAATCGCTGAGATGATCCATGGCCCGAAATGGTATGTTATGTTCTGCCAACGCTGCATAAAATATAAGCTCTGCTTTTCTTACTTCTTCAGATATGGGTCCTTTCCTTTGAAATAATTTATCGATCTGAAAATAAACAGTATTTGATTAATTTTCCTATCGTATAAAATAAGTAAAATAACTATAATACCTATTTCTTATCTTGGGAAACTAGTGTCTCATTCAGTTGAAAATTAATATTCTTGATAAAAATATTACATATGTTTGAACCCTGCAAAACTATCTTTCCATCCCACAGAACCAGTTCGGCATGTATGTATACCTACACTTTCATTTATGAAAATTTCAAAATTCAGCTTTCTGAAATCGCTTGAGAATTGATTATACATGTGTGTACTAGGGCTTGAGCTCCGGAATTCCGGAACTGGCCCAATTCCGGAATTCCGATGAAATCCAATATCGTTTCCAATTCCGGAATTGGCGAGAGCAATATCGGAATTTCGATATTGAAAAATAATTTAAAAAAATAAAATAAAAATTAATAAAAATCAGTAAATTTTGCACTTCAGAAGATCTACGTGATCTTTTTCATAGATGTGGATATAAATTACCGGAATCTGGTACCGCCATAAAAGGAATTGTGCTTAACCAATTTAAAATTATTAAAAACCAGCTTCGACAAAACATCGCACAGGATACCACAAAACGTTATTCTGTAACTCTCGACGAGTATACGTCAACACGTAACAGACGATACGTGAATGTAAATTTACACTGACAAATTTAAAGATAATTTTAAAAACCTAGGACTTGTGAGAATTGAAGGCAGTATGCCTGCAATGACCGCCTATACTTATCTGAAAGCACATCTCAAAGAGTTTGCTGTTGATCTAGATAAAGATGTAGTTTGTTTGACAACTGACGGAGCATCAGTGATGGTCAAAATGGGCCAGTATTATGAAGGCTATCACCAAATATGTCTGGCGCATGGCATACAATTAGGAGTGACTGATGTTTTGTACAAGAAAAACTCAAACGAAGAAAGGAACAGTAGGCAGGGGGATATTGTGGACCCGACGATTGATACAAATATGTTTGAACCTGAATATGAGAACGAAGAGGAGACATTAGAGGAAAATTATGCTGATGGAAATGAAGAATTTAACAGTGGTTTTGATATTGATATACCAACAATTGAAACAGAAAGAGAACTTAACTTTAAAGAACCAGTGGAGAAGATTCGAAAGTTGGTCAGGTCTGTACGAAAGTCAAGCTTAAAGAACGAAGCTATTCAAAAATATGTTATAGAAGAGTTTGGCAAAGAATTAAACCTAATACTGGATTGTAAAACGAGATGGTCCAGTTTAAGCGACATGATTGAGAGATTTTTGAAGCTGAAGTCCTGTATTACCAAAGGCTTTTTAGACTTGGATATTGTGGTTCCCGTAAGTGAAGAGTCCATGTCAATACTCAAAGAGCTACACGAGACTCTCCATATCGTTAAAATAACCGTGGAGTCACTGTGCACCAGAGATGCTAATCTGATGACTGCTGACATAGCCCTAAAGTTTATGTTAAAGTCATTAGATAGCCAAAATGGTAATATCAGCAACAAGTTGGCACAGAGCCTTAGAAACAGAATAAAGGAAAGACGTCTTCCGTTGGCATCTGTGCTGACGTATCTTTACGATTCTGAAGACTACCATGAAGACAACTTTGACCATGAAACTTTCAAAAAACCAACAGGAGAAGAAATGCTTAATGAAATAATTAAAATAATTAAAAGATTAGAGCATTTAGAGCCACAGGAAAGAATCCCAGAGAAAGAGGAGGAAAATACCGATTCTGCTGAAATACATACAAATACAGAAACTGTAAAAAAAGACATGAAAAAAAAAGCTACAAGAAACAATACAGAAGAAATTGACAACAAAAAATAAAAGGAAAACTAACGTTTTTGATTTAGAGAGCTTGATAAGAGTAGAGATGGCGGTTTTTGAAAACGGTGGCGTCAGAGGACAATATTTAGAAAAATGTTTTCAATATTTGAAAACAATACCGCCAACGAGCGTAGAAGCTGAAAGAGCTTTTTCAGCGGTCAGTTACATTTGTAATCGCGTACGAAGTTCACTAAACGACGACAGCTTAAATGCGCTTACATTTTTGAAATTTCATTACGAAAAAAAATAGTACTTTTGCAGCTGTCGTCCGTTAGTGAGCTTTGTAATCTTCGTATGCGATTTAAATTACTTCACTTTACTTCTTTAATTTCTGGATCATTTCTTTCTTTTTTTTAATTATAGTTCAAAAACTTAATGCTTTTATTTGTTTTATTTATTCATATTTCGGATACTTACTGAGAAAGTAAATCCATAAATCCATATTTAAATAATAAAAATGTTGGGAAAATTTTGCAAATTTAGATTAGAGTAAATAAAACTTAACTATCATTGTAGATACAAAAAGATATTGTTGAGTTCCGGAATTCCGGAATTCCGGAATTGAAATACTGAATATCGAAACACAATTCCGGAATTGAAAATGCGTCCGATATTTAAGCCCTAGTGTGTACAACTGTACATGTACACTGGCCAAGATCCATAGGACATCCTGTACAAGTAGGACAATTAATTTATGTGCCAAAAAAAAATAAGGGACACAATAATCTTATAAATTAATGGGGGCATAGCTTTCTTACCTTGGATTGTCCACTATAATGTATAAGTTTCTGCCAATGTTTTTCAGAATCTGCATGACTTTTAATTGTTGCCATTCTGCTCAAAAATGTTGCTCCACAAGTTTTACACAAGGCGTTCTCACTATTTTTATCTTTTGTCAACCATGACGAAAATTCAGGATTTTGTTCCCACTCAGATCTATATTTCTGATCGTATTTGCGCTTCATTATCTTCACTACACACGCACGATAACACAGAGAGACATAAATAAAGAACAAAAAAATCCGTGGTCCCTTTTATACTTATTGCTAGGAATTATTTTTTAAGTTTCAGTAATTCCCCGCGACGTAGAGCATGTAACGTAGATATGTAGCTAAAGCACGATTCGCGGTTTTGTTAGCATTAACCGTTCGAAAGAGACAAAATGATACAGTTGCGGTAAACATCAGACAAAGACAAAATTATGTGAACGAAATACGAACGAATGGAAATTAGTGTTGCCCGCCCAACCCAAAAATATATCAATAATGTGTTTAAAAATGTTGAAAGTTTAAAAATGTACCAAAAAATACCAGAATATGAAAGGATACCAAAAAAAAAACTAAATTAGTTTTACGGAGCCCAAATTATACCAATTTGGTACTGAATATACTAAAAACGGTCACACTGTCAAAAATGATTTAATATGTCAAAATTTTTGTCTATGGTCTACTACACACAAAGGTCTATGATATGATCAGCATGGCATATTTCATGAGCAGTTGAAAATCATACGAAATGATTCTTCGTACGTCATACTTGCTACTATCGTTATTGGTCTGGTAAAAATAATTGCAATGAAATCGTAGATTGTTCGGATTTCATCGCAAGACATCGGCTTGTAAAGACGATAGCACTTTACTGAGGGACTTTACTTACTCCGACGGGATACACATTGACAGGATAAGTTTTAGATTTTGTAATTGTTTGACAAATAAAACTTGACACTGGCTGAATGTGCTAATTGCGCCATTGCCATTGCCAATACCAAGTATGAAGAAAAAAAATGACGAATGTTTTCAAAGTTGCGGAAAGTTGTGTCACTATCATAATTAATTAATAAATTTTATTATATGTACTTACAATTCAATGTGAGTGTGGACTTTAAGAAGGAACTCTGGAGCATATTTTTTTTGGTTGTCCCCGCCTTGCAACGCCTCTACGATATGTTTCCCCCTTCTTTTCTTCGCCCTGTAAATGTGAATTACATACTAACCTTTGTCATTTCCCCTGGTATCAATATTCTTCACCAATAATTCATTTGTTAATAACATTCTTCTTTAATTATTTTTTAACTATTACATCATATTCATCATCAGTATTCTATTTTAAGTATATAATTATTAACCAAAAATACTTTTTCCTCTGTCTTCATATTTATTATAATATTAATATCTTATGTACTTATATATAAATTTAAGTATTCTTTGTTTTAGTGCGCTCAACTGGAACCGGTATAATCCCCGTGTGTCTTCTTCTTTCAATGTTTTTTACTGTTTCATTCAACCTTGACATTGGCAGAATCATCGAAGTCTCGATGGCGTCATATTAAGAAATTGGATTGAAAATTATAGTTATTTCGAATTTCCTGTGACTAAGAAAGGCAAATAACACACATGAGGATATAGTAAAATCATCAGGTGTAACATAAAGTTCATATCATGTCTAGTTTCCACAAAACTATTGACACACGTGTTAGTATTAATGGCACTAAACTAAAAAACAATTTACCATTTGTATCATCTGGTATTCCCTCTCTAGACCACATTGTCGGTAAGATTAGTTTCCTGTGAATTTATAACTACAATTACAACTTATGATGCCTCATACCCATGTCATACCTTATTTATTTTCTAGGCGGAGGTTTACCGTCGGGCGCTATTTTCGCAGTCGGTAAGTATTCAAAAATAAAAAAATTCTGACGATAGAAGGCTGAAATATATACATACATCAATAATGTTTCTCAATTCTAAGATGGAGAATTAACTATTTATCCAGCCTTTATTTTACAGAGGAAGATATATTGAACAACTACAGTAGAGTCCTTAGCAAATACTTTCTTGCTGAAGGTATAGTGTGTAAGCATGCCCTATTTGTTGCTTCTGCCGAGGATGATCCTCATGGAATTGTAAGTTGTGTGTTATATAAATTAGAGAAATCCTTTGTTAGTACATATATAGAAAATGCTTGTATTCTGTAACTGGCACTTACTACTATTGAATGAGCCTTATAGTCCCAAAATTTTATATGGTGTTTGACAATACCAATATTTAAATCTAAACTTTAGGTACAAGAACTGCCCTTAGCATGCACAGCACCTCAAGATGACATTAATGCAGCATCTAAGGCTATAGACAAAATGAAAATAGCCTGGAGGTATGAGAGCCTTGGACAAGTGGAGTCATCATTTGGTTGCAATGCTAACTTTGGACATCATTTTGATTTGAGCAAGCACATTGATGCTGATACAATAAAAAATAACAAAATATCCTATTGGACTTCAAATCATAAACAAGAAAATGTGACAGGTAAAATGATTAAAATATGATTATTTTTTTCTAATTTTCCATTTTTCATAAAAATCATTTGATGAATGTGGAAAGTTATTTGTCAGTTATTATTTTTAAAATATATTGCAATAAAAAAAAACTTATGTGGATGAACTAACTAAATTGATTAAATTTATTTTAGGTTTCAAAAATAGTTTATACTACCAACTCCTAACGAGCATAAAAGATGTTGTTTCCAAAGAGGATTATCAGAACAGTGGAAAGAGCGATAAAAACATTCTACGAATTAATATCCAGTCACTAGGATCACCAATCTGGATGGCCTTAGACTGTAACTCAGATTTCACACTAAATTATGGACAAGATTTGATTAAATTTATGTATTGTCTCCGAGTTTTACTTAGAGACACTAATGCGGTAGCTTTTGTTACAATACCATCACATTTGTTTGATGTAAGTATTATCAGAACATTGTGTGATGTCAACCTGCTTTAGAATAGCACCACCCCAACCCAGAAATGGCGTAAACCCCGCAGGGGTCGTAAATGGCGACAAAGGGATAACAAAACCGCTCTGAAAGAGTGGGCTCGCCAACCCACTTCGACAGCATGCCGTCACAAATCTCATGCACAAGACAATGTTTATGAGGAGGCCCATAGCCACCAGTTAACAACAAAAGGGCTGGTTAGGTACTGTATGGTTGTTTGATGGTACTTCATAGCAGACATTTATCCTTCAAACGAAATTACAATATTTATTTTAAAGAATATAATATAAGAAATTAGGCATTACTCTACAAAAGTCCATCATGCAGTGTAATAATGAAAGATGTGTTAAAAACCATATTGCCCATAGTTCCATATACTCATGACAGCTTGCAATGTTTACCATATCCATATTTAAATATTACACTAATTTGAATAGGCGTTTAAGCTTCATTATACCATACTGCCAGTTTGTATCTCTCCACTGCTGTATATAGATAGGGCTTTGCCCAAGGGCTACCACCACACACACTCTTCTCGTCCAAACCATTACTGGCCAGTCTTTATGTTGTCAGCCTACTAAGGTTCACTAAGGATTATTTTTTTCAGGATGACACACTCATAAAAAGACTACTCTACTCAGTAGACAATGCAATCAGAATAGAATCTTTTGCCGGTTCAAGCAAAGAAACAAATCCCGTTTACAAAGATTACCATGGGCTTTTCCACATTACAAAACTATCCGCCATATATTCCCTAGTGCCTTTTGTACCTCCCAGTCTAGACCTAGCATTTAAACTGAGAAGGAAGAAGTTCATCATAGAAAAACTTCATTTGCCTCCAGGTAAAGAGACCTCATTTCTAAAGTCTATCATTCAAAAGCTACCTTTACAGTTCCATTATAGGCCTTATCATTTGTTAATTAAAGTTGACCTTATTATTCGTACTCCACCTGGTAGTAATACTAGTGGATGCTTTTTAAGTTAAATCCGTTTTTTACCGGACTACGGAGAATTGGACAATGATGGGTTATGATTTTAATAGTCCTGTTTGTATTTTGGTTACGTTCGAAGAAAATGATCACGAACCAAATTTCGAACCACTCTATTATCAATAAAATCATATTATGCCCACGTGGACACTAGAGTGATTGAACTTTGAGTTCTCGCTCGCGCACGTTGCTGCGACAATAAATTAAAGTTCAAAGCATCAACCGCTGGTCATTCAAGGTAATCGCTCTGTGAGAGATATTTGTTTTGTTCCTTCATTAATTTTTAAATAAAATTTTTCTTCATTTTTAATAAAACAGAAGTCAAATAACTATTATGAAAAGTCGGCAATATCTGTAAATACTTAAATAGGAAGTAAGTATTTACAGATATTGCCGACTTTTCATAATAGTTATTTGACTTCTGTTTTATTTAAAAACTGAAGAAACCAGCTTGTCAAATAAACCGATTATTAGACCCTAATGTTAACATCAGTCAAGAATGACAAACATTGGCACGCCCCGGAATGTAGCCGCCTACTTTCGAGAATTAGGAATGGATTTGGAAAAAGCACTGGCAAATAAGAGAACTAAAGTGTATAATGCCTGCTGTACTCCGCGAGAAAAGCCGAGGGCGAGAATGTAGAGGGATACCTCTACATTCTCAGAATGAATGAAATGATGAAATGCCTCAGAATTTAGCCTGGGCCTCAGAGTTTAATTTATCACGCTAAACTATTTTATCCTAGGCTAAACTGGTTGATCCTAACACGCTTCAGATAAACCAGTTCTGTCTAGAGAAAACTAGTTTATCCTGAAATAGGATTTGACCAGTAACATACATATAAATACGGTTCAGATGAATTTCCATAGAATTTGCAAGTATAGTCATTATCATTTTTGGTCGAGTTGCCTGAAATGCACTTTGACTAAGAAGCAGTATGTCTAAAGTCAATGCCTACAAAGCAAAATACTTTAGTGGTAAAATGTCTGCAAAACAAAATGCCGCTACCGCTACCGCTTCTACCGGCAGATTATATATCTGGCGCCTGGAATTTCATAGTACAGCATTTTGTAAATACAGAGGAAATGTAAAAAAATCAGGAATACTATGAGAAACAGTGGTTAAAGTTTGTGCCAGAAATAATAAGTTGTGCAAGTGAAACACACAGGGCCAACAATGGGATAGAAGGCTGGCATAGAAGATTTAATGCTCATGTACCATCCAATTCGACATTTATTGATTTGCTACAAAAAATATTAATAGAGGCAATGTGGCATGACAAGAAAATAAAAGTTTAAAAAGTTAAATGAAAAAAGCATACATAAGACACTTCTAATTTCTGGATCGTATACGCAAGATTAAGGCAAATTAAAATTTTCGTATATCATTCGTTCTGATATGATTTTTTTGATTTCAAGCCAACCTACTATATTTTAGTGGTTTTAATAATAAGGATAATGATTTGATTTTTTGTTTTTTCGAATTAATATTGTTTTATTTTATGACATTAACACTTTTAATAACCCACATATAACTACACCCGTAATAAAATACTTGATTATCTTCTAAGTTACCCAGTTTTTTTGTGATGTACATTTCAAGTCCTGCTTCTTAGTCATTGTGCGGTTTAGGCATACTGCTTCATTGGCATCCTACCTTTTAAGCATGCGACTTTATAGTCACCTGTAGGCATTTTAGACAACTCGATCAAAAATGGTCGTTATTACAATGACTACACTTACATTAATTTGCCTACATCGCTTGCTGCTTGAGATGATGAGATGAATGAAAGAGTGTTTACGAATTCGATGCCAGTTAAACCATACAAATCGTTGTTTTCAGAATTACAAGAGTCAAGTGAACGCGAACAAGACGATATTACAGCCACACCAGTGACCTGTGGAGGATTCAAGAAAAAAGATATAGATTTTTAAGCAATTTTTACACTGGAAAGAACTGGTTGAACATTTATGTCTAATAATAATAAATATCTTTGTACAGACCTATCGATGTTTAATTTAGTTCTATAATTCTATTGATACACACATTATAATGAATGAAAGTGAGACGCTTCCATCACACAAGCGGCGGCAACTCATGCATTAATTTTAAACAAAAATGCCTTAATTATTAGTCACCCCACGAGTTCACCAGAGCGTATCTCCCTAAAACCGGCGAATCTATTCACTGTATGATTATTATTCACCTGCTCACAATACTAGCTGGCATTGCGATACTACACCGCTTGTTCCGGAATTATTTGTGTGAAAATAATGTTCATTAAACGCTTATACTGAAAGCAATGCAATAAAACCCCATAAGTGACAGAGACAAAAATGAAGTGTAAAAACATTCTAAGTGCTAAAATTGTGTTTGGATTTTTCAATACTATATTCTTTGTAAGTAATTCCTTGTACAACTAAAATTTAATTGCGTACTAAAAAGATAACATTTAGGTAGACTTTCATTGTATTTGTAGGTATGCGGATTCGCGGAAGTAGTGTGTGGTTTCCTTCTCCTGTGCGACTCTCAAAGGATCCTTCTCTCGCGGCTGCTGGCGGCCCCGGACGGCATGCTCACTGAACCGCCATTCTACTACTTGGCTCTGGCGTTACTGGCTTGTGGGCTGGCTGTGTGCGCTACTGCCACCCTGGGGTGCTGGGCCACATACATACCGGGTTACATCATACTTACCTTTGTAAGTTATAGTTTTTCATTCTGTGTACATTAATGTAACTTTATGGCCTCTTCCCTTATGATGTCGGTCGGCTTTAAAATAGCACCATCCCATCTCTTCCCGTGCCGGTAATGGTGACTAAGGGATAACAAAGCGGCTACCACAATCTCTAAAGAACTGCACCACCTCTAAAAGAGTGGACTCACCACCACGCTTAGTCTGCGTGACGCGTTTTAAGGGCATACATCACTCATACACAAGATATCCATATCCAGTAGTGGATGTTACAAGAGCTGGTTGCGGTCCTGGTTCTCCACTTGTAGGTACTAGGAAAGATAGATATGTATGCAGTAACTCGTAATTATGGTGAATTTTATGCAACTTCAATTATTGTAGTTTGAAAAAAGGAATACGTAACTACTGTGCGCGAATTTTCTTGTAACGGATACTGTAGAGTCTAGTTTGTAGAGCCACGAGACCTGGTCTACAGTGGCTCGGCAACCTTTCTCTATAGAAGGGCCATTTGGTGGTACAACGAATCTAGTGCGGGCCGCATGTCAACAGGAAATTAGAATTACATATCTTATACTATTAAGCGAGCTAATGTTGTTAGCTTACCTATTGAGCTAAGGAAATTTCAAATTCCCCTTATGTACAATAATTCTAGAAAATTAAATGGCATTAGTTAGAAACGGTCATCACGATGCGACTTTTAGTTTGCTAGAATATTGGACCCTAGATTTTTATGGAGCCTTATACCTGGAACTACAAGTTCTGTACTATGTAGTGTTTCATAAGATCCGACTTTTTGTCGATAGCTGTCTAATGTTGGTACAGTTCCCGCCTATAGGTACTCCTATATATGCCACTTCATGAATAAGAAAAAATAATCGGATACTACGTTGAAAGCAGCTGGAGGTCTCAGGCTACAGTGAATGAAGAGGTATTTTTCGCTTTGCTCATTGTCAGTGCAATTTGTCATTTAATGTACAGACATAAAACAACCATAACATAAAGGAACTACTGATCGAAAGATAATTAGATGAGTCGAGTTTTAACTTTGAAAGGTCTCATTTAATGAATTGAACAAATTATTTAGTCTCACTATAAATTAAAACATCACTCTCAACCGGCCACTCAAGGTCCTCCATCTAGAGAAAATTCCTACATGCCTTCTGTCTATTTTCTATTGTAATTTCCAGTATTTCCTTGTCGTACTGTCGTTGCTATTGTGCGAGTGCGCGGGCGGCGTAATAGCAGCGGTGTGGCCTCGCTGCGCCGGCCTGCAGAGCTCTCGTGGCGGCGCGGTCGGCGCCATACAGGCTTATTATGCGGTGCCGGACTACGAGGAGTTCACTGCCGCTGTAGACCTAGCACAGACACAGGTAGATACGTTTCTCAAGCGGTGTTGCTATGTAAACAGTTTGGTAATGTGATAGCCACGATGTGGCTTTGCTATGTCGGCCTTTAGCCAAATCAGCGGCTATATATATGAACAATATATATGAATCTATGTATATAATGTAGATTAGGGTAAGTTTAATGCTATAGAAAGACTTAGTATTTGTGATATATTAGCATCAATGTGGCCTCGCTGCGCGGCATGTCGGCCGACGGAGCTCAAAGAGCGGCGCAGTTGAAGCCATTCGACCTTTTTTTTATAAAAATGAAGCGGACGGGCAAGCGGCCAACGTGATGATAAGTGGCTACCGCCGCACATAGATTCTACTAACATGTAGGTACATTCTACCATTACAGGTAGAAATGCACATGTTAGTAGAAGACACGTTTCAACAGCCAAATTTTATTACCTATATACATTTCAAAAAATTGTGCCTATATACATAATATAATATTATTTATTTTTGCTATTGCTAATATGTAAGAATAGTGTAAATTCTTCATAATACCAAATAAGTGTTTGTACGAGAATGCTGGCATATCTGTAATTTAAATCATATACCTACCTATCTAATAACTTCTATGTATTCCACTCGTAGATAAAATACGTAGAAGTCATTGCATTACCAGGCTATATAACTTTTTAAACTTTCACGTTTTGTAAACATTTTTTATTCTAAATCGGTTCTGAACGCGTATAATGCTATTTGTTTACCTTTTATTACTACTTACTCGGCGTTTCGGCACGGGTTACACCAGCCGTGGTCACGAGTTGACTTATTATATTTGGACACGATATAAAATTAGATTTAGAATATAAAATTACCAGGCTACTTAGAAAATTTTGCGACAGAGTTTTATCTGTGGAGCACCAGCTGGTTTTGATGAAAACTATGACTATCCATAATATCAAAACACGCCAAATTCAAATTTCACTCCATATTTTTTTACAGGCTGAATCAAAATCTCGTCTCATTAAAAATGGATATTCGACGGGAACATTTCCGCGCTATGATTTTAAATGTTCTTTAAAACCTGAAGATTATTTCAATATATTAGCGTTTGTAGACAAGTGTCCAGGTCTCCATGGACTGCTGCTGCACCACGACAACGCTCAGCGCTCAAAACAAGGGACTTTTGGATATTACTCCGATTAAAGATTTAGCCTATCCTCCTTACAGTCCCGACTTGACACCTTGTGACTTTTTTTATTTCCTAAAATCCCAACTAAAAGGGAAGTAGCTTTCGTCGCCGGAAGACGCGCTGGCTACGTTTAAAGAGGCTGTGAAAGAAGTACCTGTGGAAGATTGAATTTTTTTTTAAAGATTAGTTCAGACCCATGAAACTTTGTATGGATGCAAGTGAACTTTGAAAAAATATTGTAAAAAAATTAGAACCCGTAGAACATATTTTTTTCTTTTTAGCAAAATTTTCAGTTCCCCGCGTATAAGTAAAACGATGCTGTGAATTTATAACAATGTCCTGTATGTATTTAATAGATAAGTCTTCAAAAATATAATTTTGTTTATACGTACATTTTATATTTATTTTGCATGCCCATTATGGCAAATGCGACGCACTGTTGTACTTTTTAGTTACTTATGTTTGTCATATGTGATGGCGTACAATAAAGATATTTATCTCTATTTCAATTGTTCCTAACATAATTGTTCCAGTTGCAATGTTGCGGCATGAGCACCGCGCGCAACTACGACATGTCCACGTGGCAGCTGCGACGACTCGGGCCGCGCGGCATGTCGGTGCCGCTCAGCTGCTGCGTGCAACATCAACACAACGCTTCCTATCTTAACCCCGTTCCTATCGACCAGTCGCGCTGCCAGGAGATCCAGCCCAACGCTGCCTTGAGACACGTGCCGGTAACACTCTCCATAAAATACTATGCCTAATGTAGCAGCCAGTAGTTGAAATGTACCGCTGTCTTGCTCGCTTATCATCTCATACATACAACTATTTACGCTATACAGGATGTCCGGACACACCCTGTTCTATAGTCCGGCAACATTTCCTAAGCGCCAAACCATTTATCCCTACTCGTGATTTACACTGTTAAGTGACACAACGTTACATTTTATTTTTCTAAAAGTAACAATTTATTGGGCTTTATATTTGGCATGTGATAAATTAGGTAAAACGCAAAAAAAAAAATTGAATTCTTTGCAAAATGATATGAAGAAAAATTATATCACTGGCATGGAATTCATGGTTCCAAGGCTTCAGGAATAGTATGGAGACATCCTATCGAAAGCCACAGAAATAAATTACAATATGCAATTCTAGCTTACAAGCACTATAAATTCTACAACACAATGTTAGAATTAATAAATTTAATTCTTAATAAGTTTGAATTGGAAAATATGTCGTAAACTTAATCACCAATCTGCTAACTCATTAGTACTAAATCGAAAAGCATAAAAAACAAGAATGGCGCCGACTATTTCAAAGCAGATAATTTGCCTTCTTTCCGCACTGGACCTACCTGGTGGATAATGGCTCGGAACTCCCGTGATTTGTAGGGGAGGCTTGTCCCACAGTGGAACTTTATAGTCAATAATAATGTCTCACTGCTCCCAGGGTAGGGATGTCAAAATCAGCAATCTTTGTTTTGATCCTGACTCCATCTTTAGACATATGATGATAAAAAATCCAATTTGTTTCAGAGCATCTATAAGATACGTTAACATCACGCTAACATAACCAAAACCATTCCATTTTAGTTGTAAAACTTATTACTAAAGTCTGAATGAGCTGTTGCTGATCATACCTAAAATTGCAGCAAGATTCCACCCAACAGACAAGAAATAATTAAATACACCTCATAACTTGCCTAACACTCAGCGTATTCTATAATTTACATAGGATTACTTAGAATAAAAAAAATCTGATAAGAAATTTCGTTGCAGGGATGCCTGAGCAAACTAGAAGATTGGTACCAGCAACAATACCTCGTGTTAATGTTGGCACTGTTCACCGTCGCGGTGTTCAAACTTGGTATACTTCTGAGCACAGTGTTCTCTTGCATCCGACTGAGAAAGCGCCGTCAGCGTATGAGCTCTTATATCATGAAAAACATTGATAAGAAACCTAGCGAAAATTTGTACGAGAGTAAAATAGGTACATTGCGGGATGAGCCCATCATGGCAAAGTACGTGCAACCGAATAACTTTTATAGCCCTCGAGTACGGAACCCGAGGATTTTCCATACAAAGCCTAACGAGATGGTATGAGAATTAGCAGCGGAGATAAATGCTTTAGAGAGGAAATTGGAGAAGTTTTCAGACTATTTGTATAAACATGAAGCAGACTCCATTATGTGGTAGTTACGAGTGTGTATTGTAATTAACAACGATCCTAACACTGCCGACAAACATCTAGAGTTAAAACAATTACACCGTTTTTTGCTGCTGTTTGCACACAACTTACTATAGGTGACTAATGGCTCGTGTAGACAAGATTCTCGAACGGTTCGGACGTGAATGTTGTATACGATTCTCGTATGAGACCAAACTACATACAATTTTCGCCTACAACTGTTTACATGATGATAACAAGGACAACAGTGATCAGATGATGATAACAATTGTTTATTATTATAAGCTAGTGCTTTTGACCGATGTTCGAGAAAATGTCCTTGTGTAAATGAGCCTAAGGTTTATATTCAGTGCTGTTGGCGTCTCATTGTCGCTCATTGAACATAATAACGAGCTGTAAATGACACAATATATTCGGTTGAATAATAATGTGTCCATCCTCGTCCCCAGTAATTCTCTCGTGCCTGAGGAAGGCAATTCACTGTTCCAGTGTACGTTGTGGAGTGCACGTAAGTTCGGTACGCGGCTGTAATGAGTTGTGTGATACGATACGACACAGTGATCAGCATATTTAACAGTGAACAGTATTTTCCGCTATTTTGTTTGTAACGTGCCATATCATACAGGGTCAATCAGGGTAATATGTAATTGCGGTAATTAAGAACATGCTTTAATCAATTTATATATCCTTCATTAATCTATTATATAGGTGTATATGCGAAGGGTTATTTCTTTGTTACCTTAAAACTCTGAAACAAGTCGACGAATCGCTGTCAAAGGCATAATGTGTAAATGCATATTCCCACATAATGTATATGTGTGGCTTTGACATATATATATATATATATATATATATATATATATATATATATATATATATATATATATATATATATATTAAACTTTAAATATATATTTACACAAGTCTTTAATTATAATTCCACGCGAACAAATTACCATAAATTATAAGCACCAGTTACCCAGTTACCTCTGTTCACAACTACCTTTGATTGACCAATCGCCGATTTTAATTCGCAATCACCTAAAAACTTCCACACAAAATATTAGCAGTGAATACGAAATACAAATAATAGTTTTATAGGTTATTTTTAATTGTTCTCTAAAGTATTTGCTCCGTTATTTGCATTTATATAAGGTTTATATGTAAGTTTAATTCAAAGACTCGATATTTTTTAATAAATAAAATAACCAACTATGTCTCAATATGCAATATTATTTTCAAAAGAACATTCAAAATTGGTCCTAAAGTTAAAAACATTGTTAACAATGGTTCTGGAATGTGTCATCATTCACAATTATTTCAACCGCTAATGTCAATCATCAGAGAGCAGAGTCCGATACAATACAATGTATAACAAGACTCCTATGTAACTGTACAATATTTGGAAGTCAAACTTTTTTACATTTTCATATAAACTGCATGTATATTGCTCGTTTCAAATAATTATTTAATTAAGAAGTTGTTTAACAACTTCATCTAAGTCCAAGCCAATTAATATCTATAAATTCAATTATGTATATAAAGTATGAATGTCTTTTAAAACCAAATCTCTGTCACCGATACAATACAAATATGTATGTGAGTAAACCCAACACGATATTCCAGAATCCCGCAAACCATCCTAAATGATATATGAGATCCTTAACAATAACAATATTTAATTTTATATCAATTGATGCTATAATTACCTATTGACCATTGAGACCGACATCACAGTATAATCTACAATATATCTTAGGTACAGGAATGATCTTACAATACCGCTAATTACGTAAACATTTACATTTGCACTATTTAAAACATGGGCCATTCGCAGGCGGACAGACCGGCCTTACTCGCCACACGCCGGCGAAACTAACAACGTACACTCCGACAACCGTCCAAATGAACGTGACGCACTCGTGACGCTCATACAGGGGCTGTCAACTCAATTGATTAAATCTAACTTTTATTTTAGGGAAATTTACAACAAATTTAATTAAAACATCAATATTATTATAACTGAAAAGGATGAATAAGAATTAAAAGTATTTTTAATATAGGTTCATCTTCTATACTACTTGTGAAATAATAAATTTCAACCGCCTCTATTCTTTATGAAAAGCACTTTAGGGAACCTTCTTGAACGCTTGTTAGTTTCACTAACGGTTACTAGTAAGACACTTAAGATGGTCTAGACGAGAATAAATTATTGTTTAAGTAACAATGTTTCGCTGTAAAATAAGTTATGCAATATACGAAGCCAAACTGTTATTGCCCCAATATATTTTATCATTTGATAAATATAATTCATTAGCAAGTAAATAAAAATGTCTTTTGTGCTTTCCATTCTTATGTACTAAAATAATAATATCTGCAATAAATATAAATAGTTACAATTTCATAAGAACGCGAATGGTACACGAGTCACGTGGTGACCACCCGCCGTCGTCGTTCGGAGCCTATATCATAATAAACAAACAAACTTACAATTACAATAAAATATTTACAAAATAATTATTAACAACCGTAAAAACTATAAATACTATGAAATGATATTTTTTACAATAAATAGTCTTACGAAACAACGTATCGGTAAGTGTTTAAGACATCTGGAAGATTTTCCTAACTTATGCCCTATACAATAAAGAAGAATCTAAATTTTCTTACTAGATTTAAATTCTGATGTTAAATTATCATCTGATAACTTTGGTCAGTGTCTGCTAACTAATGGTCGCTATAGTTACCTCGATCGAAATCATTTGCTTCGATCGATATGTTTACTTTATATGACGTTACAGTTACACTTTTTATCGGTCAATAAATATTGTTTATGTGTAAAATATATATCAAAGGCCGTTGTAACGGCCCTAATTGACTAAACTGGGCCAATAGGGTACCTGACTGTTAAAAATATTGGTTTTTGTAAAATTATTTAAACAATCTATAATACTAAAAATCAACGCGTGAAATCAAAATACCTTGATAAATTATTGAACATTGTATAAATTCTTCTATCGTACCATTACAATCGCGCACGACTGACAGAGATAGTTAATACCTCCCCAACACATCCCCATCCAAAATATTCTCAAGTATCTACTTTGTTTTCTAATGAATTTCGAAAATTCTTATTAATATGGGTTTACTCTCTTATTTATTTGTTTTTATTTACTTTATTGTTGAAACAAAAGACGAACTTAATGCTATAAAATATTTCTCCCAACCATTCTTACCTTACCATTCTATCACAATGGTAAGTGGAAGAGATAATATTGTAGAAAATGAAATTGGAAACTTAATAAATATACATATGGATGGTGTAAATTTTAATTGTCGCAAAGGACATAGCGAGACTTTAAACATTAAACATTAAAACAATGGTCTATAATATAATTTGCTAGAATTTGTTGTATAAACCGCTGTTTTCTTCGGGGTATGGATGGGGCTTATTTTAAAAGATATCGAAATTTTAAATATACAGAAAGATAGAGGAGAAAAAATGGTGTACAATTGTCTATAAAATGTATTTTCGAAAAATGTCCATTACGCCGATTGGCATTTACACCTTCGATATATAATTGGTAATAAATACTTAAAATATGCATAGATAAGTTTAATTGTCGAATTTAATTTAATTTCTTTTATTACCGAATAATTCATAAAACATATATCGAGGGACAGTCAAGTACCGTATTGTTTTAACATGTAAACGCGTGTACAAGTTCATAGTATGTCATTCAAAAACGAGTTATCGATAGA
Source organism: Sesia bembeciformis (assembly GCA_943735995.1). Classification (NCBI taxonomy): domain Eukaryota; kingdom Metazoa; phylum Arthropoda; class Insecta; order Lepidoptera; family Sesiidae; genus Sesia; species Sesia bembeciformis. The sequence goes on along the minus strand of OX031029.1, from coordinate 7,473,809 downwards.
GTTGAGAAGCTCCTGTGCGGTGAGACTACTCGCGTCCGTGGAAGGCATGTTATCCAGGAAGTCAAGGCTGAATTCGGCCGCTTGGCCCGGGAAGGAAGACGCAGTGTGCAGGGAGGGGAACGAGTGGTGGGAAGCCGTGCTACCCTGCCCCGGCGGCATCATGCCCTGAGCGTGCACGGCCCCCGCCTGACCCTGCATGGGGATGGGGCTGCTCTGGTGCGGCATGCCGCCCAGGTTGCCTTGCAGCGACATGCTTTGCGACTGGCTCATGTGAATATTTGGTATCTACAAAAAAAAAATTAGAAAACTATTGTAATCGTTAAGAACACGGTCACACTTGCATGAATCGCTATGCAATTAGTTGCATTAACACGTTGACTGCCACGGTAATTTTCAGAAATCTGGCCAAATTCAAATTCAAGAAATAAAATATTATTTTATTTCTTGAATTTCAGTTAATTTTTATAATTATATTTTTTGTTCGTTTTTAATAAATTTTCTGTTCATGCAAGCCAGCATTGATTTTTTGTTCTTTTCCCAGAAGCCATCTATCGATATTAGCACTGATATATTCCGAGTTTAATCGTAGCTGCACAAAAATGGCATGTAAACAAGGACGAGATATCTCGTAGTTGGCGTCCTAGAAAAGAACGCAATCTTCGAGTTATATCGTAGTCGGCAGTCAACGTGTTAATCAAAAGTAATGTATGATGGTTAGTTAAGTGGAAATGAACACATTTGCAATTAGTTGCAATGCGATTTGCCGATGATTTTTTAAATTATATATAATTAGTAATAACAAAATCTTAATAATAAGTACTAACATAGTCTATAAGTTAAAATTGTTACTAACACTGAAAATGAAATATGGACCTTGTCTGAAATAAATGAATTATTATTATTATTTAAATTGTAAGCGCACGCAATTTTAGCGTGATTTAAAATTGCACTGGAATCGTTTTCCATATAAAACTAGCATCACATTGCGCACATTATGCGATTGTCAAAATTTTGTTATATCTTCTTACGTAACCGCAGGACGCAAATGTCAAGTAAATTTTTGCAACTTTCAATACTCATATGGGGTAAACTTCTTAATTCGGGCTACAGTGTATGAAGATTTCCTTTTCTTAATCTTTCCGCAAGTAGTGGATAAGCATTAACAATTATTTGTGGATAACAATTACTTTGGAGTGTGTGATGTGTCCGCATTAGTTTTACGACGACGAGATTGTCGCACAAGAACGCAACTAGTGGAACTCCAAAACTCATTCAAAATACTCAAAAGCACGATCAAAGTGCGTGTACAATAATCACCCTTGCTCGTTGTGTCGCACACTCATATGCTACAGGCACATTTTCGCTTGTGAAAAATCTTTATATGTACTATGAGACGTTTAAAGATAATGTGATCAGCAATTATCGATTGTCGTCGTTAATAACCCGACGGCGTTGAAATTATTACTCAAGTGGCGGTTTTTCAACAGGCAAATGTTCTACCTTGAAATGTACTGCATATCCCACTTCATTTTATTCCCCAATGTACATACGTGTTTCGGTAGTAAGTGAGATATGCCACATCCCATCCTATCCTTCCGCATTTTTCCAACCCGTCCTCTAAATTCATTCCTATATCTTCAAAGGCAGGCAGCGCATCCGGGGGCATACCACCGTTTGGACCGAAGTTGGCATGTATCGCGGATGTCTACGGGCGACAGCATCTGCTTACCACCAGGTGGACTCTATGCTCATCTGCCGCCTTCTTCCTATAAAAAAATGAATTAAACAAATTTAGCACACTAAACTTTGTCTCGTGTGGTTAAACCTGAACTCGTGCAGTGTTCATTTCGCTCGTTTAGTTTCGCCAGTCAAAGTGTTCCTGAATGTTTGATTGAAAGTGGAATAATGGGTCTTTACTTGTATCTCAAAATTAAATAACTATCGTATAATAATACGCGTTATAAGCACATATAATAATACGCAGCTAAATACAATTCACCCATAATTACTGTAACTAAATATGTACATGTATTTAAGGAGTGAGTCCAACGAAGAGCAACAACAATGACTTTCGAGACACAGGTGTAGCTGCAGCATTTGAACGCCTCACATTTATTGCATTGTGACATCACAATGCAATAAATGTGAGCTACATAGTTATTATGTTAGTGCACCTATCTGTTGCGTGTCGCGCGTTTACTGAATTATTTGTATTGTAAAAAATACAATGCGTCAGTGTTGACCCTGAACTGCACCAAACAAAATGTAATTACGAAAATGAAACTCACCTGCCCTTGCACGCTCATCATTTGGTTTTGCTGCATAATAAGGTGTGACATTGAAGATTGTTGTTGGTTTGGTGTCCTGCAAAATATATTGTACAATTGTAACAGCAGTAATAGGTGTGTTGTAACTAAATGCATCGATGCATGCATTTAGTTACAACATTCAGGCGAATATCTCTTGTGAACATATCAGCTCCATACTTTCTCAAGGAATACGGCTAGTTCTTCATTTATAGTCGACGACTATATGCAATGAAATCAAACCATTCCATATCCACATGGGCCTCCTCATGCACATTGTCTTGTGCATGAGGTATGTATGGCCTTGAAACGTAAGTAACGCTGGCCTAGTGGGTTGGCGAGTGCACTCTCAGAGGTGGTGTAGTTCCACACCGCTTGTGGTAGTGGCTAGGAGGCCCATGTCCAGCAGTGAATACTAAAAGGATTGGTTACGGTATATAAAAATTGTTGCTGTTACCTCTGCTGCTGTTGATGTTGCATGAGCTGGTGCTGCTGCAGACGCGCCTGTTGCATCTGCATCTGCTGCTGCTGCGACATACCGCCCGCGCCGCCCATGTTGAAACCACCTGAAAGTTATGTGTAATAAGCAAACTGACAAACAGTATCGTTAAAGAATAATTAACACAATATACAAACTTGAAAGAGTTTTACTTGAAAAGATCTGAACCAGCAATAAATATGAGTAAAAATTCTTTATTTAGCCATTATAATGTAAGGTTTGGACATCTTATAATTCCTCCGAAAAACGTTTAATTATTGATATCGGTAATGGTTTTTAAAAAAGTATACAGTATACGTACTTTCGAAATGCCATGAGAGTGTTTCTCGGTAAAATATTTAAAGAAACATAGTCTACTAAGAATTTATCACAACATAAAAAGAATGGTTACTCCATTTGAAAAACATAAGCAATAAATGTTTAAAGAAATATGTCATTTAATTGGTGTTGTGTAAATTAATATTTATTAATATTACTTAATATGCAGGTATATCTAAATTTTATTATGTAATATGTAACGACCTACATCAAAAGAAATAAACAGTCTTGTAAACGGTGACTAAAATTTTTATACATTTATATAGTAAAACGGCTTTAAAAGTAATTTAGTTGTTGCAATAAAGTAACTACTGTGCGTTATTTATAAATGAACACGCTCGGCCACCGGCAGAATTGTGTTTAGGTGGAGGGCCCGTAGCTCGGGCTGACGCGTGGCGAAAGTGGTACCGCCAGTTTACAGTGTTTCTGGTGTTCACAAAGAAACAGAGGATGTACAAACGAGTTTGTTAGTTAATCTGATGTGGGTCTGAAGGATACTACTTCCAAATTTACCAAGGATGAGAATCCGGAAGATCTCGACAGTGGTGAAAAAATTTAACGACCATTTCGGGACATAACAGAACACTTCAATGTCCCGTTTAAAGATTTTTACAAGGGCACAGGAGCGTGAAATACCTCAGACGCACAACTGATGCCTTATGGCAATCGCAAAAAATGATAACGCCAGAAAGATGTACCAAAAATGCATAAGTCAGCGCTAGCATCATCCATTTTACACATCCAGAAACGAGAACGGGCATCTAATTTACTAAATACTGTCGCACCTTGTAACTTTGTGGCAATCTCTGTAAAGGCCGGTTTACACTGGTAGTGTTAGTGGGGTAGAGTGCGTACTATTCCATTACTAGCATAATGGAAACACTTTGAGATAGTGGAAGTAGAGTACTAAATACAGTGTCCGGTAGAGTGGATAGCACATGTGAAACAGTGCACTCTAGCTTCGTGTAGAGTGTAGACGGTTACTCTATCAGGAATGCTAGAGTGTATTTCCTCTAGGAAGATTTTTAGTGTTTAATAAAAAAAAAAGAGTTTTTACCCAACTTTGAACGAGTTATACTGTAGTTATAAAGGTGTACGTAATTACTTTTTATAAAATCTATGGCGTCATTGGTCAAAGGTGAGAAACAGGCAGGTTTATTTGCAATTACAATTAATATCAATGTTTTTAAGTTTGCAAGAATTTCTACAAGGATTTTTACTCGTAGATGCAATCTCTCAATGCAAAGGTTTCTCCGTACCTTATTTCCGTTAATTGCGTAATGTCGTTACGATAATTTGCATGGAGCTCAATGTGCCACATTATAATCTACAGAGTGGAAAATTAATCAAGTTTTACTTTTACTGATGAATTAATGAAAGGTTTAAGAGAACAAATTTGTACACAAAAAAAATTGCAAAAAAAAAAAAGTCAAATTGTGAGCTGCGAGTGCACAAGTTCATTTTTTTATGTGAGCGGAAAGTGTCGGTAATTAAAGTTTACTGAAATTATGCCAATTATGAAATATGTGTTGTGCTGAAATGCTCAGCGCCTTTACAATGTATGTATGCGCGGAGGTCAGTGCGAGGCGTCCAATAGAATCCAGGCAATTCGTTTTCTTCAAAACATGTCGTTGAAACAGTGTTGAAATGGTGACGCCTATGACAATAGGCGCCACGTCACCGTTTTTAATCACTATGTTAGGCGATGAGTCCATCACATTCTTATGGCCATCACACACGACCAGTTAAAATTGTCGTTATGACTGAACAGATTAAACTGTCAATTAAAGGTGACCGTGTGTAGGTATGTGTGATCGTTTGTGGCGGCCATTAACACGAATGGTGATGGTGATATATACCTTGGTGATGGTGCGGGAACTGATGCCTAGCTGCTTGCTGTTGCATGAACACGTGCCGCCACTCGGGGGCGTACTGGCGGGCGTGCGGAGGGAACGCGCGCGGCGCGGGCGGGGGCCGCCTCGCACCGCCCACCCCCGCGCCAACCCCCGCACCCACGCCCCCCGTGAACCGCGGCTTGTACTCCGGCGGTGGGGGACGCATCTGCTGCTGCTGTGCTCGCAGCATTTGCTGCTGCTGGGATTGCAGCATCTTTGCTTGCTGCTCTCGAGATATGCCTGCTGCCGCTACGCCTGAACACGAAAATTATACATATTTTCACTGTCTGTGCGGGTGTTTTCACTTTCATTTATTCAGTTTTTTTATAGAAAAAAGACGGCAGACGAGCAGACAGTCCACCTGGTGGTAAATGGTGATACGTCCTCGGTTGGGCCTGCCTACCTTTGAAGATTTAAGAATGGATTTTGAGAAAGGGGGAGGAAAATGGGGAGGAATAGAATGGGAGAAGAACGGGCTTTGGCATATCTCACTCATTAGTGAAATACGTACGTATATTGGGAGAATAAAATAAAGTGGGAAATGTACGAGTACTACCATTGTACGGTAGTCTCCTGTGGGTGTGGGGTAACGTGGCCAGTCGAGTACGCCCAGGGGCTGTTGGATTGCAGCGTGTACTTACTCTCGCAAATCTGAATGAAACAAACAAGTCCATATAACGTTTGACCGCTGAACCTTACAGCTCAGCTAGGCTCACCGCTTCATTACTTTGATGATCGGATCAGTGCTTCGCTACAAGGCCGTCGTAAGATGCACCTAGATTGCGGTCAATCAATGACATCGACTGTTAAAATTGATTTAGTGCGATGTCCGTGATCGACATTGATCGATATCAACAACTCGACTGTTTCCAATAGATGTCCATCGATAATGTGGAAGGGATATCGATGGAAATCTATTGGAAACGATCCATTAAAAAAATCGTTAATGATCGTTCGTTGGACTCATAGATCAACCAATGTCATCGATTGTGTTTGAAGCGATTTATGTGGATGTGATCGACAGCAATCTAGGTGCACCCGTATAAAGTGAGTGCATACCGAGTGGCGGTGGTTGCACACCCTGCTCCCCGGCGGGCCGCGCGCGCAGGCCCGGTGAGAAGTTGATGCTCTGCGACTGCGACACTGAGTACGTGTCACACCCGCTGCCTGTCGACGACAACATTCAACATTAAGACGCAATAAAGATTTCGAAATGTTTCCGAAATAACTAAAAATCCCTTTTTAGTTATTTCGGAACTAAAAAGTTCGTTTTTTAAAACACCCTTTAGGGTGTAAAAAATAGTTTCCATGAACTCCGTATATTAAAAAGAAACAGTCGTATACCCGTAAGTTGTTTCTATGTAAAAAGAAATAATATGAAAAACAAAAATAAAGAATAATACAGGTATATGTGGAAGCAGCCACAGAAACACTCGTGCTGTTTTTAGTTTCCCTTTCTTAGCAATTTCTTTGTAAAATACTCCTAATATGTATGGACTTAAGTATTTTAGTCAGTGATAGATTAAATTAGAGGAGTATCTTTGCTCGATTCTCTTTCGTGAGTTCGAGCCCCGGCCCGTACCACGGAATTACTATTTAATTGAGTCCATAATTATGGATTGTTTCGATGAGCATTAGCTAGGTATGAAGGAAAATACTGTGCGGAAACCGCGCTGGGCCCGCGTGGTGTATTATGGTCATAAACCCCTCGTGAATACTAAGAGGACGTCATAGATTGATATCAATACTTGTATGTACTTTCAACGTACGTAAATTGTAGTAATAATTAATGGGCCACAAATTAACAGACAAATCGTAATAGATTTCAAAGATATATCAAAAAATCAAGTAATGGTGATAACTTTATTAATTTCAAACCAAATATTTACAAATAGTCACCCCCAAGGTGCGCGGGTTAGCGCATTCTCGCAGATCGTCAACCTCGCGGGCCCTCCCCTCGCCCTCTCTACAACCAAACGCAAAACTATCTCCGCGCCTTATCCGATACTTAACGCCGCTACGTAAAACTGATTTTACAAACCCCTGTCGTAAGAAATACATAAATGAAGACAATTCATACGTTGTAAGTTGTTTCGTACAGATGTTATAATGAAAGTAAACTCATCACGTGATTTTCGTTGTTTAATCAAGCAACATTGTAAAACAGTGCCACTGATTATAATAATATGGTATTTCTAAATATAGTTCCTGCTTGATACAGAGAGTGAACTGTAAACAAAATTATCTATCATCTCGTTGGACAATTTGCCGATTCAGTAAGTCGTAAGTCGCCACTCCGGAATTGAATCATCAGTTTAGCATTTCATTGGAATGAGACCATCAGTGTGTTTGTGTGAGCGATAAGTATAAATTGTACACATACCTTCTCCACCGTACATAGTGCGTTCACTCCTTCACATTGAATGCTTATGCATATCATAACGCTGCTATATTCGATCAGTCCAGAATGTGGTCAGTTTGTTCAAATGTAATAAAGTATTTATAATTGAATATTACTAAGAGATATATATATTATATATGATTATATTAGAGAGTTTCTATGTTATAAGATTTATATATTATGAACAAATATCTATGTGTAAATTGCAATCGTTTTACACTACCTATATACCATTTATGTTTCTCTATCTCAAGGTTGCCTGGAAGAGATCGCCTTAGCGATAAGGTCGCCTATTGCATTCCGTCATTTAAAGATATGTGCCCGTGTAATAACTTATTGTATGCAATATTTATTTATTATCATTATAATTAAAACATAATTAACATTCATAATAGTATTCGTTTTTTATTTGAATTAAAGTGTTACTTTTATAATAAGTAGTGGCACGCGAGCTGGCATTGCTCAGGTGGCATAATGATTTCCTAGGAATCTTAAACATAAGTTAAGTCCATTTGCATTAGTTTAGTTTCTTAAACGTGAAAGAATTTTTAATATTGGTACAGAATTTTTTGAGTTTACCTCTTACACAGACTCTCCTTACAATATACGAATTCAAAAATGTTTTCATAAACATTAGTTTTTTACCTACTCAAATCAATAGTATGGTTATTTTTAGTATATCTCGTTTTTGATCTACATATTCATTCATGTAATACCAGTAGACACGGGTATCCTCTCGCAATCGCGGATTGATTTACATAATAGTTCGTTTAAACTAATAAAATGTAATAGGTATGTCTCTACGTATTAATAGGTCATGGTTTGTCTTTTCATTGTTGGCTTGCTCTGGCAATTTTGTTGTACTATTTCTATTACGCAAAGTTTTTATTTAATCTGGGTATAACCAGGTATTTCTTTGAAAAGGCGGGATTGTAGTTTTAAATTTTTTGTAGTTGATGAAAATGTCCAGTTTACCGACCCAGATGGCAACATTATATATACGTACACATCTGACTCCTGGATAAATGACTAGTCACCTATCTAGAAGTCACCGATTTCACTCCTGTAAATTGTGTTACAGGATATAGTTAATAAAGATATACTTAGTTTCTTTCTTTTATAAATTTATTTATTTAATAAACTTTATTGCACGTTGTCATGCAAAAGGCGAACTTAATGCCTAGAGGCTTCTCTACCAGCCAACTTGGGTTAAACAGAGAGGCACGTTATTGTAATTATTAATGCTACTATAATGGTTAATTACCTTGATGATGCTGCGGCGAGGGCGTGCCCTGGTGCTGGAAGGTGGCGTACATGCCCTGCTGCTGCGCGGCGGACACGTGCCCCCCGCCACCCGTGCCCGCGATCCCGCTCACCTGCATGTGCTGCGCCGCGGACACCTGACAATCACGCACACATCACAAACCGGTCTGCAACACCTTAACGCAATTACATCGCTCGCTCCGCACAATACGATATTTGCATTACCAAAGTGCAAGTCTGAAGGCAAACAATATTTTACTCTGACGTTGTTTCTTACTGAAAACAATACGTAGAAGCGTAGTTCATTTACTCTACAAGTTAAATAATTTTAAATTTGATACACATATTAATGATTATAGCTTCAGCTTTAAAAATAAAAAAAGTTTTACGAGATCGTTATGTTTTACTCACAAAATAAAAAATTATGAACGGGTTGCTAAAAATCTTCTAAAAAAATGAATTATTCTACAAGTACACAATCTAAGAATATAATATAGTGACGTAATTTTTTTAACTATGCAAGAGCTAAAAATACATTCAAATGAATAATTTCATATTTGGTACAATGTTCGTAGGCATGTCTTGACCACCTGTCCCTAATATGTAGGTATTGCAAATGAAAGAAAATGTAAAAAAATGTTTTCATTTATTAGAGAATTAACTAAGTTTATTTATTAGTAAAAACATCGCTAAATTTAAGATCCTCTAGAAATTCCATTAAAAGACGTGTTAAAAAGACGACATAAGAACTTAGGCAAATCATAGTTCGTTATTTAACAAAAAAAAAATACGACAAAAAATGGCAGAGTATTGCCAAATAGGACACTTAATTCAAACGAATTATTTAATCTCAAGAGAATCAATTAAACTGTAGGCAAAACCTGTTGCTAGCTAACATTAAACGATCCTTATCTGAATATCTCGCGCTTTCGTGGTGAGACTACGTGTGTCTTATAATATAGCCATCGTTCTTATATCAATTCATAACATAACATTTTACATGCAAATATAATCTTCATTAGTATTACCACGAAACAAACTATTTGTAATATCGTTTTATCTACATTCCTAATTAAAATGCTGAGGGTATGACGATAAAACTATGTGTTATTGTTATTGAGAGGGCAGTGACAATAGACGTCGGTGAGGGGTGTCGACCACTGGCGGATATGTAAGGAGTGCACAGCACACATGAGATGACGGTCGCCGACGCGCTACAAACCTGTTCCGAGAGACGAGAGCGCTCATCCCGGCCGCTGCACCCGCGATTTTTGTTACCCGCCGTCAATAATATATGAGTACAGCCGCTAAGCCGTATTGTAAAGCCAGACGGACTAACGGCACCTATGTTATCTGGTCGCACATCGCGTTTTCAAATGAACCGAGGATTGTTATCACGGACGCGAGCAGGTAAGGACCGCTGTCCCACGAGAACGGAACTGGGACCGGTAAGGTTTCAGATTTATGCACGTTTCTTTTTCTATAAAACTTTAAAAGGTCGATTTGCTTGAGGGATTTGATGGCAGCAAGTGTTTAATATTTATCTTTAACGTTCTTTTTTATACTAAAATTTTAATATTTATCGTGATAAAGGAAACAAATATAACAGCATAATAATTTGCAAAATGTTGTAACGTTAGTGATACTAGGTGAAAAATACTAGATGACAAAGAAAGTGAGAGTGGATAAATAAATGCAGGTCTACAACAGGATCAAAGTCACTAATACTAATCTTTTTATAAAAAGTCTCATCAGATATCTTTTGGCAGGCCAGTTTATGTTCTAAAATTAAATCTAAAAATAAAATAATTGAAATAGTTATTTTTGGCTTTGTTCTATTTCGAATATTATAGGTATAGTAACATACTTACTGAAAATAAAGAGATACAAGGTGTAGTGTAGTGAGATAAGATTGGCGTTGGTAGGGCGTTCTTACAGGGGGATCGACCGTGGCGGCGCCCGACCCACCGCCTGATACGCTTTAACATCGTTTGAAATGAACCAACGCTTTGAATTTTAGTTCAATGTACATACTCATACTTATGATTTATATGTTCCAAATTAAGTGTCCCGCGATAACAGCAAAAGATCAAAACTGTTACTAAAATACCTCAAATAACAAGAAAGAAATTTATATTTTTAAATGTATTAGGTAAATTTAACTAGTTAGTACTATGAATAATCCGAAATAATGGGGCATATAACGGATCGATTTAAGGTAACCTTTATATTGAATACCATGTAGACACGGGGTGACAATGACCTGGAAGCGTTGGCGTAAGCTTGTGACGTCATGGACTTAGCGTATGGCAGAAATAGCATCGCCTACGCACTTCGACGTCACCAACACCCACGGTAGACAAGGGTCGAAGGTAACAATGTTATTTTACTGAAATTGGCGAAATTAACAAGAACCGAAACTGGGGTGATTTAATAAGTTTCGTATGCCGTTCCATATGCAGACGAAATGTATAGTAGGTACTTCGGGTTTAATTGAATATTCTGAACATCTAATCTCTAATGTTATACGTATCCACAAAAAAAAACATGCAAAAAATATACTTGCTTTCTATATACAAAAAGTTTCAGACAAATAGTATGTAATGTATACAGCATGTCACAAATACACGGAGTAGTTCGCAATTTATCATTTCTCTGCTAAAATTTAGAATACAAGATTATATTAAGGTCAGTCTGTTGTTTCCTTAGACATTACAAAATTACAAAGTTTATTAAATAACTGCAAAATTAGTATTTTGCCAAAGTCAAATTCGAAATTACACAACACGAGAGAAGAAAAAACTTCTACGAATAACGAACCGAAAATCAATTGACTTCATAGTTAGTCGAAATACAGACAAATAATTTCTAATATTAAATCATGATTAGATTGATCATGTGGTTCAAATAGATAGCAATAGCTACAGCTGAGGAACGTTTTTAATTACGGGCGTGTCGAGATAGCTTGGAGGGTGGAAGGGACACGTGGTCTCAGTACAGGAAGCAATTCGGGCGGGAGCCTACTCTTTTTGTTCCATTTGCGAGCGACACTTCTAATATCACCGGTCTTGGTACTCCGGCCTACCGACATTATAATACTTTTCACATGCTTTATTTTTATACCTAGTTTATATGTATATAATATTTAAATGTATAAGCTACTAATTAAAGCGTCAGCTATAATTTACTTATTGTACGTACATATTGTATCTGTTACAAAGATGAATATAAAATTAGATCAGGAACTTTAGGTAAACGAGAAAATATAAAGTAAATATAAAGTCATCTATATTTATAACATTTTTTGACCATATACAATTAACAAAATAAACCATATTTGCATTACGGTTAACAAGTTTCACGCGCAATTTTTAACAATATGTATAAACAGTGATGTACGTAAATCATCTTAATCACGTTTGTTTACAAGGGCACCATTTCGTTAAAGTTCAACATGTGGCTCCGTCGATACATGTGGGTTCGCGAAACACTGCTGTGCCCAACAGTACACGTGTTTTATAAAACGTACGACACTACACCTACCTACTTAACGTGGATTATACATATTACATACTTGTTTTCTAAAATAAACCATCAAATTAGCGTCGTTCGCTTTAATAATTTAAATACGAAAAATTCTTACATCCGCCATTAAAAATGTTGCTGAAACGATAAAAATAATCGAAATGCCGTGTAATTTATAACTGCGATAAGATATCTATGTATGCAAAGTACTAACGTAATAGCGTGTAAAAACATTACATCGTTTAAAAATAAATACCTAAATAATAACATGGCAAAACTTGAATGAAACTAATCAGCTCAATTGAAAGGAGAGTGGAACCAGTATCTGCATAGCCATAATGCGTGATCAGAAGACTACATACGTGTTGTACGAGTATGTTGGACATAACATGGCGGATTACTAAGTAATCTCGATTCGAATCACTATGGATAGTTTTTGTCCGGAGCGGGTCGTGTAGTAGAGAAAGACGAGTGCGGATCGCGCTCGCCTCGACGAAACCCTTCGTAGTAGCTCTCTGAGGACGGCAGCGCGCGCACACTGCCGCCGGTCGATACCACACCAGACTCCCATGTTTTTTATGTCCTTTCACGTCACGAATTACCCAATAAAGAAGAATTCCAATTATTAAACGCAATACCCGGACTAAGTTTTATGATGTGCAGAGCGAGCGATAAGAAATAACAACTAATACCTAAATTGCACAATGTAGATGCATATTATATCATAGGTAGTAAAGAGTAAAACTCGATGCTACCTACCTTTGTGTGTACAAAATTTTGGCGCGAAACAACTAATAATAATATGTAAGAGGATAAAGTACAAGATTTAGTTTTCATCCTCTTTGTCAAAACCGACTTAAAGAAATGTCTAAAAACTTATTGAAGCCTAAAATTGTTTATACAAAAATATTAATAATATACTAGGCGTAGAAGTTTAATGACAGTAAGAAACAAAGAAAAAAGAACGATGGACTTATGAATGAAACATACCTGAAGGTTTATGTGGTGAGGCTGATTAAGATGCAGCTGTTGGTGCTGCGACATGTGCAGGTGGTCTATAGGCGGAGCGGGGCGCGGGCGGTAGGCACCATAGCCGCGGTATCGCGTCCAATCGCCGCCCGCCGCCTGCTGATGCTGCTCCGCCATATGCTTTAGGGTCTGCGCCGCCGGAGACATCTCGCCGCCAGCGTACGGCCGTGGCGCCGGCTCGCCCTCTGGTGGCTCCACACCACTACCAACACCACCGTTTAACTTGCCACCGTCCAGATCGAAATCTTTCATGAACTCCGGGTATTCTGATATCTCTGTTATTAGGTCCTCGAATGTGTCATCCCCGTCGTCCTCGCCGATAAGGTCGGCCAGCCCCGGAAAAGCAGAGGCTGCGTCGCGTTCTAAAGCAGCCGCACACTCATCCAAACCCACAAATTCATCATCGGCCACTTCCGATTTGCATTCAGCTTTACATTCTCGTTCGCAATCTAGTGGTGTGGGTACACGAGGTGGAGGCTGTGCCGGCGGCGGCGACCCTGATGTTTTGACAGCATTGGCGAGTGCTTTCACGGTCACGTTTGTGGAGATTTGCTGAGGTTGGGAATCCGCTGCAGAAGTAGTAAACTCCAGTTGTTGGACGATCTCTACTGAAAATTTTGTGAGGGCCTCGCCCGCCCCGCCTCCGGCTCCTGCAGTGCATTGCAGTTTTGCTGGTGGTTCGTAGTCACCGCATCCAAACTTTTGTTGCTGTAACTAAAAATATCAAAATTAAACAAACATTTCTCAGAAATAAATAAATAGTAATACGTACTCGTAGTTCTAAGGTTGTCACAATTTTATGAAATGTTGTATAACTTTACTGATTTTATAAGAGCCTAGTTATCGCTAAATTGTAAAGTTCGTAAAAAATAAACATCAAACGTCACCTTCAATTAATGTGCGAGTAGGTTACTTAATCTAATTTAAATTGGGCCAAAGTAGACATTAGACAGTCTACAACTATGAAACGTATTTGCAATGCAGTGTATGAGAAATGTATTACCTATGGCACCACTAGTGTAGAGCTCGAGCGACCCGAAGGAAATCCACGTAAACGACTAATATCCGGTAAATACAACTGTTCCAAACTTGCCTTACGTTCAGGCATATCTATATACATATAATAAAATTGTAACCGGCTGATGTCTGTACATTATAGATATTGAAAAAAAAACTAATATGAGGTGTCTTTATTAGAGCAACAGAAGCCAAAATAACAGTTTTTAGAATTTTTGTCTGTCTGTCTGTCTGTATGTTTGTACACGCATCACGCAAAAATTACTGCATGGAATTGAATGCAGTTTTCACCGATGTATTGCTAGAGGTCTAACTTAAAATATAGGCTCCATTTTACCGCAGGAAAATATCTTATTCCGATTGTTTTAAATTTAATAAACCGAAGCGAGGTGAGAGCCGGTCGCTAGTAATTTATATATATTTATCCTTATGGCGAATAATCAGGACATGTTCGCCAAGAAATTTACATATGGGTAAATACTGGAATACCGTACTGATTGTAAGGACCCAATTAATTGTATTTTTATGTTTTTGTGCCTCCACTAGTTCCATTATGGTCATTCCCCTAATGACCAAACTCGTACTGGACCGTACCTCAACATATACCTACGCAGTTTCCCTCTGTAATCGATAACGCTTGACCGTCAATCGTCTCTACTAATTAGTGCAAGTAAGACAACGAAAGATAAGGTTTGTTGTAGAAGAGTGATCAGATCACTAATCACGCGTTGAGGTTTTTTTAATTAAATGAACCCGATAACATGTCAATTCGGGACATGTAAAGGGGTTCGAACGTTTTACTAGGGAGGTTGGCATAGTGCAGAGTAGCCATTTTGATGTTTTTTTTTACATGTACGTCGCACAATTGGTCCTCCACCGATATCGGTGGAGGATGCATAGACAAACAAGAAATGTTAAGTGATATCATGTCCTAAAGTGTCACGTTACCAATATATTACGATTGAAACTATTGAAAGATAGCTATATCAGCGTACCTATATATATAACCTACATAACCTTAGCAATTCTACCTCAGTGTATAATCAAAATGTACAAATTATGTGCTTCTACTAATTATATTGTTATCAAATAACAATTTTTGTTTACTTTTATACCTGTAGGTAATAATAAAAAAAATATTTAAACGCAATTTAATATTTTTTTTTGTTTTTGAAATATTATTTGCCTGGAATATATACATAATAGAAAGTAGCTGTTGAAAAAGACATACGAGAACAATGTTCCGTCGTTTATTGGTGATATTTGGGTAGGTAATGTTTTTTCATAAAATATACAATATTTGAGGTAAAGTAATACTATTGTCAATCTATGTTCTAATTAGATGTTATTGGGCATTAAATTATGGTTAACAATAGTCCCCAAAGAGTATATTATCATAGTTATCACAAGAATCTTGAACTACAACCGTTCGTACTTGCATCAGTTTGCCACTTTGTCATTCATTGTGCGTAAGCGTCTCTCTCTCTCGTTTGCACTATAATGGTTTCACGTTGGCGACATAGATTTGACATATGATTTTTTTTTTTACATTTTACGCATACAGCGTTGATGTAAAGAAATCCTTTTCAAATAGACTGATATTTTATTATACTACATTTTGTGGAACAGAACGCATTATGATAGGCGGCGTTTCGTTCCACAAAATATAGAATTGTTTTAAAAACATTTTTTTTATCAAATATGTTTTGTAATTTCATATAACAATATAATTTTAATATTGAAGTGGAGTATAATAATGTACAGGTATGGTTTTATTTAGTAACAAAGACCATTTGAAATATATTTTTCTTTTAGTTAACACTGTATGCCTGGAACGAGTGTTTACATTTATTTTTCAAATTATCTGTTACGATCTAATTGAGAATACTCATTGTTAATAAATAAAGCAAATAAGTATTAATTATAAACCTAATTATATGTGCATGTCGATTTATGGTCATGTGAAATTGATATTTCAAAGATATACAAACTGGGTATACTGTAATAATAATAATCTGGTGGCATTTTTGTGTGTTCATGTGTCTGATTTTCATAATTTGGTGAGATAACAAATTATAGGCTTCTAAATATTCGTTTTATTTTTAACAACATATATAAAAGTAAGCAAAAATAATTATTTCATAACAATTTAATCAGTAGATGCACGTGATTTGTACATTTTGATTAGACACTGAAGTACGCTTATATAGCGATCTTTCAATCGTAATACATACATCAGTAACGTGACACTTTAAGACATGATATTTTGTAATATTTTTTTGTTTGTACATATATGCATCTCCTACCGGTATATGTAAGTATCATCGTGCGACGCAGATTTTAAAAAAAAATCAAAATGGCGGCTAGTGACTATGCCACAAAGTTTGGAACCCCTTTGAAATGTACAACATTTCCTTTTTAAAGAAAGGAGTCATGGTAGGATGACTTGTGTATTATTGTTTTTGTTTATTTATTGCCAGTGCGTAATAAATATACAATTATTATAATTATCAATAAATATAAATGTAATTATTCACAATAATTTTAAGTATCAAACTTTAATTTCTAACATTAGTTTATAAATGTATCAGAAAACTGCGCAGGCGCCCGGAGGTCGTCGCGGTGAGCGGCGCGAGACAATGCGAGGCGGCCGTTGTGAAACTCGCGCATTTTGCACAACCGCAGCCGCCCTACCGCACTCTACTGCAGCACTTCGACCGATATCATAAGACATGCCGACCCTCCCGCGCTCTCTGCTAATGCATGTGACAATCTACTTGTATCGCCAGACTAGCAAGAGATCCCCTTATAGTGGACAGTCGCTACCTTCCAATTCTCAAATAGTCCGAACCAGCCTATCACTCTTCCAAACGAAGGTCATTGCAAGACTATGCCAAAATTGCCATTCACATTACTTAGTTACTGTATTAAAGAGTAAAGATTTAATTTATTTGGGTTAATGTGTTGTGATATAATTGTTTTTTGATAAAATCCAACAGTTTAATGTCGCGTGCTGCGTAATGAATTGAGTCTCGCTCGAGGCACGGGAAGCGGTGGCAGAGGGTCAAGTCAATTGACGTTGAGCAGCATCCGGTACAGCGACAGCGATGCTGAGCGTGCGTACCCGCACCACGTGCTAACACACTAATAATTATCGAGAGATATCACCTTCTGTAACTAATTAAGTAATTAAGACACGTCACTGTCTTTTTTTATTTCTTTGCAAATATTACTGGCGTTTAGATACAGATCATCGGTTGGTTCTAATTTCAATTAGAATCATCAGTAATCATCACACAATACTTGTCGTAGCATGTCATAACGAAATCATTGAGATTGTCATAATAAAAAAAACGAAATGCCTATAAATTTGATTCAGCATCGGAAGACAGCAGTTTTTAAAGTGTCTTTGCTAAATCTTTAGGAATTTTACTAAACCGAGGCCTTTTTCATCGTAATGCGACATGTCAACAAAATTCAATGACGGTGGTGACAATGATCTAAAACGTGGATCGCATCAACCAAAACATCAGTTTAAATCTACATATATACATATAATAAAAATGTAACTGATCGCTGTCTGTAGGTACATGGAAGATATACGAGAAAAATATTATTGGGGGTCTTTATCAATAGAACCCAAAACAATGATTGTTAGAATTTTTGTCTGTTTGTCTGTGCGTTTTTGCGCGCTAATCTTAGAAACGGCTTAACCGATTTGGGTGCGGTTTTAACTAATGTATTGTGGTAAGCTTTACTTAAAATTTAGTGTTTGTTTTATTTCAATCAGTTCATAAATAAAAAAGTTATATCAATTTAAAGAATCACGTCGAACAGTTTCCACACGGACGAAGTAGCGGACAACAGCTATAGGTAATATTTGATTAAATCTTGTATCTCTGTATTGATTGACGAAACTTCACTTTAGATTTGAAACTAAGCGCCCGGGCGTGATCTA
The DNA here is from genome assembly GCA_943735995.1 of Sesia bembeciformis. Lineage (NCBI taxonomy): Eukaryota > Metazoa > Arthropoda > Insecta > Lepidoptera > Sesiidae > Sesia > Sesia bembeciformis. The sequence continues at coordinate 7,455,598 of OX031029.1, read as the reverse complement.
TCCACGATCTACCTATCATTTGAATTTTATAGAGCGGTCTTTGTAAAATTATGAAATTTTACTAAGAATATCACAATATTGTTATTTAATTTAACAATAATTTAATCAATGGTAATGAGCAGTAGGGTCATTTTGCTATAGTATTTGATCAGAGCGATAGTCGAGGTTCTGTATATGTATATCGCGAACATATTCTACCGATGTAATAGGTACACAATATAATACTAATTATTATTAAACGAGTGTTTGAAATGTAAACGCTCGTAGTAGGTTTTTTAAATAATTAATTATTGTTGTTGATGATAACAAATCATAATCGCAATATTAAGTACCTACGTAAGTTGATTATTTTTATACGAGCAGCCCGGCCTAATTGTTAAAATCTGTTTATTGCAGTTTCGCGGGTAATTTTGACGTAGTAATAGAAAGTGAATTTATTATGCTTCATATCACATGAGGTATTGATTGCTTTGTTGTTGATTGAGTGTTTGTTGTCATTGAATAATAAAGTAATTATGATCTCCTTCTGTTAGATAAAAAATATAATCTGTTAGAAAAATCCGACTAAACAACGTGTTCAAATAAGCTGTATGGCGACACCTCATTAGTTGAAATCGACTCAGTAGTAATGTCTGCCAAGGTATACCATACCTACTTACATAAGTGGGTGATACTGAAAGTTTATAGAATCTCAAAAATGAACTCAGATATAAAGATGAAAGTTGTTTTATAGCTTTTCGAAGTATTCTCTGCGACAATCGATACACTTTTTCATGCGATGAAACCATTGTTTGAAGCATTCAGCCCACCCTTTTTCAGGCACCTCTTCAACATCCGTTTGGAAAGCTGTTACTGTCTCTTCTGCATTCATAAAACGTATTCCTCTGAGTTTATCCTTAATTTTAGGGAATAAATAAAAATCACAGGGTGCAAGGTCGGGACTGTATGGCGAATGACCCATTAACATTTACAGTACTCAAAAATTGTTACGTTTGTCTGGCTGGTGGAGTGAGCTGAGGCACTGTGTGATGGAGGATCATTCTGTTTCGTGGGCGTCGTTCGTTGACTTTTTCTAAAACAGAAGGCAAGGAGCTGTTCACATACCACTCCGCAGTTACTGTTCTTTTATTTTCTAAAATTATAGTAGCAAAGTGGCCCGATCTGCCAAAGAATTTGGCTTGATCTTCATGCTCATAGCAATAGATCCAGCTTTTATCACCTGTTACTATATCAGAAACAGCATTTGATTGACCATAGTCGAATTTTTCAAGCATTTGGAGACACCATTCCACGCGGCAGAGTTCTTGAGCTTTGCTCAAATTATGAGGAATCCCATCTTGCACTAAGCTTCCTTACTTGTTAGTTGATCGTAGTTTCAACTCGCCTCATACCAATACCTAATGATGGCCGTACGTGCTGATATGTCGTTCGTTTGTCTGCTTCAATGGTGAGCCGCACAGTTTTGATGTTTTCCTCCGTCAGCGGCCGTCGCAGGACGCCCTTCTTTCTGACATCGTCACTAAGGTACAGACACAATACGGAAACATTGCCCATGTATCTGTACGACCACGTTAAAATTCACTGAACCAGTTATAAACAGTGGCACTGGATGGGGCTTCATCACTAAATGCTAACTTAAATCTTTCATAACTTTGTTTCTGGTTTAGACCGCAGACCGCAATTTAGATTTAGACGTTTGACCTATCGTATGCACAGCGCTGAAACTTTTTTAAACTCTATTTTGACTTCACTATAGTTGGGTAATTAATTTAATCGAATACGTATATGAGGCATCATATCATACCTTTACTCTGAAACGGCAAGCGGTGAACTTTACACAGTTATTAACTAGGTAAGAAAGTGATTAATGCTGTAGCAATTCATTTGGAAGGACAAAATTTAAATCTGTCTACCATTTAATAATTTATAACACAATTCAATTCTTCAGTTAAAACTTTAAAACAACTTAAGTTACGATTATGTAGGGCGTTTCTTATCTTTTGTATCGTATTTATAATAATTATAATAGTAGAATTATTTCATTGGTATTACGATTTGAAGAATGAAGAGACGAGGTCGCAAATTTCAAGGTGAGGCACGCGAACGACGAACAGCGCGCGTCCAGGGTCGTCGTCCGTTCCCTTTGACCCATTTGTTTGGTTGGATGTATGTGCCTTGGACCCATGGGCCTTCAAAAGTTTCTGATTAAGTGTTTTGTTAAATTATCTACGAGTACTAAATATTTTGGTTTTTGGTTCATATTTTTCACATAATAAATATTTTGTCGCATCTCTTTACAGTAAAGCATTTCGGAATTGTCCTCCTTAGAAAAAAGGTTCAAGTGCATTTTGATGACATTCAAGAAAATGAAAATATTTTTTTTATAAATTCAAGCTAAAAACTTGAAGTTTCGGATAAAACAAAAGGAATAAGGTTTATTCCCTTAGTTTATTTTTAATTTCCGAGCATAATGTTACTTATGCCTGTGTCAAATTTTTTATTAATGCCTTCTTCATAGGAGGACAAAGTAGCTTTAGCGCACTTGATAAGTCAACGCTTAAAAGTACAGTGCTTGTATTCGATGGCATTATTGATAAAATTGTTTAAAAAAATATTGCTCACCACATGTACGCTGCTGTGTAAGTTACCGCTGATGGCCGGGAGGTCTGGCTTGCGTTCGCTCTTCTTGGCTTGCCGCTTTGCCTTGCCTTCAAGGAAACGCTTCTGCAGCGCGCTCGTCTCCAGATTCTGTTGCTCGCACGCACCAGTAAATGACTGGTCGAATCTTGGCACGCACTCGGATTGTCGCCGCCGATACGTTTCTATCCTACGCCTGCAACAACACATAAACGTGTTTGTAATTAATTAATAATACGATTATAATTATGTAACCTACGTATTTGCGTGTGATGTATGTACAACTATATAAGTACTAGGTATAAGTTGGTATTGCGTAACATGTCCTCGCTGTACACACGATTGCATCTAAATTAAAACATCTAAGTCAGCAATATAAAATGTATTAATCGGTGCTAAATTAGCGGAAATATAAATGTATAACGTGACAAACATGATTAAGATATTGAAGCAAACTGTATTGTTTTAAAACAACAGATAGGTACATAGTAGGTGTAATAAACAACAGTAGGTAGGTATTTCAACCGATGCTCAGTCAGCCGCAACTCCAGAGCGCGGTCACCTTGAGCAAATGTTAATGCGGACACTCAGTCTGCCACATAAAAAAATCATTACCAGCTTTTCATTTATTCGTCAGTATCATTCCGACCAAATACACAAGGTTACTGTCAAGAATTTTAGGATGTTAAACTCGACATTGTTTATAAAATTCTGTAAATTAAAATCGGCCCAGCTATATCTTCAATATTTGGCTAATTCAGTCCCACAACTTCATCCCATCGAGACGAAATATACACATTTTAAATAAATATTATTTTCTCCTATAAGCATAATGAATGGAAAGCATAGGCAAGTAAAAAAAAATGAAAATATTTATGAATTTTCTAATTTCACTATTATATACGGCTGGCACAAAACGTTAAATTGTATCATAATAACCTATGCAAGGCTGTTAATTTTTATTGGAAATGATTTTGTAGCAGATTTTTATGTAAATTAAAAAGTTCAAGATGATTAATTAAGAACAAACAAAGTGCAGTATTGTTAGTAATATAAAAAATTACACAATATGTGGGCTGTAGTGTTATTATAGCTATAATTTTTGCACATTTGCACAAAATATTTACTAAAAAAACTATAATAAATTATAAATTAGGTTATTACTTGTTAAATTATTACCTCAGTTTTGTTTAAATTTTGTAGCTTTGACATTATGCAAATAAAAATTTAAACAATTTATTTGTAGAATATACGTACAAATAAGATAGTAAATATTATAACAATATGCAGTGATATTAATGTCGTAGCTATTCGGTTACCTACTCTTTAAATATGCAAAATATTAATTAATAATATGTATATAGAAATGAATAATCGTAAGATTTATCAATGAGATACTCGTTAATTGTATAATATATTTGATATTAAAATATTTTCAGTTTTCTTCTTAAACATTCTTTTAAATATTAATGTTTAAAATTTCATTTATATACTTTCTTGTAGATGAGCTGTTTCGGAAAATTTAATGTAAATCACAACTGGGCTCTATAAATTTTAAAAAATCGAGATAATACAAGATCATGACCGTAACTTCCAATTTCCCCACAAATCGAGAACTGACTCATTACCTTTCATTACTGTACCTACTATTTAATTGAACATTTATTTATATCAAAATCCTTAAAAGCAATTTTCTTCTAACAGTGTCTAAAGAAGTTAGAAACTAGAAGTGGGTCGATTTAATGAACAAAAAATAATATTTCATCCTATGGGACAAAGCTGTTACGCGACGAATTACTGAATTAGTCCAACATTAATGTATAACAAAAGCTTTTCCGCAATGGAAGATGTAAAAAAACAATGCCACGCACCAGTCGGAAACACGAAAGATAAAGATAACAACAAACGTTATATGAGTCCTATTGAACAACACATAATGGTTCGCAAATGTTACTGTGAATGTCGATGTTCACCAATGAAAGTTGACAATGGCCAAACACCGTAAGCGATCGAATTCTTTTTTATTTAAAATAGATTCTTGCATGGACAATTATTGATGTTCATCGAAACGCGTTTGTGAATGCTGGAAAACGTTGACCAGTCAAGTGAGGTTTGGCCCAACATGGCCAATAATGCAAAAAGAACAATTGATTTCAATATTGTAACGAAATATTTTGATCTTTAACCAGTAGTGGTAATGCTTATTGTCAACTCCCACGATGATAACTGTCACGCACCATGACAGTTATCAATTTCGAACATTGGCAGTAGCATTCTATTGACAACGGATTATTTACTCTTTGATATACGAGTAGAACAAACCTATTTTGTACTTTTCATTTCAATTGATTAAGAGGCCGTAATTTCTGTAATACGTGGTTTTATGTGGTTATTTCTGTATTATGTAATCTATCTACCTAAAATATGATGATTTCATAAAACATCAAGATAATATATCAGTGAAATTTTCGACTTCGTAATATTGCCGTGGACTATCATTTAGTACCCGTCTTTAGTACAAGTAATAATTATGATTTAGTACATAAGTGATTTAAAGCGATATGTAGTACATAGTTGATTTGAATAGGTAAGCATCGCAATCAATAAAAAAAATAACATGTCTTGTAGCTGGTTGGATCGAGACGAGTTCAATTCCAAAGAAGTAGGTAAAACTCTAAATACCTAAAACCGGGTAGAGCTGACGTAAAATGCGCACGAAATAATACCAACCATAAACACTATTTTCGTTTGCAACAATGACGCAGCCATCATCACGGAGTAGGCAAGTATTAGGTAATCCGTTCGGTGCGCGACTATTGCGTAACTACTATAGTAAGCAGTATCAGAGGCACACGTCACTCGCTGTTTCGATATCGCTGTTTCGATATCGCTGTTTCGATATCACATTTTCGATACTTTACATACATATCTTCGTCACATGACAATTGTATGTTAGGTTCTTAGGTGCAGCAAAATAGAGCGCTTTTAGTCGTCTATAATGCACTTTCCCTTAGAGAAGTGCAGTACATATGCAGTCCAGTGCCCCACCCGTGTCGCCGCCGCTGTCTGGGGAACCTAATTACGCGCGAAGCTACTCTATTCTGCACTTTCTCCACAGTAGACGGGAAATGTGCGCAAAACATCATCCAAACGGTATTAGGTAATGAAAACTCTTTACTCTATGTTACTCCGAACAAATTAGTCTCTTAACGCATTACAAGCGAAAGTTTTTTTAACTATTGATGGATGTACGTATATTTTGAGCACAACGTTAAGTTGGCGCGGTCTGAACTCTTAAGCTAAATCTACATATTTGCGTAAACTTATGTGAGACGCAATATAAGTAGAGTATTTTATTAGTAGAATCATAATTATCCTCTGCATAGAACTTCATGCCGTGAAATTAAACACACACGAGATAATGCGGGAAAATTAAAAGAAAAAAAACCGTTTTACTAATTATTTTGTACTATTAATTATGTAAAAATTTCAAAGAGCACAATTTTAGAGCACTAAGTGCTTAATACTTTCTGTCATAGAAATTGAGAAAGGTAAGATTTTTTCGAAACATTTTCTTAAGTATTTACTGCTTAAAAAATATGTATGGCAAGCTTGGTTAGGTTCAAATGTCCATAATTTTCTACCAAAATAATTGGATGAATAATAGTTTACGAACTACACTTATGGGCCGTTGGTTCAGTCCGTTTATTTACATTTCGTAAACTATTCATTTTGCATTTTATATTGAAATAAATATCTTGTGACACTAGGTAAGTATTTAACACAATTTATCACTCTAGGCCTTCACTTTCCTGTCGAAGGAAAACATGTACATCCTCAACAAATAATTCGTTAATTTCTGGCTCCTTATCTCTTTCTACCAAATCACTTATGCCTGCAGGATACAACAACCCTACAGCTGCTGCTGGTAATGGAACCCGTTTCCTTTTTTATTTGTTTGGTTGAAACTAATACTGGCCACAACAGGATCATAGGATTCAAGGGCCCGATAAAATATATCGGTCGTGGTGAGCTCACGACTATTTTTTGGAGTCTGGTGCTCACGGTCGTATCTCCAGAATTTATTTAGGGTTTGAGCCGCCTGCTCTGAGAGCATCCCGATGGGAAAGTCGTAGATTTAATAATGTCAGCTCCGTGGACTATAATTTTATGAAGGGTCACAGTTATAGAATGCCATGCGTAATTTGCAGTGTATTTATATGCCAAATAAGATTATAATAAGACAGGATACTTGAGAAAAAAAAATAAGAATAATTGATTCAAATATTTAATATTTTGGTTTTGAACAAAGATAGGAAGCTCAAATTTCTTTTAAAAATTGAAATATCTATTTCCTTTCTATAAGTAGTCTATTAGTTATCTTATAATTATCACAACAGTTTTTTTTTAATTTTTAGTACTTTGTAAAAAAAATAGGTTTTTTTTTATTTTTTTTGACTAGATATAATATTTACTTTCGGCACACGGGAGTTTTGTTCTCGCATTGAAAACCGTAAGGTCTAATGAGTTTTCGAATAAAAGGGGGAAAGGTTATCTTGCTATCACACTGTGCGACTTTAAAAAGGAATATCTTGCGATTTCGGTGTTCAAATTAAAATGAAGTTTTTGGGTTTTTCTAGTAATTAAAAGAGTTATTCAACGATATCCAGTACACCCAGTGAGTGACTTTTTTAAACAGTATGTAAGGGATAGTGTCAAACAATTTCATTTCTCTCATTTGATTCTGGTTTTTATATTGTTCATCTCAATAAATGCCAAAATACGAGAATGATAGACCTGTGCATAGAGTGGGCTCCTTGTGGTCTACGGAATCCTAACAATATGTGTTTCTCTTCGAATATATTTCTTTAGTTTATATATCTTGATTGTCTATTTCCAGTAAATACAATATCAATTAATTCAAAATATGTATTATGTACATATAATATATATTTTTACATGACATGTGATTTAATTGTAATTGACTTCTGAATACATTAGTTACACTTTTTATTTATTACCATTTTGTAATGTATGTATATATATTAGCGTAATGTAGATAAAGTATAATATACTAGGAAAATAGAGACTTATAAAACAAATTAATTTTATTATGCGTTTATAAATGCTATTAAAATTATGATATAATAAAATTAACAGATATAAGATTAGGTATTTAATGTGCCAGTATTGATCTTTTAAACTGATTTACGCTACAAATTGTCTGTCTATGCTTGATTTATGGACACGAAGGTCCATAAAATTGTTATTTATTTATTACAAAGTAAGTAACGACGGCATACTTGTATAATACGGATGACTCGTGAATTTACGTGACATATATTTATATATAGGAGAGGAGCAAAGAGCGGTGAGGAGTCGAGGTGCGGGAGCGCGGGTGCACGCGGTACGCACTGCACTGTAAACTCGTAGGTGTTTTTGTTTAGTTCATTGACCAGGCCGCGGCTGTCGCGCTACGCAAACAGCGCCTTCCATAAGTCCCGATTGTATGTCACTGACATTGCGTTCCTCCAGATGTCTCCGCGATATCACCCACTCGGGACCGGGATTAATGCGATCCGCACGTACGTGCCCAGTGTTGTTATAATAATGTTCTACTGTCTAATGTGTAAATAATGATATCAATGCCATGTAAGGTCTAAATTTAAGTAGCTACCTATAAATCCTTAACGTGGGTACATTTAAAATATTTAAATTATATCTCTTTCTATATTATATCTGGATGGCCTCTTCCGGCTGCTTTTTATATCTCTTTGTGATAAAGATGTATATACCGTAATCCTTTATCGATATTCAGTTACTTCCGCTTCATATAAATAAAAAAATAGTTTTATTTTTATTTTTTTTGCAGACTATTCGTGTAGTCCCGCTCCAAATGTGGAGGGGGGGGGGGGGTCAACATAAAACACCGGACAACCCAAAAACCGGATAACGGTTCTTACGTATTTTTTAAATGACGTAATGTATTATATGGAAATCGGATATCTGTGATTTAAACGCTAAATACTCATCAAATAAACTTTTCGACCCAAATAATTTTAACAAAAACAAAATAAGATTACAAAATTAAGTCCCCATAAAATAATGCATTGATCTCTAAAATAAATGTAAATGGATTAAAAATCACATACATTTGTTATAAAAAAATTGAAAAATGTGCATAATATGTTGTTTGGGTTAAATATTAAACAAGAATGTCAAAAATCGTGAGACTTATTTCACTTTCACAACATGCTTCCTGCTGATAGTCTTTTGTCATAACTAGATACCTAACATTCTGCCTTTAATCACATTTTTATAGAAAAGGTGACAAACGGACACCTGTAAAACCAGGGGAGATTCTATTTATAATACCTAGTCGATTTTACCTGAGGAATTATTAATGTTAATTACCTTGACATATAAAACCCGTCGTAGAACTATAGTCGGAATTTTAATTCGATTCCAGATTTGACAATTTCAGTGTTGCAACGTTATGACAAGTACTAAATAGTAACGTTGCGAAATTATTCGATACGGAAATGGAATATTTCCGGATCGATTCTTCTCGTTTATAATTTTATTCTCGTAAACTAAGTATATCAGGAAATTAAATATTTGTGAACGGATAATTTAGTTATGACGATTAATTTTATTACGGATCTGAGAGTTTTCTTTAATAATTGTGTGTGAAATAAATAAATAAATGTGATCATGAAGGAACATGAGAAATAAAACAAATAGATGTATTATGGTAATATTTTATTTTATAAATCGTCGCCGTCATCGCTATCGCTATCGCTGTCACTTTCTGTAACATTTATTATAAATGTGTCTGTGATATTGTCAATTAACATATCTAGCCTACTCATTTTTTCCTCTTCTTTGACAACATGGGATACGCATTTAGACCATTCGGTGGCCGTAATTTTTTGAATGCCTTCCTCAAATAAATTTCTCACGTCTGTCAATTTGAAGGTTTTATTATTTTGAGCTACATGCCCCTTTACCTGAGCCCATATCAATTCGATAGGGTTCAGCTCGCAATGGTAAGGGGGCAGTCTTAGAACCGTGATCCCATGTTGTGCTGCCATTTCGTCTACAGCGTACTTATTAAAAGACTCGTTATGTGGAATCAGTTCTAAAAGCGTAGCTTTAACCATATCTCGTTCGTAATGAATATTTTTATTTAAAAGCCAGTCTTGAATGGCAGCTTTTTTCCAGCTCATTTTTGGTGCCGTTTCCAATTTTCGGGAGTGGTAAGGTGCATTATCCATCACCACAATTGAGTTTGGTCTTACAAATACTTACTTTATTTGGTCTTAAAATAAAGCAGCGGTTACTAATTAATAAATAATTGTTATGAATAATTATGTATTTATTTAAATAAAAATCAATAATTTAGTCTTTAATTGGCACACCAATATTATGATTACATAAACATAAATCGCGATTGTTTATCGATTTTTGTGTTCATCACTACACTATTATATGTGGTATCATTATTTTACAAAATGACAGTAGCTAATGTCAAATGTGGAATCGAATTATAATTCCGACTTTAGTTTTAGTTCGATTTCGACAAATAAAGCCCAAATTTCCCGGAATAAATACCCTACCTCAACAATGAAAACCGCAATTTTCACCGTAATTTTCACGATAAGCGGGAGCACATACATCACAGAAGTGGGATTTCCTTATACCCACAGTGTTTTTATATACTTTATGTGCATGTAAGATTTATGTTATACCTACTTATATAAGGCTTATAAAAGTCATAGGAAAAAATCGAAATTAATCACTTCTTATATTTACAGTTTGTATTAAATTATATTGTTAAACACTGTTTTGTCTCACTGAGACAGTGTCAGTGAGTACTTAGATATATTTTATAGTAGTTCATAATTCAAGTTATTGGGCACTACTTGTTTGAAAATATTCCATTGGTTTAAAATTGTACTTAGTGCTTGTGAGGAGTATGTTAAATTAAAATGTTTATTAATACCTATGCAGTTATAGCAAATTATTTATAATAATTCTAAATTGAATACAACAAGCGAGCCACAGAAATCGATGTTATCTCCATTCCACATTTTTACCACTTTCTCTGCATCACGAACGTCGTCGTAGTAAAAGTGCAGCTGTCACAGAAGAAAACTACATAATTTAACAAGTGTCTAGCTAAAAAACTCTGATTGCATTATTTTATATAACTTACACAAAATATAAATTAGACCTAAATAACTAGATTTTTATTATAGTAAGGAAATTTTCGCAACTATTAGTTCTAACAATAAGATATTATTCTTTCATTTTAACATGAACGTGATGGATTATTGAGTACTTATACAGACTTCGGCACTTTTTAAAAGGTAAAAATCGCCCACTCTTAATCACGCACAGGTATGCGCACCGAGCCGTAGGATGACGCATGTGCATACACCATTTGCAATGACTCCTTACATTATAAGGCCTTCTAAAACACGGAAAATGAAAGTAATACTTTCTGTGAAGGTTTCAATCAAAAGGAATTACTTAAACCAATTTAATACTCATAGAGGTGGTATGACTTGATTCTGATAAGCATGTGGTACTTTGTATAAACAAACTTCGTACAACTTAGCTACCATACAAAATTAATATGGCTTCTTACTTATATTGACTAATAATAGAGAAACCCCAAAGTGTTTAGAAACCCGATCAAGGGCGATCGAGATGTATACCTACAAATGGTCCCATTAACACGGGGACTGGTCCCTAGAATCCCCCGACTTACTGGCAATATTGATCGCTAGTTAAAGCGAGGGCCAGTTTTACTTTGATTATAAAACGAACAAGAACGTGGCAGCAGCTCTATTGATATTAAAACTAAATAAAAGTTTAATTGTAGAATTATTATCGGCATACGAGTATGTATACGGTATACGAGTAGGGTTCCTTCTTACTTATATTTGCAGAGCATAGTCGTCCGCAAGCCCTGTTCACTTGCCAAATGCGTAACTAACCCGTTTACATAATGTACTCACATGCAAGTTAAACGTATATTATATCGAGTGCAGTGTAGTACTAAGCTACTACAATGCAAATAGAACAGCTCAGTGTTTATGCAACGCCTACCCACTGGCCACTCAGTACCGTTAGCCTAGCGCCGACACCGACAATCAACATAAATTCACTCAGGGCAAAAAGCACGATGCATTACCTCGCACTGTACGAGTGGATACACAACATACATCACGTAATTTACAACTATAAAGTAGGTATATTTAAACAAAATTAACATGGTTTTCTACAAGAATTGAGAGAAGTGGAATAGAGTCATGCGCTTTGAATTATTCTGTCATCATAATATTCGCTTAGCTAAGACGAAACTATTACGCAGTCGATTGCTGCAAGATTTCGATCCATTTTAGAAAGTACATAGTATATTCATTAAAATTTTGTGATAAAGTAATATTGTATTGAGAAAGGTGGAATTTAAGCGTTTATTAGTTAAGTAATCAAACTATTTTAAACGGTTCTATTTTGCGTTTCTTATCTCATTCGCATTAGTGTACTGGTGGATGTTTTCAAAATGATTCACGACAGGTTAGGTTGGTCACTTTTCCAACAAACGCTTATCAGTTGTCGTAATGAAGAAATACACTTGCTTTCTTGAAACTTACGAAATAAGAGGTGTAAAGTTATGATATATATGTAAACTGATATATATGTATTATGATGATAATAGGTTATAATAATAATATGTGATATTATCAGGGAAGAGGGACCTCATTGTCGATAGGACTTATTGATTGACTCCATAAAATTATCTATCGAAATATGTATATATATATCATAATTATGTGAGCTATAATTTTTTTTTTTAAGTTTGAAATAAATGTGTCCATTAAATGTGGTTTAGAGATAATTATTTCATTTGAAGTTTAAGATTAGGAAAAAATATTTTTCCGTTGGATGTTATTTTATATTAGTATAATATTTATATATGTAATATATTAGTGTTATTAGGAAACTAGAAGATCTATACTATTTATGACTAATAAAATAATTTTACAGTTTTGTTTAGAGGTTTTGCCAAAAATCTACCGACAATCAAGCATACAAACTATAAATCGCGCGATGTGATATTTTTTTTCAGATTAAAATTTGTTTATTTCGTGGATCATAGATACAGAATAGGTGTAATCAATACAAAATTAGGCTAGACTATGTTCTGCCCTGTGGGCATACGAAATTAATATAATTAAAATTAATGCAATTACTTTATACCGCGAACCCGTATGCTGTGGAACGAACTGCCTCAAGAGATCTTTCCATTAAGCTACGATATGGGGTTCTTCAAGAGAGCTGTGAATAGGATTTTGCAAGGTCGGCGGCGCGCCCGCATACCCCCTGGTGTTGCAGGTGTCCATGGGCGGCAGTAACACTTACCATCACGTGGGACCGCTTGCTCGTCCGCCCACTAGTATATAAAAAAAATTAACAATAAAATACCTAGTATTTTTTAATCAACGGACTAAAACTTTAGGGATAACAAAATAACATTCATCAAAACATCATTTTTACATTTTTTTTTTATTGTTTTACTAAGTTAAATTGTCTAGCACACGGGCTAGACAATCATAGTAAGGCGTATAAATAAAGAAACAATTAATAAAACGTTTTTATTAAAAGTTATTATCAGACATAAATATTTTACCAATTTTCGTCATCCTCGCTAACAACAAGGAACAAACTGTTAAAAAACTATAAAAAATCAACATATTGTGCTAATAGTCGAGATCGGATTTACCCAGTAATATCTATTACTTTTCTTAAAATTACTTTTAAAGTTACTAATATTTTTAACCTTTTAAAGTTGTACTAATAGACAGACGCACATTATTAAGGGGTTGTTCACATCTGATGTGATCAGTTTCACAAACAAACAGTTTCACAAGATGTGAACAAACTGAACTTGTTTAAAGGGGTCTGAACGCGAATGTTTAAAAAAACTCTGTACTAATAATGGACCCTTTTAAATAGATAAATGTGTGAAAAACGCGAAAAAAACAAATGTCATTTTACAAAAAGATTTAAAATAAAAACACAACGGTCCTTTTTTGAAATATAATCATATTTTTAAGGCCATCCCTTATGCACGGGACAACGTGCATGGGGAGGGCCATGTCCTACAGTGGATATTGAAAGGGCACATTGCATATATTGCAATTGCACATCATATTATGTAATAAACACATGTACATGGTACACAGTAAAATGATTTGATTTAAAGTTCGTTCGTAGCGCCGCAAGCACCGAACGGCGTGTAACAACCGACAACAAGGTACCTTTTCACTAAAATCTTGGACAGGACTTTTCCCTCAAATTTTCGATGTTTTAAGAATGTTTTGTCAAAAACACGTTTTAGTTCTTTAAAATAGAGCAATAAATAAAAAAGAAATATTTTTCGTGATTTCCTTAGCGTGAATATCTCGAGAACTAGAACCGACAACAAGGTCCCTTTTCCATGATAACGTACCACATGATATTATATAGACCGATGGGTCTACAGGCGGTATTTGAATATCAATGTGTTGACTTCAAATTACAGAAAACAAAAGAAATAAAATATGTAGATGTATCAGATACCATGATATCTAGCTGCAGAATAGCTGCTATTTGCCGCCCTCTCACCCGCTTCACAAATTTGCTTATTATATTTCAGTTCTACAATAATATACGAGAGGAATAAGTGAATATCAATTTCTATATGGACGAAGCTACTTATCTAGACTAGGAGCATTATTTACGATGCGATTCGATTCATTCGTATCCTTCATCTGCCCGGGTTTTGTAAATATGAAAATATTTGTTGGTTACGTAATTGTTGTTATATCATATAAGTCATTTCATAACATAATAGTAGCGACGGGCAACAATTCGATCAGCGGGAGGCATCGGCAGTGGCGGGCGGTGGCGCGTGCGGTCAATGTCGTGACTCAGAGCATACCGCCCGCGAGCATGCGCCTAGCGGGTTCTACTAGCGGTTCTACTCGAGGCACCGATCCTCCACACACTTAACTTATTGCATCCATTGCTACACGTTAATAACAGTTAGTGATCCATATATATTACTTCTGAAAAGCGATACCAATTAGCAAATATCTTCCTAAAGATTTATTACGTTTAAACTCGTACACAATTTTAATATACCACTGTAAAGATTGTGGTAACGACAATTCCTGACGAGAAAATCTCAATAATTAGTAAATTCGAAGATTTTCGTTTACATGTGTATTTTATTATACGTATAGTGGGTAAAAATTTTATAACAAGCAGAGCATTGTGTAACAAGACTTTAAAATAATTAATCACTTTTGGATACAATCTACACTGAATTGAGGCTAAAAGTAAATTGTGCCTTAATTAAACTGAAAAATTCGCACGCTTTATCTGCCTGCGTTCTTAGCCTAAGGTTGCCTTAGGAGGGATTATATAATTTTTGCTTAAGTTCTCAGCCCAAGATGCGTTCTAAGCCTGCGATCCTAATATGCATTTAAAATGTTATGAAAGAAATAAGGCCTTTTCCGGCTGCTTTTATATTTTTTTTATGTGAATTTGTGAATTTAACAAGTAACTAATTAATTTATAAGGTTGATAAAAAAATTGTTGTACCATCATCAAAAAGTGTGTTATAGAGTATATCCTTTAAATACTTTTGTATACCCGCATTGATGAGCGAAAATTATTAGACTTGTAAGTGGACGGTCAATGGATCATTGACGATGACGTAGGATCCGAAATGATCATTTAACTAGCTAAAGCGCCCGCCACGAGTAGGAAGAATTTAAGGTTCAATAATATGAGGGGTCTAGTAAAGTGGTCAGTGATCGACGATTTCATACAAATCTTTAATCCGTCCAGTCTTGGCTGACCTCATGTCAATAACCGAAATTCTTTCTGCTCATAGCGGGCGCTTTATACGCTTATATAACAAATGGGGGGAAAAGTAACAAAGGCATAGGGAAAAGGAAGGAAGGATCATCAAGAAATCGGACGATAATAGGTTGCGCAATAATATGGCAAACTGATAGAAAAAAAGAATTAATTGATTACACAATAAAATTATAATAAAAATAGTAATTTCTCTTCGACGACTACATATTGCAAACATTCTTTAGTGCTTAGCTTGCAATTCGAACAAACCGGAACAAAAAGAACCGGCTCTTTAAGAGCCGCTTATGGGAATCCAAAAATAGATGTTCTTTTTCCGTTCTTCCCACATTTTAATACTATATAGCTAATTATACGCGCGCTACAATGATCGCATAATAAAATATTCATTCCGGACAATTATATTTAACACCTGTATTATTCGTATATATAAACAAAAATACATTTCCTTTGAAAATATGGACTTTTAAATGAGCAAAATATATATCTTCAAGTTTTTTAGGATTTTTCGAGTGTATTTTTGTCTATGATCTTGCTTTATAAGTGTAATCCTAATCACTGATCACTTGATCAGTGATCGATCACCGATCACTTTAAATGATTTACTTTATACTCAATCTCAAAGTAATATTACAGTAATATCATTGTCGCCACACTTCCGTCAGCATAGAGGCTTTATATATACATATGTATTATACTTCTAGGACAGTTCCTGGCTGCGACTCTGATATAAATTCTGCCAGTAACCACCGACGATGAATAATACACAATCAATATCTTTAAGTTGATACCAGCAACATGTTAGAATCTTCGAGCCCTTCACATTCAAGATTGAATTTGTTTCACAAAAACTTCCATGACCCTATCGACCGATTCGAGCCATTTTAGTATTATTAGATAGAGCAAGGAACAAAGTTTGCTACAGTATGTTAGTTAACGTTAGAGCCTCCTGAATCCTAAATCTATGTAACAGGCGGCGTTAATTTAATGTTGAATTCTACATACAGACACTATAGGCGGATAACTTTGGGCGGTCGTAACTAGCAGACGTAGGTACTAAAATGGAGTCTCAATCAACGTTGATCAGCCAAATTGAAGCAGCTGGTGTCTCCAGTGTGTCTCCAATCATATCCGTTTGATATATGTACCTATTGCTTTTCGACTTTTAATTGCTCGTCTGAAGTCACTAAGTCCATAAATGTTATATAGGTCTTTCTGGTATAATGACTAGAAACCACTCGGACAAAGACATTGTGCGGAATGAAAAAACAGTGTATCTGCTATGGGTGCTGCGACAGGTGAGCCAGCTGACACGTCCAGTTTTTCTAGGGTAGATTTGTGAATAAACTGTATACAGTCACATTATAATCCTCTGCGCCGTGTCTCAGATGTACAATCAGTGGCTGCCTTTTTAAATCGTGAACGTTGTAGTGGCTGCCACAAACAGATTCTTGGCAGCCCAGTGCGCGTTTGTTTGTATGAATCCATAGGTTCGTTTGATTTCCGCAGCAAAATTGCAGGAGCCTAACTGTGTAGTGCGTTGTGTTGTATGCCTAATAATAATATGTCTACTTCTATAATACAAAATAACGAATTCTGATATTTAATTCTGCAATACATACAATGAATTAATTTTATATATTTATTTATTAAATTATTGTACACACATAACATGAAATAAAAAGGAACAAAAAGAAAAGAGGTACAAGAGGCAAGTTTATCTCCTGCGGAGATTTCTTCCAGCAGACGTGGGATTGTTGTGATATATAAGTCAAGACAGAAAGGCAGGCGTAGTGCACACGGAAAATTTGTATCATGTATATGTATAATAGTAAAATAATACTAACAAAATACATAAATATATATTTATATACATACTTAAATATTATAATATATATTATACATATAAAATATACACATATTATAATAATATATTTTATAAATGTTGTACTAATATTAAAATGCGAGTCTGGTGATAGCGAAAACCTATTTATTTATTTTTATAGAAAAAAGGCGGCAACAGACGAACACAGTCCACCTGATGGTAAGTGGATACTATCGTCCATAGACATCGGCGATACATGACAAGGTCAGTCCAGCATGACAAACTTGTCACGCTCCCGGATGTGCTGCCTGCCTACCTTTGCAGATTAAGGAATGGATTGGGAAAATGGGGAGTGATAGGATGGGATGGGAATGGGCTCTGGCATATCTCACTAACTACCGAAACACGTAAGTACATTGAGTACGTATGTAAGTATTGCTGTAATTGCATTACACAAAGTAGGCATGGAGCCAAATGCAATTTTTAATACTCTCCATCCGCTTAGTATTAGCCGAATGTTCGTGTACCGGGGTATGGGTAGGTACATTGAAACGTCTTCTGTCTGTGACAGAAAAAGGTCTGACCGCCCACGGACTATTAGTGCTAAACAGACGATTAAAGCTGTGAAGGAAGAAGATATCACGACCGGGAGCAAAAGATTTTATCCAGAGAGATGAATATAGTTCTCAGAACCATGTCAAGTATTTTAAAAGATAATTTAGAAGTGCTACTTACAAAAGGTGTCCTGGTCATTTCTTAAATGATAATATAAAAAACACTTCTTCGGCGGTACGCAAAGGGAGCTCACAGTCAAATCTTTCAGCAAGACTCAGCACCAGGTCATAAGGCTCGCTCAACACAGATGAGGCTAGATTGGAATATTTCCGACTTCATTAGAGTTGAAGACTGGCCGTCTTCTAGTCCCGATCTTGATCAGCTCGATTATGATTTATGGTCTGTTTTACAGAGCATGGCATGCCCTAAACGCCATGATAATCTTGAATCGCTAAAACACTCCATAAGGGTGTCAGTTGTCAGTTTTTCAATGGAAAGGATGCGTGTGTCAATCGAAAACTGGCCACAAAGTTTGAAAGATTGTATAAAAGCAAATGGTGACCATTTCGAATAAAGGTTTTATTTCTAAAATAACACCAATTCATCTATTAAAACGATAATGTAAAAATAAAAATATCAATGTTTTCTTTGTAACAATATTTATGGCTAGACTAATAGCTAGATATTATATACAATACGAACTATTTATGAAATTGACAAATAGTTGTCTTTTAAACGTTTCTTTTAAAATAGTAGTGTATCTATTAATTAATCTGGCTGCACATTAATGATAATTAATATTAATTACTGCTGGCTGACATTGGTCAAGTCTGTCAAAGGGCGGAGAGCGCGTGAGCAGCGAGCAGATTTTTCAATCTCTCACATTTTGTAGTCATAACCCGAAAAATTGCGATACACACCACTATTTTTTTTGGGAATGACTAAATTCTTGTGGCCCTAATGTATAGAATCACCGGACATGTATAGCTTAGAGCGAGCGCTGAAGGCGCTCAGCCAGGAGCAAAGAGTATGTGCAGCAACGAGCCTAACGGCTCCCCCGCTGTTACCCCGACGGAAGGAACGGACCTCGGCTTAGGGCGTTGCTTAGGGAGGGTACCGAGAGATCGCGAGTTGGTGAAAAGCGCCCAGACACGTGCCGATACCTGGTGAGTGTTGGCTGAAGACCGGTGTGTGTTCACGGTGTAGCGAGGGTGACATCCTCGTCTCCGCCGGTAGGGACGGTGTATATGTGTAGTCTGTGAGTGTAGTGTAAGAACCGCATTGGCAGCAGTAATTGGGTAGTCGGGGCCGTCTAAGACGTGCCGAGGACGATGACGACGACGGCAACGGGGAGGGTCATTCCTATCGGGGACATAGGTTAGGTTGTCAACTACTAGAGTGTTGGGATGGTGAGTGGCTCTGTCGTAGTAGCGTAGTAGTATTTTTACGACTTCAAAGTATATATCGTCAAAAAGTCTAACGCAGATGACCGGCTTTTTGTAGACAACAATAAATCGTCGGCCGGTAACTGCCGACTTGTCGGCGAAGGTCGGTGGCCGGTTTTCCACCGGCTCAATGCTCACGCGTCCTACGTCTATCGACGGTCTATGGGCACATCTCTTTTGCGCCGACTAATTGTCTGTCGTCTGCGTTAGCGCGTGTTCAGTTGTATATTTGATCCTATTCTCCGACTAAGTGCCGATCGATTGGTTTTTTGTACCAATTTTGTATAATTGGTTTTTGTAGGATGTTTGCGTTTAAAGTATTAAATTGCTTAATCTATAAAGGGTTCTATTCCTCTTGTGCCAAAATACCATGCAAAAATCTTAAAAAATATTTATTATTCTGTAACCGTATTTACAAAGTTTCAGTACTGTATCAAAACTAAATTTCCCTCTGGATTATAATAACTATAATAACACGAGTAAAACAACTAATAAAAAAAATATTTGTCTAATGTAGGAGGAAGCTGTCAGTGGGTTATTGGAGACATTGGAGTCTTAGGAGGCCCATTGACGGGTCCGTTCTATGGGTCATTAAACACAAGGCGGCTCTTCTCTACTGTCCCCTGTAACTTTGATATGGCTGCATAGGAATCCTTAACAAACATTGAATTTATTGTTATGATATTGTGTAGTTTGTTTCAAATAGTGTCCTTGCTGTCTTTGCTCTAACAAAGTAGATAAGGGCATCATGTGAATTACTACACATTCATTATGGTTTACCCACTGGATTCCCACATGTTCTTAGAGCACCTGTACCGCTCACTCACGTAAGCAGTGAGCACTAATTGACGATGACGTCACAATATAACGCCGATGTTTGGTTTTATTAATATGTCAATGAAAAATACACATAATAGGTGTTCCCCATGAGTAATTTGAAATAGTAGACACAATAAAAAGGTAAGCTAACTTCATACAAACACCGAGAATGCAATCTTATCCACAGATGCAGATTTTTTTTTTATGTACGAAGGCGGCAGACGAGCATACAGTCCACCTGATGGTAAGTGGATACTGTCGCCCATAGACATCCGCGATACATGCCAACATTAGTCCTAAGTGAGAAGCGTTGGCATGCCCCCGGATGCGCTACCTTTGGAGATATAGGAATGGATTTGGAGAAAGGGTTGAGAAAATGGGAAGGGATAGGATGGGATTGGAATGGGCTCTGGCACATCTCACTCACTACCGAAACACGTACGTACATTGGGGAAATACAATAAAATGGGAAATGCAGTACATTTCAAGGTAGTATTCTGTGAGAGAGGGGTAACTTGGCCAGTCGAGCGCGCCCAGCGGCTGTTGGATTGCAGCGTGCACTCTCCCCCTCAAAGATTTCTACTGTTGTACATCTTTGCAAATGTAGCAAGTAGGTACAGGGCTGTCTTCGACAATTTCGTGGCTCTGAGCCGGGTATGAGTTGAGGCCCTTGTAAGGTATTGTAAATCATGGGCAGAATACAATTTTTTTTACTACATATTTATTATTTTTATATATTTAGCACCATCCATCACAAAACTCTAAGAACATTTATAAACAATATGTTGATGGAAAGTAATTTTAATTTATTGGCATATTTTTTCTGAAGTTCTATAATAATATTACATATTATAATTTTACACAATATGAAATTATTTTATTAATATTCCATATACCAGCTATAATAGACCAAGAAAATCTTGAGTGGGAGGAGGGGGGGGATTGTAATGACAGATATTTTTTAGTTTTTATAGGTATTTATATTTAAAAAAAATACTGAACCATTTTGATTCTGTAAATTGTTTTCTACTCATAAAGATACACTTCTTTCAGTTATAAGTATGTTATATATACCTAAACCACCTAATCAATTATGAAGGTCAAATTGCAGCTCGGGAACTGTGTAAGAGGTATGTATGCATGTGTATATGTGTAACTGTGTGTGAGACAAAATCAACATGTTATAGGTGATTTATTAGAGATGGCTACAATTGCATTGCTGCCACAAGAACTCGAAAATATTGTTTAGACTTGACTCACAAACTAAATAGCAGCAATAATGTAACATAAATTAGAACACTGACTAAGAAAATTTCAAACATGATAGATGTTATGTAAATCCAGAAACTGATAAGTTGCTCATCATAAAATATGTGTGTAATATAATACTATGGTTATTATAGCATGAGCTCTGACAGCTGACAGTTGAAAAAAACAGTGATGAGACTTTGTTAATTTATAACCTAGTTAATAGATTTTTTATTAAATTATTGATTATAACTATGAAATACAAGGTTAATCGATCCTTGATAAGGAAGTTAACTTTCTATTCGACTGTATTTTCTATTCAATCTATTATTAAAATACAACCCAAATATAAACTAAAGCTAGAAAGATAGAAAATAAAAGCCAGGAAATATAAATGTGTATAATGATTTGCATGATTATATATATATATATATATATATATAACTATAATAGAACAGGATTGCTCCTAAATACTGTTGTACAACTTCATATGGTGCATATGTCTTAGGGTTAACATATAAATTATTAATTAGTGTAATGGCAATTGATGAAATGTCTAATACAAAAAGTTTATCATCGTCTTTTCACTAGTAATACTTATTGCAAACAAGTTACTAGGACAAGTTGAAACTGACCTTAGACGATCGACAACCGCTTGACGTTTGGGTGGTAGGACCATTTCCTCCATCGGTTGCAGCATGTTGGGCGGGTGCTGGGCGGGCGAGGCGCCGGGCAGCAGGCTGCCCGCGCCCCCGCCTCCCACCAGGTGCTCCACGGTGGCTGCTCAACGCACTTCACCTTTGTCCCCTCATCCTCAGCTCTCTAACCTACTCCAACCCACTTTCAAGGCTCAAGTACTGCAACGCAAATGTGATAGCACAATCAAAAAGTAACTGCACCTTGTCCTAAACACTCTAAGCACATTTTTCATGTTGACACTCAAAGTTCGATAGTTTATAATTTTTTAAAGCTACTTGGTTACACGTATAAAACATTCATGTCTCAGATAATACAAACACTACACTTGAAGCACCTTGGACACGATTAAACTGTAGACATCTGGATTTGTATAAATAAAATAACGTCTAAATGATAAAATGTTTTGGAACAAGTTGATGAAGTCAACAGCACATTAGTTCGTCATATAGAAATTACACCAACTATTATAACAGTTCATGAAAGAGACATACATATTTGCGTTTCTACTGCGGTTTTTAGTTTGATTTTATATTAAATTTTAGTTGAAAACAACTTCAAATCGTAAACGTTAGTATACACTCAGCATAGAATGTTGGTAGTCAAACATCAACTGACTGACGCTTATGACGCCAGTTGAAGCTAGGGTTGACAATTAATAGCATCCATAATTATTAACCGTTAAGTATAACGGTTATATGTAATTGACAAAAGTCTTTCCCAGCATATTATTTTGAGAGGAATGGATTGGAAAAATGAGGAAGGATGGAATAGAATGGGATGGCAATGGGCTCTAACATATCTCTCACTGCCGAAACACATACACATTGCACATGTACATTGAGGAATGAGCTGAAGTAGGAAATGCAGTACATTTCGAGGTAGTCTTCTATGAGAGAGGGGCAACGTGGCCAGTCGAGTGAGTCTAGCGGCTGTGGAAATTCAACGTGTACTCTCCCACTCCAATCGACAGTGTATATACATTTGACCTTACCATACCATACCATTAGTCTATATCTCTTCACTGCTGGATATAGGCCGCTCTCAAGGCTCGGAGGCTCTTTACGGGATAACTTTACGGGATTGTGAAACGAAGACAATCGCCAACGAACCAAGTCACCAATATTTATCTTTAGGAAGTAACAAATGAGAAATTCTGTAAGTTTAAAATTAGCAGTTTTTTCATATGTAAATAAAAATATACGTTAATGTTTGGTGAAAAAGAAATTAATGCGTTAAAAAATGCTTAAGTCAAAGTCTTTAAAAGAGCATGCGTAAGGACGAATTTTCGTGGGTAAGGGCGATGGGTCTAGTAAACAATATTAAAGTCATTCAACAAGTTATGGATAATATGAGATTCGTTATAAAAGTAAAGTCACAGACATATGAGTAGCTCCTAGAATCAGCCTAATTCGAAGTGATATTAAATAGATACGTGTTGCGTCCTGGTGCCACAATCTTTGTCAAAATCAAAAGTGTGAAAAAATATACTTTAAAATATGTACTGTTCCCACAATAAAATCAATTGTACTTCGATTGATCATGAGATAAAATAATTTGTTTATGACCGGGCTGCAACGATTACGAAAATTCTTTCGATCTCGTGGTCGCAAATAGTTAAAATGTAAACAAAGAAAATGTACCTTAACTATATTCTATTTTACATAGATTCTTTACAAAAAAATATCAAATTGTTTTAAAAATCAAAAAATATTTCTGGTCTTAGATTCAGCGCTTACCTAATTAAAAGAAGCAAACTACAAATAAAAATTTTTTGGAAAACATTCAATCCTTTACTTTTTTGAAAATATTATTTTAATGCCTATAACTTCGTCATTTGAAAAGTAGACGTAAAATGCTTTCACGAAATAAATTGTGTCCAACACCAGTGTTCACTTATTAAAATTATACGATAACGATATTTAAAAATAGCTTTTAACTACACCATTTTGTTAGTCTGCGTTCCAAAACGAGCATTCCAAATAGGACGGGAGAGTGCACTCCAACAGCCTTCAAATCGACTGCATTTACATGTTTCGGTAGTGAGTAAGATGTGCCAGAGCTCATTCCCATCCCCTCCCTTCCCATTTTCCGAACCCTTTCTCCAAATCCATTCCTTTATCTCCAAAGGTAGGCAGCGCATCCGGGATCGTGCCGACGTTTGTCATTTTGAACTAATGTTGGCATGTATCGCGAAATTCGCGGATGTCTATGGACGAGAGTATCCACATAGCATACTCGTCTGCCGCCTTCGTCCCTAAAACAACTCGAGTACGGAGTTGAGTTCTTCTCTCCTTAGTAAACACACTGAGCGACTCCTTAGACTTCAACGGGATTGAACATTGACAGGATACGTTTTTTCAGACTGAAATTGTTTATTACAAAGAAAATTTCAAACTGGCAGAATATATATAGTTGCATCATTGCAATAAAATATTAAAAAAATGTTCCAAACAAATTTTTGACAAGTTTGAGATGGTGCATCCTGTTTTATCTTCATACAACAAGAAGAGATGCAGCATGTTCTAGATTGTAAAAGAGTAATGTATGCACTATGCACGTCATAAAGTTCAGCCTTAATGTACCTACTCATCAGTGCCGGCTTTACCCATGGTGCAGGGTGTGCGGCGCACATGGGCGCATGGTCATAGGGGGCGCCGAGCGCCGCTCGCGACGCCTCCAAAGAGCCTACTAGAGGGCGCCAGGGTATTGATTGCACCCGGGCACTACATGGGCTAGAGCCGGCTCTGCTACTCATTTTAATAGCCATATTACAAAACAATTTATTAATAATAGACTTTATGATTTTTTTTATTTGAAGAGAAGTTTTTGTGTGGCCAAGACCATCAAGACAATAAGCGCTTGGAAGCAAACGCTTTTTCTTAGTAAACTACCCAATGACATTGACACTAATCATTTGACTTGAACGTCCTTTTACAGAAAATTTAAACATATTCTTAATTTGACTTTTTTAATCCCTCTATAATACTGTATTTAAATTGAAAACTGAACTGCAAGAATAACACTTCAATAAGTTCGTCTAATAGAAAATATATTTTGTCATAATGTTCGCATTACGAGCTAGATTGAGGTCCACCGCTCTTACTGCTAGGATGTTACTTTATCATTCAGTAGCGGCAAATAATTGCAAGCATTTCGCCGCTGCTTATATTGCAACATGTAAAATTAAAGGTAAGAGTGCAACTTTATTGAATTCCATTATTATCCCATTTAGAACCATAATCTTTACATACTTTCATAATTTATTTTTCGTGTTATCGAGTACCTATTGTAATATTAAATATTTGTTGTGTTTCAGATACATCTAAGCTGAACTATTATAGACCATACAGTACAGCAACAGAAACAAACAAACAAGAACAAACAGAAACTTTAAAAGGAAACTCTGAGAAGAGGGAATTTCAAGCTGAAACTCGAATGCTATTGGACATTGTGGCTAGATCATTGTATTCAGACAAAGAAGTTGGTATACCTACTAGGTGTTGTTGCTTTTGAGTTTGAGAATTTCTTTCCTATATTTCTTGTCTTATTTCAAGTATATTATTCATTCATAACATTAAAGTTTTGTCAAGACAGAATGTTGGAGGCTGATATTCTGATGACAGTGACAGTACTTGTATTAGGTCTTGCAGGCTGCAGGTGAGGGGTAGGGGTGGTTTTGTAGAGCGACACACTACTTGCCGCTTGCTGCTCTCCGCATAATCCTCACCCCTGCAACTGCAGCCAAGGGCACACTTATCTTGTTTATTTATAGATTAGCATAGGACTGGGAAAGATGCAAAGGGTTGGAGGAGCTCTTTGTTGGCAGGCAGACTTACTCTGATATTATCACATTTTTAACAATTTAATTTAATGAAATATAAATAGAAACAAATTAATTTGCAAGATATTATGAAATGAGAAACATAAAGTCTGAAGTTCGTTTTTTAATCCCAGAGATTAAAGGGACATTTTATGTAATGTTATTTTTTGCATTTTTAAAATAGTGATGTCCTGCAATCAAAACTATTCGTAAAACAGTATTAGATATTGTTTAAAAAGGTTATTCTGCAAAATTCCATGGTGTATGTGGTCCTCGATCAAACTTGTGGGAATCTATAGAATAATTCATTACAATTAAAAATGATCATCTAGCAAATGGAGTGAATTTATCTTTGAATATATTGAATGTAACAAATTAATTAATTAATGCCCTCAATACACACAATATACAAAAAATTCATTTAAATTTTTAGAATTAAAATAACCAGAAACACACTATGTAAATTAATTAGTATCATTATTTTGAAGTTTGTCATTTTTACCTTTTAATTTAGTCTCTAGGATTAAAAAACAAACTTTAGTATCCATAGTCTCCATCAAGGAAGACTATGATATAATAATAAACTATTATTAGAGGTCACCTAATTGGACAAAGAAAAAGGAGGAAAAGAGGGCACTGGAGCGAACAACCCTTGCTTGCGAGAGGTCACTGGAGTGCAGTACTTTTGACATTTACTTCAAGCACCAACTTCTGGGCTTATCCACTAGGGTGAACATTTGGGTGTACAGACGTGTTCTACTGAGTTGTGCCTCTTAATAAAATTTCATTATTAGTGTTTAAGTATTATTTTGCATTTAAGTTCAATTAGTTTTGTATTACTTCAATTAGTATCTGCTCATAGGTTATTTAGTAGTTATTGTAAAACCCAATAATGAAAGGTGTAATCTTAAATTGTTATTTTTCTTAATTTTATTTACTTTTGATTTCTAAAACTAATATTCATTAATATCCTTGCTGTGAAGACAAATAAATTATATAAGCTTAAGGAATCATTATCAAAGAAACATTTGTTTTAGGTATTTATCAGAGAGCTTATATCTAATGCAAGTGATGCATTGGAGAAATTCCGCTACCTAAATGTGAGTGCGGACTTAAAATTGGATGAAACCGATAGACCACTTGAAATTAGACTTTCGACTGATAAGCAGAACAGAACTATTACATTCCAGGTGAGTTTATATTTTTAATTGTCAATTGTCATCAAATCATAATATAATCATGTATTATCAAATCATGTATTATGCGTCAGTCTGTCTGAACATATGGTGTCTGTTGGCCGTGTTGGTGTCAACAGTCTATAGAATAGCACCACCCCATCTCTTCCCTTGGGTGACGTAAAAGTCAACTAAGGGATAAAAACCGCAACCACTTGTGCTGACGAACTACACCACCTATAAAAGAGTAGATTTGCCAACCCACATGCACAAGACAATGTGTATGAGGAGTCCCATGTCCAGCAGTAGACAATAAAAGTGCTAATTAGAATATGTATTTGGCATATATTGTGACTAATTTTTGTAATGGATTTTTAGACAGTAATTAAAACTCTTTAAAGAAGTTTTTGTCAATAGAAAATGAAAATATTGAGAATCAGACACAGCTCTGGGAATGCAAAATAATGCATATTTAGTATAGGCAAGGTTGCCTCCTAATAGTGATTATTTTTTTATAAACATTTCTTTTAAGTACAGCCTAATATCTCATTTTTTTATTACAATAGATCACCAATAGTTTCAGTAATATGAGAAAATGTCGACTTGTAGTGCTCATAATCCTGAATTAATTAATAATAATAAATACTTTTTATAGCCTACAAATGGTTATTACAATACTCGAGAATATGAAAAACCCAATGTGTAATGAGATAAGACATCAGTGCCTTCTCTTCGTTTATTCACAAACGTAGGAACACATTATTCACGTATACTAAATTAATGAATAATCTTAAAACTATATTTAAATTATAAATTAATGAATAAATACTTTATGATAACAGCAAGCAACATTGTTCAGAATTGTTTCACATGTGTCACTTGTTATCATAGATTGTGAAAAAGTAAAGTTATCATTGATTGTGAAAAAGTAAAGTTTTATTGTGAAGAAGTCGAAGAAAATTAAAGTTTTTGAAAGTTCATAGAACATTATTTGAATCGATATTCTAAATTCAAACTCGACATAAATTCGCTTTGATTTATATTGAGCAATTAACAAGTGTGATTTTAAGCATCTAAGTGTGACAATTAAATAGGAGTACTTAGTTAATCGTAAATCATTTGTAGCAAGAATCTGCATTTATTATGTATTTGTGAGGAATATATAGACGAATTACGTATATATTACGTAATGACATCAGATTAACAATAACCTTTTTGAAACATGACTATTAAAAATGATATATGTATATATTAAATTTGAAGAAAAATTTCTACAATTAAATAACTTGCGGAGCTTAAGAATGAATAATTTAAAATATTCCCTCTTTTAAAATCATGTGGTGCCGTAATTATTTTGTAGTTTATGTTATAACTGCTATATATAAATATTCGTAATTGAACGCGACCTACTTGTATACTGTCTCAAAGGCACCTAATTACGATTAGTGTAATTGTGAAAAAGGGACTAAGAAACGAAAGTAGACGATGATGTACAATGGCGTTTTCATGTTCTCGAGTACTGTACCATGTGCACATATCTTTAAACAACAGAATACAATAGGCAACCTTATCGCTAGGGCAATCTCTTCCAGGCACAACCTTGGGATAGAGAAAAATAATAGTGATATTGGTAGTGCAAAACAATTGAAATTCATTCATTCACCATAAATTATGCAATTCTCATTTTATCAATATTCAGGATTCTGGAATTGG
Organism: Sesia bembeciformis; assembly: GCA_943735995.1. Lineage (NCBI taxonomy): Eukaryota > Metazoa > Arthropoda > Insecta > Lepidoptera > Sesiidae > Sesia > Sesia bembeciformis. Next base: position 7,426,723 of record OX031029.1, on the reverse strand, counting down.
CATGACAAAAGAAGAACTAACAGAAAATATTGGCACTATAGCTCGTTCTGGCTCCAAGTCATTCATAGAAGAGATTAAAAAACAAGGTGCAGATCAGGCGAGCTCTATCATTGGTCAGTTTGGAGTGGGATTTTACTCAGCCTTCATGGTGGCGGATAAAATTGAAGTGTTCACAAGAAGTAGCAAAGCTGGTTCACTGGGATACAAGTGGAGCTCCGATGGGTTAGTTAAATACATTCAGATTGTTATTTACAACTAAAATTGGAGTTATAAACTAAAGTAAAATTTTTAATTCGAGGTATGTATGTAAACAAAGAAACGTTGTCAAATTGACATTTCAGATATAATGAACATTTTTCTTGTACTTTTTTAATTTTTATTTTCAATTGCTGCTAGACTAGGTATTAAACTGATTTTTATACGACTTTCACATCTGTATAAACTTCTTAAACAGGAAGTTTTAAGGCACAAAAAATTAGGTTTAAAAAATGAAACAATCAACTTAAATTTTACAAACTATTCTATTTCAGAGGAGCTATTCTCCGAATCTGAGTCCGACTCTGTTACAGTTATAATAAAACATGCTCAATGCCATCTTTCCAATGCTGCGCTATCACCGCCTATAATCCTTCATGAAATAGCTTTTTAATTTTGTCCATTTTAAACGTTTTATTATATCTGGCGACATACTCCTTTACCTGAGCCCATACTGATGTCTTAGGAAGTTGACGTGTTCAGGAGCCAACTGGTTCACCACTAACGCTTCATACTGCGATCTATGTCTACTGACGATGTCCAGTAATTGTGCATTCACCATAGAGGGCTCAAAAGTAATATTTTGTAATTTAACCACTTCTGAATATTGGTTTTTCACCAAGCAGTTGTAGGAGTCAGTTCCACTTTACAAGAGTGGTAAGGGGCATTATCTAAAATCAACACAGAGTTTTGTTTTAGTTTTGGTAGAATCCCTTTTTACTACTCTTCGAAAATTTATGGTAATCGTCAGTATTCTTTGTCAGGGCTTTTAATCCCGTGGTAAAACCCTCAATGTATGCTTGTAGGACTACTTTTGTATCTACCCAAGTCTTGTGCAATGTGTGACCTATCATAAAAATAAGAAAAGAAGTAAGATAGCTTTATTTATAAGTTATTAACAATTTAGGCCGATGTTTGATGAAATTATGACAACAATACCTTAATTAATCTAGGTCTCATCTTGATAATAAATATTTATTTATATCTGCGATATTCCTTGATGGCAAGCAAGTACCACTTTCGCCATAGTATGTCTTACCAATCAATTAAATTGCTGCGAAGTTGTCTGGTTGTGTATTTATAAGAAATTTGGAAATTGAGAATTGAGATCATTGAGAAATTTGGAAGGTCGAGATCATTACACCACTTGTAGTACCTGAAAACATGGTAAATAAAGTTTTGATCAAATATTCTATAGGTACATAAAATATAATAAATATTGACGGTAAGGGTCAACGGAGGTTGTAGGAGAGTTGTAGGAATGAAAACATGGCTTAACTTGTTCAGAAAAAACTCCAGGGGTACAGGGGAAATGGCAGTTCCCCTCAGAACTTGATTTCTGGCAGAGATTTGCCTACTAATTATTAGTATTATTAGATACTAATTGGGCGATTGTACAAGTCGAATTGTGTCCAGAAGGCTCGGGTTTCCCCTATTTATAGGAGCTAATTGCCTTGCGACTTACCAATCCCTCCAATTAATCGCCATGTTACCGTCTCCTGATAACGGCGACGGTTGTTCTATCGCAACATAATATGCCCCATCATCTTTATTTGTTTTAGCCATTATGACACGCTAAAACAATTCACTTTCTAATTAACATATTAATTTGTACGAATACCACTTGTACTGGTTACTTTTTCACATTTTACGACACCTGACACCATGTAGTGGTGTAAGGGTCCAAGTTAAACAAGGTGTACATGATGACTGATTTATGAAATCTTGATCCTCTCTTCATTATTCATTTAGATACCCTCAACCCACACTATATATTTTATGTTAAACCTACCCTCAACCAGGGCCGTCTTTACCAGGGGGTGCAAGGGGTGCGGTGCACCCGGGCGCGGAGCGCCCGGGGGCGCCTGTCGAGCGCTGAATTTTTGGATATTTCATTGAACTTAACGCCATTGCACAGTTTTATATACTTGTTACTTACGACAAATATGTATGCGCAAGCAAAAAAAAAATAGTCATTAACAATAATATTTTTTTTACTTTTATTACGCTTTCGGCGCTTGTCATACCGCATTACTACACTACACAAATAACAATTTTATTTAATACAACACGCGCGCGGCAAAATCTCTAATCCAAAGACAGTGTATGTATGTACGTTTGACACGTTGCCGCCCGGTAGCAAAATGATCTCTAAGTCAATAGAGTGTAAGTTCATTTGAAATGGGCGCGCGGGCACTTATGGTATTTACTTATGGTGCAGGGTGTGCGGCGCACAGGGGCGCAGGGTGTTAGGGGGCGCCGAGCGCCGCTCGCGACGCCTCCAAAGAGTCTACTAGAGGGCGCCAGGGTATTGATTGCACCCGGGCGCTACATGGGCTAGAGCCGGCGCTGCCCTCAACAATTCGTTTTCGATTTACAAGTGCTTTACCGATTTTACTTACGATTTTAAATATAAATCTGTTAAAGTCACTACAAGATGTGGACGTAGAACGTAACTGTGTACGCGTCCTCACAAATACTTACTCTTCGTTGAATAAAATCATATATTAACAAAAGAAATGGCATTGTTAATTTTCTTAAAATCATTATAAATAGATCTCAATCGATAAAAAAATAATTAATGCTTAATAAACTATCTGACCGGAGTGCGTCATTCCATTCATGGTTACGTTCTATCGACACGTCACCCGCACTATGCTATGCTATGTCAAAAATACTATATTATAATGAAAAAATAATACTAATATGATATTATATTTTCTTGGTGTTGAAATCCATTATCATGTGACTGGCTATGAACAACCTTTTAGTTTTATTTTTACAAAAAGAATATTATCTACTAAATTTTCAATAATAATATTGTTGTATTTATTTCAGTTCAGGAACTTACGAAATTCAAGAAGCGGCTGGAGTACCTATTGGCACTAAAATAATTGTGTACCTGAAGACTGACTGCAGAGAATTTGCTGATGACGATACTGTGAAAAGTAATTACTACACATTTATATAAAAATGAATTCAATGGCCCCATCGAATAAACGTGCAAACGAAAAATACCAACTTTCCTGAAAACAATAAAACGTGAAAATATTATGTAACTGAACCAGTTTGAAATAACTATACTAAAATTAATAACGAAATGAAAAGTGAAAAAATCAGCTGCTAAATGAATATCATTTCTATTTCTATTATAAAAATTTGCTTGTTTTTAGAAATTCCAAAAAGCTCCATAATCGGCACTAAAATTTCTAAGAACGGTTTACAAGTTTCTTCGCGTCAAATATAAATATTTCCCAAATGTAATAGGTACTACATTACACTAATATTCACCGTAAAAAATAACCATACCATTCATCATTTACACAGTTATACGAGTAAGATTTTATAAAGTTCATGGTTTAAAACATGTGTTACACTTCCGTTTCTGTGAATTCTTAAATGCAAGATTACATTTTCACAAGAATAAACGTGCAAAGTAAGAATACCTAATATCGAAGATGCTGAAAAGGCCTTGAAAACACATTGTTTCATGATAAATGTGTATTTATCCGTGTGTTTTAAAAATACGTTCAGTACGTTTAACAAGTGTGTATAAGAATATTCGTCTGAGTTTTATGTGATGTGTTTCCCTAGAATAAAAATTTGAACTGCAATTATTCGAAAATGAAGCAGACTTAAAAAAAATTGAGGGTGTGCCTCAATTTTTTAGTTTTAATTTAAGTTTAATTAGGCTCTGTAATTAAAACATTTTGTGTAAACACGTTTATACGGTGGGGCCATCAAAACTACCTCTTGTTCATGAGCACAACATCCATGTACCGTATTTTCCACATACCTTAATGAGATTGAACTAAAGGGAGATGTACTTTTTCAGGTATAATAATGAAATATAGCAATTTTATAAGCAGTCCCATTTTATTGAACAATGAACAAGTCAACTCTATTAAGGTTTGTATTGCATTAAAATTAAATAATCTCCATTTAATTTTAACGAAACATAATACACCACAATAAATAATACTCCATAACCACCCTTTTCCCACAAATATATTACAGCGTATATATTACCACAAATACACATACATAAAAGCGCATTCGTGCCCACGCACACACGCACCAGCATACACACCCTCTCTCTCACACCCAAACACACACATAAAAGCGCATTCGTGCTCACGCACCAGTATACACACCCTCTCTCTCACACCCAAACACACACATAAAAGCGCATTCGTTATCACGCACACGCGCCCCAGCATACACACCCTCTCTCTCACCCCCAAACACACACCACATACACATCCTCACACTTTATTTTTATAGAGAAAAAGCGGCAGACGAGCGTACCGTTCACCTGATGCTTAATGGATACTGTCGTCCATAGACATCCGCGATATATGCCACCATCAGTGCAGAATGACACACGTTGGCACGCCCCCGGGTGCGCTGCCTACCTTTGTAAATTAAGGAATGGGGAGGGAAAGGATGGGATGGGAATGGGCTCTGGCATATCTCACTCACTACCGAAACACGTACGTACATTGGGGAAATACGATAAAATAGGAAATGCAGTACATTTCGAAGTAGTTTTCTGTGAGAGAGGAATAATGTGGCCAGTAGAGTGCGCCCAGCGGCCGTGGGAATGCAACATGCACTCCCCCCCTACCGAATGTATATACCGAAATATACAATCAATCATTCATTAAATTTTTTTGGCTGTGGTCTATATTTTTTTGTAATATCAATATTAAATATCGAAGAAAAATATCAAAATTATCAGTAGAATCATAGTTCCAACCAGAGGTTCAGTTACACTCACGCCCATATATGTATTTTTGAAAGAACTTATTAAGTGCGCAACTAAGTTTCCACTGTTTTTCAAGAGATGGCTCTACTAGTAAGTGCTGGACGATTATGACATAACCAAAACGTCATGAACCAAGCTTAGACATATGGTAAACAAACCGCTTTGACACATTAGTGGTTTTGTTTTTGCGTCTTATACTTTTGGTTGTGCGAAAATGTCTGATTTTGAACCAAATAATCGTCATTTGCGGGAAGTGTTGCTTTTCTTCTTTCATTCGAAGAAAACGGCGGCTGAATCGAGAACTCCAAAAAGTTTACGGAGATGCTGCTCTAAGTGAAACAACGTGCCGTGATTGGTTCCGTCGCTTCAAAGACGGTGATTTCGATGTTGACGAGCGTTCGCGTGAAGGAAAGCCAAAAACCTTCGAAGACGCTGAATTGGAGGCATTGCTCGATGAGGATCCGCGCCAAATGCAGAATGAGCTTGCTTCAGCATTGGGAGTTACCCGCCAAGCCATTTCCAAGCGATTGCATGCGTTGGGAATGATTCAAAAACAAGGAACTTGGGTTCCTTATGATTTGAAGCCAAGAGACGTTGAGCGTCGTTTTTTCGCCTGTGAACAACGGCTCCAGCGGCAAAAAAGGAAGGGTTTTCTTCATCGCATCGTTACGGGTGATGAAAAATGGATTCATTACAGCAATCCAAAGAGAAAAAAATCATGGAGACTGCCCGGTCATGCTTCTACGTCGTCGGCTCGGCCGAATATTCACGCTTCGAAGGTTTTGCTGTGTATTTGGTGGGACCAGGATTATTATGAGCTGTCGAAACACGGCGAAACCATCACTGGCGGACGGTATCGAACTCAATTGATTCGATTGAGCCGAGCACTGCGCGAAAAGCGGCCACAATACGAGCAGAGACACGAAAAAGTGATTTTACAGCATGACAATGCTCGGCCTCACGTTGCCAAACCCGTTAAAACCTACTTAGAAACGCTCAAATGGGAAGTCCTATCCCACCCGCCATATTCCCCAGATATTGCGCCGTCCGATTATTACTTGTTCCGTTCGATGGCACATGGTCTGGCTAATCAGCAGTTCCGCTCATATGAAGACATCTCAAAATGGCTTGATTCGTGGATAGCCTCGAAAGACGAACACTTCTACCGTGACGGTATTCGAGCTCTGCCAGAAAGATGGGAAAAAGTTGTCGCTAGCGATGGGAAATATTTTGAATGATTCGTTTGTAACCATTTTTTCACAATTGTGGCATTTTCATCAAAAAAACAGGGAGAACTTAGTTGCGCACCTAATAGTTTTCAAAATTATAGATTACATAAATAAATAAATTTGATTAAAACTGTACAGCCTCTTTGGTTAATGGAGCCGAAGGAAGTAACAGGGGAACAGCACACAGAGTTCTACAGGTTCATAAGCAACTCGTACGACAAGCCTCGCTTCACTTTGCACTATAAGACTGACGCTCCACTCAGCATAAGGTCCATACTGTATGTACCTGAAGGGAAGCCAGGGCTGTTTGAGCTGTCACGTGACTCAGATGTCGGTGTCGCGCTCTACTCCAGGAAAATACTGATTAAGAGCAAGGCTGAAAACATATTGCCCAAGTGGCTGAGATTTGTGAAAGGTATGTGTAAAACTGTGAAATTATTCTTATTATATAACCTTTGAGATATTACTGAAATCTTTAAAAAAAAACATTTTTTTATTGGCTTGTATTTAAACAATCGCCAACTAACTAAATGAGCAACAAATCATGATCAATAAAACAACTTTTGAATAACTAAATATTTTTAATTTACTAAGAACGTACCAAAGCGCGGGACCAAATAGGGAGTCCTCTATTTCTTTATTGTCACTGAACCCAACTCGCCTCTAACTTTCCTACCATGCATTTTCTGGCTATTCAGTATTTTCTGCTGCTCATTTAATTATTTCTCTTTTTTTTTATTGCTTTATCGTAAAAGTCATATTTTTATTTAAACAAAATCTTGTAACAACGAAATTCCAAGTTAGCAAACCTTAACCCAAGTCATATAGACAACAATGTTCCATAGGTCACGTGACATATTTAAATATCAATCTATTTCTCCGATTATTATTCTATTCCTTATAAATTTGTACCTGTCAATATTTTAACTACATCAGTCAATTTGCCAAAGATCTGGTCCAAGTTCTACCTTTCTCGGTCCTGTACCAATTTGATCACCTACCCTCAAGATATCAAGATCCTACCTCTTCTATTATTTCTGCCTGCAGTTCTTCAAAATATACTTTGAAATACATTTGTCAATATTTTCAATAATCGTAATATAATTTATATCTTATTTTAGTAATCGTTAATCAATCAATTTTTTGCACGCTGCAGTCCCACAGCCGCTGGGCGCGCCTGACCGGGCAAGTTACCCCACACACAGAACACCTACCGTATAATGTATTGCATTTCCCATCCCTATCCTATTCCCAACAATGTGCGTACGTGTTTCAGTAGTGAGTGAGATACCATTTGTCAGAAGCCGTTTTCAATCCCATCCTATCCAAATCCATTCCCAAATCCCCAACGGTAGGTAGTGCCAACGTTTGTCAATCTGGACTGATGTCGGCATGTATCGCAGATGTGCGACAGTCTCCACTTACCACCAAGTGGTATGTCTGCTTGTTTGTCACCTTCTTTCTATACAAAAAATCGTACTCATCTACTTACTTATTTTCAGGTGTTGTTGACTCGGAAGACATCCCCCTTAATTTAAGTAGAGAACTGTTGCAAAATAGTGCTTTAATTACGTAAGTACTGCTAACATTCATGCCTATGCTTTTGCCGATTGGCCAACTGGTCGACATGTCTTACCGACTAGTCGCTGTCTAGCTGTCGACTACAATAGTAACTAGATAGTCGTCTGTTGGAAATAACCTATAACTTTTTTTTTTATAGATATAGCTATAATTTTTTGGTTTATTTATTTGTATTTTATTTATGAAAAAGGTCTGGCCGTCCACGCACTATTCGTGCTAAACAGACGATTAAAGCTGTGAAGGAGAGCATCCGAAGAAATCCAGCCCGGAAGCAAAAGATTTTATCCAGAGAGATGAATATAGCTTCCCAGAACCATGCCACCTATTTTAAAAGATGACTTACGAGTGCTGCTTACATAAGACGTTACTGGTCATTTCCTAAAAGATAATTTAAAGAGAAATAGGGTGGACAAATCAAAACAACTTCTTTGGCGGTACGCAAGGGGAGCTCACAGACAAATCTTATTTACGGACGAGAAAATGTTCACCATTGAGGAATAGTTTAACAAGTAGAATGATCGATCATTCTGTTGATCTGTTGTTGAGAATGATTGTTCTGCTTGATCATTTATGCTCATAACTCTTGAGACGCTCTTGTGCAACGTGGCCATTATCCGCCTTCAGTGATGGTTTGGTAGGGTGTTAGCTATCAAGGAGTGACTGAATCATATTTTTGTGAAAAAGATATTAAAACGTCGGCTCAAGTGTATCAAGATACGATTCTTGAGAAGGTCGTAAAGCCTCGTAATAACACCTTGTTCCATAACCAAGAATGGTCCTTTCAGCAAGACTCGGCCGGCACCAACTCGTAAGGCTCACTCAGAGAGGCCAGATAGGAATATTCCCGATTTCATTAGAGCTGAAGACTGGCCGTCATCTAGTCGCGATATTAATCCGCTCAATTATGTTTGTTTTAGAGAGCATGGCATGCTCTAAACGCCATGATAATATTGAATTCTGTAAAGGTGGCAGTTGCCAATTTTCCCATGGAAAGGGTGCGTGTTTCAATGGAAAACTGGCCACAAGATTTGAAACATTGTATAAAAGTACAGCGACCATTTCGAATAAACGTTATATTTTTAAAATGCTTACCTATTTATTACTAAAATAACACAGATTCTTCTAATAAAATGATCTTCTTCTAATGTAAAAATAAAACTTTTCTTTGTAACAATATTTATGGCTAGACTAGGTACAATACTGAATAGATCATTATTGTAGGCGATGGACTTACATACGATGAACTGTTGCGTAAGACTCGGCTGAGTGTATTGGAGCCAGGTTAATAATATGTTTTGTAATGTTACAGTAAACTTCGCACAGTGTTGACAAATCGTTTCCTAAAATTCATGGTTGAAATGTCGCAAAAGGACCCAGTGGGATATGACGCCTTCTACAAAGACTACTCCATATTCTTGAAGGAAGGCATTGTTACCAGTCATAGTCTAATAGAGAAGGTAAATATTTAATTATATTATGTTATATATGATATTATAGCTTTGGACTAGCTTTTGCACGCGGCTTTCTCTGCGTATTTTTTTTAAAGTAATTACCTCCCCTGGAAAAAATAATCAATTTTCCGGCATAAAAAGTATCCCATTGTAAGTATTAAAGATAAATTATTTTGTTCTGTTAAACTCATTTTTTATTATTATATTGCTAAATGAACGTAAAGTAACGCCCAATTCTATAAATTATGTAGTCGGAAATGTTCGCGGCCTTTTTGAACGTATGACTAGCGTGCTATATTTCTGGCAACATTATTCACTGGCCGGAAAGTGATATACCGTTTGACAGCTGCCTTTTTTATAAGGCTGGCAAATTTAAATTACAAGTTAAAAGTCTTATCTTTTCATATTTTTTAACAATTTTAAAATGGAAGTTCATAAGGAGAAAATTAGATATATTTTACTTTTCTTTTTCGAAAGCTTCTAGTGCTCGAAAAGAGATTTGTAGTGTTTACGGGGAAGACGCTTTATCTAAAACTACTGCAAAAAATGGTTCAGTCGATTCATTTCTAGTAATTTTGATGTGAATGATGGATCTCGCTGTTGTCGTCCTATGTGGTCGTCGCGTGGTCATGTGGCTGTCGTCGTAAATGTTGATGTTATCATTGAAAAAATTGAAGCAGACCGACAGATTAGCAGTCATCAAATTGCGGAAGAGCTTCTACAGTTCTACAGTTTTGAATCACCTACATAAACTGAATTCTCTAACAAGCTAGATGTTTCAGTGACGCATGATTTAAATGACAGAAACTTGATGAATAGAATTTCCATATGCGAGATGTTGCTAAAACAAAATGAAATCGATACCTTTCTGAAGAAATAGGTAACAGACGATGAGAAGTGGATCACCTACGATAACAATGTTTGAAATCAATCTTACTCTAAGCTAGGTGAACCATCACAAATAGTCCCAAAGCCAGGCCTCACTCTGAACAAAGTCATGTTATGTGTATGGTGGGACTGGATAGGCATTGTGTATTACGAGCTTTTGCCACATGGCCAAACGAATAATTCAGATGTCTACCGTCAGCAATTAATAAAATTGAAACAACCACTTGAAGAAAAACGCCCAGAATTAAATATAGAGGGTGTAGTTTTCCATCTCGACCATGCTCGACCGCATACATCTTTGATGACTGAACAAAAATTGCTGTACCTTGACATCCGACATGACGTGGGAAGTTTTAATGCATCCGCCATACAGTCCAGACAGTACCTTCGGATTACATTTATTCCATTCTTTACAAAATTCTCTAATTGGAGTAAAATTACATTCAAGAGAAGCCTGTATAAACCATTTAAATCAGTTCCGCTCAGAAACCCAAAAAAATTTATAGCGATAAGATAATGGCTGTGTCAGAAAAATAGCGAGTCGAATTAAATGGACAAATTGGACAATATTCCTTTCAATAGATATGTATGTAATACAAAAATGTCATCATTATTTTCACTATATAAAGGCCGCGAACGTATCCTACCTATATTAGGATGTTGTTAATTATTTTGTGAAAGATGTTACTTTGTTGTTTTTAGGAAGAAATAGCAAAGTTGCTTCGCTTCGAGTCCTCTAAATCCGAGAAAGGGAATAGAACATCGCTGGCTGATTACTGCGCTCGGCAAAAAGACGACCAAAAAACCATTTATTATTTAGCTGCACCGAGGTAGGGTTTCATTATTTATTTATTTTTTATTGTACAAAGCGACAAAAGGCGTACTTGATGCTTAGAAGCATTATCTCGCTTTGGCTCAACCTTTGGCCCAAGCAGAGATGGCACGGTAGGTACAATGACAGGTAAGATTAAGTGAAACTATAGTCAGTGACGCATATTAATTAAATACTATATTAATAATATATAATTTAATAAGCGTTGGGTTAAATGGGTTAGGTTTGGGTTCTCTGGTGACTAAAGAAATAGGAGTGCCGCGTCGACTGGCTGATGACGTATTTAGTAATTTAAATTTAATGACTTCAATAAAAAATACGTTTAATTCAATTCATTTTATTTGTTTGAAATACGTAATTACAGATGACATTCAAATTATTGCACAGCTGTTTCGCCCTCGCGGACCTACAAATTTTGAGAAAAAGGAAAAAGAAAACTTACAACATCCATTACTTATTATATTACTTACTAACTTATATTACTTATCTCGCTACCTCAACCTATAAAAGGCACACGGATATTTTTTAAAAAAATAGTCATTTAAAAAGGCTGTCTTGGATTAACCATATACAAAGGCAAAATAAAATTTACTACAAGGGAGATCTGTTAGTTGTTGTATTGATCATCTTTTCCTCCTCGTTTCAATACAAACAAAAAAAAATAACGATATACCCAAATTGTGATCTCTGCACTAAAATTATTAGCTACTCTTAATTTTTTTCAGTCGTGAGTTGGCAGAGACATCACCATATTACGAATCACTCAAAAAGCGTGATCTTGAAGTTTTATTTTGCTACGAAATGTACGATGAGTTGGTACTGCTCGAGTTGAAGGAATTTGGTGGCAGGGCACTTGTTTCAGTAGAGAACGACATGCAGAAAGATTCTACAGATAAAACTGACCATGTTATTGGTAAGTATATTTACAGCAAAGATTGGCTGAGAGTTATACAGGGTGTGTCGTAAATAGTGGTCCAACGTTAAGGGGTCGATACACCATATATTCAGCTATCACATACCAGAATTTGAAATTTTTTTTTTCCACGGGTCTCTGTTTTATTCATTATTATTATTATTTTGAAAAATCGATACCTTGAGTTACTAATTTGGCTGTTATTTCAACAAATAACATTATTTTTTTATTTTGTTTCTTGTTTATTATTGATAATAAGATGTGCTATCACATACAATACTTTTTTTAAATGGAAACTTAAAGATATTAAAGAAAAAATGTCTTTATTTCAAAATTCAACTCTAATCTCTAGCAAATCATGTGAATTCGGGGGCGAATGGTGTAAAAAAAATGTACTACACAATCTGTGCCCATTATTTTAAAAACTTGTCCAATAAATGCAGATTCTAAAATGATATTAATAATAACCGATTCCATAATGAAAAATAAGTTATTGCCATTTCAATTGAGAAGGAGCCGAATTTAAAAAATACACTTTTTCATTTTAATTAACTTACCGGTATTGCAAAATGTTTTGGACCCATTTAGAAGTAAATTTTAACTTAGCTATTAACAACTGAGTGGTATTTGAGTCATGCACAAACATATCACAGGTAAACAAACGTGTCTCATGTAAAAAAAAGGGTACTTGGCCAGATAACACAAGACTCATTGAAACACCTCAGTATAGCGCGCATGAGTAGTGAAAAAAATCACAAGGTTTTTTTTATTGCTATTCTCTTAAGTATGAACGAGACAGACTATGTCAAGAAGATATTCGTAATAATCTAATCAGTTAAAATGCTTCAGTGTGGTCCCGTACGTCGCATGCGCTTCTAGTCTCTGTGTTTATCCCGCCGTTAATTAAACAAAAGAAGATCTGGATGACTTCGATCTGGATGTCTGTCCCAATAAAGTCAGGCTGCCGATGCCTATGCATTCGCCATGAATAAAATGCATGTCAGCATATTCACGCGGTGTGTACTGAGAAATCGCCCTAATCTTCACTGCACTGCACGTTTGTCAAAATCGTTGAGCAAATCAAAGTCCAAATAACGTAGCCGACGTCGTAGGGATCACCAAAACCAACAAGTCCGAACAGAAGCAAATCCGAGTCCAGGAAGTAAAAGAAGCAATTCAATGGCGGAGATAAACACAGAGAATAGAAGCGCATGCGACGTACGGGACCACACTGAAGCATTTTAACTGATTAGATTATTACGAATATCTTCTTGACATAGTCTGTCTCGTTCATACTTAAGAGAATAGCAATAAAAAAAAACCTTGTGGTTTTTTTTTACTACTCATGCGCGCTATACTGAGGTGTTTCAATGAGTCTTGTGTTATTTGGCCAAGTACCCTTTTTTTTACATGAGACACGTTTGTTTACCTGTGATATGTTTGTGCATGACTCAAATACCACTCAGCTGTTAATAGCTAAGTTAAAATTTACTTCTAAATGGGTCCAAAACATTTTGCAATACCGGTAAGTTAATTAAAATGAAAAAGTGTATTTTTTAAATTCGGCTCCTTCTCAATTGAAATGGCAATAACTTCTTTTTCATTATGGAATCGGTTATTATTAATATCATTTTAGAATCTGCATTTACTGGACAAGTTTTTAAAATAATGGGCACAGATTGTGTAGTACATTTTTTTTACACCATTCGCCCCCGAATTCACATGATTTGCTAGAGATTAGAGTTGAATTTTGAAATAAAGACATTTTTTCTTTAATATCTTTAAGTTTCCATTTAAAAAAAGTATTGTATGTGATAGCACATCTTATTATCAATAATAAACAAGAAACAAAATAAAAAAATAATGTTATTTGTTGAAATAACAGCCAAATTAGTAACTCAAGGTATCGATTTTTCAAAATAATAATAATAATGAATAAAACAGAGACCCGTGGAAAAAAAAAAATTCAAATTCTGGTATGTGATAGCTGAATATATGGTGTATCGACCCCTTAACGTTGGACCACTATTTACGACCCATCCTGTATACAAAAGCATTGGCCAATCTTAGAGTTCGCACGATTACAAACTTTTTGCGTTCGTAAATGACAATGTCCCGCCAGTCATATTATGTGGCACCGCTCTCAAAAGAGTATCGGAGTTTAAATACCTAGGGCACATATCAGTAATTTAGCAACTATATTATATGAGACATTGCGCATATTCTTTAATTTATTTACGTACCCACATTTGATACTAATAATGTTTCTTTTTACTACATTACTATTGGAGTTAATAGTGCAATTATTTTAAAATTCGATCATTTGTATGTAAAGGTATAAGTAGTTCCACGGAAGACGCGCGGGTATACTGAAAGAAAGGCTTTAGTAACATTTTCAACGAACGCATAAGTTACATTATATTCGGATATTAAAAATAAGATTCCGGGTTATATTGGTTTAAACGTCAAAATGACAACATGGTAATTTCGACAACTTGTTATATTGTCTTTGCGTTAGAATTACCATTTGTTATAATGAATGGGTGACAAAACGTCCAAACGTTATAAAGATTAAAAGTCCATTGGAATAAGTGTTACAATGTTAAAATGTCGATTAGTCCATTACTTAAAACGGGAAAAGACCTATACGAAGAAACTTTTCAAGACTTGAAATGTGATGAATCAGATGACAACGTATACCTTCGTTTGACAAAAAGAAACGATCTTTGTATAGATTACGACGCAAAATCTTGGATGTTAAATTAACAACATCTAAGAAATTAGAAGAGGTCGAAATTCCAGATATATTGCAAAACAAATTTCTGATTTGGGTAGATGGTGCTACGGACAAAATTCTAATATTCAGTACTGAATTGGCATTGGAAAGTATGAAGAATAATAGAAACAAAATAATTTTCGCAGACGGAACATTTGATGTTGTCCCTGTACCTTTTTCACAACTGTATAGTATCCATTCCTTCTCCCAAACAAAAGTACAGAAATTTACCTACGGCTATCTGGATTACTAAGAGACTAATTCGACGTTGTCATTACACACTTTAAGTGTGACTACGAAAAGGCCCAAATAAACGCAATCAGAGCCGTGTCCCCCAACTGTATCGTGTCTGGTTGCTTTTACCACTTTAAACACGCTATTTGGAGGCAAGCAAAGAAACAGCGTTTGTAATACAAAAGAAATCAAAAATTTGTCCAGCTAACATCAAACCTGACTCCAAAAAAATTGTAATAGATTTTATGAGATTTGGACGTTTTGGCATTTTGATGGATGTCACCTGATTCCAAAAATAAACAAAATGAATAAACAATGTTTATTCGTTTTATTTTATCCAAAACTCCTAGCTTTCTAGCTTGATTTTAAATTAATGAAAATTTTACCAATTTTTTAGAATGTCATCAATTTGGACTTGTGCCTTTTTTCTTAGGAGGGCACAGTATAGGATAGGTACCTAGTTGTGCACTGTTCGCGGAACGACCGCTGTGCAAACAATTTCAACGCACCCTAATAAATAAAATTATACCTATACGAGGTTAAGGGCCTTTCTCACCACCTCCTGATACTTTATCAGAAGGTATCAATCAGTAAGTCTGTTATACTTTACCAGAAGATCAGTATCAGCTAAATTTAATTGGCAGATAATTTATCTATCAGATTGTTAACAGCTACTTTATCTACTTGTTAACAGTTACTTTATTACCTCCTGACACCTTATCAGGAGGTGGTGAGAAAATACCTTAATATTATTAAATATTATTTTTTACGAAAGAAATTCAGAAATGGTACAGGTATTTTTTATTCATACTGTATGTTATTTGTAGGAGGTGATGGCCTGCAAAAAAGTCAAGTGGACGAGCTGGTATCATTTCTGAAGTCTAACCTATCGGGCAAAGTGTTCGACGTTCGCACCACGCACAAATTAGACACTCATCCTTGTGTGATAGTGGTCCCCGAGATGGCGGCCGCGAGACACTTTATACGCACTCAGGCTCAAAGTATCACCGAGGAGAACAGGTTCGCGCTGCTGAGGCCGCAACTTGAGATCAACGCGAAGTGAGTTACTGCGCCAAAAGTTACTGGCCACGTTTCCAACCCACGGACCAACTGCTAGCCTCAAGTAGTTGAGCCGTGGGGAAATATCTAAAATTTTCCCAATAGCACAACTAATTAATTGGCCCGTTAAATTAAATACATTTTATTACTTAGTACTCATCTAGTTCCCAGCTCCCCGACCGCTCATAGACCAACTATAACACTAAACGTCATGTACCAAAAGTTCGTTCCTTTTTCAAGTCAATAGTTTACATCTATGTCTTGAAAAATGAAATTGTTCGTGTAATTTATTACGAGTTAATTATCAGTAATTTAATATGCTTGGTGTAATTTAATTTTATACATTATTGTTATATTTTTGCGTTTGTTTGGTAAATACAAATGGTTGAGCTGAAAGGAATAAAAAACGTTACTAACTCCCTATGACTCACTAGTTGAGCCTTGCAGTTGGTCCGTGGGTCGGAAACGTCCAACTAAAGTATTTATACTTTGGCAATAACTTTTGTCTTACTGCAAGGTATATGGAATCGTTGTGGTGATGTCTTGGTGGTATATACCACATTTTTCGTATATTTAAAGTCACATATAGCCGCACTGGGCTCGCATGATGAATTTTGGCCCAGTTGCTAATGAATTGCTAGGGAAGGCCTGTGCCCTGCAGTGAGACATTATAGGCTGATATCCGACATATTTTGTAACTATCCATTTGTTTAAACAAACTGATATACCTAAATTAAATAATAATAATAAAAAATCTTGATAGCCGTCAATACCACTTGAAGGAATTAAGTGAAATTACAAGAACTTCTCTAATAACATAGTAAATTTATTTTCAGACATCCCATAATCAAAAAACTTCACAAGCTTGTATCAACCGATAAAGAACTGGCTAATATGGTGGCTCAGCAGTTATTCTCCAATGCCATGGTGACGGCTGGCCTCGTCGTGGATCCAAGGAACTTAATAACGCATATTAATGATCTTCTAGTTAGAGCTTTAGAAAAACACTAAGTCAGAATTGTTATTATTATTAAAAAAGTATGATGAAATACAAATGACTACGTTTTTATTGTAGGTTTAACAAAACTGGCCCTTTTCCCACGCCTCTGCTCGCATGATACGTACATTGATCTCTTATATACTAAAACTTTCCGGGAGAAATAGCCTATACGCCAATGAAAACCGCATCAAAATCCATTCAGTAGAACCAAAATTATAAGTGAACGGACAGAGATGTTGCGTTTTGTAAATATGTACCGTGAAATCATCCAGCTTTGGCACTAGGGCCAAAAAAACAACAATTTACAGTTCATTATTTATGTCAAATAGCAACACCATCAAGGTCGTGGCTAGAAATAGAACATTTTATGGCAACATTAACTGCTGCTTCATTATGCTAAATTTCATTCAGTCTCCTGTCATTCGCGCTATAAAATAGACCTTATGGGTCTACTAAAGCGCAAAAATATTGTGATCCAATATCGACAAATTGTTTTGTGTCGCATTCGTAACGTTATCTCAGGTAAGTGATTTTAATATACGTTATTTAATGACATTAGGAGAATATTTTAATGGACATTATAAATAGCCGTTTTTAAAACAACGGAAATTTAAGTGGGCAATGTTTTTTTTTTTATAGACGGGCGGACGAGCAAGCGGTCCCACGTGATGGTAAGTGTTACCGCCGCCCATGGACACCTGCAACACCAGGGAATATGCGGGCGCGCCGCCGACCTTGCAAAATCCTATTCACAGCTCTCTTGAAGAACCCCATATCGTAGCTTAACGGAAAGACCTCTTGAGGCATTCGGGTTCGCGGTATAAAATATTTTTTGGAGCGAACAGTGCGCGACACCTCTGTATCGAGGAAATGCGGATGGACCGCACTTATGTGACGGGAGGTGCGGTTGTAGAAACCCGAGGTGGGAATTATATTAAACAGTTCTTCAAAGCATTCCCCATTGTACAGGCGGTAGAACACACAGAGAGACGCAATGTCTCTCCGAATGCTGAGGGATTCTAAACCGCCCATGAGAGTGGGATCGTCGACAATACGAACAGTACGTCGTTGGATGGAGTCAAATGGGTCCAGTTGGTATTTCGGTGCGCCGTCCCAGAGATGAGAGCAATACTCCATATGGGGCCTCACCCGAGCTTTGTAAAGCATAAGGAGTTGCCCAGGGGTGAAGTACCGCTTCGCTCTGTTCAGCACACCGAGCTTTTTGGAGGCCATTTTGGCCTTATTTTCCAGATGACCCCTAAATTCGACTTTGCTGGAGATGTCGACACCAAGGATCCCGATACTCTCCGAGATCTTAAGAGGTATGCTCTGAAAGCGAGGTGCTACGACAAAGGGGTTTTTTTTACCAGCATAATTCTGATGTCTAAGTAGTAAGTAAACTTTGCCCATGTCTAGGGCCATCAGACATTATGAATTTATTATTTAATTTCAGGATGAACAGTAGTAACCACGCCTGTAAAGTGAAAAAATCGCAGTTGTCTCTGGGCTCGCTATTATAAAGATTATACTCACCTAAAATGCTGGTTTTAGCGGTAGACTTAGACCAAAATAACAATTTAAGGTCAAGGAAGGCGAAAAAACAATTTAATATTCCGAGGCGTACGATACTTAACAACGTCAAGCAAGTTGGATACAAAGTAAGCACGGCATAGTAAGCAAGTTGGATGTCTCACACGATTGTCTGCTGATGAAGAGGCTCGAATTGTTAAGGTCATCATTGCAGCTGGTGATGCCGGATGTCCACTTACAAAATTGGACTTACCTATGTTATAGACGTTTTAGAGTTTTTGAAAAAATATGCTATCTTTGTTAATAGCTAGATTCTATTTGAAATGTTTATTATTTCGTCATGGCGCCAGCCAAACCTGATGTGCCTTTTTTTTACTTACCGTTTTTTCATTAGATACTGCTAGTTTATAAAGCCGCATCTACCACGAATGTGTAATAGTGGCAGCTTTCCAAACTGTCCAGGTATAAAATTTGTAGTAAATTCGGCTTTATATTTTGGCGAAACCAAACGGATAATCAAAATATGCAGATATGAGGTTTGGCTAGCGCAATGACGATATTATTGTGATTTGAATGTTTGTTTAACTAATAAAATGCTAGCTGAAAATGACTTTATCTAGGTAGGTATGTAGGTACCTACTTTTAAATGTATTTATAAATAAACCTTAGCAATAAGTACCAAAAGTGTACCTTCCAAAGCTCAGTTTTCGCAATTGTTTCTTTATTAATTTAGTGTGTAAGGATATTTGTACCAATTTATGAAGATTTAAAAAATTATGTAAGTACCTTTGTATAATTTTAAGTTATATTATATAAGTTAATATTAAATAAAAAAAATGATCGATTTTTTTTTGATGTACGAAGGCGGCAGACGAGCATACAGTCCACCTGATGGTAAGTGGATACTGTCGCCTATAGACATTAGAGATACATGCCAACATTAGTCCAAAATGACAAACGTTGGCACGCCCCTAGATGCGCTGCCTACCTTTGGAGATATAGGAATGGATTTGGAGTCTTGGGAAAATAGGGAGGGATAGGATGGGAATGGACTCTGGCACATCACACGCACTACCGAAACACGTACGTACATTAGGTAATAAGATAAAGTCGGAAATGCGGTTAACGACCTAGTCTGTGAGAGAGTGTTAACGTGACCAGTCGACTGCTCTCAGCGGCTGTAGGATTGCAGCGTGTACTCTCGCGCTGACGATGTTTTGACAGTATGGCATATTTTTGTACATTTTATGTTGCTTAATTAGGATTTCGCGAGGAAATTCACATGCTGGAAATGATCCATTTTATTCCGTAGATTATGCTAGTAGTAAACTTGTATCCATCATCATCAAAAACATCTACCTACTTTAAAAACATCTTGGTACTTTAATGCGCTTGTAATAGATATTAGAATTAAACGGTTTTGGTTACCTTACGTGTTGTTGATTGTACATGAGTGATGCCAGTAGTATAAATAAAATTATACTATCACAAACAAGCAGTAAGAATTACTTATGTCTTTCTTTTATTTAAATAATAGAAATCAATTACGCAAACATTCACAACGAAATATTATATTATTTTTGTTTATATAGAATTATAATTAAATCTCTGTAAGGAAATGTATCCAGTTAGTCGCAACGATTTCTATTTCTTGCCTAACAGCTATCTTATCTTATTTAAATATGTAAATGTCCGTTTGTTCAAAATCTTAAATCTCCGAAAGTTCTTCACCGATTGCTTTGAAATTTTGACACAACGTTGCATTCGAATACGCGCGTGTTTTTATATACCAGGGTAAAAACAGGCTTTTTACCCAAAAACAGCGTGCGCCATCTGTTGAGCAGCCACAGCAACGCTTGGCCGGGCATAGCTATTATTTTTTAAAAACATATCACGGTGCCTTCCTTTGCCCTCCTAGCACGAAAAATCAGGATCGATTTTCGTACAATAGTAATCCTATCCTATTTATATCATGTTACAATCGATTCTTATAATCGAGTCCCCACATGTGATTGTCTACGGTCAAGAAAATAAAGATTCACATTTCAGAACGCTTCCGTATCCAATCGACCGAAGCGGCATCGTCCGGCGTTTAGCTTCGTTTTCAGCAGTTGAATTTCGGCATTTTTTAAGGAGATATTCAGCGACATAACTATTTGGCTTTTTCTAAAAATCTTATGATAAATTTTGTAAGTGAAACTGTATGAAGCGAAATAAGCTATCAAAAGTAAGTATAACAAATTTGCATATTCTTCGAGTTTTGTCCATTGTCTGCGCCAATTTGCAAAGTACTTGTTGTAAGTAATATTTACTATCCAATTTAGCCATGAGTACGATGGATATAAACAAAATGGAAGGTGAAGAGGAAAATAAAACGCCCGATAAAAAACAGATCGAAGCGGAAGAGAAAGAAGTTATGTTAAAAACAGAAAGTGAGACCATTGAAGCAGCTGCGGAGTTAAAGGCGGAAGGTGAGGGTCCTGTGAAGGCGGCGCTATCTGGAGAAGTCACTGAACAGGGGCGGGAAGTCAAGCCTAAATTCATACCTATAGGAGCCATAAAGATGCCTGGATTCTTTACTCGGAATTCAGAAAAAGAGAAGTCTAAGGTAACATAAGTTTTATTCTGTAATTCTTATTATGTCTGCATATTTTACTAATATACTCTTTATTTTTTTGTGATTGTGAAGTTGTTTTTTGTGATTTTACTTACTAAATCACAAGTTGCTTTAACACATCTTTGTATGTATTCAGTAGCTACTGAATAATACAAAAGATATATCCTATCCTATATATCCTCACCTAATTAATAACATGAAATAATATGACTAGTAGCTTTTGCCTCTATTATTATTTCAAAGGACATCATTATTTCTCCATACAAGTTTGCCATCATTTTTTTTTGCATATGGCCAGCAATTATATTTAGAGGATTGAAAGACTATGTAAAACTTATTCAAATGGTACACAAACAATTTTTTTATTTCAGGTACAATAAGAATTACATTGGGTTTTACCAACTAAGTAGTATTAGTTTTGCTATTTTTTTTATTATTTTAAAGTAGTTGCATAATAGTTTTACATTTTTATTGTAGACATGAATAGTATAAAAGATAATGATAAAATAGGTTCATGGATGATGATAATGTTCATTGACTTCTTGCAATAAAATAAAGAGATATTGGCTACCTACTTGTAACTCGTAATTAACTCCCAATAAATTTCATAAATTCTTATTTAATTATTCCAAAATCATACTCCAATCTACAGTCCTTTACTTGTTTATAAGGATCAATATTCTTGTATTATCTACTAGGTACTGATAGTATCCAGTTTCTAAGTTTCCAGGATTTTTTGACCAATAAAAAATTGAAAATTTCAAGACAAATACAAAAAATGGTTTATTCGAAGTATTGTCCGTCGCTATTTACACATTTTTGCCATCTCTGGCAATATATAAATACCGCGACGATAAAAAGGCGTCTTTGGACCGAAACCATTCGTCCAACCAATTTTGTACTGCATCATAATTGGCCAAGTGTAGTCCACCCAAGCCATGCGCTATCGACCGGAACAAGTGATAGTCTGAAGGGGCCAGGTCTGGCGAATACGGCGGGTGCGGTGGCAGATCCCATTTCAGTGTTTTTATGGTGTCCTGAACGATGGAACTGCGATGGCACGGAGCGTTGTCGTGCTGAAATATCACACGTTCGTGTCTCGTGTCCCATTCTGGCCGTTTTTCGAGCAATGCGTGGCTCAAATTGATTAGTTGTTGTCGGTAGCGATGCCCATTGACAGTTTCGCCCAGTTTCAGCAGCTCATAGTACACAATTCCTTTCTGGTCCCACCAAACGCAGAGCATTGTCTTTTTTCCGAAGCGATTTGGCCGTGCCGTCGATGTCGACGCTTCGCCAAGTGAAAGCCACGATTTTCTGCATTTGGGATTCTCGAAATATATCCACTTTTCATCGCCAGTAACAATTCGATGCAGGAAACTCTTTCTGTTCTGCCGCAAAAGCAAAATTTCGGAAGTGAACCTTCGATTTTCCATTTGTCTCTCAGTCAACTCATGCGGAACCCACTTT
The DNA here is from genome assembly GCA_943735995.1 of Sesia bembeciformis. NCBI lineage: Eukaryota > Metazoa > Arthropoda > Insecta > Lepidoptera > Sesiidae > Sesia > Sesia bembeciformis. The sequence continues at coordinate 7,404,123 of OX031029.1, read as the reverse complement.
CCTTCCTTTTGAATTTTTCCCATAGCGTGCAAACGTTTCGAAATACATTGCCGCGTCACATTTAATGCCTCGGCGAGTTGATCTTCTGTTTGAGTGTCATCTTCATCCAATAACGCTTGCAGATCGGCGTCCGCAAATGTTTGCGGTCTTCCCGAGCGCTCCTTGTCCCCAGTCTCAAAATCGCCACTTCTGAACCGCTTGAACCAATCTTCACACGTTGTTTTTGATGGTATATGTTCGCCGTAGGCCTCCTCAAGTAACCGACGTGCTTCAGCTGCTGTTTTTTTTTAGGTTAAAGCAGAAAAGCAATGCTTCCCGCAAATGCTGTTTATTTGGCACAAACGTTGACATTTTCGAGGTTAGAAAAAAGGTCGTTGTGTTGCAATATTTGTTTATATTACGACTGGGTATTCTTAACAGATCCAAGCTATAAAGACACCCAATTTCAGATCTGTATGCCGACTACATGTGTCGCTAGCGCCATCCATGTGTGAAACCCGGAAACTTAGTTGCGCACCTAATAAACAACAAAGTCATATACATATGCCTAAAGAAATGGATGTAATTCTTTGTTACCTAAAATAAAAAAAAATATTTGTATACCACTAAAATAGGTTTCACATAATCTTTCAATCGTACAAATACCATAGCTGGCTGTATCCAAAAAAAAAAAAATGGTGCCAGATATAATGATGTCCTTTAATAGTCAAATATAGTGGCAAAGTTATTCTATTATGTAAGAAACAAATAATGAAACTTGCATTTTTAATGTTAGTAAAGGTGTCAAAATAGTAGCATGTTTCATAAGAGGAGGGAATATTCAAAATTATAATAATTCCCACATATTACCAACATTCAAAAACTTTTCTCCTTATATAAGTTTGAATTTCAGGATGATGACGGAGCCATTGAAAAAGATGCTGAAAATGAGAAGGCTGATGAGAGCTTCAAGCCCAAACGCCATCGCCTACAGTTTCTGCACACCTGCCCATTCACACAGTTCATGCATCACCCACAACATGAAAATGGTAAGAATATGTAAAAACAGGACCCGAAACACCCCTCAATATTGCTAGGGGAACCCTATACCTTGTAGTGGGACATTATAGGCTAACATCAGAGGAGGGCACCATTAATTTAAAATAATTTACCTTTATTATTCATTCTTCCATTACCCAAAAACGTTTTCTCCTTTTGTATGGAGCTTTACAATCCTTAACTGAGGATTAGAGAATATGTACCCTATGCAAGATCATTTTCATATTGCAATTCTTGAATAAAATGCATGTTCCCCTTCAAGAACATTAATATTTTAGAATTTTCATCAGAGGGATGATCATTTAGCCTGCAAAATATCTTTTCCCATGAAAAAAGATGTTCCACTACATTGGGCCCTATGATGTGCCAAGTATAGTAGATTCTAGTACTTTACTAAGTACTCGAATACTTTATAACTTACTTTATTAAGTACTTGTGTTACTCAAGTACGCTAATAAAATATGACTCACTGACAGACGCACGCTATGCCGCCGCGACAATATTATGGCGCGCGCACATCGCGGTAGGTAAAAAATTAACAGACTTATCTTAATGGAATGGAAGTTAAGAAGTCTGTTAATAATTTTTGGCATTAACGATATCTTTAAATTGTTAACTAATTAACGGATTAACGGTTACGTGCCTAGCTTTGCCTAATATTATAGGCGCTCAATGTGTTAAAAGGCGCCCAGTGCTGAATATTGGCATCAACAATGTGATATTCAAAATATTGGATGTTGAATGAATTATTGAATATCAAAATCAGCTATAATGTCACACTGCAGGTCACAGGCCTCCCCTAGTAGATTACTAAAGTTACGCCGTCGAAAGGTTGAGATAACTTTGAAGTGGCGTATAAATTACTACAAAAATATTTTCATCCTTAATACGCGGTCTCAAAACAAATTTCATGGGACAATGACAGAGTTAGGCAATTTTACACTAAACTTAATTGTTTGGAGCCCTAAATATTCTTTAATAACTAAGAAAACTATTATTTTTGAATCCGTAGTTGTTTAATGTTATTGTTAACGTTAAAACTATTGTTTAATCTTAACTTGTTTCAATGTTAAGTCGTGTGTCACTTGTCTTTTGTTTTTTAAAGATAGTGATATAGTTCCAGATACTGAATACTGATATTGTAACATAGTCTCAGTAAAATGTTTGAAGCGTATGCATCTACTAATTTGATTATTTTTGTGTGATTTGATTAACTCTATTATTAAGTGACAGAACCAGTAGGGTAATTTACAATTAAGATCCTTAATTAAGATTTTAAAAATTGTATAACAACATTAAATCATTGAATATTTAAAAAAAATATTATTTCTAAAAATGGTATAACTTGTTACCCAACCTTCACTAGCGCCATTTTGTGTCTGCAAAACAGTCGGCCAATCATCAGTCGTCGTCGTTTTTGCTCGTGTGCACAGACTACGTTCCCCCAGTATTTGCTGTTGTATGGTGTTTTTTTGTGACTTGGCTATCTTCTGTTTGTTGTTCCTTGTGACATTACTTTTTATACATTATGACAAAAGTAGCAATCCATGCAGCTGTAACTGTGGCTTCATCACTATATTTTACATTTTTCGCTATAACTTCCTAGTCCTTTCTCCAAAAAAAAGTTAAACTCGTAGGAAATGTTGTACAGGGCTAATTCTTTCAAAAAATTAATAAATAATTAATTATTAATAAAATTAGCCCATCCCCATTCTAAATACCTATAAGGTTTAACATTAACATTTTTATATCTGGAAAATTCAACATAGTGAACTCAAAATCAAAATGGATTCCACTAAGAGTTGTAGCGGCGTGTTCCTGACCTGACACTTAATTATCTAGAACACTGAAACTTGGCACTTCGTCAACACATAATGTTGGCTACGATATATATATTATATATAAGGCGGTGCTCGCGATCGATGTTATACCGCAGGGCCAATGTTGCAGGCCGCACGTTGCCTTCCAACGGGGGGGTGTAGGGGTGAAATACGGAAATAAAAACGCTGCTCTAATTCACATTGAACCACAGGAGCGCAGGGAGGAAGCGGCAGTCGGCAGCGAACTCGCTTGTATGAACTTGTTAGGTATCTCCACTATGAGGAGTCTGTTATATCAAGTCACTACTTAGAGTGTTAAATGTAAAACTAGCAGTTCAAGTTACTACTTGAAGTGCTGAGGACGAACTGGCAAAGAGAGGTCGGAACCTATGCCTTTTATAGCAAGTTCGCTGCCCGTGCGATCCCCCTGCTCCCTGGGGAAGTTTATTGTGCTATTCGCTCTCCAACGTCATACATAACTTCTGAGCTACAAGTCACTTATCCTAGGGTTTGTCCTCCTCTTATGCGGAGGACAAGGCTATTTTCGATGACGAAGTATGAAGATCTACATTTTTCTGGGCAATTTAGCCCTTTTTTCCCTCCCGCCTTCCTTGAGTAGCAAGGGGAATGGGAGGACTGAAGGTAAGGGGAAGACAGTGGCGCCGATACCGGATTTTCGTCATCTAGCCCGCAACTTTATATGTTTAATTCAATGCTTAATAAAACACACTGCGGGCGGTAGCCTTTATTTTTCCTATACCCTGACCTGTAACCCAGTTTCCTAATACATTTATGGAGAGCGAATACAAAACACATACAATTTATAAACAAGGACACAACAATAAAAAACATAATATAAATGTACGTACTAACATCCCATAGTCTCGTAGGAAAGGTGTATGGATTTGTCTCGTACGCTTCTATTAGTGTAATGTGAGAATTCATTCGTCCTCACCTCGCTAGTTGCGTAACCCTTGTGAGACAACCCCCTTTCTTCCCCGAGCCGTGCGATGCCAGTACGTACATATCACGTACACTTGATTCTATTTACATATTAATACACTGCACTTGTGCTACGCTTTCATTCTGTCGTGCACACATAATCTTGACAACGTCATTTTTTACGTTTGGAAAATTCAAAATGTCCAATATAATATACATAGCAGCAAGTTTTCATAATTAGAAACCTTGTGGACAGGTATCAATGAATTTTTCAAAAGCTACTAATCACAGCTACTTCAGAATCAAATTTTTTCATTGCAAAAAGTTATACAAATTTCGAAAAAAATGGAATCTTTCAGGGCAAAATCTGGTAAGTATGGTGGGTGAGGAAGTCTCCAGGTCCAGCTCTTGAAGTTTTAAAACTTGTATGAGAAGTGTGAGGGCCATTATCATGAATAAATGGAGATGAGCGATTGATCAAACTAGGTTGCTTTGTTGCCAGGTTTTGCACCATCGTCTGCAGCTCCTTACAGTACACAGTACTCCTTACTAGTCTCGTTTGGCTGCCTCGCAAGAAACTGTAGTGGACAATACCAGCACAGGACCACCAAACTGATACCAGTAGCCTTTTCTTAGTTATCTTGCATTTTGGACTTTGTTGGGCTGCAGCTCCTGGATGAAGCCACTGATACAAACATTTGCGGTTATCATACAAGATCTATTTCTCATCACCAAGTCACGATGCGATTCAAACTTCCTATGCTTTAGTGACGGTTCAATAACACAGTGCACACTTCGACACGTTGTTGTTGCTGACGTTGGTTCAGTTCATACGGTATCCACTTTTCGAGCTTCTTTATATTGCCGATTGACGCAGATGAACTAACATTGTTTTATCACTAACATTTAACCCTGCTACTCAGCTGTACTTTGAGATGGATCTGCTTCCACTATAGCCTTTAATTCATCGTTATTAACCTTAGGTCATCCATGAGACTCAAGTTTAAGATCGAAATTTTCAGGAAGGAAGCGTTCAAACCATCGACGCACGGTGCTATCGTTTTTGGTGTTTGGCCCGTACACACTATTGATATTGTGAGCTGTCTGACTTACGTTGGTGCTGCGACGCAACTCATATTCAAACACGGCACGAACTTTCAATTTATCCATTCAATCCATTTTCAAGACATTCACATGAACAAAATGAACAAAACTTAGGAACAGAAAAACAAATGAAATACTGATTAATGAAATAAGAACATCGTAGCTATTAGATGCATTTTATTTTCAAATTCCAATTATAACAGAACACATCGAAACTAGAGTGGCCCCAGTAATAAAATCGGTCATTTCATAGGTAATCACCTAATATATCAAAAACAGCATTTTATTGACCACTGTCGAATTTTTCAAGTATTTTTGACACCGTTCCACGCGGCAGTGTTTTTGAGCTTCGCTCAAATTGTGAGGAACCCATCTAGGACAAAGCTTCGTTACCCGTAGGTGATCGCCTAAAATAGTTTGATCTTGACTCATACCAATATCTGTCGTTATGATGCCTATATCTGCTGATATGTCATTCGTTTGTCTACTTCAATATTATGTTATATGTTATAATAATTATGTTTGGGTTACTTATTATAATTTTGCTTTTTATTATAATTATAATTTTGTTGTCGGTGCAAAGAGATTATACAAAGTCAGTCACTAGCATTGTTCATAACAGAATGGTTGCATCAATAAAGTGTCACTTGTCTGTACACATATTTGGTTTCATTTACATTCTCTCAAAGGAACACAACAATTATTTGTTGTGTTCCAATTATTGATACAAAACACATACAATTATTTGATTAAAACTACTACAAAAGTTAAACTTTATTGACATTTTGGTAAGAACATTTAAGAGTACATAGTTCACACTTGACCGTTGTTTTTATATTGATAAAATTTGAAATGGCTTTCAATTCAAGTGTGCGTGAGTGTTCGATTGCTGTGTGGGAAGCTTCAAATTTGACAGCGCCGCTCGCCGCCTAGGAATGGACCCTTAATTCACAATAGGTACTGTTTTCTCCTTTTAACTAATTCTGTATTGACTATATTACAGATGGCAGTGCAGGAAATAAAAAGAGAGTTGGCATTTTCAATTTGAAATACCCTAAGATGCTCCAGAGAGGCACTGCCAAAGACCCGGAAGCAACGCTGGCCTCCATGGAAACATTGGAAGATAAGATCGACACACCTAACGATGGCATGGAAAATGTAAAATTGGGCTCCGATGTAAGTATTTAACTATACAGCGCGTCCCATTTCGATGCAACATGAAGGGAAAATACTTTTAATATTGAAGATAGGAAATTTCACTCAATGGAGACTACATTTTATTTTTAAAAATAATTAGCAATGCAATCAAAGATTTTCAAGTCTGAACCGGGAATCGAACCTTAAAATTCAATTTAAAATTTTGTTCAGCAAAATAAATAGACTTCCGTACAATGTCATCATTATCATTATCATAGTACTATTTTCCTGCACTAGCGATCCAAACTGAATAAATAGAGGTAGGTCCGTTCTTTGTTTTTTCTGTGTCCAAAAGTCTTATCGTAAACACAATAAGACGTATTTTGTTTATCGTAGACCTGCCTAATTTTCTTAACTTGTACCAGCAACCCTTATACAGTACAGTACCTATATTTTCTAAGTTACAACCAAGTTAGCCATTAAGAAGTTACCCTAATTTACTTTACCCTGATTTTATGTGATTACTACTGAATGGGAGGGGGAAAAAATGGCGTTAGAAAAAGGATTCTATTGCTTCACTAGGCGTCGTTTGTTGTCCGCCCTTTCCCTTTCTGTTGTCCTATTTCTCCCGATCCAGGTTGATTTTCTTTGGTGTGCTCGTATCTTGACGGTATGTAGTCGTACGATTCCATAGAACAAACGATAATGTTTGGTAATGTATGTAGTTTCTTTTCACTCGTCGATAGATGTCGGTGTCTCGTCCGCTACAGCGCGCTATGGTTTTGGTTTTCTTTAATTGTTTAAGATAATCAGATTTCATGTTTAGTCAATAATCACCTAATAAACCTACAGAAGTGAGACCGTGTTTTATTGTGTCATCGCGCTCTCGGGAATCTTTGGCTGCTGTACATCCTGGCTGCTACCGTAGTAGAGATAAAGTTCTGATACTCATAGTTCTATGAAGAATCGTGGACCGAATATTATATGTCTTGACGGCACGGCGTCCCACGGCAAACAGAGTGATGATTAAGATGGACGCTCCGTGGGAGTGGTAGGAATTCTACTACCAATGGTAGGAAGTAAAAAAAAATCCTATTTACCTGCAAGCAGCCATCGTCGCAAAATATAAATGTTGCATTCCGTTCAGTTAATTATCTAACATGTTTGTTTGACGTTATCTAACAATTACTGTGAATAAAGTTGTAATTTTTTAGTTCAATATTTTTATAGAAGATTCTACACAGGTTTCTAATCAATTCATTTTCAGTTTCCTATAAAAAAATTTGCTTTGCATTGGTATGGACTGATTGACTAGGCTTGAGATTATTTGCTTCACAATTCTGTTCTAACATCAGAACTTTATGTTAAGCTATAAAATAAGTCACGTCAATGTTAACGCTTAGATAACCCACTATCTTCAATTTAATAGTTTATCCTTGACTTTCTTGCAGTTTAGTCACTAGCTTCTAAGGTTTCTACGGGTTAAATTACAAGCTTAAGCTTCACAACCCCTACAAATACATTTATTGTGTCATTGTCACAACACCTACTGCACTTCACTGTTATTTGAACAAACAATTTTATTAAATGGTAAAAAAGAATAAAATTCTAATTGTACTAAAAGTAATAATGTATCATTTATGTGTGTGTGCATTCTGTGTTCACAATGTTTGTTTTTGTGTTATTTTTGTTTTAAGTGTTTTATCAATTTATCTTCCTATGATTTATGTAAACATGTATACATTTTAAGATAAATAATTTGAGTTTACATCAAACAATGTTTATTGTTATAGGAAGCAGATGAAGGTAAGGTGTCCACTAAGCTACCTTTGAAAGAGAGAATTCGCCAGAAGAAATTTATAATTGGTAAGTTTTTTTAGTTGTCTTTCAAGTTATTTATTATTGACATACTTGTACAATTGCAGCATTTACTTTTGTGTTTTACATCATATATGAGTTATATAAGCAAATCGCACTTTATTTTCGGTACTCTCTTTAGAACTCATTCATTCACTTTAGAAATCACTCGCGCCAATGTGGATTGTTGACTAAAGTCTCATCAGTCTTTTTTATACATGTATAATTGCTATTTCATTGTACTCTTTAAATAAATAAAATAAATATACTCTTTTATATTTCCCATTCATCTCACCCCCTTTCCAAATTCACTCCTAATTCTTCCAGGGTAAGGGGCAGGGCGTGCATCCGAGGGTGTGTCTTTCGCATATCGACGATGTTTTTTTATAGGAATAATGTGGTAGATGAGCTGACAGTCGACCCGTTGGTTACTGTCGCCCTGCGACATCCACTATACATGCCAACGTCTAGAATGACGATCGTTGGCACACCTCCGGATGCTCTGTTTACCTTTGGAGATTTAAGAATGGGTTTGGGTCGAAAAAATGGGTAGAGATGGGATGGGAATGGCCTTTAGCATATCTCACTACTTAAGCACGTACATACATTGGAGGAATAGGATAAAGTGGGAAATGCAGTACATTTTACAGCAGTCTTCTGTCGGAGATGGGTAACTTGGCCAGTCTAGTAGGATTACAGTAAGCATATTTCTCCCTTCTACAGAAACAGGCGACAGTATCTACTTACCACCAAATAAACTATCTGCTCGTCCACCATCTTGTTTTTGCACTTGTATCAACCTATAACGTCCCATTGCAGGCCACAGGACTCTCCCTAGGAAATTACTAAGGGGTTTCGGGTCATAATTCACCACGCGGGCCCAGTGCGAATTGGTGGATACACATACTCGATATTTTTTGTTTCTCCAGCATTCGGGTTTCCTCACGATAATAATATTATAATTTATTTGTAATCTTATGTACAAAGATCTTAAGTAAATACAATTAGTTCCACTATGATTTACCCAAAGGGTGTACAAATCTTTAGTTATTACGATGTTATTGAAGTTACATATCCACTACACTAAAAAACACAAACAAACAAACAAATAAATATGTCAGATAGTTACAATGTCAATTATAATTGTCAGTTAAAATAATTATAAATATATATAAAATGTACAATTTATCATTGAGAAATTCATTTACACTATAATAGCACTTAGGTTTTTTGAATAAGTTAATATTTAATTCTTTAAATTAGTTTGGTAATTATAATATATAAAGCTCGATTACCACTCATTATAATATATAAAGCTCGATTTGTTATAAAGACGAATAGCCATACAATAAGAGGTTTTTGGGAAAAGAGCAAGCCTTTGGGTACACACAAATTATGTGTCCTCTCTTGTTTGTTACTTAGTTTTATGAACAATAATAATTGGTTTATATATTTTAAAGTAAATACATGCTTATCCAGTATATACAGACATGATAGCAGTAATCAGTGCCGGCCCGAGGCAAGTTTTAGGATGGAGCGAGAACCAATTATGGCGCCCCCTTGCTTGCCCCTAATACATACCAGTTATGCGTGCAAGCATGGAACTTAGAAGATCTCGACTACATCTTAAGTCTGTGTCTAATTTGTCGATTGAAAACAGCCATGCTCGTTGGCACTGCACTCCTCACAGGACCACTGAGGCGCCCCCTGGGTTTGGCGCCTGGAGCGGCTGCTCCGTTCGCCCTATGGTAGGGCCGGCCCTGGAGTAATATACAGGGTGTTAAGGACATACTATCGATAACTTTGTGAAAAGCTTACAAATGATATCTATTATTAAATCACAAGTACCCCTGATGTCGACAATGATGGGATACCAATGATGTCATTTTAGAGCGCGCAATGTATTGCAGCGTACCGATGATTGCAGCGGCGGTGTGCGTGTTCAAGCGGCTTGTAACTTAGGTATTACTAGACTGAGTTTTTGTTCATCTCGAGTATGATTATCTTACACTCTTTGGTGATATTAGTTTCATTATACACTTTTACAATTAGTTCTTTAATTTGATGTTTAATGCGTGTAATCGTTGGTTCCTTTCTACTAGATTCTCCTAATATAATTTGTTTAGAAATTTCATTTTCTTTAAATTGTATGTTTGGATTGGATTTTTAATGAGGTTATTCCTAGGCTATCATTCAAATCATCATATTTTTTATAGGCTGGGGAGGCTAATAGTCGTCTTTGGTAACCACCCTGTCCCATTAGGACAGAAATCACTACTAATTGACTTTAGGGAATTAATAGTTTTATTTTTATGTAGTAACGTTTTTAGATCTTGAATTTCCAAATTAAGATTACACATCTCTTCATTCGCACTGGTTAATTCCGTTTGTAATTGTTGTATTTGATATTGTAAGTGTAGGGTTTCTGACGTGTTATCTTGTTATTCAAATTGTAAGCTTCGCGATGTTACATCTGATAAGGAAGAAGTTAATATCGATTGTTCTGAATCTATATACCCGTAAGATCGTATCGCCCTTCTGATAGTTTCACGAAATGTTATATTATTATGTTCCATATTTTACAGGTGCAGTATTTTTATTTTTTCTCAAAATTCTTCAGATGCAATACTTGTAGGAATACTTTTATTTCTCGTATTTTATATGATTTATTATTTTATTTATTAAGCTATAATTTCACGTAATTACTTGCTACAAAGTAATATTATTCAAAATAACTGTTTCAATAAAATCGTTTGTTATAGTATTTCCATTTCTTTATTTTCTTGATGACAGTTCTAATTTGATAGTTGTAGTGTTGTGTGACCAAATAAGTAATGATATCGATCGCATATATTTATTATATTTTGAACAAAGACAAATACAACAAAAACATTCAAATATATTTTTTCAAGGTGGGAACACTCAATGGCCCACCGCCATTTTGTGTTTGTTTTAATCTGTCACTCGCAACAAGACGGTCGTGCTAGTCACTACATTTCTGTTCGCTGAGTTTTTTCACATTATCCGTACGTTACGTTGTGCATTTTGTGTTCCTCCGTGTTGATTGCTGCCCAGCTGTCAAATATCAAAATGCCGAAAGGATCTGTTCTGAAAAGGCAGGCGAGAGAACTGGTGATCAAGGTTCGTAATTACTTTGAAGCAGAGTATCAAAATGGTGGCCCGCTATTACCACTGTCGCAAGTGCGAGAGCGTGTTGCGGCCGCATTAGGAATTAGTGGACCTACTGTTTCAAAAATTACTACCGAAGCTTACGGTACAAGCGGCATGCAGGAAAATAAGCTTCGTACGCCGAAGAAAAAACGCCAACCACGTCGTGTGACATCGGTTGACAACTTCGACGCTGACGATATTCGCCGTCATATATATGACTATTACTTGCGCAAAGAAATTCCAACACTTAAAAAAACTTGTTGTTTCTTTACGTGAATGTGGTTTGTTCCATGGCCAAAAATCGTCATTAAGCTTGGTTTTGAAAGAAATTGGATTTTGTTATAAAAAATCGGACAAACGTAAAATATTGATGGAGCGTCACGACGTTGCTATGGCTCGCTGCGAATTTTTGAGCGAAGCCAAAAAGATATCAGATTAGTAATGTTATTTTCACTGACGAGACTTGGTTAAATGCAAACCACACAGTATATAAGAACTGGACTGACGACACCGTCGCTTCCACTAGTTCAGTGCCAATGGGAAAAGGTGAACGCCTCATCATATGCCATGCAGGGTCTACAGTCAAAGGATTCATGTCAGATGCTTTACTGGCCTTTAAATCCAAGAAAACAGTGGACTACCACGAAGAAATGAACGCGGAGATTTACGAAGGATGGTTTAAAGAAATGGTGCAATCTCTGGAAGAACCGTCGATAATTATTATTGACAACGCTACATATCACCCCAGACAAATTGATAAAATGCCGACGCAGGCCAATAAAAAACAAGAGATAATTGACTGGCTCCAACGTCATGGCGAAAATGTGGATAATACTTTATTAAAAGTACAATTAGTGAATATTTTAAAATCGAATAAAAGCCACCCTAAAAGATATGTTATCGACGAAATAGCTGCCGAATGTGGTCATTGGGTTCTTCGACTTCCGCCGTATCATTGCCAGTACAATGCTATAGAACTAATATGGGCACAAATCAAAGGACACGCCGCTCGAAACAATACCCATCCCCCTTTTTCGGCAAACAAGATGTTAGATTTATTAAAAAATGCATGTGCGGAAGTAACTGCCGAAAACTGGGAAAAAATTGTGAGAAGAACCCAAAACATTATAGCGTCGGATTGGGAAATTCATGTGGCATTCGATAATATAGAAGTACAGGAACTTATAATAAATGTTGGGGAGAGCTCATCGAGTGACAGTGACGATTCATCAGATTTTGATTAAAATAAATAAATAAAGATTACCTGTCATTATAATTATTTCGTTTCATTGTCGAGTACCTACCTATACCTACTTATTTTACAACAGCTTCGAAAATTTTAAAGAAGTTGGCATTATCAATCAAGAATTAACACGTGTAACATCTTGTAATGAAATATAATATTAGTTAATAAATTTGTACAAAAGTATCCGGCAGTAGTTTAGTTTCTTACATTTTGTAAAAAAATATCGGATCTGTTATCGTGTTACGTTTATCGATAACTACATCCCTAAAATTGCTTTCTGGCTGACGTGACCTTGTTAATGAAATATGACGTCTTGGTGCCTAATTTTTGTTCGGAGTTTTAGGCGTTGACGCTAGAACAAAGTTATATCGACCACTGTGTGTCAGCTGTCATCGAGAAAATAAAGCAATGGAACTTGTATAATTGTCTTCAGGGTGGGATTTGAATTAGCACAATATGATTTCTTTTGTAAACATTGCTCTAAATATTTCTCTGAATTGCTCTCGTACACTAAATAACTCTAATATTGCTAAATAACAATATTACTCCGAATAACTAGTGGGTATTTTCCAAAAATTTTAGTAAATTTTATAGTATTTAAAAAAAATAAGATGGAGAAAAAATCCGGGTTATTTTTTTGTAATATTTATAGTATCCCCTCAATCATATTGTTTAATAACAGTTTTTGTTGGTATGTCACTTTTATTCAATTATTTTACAGTCACTTCTTTACTCATTTCTTGGTTACAAAATTGCAATTTTATTTGAGTTGCACTAAATACTTTCTTTGGATATCACTTGTGGTCTATATCTCAGAAATAATGTATTCATTTATCACTATAACAGTAACAATTAATATATTAAAATAGATATTGTTACGGAACTGATGTTTACATGACGGCTATTACATGATGTTTCTGTAATAAAGGATTTATTCCTGTTGTTTATTTTTAATTTCCGAATATAATGTTTAATTCGTTAAACATGTTACCAATGCCTTTTCTACTCAGGCGGGCAAAATGCTCTTTTGGCTCTATGTTCTGTAATAAATGTGTAATAACTATGTATTCCATCACCATCGACTTAGTGACAATTTTTGTTTAAAAAATCCGTACTTAAGTAGAAGTACCGACCAAGGATTTGAACTCACGACCATGTGAATTGAGTATAGATACTCCTAGGCTATCACTGCTCTTCACTCATTCTTCTGAATCAGTAATTCTCAAAGTGGTCGATATCGACGACTTTCTCGAGGTCGCTGGGTTCATAAAAAAAATTGGGCTATTTTTGGGAAAGTGGTCTGCGACCGAAAGAAGTTTAGGACCCCTGGTATAGATGGATGAAAAATTTTGGGTGGTCGTAACAAACAGACATAGGTATAACCACACTAAATGAAGTATCGACCAATGCTCACCAGCCAAATTGAAGCAGCTAGTGCCTCCAATCGTGTCCGTTTGATATATAAAAACCACCATCTTTTATAACAATAATATTGTTGCAGACGACATAATAGTATGCGGCGTGGCGCTATTGGTTCTGCTGGCGGTGATAATCGGCATCGCGGTGGGCGCACGCGCCGGCCCACCCACCGCGCGCCCGTTACGCCTCGGCCGGTACATGACTACCGTCACCAGCTGCGGACACGTCGAGGGGTGAGTTTATACACACGGTGTAACCTTTCGTGAAGTCTGATTGCCTGATGCTGCTCATGATTACGAATTCAAGCATTTTATGTATTTTACATTGCTTTTAGCAAAAGAACACCTTATAACATTTGAGATTTTCGCGTTTTTCACACGGGTCTCAATGCGTATGTTTACATTATTTTACTCAACCGGTTGCACCAACCATGGTCGTGAGATGACTGAAGAGGCGGGTAGTCCACGTCGAGAGTTGCGAGCAGTTTCATTAACTACCCGCATTTGATCTTCATAGCCCGGAAAGCTGCGGCACACAATATTCACAATCACGAAGTTCAATTTTATTAAATTTATTAATCACTGGATTCCATGTCGAAGACAAAATGTACACATCTTCTGGACTGAAATTTTTATGTTTCTTGATTTCAACGCACAATCGTGAAGAAACAGGCGATCTGAAATAGTGGAGAGGATTTTTCGACTATGGAGTTATATCCAATGGTTGATCCCGACGTCGATCATGGTCGGCTATTGCCGATTTATTTGTCTGGCGATTCTTGACAGCTGCGATATGTTCTTTGACCCTTTCTGCTACGGAACGCCTATGTACGAACTACTACAGCTGCAGTCTATCTTATAGGGCATTGCATCCTTCGGTGTACGTAGGTTTTCCGCTACATTGGAAGACGGTGTATATACAGTTCTATTGGAGTATTTGCTCATAACCATGGTTGAGGCAACCAACCGAAACGTCGAGTAAAAGTAATAAGGTAAACATACGCGTAGATACCCATTTAAATAGATAAAAAAGAACGCCTTTTCTGCGTTCTGTATTTATTTGTCTTATTTCTCTATCGGTGTAACCAGCTCTTTTTTATCGTCCACTGCTGGACATAGGCCTTTTCATGCACATTGTCTCGTGCACTAGGGATGTACGGCCTTAAAACAGTATGATGGCCCAGCGGGTTGGCGAGTCCACTCTTCTCGAGGTGCTGTAGTTTCTCAGCGCTTGTGGCAGCGGCTTTGTTATCCCTTAACTGACTTTTACGACACCTGCAAGAAAAAATGTATTACGTATACACATTTAAATAACTATTTCAAGATGATTGCACATAGTTTCCGCATGGTGTCAACTGGCTATAGAATAGCAACACCCCATCTCTTCCTGCGGTTGTCGTAAAAGGTGACTAAGGGATAATAAAGCGGCTACTACAAGCCCTGAGGAACTACACCACCTGCAAAAGAGTGGATTCGTCAACCCGCTTGGCCAGTGTGGCGTTTTCAGGCCATACATTGCTCATGGAATTAGTAGCCGTGGGTCTAATAAGCATTTCATCTAAATTGCCGTTGGTCAATACTCTGTTCGTCTAACACGCGGTTAGTCTAAAATACCATGTTGCTGTACAGGTAAAAAGAAAATAAGTTTGTATGTACCTTGCATGTATTGATCTCTTTTGTATTTACAATTATTATTATCTATGAGTACCACTGAGCCACTTGAAACAAATGAGTATCATTTATTGTGTCAATTTCAATCTACAACATTGTGTACTATTGTTTTGTCGTACCTACCCTATTATTTATACGCTGAAGCGTGTTAGACGAACTGAGTATTGACCAACGGCGTTTTAAACGAACCGCTTATTAGAACCACGCCTATCCACGGCCCCTTATTCACGAGACAATGTGCCTGAGGAGGCCTATGTCCAGCAATGGATACTGAAAAGGCTGGTTGCATTGCAGATAGTTTATTTTTTTTCATCACATTTATTTATAACTCCATCCCACTGTAATGTTTTCTTTCCTATTTCAGCATTCTAGACGAGGGCGTATACAATTTCTACAACATTCCTTACGCAGCGCCCCCTGTCGGGGAGAACAGGTTCACGTACGCTCAGCCGCTCAACAACCTCTCACTGTGCTGGAACGACACGCTCGAAGCACACGCGCCAGGACCACTCTGCCTGCAGCTCCTCGAAAACGGAACCGTCGTCGGCGACGAGAACTGCTTGACATTAGATGTGGTCACACCCAAGGTGAGTTACGACTCGCCGCTGCCCGTGGTTATGCTCATCGGAGCCAACTCACTCGCCGGCGGCCTCAGCCCCGCCCAGCCTTCTGCCCTCTACGCACGCACCAAGGAGGTTGTTTTCGTAAGACCAAATTTCAGACTCGGACCATTCGGCTTTTTAGCCCTCGACATTCTCTCCAACTCCAAGTATCCGGCCACGTCAGGAAACTACGGCCTCAGTGACCTACTGGCCGCTCTGAAGTGGGTGAAATACAACATTAAACATTTCGGCGGAGACCCAGAATCGGTTACTTTACTCGGACACAGGGCTGGTGCGACTTTAACTGCCGCTTTAACCACCGTCAAAGAGGCACAGAAGTTGTTCTCCAGAGTCTGGCTGTCATCCCCTTCTGTCATATTCCCCGGTATTCCTTTAGAGCAGTCTGTAAAGAGTAATGAACGATTCAAATTGATAAGTAAATGCCGCGATGTGCACTGTTTGCGTCGTATATCTTCGACGGAAATTCTGTCAGCGA
This sequence comes from Sesia bembeciformis, assembly GCA_943735995.1. Classification (NCBI taxonomy): domain Eukaryota; kingdom Metazoa; phylum Arthropoda; class Insecta; order Lepidoptera; family Sesiidae; genus Sesia; species Sesia bembeciformis. The sequence continues at coordinate 7,387,621 of OX031029.1, read as the reverse complement.
CTCCTGATGTTTGGCTGAGTAACAACATCGGGGCTATGCCGTCGAAGGACGAGGTGAATCACTCCTGGCTGGTGCTCGACGGAGATCTACTGCGATTGCACGCGTATAACAGCTGGGAGATTCAGAAGGAGGCAAGAGAGTCTGGAAAGGAGAAGGTTTTCAAACCGATGGTGTTTGGGACGACACAGCACTCTGCGCATTCGGATGTTCTGCGGATGAAGCATTTGAATTGGACGCCGGAGATTGTAGAGAAAGTGGTTAATGAAAGCGTTATTGGGGAGAAAAACTTGACAGGGGAGATGTTTAAGTTCTTCAATAGGAGTTACGAGGGGTTGGTGGAGTTGATATCGTCGGTGCGCACGTTGTGTCCGCTAGTGAGTTTGGCGCGGCTGCGGCTGTCGGCTCCTTTATACGTGGTGTTAGGTTCCGGCGCTGGTGGAGGCGCAGGTGGATCTGGTTTGGCGCCGGTAGACTCTGACGTAGAGGCTATTCTAGGCACGTTCGATTCTGTGATGCCGGAACAGCGACGGTTCATGGCGGCGATGCAACAGTTGTTCTATAATTATGCATGGCATGGACGACTGCCTGGTGGTGAAACAGGACTAATCGCCATAGAACAGGATGCACTTCCTCTGCCCGGACTACCTGCCTGCGATTTACTCATTCGCGAGGACATCGTGCCCAGGTACGCTAACGTACATTGAACACCGAACGCGACACTCGGTAGTACACCAAAAAAAGATGAGCGAGTTAAATTTATAGATTGTAAGATATGGCTTGCGTGTCGTTTTCTTTTTCCTAAGAGGGCGTTGAAGTATTACGTAGGGGGGATTAAAACTTCCTCATTTTGCTAAGAAAGAGACTACAGAAGGGACTATAAAAAATTTGCATAAAGTAGAAAATAAATCTAATTTAAAATATTAACCCGCCAATGGTGACGCGAAATAAACTTTCATCGTTTGTGACGCCGCTGTCAGAGACCGGGCTATTTCCGAAGACTAATTATTAATAAAAAAATAGAATTTCAAGTCCTTCTCGTAATGCATCCTGGAACAACAACCAGCATAGTATTATAACAAAAATTACGATAATATTTATATGCAACATTTGAAAATTTATGCTGCTAATATCATTTATGCACGAACAATAATAAGAAGTATATACAAATAAACAAAAAAATTGTATATGTAAAAACATGTAATAAAAAATAATTGTAGTTTTATTTTACTTACGTCCTTGATGACGTCATAGACCGGAACGGCACCAAAACACCACACCGAGCGCGCACTTCGCTATCACGCGACCGACTCGTGATAAGGGATGGGTAAATCAGGCAGCTAGCGAAATACCGCCGAAAATCCCGGTTTTTAAGACGTACACGTCTCCATTGGCGGGCTAATTAAATATTTTATATCAATCAATGTTTCTACACCAGTTCTGTTGAAATATTACAATACATATAATTAAAAACAACTCTCGAGTTCGGAGATTTCGCGTTCCGTTCAAACCGCCCGCAATATGAATGATTCATAACAATTGCAGTTCAAATTGAAAAACATATAAGCCTCCTTTCTTATTCTTTGTAAAGGGGGCAATCTGCGATTTTCTTCTACAATGGAAAGAGAAGAATAAAAAATAAATGGCATTATACTTGTTTACATGAATGCCGCCCCCATCGTCCACTCGCAACTAACCCAGTGACATTTTGTGTACACTTATATGCAAGCTGTGACTCTTGCATCTATGCAGACAACCCACTAATCTTTTTTTGCAATGGTAATAATACTCACTTGGAGCGCATATCTCGTATGTAGGATTTATTGAATTTGTATGGAGTCCTTGTAATATTGTATGTATAGCTAGTATAATACTTTTTGCTCTGTATTATTTCAATATTGAAATGTTTTGTAGATCTCTTCAATTACCAATTTAATATAATAGTAGTTTCTTTATACATAACAATAGAGGGTGAATTACTAAACAGCCTGATCTTTTGAAATAGAATTATGTACTTTGATAATATTTTTTCATATACAAAATTTTGATACATACTTCCTGTTTTATACTTGATAGTACTTTTAGATAAATTTGTATGTATAGATACAGTTGGCATTAGATGTATGATTTTTGAGATATTACGTCGATATTGCATTTAAAACGAATGCACACATTTTGCCATTTATTCCAACGTGTTCAGTTTTATATAAGAATTTTATTTATTCAACATTTTTGTATGATAAGTTTAAATAAAATAGTTGTAGTCCACTGTATGTGTGTAGTAGCCCATTTCTGAAATGTGGTACATAATTGGCTCATTTATGTTAAAAAAAAAAAGTAAGACTGATCGTAACCATTATTTAATATTTATACAACAGCCACGATCTCATGTTATTCTCAAGTCTGAAGTCTTATTACAGTTTTACATTTAATTCCGTGTTTTTGTTCGTATTTGCGTTTTGTCACGATATTTTTTTAGTAAGTTTTAAGTTAGATAAGGTATTAGTCATTGTATTAGTCCATGTAAGATTGTATTGTACTCGTTCTGTACTGCAATGAACTTAACGATTGTTTTTGTGTTGATTTTAGTCAGTCCATATCGTAATAAAAATAATTGTGATTTATTTAAAGTCTGAATATTCCAAAGATTGATTTTGTAGAACTCTTAAGATGTTTATGTAATATTAGTATTGATTGTCTTTTGTACCGTGATGTGAGTAGCGCGTTGATTGAAATAAGCTCCGATGCGCATCGTCTTGCCAAAATGCTTATTAATTTTATATTGCACTTGTAGCTTTATATTCACCAGCATTTTTTGTAAATTTTATTAATAAAATAAACGAATAAATACTTACTGTCTGTTTAATTTATGAAAATCGTGATTATTACAACGTAAAGCTCGGGTAGATATGACGATTGACCGGTCATTGCCTTAGATTGACTGATTGATGAAACAGCTCGTTCGAAACTTACTAAAAGTCCTATAAAACGCTATTCTGACACGTCCACATGTACCCTCACCCTCCAATAGTGAGGGTGGCGTTATTTATTATTCGCGTCCCTATTCTGGCATGGCAGACATGGCGATGGATTTGAATTCTGACTAGACAGGTAAAAAGTCGCTAGTAGCAAAAAAGCCGAATTAGTGCTATCTTATTTCCTTGCCAGAATAAGATGGCAGGGTCATCGCTGTACCACGAGAACTACTTTTTTTGTAGGGGGTCTGCTCGCTGCATTCCCACAGCCGCTGGGTGCGCTCGACAGGCCACGTTACCCCTGTCTCACTGAAAACTACCTTGAAATGTACTGCATTTCCCACTTTATCTTATTTTCCCAAATGTATGTAGTACGTGTTTCGGTAGTGAGTGATATGTGCCAGAGACCATCCTTATCCCTCTCCATTTTGCCAACCCTTTCCCCAAATTCATTCCTATATCTCCAAAGGTAGGCAGCGCATCCGGGGGCATGCCAACGTATGTCATTTTGGACCAATGTTGGCATGTATCGCGGATGTCTATGTACGGCAGTTACCATCAGTTGGACTGTATGCTCGTCTGCCGCCTTCGTCCATAAAAAAGATAAAACGAGTTGGTTATCCATTGAACCTGTTGTTCGCAGAATTTTAGATCGCAGATTACCTGGATCCTTCGTCGTACATGGGTTATGGTGTAGAACTGAACCACTTACCATCAAGTCGACTTCTATAAACTATAATTCTATAAACTCCATTTGTCCAACCGGCAGCCATTGTATTTAAATTCCAACAAGACCGAGACGTATGAACTGCATCGCTGTCCTCCGTTGAATGAATAATCGGCGATCGTATGGGCGCGTGTTCGCAACTCCACGCGAATTCCCTTTGATGTGTCCGAAAAACCGACAACCCACCGATTATTATCGACGATCATAGCCGATTACATGAGCCGCATGCCCTCCACACTATCGTCCTCGCCTGAAATCGTCCGTCGTGGCCGATTGTGAAGAGGAGCCAGATAAAATGCATTGTTATCGGTTTCGAAAAAAGTTTCAGATTTTCTCATACATTTATTAGGCACACTACAAAAAATCAATACAGACCTATTATATCAATTTCAATGTAAAATGTGTGACTACAAATAAAATTTTGCAATAAATAAACAACTTTTAGCAGTCAATAAATAATCAATAAATAGGAGAAACTTAAAATTAAATATGTTTAAAAACAGTTACTATCAAGTCATGATTTTAAATGATTTACCAGCATAAATCATGGATGGTATTTAGACAACAGGCAAAAAAAAGTTTATTAAAACATTAACACGGGTAATTCTACATCTATGATTATAAGATGAATTTAATTATTCAATGATTGCGTTCCCTGAGTGGAGAGATAACCGCTGGTAAATTTTCTTTGCCAATTTTGTGACTTTTTCGAACAACAGATGGAGATTTGGGTTTAGATAGAACTTGTTCCTTTTCTTTCTTCATTTTGTCAATGATAGAGGTCTGCTTAGCTAGGGTCATCGTTAGTTCCTCATTTTCCTGGCGAAGCAGCGACAACTCCACCACAAGTGACTGTTGATCTTCAATCTGCGATAAAAAAATCGATATTAAACTATAAGGCTTATAATAGACCTTATAATCATCCACCACGCAGGACCATAATTATTTTTTAAAGAATGGATGGCAGACGAGCGGGCGTGCCACATGATGGAAAGTGGTCACCGCCGCCCATGAGCACTTTGAATTGAGCATTTTGGAGGTCATTTTGACTTTATTTTTCAGATGACCCCTAAATTCGACTTTGCTGGAAATGTCGACACCAAAGATCCCAATACCTACTCTCCGAGATCTTGAGAGGAATGTTCTGAAAACGAGGTCAAATGGAGCTTTCTTAGGGGGTGAATACACAGACTTGTCTTGCTGGGATTAAATTGGACCAAGTTAAGTTTACTCCAAATTCGAGACTGCCTAAGGAGTTCTCTATTTCGGACATAAGCCTTTCGCGACTCTCTTCCACCTCGGCCCGAGAGATATTCGCACGGCCCTTATACAAATATAATTTTTATAATTCTCAAGACTGACGTGGAAGCAACGTAATCTCACAGTCGTTACTAGAGTCCATCAAATAGGGTATAAGCTAAAGGAACTGTAATGTTTTTCAAATTAGTCATACCATACCATCAGCCTGTGTCTCTCTACTGCTGGATATAGGCCTCTCCCAAGGACCGCCACCACATGTGGTCTCCAGTTCTTTTCACCCAGCCGGCGACTTTCTTCAAGTCGTCAGTCCATTTTGAAATTATTTTAATATACCCTATATTTGAAATTATAGGAGCAAGTGGGGTATAATAATAAATGGTCGCTACCTGTTGGTGCAGCTTGTGGTCGTGGGCCTCTGGGCGCGAGACCTCCGCGGCGGCGCGCGCAAGGAGCAATACGGGTATAATAATAAATAGTCTATACCTGTTGCAGTAAATAAATAGGTGCAGCTTGTGGATGCAGGCGCGAGGTCTCCGCGGCGGCGCGAGCTAGGCCAAAGTTTGGTATAATATTTTTTTATAGAAAAAAGGCGGCAGACGAGCATACAGTCCACCTGATGCTAAATGAATACTCTCGTCCATAGACATCCGCGATACATTCCAACAACTTGGCATTGGCAGACATTTCCAACAATTGGCAGACATCGATACATTGGCACGGGTCGGTACCTGTTGGCGTAACTTGTGATTGTCGGCCTCGAGGCGCGAGATCTCGGCGGCAGCGCGAGCGAGCAACACACGCGACTGCTCGGTGGCGGCGGACGCGTGTGCGGCGTGCTCCGTCGCCAGTTCGCACAGAACACGCTTCTTCTCCACCTGCACAAGTTACACTTGCATTTAGTACATATTTTTTTCCATGTGTCACCGATATATTTTTGAACATCCATTGTACAATATGTATGTGAATATTGGTGAGATATTGTACAAGTAAAACATTTATGTAAGTTATTTTTAAGTATTTGTTGTATAATTGTTTTCGGTTCCAAAATAAATAAACAGAAGGTGGCAGACGTGCAGACGAGTCCACCTGATGGATACTGTCGCCGCGATACATGCTCAACACGAGTCCAGAATTATAAACGTTAGCATGCGCCGGACTGCACTGACTACCTTTGAAGGTTTAGGAGTAGATTTGGAAAAAGATTTAAGAATGAAGGGCTATAACAAGACAAAAAGTTTCCCTCATCCCACCACACCTCCCATTCCAAATTGGGGAGGATGAGGTAGAATATAATGTGATAACGAGATTCTTTTGTTTCATTATACTTTCTATTCGTGTGATAGAAAGTGATGGAATAGAACAGTGATTAGGGAAAATGAGAAAGCAATCTTCTATGTGGAAATAAAAATATCAATGTATTATTACTATAAACTATTAACAATTACTATAAACAGTAAGGAGTGTAGCCATTAGTCGTAGCCAAGTTAGATAACATACGCTACGACATGGGGGTTCTTCAAGAGCTGTGAACAGGATTCTGCAGCCAGCAGTGCACCTCCAATCCCCCTGGTGTTGCGGTGTCCATAGACAGCTGTGACCACTTACTGTCATGTAGACAGTCTGCTTGTCTGCCATCTCTTCTCTAAAAAAACTCTATTCCAAACATTGTTGTAAGTTATGTGGCACTGAATGGAAAGTACTTATAAACCTTAGAAATTAATCACAATTTAAATTGATTTTAAAATACACATCAAATCTAAAATGACCTAAAGTATAGTGATATTAAAAGACCACTTACCTCCTCACGAAGCATTTGGATTTGAGAATTGGATTCCTTCTTCAACAGCTCAACATCCTCAAGGAGTTCATTTTTAATAGAACCCAGCTCACGATATGCTTCTTTTTCCACATTCTGTAAACTTTCTATGAGAGACACATTGTGCTCCATGATCCGAGTGTGCTCCTTAGCCAATGCTGCTTTGGACTTGAGAATATTCACAAGTGCTTCCTTATATTCATTGCATTCTAATGTGGTGTTGCTCAGAGTATTCTTGTAAGTGGTGAGTTCATTTTCAAGCACTTCCTGTGAGTTTATTAATATCTGTACTTTACCCTCTAAATGCTCTAACTCATCGTCAGATTCTCTCAAACGCATAGTCAAAACTTGCACAATATCCCTTGTGACTGATAGGGACATCTCAAATTTACTTTTATCCTTGTAGGCAGTATCCACTTCAACCGTGAGTTTGTTAATTTCATTTTCAAAATCGATGTATTTCCGTTTAGCATCCTCTTTGGCCTCATCCATTTGTTTATCGAGATCCAATTTTTCAATTCTCAGAGCATTATTTTCACTTTTCAGATTGGAAATTTCCTTTTGCAATAATATAATTTTCTCCTCAGTCAAATTGACTTTATGTTTTAAATCAGCTGTTTCTTTTTCCAGATATTTAACTTTCTCTTGTTGACGTGTCCAGTGTTCATGTATATTTCGTGTGCGCTCTTCAAACTGTATTTCACACAACCTCATTTTCTCATGAGTGGCTTCATCAATTTGTTCAAGTTTCGCTTTCATTTCAAGGTCTTTAATGGTTAACTTTTGTTGCAGTTCATCTTTCTCTTTGTTCCACTCCATTTTCATAGATTCCATTAGTGTATTGTATTTTGCCTTAACATTTTCCTGATCTATCTTACTTTTGCTAATGATTGTCTGTTTTTCTTCGTCTAATTTTAATTTCAGTGTTTCTAGCTCTGCCTTATATTCTCGCCTGATGCTTTCATTTGCCTCTAATGCCAGGGCATGATGCCCTTTCACCATTTCCAGTCTTTGACGAGTTTCCTCCAAAACAGTTTCCACATCAGTCAATTTTTCTTGCAAATCTTTGCATAAACTGTCTCGAATAGTAATAACTTCTTCAAGAGATGATAGTTCTACTTGTTTGCTGCTCACTTCTTGTTCAAGTTTTTCACACAGTTTCTCCAACTCTATAATTTTTAGTTTTAAATTATCAACAATAGTATGATCTTGGCTTTTTGCTTTTACATCTATATTATCTGATTTATCATACACGTCATTTAAAATTATTAGTGAAAATTGTTTGTCCAAGTCCTTAACACCATTGGTATCTTTTGATGCTTCCTTCATTTGTTTCTGTAGGTATGTAATCTCTGTTTTCAAATCATCAATCTGCTTATTGTACTCAAATATTGTAAAGTCCTTATTTCTAAAAAATGTAACAATGAACTTATTCTTCAAAATAAATTATGAATTGGTTATGAACAAAATGAACATAACAATATTCCCCAATAAAAGGATAGTAATAATGATTTAATTTGTTATATTTTAAATTGTAGAATTTATAGATATTGTTTTTTATGTTATTGTATGTACATACATCATCTTAATCACCTTATAAAATTGAAATTGTCTTAAAAGGATGATTAAAATGATATACAGAATGTAACATCAAACAAATGCGAGTTTAAATCCAATAGTCTTTTAATTGTCCATGTATGATTAATATACAAATAATTAATAATACATTACCTTATTTCTACCTCTTGAGCCTTAATAATGTCATCTGAGAGTTGGTGTTCATCATTTTTATTTGTATTTTTAATGGTACATGGTGTTGTTTTTTTGACTTTTTGATTTTTGAGACTTGCAGGAGTTTTAGAAACTGGTACAGTTTTCACAGGTTGTGGCTGTAATATAAGTATAACATATTAATCAGTAGCATACTTTGGGTTTGAAACTAGGTAAACAGGATCAATTTGAGAATACATACTATATATTTTATATACAGTCACTCTAGGGCAGGTACATTGGAGTTTAATAGCGTTCTATGTTCAGTAACTCTCCAATTCTATAATTCATATGTATTTTGTATATGGAATATTATATAGCACTTAAGTTTCAAATTTGACTTTTTAATAAACCTCTCCGCATATGCTTTAGCTAGTTGCTTAGAACTGTTCAGACTTTGGAAACTCTTTCACCATAAGCAAATATTTATTTTTTGGACATGGAATCTAGATATCTAGAGAAATATTATAGTTCTTTTATGAAGTCATGCTATACAATACCATCAGCCTATGTCTCTGCTAGATATAGGCTTCTCCCAAGGCTCGCTACCACACATGATCCTCAGTTATACAATACTATTTAGCCTGGATACAGGCTGACCATCACACACTTCTTTGGCTCTTCTCATCCAGCTGCTACCGGAGAACTCAAGTATTCTGATCAGCTGGCTGGATTGGGCATCCCACACTGCGCTTTCCAGTATGTGGACTCTATTCTTCGATTACCTATCAATTTAAGTCCATGGGAACTTACCGTGACAAAAGACTTAACACTCCGCAATGAGCTGCATTGTGAATTAACATCACTGTTCGATTTTATACAACTAGCTGGTGGATTCTGCTTAGGTCTCGATGCTATAGGTGCTATCTTTGTAGGTGGCTTTGGTTTTTCAATTTCTTGTTTCTTTGGTGCTTTTTGATTTGTAACTGATCCTAAAAGGATAGAATTTAACGTAAAGTAAAAAAATATTATATCACCTCAATATGTAATGAAAAAATTGTTACTATTTCTCGAGTTCCAGTAATTTTCTACTATTGTACTAATTCGATAAAACTACATAAAAATTTGATATCACCCTGAAGTTACGATTTGATATCACACTTACCTACTATAAATAAACAAATTTTGTTGGTTACGATATTTTATTACAAAAAGTTGGTTTCTTTACAGAAATTCTGTTGTTTTAAAAATTATCGAAATAAATAATTGATTACTTAGGTATCGGCAAAGAATAGAAGAATAAGAATTTAACAAAACTTACCAATAGGTTCAAAACGCTTCGCCTTTGAAAACATCATTTATACTTTTAGAAATTCAACAATAAAAACAATTACTAATAATTCTTAAATAACACAGCACTAGAAGATCGTTACAGTTAACAAGTGTTGAATGACGGCTTGGCAGCTGATCGAGAATGCGCGCCAATATTAGTTATTATTATTTTTTCAATGAAAAACCGTTGTGCGATTACGTTTCATTCCGCGCAATATTTACTTTTTTACAATGCATACGATTGCATAATAAATATTTTTACTTACCTTTTCTAAGGGTAATATTTTAAGTTTACATATTTATAGTTACATCGTGAAATACCTACCCGCAATCAGCGAAATAATATACACCGCAATACGTCTATCGATAGACGATATTGAGGTTTGTTTCTTTTCATATATGGCAATGATGCAATTAGTACATTCTACCAGGGTCAAGTTTTTTTCGTTCTAAACTTTAGACATGGGTAACCCAGCAAAATTCCTTGCGTCAACACATTAATTCTCGAATACATTAAGTCAATACATTAAGAAGACTCGGTAGAAGCACACAAAAAACGTAGTCCGATACTTATATTTGATTATCACAAACATTACGCACAAAAACATTTGGAAGTTTATTAAACTATATTTTGTTTACTGTTTTTCTGACTGCTTTTCTTGTGGTTCAAATTCGTGAATTAAAATTTGAAATGTGGTGGAGTAACATATAACACCTTAGAAGGTAGAATCGCTCGGCGCTTATAGTTAAGCCGGCGCGCGTGCGCCGGCCGGCTCGGTGCGCAGGAGTTCTGCGCATGCACCGTGCCGCCGCAGTAGTCAAGAGCTCTCCTAGCTAACGGTGCCACATACTCACATACATACGCTTTGTACAATTATTTGAATAGATTCGTCAGTACATATTAAATAGAATCCAAAGGACAATATAGTGTGCTATGTGATAATATGTTCTAATTAAATACATTGCTTTAAAAGAACTGTGAAGTGATTTCCGTCAAAACACCTCACCATACCCCCATAGAAACAATAGCACACCAAAATGATGGTGAATATGCCAGGTTCAAAACTGCATAAAAACTTTTTCCTTGACGTAACATTATTTTTATGTTTCAGGCCTCTAAACATAAAAATGCAGGGTGGCTAGTAGTTTCAGGTGTATAGGAGTGTAGTTTCATTAACACTTGACAAATGGGTTCTAGGAGAAAAGATATAGCAAACTTGTAAGACCAGCTAACACAAGATTAGACATAGGAGCAATAATACTGCTCACCTATTACACTATAATAATAATAAATGAGTGGTTTTACGTACTTCAATTAAAATATGTGTATTTAGGATAATGTTTATTTATTTTCCTTACCATTACATATACATTTCATATTTTAAAAAAAAAATAAGTTATTCTGATAATGCAAATTACATGGATGGTGGAGGGGGAGGCACAGGCAATAATGGTGGGGGCGGTGGTACTCCCATGAGGGGAGCTCCGGGTGGAGGAGGTAGTCTTATTCCATGGTTCTCCCACATCTTCGGAGGAGGTGGTGGCATACGTAAAGGTTCCATTTTGAAAGCAAACTGCAGAAAGAACTGCTTTGTATCCTTGTTCCAATGAGTCCAAAATTTAGAGTCGTGCTTCTCTACCTCCCTGCTAGGGACTTTAAATGCAATAGTTTCATATGGCTCTGCAGCAAACAACAAGTATTGCCACCGGCGGTCAGGAGGCTCAATCTTTTGTTCATAAGCTGACATGAAGCGATGTCTCGGGATCACACCTTCAGCAATTTCTGAAATATTAAGACATTTAAAAATTCTCAAGGAAATATTAGAATAAAATACAATAGAAATTATAATTTTTCTTGTTTATGGGAATGTACAATTATTGAAATTTTATACTTAGGTATTATATGTAACCTGTAACATCATGTATCTATCCCTTATTCTTAATTTGGTGGTATTAAATAAATATCAACAACATAAAATATAATAATTCCATATCACAGTTGTACATATCAAACACCAGTATTATAACATGCCAAAATTAAGAATAAAGGATAGTGGCTCAACAATTATTTCTTGTAACCATACTACTTATTACATATACCAGTTTCCTGCTTTTTAAATGAAGCTTGGTTTTGCATATTGATTACTGATATTACCTGGATAATCGACTTGGAAAAGTAAACTCTGTTGTCCGTTTTCAGGGTCTTTTTGTTTAGTGACCCGATAGCCTGGTCGTCCAATTTTAACAAACTTCTTTGGTTCAATTCTAGGTTTCTCTGGGGCTAGTTGCTGTGGTGCTTCCTTTGCCTCCTTGGCAGCACGACGGGCGAGATTTGCCTGATGTTTCTTTCCTTGCGTATGGGCCAAGTAACTGCCCTCATTGTTGTGGAGTGTGAGGCACAATTTGCATTCGTATGAGCCTAAAATCGAAATTATTGGTATAAGTAAACAAATTTCGACAAAAGATGTACAAAAATTTGCTCACTAGAAATATATTCATAGGTTATGTTATGGATGAAACTTAAATCAATTCTTTTACATACCCAAATGATTTTTCATAAAATAGGGATCCTTGTTTAAATCTATAGTTTCTAGGGCGAGTTGGCGAAGTCTTTCGCGTCGATCTCTGTTGCTTTCAGACCATGACGCTACGCCTCCTCCACCCGTCTTACCACCAGGACGGTTTTGAAAGTCCATTTTTTGGAATGTTAATATACACAAATTATTTTAAACTCATTAATTGTTTATTTAATGCTGGGACAACGTAGTCTTGAAAAATGGATGTTAAGACCATTGGCTATAAATTTTTGTTGCCACCGTCAGATGCGCAGTGTAAGTGTGACCGTTTTAAAAAATGGTGATCTACTAAAACTACAAGGTGCCAGTACTAAATAATACCAAAACACATGCTGAATTATACTAAAAATATACTAAAATAAAAATAAAAAGTAGAAGAGGAAAAATTGAATTAAAACACTTATTATCAGTTACTTTTTTTAATTTTACCAATTACACACCTTCATTATACAGACATATTAAAATAATAATAAATATTTACAATAAGTTTTATTACAAATAGTCAGTATTCGACGGATTATTTTTTACCATATCTTTCGATGGGTCAAATGAGACACAACCAACACTCCCTTCACTTAGACCTTGCTTAACATGCAACAGGCACGCAATATGTTTAGCTAGAAACCTGTTTCTGTATTTAGTTTTTATATGATTAACTTTTGAAAAAATTCTTTCGCATTCAGCGTTTGAAATGGGTATGCACATTAGACATTTTACAAAATTAGTCAAATTTTTGTACTTAGGAACATTTTTACTGTTAACAATACAACTTAATTTGCTCCAAAACTGTTCAACATTTACAGCACTAGCACTACTACTAGAACCACACATCAGGTTTTGTACCTCTGAATCATACTTAATTTGACGATATTCCTCGTCAATTAATTGTCTTACTGTATCATTTGTAGTAATGTTCGGAAACCTGTTCATAACGCTGATAAGAGATGTAAAATTTTCATAAGCCGCTACTTGTGGGTCTATGAAACGTAACTCGGAAAATATTTTTTCATTAATGGGAAATCGACATTTAAGTTGAGTACATAACTCTATCAAAAAGCTTTGACACCTTTTTAAAAAGTCTCTAATTACGATACTACTGTTACTTGGTTGATTTCTTAACAGCGCTATTTCATTAGATACTTTTATACCTAAGTATATCTCATGTAATTCTACAAAATTTATATTACTATTAGGATCTATGTCCTCAATAGCAGTGGCACGAATGTAGCTGCTTTTCATGTAGCAACTTAATATTGTTTTAAACGTGTCAGTCAAATCCCGATAAAAAGTATGAACAACACATGCATTACCTTGAAAAATTATGTTAAACTTGTTGACTATATGCAAAATATAATCTAAAAACAAAAAGTAGAGCTTTATTTGTTTATTTTCGAAACTTTCATGTAAAAAAATCGCCGAATGGCTACGGTTATGTTCTACGAGATGTTCTTGCTGAAAATACAGCTGAAGTGCATTCCACTGTTCTACTATGCGATTTACACAGCCGTGTAGGGAGAGCCAACGTATGTCGTAGTGACGTAAAATATTGTGATGCTCTGATTCTACAAAGGTCTGAAATTCTGCAAATTCTCTTTTTCGTTTGCTACTATGGCCAAAATAATTATAGACTTCTTTCACAATTTGATCTAATGCTTTAGGTAACTTTTCCCAGGCATAACTTACAGCTAATGCTGATGAATGACATGCACATTTTACAAAAATACAATTAGAATTGACCGACTTAATCTTTGCAACCACACTATTATTTCTGCCAAACATTACATTTGTTGTATCAGCTGCAAATCCTAAAATATTTTCAATGTTTAAATTTAATTCTCGCAAACTTTTACACAGTGAGTTAAAAATATTTTCAGCAGTTTCACTTGGTAGATTCACAGAACATAAAAATTTGGTTTTTACTGTATTATCCTGAACGCTATAAAACTTTATTGCAATGGCAAGTAATTTTTCTGTTGTAATGTCTGTGCTTTCATCTATAATTAATAAAAAAGTAGCAGCATTACCTGATAAACTTGACATATATTTTTTATATCGGTTAATAACTGCTTTTCAAATGATGGCGCCATTACGTCGTAAACTAACTGAGCAGATTTAGTGCGTTTGCAGGAAAAACCCTTTGCAATTTCCGAATCATAAAACATTTTGCTGAATAAATCGCTGAGATGATCCATGGCCCGAAATGGTGTTATGTTCTGCCAACGCTGCACAAAATATAAGCTCTGCTTTTCTTACTTCTTCAGATATGGGTCCTTTCCTTTGAAATAATTTATCGATCTGAAAATAAACAGTATTTGATTAATTTTCCTATCGTAAAAAATAAGTAAAATAACTACCTATTTCTTATCTTGGGAAACTAGTGTCTCATTCAGTTGAAAATTAATATTCTTGATAAAAATATTACATATGTTTGAACCCTGCAAAATTATCTTTCCATCCCACAGAACCAGTTCGGCATGTATGTATACCTACACTTTCATTTATGAAAATTTCAAAATTCAGCTTTCTGAAATCGCTTGAGAATCGATTATACATGTGTGTACAACTGTACATGTACACTGGCCATGATCCATCGGACATCCTGTACAAGTAGGACAATTAATTTATGTGCCAAAAAAAAATAAGGGACACAATAATCTTATAAATATGTTAATGGGGGCATAGCTTTCTTACCTTGGATTGTCCACTATAATGTATAAGTTTCTGCCAATGTTTTTCAGAATCTGCATGACTTTTAATTGTTGCCATTCTGCTCAAAAATGTTGCTCCACAACTTTTAAGTCTCCATGACGAAAATGATCGTATTTGCGCTTCATTATCTTCACTACACACGCACGATAACACAGAGAGACATAAATAAAGAACAAAAAAATCCGTGGTCCCTTTTATACTTATTGCTAGGAATCATTTTTTAAGTTTCAGTAATTCCCCGCGACGTAGAGCATGTAACGTAGATATGTAGCTAAAGCACGATTCGCGGTTTTGTTAGCATTAACCGTTCGAAAGAGACAAAATGATACAGTTGCGGTAAACATCAGACAAAGACAAAATTATGTGAACGAAATACGAACGAATGGAAATTAGTGTTGCCCGCCCAACCCAAAAATATATCAATAATGTGTTTAAAAATGTTGAAAGTTTAAAAATGTACCAAAAAATACCAGAATATGAAAGGATACCAAAAAAAAAACTAAATTAGTTTTACGGAGCCCAAATTATACCAATTTGGTACTGAATATACTAAAAACGGTCACACTGAGTGTAACCATTCCGAGGCACGACAATAATGCTAAAAGTTAGGGTTGCCCGTGCTAACATATGCTAAAGCTTTAAAAAATTCTGCCAAAAATATGTTATGATTAAAAAAGCAATATTCAATTTAAAAATATCATTTATTCTGAGTCCTCGTCCATTACATACTCATTATTGAAAGTCTTCTTAAGTAACATTTCTTGCGTCAGTTCAAAATTAACACGTTGATGTGTTCTTGCACAGAGGGACCGCACACCACTTGTAAACTTTGGAATTCATTTTTAACACACAAAATAAGCAATGTTTAGTTGACTTTCTTCGTTGAGCGTAAACACAATGCAACGTTTACTTAGGTGTGACGTCACAAGCGACGCCATGACACCTGCGAGTGTTTTCGCGCATAATTCAAAGTAGATAGAAAAAAAATGCATAATTAGCCTTAAAACTTATTTTATTGCTGAAATAATGTTATTTTCGGAAACAGTATACGCGAATCTACATTATAGAAGCGGATTTCAAAATCCGTCATCATGCCTATTGTATTGAACGGATTCCGGAAATAACTAGTGGTTGTCACGACCTATCACAAAATGGAAACTAAATTTAAATCAAACACAGTTAAAAAGTTATGGGCATTTTTCTAAAAAAATCTTTAGTGAGAAGACTAAATATGAAACTATTGAATAAAATACCTATGTAAATTTTCAAGATTTAAAAAAAAATGTATCTTTCTGATGTAAATGTTTGTTTAGAAGCAAAACCGTCACCAATTATTTTCAGAAGTAATTTATTTGTGTGTAGATGATTTTAAATTAAATAAGAGGATGATTTACAATCGATACAGAATAAAACAAATAAATGTAGGTTTGTTTCATAAATTTTAGTAAGAGACCTGAAATTATAATGTTGTCTATAAATAATGCGGTACCTCATACTACGGACTGTACTGACTGTACTACAGATCTGTACTCAACTTCTACAGAGAATTATTATTCGTCTTTGGCAGTATCTCATTCTTTCCCAATAGGTAAAAATAATATGATTAATCGATTTTGAAATCTCTGGTTTTCGAATCGATTCTCTTCCAGCGTCTTGTCAATCGACTGTCAATGTCATAAGTTTTTTCTGATTCTTTACTTGTCTTTTCTGTTTGTGAAACTATCCGTCAGGTATATTTGTCAATTTTAATCCGATTTTATTTTATATACCAGTGAATTTTTGTGTTATTTGTTAAATTTAAATAATTCTGCATCATGTGTTATAGAGTATTCAATTAATATTTTATTCAAACGTTGCTCAAAATCAGTGTGTCAGTTTATAACCTGTGTGTATAGAATTTACTTTGTTTTTTTCAGGTGGTTCAAAATGTTGATGCCAAAACAGAACCGTGTTGCTATTTATGAATACCTCTTCAAAGAGGGTGTCATGGTAGCCAAAAAAGACTACCATGCACCTAAGCATCCAGATCTTGAGAAGATTCCAAACCTCCAAGTTATAAAGGCCATGCAATCTCTCAAATCTAGAGGTTATGTTAAGGAACAGTTTGCGTGGAGGCACTTTTACTGGTAAGTAATATTATTTTAAACCATAAATTATTTGAGAATAATAAATATTGAACAGTAATAGTCAAGAGGTCTCCTTAACATTGTTTATCATTACAAGTGTTTTATTATTTATTTTTATACAAATACACTATTATTTTAAGGTTTTGTTCATCAATATACAACACTGAAATACTAAAATAATAGAAAGCAATGTCAATTTTTTATTAATTTAATTTGCATGTTTTAAAATGTTCTTTACATTGTATGAAACATGTTGTTAAAAAAATACATTATTAAAGTTAGTTTTTTTTCTTTTTTTTTCTTTATGGAATAACTGACAAATAAAAGCATACTACTGTGTTTTTCTTTTACATCCAAGGAGTCCTTTTCTCAGTAAACTTTAGTAAACATTCCTCTCAGTTTCCTCCCAGTATCTTTAGTAAACTAAATTTTCTCAGTAAACCTGCTATCACTTTACAGAGTGATTCCTGACTTTCTTCTATGGGTGTGGACATTGATAGGATAAGCATGACTTTGGAAATTGTTAACAAGAAAACTTGATACTGGTAGAATGTGCTATATGCACTATTGACATATATTAAAAGAAAAAAATATCATGCTAAACATAAATACTATCCATTTGCCAATTTTCAATGAAATCTCTTTAGCTGTTTTGTCCTGACTGACTAACAAACATTCAAACTTCTGCATTATAATAGTGGGATTGCACTCCCTGGAAACTATTGGAAACCCATTACTTAAGTTATTAATAATGGCATAATGACTACTGTAATGATGGGGAATTACTAAGTGCAGGAGTGCTCTTTTATGAACCATGAACTACACAATGTAATCTGTGTGACCATTGAAACATTCGGAATATTCTTCTTATTCCATCACTGGAGAGACATAGCATGATGGGGTATAACTATATATCATCAGAGCAATATTCAGTTTATTTTTTTCTCTTTTTATTGTTTATTTTTTGCTCTTCACATATCAGACTGAAATCTGAAGAGAATAAAAAACTAAAGATGTCAATCACTAGGGGGTTTCAGACCATAATTAAGCATGCCGGCTTAGTGCTGATACACATGCTTCAGATGAGTAGCAGTTTCTGTGGGAAGCAACTTTTAGTTGTTTGTTGGATCTTCACTATTGTTATATTATAGACATGCAGTTTGTACTGATGGGTCATTTATCTGTTTTTGCAGTCTAAAATATTGGTTGAGTCAATTTTTGAATTTATTATTGTTCTCAAATGACACGACTTCCTTAGATAGTGCATTCCATTGATTGACTACTCTATTTGTAATGGAAGTAGTAGTAGGCTTTGATGTCGTACAAATTCTTTGTAGCCTTTCTTTGTAGACCTGTGCCCGCATACTAAATTGTCATTTCCTAAATAGACAGCCTATTTCTGCTACATTATTCCGTAAGTATTTTGAAGGTCAACCCTATTGAAAACAAGTGTTGCATAATATTTCAGGTACCTGACCAATGAAGGTATTGAATACCTCCGCATATACCTCCATCTGCCCCCTGAAATTGTACCCGCAACCCTCAAGCGATCAGTCCGCACAGAAACTGTTCGCCGCAGCACTGTGGGCAGACCCGACGCTCCCGCGCGCGCCGCTGAAGACCGCTCGGCCTACCGTCGTGCTCCCACCACGTCGGGAGCCCCACATGATAAGAAGGCCGATGTTGGCCCTGGCGCTGCCGAAGTTGAATTCGTAAGTTTTTTTTAACAGAAACAATTCATCAGACCAGCATACATACCATACCTCTATATCAGGGGTCTCGAAACTTTTTGGCCTGCAGGCCACACTGACTGTTTCACAAAGTCGCAAGGGCCAATACCTAGAAACCCTCTCTCCAGAACTTCAAATGGAAATGATTGATTTGAATTGCAGCAACATTTTTAAAGAAAAATATCACAAGTTCATGGTATAAAATTATTTTTTACCTGTTTATATATTTATGTTTGTATATTTATGTGACACCCTATCGAGGAAATGCGGGATGAACTGCACTTCTATGATGGGAGATGCAGTTGTAGAATCCCGAGATGGGAATTATTATATATTGAACAATTCTTCAGAGCATTCCCCATTGTACAAGCAGTAGAACACACAGAGACACAATCAAATGGGTCCAATTGATATTTCGGTGCGCCGACCCAGAGATGTGAGCAGTACTCCATATGGGGCCTAACCTGAGCTTTGTAGAGTGTTAGGAGTGGCCCAGGGGTGAAGTATCGCTTCACTCTGTTCTGCACATGGAGCTTTTTGGAGGCCATTTTGGCTTTATTTTCCAGATGCCCCCTAAATTCGACTTTGCTTGAAATGTCGACACCAAGGATCCCATACCACAGTGTACACAGTGGGTCAAGGCCTTTGATGTTTGCTTAAAAGCTGACATCGCAAGACACTGGTCACAGCACCTAGGGTTGTCACAGTTCTTTATAATTTAAATAAAATATTATTTAATGTTTTAATACTTTTTTTGCAATGATTTATATGTATATATGTATATTACAAATGCTTCATAATGTTTTATATAAAACTATATGGATATTATAATGTATGAATTTCCAAATCTGCTATTATAAATATTTCCGGTTTTTAGAATTAATGGATTTGAAAATTATATAAAAAATCTTTATTCTGATAAATAATTTTAACAAAAAATCTATGCCCACGGTTTGGTGTTGAATTTTATTGTGCTCAAATACTGAAACAGTTTGTCCGATGTTGTTTTTAGTAAAAGAAGTAAAGGTCAACATCAATTTTGTTTCCAAGCTATGGATATAATTCACAAGATCATACAAATGAAAACATTTAAAACAAATACGTGTTAGCCCTGAAAGACGAGTCTCGAGCAACTAATATAATACGGCAGCTCGGGCTCGCTCTACCCGCGTCTC
Organism: Sesia bembeciformis; assembly: GCA_943735995.1. Classification (NCBI taxonomy): domain Eukaryota; kingdom Metazoa; phylum Arthropoda; class Insecta; order Lepidoptera; family Sesiidae; genus Sesia; species Sesia bembeciformis. The sequence continues at coordinate 7,367,488 of OX031029.1, read as the reverse complement.
ACCCCCCACGCCCGCACGATTGCCCTCTCTAAACGTCTCCGTTGGCCGACCGTTTGGATTCTTGGATTGTCCCGATACTTTCAACATGATAATGTTTAATATGCATAGGTAATATTTTACGTATTCAACGTCATAATTGAACATTATGCATGGCGACGGATATAGCTCATAAAAATACAATACAATGTCGGCTCAGTAGTAAATAGAAACACGAAAATAAATAATGGCACTCAATTTGATGAACATTTTCTGAAATGCATTTTGGACGATTTACCTTGCTAGACTACTTGCTTTCTGGACAATTTGTCTTGCTAGACTATTTGCTTGTTGGACGACGACAAACGGCAGTTATTTAAATATGACAGCCCTGTCGGCAGTGACCACTTACAATCGTGTATGTAGCCTGCCTGCTAATTTTGAACCTTTTTCATAAAATAGTCACAAAGCTGCACTGTCTGTAGGTGCATCTTCAAACTTCTTGAATAATGGAGAACTTCATTGCATAAACTATGGTACAGATTTGTTTCCATTCTGTGCAATAAATGAGAATTCATAGAAATGTGTCTAATACAAATTTAGTTAAATAAGTGTTCCCACGCTGATGTTGATTGAAAAAAAACATTCACTGATAGTAAAATTATTTTATTATCGACACATTATACGTAAGCAAAATGACAAAACGAAACCATATCGTGTAATTTTACTATGGCAACGCCATCTAGTAGCGACACTCGGAGCTAATTCTTACTATAAGACTTCTGATTTTAATGAATTGACCTGAGTATTTGCCAAATCAAATATACTGCACTCCAAAGTACTATTGCTCCACTATTACTTTTGCGAATTTTTAATAATTGATTAGAAGAGTAAATATACTGTGCGAATTGTGTCCAATTTCGTATCCATAAACAAGAAGTTTTACAAAAACATTACAAGCCTGTTTTTTTTATATTGAAGTAGGCGGACGAGCAAGCGATCCCACGTGATGGTAAGTATTACTGCCGCCCATGGACACCTGCAACACCTTGCAAAATTCTATTCACAGCTTTCTGGAAGAACCGCATTTCTGTTTAAATTGTCGTGTAATATTTTAAAGTTATTTTTTCTTGTGACTTGTGATTTAGTAGCCCTGTTTGACCAGGAGTATAATCTTAGTTGAGTTATCATAGTAAAAGTTCCATGGAAATCTTTTCACCTGCGTAATAAATAACGAAGAATTCTAAAAACTATAATATGTAAGACAGATAAAAATGTATAAATGTATGTATAATATTGATAAAAAAAGGATTGACCAAACCATGATGATTTTGTATTCTGCACATATTTAATATTTTCCTTTCATTGTTGCAGAGAGGGGGATTCGGGAGAGGCAGGTCGGCATAATTTTAATAAAATAATGACATCCTATACTTTGTATTATTTCATAATTCATTCATAACGCTATCCTACACGTATCTCTCGCGCCGTAATGCTGTTAAAAAGAGGCGTTCATCTCTTGTAGTTACTGTGCCCACAAAAACCACCTATTTAGGACGTCGTCTGAAGAACATTGACCAATATAGCAATTTTATATACTTGCAAAAGGTGTAGCATGGAAGTGAAGTGAGTGAGTGTACAATCAGCCAATCAAAATGTTGAGCACCTTAAAATTCAGTTTCAATTTGAAATTTCTGAAACAAGGGACAGACTCCATTACAAATTTCACTTTTCAATTTATATTTGAAACTATCGTGGTTATTTCAAATGGATAATTACTAAACGTTACATACCTCAGGGTCCCTGTTAGGATCTAGTTTGTCAAAAAGAAATAAAAATCGCCAAAAAATTCGCACTATTCGCTAATAATCGAATCGTTAGAAGTCGCGTGATTCGTACACAATATACTGATATAGAAATCTGTATATTGTTCCAATCACTGCTAAAACATTTTAATGACAGATTTTGCCAAATTTTGTCAGCACATTCATAGTTTTCATCAAACTAGCTTTAAATTCAGAAATATAGGTATTACTTGCACATTACGGAAATGATTTAAATAGAATTTAACAAGTCTGAATCCAAGGAAGGTTCCTTATTTTTAACTAAAATCTTTTGGTTAGCTTCATTTCAACTAAAATATGTTCAATGGTTTCGCAGTAATTGTGAAAAAATATTACATTAAATACTAGCAATCTTCGTATTATTTTATCTGATTTTCCCCATCTATTCTCTACTCATATTCGTGTCGTGTTCAAGTGCGGTCCACGGCCGCCGCGGGAGTTCACTCATAGGTACATTTTTCAATTAGTCACCTCACCAATAAAAAGAAAATCTTACCTCGTGGCAATTGTCGCTCAATACATTATTACAAAGGGGAGGGCATTTGGTCTTTCGTTGTTGCGATCGCCTGCTCGTAGAGCCGCGCTCATTGAAAAATTCTACGAGACCAATGTGCACAGAATATATGATATTCTGTCACTGTGACGAGGGTGAGTCAAAAAGTTCTTGGAATCGTTATTGAAACGACGAAATTCAAATAAACACATTTTATTTCTACGTAATCTTGTAATTAGATACATTTAGTATAACGTTTTTCTAATTTCCTTATTCCTTCCGAAGAAAAAACAATTATTTCTCGAGTCTCAAGAATGTCCTCCGTGGCAATCATAACCGCGTCATCAAATTTTGTTCCACGGATATATCTGCTGGATATCCAAAAAATATCGTTTGTGGACATTTTTTTCAGACGGGTTCTTTTTTACATATAATAAAATCGCGACAGATATGTATTTATTTTTTAAAAGTAAACCACCCAATTTTACAATATCTAAACCTACGGAACGGATTTTAATGAAACTAGCCATAGTTACAGCTTTTTGCCAGGTTCACATTTAGGGTACTGTTTATCCAGATCTAATAAATAAATAAAGTCTATAGAAACGAGGAAAATAATAAATTTATTATACAATTTCTACATGAAGCCTACAACATCATTTGACAATTTCATTTTGTAAGATTTCAAGGGTGTATCGGCTGGCATCTTGGTGGGTCCGGCTTGGGGAACTCTCCGAGTTTGTCGATGTAGTACTGGTAGGCACGGAAGGGCTTCAGCTCCCACGGCACTTGGTCTTCCATGTGCGTGAGTGTCACGCCGAGGTCTTCGAGAGTGGGCAGCTTGCTGTCGGCCACGTCGGTCGTCGACTCCTGCAATTTATTTTACACTAGCCTTTGCCCACGACTTCGTTCGCGTGGTCTACATTAATTATTCCAGATTACAATTTACCTATTTGCCAAATTTCAATGAGATCGGTTCAGCCGTTTGAGGTGATCGAGTAACAAACATCCAGACTTTTTCATTTGTTATATTAGTGGCATCAAAGACCCATCCATATTTAAATCTTAACTTACAAATATATACTGAAATTTATCACTATTTTATTGTTCTGTTTCATGAGCAATGAGCGTTTTATGATCTGCAAAGCTTTCATAACAGTATGTTTCAGAATTTGTCTAATCATTAAGCAAATTCACCAAACCACCGATTTTCTATAACAACCGTAGTAAACCTTTTACTATTTACTAAAACTTACAACCTTCATGTTCCTTATGTTTTACTAAAATTTGAAGTAAGGTCGACTCGGTGCGTATACGACCTTATTACAGGAGACTAATCTTGGGTTTATCAGTATGATTCAGAAACTAAGCGCCAATCAACTGTTTGGCTGTTTCAAAATGAGCCAATACTTAGCAAAGTGAAAAGAGCAAAAAGCGCTGGAAAAAAATTAATCGCGTTTATTCACTTTAACTGGCTACCTGATATCTGTACCTTTACGAAATCAAAGTAGCATTAACCTAGAATGGGACGTAGCCACGTGCTTACCAAACGCTCTTACTGCAGTGAGAAACAACCGTCCAAACACATATCTCCGCGGACAAGGGACTTCCCCGGTTAAAGTTTCAGGTCATCCTCCTTACAGTCTCGACTTGTCACCTTGTGACTTTTTTTATTTCCCAAAATTAAATCCCAACTAAAAGGGAAGGAGTTTTCGTCGTCGAAAGACGCCTTGGCTATGTTCAAAGAGGCAGGACTTGTAAGAGGTACCCGAGGAACAGTAGAAAATATATGTTCAAAATTGGTTCAGGCGCATGAAACTTTGTAAAGATGCAAGTTTGACTTTGACTTTGACATGTGGAGTACTATAGAGTACTATGAAAAATGTATTGAATAAAAAAATTGGAACCTATAGATTTTCTCTTTTTCGCAAAACTTTTCGAGTTCCTCACGTATTTACCTTTTCAAGTGCTTCCCAGCACACATTGCCGAAGGGGTAGGCGGGGCTGATCATGTTGACGAGCGCGACCTTGATGGCGAACACAGGGTCTAACGCCATGTCGTAGCGCTTGTAACCCCATTTCTCGTCCTTGCGCATCAATTTGTAGAACCAGTCCACTAGGTCGGCCAGTAGATATCTCTTGGGTCTGAAAAATATTGTTGATGTGAATATAGATCAGTGGTTGTCATTGGTCAAGGGCCAATAGAGACAATGGGGTATGGGACCTCGGGCCTAGACATCCTTATCCTTACTAATATATAAAAATGAATGAATGAATGTCTGTTTGTTTGTTTGAAACAATTTCACGCATCATGGGTGGGACAAATCGTGCTGAAATTTTACAGTGATATTCCTGGGGACCACGAAATTGTTCATGGAAAAAATCCTGTGGGATTAAAGAAAATCTTCGGATATCATTGCGGGGCGTAGACTAATCTAATAAATAGATATATTTATTTATTCGCTATAACTAAATCGTTCTCAAAAATAGGTTATAGCTGGACTAGCTAAGTACCTAGTGTAATAAAATATGATCGACGGTCTTATGTATCATTGGTTTGGGCCGCAGTTTAACGACCATGTAGACGGTCAGTAAACAACAGGGGCCTGTTTTTTGATCTTTTGATTTGGTTGGTCTTTTAACAATTTTGATTTGGTCTATTATGATTCTTTTCAAAAATAAGTGGTGATTCTATAGAAAATAAATAGTAATTTGGTTGCCAGAACAACGGTAGCTAGTCTATACGGTAGCTTAGTTGAAAAAAGAGCTTTTTGACTGTTCCTGAATTTGATTCGCTTTATGGCTTTTATCGATAACCAAAACAGAAAATAAACCTATATTTCGGAAATTAGAAAATTATATAGACATGAGCTTGACAATATTTATGGTTGGGAAGAGGTAATGGAACTGCAGAATCTATAAATACTGATAATGTTGGTAAGTCACGAAATATATGAATGTTGGAAGTCACATATGTTGCTATAATTGTATCGAAAGCCGGTGTCGCCATTCTCACACATTGAAAGGACAATACATCGAATAAAAGTATTCTCATTAGCCATTTGTGTTTTACAAAAATAACTTAGAACATAAAGCGCTTACTATGGATATATATCATCACTTTTATTAATGTTGTTTTGTCGAAGTTGAGAGCTTTTATAACTCAAAAAAAATGTGTACGGGCAATATGTGGGACTCGACCACGTGACAGTTGTAAACCGCTGTTCCAATCACTACAGATTTTACCTCTACCCTGTATGTCTGTACATTAAAGACATGAATACGAACTGTTTTAAAAGACTTAGTGATGTAACAAAAAGGGTGGGACAAAAAATGTATCAATGTAACAGCAATGTCATAACTACCGATGTGTCGATCTTGATCCACTTTTTCATAGATGACATTGACTTTTTTAGTAACTAGGTGAGCAGAGCGAGCTGCATCATTCACTTTAAAATTTTCAGACTGAAAGCGCTTGAACCAACTTTGTGCTACCCTTACCGATACCGCATTAGATCTACAATATAAACAGCACATTTTTTTTTGCGGCTTGTATTGCATTTTTGCCTTTTTATAATAAAATTTTAAAATGTAGCTAATTTCATTTTTACATACTGGAAAGTGTACGCACACTAATAAATTTACCTGATTTGGGTGAAATTAGAAAGGAGACAGACAACGTGACAACGACTGCCGCGAAGCAGCGCGGAGCAATCAAAGGTACTTTCCTCCACCTCCTTTCCATCCCAACCACTAATTGTTTGATGATGGAATCTCCCTGTTCCTTTTATTTATGACACAATTTATTCGAGCCAAAGGAATAAAGGTAATATTAAAGTGAATTGATTCTGCATGAGAGGACTCAGTAAGTGGATATGAGGAATAAATATTACCCACATCTATCTATTATAGAAGAATGCCAATTATTGATGCCATATTACGATCCTTTTTTAGTTTATCAAAATATTGATTTTACACATCAATTTTTAGTATTTTACATTATGTAATTTTTGTGTGAATCCTAGTTAAATTTAGTCTATATTAGTGAGTGATATCCCATGGGATTAATGAGTGTATTACAAACTCACCCAACAGCAATGTAAGTCTGGCACTTGGTATCATTGTCTTTTAATGCGTTCACGATGCCCTGCGCCACGTCCGACACGAACACCGGCTGCTTCACCGTCGCTAGACCCTTCTTGTATAGCGGCATAAAGCTGCCTTGGATTCGCCACCATGAGGCAAAAGTCCTGAAATTAATTACTATTTGTACAGTACTAATAAAATAATGATGGTCGACTATCCTCGTATAATAGAGTGGTGACAACGTAACATAATAAACTCTTGAAACTTTGTGACTGAACACTGAGATATGTTACAAAATAGAGTGATTACATATTTTCTGATTACATGTTTCAGTTTTAGAGGGACTCATGATTATCTTCGTTCCGCTGAAAACTCCACACTCTATGTCTCTTCTCATTGCACTGGTTTCATGCCTAATTCCTTCGCCGCTCAGGCAGTAAAAGACTGCAACTCGCACTCTACTGATATAAGGAAGGCTACTAATATAAACAGCCTCAAGAGGAAGCTTTAAGAAAACTACCTCCGTAATTTACAGAGTTAATGGTATTTTTCTCCTTTTTCTCTGTATTTATATTATTTGTATGTATGTATTATATTTATATTATCTTATTCATATGAATGGCCTATATATTTAATATCTATTTTTTTGTATGTTTATTTATATATTTTATCCTATAAGTATATTTATCAAAGTATTATCATACTTGCATCACCTGCACTGTTAATCTATAAATTGCAGTTTTACTTCATAAATATTTATAAAAGTTAAGAAGTAGAGATGCATACCTCAAAAACCTATCCTCAGAGCCATAAATATCAGAGGCGCGTATGATGGTGGCAGTAGGGAACTCTTCTTTAACTGCCAGTTCCCCAAAGTACTTGCTCATCTTGAACTCTGAAGGTTTACGCATCACCAGCGGTGTAGGGTTCTTTTCAGCATTCAAGTAGGAGAGGTGAATAAACCTATCTACTCCCATCTCTCGAGAAATCCTGTGAAATGATTAACAAGGATTTAGTTATTTTTAAAGCTTCAAAGCTTATTTATTTTACAAGGTGACCACAGTTGTTGTAACCCAGCTGAAACATTAAGTAAAATAAAATGGTTAAGACCTTTTAAACAGATTAATAAACATTTAGTCTCAAAGACCATTAATTATCTGTAGTTATACTTAATTTTCATAAAAGAGTATTTTAGTTTTTCCTTTATAATAAGAGAATTCTACATTATTACCTAACAGCGCTTAAAACAATGATTATATAAATCATTTAATTTTTTACCTGATACTGGTAAGTTTAAATAATATTTAAATAATTTTGACTGAATAGTCTTCTACTGAGAAAATTCTTCTTCCTGTGATATCAAGGTCAAGTAGATTCATAGTGCTATGAGCATGAATCAAGGTCTAAGTATGGTTCTAAATATAAGTGTTTGGAGAAAAGAATCATTTTTGGCATTTCTAATCTGAATGATGGGTCCTTTTGTATGAAACCCGGCCTGACCATCAATACAATTGTAATGTACGTCAACTTATTGCCTATAATGTATATGTAGTTTTCATAAATAAATATTTAGTTTTCCAGAATAATGGGGTATCTATAAAAATAGTGCTTGGTAAATAAACAACTGATGATAAAAATCAGGCCCTAATAAGATCAGGTTGGGTCATCCCTGCTCTAATTTACACCTTTGGACTTGGGAGTGCTCAGACGTTCACAGACCAAATTAGACACCCTGGATAGAAAAGTCCACTCAACCATTCACAGGATGCACCACCCAAAGTTAGTCTAGGCCCTAGACTGTTACTTTGGTTGGTGCATCCTGTGCCCTACCTAGACTCTAGGGCCCTGAACCTTGGCTAACTGTGCTAGTGGTTACATTGTCTCTTCCTTATACATTTTTGTGATAGTTGTAAGGCAGATATTGCATTTCCCCAGTACTTTAGATCCTTGAGGCCATAATAAATAAGGAAGTTAATGTTAAAATCTTTCATTTGGTAGTAACTGCTGTGGGCAAAATGACAAATCATTCTTCCAAAATTTTTCCAGTTAGGCCTTTCTGTTTAATTACTTGTATGTACCACTTACTAAATAACATAAAATTAAAATAAATACCTGGCAAGGCGCCTAGCACCATCTACATGTACATCTTTATACTTAAAGTTCTTAGTTTCATAATCTCTGCCAATTAAGTTGATTACAACATGGGAGTATTGCACAGCCTTAGCGATGGACTCTTCATCACGGATGTCAAAGGGAGTGAACAAAACTTGGCCCAGATCTCCTACAACCTTCAATCTTTGGGCATCATAGAAGTCACTTCTATATGGGAGAATCAACTGAAATTATAATAGTATATTTGGGTTTTTATAACTAGGTAAGTGTTCAAAAAGATTAAAATTTAAGCAGATGCAACACCTATAATTCTCTACATATTTCTTCAATTTTTTATTGATTTTAAAAATCTTTATTCCTGTATTCTATTTTAATGCCACAATTAGTTTTAGGTGAAATTAATTTAGAATATGGAAATGTAGATCTAGCTAGAATATAGATAATCTGTATCATAAAATCGTGAATATAGACCAAGCTGTGGAAATATAGGCTGATGGTATGGTATTGATTTTTGGATTAGCAACAGCAACAGGATTAAATTTTTGCAGACTGTTTGAGTCACCTTTCACAATATAAAAATTGCAATTTGATATCACTATAGGGATGTTGGGGAGGTAACAATGGTCGGAATAAAAGAAATAATTAAATAATAAATCGGTTACAAGTATTTATTTGTGATTGTTTAAATGTAACCCACCTGAGTTCCAATCTTTCCTAATTTGTTGCACACATATCGGCCTACAAATCCCGTGCAACCAAATACAGTGGCTACAATTCCATTGAAGCTGCTACGTCCACCAGTGCCGCGCTTGTATGCAGCCAGGTTAGGTTTTTTATCAGAACTGTACTGCGCCGACTTGATGTAAACAATGCCCATACACCCATTTTTGGCTGAAATTTTACAATTTGATATTAATGAAACATTACTTAATATAATAATTTAAGAAAGAATACGAATTTTTGTTATTGTATTTCTATATTTGAAACAAGGTGTAGCGGAGGGAATTATGTAAGAGGTTGAGATAGGCCCTTTCATAATAACTTATATTAAAATGTAAACTTACGAATAATCTTAGTTGCAAAATGGGCCGTTAAAGCTGTTGTAGCCATTTTCAGGCCAAAATTTCGTAAAATATATCCAAGGAATCAAATGATATCGATTTTCGACATGAAGTTTTTAAATAAAAATTAACAAATACTGTCAAGTTGACAGTTTGATTTTTTTATTTCAAGATTTTTATGTAAGCAACAAAACGCTTCCTTTAATCGTTTTTGTTTGATTCTTAAAAAAATAATTTCTGTTATTTTTTTAACTGTAGTCTTTATTAGGCTTCTGTTGCTCTAATAAAGACCCCATATTAGTTTTTTTCAATATCTTTAATGTACAGACATCGGCCTGTTACAATTTTATTATATGTATAGATATTATTTTTGATTATCAAAAATTATGATTTTGTTGTCACAGATTATTGTCAGTGTCAGTGTCAATTGATTATTGTTTGTCAGTGAAAAACGCGCTGCGCTGCACTTCGTCAGATTTGCGCCGCCCTTTTGGGATCGTTGCTGCACACATTCTTTGCTCCTGCTTCTTAATAATGTTTAGTGACTCTTGAAAGGCCAATATGGCCACAAGAATTTAGCCATTACGAAGATAAAATAAAGTTTCAAATAATTTGATCATTGCTCCGGAATATATATTATTATGTTTAAGGTTGTTAATTTTTTATGTACTTAAAAATTGTGTAGATTTTGTGGTTTAATCATAGAGCGGTACTAGAATTATTAGATCTGTGAGTTTAATATTGATAGTTTATTAAATTTTAGTGTTTTTTTGCGCATAATGTTTGTGATGCTTAATTAAATAATAGCATAGGTCTGCGTTTATCGTGTGCTTCCAAGGAATCCTCTTTTGTTCTTAGTAAACCTACTATCATGTGTACTCGCCGACTGCCATAGGGATTTAATACCAATTTCTGTGGCGACTCCGGACTTCGACGGGACTTTACATTGACATACGTTGTCATCATAAAAACTTGACACTGTCAGAATATACTAATAGCACCATTGCCATATATGAAGAGAAAAAAAATGACAAAATGTCAAATGCCAAAAATCAAAATTCAAGTTTCTTCATTAACACATATTTGTTCTGAAACAAACATCTTTTTTCACTGATTTATTTCCAAATATTGAATATTTTGAGTGTTCTGTGCATTTGGAAGACGTGAAATGGAGGAAAATGAAATTCAAATTCTTACCAAGGGACAAAACAAAGATAAAATCACTGAAATACTCCAAAAGTTTACGAACAACGTAAGAATCCTATTTTTATAATTACTCTAAAAACTATAATGTTTTTCTCTCAACTTTTAAAGTAATTTCATACTTCTTTAGTATTCGTTTGCAAATTGCAACTGTTTGGGTTTACAAATAGTGTTTACGAATCATTGCTTTTTCCTTTATTACAAATTTAATTTTTTTCAATTTTGTACCTACTTGTAAAACAAATTATACCATTTCTAAATTTCAAGACCAAGAGGCGCGTAGGATATGCGATTTAATTTTACATCTTATTTCAGAATATAAATGTTTTCACATTTCCTACTCTATATGAGAACAATAAACGAGAAATATTGTGGGCATCTTTGTTCCAACATCTTCAGGACAAATCCTTTGCATCTCTTCATTCTCAAATGTTGGCTGCTATTAGAGTGCTAAGGTTTGTATTTAGCATTACTTATAGCAGGAAGGGGAAATTTTTAGTTTATGTAATTAAAAATTAATAGTTCTTTAATTACTTTGACAATTTAATAATAGGTATTTTAAATACTTATATTTTTTGGTTAATGGATGATGTTATTAATTTTTTTAGCCGTGATAAATCAGGCCTTGAAAACTTGATATGTGAGAAATGGATTACAATATTGATAGAAAAAGCTGGGCTGTACAACTTTGTGGGGCTTGATGAGGAATCAAAAATACCGGTAGAGATGCCAGAAAAGGATGATGCAGTAGAAGCATTGAAATGCTTATGCAATATTACTTTCAATAGTGAGGTGGCTCGAGCACTCTGTGCCAGCACTAGTGTTGCTCAAGGCCTTATATCTAGACTTCGACTTTACAAAGAAATCAAATTTAAAGATGCCATTATGCTTTTTGACATGAAGCTACTGTTCATCCTAACAGCTTTGAGACATGATATAAAGTCAAAGATTAAAGATGAACTTCACGGCATGCATTACTTGATGAGTTGCTTGAAGGAACTCTTGTCAGAAGCTTCTAAAATGGAAGATGTTGGTGCATGTGCAAGCAGTGGCTTGGTTGAAGGGGATCACCACTGTTTTTTAAATGTAAGTTGTCTATCATTTTATTTGTTATTATTCATCTTTGGCAAATATCTTCCTTAGTGGTTGGTATTTATCTTACTCATTTCAGTCTTGCAACTGCATTTGTGTTTGTTTATACTTAATTAAATTGTAAAATTTGTGACAAATTCAGTCAGCTTTCCAGCAAAGTCTCTTCTAACTCTTTCCACCTTTCACGGTTTTATGCTAATTTAAGAATTGAATCTAATAGAATGTGAATTGTGAATAACTTTGTCTCTAATCAAGAGTGAAATTGAAGAAAAAAAAATTCTATGGTTGACTGGAACAGATTTCTTATAGGAATAAGTCCGCCTTTGTACTTATGGTATTATTGTAATGTCTTATTGTAACAATTTATTATAAGTACAATAAAGAGCAACAACAACATAGATGATTAACTTTATAAAAAACTTAAACTTACTGTATACAGCCTTATAGTAAGGTTAGTTTATTGTAAGCATTTTTATAATAAGCAGATATTTGATGTGTAGTTTACAAGTAAAACCAACTGTATCATATTTTAGGACAATCAACAAGCAATAGCATGTGAGATTCTAAAGACACAGTTCAACTTGATACTTCGACCTGGCATTGAGGAAACAGTTGAAGATGCAGAGGAAGCCATGTATTTGAAACTAATGCCAATTTTAGCAGCACTCCTTAACGCTGAAACTTCTACAGAGTCTAAAAAGATTGAACTATACAGTAATGTTGCCAATTTACTTACAAGGTACTTTATTTTACTCTATTAAACTAGCCTATCCGTTAAGTACATTAATCAATTACAATTTTATTACAGTATGGCCAATTACAGGCCAATAGCGATAACCTCCTCTCTGAGGTAATGGAACATGTCATAAACACAGCTACTTGTGGTTCATAAACACAGGAGGATCATCAGCTAATAAGCGATTGCCAGTATGATTTCCACCATAGTCGCTCCACTCATGATCTTTTACTTTACTTACCATTGGGCTGACTCCATCAAGAGTAGAGGTGAGACTAGGTGTCAGCCTAAATATTGCAAAGACTTTCAACAGGTTCTGGTACAGAACACTGAGGTATCCTGAACAATGGTAAACATGGAAAATAGGTGGTAACATGGATTTGTAAGGCCGTGCAAATATCCCTCGGAATGAGGTGGAGAGAGCTTGTATCACATAAGGGCTTGTGTCCAAAATCGAGAACTCCTTAGACCGAGTTTCAATTTGGGGTAATCTTAACACGTGTGCATGACTAACATCCTCAAATGCCTAAAGTTTATATATATATCGTGAAGCATAGTCTGAAGACATAGTTCAAAAAAATGTTTTAATTCAACCTATGAAAATGTTGACTGGTAATACTAAATCCTAACACATAGTTACTTGGTTGCGCTACAACATATCAACATTTCAAATCTGTAGCGCCACACAACATCGAAATTTCGCGGGTTTCCTTCAAGGCCTACCACTCATGCATGTTTGCTAATATACACATATACACACTAACAACGTTCTCAGACGTCGCCGCCTGTATCGCGCGCCATACTTTTAGTTCACTGTGCGCGCCATGGGAAACAGCATAGTGTGCTTTTGCTATTTTCGCGTCTCCTAATCGCACCGTAATTATACGCGTGATCGTAAGTATTTCTTGTATTTGTATTGATTTTACATATAAAGCATTTAATGTTCATTTATTTGTTTTTATTACGATATTATTACTGAAATTTTATATATATTGTATTGTTTTAGATGGATAGAAAGCAACGAAACAGGAAAAAGTCAGTGAAAACTGAAAAGTGAAAAACAGTGAAAAGCACTGACAGTGAAAAGTCAGTGTCAGTGAAAGATCCCTACAGTGATGATGGAGAATTTGACTCCAACTGTGATTACGACCCTGAGCCCGACGACAGAAACAGCCTAAGTTCTGCAAGTGATTGTGAAGTCTGGCTTTTTATTTTTAATGATTTTTAATTTTTAACGAATTTTTATTGATACTCAAACAATTGGTTCTGATTCTAGTGATGGTAACGACATGACTGAGAGTGACTCAGAGGATTCAAGGAACACTGATTCGGAGGTATCAGTTTCTAGTATTTTTGACACTCCTGACTTTGACTGACATGATGAGCCAATGTCATCAGAACGAGAAACGTAAAAATCTATGTCACTGTTGGTCTCAAACCATTCCAATGAAGACGCCGACGCTGATACTTTCTCTATAGACTCAGAAGAGTCAGAGACTACATAATAATCTAGGAGATGATGTCTTAGAGAACTTATCTCTGCCGCCGGACCTTGCAGATGTAGAAGCTAACCCGTCGCCCACCGCGTCGTCACCATTAAACGTAGAAGGTAGCTAGAGGCGTATACGGCAATCATCATCAAATTTGACAATTAGATGACAACAAACACCACCATCGTCTGAAAATTGGGAAACCACAATTGCAGATATATCATTGTTCGAGTTCAATGACAGCTCTGCGGCCGTCAAATTTGACATTGGTCCATACACCTCGGTCAGAGATGTTTTCAAAGTATTATTCCCGTTTCAAATTGTAGACTATATCGTCGAAAGAACAAATGTTTATGGATTCTCGACATCATCAGTACAAGAACACAGACCCTGATGAAATGCTAAAGTTTCTAGGATTATGTTTGCTGATGGGCCAAATAAACGTGCCACTCGGAGGACTCATACCGCTGGAACTATATGAACTAATAGGAAAGACAATCCTAGGGAGATTACATAGAAAAAATTAAAGAAAAATGACCATGTTTGGCTACGTAAGAACAAAGTTTATGTATCCAAATGGGTTGATAAGCGGCCAGTTCTCATATTAACTACATTAAATCAACCCAAAATGATTGAAGTTTCTAATAGACACGGTAAAAGACGTATGCAGCCAGAAGAAGAGGCAATTTATAATCAATATATGTCAGAAATCGATAGAACATCAAATGACATCATATTATTCATTACCTAGAAAGAGTGAGATGATCTGAGAGTCTGAGATATACTGGACCGGAGCGTTGGAGCAGCTTCTTCTAATTATAATAAATACTACAAAAATAATAGTTTTTTATTTCTACTATGTCATATTACCCCAAAGAAAACGGGTAGAGACTTGTTATCTAAATCATACGGAAACATAAATAATTTGTGACAGTGACAGACGTTTGTAAACGTTGCCGTCTAGAGCAGTTGTTATATAACCAATAAAATGTGTACGATAGTTTGTGACGCAACGTTAAAAACGTCGACGTGGACATTCATTGTTATCGAAATGATGATATGTGCCAGTACGTTTGAGAACGTCGACTTTTATAGACGTTTCTTTGACATTTCATATATTTGTTACCTAAAGTTTAAGACGCAACGTTTTTAGACGTCCATACAAATTGTATGCGTTCCGACACATACTTCAGTAGCAGTGAGGCGTCGGCGCGATCGTGTTAATTTGGTCCAATTTCACCCCAGTAAGACAAGTCTTCACCGCTAACGAAGGTACATTTGTCATGGCACCTCGATTTCAGACCATTCCTTTTAAGATTTCCGAGAGTTTTGGGATCTTTTCGTCAGTTTCGGAGTCATTTGGAGAGTAAGATAAAACTTGCCAGTAAAAAGCTCTGTGTACTGAACAGGGCCAAGCAGTACTTCATTCCAAGGCAACGCTTGTCGCTTTATAAAGCTCATGTTAAACTCCACATGGAGTTTTGCTCATACCTCTAGGCCGGTGCACCAAAATACCAGCGGGGCCATTTTGACTCCGTCCAACGACATGCTGTCCGAATTGTGGACGATCCTACCCTCACAGGTAGTCTGGAAGCGCTCAGCATCCGAAGAGATGTTGCGTCTCTGCGTTTTTTTACCGCCTACATAATGGGGAATGTTCTAAAGAACTGTTCAATTTGATGCCGACGTCGGGTTTTTACCATTGCTCTGCTTGTCATCGTCGGGCGGTTCATTCGCACTTCCTTGACATAAGAGTCGCTGCGTACAGTGCGGTCAAAAAGACCTTTTAATCCGCGAACCCGAAAGTTGTGGAATGAACTGCCAGCTGAGGTTTTTCCACTACGCTACAACATGGGGCTCTTCAAGAGAGCTGTGAACAGGATTCTGCAAGGTCGGCAGTGCACCCGCATCCCCCCTGGTGTTGCAGGTGTCCATGGGCGGCGGTGACCACTAACCATCATGTGGCCCGCCCGCTCGTCTGCCATCTATTCTATAAAAAAAAGGAATTAAAATCTTTCTGAAGTTAAATATTAATCTTAAAATATGAATGTATTGTTTTAATCGTTGATTTTTTTTAAATATTTAATTTTCAGTGTGCCAATAATGTTTTATGAATGTTTAACTCCACAATTGAATGAAAATGAAACTGCCGTAAATGAATATGAAGGGAGAAACATGGATGCTATGCAGTCACTTATTATTTTATTGCAGTTTCGATTGACACAAACTATTGTGAGTATTATAAGAAAACATTATTTAGGTGGTTGAAATTAGAACTTAGAACTCGATAAGCTTTTTTATTGTATACATATTTATATTATACCTACATATTACATTATATGAGTACACTTTTCAGTCAGTTTTATTTAGTACATGTTTTAACTTGACTTCCTTAATTCCAGCATAATTGATTGTTTATATTTTAATCAAGCAAAAAATGTAAAATTTTAGTTTAGGGCGGAGTTAGTTGCTGTTAAATCTTGAGCTTCTTTAAGTACCAATAAGTTTTGAGTAGAAAGAATTGTCCTTGTTCTTTAGCACCTTCAGTATTTACTCTGTACGGAGCTCTCAAATATTTTAAGTACTGTTTTTTAGTTAGAGTTCTATAATTTTATATAGCATAGTTACATACTAATCCAAATCTCTCACATATATACTTAAGATTATTAATTTATGATTTAAATAAACAGAAACAGAGCTCGACCCAGCAATACGAGAATCTATCTCCAATATTGACTGTAATGAATAAAGTGTCGCGCGGTTGTCGATGGCAGCGCAAGTATCTCAGGCAAGTGGTGTTGCCACCACTTCGCGATGTATCCATGCCGCCTGAGAAGGGAGACACATTGCGTAACCAACTGTGCAGGTTGTTGACTACTCCTGTCACATCTGTCAGAGATTTGGTTGCTGAATTCCTGTTTATACTGTGCAAGGAGAAGGGTATGTAAAGGAAAGCCACCAAGAAGCGATAAAAACAGTAAATAATCTTTCAGGGGTTCTAAACACTGAACTAAACTAAACTGAACTAAACTGAGCATTGCATGAATGAATACCCTTTTAGCCTCCTCGTGCACCTTGTCTTGTGCACGAGTGATGTATGGCCTTGTAACGCCACGCTGGCCAAGGGGTTGGCGAGTCCACTCTATTAGAGTTGGCATAGATCTTTACCACTTGTGGTAGTGGATTTATTATCCTTTGGTCGCCTTTTACAAGTGAATTCTTTTGAATGAAGAGAATATTGCAGACTATCTTGCGGAGTGCAGATTCATGTACATCCGTGAAAATATTCGACTGAATCAAAAGGAAAAGAGTTTAATTTGTATATAGTAAAAAATATATAAAACGAGTAAAGGGCCAGGGTGCTCTAAAAAACTATGAAGGTTTAACAGTATCATATTCCACAAGTGTATGAAACAGTTTAATGTTGTGATGGAGTATGTAATTATTTGCTACAGGTGACTTTCTTTACCGTTTTTTTCGCTTCTCGGTGGCCGTACTATATATAGATCTTTATTTGAACTATTAGCATTAACTTCTCACATCTTTGTGAACGTGTGTAACTGCTGCTGGTTGTCACTTGCCATGTGAACATCATGAATTTATGTTGCTTAGATTATTTGACAATGAATTATCACTTCCCTTAATTTTATGACTTAATATGCTAATAATTTTCATGATTGTAAGTAAGTAAACTAAGAAGCAACAAATGTCCTTTATAATCTGTTATGGTAGGCTTACACTGTTATTTGAATTAAGTAGAAGCCTACCTTTTCGATTTTTCCACATAGTGGTTTCAAATTACAGTTTAAGCTTGTTAAACTCTGTGTTCCAATCAGCTTTACCTTCCGAGTTCATTTTAATTAGTAATAACAATACAATTACTATAAGTACTTCCAAGTAGTAGTGTTACCTATTTAATGGGCCACAGATATAGTAAAAAAAGACAAATAGTGTATCCACAAGGTCATGGACAATCATGGAATAAAATTAATATCCACACTAATATTGTAAATCTGAAATTGTTTTCTCTGTGGTTGTTACGTCTTTGCGACTAAAGTACTGAACTGATTTTAGTGAAATTTGGCAGTGAGGTAGCCTGAAATCTGGGGAAGGACATAGGATATTTTTACCGCGTAAAATAAGTTAGTTGGAGCCAATTACTTTTACAACAAAATTCACGCCGGCGAAGTCGCTGGTTAAGGCTAGTATTATATATTATATTTAAATTCGGATACATTATGTGATTAAAAAGATTCTAAACCCCACAGTTTTGACAGTTTGTTCGCATGCGGTGCGAATCAATGATACGTGCGGCCTTCAGTCATATTTTATAATACCTACCTAGGTAAGCGTAGCTGCAGAAACTGATTTTGAGTATTTTTATTTATTTATTTGTAAAAACATAGGTATAATGATGTTACAAGCAAGCATGCAGTCAGTTGTCAATGTTTTGTCAAATGCCATACAAATGTTGGAATAATGGTGTCGGCATATTTTGCTAATAAATTCAAATGATGCAATTAATAAATCTAAATATAGTAATTAATTATGAATAAACAATTTCAATAATAATGGAATTAAATTTATCAATGTCAAGAACACAAAAAAAGAAACCGAGTCAACACCACAATGCACGGTGACACGTTGATTTGAAAATCGGGTCCTAAACAGGCAAAGCCGCAACCAAGTTTTTTTTAAAACTTAATAACATTGGCTACTTTAAACGAAATAAAATAAGCACATCATTTTACGTCTTTAAGCCGGTTTTTTTCTTTTCTTTGAAAGTTTAATTATTTATAATTAATGTCAAACAGATGATAATAATAAATAATAGGTCGGGAAGAAAGTCTTTTCGTATATTGTACGTATGAAATATATATGTATGTATGTATATGTAATAATGTATTATATTTATTTTACCACACCATCTAATTTTTGTCTTTCATGCACCTCCTAATTGAACTTCTCCAATCAACCCAAAGGTTGGCAGCTAGAGAATGTCATAAGTCATTAAGCTAGCCTTTTGTACCATATTGTGCAATGAAGTGTAAAAATAAATAAATAATACCCAGGGATTTGCGTTAATCTTTTACGAATTTACGAAACCATTTATTTTCTCGGGAAAAAATGTAGCCTATGTCCTTTTCCTAGTCTTTTTTATGGGAAAAAGGTGGCAGACGAGCATACAGTCCATCTGATGGTAAATTAATACTGTCGCCCATGGACATTCCCTGTACATGCCAATTTCAGTCCAAAATGACAAACGTTGGCACGCCCTGGATGTGCTGTCTGCTTTTGGTGAAGAAGGAATTGGTTTGGAGAAAGGATTGGGAAATTGTGGAGGGATAGAACAGTATGGGATGGGAATGGGCTCTGATATATCTCACTCACTACCGAAACTCGTACGTACATTAGGAAATACGATAAAGTGGAAAATGCAGTACATTTCAAGGTAGTCTTCTGTGAGAGAGGGGTAACGAGGCTAGTCGAGTGCGCCCAACGGCTGTTAGATTGCAGCGTGCACCCTTTCAGAGTTTCAAACAAACAGACATCGTTCCATTTTTATATATTAGTAAGGATTAGGATATATGCGGCCTGAGGTGCCATGCCCCATTGTTTCTATTGGCCCTTGACCAAAAAAGATTGTCGACCACTGCTCTAAACGTTACCTATTATCTTAGTAACACCAATGAATGTAGTCTGTACATTATCATATTTGCAGTGGGTCGCATGGTGAAGTACACTGGTTTCGGGAACGCAGCAGGTCTCCTAGCGCAGAAGGGATTACTAGCAGGCGGTCGCGCAACGGTATATTCTTCGAGCAGCGAGGACTCCGATACAGAAGAGTATCGGCAAGCGGAACCACACATTGATCCCGTGGTTGGATGCACGCGCCCGCCCCGGCATGACCCCTTCGAGGGCATGTCCGATGAACAGGTGACGTTTTTATACGGTTTTATCAAGTCCATTTCTGTTTTATTTTTGTACATAAATAAGATGGAAGACGAGCAATTCTACTTGATGGTAAAGAAATACTGCCGTTCAAGGGTGTATGTGATACACATTCGTATCAACATCACGAACGTTACTGAAGCAATAGTGTCACTGTGGTCATCGCGAGACGTCAGTCTTGGTTCATGTAATTGGACCGAAATGTGGACTATACTAAATAAATAAACCGTGAGCAACCCGGTTTTCATAACATTTATTATGTTCAACCGCGCTAATAAAAGTTTAATATCTTAAGTTGTGTTCTAAAGAGAAGCATCTTAAGTTAGTGTCAAACTATATGAAAAAGTTTCACCTTATGACTGATGGATAATCAAAATAGGTGAATTTAAAATTCAATGGATGTGATATCAAAATGATAAATTATTTGAATTAATCCACCATTTAATTGCGTAAATCTGGCATCATGATTCATAAGTTCTAATATTGCTCAGAATCGTTTAGCGTCGTTTCACCTCGTACTAATGACATATTGTTTTATGAAATTCAAATCCACATTATATGATCTGTTACGATTAATAATAGAACACCATTGCACCAGTAACGTTAGCACATGTGGTTGACACGTTATACACATATTACTGACCGCAATTAGGTCGTATAATGTGCGTATACTTATGCCCTTTACCTGGACGTAATACATACGTGTGAATCGTGTCAAGTACACAATGTATGGTTTCTTTGTTGTGACCTATATATCACCTTCATTTTTTATCGAAACTAGTCACATTTTAGCGATGCTAATTCAGAGTGGAAATTTCTCAATTACATGGAATGTAATATGCTTATTAAGAGAAAATAAAACTTGACCTATGAATAATTTTGTTATGATATTAAATATTTTATTAAATGTGGCAAAAATGTGATTTTAGAAAATTTTGACTTTCGGTCGACTCTTCCACAATTAGTCTAGTGAAGCAACTATTTTGTATGGGGATTGAGTATAATTTTTATTCGAGTCACCCTTGCAAAAGTCAAGTAGTCTTCTTAAGGCGGTTTTATATTCACGGCGTGAAGCCTCGCAAACTGCTGTGAACGCGAGTGTGGACTGCATTCGCGGATTTTGTCAAGAGAGACAGATGTTCTCAGGACGCGCAGTTCACGTCGTGAATTCTTACCGCGACGTAGCCAGTTTAATTCTCATTCACATTGTCTTGTGCATGAGGTATGCATGGTCTTAAAACGCCACAGTGGACAAATGGGTTGGCGAATCGACTCTTTTAGAAGTGGTGTAGTTCCTCAGGGCTTGCGATAGCGGCTTGTAGTCGCCTTTTAGGGGAAAATATGGGGTGGAGCTATTCTAAAGCCGGTCGACACCACGCAGCCAACCTACCTACTTATTATCAACTGATAATATTAAAATATTTTGTTGCCAACAGAAAGAGCACGAGGCGATGAAACTGGTAAACTTGTTCGACAAGATGGTGTCTGAAGGCGTGGTGCGTCCCGCGCGCATCGGGCCCGACGGCCGCCCGCAACCGCTAGAACACGTGTTGGAGTTGAGGGAAAACCCGCCGAATCGCCCACAGTCTTAGACTACACCATTTGAAACTTTGAGCCCTTAAAATGACGATAGAAAAAGTTAGAAAGGCGTGGAAAAAAGTACGCGGCGGACTTGTCACATGGACTCGCTGCACACGGCGCGCGACGGCGACGAACAAATAGATCGTCAGAACTCGGAACGAGCATATCATTGTTACATGGGGAAATCTCGTAGACTTAAAAATAAGATTTCTGTTATTCGCACAAATTCATTTCAGAACTTATAAATTTAAATTAACATTACAATTACGATTTTTGTAAACGTCTATACTTGCGCGTCGCGAGTTAAGGGAAGACTGACTGTCCAAATTGCGTGGGAAATCATCATGCTGATCCTTCCCATAGTGAAATCTAAGAGGGATTTCATATGGCAAGTGTGCAATATAAAGACAGGACTGCGTTAAAACCGATACAGAATATTAAATGAAATCGTTTGTGAAGCAAAGATGGTCGCGGCAATATAGTCGTTATAGACATGATATCTGGGATAAAGCAAGTCATACGGTGATTTTTGAAGTTCACATTCGTTGTTCTAACTGAATTAATAAATTTGTTTGCAATGTTATATTTGCGGTTGGCGCCACCTACCCACTTATTAAATAATTTGATAATGAGATAGCAATAAAGGAGATTGTATTTGTGCAAACGCTTCATTGGTCTATTTTTTTACGGACGAAGGCGGCAGACGTGCATTCAATCCACCTGATGGTAAATGGATACTGTAGCCTGTAGACATCCGTGATACATGTCAACATTAGTCCAAAATGTCTAACGTTGGCACGCCCCCGGATGCGCTGTCTACCTTTGCAGATATAGGAATGGATTTGGAGAAAGGGTTGGGGAAATGGGGAGGGATAGGATGGGAATGGGCTCTGGCACATCTCACTTACTACCGAAACATGTACGTATATTAAGAAAATAAGATAAAGTGGGAAATGCAGTACATTTCAAGGTAGTCTTCTGTGAGAGAGGGGTAACGTGGCCAGTCGAGCGCGCCCAGCGGCTGTTGGATTGCAGCGTGCACTCTCCCACTCAAAACTACAGTAAAACTAAACAAGTTGAACATTTACCATTTGTTCCAGGGACAAATATGACAAAATGAATAAATATTAAACACGTTTCTAGATTCACTTTATAGTATTCGGCTAAATAATAACATTGCGTAAGTCCTTACAGCCAACGGACGACGGACAGTCCGCGACGCACACTTATATCCATGCAAATACACCAACATACAACATTATGCCATATACACACATACATACATCAAACACACGGCATACAAAAATCCCATTTATACCTTTATACCGACGGACACCGAGACAAATAATTCTTTGTTCTATTGTTATTTCTATTGCATGTGTATAATGTAATTTATATACTGTTTATGCCGTTGCTTCATGTAAAATAAGATAAATAAATAAGTATTGTACTCTTTTAGAATATCTTTCCTGTATCTTGTATCCTATTACGAATACATAACACAACGTAACGGGTATGAGGGGGAGAGTGCACGCTGCAATCCAACAGCCGCTGGGCGCACTCGACTGGCCACGTTACCCCTCTCTCACAGAAGACTACCTTGAAATGTACTGCATTTCCTATTTTATCGTATTTCCCCAATGTACGTACGTGTTTCGGTAGTGGGTGAGATGTGCCAGAGCCCATTCCCATCCAATCCCTCCCCATTTCCCCAACCCTTTCTCCAAATCCATTCCTATATCTGCAAAGGTAGACAGCGCACCCGGGGGCGTGCCAACGTCTGTCATTTTGGACTAATGTTGGCATGTATCGCGGATGTCTATGGGCAACAGTATCCACTTACCATCAGGTGGACCGTATGCTCGTCTGCCGCCTTCGTACATAAAAAAAAAAGTTAAAATTTAGATGTCAGCTGACAAAAGTAGTACTCGAGGGAGGTTGATATTATTTTTAAGATTGGTACGGATCTTTACACGTATCTTTAAAGCGATTTGTCAACCATCAGATGCTATCGATGGTTGCTAATCAATATATTAATTAAATTCTGAGTATGCGGTATGTATATATTTTTTTCTTATTTTGGGGCGTATTGGGTCATATATTATGTGTCGTTTATTAATTGTATACATTTAAAGTTGCATTTTTTGTAGCAATAAAAAGTTCGCAAAGTTCTAAATAAATGTTTAATTATTAAATGTAATACTTACTAGATAAGATTGTAGCGATAGAAAAGTCTATGGGCTCTTGTTATTTAACTTATATTATTCGATTTTGCTTTAAATTTTAAATCATTGAAGATATTGCTGTCTTGTCCACACCTATAATAATTATGCTTAGTGCACTTCAGATCTTTAATGCAAAATTTTCTGAACCATACCCTATTTTTAAGTACATTTAAGATATAAGCCAAAGTTTGTATTTTTCCATTTGAAGTGATTATATACGTGATATACAAAACCCTAGTCAATATAAATGAGTGTAAATGGTTTGAAGTATTACCTATTTTTTGTACAAAATTGACTTTTAACATATACATATAATAAAATAAGATTGATTTGATCACGGATAGTACAACATAGTTTGGTCTAATAAGCATTGGATTTTTACAAAATAAAAATATTGCTTATAATTTGTAATAATTATTGTAAATCGGATCAGTACTTTAATAAATTTTGTAGATATTCTACTAAATTGTGTATATCTTCCAAATATAATATAATGTTTAAGTACGTCTTTAAATAATATTACTTTTTATTTTTTATATTCAAATTTCAATAAAATATATTGTTTAATCAGTTCCAGCCTATCATTTTTGTCTGCATTTTTATTACTACACATTTCCCTTTTGGTTCAATACTCTTAAATATACTCGTAAGTATATTTAATAAATAACTATAATACATACAAATTTCAACTTTATTATTACCTGCCTCATGGTTAAAATTTGTATTAAAGCAACTCTTACATTATGTCGTTTCCTATTTAACTACCCCTTTCCAGTTCACACTAACGTAAGGGGTTAGTGTGCATTCATTAGTTGCAGCTGGATACATTTTAGAGGGGGAAATATTGAACGCTGAGGCTCACTAGACAAAGTGGTGCCTATAGACTTATATATACATCAAATGGCGTACTCATAGATAGTCGTAGCACCGTATACAGTAAGTTAACTTTAATTTTACGTAAATTACATCACCCCATTTTCCAAAGGAGCAATATTATAGGATAAAGAAAATGTACATTACCAAAACTTTTTAAATCTCCATTCGGTACGTACTACGTCTAAGGTCGTGTTGACATTTATTATTGAGAACTGATGTTGGCATTTATCGCGGATCACCTCGCACGACAGTATCCACTTACCACCAGGGACTGTCCGCTCATTTGCCACTTTTTTGAATAAAAAAGGCTATTGTATCAGCAGCATGATTCCACCACGAAGATAAGCTAACATTATACGAACGCGATAACACCCATTTGCTGTTATAGTGATATTCCCAGGATACAAAATTCAACGCGTCTGTGTGTGTCACGTTCGCTTCGCGCATTTGCGTATATGTGAAGTTGGCTTACTCGTTGTATTGTGTTTATTCTGTCAGTGGCCGCTTTACGTAGCTCAGTGCCCGCGCTCCCGCGGTGTAAGAAGGGTGCACGGCCGGATTGTAACACGCCCTGCGTTACTGCCTCTTCTCTCATGTATTGTGAAGAAAATATGATTAAATTCACCTTAAAAAGGTTAAAACCTCATGTATTTATTTATCTATTAAACCCATTAATATACCATTGCTATAACTAAAGGTCAGTGTGCCTTTTGTTTGGGTACCGAGTTAGAACCTTAGCAGACAAAGGGGCTAGCTAAAATGCCGGTATCAATAACAATTAATGTAAATTATATCTAATATCAACATAATAATAATAAAATATGGCATTTGTGAGATCAATGGAATTACAATCAAGTCAAAAATCAAGTTCCGTCCGAAATGACATGTCATAATTGCTTGTCGGACTAGATTTCGGAGCTCTCCTACAGTGCAAGCTTCATGTGACCATTCATTGCATTTGATGCACTGAACCCACTACTCTTTTGATTTGCTGTTGGCAAATGGCTCGAGGCAACACAAGCCGAAACAATTATTTTCTGCATCTTTGTCCTGTTCGTCATCGGTTTTATTTTTATTTTTATTCGTATTCGGTTTATTTTCTTTTGTTTTCTTAAACTTCGTCTTTTCTTCGCTAAAAATACGTTTCTTCACGTTCTTTACCTTTCTACTAGCTTCTACAGCAGAAATTTCGTTCTTAATAGGTGTGTCAGTTAGCACAGCTGATTTAATCTTGCGTCTATTAGGTTGGTTCCCTTTTCTTGATGGAGTTTTTGGCAACGGTGTAAGTGCTTCCGGCAAGAATACACTGGATGTAGTGGCAAGTGGACTACGAGTTGTGGATGTGGAGGCAACAGGTTTATTGTTGGCGGGCAGTGGACTGCGAGCTTTGGATGTAGAGGCAACAAGTTCATTATTTGCAGGCTCCTTGGCGTCATTGCTCAAAATAGATGGACTGTCCGCAGATGTGTTATGTTTTTTAATTGGAACGTCCCCGTTCTCAGGTATATCTACAGATTTATTTGGAGTAGCGGCTCTTTCTTGATTTTCCGTCACTTCTGCAACATTTAAAGTTTCTCGTGTCTTTTGTTGTCACCCATAATTGGATGCTGCACAAGTCAACAAATACTCGCATAATATATTTTCTTCGTCTTATGTAAAAACCGTCGAACTGGCATATCCGACAGATGGAGGCTCGTCTGTTAGGTTAGCCAGATATGCCTTTTTCTTTTTAATATATCTTTGTAGTGACATGTAGTTGAGATTTTAAGAGGATGCGGCATTTCTATGACTTTCATCCCATAACGTCAACTCCTCAAAGGCCAGTTCATATATTTCGACATTAGACATTCCCCTATCAGTTTTTCTCATATATTTATTAAGCATTCTGAAACAATAACAATAATTCCGCATGCAAAGTCACACCGCCGAACATTATTGCTAAAATACAAAATAGGAGAGTTGTGACAAGCTGTCACAATTCTCCTCGGTGCAGAAAATCGTGCTTCGGTCAGAATAATGACTCTTAACCTCCAAACACGAGGCGAACCCAAAAACACAATATCATGCAATGAAACGTCAAGAGCCAATGCATATTATAAAAATTACCACAATAACACTAACATAATACATATCGAATAATAGGATATCAAAATATTGGTCAAAAACTTACTTTTTGCAATTTTTTTGACGGCTACGTCGTACAGACACACCCGCTTTCCATGGGCCGCCGACGCGAACTACATTAAATGGTGCAACGAAAAAGCAATAAATGCGCGACATTGCCAGTTTGCTAACGGTCATAGGTTCCGAGAAATCGACTTTGTCACAACTCTCCTCTGTCACAACCCTCCTCGGTCTCCCCTATCTGTCAAATTTTTATCAACATTTAAGCTAAAACATTTAAGTCTTGTTTAACAACCAAAATATGCACTAAATCGCGCGAGGAACCCATATATCTTAATATTTTTTTGCTGTCTTGACTTTCAATGGTTATCACACTACCAGTCGTATGCAGTTGGGTCAAGCATTTGAAATATTCAACTGTTTCAAAACAGCGCGATGTGGCTTCTGTTGGCCGCTGCATACTTGGCAATAGCCGACTGTGCCGCACCGGGCACTACCACTCCGGGTCCCACGAAAGCCTCGCCACCGCAGTGTGAGTGCGCGCCGCCGCACGCGCAGCCAGCCGACGCATACTATCGTTTGGGCGTCGCGGGAGAACCTGACTTGTTCCTACCTGGAGAACTTTATACTGGTAAAATATGTTTCTGCTAACCTAAGTAATATCTAGTTTATTTTTTGCCATTTTATTTGTCTGTATAATTAAAGAGAGGATAGGAGCAAATATTTTACCTATATCCAGCCGTAATTTGTACAAACTTTTAGGTGTTCAAAAACGTAAGAGGATGCTCAATTTCCAGTTTCCCTCCAAGGCGTGGACAGCGGTGAGGGGCCGACGCCTTTCATAGGTTTCATGATATGGGCCGAGCTAGATGACGATGTATCGGAGAGTGACAATAAGGAGGATCCAAAGCCGACCGTACCCACGAATCAGTCGCTAGGTGTCTTTCAGTCGTACGACGCCCAGACTAAACTTCACGAGTTCTGCAAACCAGCCGTCGACAATGCTACTGCACATCCGAAAACTGAAATACAGGTTTGTTTATCGCACCATGGGTTTTATATTTTAACGATGACCTTGATTTGTTTAGTGTTTTTCGAAATGCTTGTCCTATTTATGAATACACTGCTGTGTGATAGCAAAAATGCATAGGTAGGTACTTATTGGGGGGATTGTTGGTACATTGCCAACTTTGTAAAAGGTTTTTATGAACACACCCTACTTAGCTCATTAGAGCAGCTTTTAAGAGAAATGTATCCCACTTAGGGCCAACATAAAACCAATATTAGATAATACCTTTGTTTGCAAGTAAATATGGTTGAAATGAAATACTTAAACTGTATAGAATGTTAAACCCAAATATGTATTGTTTTTATTTTCTAAACAATTGTTTGCCTGACGGCAAATGGATAGTATATATTTTTGGTCAGGATATAATATCTAGTTCAATCAGTATCGTCTGGTTAATGTCAACATTGCATACTTGTCAGTTTCGTAAGCATCAAGAATTAATTTGAAGTTCCGTGTCAACAAAGTTAACGGCTTGTAGGTAATATGGAATGCACCAGCGTCTGCGGTAGATATATGCGTGCGTTTGTGCGCTCGCGCAGCTCCTGCGACGGGCAGCCAAAATCAGCCAGCATCAGTTCTTGCTCGTAAACTTTGCGCCGCACCCGCTGCGCCCGCCAGCCACACTAAGCACCCGCCTATTGTAGAACCTTGCTGTGCTTGCGACGAAGCCAAATATGAGGTGATATGGTTGAGATTTTATTTTTTCAATTAACTCTTTCTAGAGTTCTGCAGAAGTTAACGTTCTTGGTAGAATACCACCTTCTGCCGAGCTTCTACCTTGGCATCGTGCTAGTCGGACTATTTTCTAATATGTACTAGAGCAATCAAAGCCAATCAATGGCATACGTAAACGAGTTTTCAGTTTTTTTTCTATAATTATGATTGACTTATTTGTAGGTACATAAAATGGTATTTTCCTATAATTAATTATTAGGATTGACTTATTTGTAGGTACAAATAAGTCAATAATACATAATAGTAGCAGTTGCTAAACAAATTTATGTTATAAAAGATTAATAAACAGGTTACATTTGAGGGTCTCTGGTCTCGCAACACGCACCCCCGTGAGTTTCCTCCAGAGACTGCACAAGCGCACTTTGGCGACGTTATCGGGGCTTCTCATACGGCTCAGTACAGGGTGTGGCAGGAAGGCAGAGTGGCAAGTACGGGACTGAGGCGATTGGCCGAGGAAGGAAGCACCACGGCACTTGAGAAAGAGTTGAAGGCTGAGGTGAGATTCCTTTACGATATTCCATTGGTAGCATGATTATAGTGAGTGCGTTAAAATTTATAAGGACCCGAAAAAGAAACGAAGGAAATGATAAATTGTAAATTTCGAAGTTCTCAAAACATTACTGATTGAAAATTGTTACTTATGTTAAATGTTATATTATTGTTATTGTTAATGTTAATAATGTTAATGTTAATAATGTTAATGTTAATGTTAATGTTATGTTAATGTTAATGTTAATGTTAATGTTAATGTTAATGTTAATGTTAATGTTAATGTTAATGTTAATGTTAATGTTAATGTTAATGTTAATGTTAATGTTAATGTTAATGTTAATGTTAATGCTAAATTTAAATGTTAATGTTATGTTATTATACAAGAAGATAAGTGTCAGTAAACCTCGATTTGTCTGCTGTCACCATCAGAACTACTGCCCCACCGGGTCATATGTTTAATTGTACCCTAATTGTGTTAAGTTCTATACACTATATTCGTACATATTATTGCAATAATGTTAATGTCCATCTATATTTTATGCTCTTTGTTGTATAGTGCCTTCGGAATTTCAAAGATGGCACAAATCCTATTCGGCGACATTAATGGGCAAAGTAACGCAAACGAAAGTCCGAAACTTTAAGAAGGGCCCATTATAACTTTTAAACTTTCGCGTTTTGTACACAGTTTGTATTGTAAATCGGGTCGGAACGCGTATAATTATATTATAATAAATAAGGGCCCATTATATTTCGGAAACCGTTGTGGGCTTCCATAATTTAACAATAGTCGAGAAATTAAGCTTCTTTCTTAACTTCATCGATTGTGTGCTTTATGTTAGTTATTGATGTTACATTTTTAAATTTTATTCGTACTTTCAGAGCGATCACATTAGAACGATTATCAAGACTCGCGGCATATCCTGGCAGCAAGTCGCTGGAGCGGGCAATCCCAGCACTTTCGCCGTGTTCCGAGTGGACGCTAGACATCACTTGGTGTCCCTTGCTGCTAAACTAGCTCCATCTCCCGATTGGATTGTGGGAGTCTCTGCTTTAGAGCTTTGTAACGTGAACTGTACCTGGCGGACTTCTGCAACATTGCCTCTATTCCCCTATGATGTCGGTACTGACAGTGGACTAAGTTATACAGTAAGTTCTTGTGGGCTTTCTAATCTTTATTGTATCTACGAATTTCTAAGCTTTCTTTCAATTAATTCTTGTACTCGCATACATCTCCTGCCGCCCAAATGTTACCCGAAAGACGTCACTTGATGATTATTTATTTAAACTATCACTATATACAATATATATGTATATACAATAAATTGCACTTGTTTTCTCCCTAATCAATCTATTTTATACGTTATCATTTCATCTGTTTCTTCTAATATGTGGTGTAAATTTTGAGTGTGCATTTCTGCCTTATAATGAAGCAATTTTTTGACATCATACCGTATGATTCATACGTATAAATAAAAGCTTCGCAAAAGAGGCACATAAAGTCCACTGACACTATATAGTATCTCAGATACTATATAGGGAGGCGGTGTCTCTCCTTGCCTAATTTACGTCTATGTACGATGTATGTATTCATAAGTCGATGATGTTACAGATACAGAGAGAAAACCTTGCCTAACGGGAACTATTCGTGCCCACGATGATTTCCTAAAGCTTCAGGAAATTATCTAATGACTGGTGGCGTTAGTATAACTGTTAATACTTACTATCCATCACCAGTCATAAATACAATAATTTATTGACGCGTACGGAAATTATCGTAGGCACGAATATTTCCGAAGGGTAAGGTTTCCTCACTACATCTATGACATAATATGTTGCTCACAGTCACGTCGCCAGCCAACGAATCCGTCAGCGCCAGTGCGCGCCCTCCGCCCTGACTGGCCACGTGACGTACGCTCGCCTTTCTTCAGCACCACTTTAGAAATGCGTCCTTTCGCGAGGTTACGGCTCACCAGGCTTAGACTCTATGAGAAGGGATGCGAAGTTATGGGTGCGTAATCTATTGAATGCAAATATTTGCTGTCAGAAATTTTACTGATCACTTAATATTTCCTTGTTTTTCAATATTTTTTATAGAAAAGGTAGGTATACTACAGTTCGTTTCGTGTACTACCCGTGCACGGCAACTTGAAACTTGACCCTCGTGACGTCAGTAAAAAGAATGCACCTGTAGTATGGGTGTGGGATATGTTTTTCGATCAACATAATTTATGGTAAATATATTTATATAAATGAATATGGTATTTCTCTGATATACAAAAATATTTTTTAAATAAATGTAATAAATGTATATGAAATAAAAACATAATAAATGAAATTAAATGAATATAGCGAACAGTCAACAAATAATAAAGAACAATAACAAAAGTAGCAAAATTATTTACGATAACAGAAGCGTGTCGAACGTCGCGGTGTACCTAAACGAGACTAAAAATATTTTTGTATTGACACTACTGTGAAGGCGACGGCGGTAGTGTGCGGTGCAGGGGGCGGGAAGCAACATGGCGTGCACGAGTACGTTCGCACGATTTCAAACTTTTTTTGCGTACGTAAATGCGTTGTTTTACGGTTTAGTTCATATTTGTTTCTCTAACTGAAAGAATAGTTTTGTTCTACGTTATATTTGCGGTTAGCGTTACCTAACCG
The DNA here is from genome assembly GCA_943735995.1 of Sesia bembeciformis. NCBI lineage: Eukaryota > Metazoa > Arthropoda > Insecta > Lepidoptera > Sesiidae > Sesia > Sesia bembeciformis. The sequence continues at coordinate 7,335,677 of OX031029.1, read as the reverse complement.
CTTATCGAGTAAATCGGTAGTAAGCTTCAAAGCAGTACCTGTGTATTTGTGCGAATTCTCGATTGGCCGGCACTGTTTGTGCTATAAGTATGTAGTTATACACGCTGAATTTTTAATGGTTTTAGAGCCGCGGCCCCTTTATTATTAAGCATTAGTAGTATCAATATTAATGAATATTAGTATCAATAGCATTAGTAGGTCTAATTAAAACTATGAGCATAAAATATCTCCCAAAATTAATAAAAAAATACGTTGCCAGTAGTGAGAACTCGTAGTAACGCGTCCGTTGGTACCCTCGCAGACTGCGTTTCTACGTGTTTTAGTTCCAAAAAAAATATTTTTGTTGTATTGTAAAAAAAATACCTTGTATATCTTCTTGACCTATAGTCATAGTATGTATAGTCATAGAGTAATTACGTTACGGCTCTAAAATAAAGGGAATTTCATCGTATACATGGAAATGCATTGTGTTGTCAGAAGCTGGCGGACCTCACGCAATAGAGGGTGGTTCTAGTTCAAGAGCGGGTGCCTGCGCACTTCGACAGTGGGGTGCCTGGGGCCCGTGCAGCGTGACGTGTGGCGTGGGTCGCTCCGCCCGCCAGCGACACTACGTGTGGCCGAAGAGGGCGCACCTCGACGCCTGTCGGGAGCCGCTCACTGACCACAAGAGGTGCTTCGGGCCTAGAGTCAATTGCAGGTGCTATTGAGTTTAGATAGATAGATGCATTCTTTATGGTACTCTAATGCACGTTTTAAAAACAATTTTTTAATGGGAAAAATACAACAGGCGGCCTCATGGCCATGGCGATTTCCTGCAGGAAATCTTTGGGTGGTAAGGACAAGCTGATAACAGTAACAAATAAAGTAGATGGTGCAATTTACATAATATGAATATATACACTTACATGAGATAAATACAATACATAGATGCATACACAGATACAAACAACATTCATACTACTTAGTATAAAAGGGCAGTTACAAAAATACGTTTACAGGCAGATGAACCACTTAAAGCATACAGGACATATCTACTGCTATGTGTCCGGAAGTCCGTCTCTTACAATCTTTGTTTAGTATTTATTTGAGAAGCACATGGTCACAGACAATAATAGTATCAAGTATGTGTAAAAGAGTACTCTTGTGTGAAGAGTTCTATTAGAGAAAATTACTGTATGTACTCTTAAGGTAATAAGATAGTAGTGTAGATCAGTTCAATGTCGAAAATAACATGCCATCAGGTCGTGTATCTCCACTGCTAGATATAGGCGTCTTTCAAAAACCGTTATCGCACACGATCTTCAGCTCTTCTCATCCAGTCTACCAGCGATTTTTTTCATCCGCCCTTCCTCGAGTCGCTTGAGAGTTCCTTGCGAGAGAGAGCAGAGAGTCGCTGCGTACAGTGCGGTCAAAAATACACTTTATACCGTGAACTCGAAAGTTATGCAGTGAACTGTCAGTTGAGGTTTTTCCGTTACACCACGATATGAGGCTCTTCAAGAGAGCTGTGAACATGATTCTGCATGATTAGCAGCGCACCCGCATGACCTCTGGTGTTGCAGGTGTCCATAGGCGATGGTGACCGCTTGCACTATGTGGCCCGTTCGTCTGCCATCTATTCTATATATATATATACATGTACATATATTAACGAAGGTATTTTCTCATTGTAGAGTGATTTCGGAATACGAGCCGGATCCGGCCGAACCGACTGGGCCGTGCGCGATGTCTCCCTGGTCTGAGTGGAGTCCGTGCGAAGGTTGCGGCATTCGCTCCCGGACGCGGCATTACGTACTGCCCCGTGCTTTCAAACGCTGTCACGTGGGCTTCCGATCACGCACTGTCATGAGTCAAGCAAGACCATGCGATCTTGGACCTTGTTACAGGTATCAAAAATCCATAATCCCTTTCTTAAAAAGCCCACTACTACATGGGCTTCGGAACTCGCACTGTGATAAGCCAGATGACGCCATGCGTTGAAATAGATTACAGGTAACGTTAAACCCAACTTCTCTCATGGTTTCAATATGTGGGTTTGACGACGTATGTATTAGAACGTTGCTGTATGAGCACGCAGTAATGACCGTGAGATGTTGGACCTTAGGTAAACTTTACTATGTGATCTTTCGAGCTGGCATTGTGATGGGAGAGGCGAAGCCATGCGATCAATTATTACAGGTACGTCATATTTTAGCTGTTTTTGACTCCCTAATACGTTATTTTATTTTAACTCCCTAGCGCATAAGCCTGTAAAGTCATTTTTATAATTTTTCATAATCTAATCTAATAATCTTACTATAAATAATTGTTTGAAATCGGTAGAAAAAACATCTGTAATACTAATTCTTAAAATCATGAATTATTATAAAAATTAGTCTTTCGGATTTTCAATCGAACTTTGATTGTGAGTAGTATATTTTGAAGGGGATGCATGGTCTCCTCCAAAATACACTATAAGTCGCTACTGAGGTTTACTAATTTAATTTTTTGTGTCTCAATATAGGATTGAATCCATATTTTATAATTAATGATATTTATGATTAAAATAATTTCCTTTCAGACCGCCTGAAGCGGAAAATGCTACCGACTTTGATTGGTTTTTTGCGGTTAGTTTTACATATAAACAATTTATCTACTTTGTTTGCTTAGAACTTTTTGAGGGTTTCTTGAACGGCACGTCGCGTCGCTACTGTACTCGTTTATACGTGGGTGACTAGGTAAATATTGAGATACTTACGAAAAAAATATTTGGTTTACAACACAATTTTCATTACAACTTCTCAAAATAATGACCATTAGTCTCTATACGGCGATTCATTCGTCTAGCTAAACGAAGATTCAAAGCCCTGGCGATACTCTTCTTTATGGAAGTCCTCAACAGCTGCCATAAAAGCATTCCGAGCGGTCCTCGGGGCTGTCGAAAAGAATGCCACGGAGTCCAAGCTTCACTTTTGGAAAAAGAAAGAAGTTGCATGGAGCTATAAGGAACCCTCCTTATAGCCCTGATTTAGCTTCATGTCGCATGCGGCTCAATTCTTGGATCTCTGTAGATCAAAAAGGGTAAATTTTGCTTTGTGAGATGATGCATTGTCATGACGCAAGAAAAGCCCCCTCAAACTTGATTTCAGACGTTTTTAACTTAACACATCGAATATAGTTGGTAAACCCACTTCACTGTACCATTGGGCATTAACACTTTTTTGAGCGTCTCAAGAAATTGTTGCTAAATGGCGACTTGCAAAGAAGAGTGTTGCCACCATTTTTTTGCTAACACTGCACCCACGTATGACCTTCCTGGGAGGCGCTTTGTCTGGAGACACCCAAACCGTTGATTGCCGCTTGGTTAGTGAGTCATACTGATAGATCCAACTCTCATCTCCAGTAATGCTATTAAATATATACCGTTCCTCTCCATTTTCGAATTTTACAATCATTTCCCTGCACCGCGTCACGCGTCTTGTTTTTGTTCAGCAGTCAGTGAATGAGGAACCCAACACGAACAAAGCTTCTTGACATGAAGGTGTTTGACATGAAGACATGTGTAAAATTTCATGAATGACCGGCGATGAAATCTCAAGGTCTCCTCTATCTGTTTGTGGGTAGTTTTTGGGTCTTCGTGCTACATTTTATTTACCGCCTCGATGTTTTCATTCATTACAAAAGTCGCAGGACGGCCATTTCTCTCATCAACTTTCAAGGAAAATTTTCCTTGTTTAAATTATGAAAACCATCTAAAAATTGTTGCACGGGACGGTGCGAGTTTCCCAAAAGCTGATACTAATCTATCTTTACACTCACTTTCATTTAAACCAACTTTAAAATTGTATAACATCATTGCACGAAAATGTTCTCATTTGATTTCCATTGTGGCATAGAAAAGCGCGCAAAATGCAATAAAAAAGTTTTTATTTTTATTGTTGTGACTAAATGGCTTTCGTAATTCGAATTTCAAATAAATGATGTTTTAAAAACGATACAGCTCAAATGAGTTCTCTTTCAGAATTTTGAGTATCTCAAAATTTACCTAGTCATCCTATGTACTGTAGCTAATAGTTATTAATTGGTCAAAGCAATTAACTTTACGGGTTGTAAAAATGTGCATGTCTTTTGCTTATTAGGCTGTATTTCGCCACTGTATCGTTTCTTTCTGTATTACAAAGATATAAAGGATTTTATACCAATTTATACCAAAGGATTATCAAAAAGTGAAATTCGCGAGTTTTTGGAACAAAAGCTTAATTTAGGTAGCCTTAATTTCCACCTTGTTACTATTTTTTGCATATTGCGTGCATGTAACGTCTCCGCACTAGGCTGTATCCGCACTAGCGTCTTTTTCTTGTATTGCTTATGTGTAACGGTCCCGTACTAAGCATTATCCGGACCAGCGCCATATTGCAGGAGCACCCAAGCGTCGAGTGTCCAGTGACGTCATGGAGCGACTGGTCGCCGTGCTCCACGAAGTGCGGTCGCGGGCGGCGACTGCGCGTGCGCTGGTTTCTGGCGCGCCGCCACGACCTGCAAGAACAGCTAAAGCGGGCGCAGCAGGACGCTTGGAGCGAACGCTTCCGCGAGTTCCAGCTACACGTATGTACAGTCACTAGAGTCATGTTGCAGAAGCACCCAAGCGCCGAGTGCTCTGTGTTATCATGGAGCGACTGGTTGCCGTGCTCCGCGAAGTGCGGGCGCAAGAAGACGCCTGGAGCGAACGCTTCCGAGAGTTCCAGCTACACGTATGCAGAGTCACTAGAGTCATGTTGCAAGAGCATCCAAGCGCCGCGTGACCTGTGACGTCATAGAGCGACTGGTCGCCGTGCTCCGCGAAGTGCGGTCGCGGGAGGCGACTGCACGTGTGCTGGTTCTTGGCGCGCCGACACGGCCTGCAGGAGCAGCTCAAGCGGGCGTACCAGGACGCCTAGAGCGAACACTTCAGAGAGTACCATACCATACCATCAGCCTATATCTCTCCACTGCTGGATCTAGGCCTCTCTCACATCTCACCACCACACCATCCTTGGCTCTTCTCATACAACCAACCGGTGAACGTTTTTAAGTCGTCGCTCCACCTGGGCGAAGGGCGTCTCACACTTCGCTCCTAATAAAGCGGAGTTTTAGTTTTTATAAAAAACCTGATTTAATTTTTTGTAAGAGGAAAACTATTTTTTGGGCTATTTTAGATAATAGTAAGAAGCATAAGTTTCAACACGTGAGCCATTTACAAATGACAAAAATGACGATGAAAAAAATGTGTGTATGTCATCCCAACCCATCAAAAAACATAAAATGTATGTATGTCATCCCATTATGTATTTGTTATGATTTATCATAATCGTTCTAATCAATTGTAAACGCTAAAGCGATGGGGTATTTTTGCTAAAGAAATATGACAAAAATTTTTATTTGAATAAATAAAAGATAAAAATAGAAAAGTAATTTTTAAGATGCTTCGCAAACGGTGTCGACATGAATTGGCTTGACATTAAAACATCTATGAAATAAAAGCTTTCATATGAGGTATATCTCGAGTGTATCAGTACATGCTGATTTTTATGAGGCACTTTTATCCATCGTCCTTTATAAATCCAAACTGCCAGAGAGAAAGTGAACAAACAAATAGGCAGGCTATGTTTGTATTTTATTAGTTCCTTTTGACAAATTTTATATACTTGTATCATCATAAAAGGCTTGAACCATAATTTAATCCATATTTTATACAGCCTAAGGATACAGAACCATCAGAAGAACCTCAGATGTTCAATCTAACTATTGAAGATCCAAAAATAAGACAGATGGTGACAGATCACCTCGCGGTGTGCCAATACACGCTCACCAAACAAGAGTCGCTCTGTGATGGAGAGGATTCTAGCTGTCAGCAAATTAACAGAGGTACTGTACGTGCTACGAACCATCAGAACTCATAGATATTCTACGAGATCGGTGCCAGGTGTTGTAAAAACAAACGTTGAGCGCTCTACGCTGGAGTGATGAGTACGCTCTAATAAACTTTTAAGACTAGTGTTAAAGACTAATAAGCATTATATAGTCCAAATTTTAATGTTTGATGGTGATAACATGATATAGCGCGCCAGTGCTCGTTTTAACAACACTAGTAGCAGACCCATCTATACCCTTCTCCTCCTTGCATCGTTGTCCTCACTGCTGAGGGTCGTGACTACTTCCATGGATTATTTTTTCTTGGACGATATTGCGCCATCTGTTTCGGTCTTTGGCGGTACTCATGGCATCGTGGATGTTGGCGTTGAGAGTGGTACAGATTTCGTCATACTAACGCATCGGGCTACGTCCTCGGGGTCTCTTCCCTTCCACCTTGCCAGTTACTGAGTCTCATCAAATCGTCTCCCTTTCTGGCAATGTGACCGAAATACTGAACAATTCTCTGGTGGCAGGTGGTGGATAGCCTAGAATACCCGCAGACACCTTAATGAATTACCGCTAAGCGTTAGATTAGAATGGTTTTATGATCTGCTAAGAATGCAGTGACATCGCCCCAGACGTCGTCATACTTTACTACCATGTTTAAATTCACTGAACCAGTTGTAAACAGTGGCCTGGATGGGGCGTCATCACTAAATGCTAACTTAAGTTTTTCATAACTTTGTTTCTGCTTTAGACCGCAACGAAAAATCATTGATCGAAAATGTTCTCTTGTTAAATTAATTTTTGAGCAAACACTAAATTTTCGAATTGCCGCCATAAGTAAAAAACACGACAGCCTTGCTAATTTAATGGCATTTGACAAGCAAAGAGTTCCATTTTCAAAATTCGAATTTGTTTTTTTATATCGTATTGTACAGTAGCCAGTTCTAAGAAGTTTTAGTTTGACTTGTCGTAATACAATATTGTGAAAAGAGTAGTTTTATTTTCTTATGTCACGTAACGATTTTGCTGCTCATGAGTTGGTAAAGTGTTTCTAACATCATTTTGAAGCAATCTGGTCTCAGATGACACTTAACTTCCTTTCTGTCGCATCGGATTTCAAATATGCACGTATCTGCCATATTAGTAGCCTTATCTTCAATTATTTTATTTATATAATATGTCATGAAGGATTTTCTTGTACGGTATAGCGGCTGGTTTGCCAGATGCTTAGAGCATCCATTTCGGTGGATCTAGTTTTTTGTGGTAAATCAATGATCATTGATTATGAAACCCCCTTCACTGTAGCAATTTGTAGATCGTTATTCCGAAGTGCATTTTTTTACAAATGATATCTACGATTATCCGAAGATGATCCGTATTATCCGACATTGTTACATTGATTCATCGTATAACAATGGTAGAATGGAAATACGTTACATGGCAAAAATGTACCACGTGCATACTTGTTATTTCTTTTATTTGTCATGAATTCATGATTGTCCTTATGGGATTATTAATTCACGGATTGCATAATACCACTTTGTCGAAATCAAAGTATAACCGATAACAGACTAATTGAACTGAAACCGATTTATAGAGGTTTTAGTATTATTTTAGAATACTTATAGAAATAGAATATATAGATAGGTGGGAGACGAGCGGTCCATCTGGTGCCAAGTGGATACTGTCGTCCTGTGACATCCGCGATACATGCCAACATGACTCCAGAATGACAAATATTAGCTCGCCTCCGATTGCGTTGGCCACCTTTGGAGTTTTGAGAATGGATTTAGGGAAAGGTTTGTCAAAATAGGGTAGGATAGGATTTGTAAAATTTCTATAGTCGAGTGTGCCCAGCGGCAATGGAATAGCAGCGTCTACCGCCCCCTTCCAAAACTAACTAAATTAGCCAGACAATTAGATATTATACATATCTACCAATCTGCAAATCCATATCATCCGTAGATGTTAATTTGACGACTCAGTCTGCTAGATTACTAGAGATGCTAGAACACGAGTTCTATTTATCACATTACTTGTATTGTTATATTCCAGAGGTGTGCTCTATGCCTATGGTAGTGGGTCATTGTCGCAGCTACGTGGAGCGCTGGTTTTATGACAGGGCACGGAAATCATGTGAGCCTTTCGGGTACACTGGCTGTGGGGGAAATGGGAATAACTTCCGCACTAGGAAAGATTGTCAGCAGGCTTGTGAAGACAAGCACGCTGTTACGACAACTGGTACGCTAGAAAATTAATTAATTTTTTAAAGTTAATAAAATGTTGAAAATTTAGTCTTTGATAAGAAATAATAAAACTTAGATTTTGGTAAAATATATGTTTGGTATGGTTACTTGTACCCAATAGCTAAAAATCCATAATGGTCGAGTGCAATTAGACATAAAAAATAATAAACCTCGGAACCCAGTTATATCAAAGTCCGTCGGTAAAAGAATGATTACTGTAATTTTTTTAATGAACAAGACCTAGCAAAACCCATTATGCTTTCTGGGCAGAAGACAGTTACAAATTTATGATATACTGGAGCTGGTCTGCCTCAGTTGTTTAAAGAGTTACAAAACCGACGGCCAAACTCGAGACTCAGTTCCTGGTTCCGGCACCACGACAACGCGCCGACCCAAAGAGCTGCCGCTACCACGCACTATTTGAAGGCGACCGAAGTCAAGTTTTAAAACATCCTCCACAGTCCTGATCTCACACCCTGGGACTTCGGTTTGTTTACTTGTCAACTGATAGGAGCAGTTGAGGAAGAACTCGATTTAATTCCGAATGAAACATGGGAAGGTTGGATTAATGAGTGAATTGAGCTTACGGGGAAATGTATTATTTAACAATAACGGTTCATTGAAAATAGTATATGAACATACGACAAAACTTATTGATTAACTTGAATTAAAAAAATCCATTAGCGGTTAGTACCTTAGAATTACAACAAAAAATATATACAAATCCATTCAGTATAACTGAGTTCCGAGGTAAAAACCCAATTGCACTCGACTATAAATAATATAAAAAATAATTCTAATTGTAAACGGTTTCTGTCGCTCAATGCCGACATCGGTCAAAAAATGTACCTATCTGCAAATTAACTACTGTTGTCTATCTTAGGGGATTTGGGAATCTGAATTTAATAAAATATTGAGAAGGATAGGAGTATCGCTATTCAATTTTATACCACTCATGTGGTTCGATGCATTCCATGCCATTCCATTTTACTTCAACTGGATGAGAGAAGGATGGGAAATATAATGAAAAGGATTCCCTTATTGAAAATTTAATATAAGTTTGTATGTATCAAAGATTTCTTATTTTTTAAAGTATACCAGAGGCTCAGACTTTTGGGCCTTTTACTAAACCTTAGACTAGATATTTAAAACTTGTTTTTTTCAGTTGCAACTGTTAACATTGATACAGTGACAAAAAAAGTGAAAACCACACCATCCAGTGTAGACAACGAGGTTCTGCAGAGGGATGCGCCTGCACCAGCACCAGGTAACTATAAATATTTGGAGGAGTTACAATCAGTTACAGTAAGGTTAATTCAGATTATTCACAAATTATTTAATTAAAAAACATAAATTCACTTTTTAATGTTCTTTTGTATGTTTTTTTTTTTTTATAAAAAGTAGGTGGCGACCACAGATATAGGTAGACAAGACAAGACAAGTTCGCTAAGTTGTATAAAAACCAAGCGTGTCACGTCTCGAGTAAATTTTAGTAATGGTAAACCACTCACCGATGAAATGAGCAATCCAACCTTGACTCGGTTATTCAGTTTTGACGAATTTTTTCAATTGATATGCAATTATGCATTTTTGTGTTTTGCAACAACTACTCGCTAGCGACATGGGTTTGGAACAGACTGAACGACCGGCGCGAGAAGTTGGAGCTTAGTGCCAATTTGGGGCACGCAGAGTCTGACAGCTTGCGCTATCTATTCTACTATATCTGTGGTGGCAAATAGTTCACTTGGTGGTAAATGGACACTGTCGCATATGATATAATTATGCCACCATCAGTCTAGACTGACGGAGGCGATCCACGCACAGACGTTAATATGCCTACGACGTTAATTACACCATCTACCTTGAAGATTTAGAGTAGATTTGAATAAAAATCATCAAGGATGGGGAATAGGGATATTAACGGGACGTTACATTCTAAGTATTCCTAACTCAATAGGACTGAATGGGATGAAAGTAGGAATTTAACACTATTTCCTACACGTTTTTTAGTATTTTTTGTTGCTCGTAAATACAAGCCTTAAGTAAAGAGCTAAACACTTTCGTAATAAATTTGCTACGTACCGTATGCGACACGCTGAGGCACCTATAATCATTTGATTCTAATCCTTATTTGACCTGCTGCTTGTTATACAACTGTATACGTAATTAATCACTTTTCATTTTTAGAAGACGTGGACTGTAAGACTGGACCGTGGATGGGCTGGAGTGATTGCTTTGGCGAATGTGGCTTTGGTCTCAAACTCAACTATCGACTGGTGACGGTAAGTTATGATTTTATCTTTGATTGCAGATTTTTTCATTGTTAGTCATTGCGCTTTGTTGTCCTCCAGAAACTAGGGATTGTTAACACAGACCCGGTTTTTTTAATCTAGAACCGACAGTGTGGTTCCTTTATCAAAATTAATAATATTTAAAAAAATAATTAATAATGTTTAATTACGCCCCGGGCAATATTGTCGTAGGGCCTCTTATATGAGCATGAGATTACTTGAAAAAAAATAAAACTTAAAATCGGTTTAGTATTGATATTTCCAGAAACCTTTTTGGCACTTTGAAACATTCCTTTAGCGTTACCCAGAGCTAACGACGTGGACTTAGCATTTTTTCGTGGCTCCTTATTTCAGGTTTTATTGGTTTTTATAGATTATTTTTATTTTACGGTCATTGGAAAATTCAACACCCTTGTAAATTTGGCCCACCTCGCGCTCCCCTAACGGCAGCAATGATATGCCCTATTGTTTTTCAGCGTTTCCCATCCGGATTAGGGGAGCCATGTCCCGAGTTAATAAAGAGCCGCGCCTGCAGGCCGGCACGCTGCCCCAGCCCGCTCCTACCCGCCACGCCCCACACTGATGTGGGGACGGAGTTCAGTTTTGACATGGTCTCAGATTCATTGTAAATATAATATGTTTTTTTTTTTTGTTTATGGAAAAGAGGCGGCTGGCGAGCATACCATACAGTCCACTTCATTGTAAGTGGATATTGTCGTCCATAGATATCCGCGATACATGTCGACATCAGTTCACAATGACAAACGTTGGCATGCCCTCGGATTCGCTGCATACCTACTTTTGGCGATATAGGAATGGATTTGAAGAAAGAGTTTGGAAAATGGGGAGGAGTACCATAGGATTGGATGGGAATGGGTTCTGGCATATCTCACTCACTACCGAAACACATACGTACATTGTGGGGAGTAGGATAAAGTGGGAAATATACGTACATTGTGGGAAATGGGATAAAGTGGGAAATGCAGTACATTTCAAGGGGGGGGGGGTACCGCGGCGTCTCGAGCGCCCACTCTCCCCCTCCAAAAAATATTGTTATTCTTAGGGTTTTAAATATTTTTAATTTTAATGGAGACACTATTAACATTAAGAAAAAAGTGACGCCATCCATGCAATGTAGCATAAAACAACGGTAATGGGTCAATCGAGGGACGCTCTCTCTCGTAATTGACCATTGGGTGAAATCACGTGACTGATAGTGATGACATCACTTTTTCTTATCTTAAACAGAGCACAATGTTGGTTTAAACAGTTTACTAATGATGAGAGAGTAAAATGTATTATTATGATATCATTAAACGTCTCACACACTGACGCGAGAAAGGCTAGAAGGTCTAAAATTATAATAATCATATTATTATAATTATTAAACATTATAATAATAATGTACTTACTGTCAGCGGCGGTTGCGGTTATTTATCGTTACCAATTTTCTCAGATTAAAAAACAAACCAAATCTAAAAAGGTGTTTATTCATTATGTGATATCATAAGATACGATTTATAGATTATACTTTTCTATTTTCTCAGAAAAAGTAAATAAGAACATGGCATTAAAATAACCAATATCAAGTAGACAGAGAAATTATGAAACTTAGACAAATCAAAGTTAAAAGTTTTTGTTTCCAGACAAATTAAAAATATAAAGTGGTAACGTCAGTTGTATAAATTATCTGTCACCACCGCCGTAATACCGCGGCCGCGTGTACATGGGGAGCCGCGACATGACCGCGTTAAGTGTGAATGCTCCTTTAGTGTGAATTTTAAATTGTTGCAAGTGAAACGTGGCAATGTGTGGGACGCTTTACTATTATTAGGTTAGCGTGTCGCTTTTTCGTACAATTTTAAGATATATCTACCAAAACATTAAATTTTATAGTAGTTATACCATTTGATTGAATTGAAGGGTTTCAGTAGAAGAAAAAAAAATACAATCTTTCTAAAAATAATTTATGTAACGGTAATAAAATTAGTTACGATAAACAATTAACAATTAACAAAACATTGTACACAAACACTTATTATATAACGTCGTCGTCAAAAAATATTTATAATATAGATAGTTTTGGGTACATAATATTAATGTTATTTAATATCTTTCTAGCTTTCCCTAATACTGTCTTAGAACATCACAGTCGCTTTGTAGTCACACTAAATCAATAAAATATGTCGAAACATAGTATTATTTAAAAACAATAAATAAATGTTTATTGAACAAACTGTTTTTATTTATTTATTTATTATTGTATAAGAAAATATTGTGTATACTAATAAAATGAAAATACAATAAAAATAATAAACTACAGAAGATATACTGTTATGGAAAGCCGGAGACGTGTATGTTCCTATTTACATACACATGAATTATCATCTTAAATCTACATTCACACGGTCACATAATTAAAAAAAAATATTAATATAATATATAGGTATAGTTTATCTTAAATTAAAATTACTCAAGTCAACTGCTACCGACTCTTTTGTGCTGGCAAAATTTTCAATGAAGAAATATGAGAGCGATGATAGTCTGATAGCCTAGGGGTATTTATTTTAGACTCTTATTCATGAGTTCGTGAGTCCCTTTTCGTGAGTCCACTGAGAGCATCACTAGCTCGGCGGTGAAGGAAAACATCGTGAGAGTTAAAGAAAATCCGGCACACGTGTGTGCTGTTTTAGGCCTACGTGATGGATTGTGGCCATAAACCCCCAATTAAACACAAATAACAGGTTATTACTAGCATTTGGATTAGCCTAGCATTCGCTAGGCTAATTTTATTATTGAATTCAAGTATCAAAATTATTTTTCTAACTATTTTTAATGATAATTCATTTTTTTAATATGTCGCCCTTTTTCAGTCTTAACTTTCATTGGTCGGACTTTAATTATGTTTCGCTGTGATTTGCGACATCGTATGGATACTTAATACAGACCGGAAAGAAAGTGTGGGTAATATTATTGGAACCTACCTACCTATGTCATAAAGTTCATTATAAAACAACACATCGGGTGTTATGACCGCGTTATCATCATACATCTTAATTTTTATAGTTGTTATATGTTTCTAGGCCCAAATAGATATATTATTACTTAACATGGTAGAGAGTAATGAATACGAATAATAAATGCAAATTTATAACTATCCAAAATGTCCCTACGTTTTTCTCTCTCATCCAGTCACTACCCGTAATGATTTTTAAACTGTCGGTTTACTTGGTCGTAGCCCCATAGGGTATTCTTCCACACTGCGCTTCCCGGGAGGTAGTTTCCATTTAAGGATTTCCCGTTCGGTTGTCGGTCCTGCGACATTATGGTCGACCTATTGCTACTTTAGCTCATTAATTGTATGAGCTATATCGGTGATTTTGGTTCTCAGGTACCAATTATTACGTTTATAACGTGTTTGTAAATAGTAACAGTACCCAATGGGTAGAACTACCCAATCTAAATCAAGTCCGAAATACATTTTATTTCAATTACATTTGGAGCTTTATCCAGGACTCGAGGCTGATACTAAGTTTACACGGTCTATCTATTTTACTAATATAAATGATTCGAGCATGTCGAATCGAATAAAATTATGCCACATAGCTATATCACGTATACGTGTCACTTACGTTACTTATAACATCTTTATTACCCCGTAAATTTACAGTAAAATTTGCAGTATTTGATATTAATTTCACCGTCGCTGGTGTGCTATCGTGTGGTTACATAATGCGGTAACGCGAACCATGTTTTTATTCAATACCCACAACACTTTCACTGGTACTCGTCGAAGGCGGACTCTGTCATTACAAGCCTCGATTAGAAACTTGGTTGGCGAGTTTAATGTTACTTCTTTGGTTGTACTACTGCTAGCGTTTATATTTATCTACTAACACTACAACGAACCTGCGATTTCCGTGACCTTGGATTCCGCTCATAGAAGAATTGCGTCTGCAGAATAACTAAAGTCTTGTTCACACTCTCGACGCTCTTGTGGTTAAAATATAATTTTAGGCCTAATATGTGTTGTTAAACAATTGTAATAGGATTTTACGAAAATTTTGCGTCTTCGAAGTACCTACGATCTGTCAATGAATTCGAGATGTACGCTTGACATAATTCTTCGCGTCCTCATACGATTTTCTTATAGTTAGATTAAAATCGATTGGCATACCTATGCCTGTTCACTGAAGAGTGTGAACGAGCTTTTTTTGTTTTACAAGGAAACATGACTTATCTATGTAACTTAAACCTGTTGTTTCCGTCAATTGTTACTCGTACCTACTACAGATACGTTTCATTATTTATACTATCGTAGTTATACTTATTATTGTATAAACATATACATGGCAAGACAATTAATCATAATGTAGGATTTGTACGTATTCTAGTACAAAAATTCTAGTACACTTGACCTTCCCTCATTTGGTAGAGGATTCACATGAAAATAAGTATAAGGGCTTTTCTCACCACCATCCGATAAGGTATCAGGTTCTGCGAAAGTAACTGTTAACAATCTGATAGATACATTACCTACCAATAAATTATAACCGATACTGACTTTCTGATAAAGTATGACTGACTTTATGATACCTCCTGATAACTTATCAGATGGTGGTAAGAAAGGCCCTAAATGTTTTATAGACACCTATAATAATCAGACGTGTCACATCCATGATAGCTGCTAAAGACTTGTCGATATCTATTTGATTCTGAGTAGATAAGTTGTTCTTCATTCACATAGAGTCAATCGGAATAATTGGTAGGTATAACTTGGCTGGACGAGATAGCTATAAAGCGATAAGATCGTCTGATTGTATTCTCTTCTGTAAACATTGTTTCAAACTGTTGTCTTAATGTAGTTTCATGCAATAAAGTATGTTCTATCAATCTATACTTTAACATAAACTGTTTTCAGTTATCGATCCTCAGTTATAGGTAGTCACCTAACAGTTTTTTTATTTATTTATATAGATAGATAATCTTGCACATCAAGAGCAAACCAAAACAATAGCAGACACAAAAACGCACTAAAGGCGGGCCTGGCCTTACTGAAAGCGATCTCTTCCAGACAACCTTTAGGTAGAGAGGAAATAAATACTTTGTTCACAGGTATATGGTGTACAGTACACATAATTACGTAATATATGATATATATATATATAAATTAAGAGTGATATATATATATATATATATATATATATATATATATATATATATATATATATATATATATATATATCTTAAGTCTTTATACAATATATACATAAAGTAGTTTGTTTTAGTTATAAAAAGAATAGATACTATTAGTAGGGTCATTAAAAAAGAAGAGTACAGACTGGCATTATGAAGGGCAGTACCTCCATGTTATGAAACGCCTCCAGAGACTTGTACATCCAGCACAATATACCGTCCAGGCTATTAGTAGATACCAATGTGAGGGCCAAGTGCAGACAAAGCATAATAAAAAATGGTTATATGCGAGTAACGGGCGGCTGTGCCGGCGGCGGCTCGCAGCAGCGCGGCGCCACGCACTCCTTGGCGCAAGGGTTGCTGCAAGCGAGGTTAGCGAACTCTATCAACGCTTTCTTCTCTTCCTCTGAACCTGGAACACAATGACGTTATCAATAATGCAATCTTGATGATGGAGTAAATCTCGATCACGTGATATGTAAAATTAAAATAGATCAACAAAGATGATTAACGAAAAATGAGGCATTGGTAATATTCGGATGTAATGGATGCTGTTATTTCATCAAAGTATTATATATCATATCTACAAATTTCTAAAAAATATTGAAATTTTAAATTAACAATTTATTGTCTACTAGCGGTGTGAGCGACTTTGTTCGCGTGAACAGTAGTGATTACCGTGGGAACTCTTTAACGGATAAAATGGATCTTAATGTTAACCCAGGTCATAATACATAACTGTGCCCGGTTTCACTAAATGTGAATTTTAACGGATTTGGATTTTAAACTTTATTGATTTTAAACATTAGTTTTGAAACTTAAGTATGATGTTATTTAGCGAAATCTTCTTTTCGACTAATAATATCGATGTAACGGCTCTGTAACGTTAATATGCTTTATAAATACAGTCTCAAAAGCTCGTATGAAAAGGTGAGAGACGACGTCATTTCTTACCTGTAATAGATGCCAGTGAAAATTCTGGCTGAAGCGTGACTAGGTTGATGCCGTGGCGTTTGAACACTTCACATACTTTTGCGGAACTGCGTTTGTAGTCCTGAAACATTCAACATCGTCATTCTTATTTCATGAAGATTACGGAATAGCTGCTCATATTATTTATTGATAGAAGTAGTTGTAGCATGTTGGCACATAATTCTTTATGTAGGTACTTATGTAGACCTCACTCTGAAAATAGAAGGTGGCATTTCAGAAAGAATGTGGTAGACTTACAGACAGTGCAACTGACGGTACGTAGACTGTTGCCTATGGACCTTCTGTGATACATGTCGACATCAGTCAAAAATAAATAACGTTAACACTTTTCAGAAAGGACCAGAGTAGGGGTATGTATGCCCCAAAGGGAGTAAAAAGGATATGAATACGTTATGATAAGTAGAAATGGCATGGGATGGTACGGAATGGAGCGGACGGGTGTTAGATAGAATAACAGGAACAAGTTATATATCCCATTGAAGACTTGGTATGCCAACGAAACGAATACTAACGATCTACTAGAGGCAAATGCGTGTAGTGGCTGAATAAGAAAAGCGGAAAATCTTGTGTTGCTGCGGCTTGGGAGAGGCCTATATTCAGAAGTGGGCCGATGGTATGCTACGGTACGTGTGTAAAGTGTGTCATATCACAAACTCACTATGGGTCATCAATTACCCATAGGCTACGGTGTCGACTAAAACAGGCAGCAGAAAACGTGTAAGTAATAAAGTTATGAGTGAGTAATGTAACAGACTACGTGCGACCTGTAGGCGACGTAACATGCGCAATTATGGTCGAGGTGCTGCAATATAGTATTACTCGTACGTAGAGTGAAATAAACAGCCATTTAACCAACTGAAACTGCCACACGAATAACTTGCAGAAATGGGAAGTTAATAATATGTAAACTCGTCGCTGTCTTAGCTTGTTGTAAGCACATTAATAACTTGTAACGTGGACCAATGTTGCGCGTATTTCAGCACTTAGTCGCATTCGGATAAGAAAAGTAAGCTAATCATTCCTTTTTTTCCAAATCCGTATTTGTAAACTTCGAAAGGTAAACAGCGGATGTGCTAAAATTGTCAAAATAGTCAAAATTCACTGTCTAAAATAGAAATAAATTAAAAGTAGCCTTCTTTGACCAGTTGTCTGGTGTAGGCCTAACACGAAGTATAATAAAGCGGTGTTATGTACCTCATGCGACTTGTAGCCGACATGTGCGGTGGCGACAACCCGGTCGCGGTGCAGCTGCCACACGTGCAGCTCGTGTATGGCGAGCACGCCGGGTACACACAGCGCGGCCGCGCGCAGTTCACACGCACCTAGGCCTTCCGGAACCGTCTGCAGGAGCACCAGACCCGCGGAACGCACTGGTGCAAAGTTTTAATTAAATTTCACATTGCGGAATATTTACTACATGTTGTCGCTGGGCGTAGGTACAACACCTAGTTTCTCAATTATTATTATAATAACATGGTACTGCGCCGTTGACCCAACCAGCTGACTAGTACCGCATAGAAGCGTGTCATTTAGAAGATGACCATACGACCATTTGATATCGGCGTGCCATTACAGGACACGGGCCTCATAACGAGGGGGTTTAGAGATATAATTCACTCAATGTGATACAATAACCATAACCAGCCCGTTTAGTGTCCACTGCTGGACATGGGCCTAACTCATGAACATTGTCTTGTGCGTGAGGGATATTTGGCCTTAAAACGCCACGCTGCAGCTGGTCAAACGGGTTGGCGAGTCCAATCTTTAAGAGGTGGAGGTTCCTCAGAGCTTGTGGTAGCCTCTTGTAATCCCTTAGTCTCCTTTTACGACACCCACGGGAAGAGATGGCGTGGTGATATTCTATAGTTGGCCGACACCACACGGCATAAATAATACCTATGGTTTACAATATCTATGGTTTTTTGACCTTTTTGACTTTTTTACTGGAAGCCTCAAGGAAAAAGTTGATGCATGCCAATTGCATCAAACGAAAGTTAAATATTGTTATTTTTTTAATGTTTAAAATTTAAATTAAAAAACTTTCAGAGATTTCCTTTTTTTATATATTAATTTAGATCTTATTTAGAACTACCATTTAGAAAAAAATACTCACAATTCTCTATTTTCCTTACATTTTTTTTACATAACCTCTTTTTATAATTGGGTACGTAACTAAGAAATAAAAACACATTTCTATTAATCTGTCAGGCAATGACCTTTGACCTTTCTATTGTTTATTGGGATGATCCATAAAAGTGTGGAAAAGAACAAATACAATATAGGTATTAAAAGAATTCATTTTATTTAATTTCCAGAAAAAAAAATCAAAATTCTTATTCTGAAAATATATTTATGACAACATAACCAGCGACCCCAAAAACCCCCGAGTAATATTTATTCGTCAAAAGTCATAATCAAGTTAATAATCTTTACATAGTATAAAACAAAGTCGCTTCCCGCCGTCTGTCCTTCTGTATGTATGTACGTTTAGATCTTTTAAACTACGCAACGGATTTTAATGCGGTTTTCATCAATAGATAGAGTGATTCAAGAGGAAGGTTTCATACGTATAGTTTAATATTGTTTTGTGTTAATTTGTTGAAATATGACGATAATAGTTCAAGATGTCGGAAAAAATCAAGCCGACTGAGAGCTTTTTGAAATATAACAAAACAATGTATGAGGAATCACTCTACACTGACATCACATTGCACCCGTGCGAAGCCCGGGCGGGTCGCTAGTTACTGGATAAATAGGTACGTATAAGATATTATATGTAGATCACTTGGTATTGGATCAGAGAGCGTACTTACGCGTTCTGAATACAGACAACGAACGTATTTTCGGGATTGTTTGCAATGCCACTAGTATGAAAATGGACATAATTAATTATGAGTTTGCATAATAATAATAGGTAGTCGGAAAAGTTCGCGACCTTTTTGAACGAATGACTTTAGCGTACTATATTTCTGGCAACACTGATCACTGGCGGGAAAGTGATATACCGTTTGACAGCTGCCTTTTTGTAATGAAATTTGAAATGTAAGAGCTTAGCATTCACCACTCAACAGTTTTGGATCACCAGCTTATACTGAATTTTGTAAACAAAGCTAGATGTTTGGGAGCCGCGTGCTTTAAATGACAGAAACTTGGTGAATAGAATTTCCTGCGAGATGTTGCTGAAATGAAATGAAATCGATCCCTTTCTGAAGAGATTTGTAATATACGATAACAATGTTGAAAAACGATCTTGGTGTAAGCGAGGTGAGCCATTACAAATAATCCCAAAGCCAGGCCTCACTCCGAACAAAGTCATGTTATGTGTATGGTTGGACTGGAAAGGCATTGTGATTACGAACTTTTGCCACATGGCCAAACGATTAATTCTGATGTCTACTGTCAGAAATTAATGAAATTTAAACAAGCACTTGATGAAAAACGCCCAGAATTAATGAATAGAAAAGGTGTAGTTTTCCATCACGACAACTCGACCGCATACATCTTCGATGACTAAACAAAGATTGATGGACCTTGGCTGGGAAGTTTTAATGCATCCTCCATACAGTCCAGACATAGCACCTTCGGATTATCATTTATTCCGCTCTTTACAAAATTCTCTAAATAGAGTAAAATTACACCCAAAAGAAGCCTGTATAAACCATTTAAATCAGTTTTTCGCTCAGAAACCCCAAAAAATTATAGTGATTGGATAATGGCTCTGCCAGAAAAATGGCGAAAGATAATCAAATTAAATGGACAATATTGCGTGCATTAAATATGTGTAATCCAAAAAATTATTTTTTTTTTCACTATAAAAAGGCCAAACATATCCGACTACCTAATACTTACTATGCAGGTCTGAAGCGCCGTATCATCATTGTTTCATAAACGCTGTCAATATTTGTCTAAAATCTTATTCTTTTTGTTATTACTATATGAAACATTGAAATTCCCTTCCGGCTATTGTAATATGATTTTTTTTTATATACTAGTTGGCGGACGAGCAAGCGGTCCCACGTGATGGTAAGTTTTACCGTCGCCCATGGACACCTGCAACACCAGGGGGTATGCGGGCGCGCCTTATATTATAATCTTATATTTCGAAGGTCTTTGTGAATTATATTTTCACGTGCCTTACTCTTTTCACGTGCTTCGCTATACTCTAGACATCAACATTCTAGCAACAATATGAACTACTAGCTTTTGTCCGCGTGGTCTACATAAATGCGTTAATTCAGGTTGCAATCTACCAATTTGCCAAGTTTCAACGAAATCGGTTTACCCGTTTTCATTCTATTGCGTATCAAACATCCAATATTTATAATATTAGTGGGATAATATAATAATATAATAGGTTAATATTTAGGTCCCACAAAATTGTAAAATTTTTGAAGAGTATGTATAACTTGTGAGGACTTACTGAAGGGGTAGTTGAATATGACGAGGACAACGGCAGCGCAGGCGGAGAGCGCGGGGTCCGCTATGCGAGCCGCCAGCGGTTCCCACTCCGACGTTAGCCCGGCGCCCATCACGAACAAGCTACCTGAATGCATTCACGTTTTATATTTATGTTTTTTATACATATTCGTCATCCAGGGAGAACTGAGGGTTTAATATTTAATTGATATGAATATCAAAATCAATCCCTATATACCTAAGTATATATAGAATATCAATCCCTACAAATGGCTTACATATAATTTTTTGAATAAAATCTAATAATTTACACCCATTTAGCTGTAAAGAACCGACACATTATGTTTTATAGACAAGCCTAGTGGTGTGGCTATGCCGATTGCTAGATCTTCCTCGGCATCCACCCTGGGGGGGTTCGCTGGTTCGTTTTTATTAGGAAATGGGATTACGGGTAGATGTCAATACACGTTGCAAATCAATCGAAATAGTTAATCTGATGGCTTGTTACCTGTCTGCGTATAGCTGGGTGCCGTTGTCGATTTCAGTTGCGCCTCTCGCCAGCCTGATCTGCCTTCACGATAAGGTGGCGCGCTGAGGTGGTGATGTTGCTTCCAGGATGCGTTTGGGATCCGTGATCACTTCACAAACAAACTGTTCATAACCAGGTGTTTTCGGAGGCACTCCCGACAACGTCCAGAACCGGCGGAAACAGCAGGTTTCCAGCTAATTTGTATAATTGAACGGCGCGTGCGGGCGGTCAAAATGTCACTGTTAAACGACGGCCACGGAGTCCTCGTGTTGCGTGTGTGCGAGCGAGAGGTCCGATCTTAACCGGCCCGTCCCTCGCAAATATTCAAACAGAAGCAAACCACCAAACAAATAACTAGTGATTTGCAACGCTTGACGCGGTTTAAAGGAAAGGATTAAAAATGAGGATTATTTAAAAAGGAATAAATAAATATTTCCTATAGGCGTAACCATTCCCCCGGCCTTGAAAGGTCCTTTCAAAAGAAAATCAAAGGATATAAGTATAAAGTATGAAACTTATGGTGAATATAAAGACAGGATTAAAAATTCAGAAAACGCGGCAAAACTATCTAACTAACTACAAACTATAAGAAAGAAACTTATTACTGTGAAGGGAGTGGACACAACTTCACGATAGGTCTCTTGAGAAGACCATTTTTGGTCTTGACAAGGGCCACGCGGCAAATTCCATCTTGGCCTTCAAAGGTCTGAGCGATCAGTCCTAGAGGCCAGTGGAGGGGCATTACATTATCTAACATTATAACAACTACCGTACCTATCTTGGCAGGATAGGCCGGAGTGTTCCATTTTTGGCGTAGTTGAAGGGTGTGCAAATATTTATAGCGCCACCGCTTCCAAAACGATTGCACCAATTGATCCAACAATTCGTGACGAGCAATAAGATGGACACGCGTTTCTAACACCTCATGCGAAGGTAAAAATTTCAGCGGTTTTGTATTTAAGAAGTGTGCCGGTGTCAAGGCTTTGAGTGCAAAAGGGTCCGCGCTGAGGGCAGTAAGCGGACGCGAGTTAAGCAAGGATTCTATCTGCGCGAGAACAGTAAGCATCTCCTCATAAGAAAGGATCTGGTTACCAATTACTTTAAATAAGTGAGTTTTAATACACTTCACATTACTCTCCCAGCACCCTCCAAAGTGAGGAGAACTCGGAGGGATGAGCTTCCACTGAATTTGATTTTCGGATAGCTCCGTCTCCCAGTGCTGTTTATATTCCTTCGATAAAAAATCATAAAGCTCACGCAAATAGGTCCTAGCACCTATAAAATTTGTTTCATTGTCCGAGTGCATACAACGCACCGGGCCGCGACGCGAAAGAAAACGCTTAAAAGCTCCAAGAAAACTTGGAGTGCTTAAATCACTGGCAAGCTCTATATGGAGAGCTCTAGTAGTGAGACAGGTGAATAGGCAAATATAAGCCTTCTTAATTTTAACTCCTCTACCTCGTATTGGAGTATAATGGATAGGACCTGCATAATCACAGCCAGTCTGCGAAAATGGTTTTTCTACAGCATTCACCCTAGTTCCTGGATGATCCGCCATCATTGGAAATGTAGGGCGAGGTTTAGCTCTGAAGCAAGTATTACATTGATGAATTCGATGTCGGATGATACGTCTAGCGGCGAGAATCCAGTAGCGTTGTCGAAGAATCGACATCAACAACTCCGGTCCCGTGTGTAAATTTTTGCGGTGATAGTGATCCACTATTAAGTCCACCACATGATCGTGGCGTGGTAACAAAAAGGGATGCTGGTAATCATAATCTAAATCAGCATTTTGTAAACGACCACCGACGCGTATAACACCATTTTCTAAAAATGGCTTAAGCTTGATAGTAGACGATGAACAAGTCTTGTTGTTCTTTAAATTCTGCAAGTCTTTATAAAAATGAACTTGTTGTACTATCTTAACGATTTCTTGTTCGGAGAAATTGCGATCTGAAGCAGTGATCGGACCCTGCGGGAGTTTTCTACAAAACTTAAAAATAAAGGTCACCACTCTAATGAATTTATTCCATGACGAAAAGCGGAGAGACAATGTGTAAAGGAACGGTTCGTCGGTTGCTGCAGTTGCTGCAGTCACTAAAGCAAGAGGTTTTAGTTCAGGCATTTCCTGATAATGACAAGACATGAATGGTTGAATCGGCCATTCGGCTTTTGGTTGACTAGCCCAAGGCGGACCGTGTAACCAAAGTGGGTGGTTAATCAATTGAGAGGGCATTAATCCTCGTGATAGACAATCGCTAGGGTTTTCTGTACCCTTAATGTGAAAGAAGTTTTCAGGTAAAAGATTGTCATGAATTTTGGAGACTCTATTAGCAACAAAGGTATGCCATTTATAAGGTGAAGAGTGGATCCAGTTTAATGCTATAGTGGAATCCGAAAAAGCCATAACCGAATGAATCGGATATCTAGGCGCGTAACTTTCAAGAACCTTTCTAAGAAGTTGTGAAAGAAGTAATGCGGCGCAGAGCTCGAGACTCGCAAGCGTAACCACTTTCAAAGGTGCGACCTTTGATTTGGCGCAAACTAAATGTACTGTTTGACTGCTGCTATGCCTGGACACATGGGCGTATACAACACCTCCATAGGCCTTCTCGCTAGCATCTGCAAAGCCTAGCAAAGTAACCACACATTGATCATAAACACCAATGTGACGCGGGAAGAGTAGGTTCTCCATAAAAGGAAGCTCAGATTGAAACTGACCCCAAAGGCGTACTATACGATTGGAAGGAACCTCGTCCCAAACAAGTTTTGCTATCCAAAGTTCCTTTATTAAAAGTTTAGCGAATAAAATAACTGGGGCTACCAAACCCAAAACGTCAAAAAGACGAGCGATAGAGGCTAACATATTGCGTTTTGTGCAAGTTCGATTAGCAGGAGTAACCTTGAATGCAAAGACATCTTCGGTAGGATGCCAACGTAATCCAAGAACCTTTAGCATCGTTTCGTTGTCGAAGTCGATACATCGAGACAGACGCAGTGCTTCAGGAATTTGTTGAAGCAGTTCGTAGGAGTTACTAGACCATTTTGCTAACTCGAATCCTCCAGCTTTCATCAGATGGATTAACTCCTGCGCGGTCGGTACAGCTAATTCTGCATTCAAAACGGAAGTAGCTACATCGTCCATGTAGATATCGCGAAGTAATATTTCCTTGGCTCGAGGAAAATTCGTACCCTCATCAGTAGCAAGCTGTTGAACAGTACGAATAGCCAAAAACGGGCTACATTTTAAGCCGAAGGCTACGCGATTGAAGTGATATACCTGTATGGGTTCATCTTGATCGAATCTATATAAAATAGATTGATAATCCCGATCATGTTTTCTCATAAGTATTTGCAAGTACCTTTGACGTACGTCAGCGGAAAAAGCAATTGGAAACAATCTTAAGTTCAGAAGAATTGTTAAGAGATCCTTTTGAAGATTAGGACCTGCGTGTAACAGATCATTTAACGACATGCCATTGTCCGTTTTAGCACTTGCATCTAGGACAACCCGGAGCTTGGATGTCGCTTTATCATCACGCCAAACTGCGTGGTGCGGAATAAAATAACATTTGTCGTGCGGTTGAATTGTCTTCACTAAAACCAAATAAGATTTATCTAAATATTCTCTAATTACTTCATCATAGAGAAGTTTCAGTGCGGGTTGTGCTACAAATTTACGTTCCAACGCTAGGTAACGATACTTCGCGTTTAAATAAGATCGCCCCAAAGATATAGGATCGAATTTAAAAGGAAGCGCGACTTCATACCGACCCGACGAGTTGCGTACGGTTGTCGAAGTATAAAATTCCGAACATTGTTGATCATTGACATTTAAAGTAGATGAACAATGCACTTCTTCAATTTCCCAAAACTTATGCATCAATGACTCCACCTCATAGGTGGAATGCAACGATATGGAAGATGACGGTTGAGGATTAGTTAGGGGGGCGTCGCCCAAAATAATATATCCCAAGACGGTTTCCAAAGCGTTTGGACTCCCCGGTGGACTCACTATCTTGCCGGGTAGTAACATCTCGGCAAATAATTGACCACCGATCAGTAGGTCAATATAGCCCGGAGTTCCCCAAGTATCATCTGCCAATATTATATTCTTAAATTGGTCTAGAGCGGATAAGTCGATATGACCCGCGGGCGGTTCATTAGTAATATTATTCAATACGAATGCGGTTATGGTAAATTTGGGATCAATGTTAAAACGAGATGTAAAACTAACTTCAACAGCACCTTTAACGGCCTGTGATGTCTCTCCTATTCCCTGCACAGAAGATAGGGAAGTTGGTTTAATAGGCAAGCCCAATTTAGCGCAACATTTAGCCGAAATGTAGTGCTTTTGGGAGCCTGGATCCAATAGGCATCGGATAAGTACATTCCTACCACCCCGACCCAATGCAAGAACTTTAGCTGTGGCTAGAACTTCCGTAGTGAGGTCGAGCTTGCAAGTATTGGCGGTCCTAGTACATAAGGCAACTTGCAATTTTTGTTCAGTAGGCGATGAACCAGACTTATTTTTATAGTTGCCATCCGATTCATCTGTAACAGGCGTTGACTTATCATGTAAAGTTGAAGACAACTGCGGATTCGGCTTGTCGTTAAAATGTAGCAATGAGTGGTGATTCCCATTACTCTTATGACAAGTAGTTTGCGAATTACATTGAAATGTAAAATGTGTCGAACTTAGGCAGTTCACACACATGCGGTTATTTTCTTTAAGATTGAGATAAGTTGTCTTTATCAATGCATACATGTTTTCATATGATTCTAATGATTTGTAATTAACTATATAAGTAGGATTTTTCTGTAAATGTAACAAGTTAATCTTGTCCACAATAGCTATATATTCTGTTCTAAATTGGTCAACAACAAAGACATATGATAAGAAAGTAGTTCTCGCCTTGTCGCGATTGATTTCTACTATTAAGTCATAAATAGACTGTAATTTACAAAAATATTGAGCGCGCTTTGCTTCGTAAAGTTTAATCTTTATCTCCAAATTCTCTGACATTATGACAGTTATCTATTCCTAATTGCTAAAAATAAACTAAATCAATAAGCGTAGACAGTATAATATAATACGTAAGAATGCGTTTAAATTATGACAATATAATATAAATTAATCCAATTTACCCACGCGTAAGTAACAAAAAATATTCGTTCAGCTAAATGGTACAAGTGACAATGTTATACGTACTTATCTATAGGTAAACCTATGCGGTGATACCTTCGAACCTAATCGACGCTCGAAGGAAGCGTTGTAAATAACAATTTGTTTTTATTTATAGGTATGTACCTATATATTTTATAGAAAGTTGGTGCGGTGTAGGTAGTTCTAGATTACGATGCGGTTTAAAATAACACAAATTCTACAGATCTAGATTTTGCGGCGGAAATATTAATAAATTCGTAAATAAACAACTACCTGATATACTATTCGTAACTATAGAAATAGTTCCAATAGTTGCGTAAATAAATAACGTTAGCTTTTGTCCACGTATTATGAGGGTAAATTAGTGCAATCATACGCCGTTCATACACAATAATAAAATACAAATGCGGAAGGTATCTAAATAAAATAAACAAGATAACAAGCTTTCACTGAAACCGTATGTAAACACAATAAGGTTCAATTTAGCCAACGCGGTTACAAAGTTAAGTTGGTCTAAACAAGGAATTTAAATGACTGATGCAATATGTAATATGTAACCCTTTCAGTAATTCCTATAAGTAAATAGGGGTTTGCGGGCCAATCCGGCTCGAAGGACCAAATACTGTGGTGTGGCTATGCCGATTGCTAGATCTTCCTCGGCATCCACCCTGGGGGGGTTCGCTGGTTCGTTTTTATTAGGAAATGGGATTACGGGTAGATGTCAATACACGTTGCAAATCAATCGAAATAGTTAATCTGATGGCTTGTTACCTGTCTGCGTATAGCTGGGTGCCGTTGTCGATTTCAGTTGCGCCTCTCGCCAGCCTGATCTGCCTTCACGATAAGGTGGCGCGCTGAGGTGGTGATGTTGCTTCCAGGATGCGTTTGGGATCCGTGATCACTTCACAAACAAACTGTTCATAACCAGGTGTTTTCGGAGGCACTCCCGACAACGTCCAGAACCGGCGGAAACAGCAGGTTTCCAGCTAATTTGTATAATTGAACGGCGCGTGCGGGCGGTCAAAATGTCACTGTTAAACGACGGCCACGGAGTCCTCGTGTTGCGTGTGTGCGAGCGAGAGGTCCGATCTTAACCGGCCCGTCCCTCGCAAATATTCAAACAGAAGCAAACCACCAAACAAATAACTAGTGATTTGCAACGCTTGACGCGGTTTAAAGGAAAGGATTAAAAATGAGGATTATTTAAAAAGGAATAAATAAATATTTCCTATAGGCGTAACCACCTAGTATTATTAGATTTTTTGTGAAATCCACATTAAATTGAAATTACGAATTCACATTAACACCATTAATCAATTTCTATAAAGATTTTTATACACAAATTAATTCATTTATTATTAAATTTTTCAAAATTTAAAATCAATATACTCTATGTCCCGTTATTTGTCGGGATATTATAATAATAAAAAAAAAGCTCCAGTGCTAGGATAAATACGTTCATTATGTTCCAAACAATATATCTGTATAGTACCTAAATGCCATATAAATATTATGTAATCGGATAAGTTCGCGGCTTTTTTATACTGAAGTTAATAAAGACTTTTTTTGTATTACATAAATATTAATTGAACGGAATATTGTCTATTTAATTCGACTATCTTTAGCCATTTTATAAAATTTGGGCTATAAATTTTTTGGGGTTTCTGAGCGAAAAACTGATTTAAATGGTTCATACAGGCTTTTATGAATTTAATTTTAGTCCATTCATAGAATTTTGTAAGGATCGGAATAAATGATAATCCGAAGGTGCTATGTCTGGACTTTATGGAGGATGCATTAAAACTTCCCAGCCAAGGTCCATCAATTTTTGTTTAGTCATCAAAGATGTATTCGGTCGAGCATTGTCGTGATACACACTTTCTATTAATTAATTCTGGCCCTTTTTCTTCAAGTGCTTTATTTCAATTTTATTAATTGCTGAGAATAGAAATCAGAATTAAACGTTTGGCCTTTCCAGTCCCACCATACTCATAACATGACTGCGTTCGAAGCGAGGCCTGGCTTTGGGATTATTTGTGACGGCTCATCTTGCTTAGACCAAGATCGTTTAATCTTAGGTGGTCCACTTCTCTTCGCCTGTTACCAATCTCTTCAGAAATTGATCGATTTCATTTCGTTTCAGCATAATCTCGCATATGGAAATTCTATTCACCAAGTTTCTGTCAGTTAAATAATGTTCTATACTATACCATTGTGTCGTCAAACACGCGACTTTTTGTGTCGTTAGGTCTCAGTCTATAATAAATAACTCAAAAGTGACCACCAAATAAATCCACCAAAAAATCAATATCAAAAAAAGTTTTAACTCTCCATGCAAAAGTGATGCACATTGTAGACCATTTATTTCATTAGAATGTAAATATTTGCCACAAATTTGTATGGAAACACTATAATTTTCAAGTTAATATCTACTTCTTACTTGCAATGTCGGTGGGTGCGTGTGCAAGAATTGGTTCCCCGGCGCCTGTCTTGAGTACGACTTCTCCTTCTTCCGTCATGCTCAGGCGGCGACTATAGCTCAGCTCGCGGCCTATAAATAAGTAGGTAATAAGTAGGTTGTTTAGGTTGGCCTATAAATAAGTGTATTTTATTTATAAAGCGAGCAGTGACATATTTCGTGTGTGTGTAGACGTTAGAGTATCTATGTGTGGTCAGCTTGATTTCAGCAGGAACTTTATAATTGATCTAGACTAGATAAAAAAGTACCCTAAAAGTTAATCCGGCATATAAGTTCTAACTATGAAAGTTTCATTAAAATTTGTCCAGTGGTTTTTGCGTAATGCATGGGCAGATAGACAAAAATTCCAAAAAAAAATTGTTTTGGGCTCTGTATCATTCGCACCTTCCACTGCAACGACTTTTCAAAAATATTTCATTTGCAGACAAGACTTTGTTACGGTTTTATTATATATATTTATAGAATAGATATAGATCAGGGAAATCTATAAAGTAAAAATTTGCATTGGGTCCGTGTTCTGGATTATGTTTCCAATCGTTTCGTAATTATACTCGTAGTTTTTAATTATGCGCGCGTCAACTCTATTTGTGGATAAATGTCAATAATACGTAAATTAACTTTAGTATTAATGTGTTTAGAGGTATATTGCGAGGGACACAAGGTCTTTTTTACGCGTACGGACACAACACTACAATCAAGGAAGACGCGCGCCTGTTTGCTGCAATAATTATACGATTGGAGATCTCGCGTTATAAGCTGATATCCAGAGTATCAAAATTCTACATAATAAATATGTACTTTAGCATTAACTATGATGTTATTTTACGGAACACGTTCTCCATGTCACGTAAGACAGCTAAATATAATTAATAATTAACATAATCTAAAAATAAGGCAAATAAATATTCCTAAATTAATAATTTCCGTGTACTTTGATGTCATTAGAGCTTATGCGATTTTCCAGAATAATATCGAACCAAATGATATGATCAAATGGAATGTTTCCAACTATAAAGCAACTATTTTAACACAAACAATGAATAGTCGATTGCGTATAGTTTAAGTTTGTGGCCTTCTGTTATCGTTAATCTTTAATCCTGTATAAATTAATGAAGGTGGGTGTATCAACACTTAAGCTGGAATTAACCTACTATAAAGTACATACATACCCACCTTTTGATAAAGATAATTGAACGTTTTCTTTACAAGTACATTTTCAAAAAATGATTTCATTTCTAAACAAATATTAGTTTACTTAAAAACTTTAAATGATAAACTTACACTAGTGTTCTGTATCTAAAGGATCAAAACGGAAACACTAATGAGATAAACTTTGTGCCCGTCTGTCTGTTACGGCTCTGTTTTGTTTTGTTTGAGATCGTTTAACGTAAATATAGAGAATTGGAATTTATCATATACTACCTAGTCGTAAGTAAGTACAACTTTTGAACCCAATAACGAACAATATTTTCAAATTGTTTTCAGTAAAATAATTAAAATTTATGTTCACTAATTACGATCTCATTAAGTAATGGTATGCATTTATTGTTTCTCGTTTATTTCTTATTTGTAGATAATATTTAGTTATAATAAACAAAAATAAGTAAATAGGTAATCGCAAAATACGTTTAAGATAACCAATATGTTGTAAAAATAGATAAAATCTCGATGTTATTCCGGGGTTTCTGTGGTGAAAGAAAAACAATGATTTTCAACTTATAACGATCAGCTCAAAGTATTTTGTCTACATTTAATTATGTAGACAAAATACTTTGAGCTGATCGTTACCTATTGTTTTCGAATATTTTACCATCCTAAAATTATGGTAAATACGGGAAATAATGTACAATTGTTATGGCATAATTTTAGGATGGTAAAATATTCGAAAACAATAGGTATTTCAGGATATTATTGTAATAGAATAGTAATAATGGAATCATAATCGCAACATTTAAATATTTGAATTATACACGGTCTCTCATTTCGGAATCACCTAGACAAAAACATACAGATGCAAATACGTTTTCTGAAATACCTCGTCGACAAAAAATCGAAAAAAGGATGTAAGTCCGACTATGACAGATTATTACTTGAGTGTAAAGTAATGCCAATACAAGAAAGTGCTAATACATTAATTGTATTGGAACAATTTGGCTCTAATGAGTTTAAAAACATTGTCAACCATCCTCATTTCACCAGAGCAATGGCGAAACAAGAATTGGATATGCGGAGCGTTTACAATTATTATGGCAAAAAAAAAATATAGTATGTACCTAAATTTGAAAATAATTTACCTTTAGTTTTAAGAATTAAAAATATGTCAAAAGCTGTCTTCAAGAACCAATTTAAAAAAAAAAAACATTTATTAGAAATATTTGTAATACAGTTAAAAAGTAAATCTAAGTTTATATAACATTAATAAAACAAAAGTATTAACATAGTTTGTAACATAATACATACTGGTCATGATATACATAAATACATATAATTGTACAATAGGTTGCACTACAATTAGTGTAAGCAGAGAGCAGTTCTGCGGACAAATTGTTCTGCAGTTTGGCAGATATCACTATGTAATATATTGTATAATTATTTTTAGTATATAGTTCAAATAAAGTTTAAAAAAATGTAACATTGATTATGTAGTCATTTTGCAACATGTTATATACAAGCGATATGTTCTAGTTTCATTATAAGCGATAAAACCTGTCGACCATTTCAAGTACTTACCAACTTACATACTTGTGAACAAATCTAATGACTAGGAATGACCGACAACCGATGGCAATGAGTAAGTATGTAGGGACTTATCTTCGATCAAGTGGCCTCTTTAAAGTGATTGTAGTGTTTGCTTCCAGCAACTATATGTAGACTCTGATTGGTACCTAAGTACCAAAATGTAATATATTCGTCGTCCGTATAAAGGTCAATTAAATTGGTATTAGAAAGGAACTTAATGTCCTTTATCGGAGTGTTGGAGCAGAGAAGTAAGTAGGTACAATATATGATAAGGCTATATAGTTTTAAGTATATCTTAAATATCCCATTTATATAATAAATGCGAAAGTTTGCAGGTTTGTTACTTAGTAATCGAAACGGCTGAATCGATTTCGCTGAAACTTGGTAAATAGTTAGATTCTATTCCGGATTAACATATATGTCTATTCATGTAGACCATGTGCACGAAGTCGCCGACAAAAACCAGTTTAAAATAAAGTGTGCTTTTGTGGTTAGATACAGAGTATCTATTTATAAAGCTTGATTTTATTTTGATTTCTATGTACAATAGTCTATCTGGTGTTAACTGGCTTAAATATAGCAACTTTATAGAACTGCAACTGCTGAACTTTGCTATTACCTACTTTTATTTAGTGTTGCACATGTGAGATGACGCTTTGAATATAAATTATTTTTTAATATCGTACCCGCAAGGAGCATGTAGTTGATAGCGTGCAGTAGGAGTCCAATAACGGCGGCGCCGACGATGACCCGCGGGTACCTGGGTGCCTGACCGTGCGAGGAATGCACCCCCAGTTGTAGCGCGTTGACCACCAACGCCAGCCCGAAGGAGGCGAACAGCACGTGCACAGAGAGACGTCCCACCACTTCGATTCGCGCCCACCCGAATGTGTTGCGCAGTTTCCCTTCACGGCCTGCGCTTTCGTCGGCACGCTCATACTATGAACATGGATTTTGAAAATGTTACCCGATGCGTTTAATTTTACAAAAGTCAACAGCATAAATAGTTTGGAAATATAAATTGACTACGTAATTTTCGGATAAATCAGAATTTTTCTCTTCAACTTTTAACGATTTCTTGATCACGAAGAAACTAACCATTGTCAAATTATTAGTAAATCAATTGTTACGTAATACGTTGTTAATTAACGAAATAATTCCGCAGGTCGTTTCTACTGCGCTACGGCATGCAGTTCTTCAACAAAGCTGTGAATACGGCTTTACAAAGTTGATAGTGCAGCTAGGGCCAAAATGAAGGCTGAGCGTTCAACGCGCGAGCGCCAAATGATTATAGACCGAGTGTTAAACGCTAGTGACCGTTAAACTCCAAATATTTAAAGTTTGATAGTTTTAAACCCGTGTGGTTAAATGCTCGAGTCTAATACTGTTAAGGTTCTTAAGTTCCATTAGCGCTGACAGCGTTCAAGCGCTCAGCGTTTATTTTTACAACACTAAGTGCATCTGCGTATCTTTTGGTTCATGATCACATGTAAATTTTGCAAATATAATCGGGTCCCTAACTCCTTGGAAAAGGTGTTTGCGATAGTTACAAAATACAATTACATTTTCTAATACTCTTTTATTTAATGAGGTATTCTAAAAAGTTACAAAAATGTTCTTTGGCAGTTAGTTATCTATTCTAAATTAATTACTTATTTAGGGGATTTAGGGGATTTTACATCAGTTTAATTGTATACCATAAATGTTTATGATACTGACCTTATAAGCGAGGACAGTAGTGATCAATCCCAGCAGTCTGCAGAGCGAGTGGCAAGTGTCGACGAGCAGTGTGGGCGAATGGGTAACGTGCGAGGCGAACAGGCGCCCGCTGAACCCCGCCAGAGCTATCAGCAGAGCGAGGAGGGACCGAGGCGGTGGCAGCCATTGAAGCCATTCTTTCATTGCCATCTCCACTTACTGTTGTCAGTGACTGCTAAAAATAAAGCAAGAAGAATGACAATTTGCCTAGGAATTCAAAGTGTTGATGAGCAGTGTGGGTGATTTGGTATAGTGGACTGTGGAAGGCGACAACTCATCATTAAACCCCTCCAGAATTATCAGACAAGGAGGTTACTTATGAAACTATGTATGAGGGATGTCATTGTGATCAAAATAAACGATTAATAGGAGTATAACCCAATTTTCTCGATTCTTGAAATTTAAACTGGTTACGCAATAATAATAATATGTTTCTTAAGCGATTAGTCTATGGTTGAAATACTTCTTGACGTATAAAAACGAATATCTTTATCGAACTTAACGTCAAGAGATTTTTGAGATATAAAGCAAAGTATAAAGAGAGCGACGATAGCCTGCGTATATCTGTTTTTTGCATTCCATTTGTACCACTAAGTTTCTACTTAACTAAGTACCTACGGAAGTTTCAATTATCTCGCTCAGCGGTGCAGGAAAACATCGAGGAAACTTGTATGTCCAAAGATCTGGAGCATAAATCTGGAGAATGTGTACCCAATAATCCGTACTGGACCCCTTGTGGTGACAAATTTAAATTTCTTATCCTTTTTTATAACTGAATTTTAGGGTGTAAGCACTGGGTCATACGATCCAAACTCAAACGTGAGAGTAGCTTCACAGGAGTATGAACTCTGTATTTGGTTCGGGAAATTTTAAACATTATCAAAATAGGTTCAGTAATTATACAAATATTTACTTATAGCAGGCTTCTTTTGGTTTTAAAATCTAATAAGTACGAGTAAAAGAGCAACTTTAAATAGAGTCAATAGTGTTTTCGAATAGTTTAAACGAATGAACATTCGAAGCAAGTGAAACTGGTTTCAAAACGTATCAAGTAGGTACGATACTGCGATAGGTCAAGTGTCATCTAGAGACGTTATCTTGGTCTTAATGAAAGTTGGTCTACTATGACGCAGTAGGCAGCTAACGGTCACGCCCGTAAACGGTAGAGGAACGACCCTAGACTGGTTTACTACCGCCGCGCCTCTTGTTTTGTTTATACTGCTATTTATATGTACTAAGAACAACGTTTACTGAACTATAAATTGAAGTAGTAACTAAACGCGTACCGTGAACTAGTTTTATGTATTTGGTACTACAGTATACATTTTAGTGAAGCATTTTTTGGAAAACTTCATATCAATTTCACTTTTATTAGAGCCTGACAAATAGAAATTGAGATTGCCAAAACATGGTAAATTAAAAAAAAAGAGGTTAAAAATTTGTAACTTAAATAATTATAACCGGGCAATAATAAAATTATAAAATTAGCCCAGCTCATAATTATTAAATTCAAGTATCAAAATATTTTTCTGACTATTTTTAGTGAAAAACATTCGTTTTTTTTTAAATTTGCTATGCTGTTCCAGTCTCAACTCTCATTTGCGAGACTACCTAAGAATGTAAAACTTTATTTTTACTACCTTATAAAAAAATTAAAATATTCATATAAATAGTTCATCGGTCTTCTTATTTTGTGCATAAACTATTTATTTATCACCTTACTAAGGAAGATGACACTCAGCCTAATAGGCACTTAACCAGTCTCGGCCAATTGAATGATAGGGACGCTTCTCAAAGCGAACTGTAATTACCTATTCAACAATAATTGTATATCGTTTTATGATTCAAACTTATGTCTTGCAAGCGATATAGATACACGTACACCGCCTGTCACCTCGTGTAACGGTAACCAACGATTACCATTTAATAACGGTTAAGGTGTAATCTTGATTTTGAATAGAAGCTGCACGCTCTATTTGCTGTGAAAAAATCAATCGATTTAGTTCAAAGATGCTACGCTGGTATTGCAGATAGAATGTTCACGTACACTTCGGAAAAGTCTTTTTGGTAATCATTTTATTTTTATATACGTGTAGGTATACAAAATGCGTCGTGACCTCATTTTCGAGTTTGAGTTACTCGTTCGAGGTTTGGGTAAATCCTATGTATAGAACGAACAACGAAAGTTTTATATATGGTATCAAGGCACTTTGTCAATACTTGAACGAAAGGATCAAGCCTGCTCGTGCGCATTAACCTATTTTTGCAGCGTTTGCTCCGCTAATAACGACATGGTATTTTATCTATTCAGTGTTTTGATAATTTCAAGTGTATTTTGAGCCCACCCTAGCCTTCGCATAGTACTAATAATACCAGCTGTCGGCATATTGTCGCGGAGTTTTTGCTGCAAGAGAATGAAATTATTTTTCGGTGTCTGAGGGTTAAATATTGCGCCTGGTTAAATATAAAATTCTACTCAAATGTATCTATGATATGAAAACACGTAAGTAAATGTATTATGTACCTACTAGAGCTACATGTGCTACTTATGACTACGACTGTGCTAGGGTAGTCTGAGTATTGAGTTTGAGACACTAATGTGCTAACAAGTGTTAATGTATATGTATATTGCGCTTCTGGAATTATAATTTCCGTCTCTTTGTTATCGTTGTATTCCTATGCGCTATATGACGCCCAACTCACACTAAATTTGTACTTAAGCTTGCCAACATTTTAAGAATATCTAAAATATAGGAATACTACATCAAGAAATAGAAAATATTTCTTAATTATTCTAAGAAAATACACTTCAGGAGAATTAGGACGTTCACAAATAAGGGTCATTTAAACATCTAAAAGAAAGGGTATCAATGACCTGCTGGGGCAACTAGCACAAGACAGGCGAATGGCATGAAATAAAAGGCTTAATAAAGAATTGGCAGTGGGCTAAATAAAGAAATCAGATAATGATGAGAATGTTAAGGTACAATTAATTAACCTTTTCAAACCATATAACTTTTTGAACTATCGCGTTTTGTACAAAATTTATATTATAAAACGGGTCTGAACGCGTATAATAAAGGTATCTGTTTGCCTTTTATTCCTACTAGACGTTTTCAAACTTCAACTTTCAACTACTTTTCAAACCATCTTCAACCATAGAGGGCTCTTTTAGAAATGTATATGTTAGTTTCTATATTCACAAAAAATACGCCAGACAGATGAAGACGTGTCAATCATGAAGTAATAATAATGTCATGAGCGTCGAACGCTCAGCGCTCATTTCTATAACCATAGATTAGCTATTATTTCTTTTATCTTTGTCTTTTGCGATGGACATAAGGCTATATTTTATGGCACTAAGGTTACTGTTACAGGTTAAATATTAAATATTACTATTATTATGTTAATTTGGAATGTGTATGCAGATATATTTTATATATCGGCAAGGTCATCGACCCCGTTAACGTTATCTAGTAAGGAATTGGCTTTTTTGGCAATCGAATATTCTTATCGCCTGGAATCGATTTGTACTATAAAATAATTTATGACGTCATCACTTTAATAGAAAATGATCAAGGGAACTAAACCGAAATAAAATATATTAAGTAGATGTACCAATAACATATAGTAGACACACTTTGTAATTGGTCTTTATGATTTGAAAAAATATACATACATACATACATACATGTTAATACAGAAATAATCATAAAAATATTTTATAGCGGTTTTGATTTATTGTATAAAATAATTGAAGTGCAAGTATTCGTCCATTTCATTCGTGTTTAAATACTATTGTTATTATACTGTTTATTATTTTATATATTTACTAGCGATCCGCCCTCGCTTCGCTTCGGTTTATAAGTTTTTCTTTTTTCATTTTTTTTTAATTTCAAAATAAAATATAGCCTATATTGGACACGAATAATGTAGTTTCCTATTTGTGAAAGCATTTTTGAAATCGGTTCAGTGGTTCCAGAGATTACCCCCAACATATCCACAAACAAACACATAATTTTACCTCTTTATTATATTTATTAGTATAGATATAGATTATTGTTTAGGTTTTATCATTTCCCATGGGAATAGATGGTGCCTATGATCGTTATCTATTATGTTCAAATTTGTATTTTAATAAAGACTAACTCGTTAACTAGACACACAGATATTTATACATTTATCATGTGTTATGTTATTGTTTGTAATCCTTCCAGCTGTGTTTTGAAATGTGAAAGAAAATGTGCTAATTTACATTTTCTTTCACATTTCAACACGATAATGTGTACTATGGATACGTGTCAGTACGACAACAAATATTATTAGCTAAACAGTATCAAGTGTCAGTTCGTTGGCTGTAATGTTAATGCTTGTAATTAAGAGTGAAATTGTCGAGAAATTAAAGAGATCAGAGGAGAGAAATGCATTTCCTGCGGTTGTATGTGTAAGCTATCTGATACCATATTAAGCACTGCGTTAGCTGAAGCGTTTCAACCGTGACATCTAATAAATAAACATGCTCATAGTGTACTAGCAGACTTAATTTTATTGTGGCAGACGAAAATTAACTTAATTGAGTAGATCAGAGAAAAATGCGCCTACGCATAAATTAAACAAAATTCTAGTTTTTAAATGTAATCGAGTAAACTTACATTAATGTGTTCTTTGCTGCTGTTCAGCCGCACAAGTTAAATTAAAAGCAATCCTTGTCAAGACACGATTGTTTAGTAAACAGTCGCCGGCTGTTGTGGTTCAGGCACATATCAGTTCTATAATATTGTTATAGTTTGGAAACAAAGTTCGGGTTGGTCGCGGTGTTTCACGGGTGGGCTGGTGCGCCGGCGTCGCGGTACTGACGACTGCGTCCGCGCACACCGTCTTATCGACAACCTCTAGTACCCGATAAGCCAGCTGTCCCACCGTTTAGTACTTGTTGCTAAGACTGATTCTTGGTCCGCATAATGGGACGGACAACACCTCCACGCGTCTACAACTTTCCTTGCTTTACTCCTGTAAGGAAGCATCCTATACAAACAAATACACGCATGTATGCACATTGTACGTGTTAATGATCTATAATGATGTCGTTATCATTACTATAATTATGTTTGTCTTGACGAAATAATATATAGTAACGGTATCTCAGAGTCCATTCGATCAATCAGACGGTGAGCATTATTATTTCCCACGAGGTGTGATCTCGTGTGGCCGCGACTCTCGACTTTATAATAAATACGAGGTCACGGTCGGCCGTCGATATTTCCGCGACAGTATCTCAAAATAATCTCTCATTTCCATTTAAAAATGCACGGAAAGAGAAGTAAACATGAAATAGAATTATGATCAAAAGATTTTGATTAAGTACTATTTTATACTGTGTTTTGTGATTTTTTTTATGTCGTGATTCACCTGACCGGAAGACGTCCCATAGTGCGCTCCCCGGTGGTGGCTGGATGAGGAGAGCCAAGGATCGTGTGTGGTGGTGAGCCTTGGGAGCGGCCTATATTCAGCAATGGAGAGACATAGACTGATGACTTGATGACTGACGTGGTATGGCTGTTGTATGAAGGTCTTACATGTCCGCTGC
This sequence comes from Sesia bembeciformis, assembly GCA_943735995.1. Lineage (NCBI taxonomy): Eukaryota > Metazoa > Arthropoda > Insecta > Lepidoptera > Sesiidae > Sesia > Sesia bembeciformis. Next base: position 7,296,399 of record OX031029.1, on the reverse strand, counting down.
TTTTGCTTTATTGGCGACTTTTTATTTGGTGTGTGTGAGGGAAATATGACTTCATAGTTAACTTTCTCTCGTACGTCAAGAGATCAAATTAGTTTACAAGGACTACTGCTACTAAAACCTGCTACTATCAGACTGTGTCTCTACTGTTGTATATATACCTCTTCTAAGGTATAATATCACTACACTAGGTTTTCCGCTCGTCTCATCCAGCTACTACCGCGACCTCTTTTAAGTCATCGATCGACTTGGCCGCGGAGCGGCCCACGCTAGGTTTCCCTGTTTCACGCTAGGTGATCTCCACTCGAGAATTGAAGAGAATTGAGCGACTTTGAACTTGAAGATCAGGGTCCACGTTTTAGCTTTTGTTTTTTTTTTTTTTGTTTTTTTGTTAGGAGAGACAATCAGGAAAAATCCTGCATAGGACACCTGGTACCATCTAGTCTGGCTGGGCCAGCCTAGGTGGTACCAGGTAGTGTCGGACTCTTACCGACTAAAAAACCTGATTGCCTCAACATCGTGTATGTATAGTTCTTGTGGCCCTGGGGCCTTTCAAGAGTCACCGTTCGCATTGACGTAGGGCGAGCGCAGAAGGCGCTCAGCCAGGAGAAAAAATGTGAGTTGCAACGAGCCTAAGGGCTCCCCCGCCGGTAAACCGGCGGAAGGAACGGACCTCGGCTTAGGGCGTTGCAATGGGGGGATATCGCGGGGTCGCGAGTCGGCGAGAAGCGCCCAGGCACGTGTCTGTACCTAGTGAAAATAGGGTTGGCTGAGGGCCGGTGTGTGCTAACGGTGTATCGGGGGGGACGTCCACGTCTCCGCCGGCGGGGACGGTGTCTGTGTGCAGTGTCTGAGTGCAGGGTGAGAACCGCATTGGCAGCGGTGATCGGGTCGTCGGGATCGTCCAGGATATGCCGCGGGCGACGATAGCGCGGAGGGGCACTCCTGTCCGGTATGTAGGTGAGGGAAGAGACAATCAGGGGGTTGGGATGGTTTGGGATTGCGTTATAGTAGCGTCGGGCAGTGTCTGTTATGTATTTGACGATGGAGGGAAGCTCCAAGTCCTTGTGGAGGTCAACGTTGCGCAAGTACCATGGTGCGGCCACGGCCTTGCGCATGAATCTATTTTGCAATTTTTGGAGGATTGCAATGATGGAGGGAGCTGCGTGTGCGAACACAACGCTAGCATAGGTCATAATGGGACGGACGAGAGTTTTGTATAATGTCAACTTATTTCTAAGCGACATTTTACTTCTCCCGCCTATGAGAGGGTTGAGGCGACCGAGCACAAAGGCGGCTCGGTTGCGGACAGTTTTGATGTGTTCTCGGAAGGTCAGTCTATGGTCTAGAGTGACTCCGAGATACTTGGTCTTCCTGACGAGAGGAATTGTTTGACCGAAAAGGGTTATCGGGAGAGGGGACAGCTTAGGCCTACGAGCGTTAGCCCTGGGAAAAGGGAAGCACATGGCTGCACTTTTCGTCGGGTTTATCTCTATCCTCCACCTCGCAAACCACTCACCTAGGGCGGTGACTGCGCGTTGGAGGCGTAGAGATACCATTCGTAGGTTCCTATCTGAGGCGTAGAGGGCGGTGTCATCCGCGAAAAGGGCGAGCTCTATTCCTGGGGTGAGGGGGATGTCGTTAGTGTAGAGGGAATAGAGCGTGGGTGCTAGAACGGAGCCTTGGGGGACTCCAGCTCTGATTGGGCGGGGGCTAGACAGAGTGCCTTCGACTCTGTAGCGAAAAGTGCGATCGGTAAGGAAGTCTCTGATGATGAGAATGAGACTTTCTGGCACCTCCAGTTGGTACAGTTTATAGATTAAACCGTTGTGCCAGACCTTGTCGAAGGCCTTCGCTACGTCGAAGAAGACAGCTAGGGTTCGGAAGGGCTTCTTTTGATTGAGACGCGGGAGTATGTGCTCCGTTATTCGGTGCACCTGTTGGACACACGAGTGCTTGGCTCTAAAGCCGAACTGCTCGTCAATGAGAAGCCTTTTTGAGTTAATGTAACTCAGCAGGCGAGAATGGAGGACTTTTTCGTAGATTTTAGCCATTGTATTCAATAGGCTAATGGGTCTGTAACTAGAGGGATCCGAGCGATGTTTGCCCGGTTTGGGGATGCCGATGACGACGGCTTCTTTCCAGGCGACTGGAAAGAGATGATTTCTCATGGCAGCATTGAGGATGGCCACGAGGAGAGCGATCAGATGGATCGGGAGGCTTTTGAACACCTTGTTGGGTATTCCGTCGATTCCAGGAGATTTTTTGATTTTGAGATTTTTGATAATCTCCTGGATTTCTGTTACCGTAACCGGTAGAAGGGAGTCAGAGGGGGGGATGGAGGCTCGGCGCCCCACCTCTCCGTCAACCGAGTCGACGTGGGATTCGTCTACCGGTTGACGGCTAAGGGAGCACTGGGCCTCCAAACTGTCGGCTAGGCATTCGGCCTTCTCTGCATCGTCAAATGCGGGAGGTCCGTTTGGTCTTGTCAGTGGGGGAAACGAGGCTGTATTGTCTGTTTTCATAGACTTCGCCATCCGCCAGTAGGCAGTGTGTGATGGCGAAATCTCTGACAACAGGGATTCCCAACTGTGATTTTTGAATTCAGCGATGCGATGCTTTACTTCCCTTTGTAAGGCTCGCATTCTACGCCTATTCTCGTCACAGGGGAAGGAGTCATAAGCACGGATGGCTGCGTTCTTGTCTCTTATCAGCTCCCTTATGTCCTCAGGCAACTCCCAGCGGCGATCGTTCGCCGCTGGGACTCGCCTGGAGGAGCTTTGGATTAAATCCTTAAGGTGGCTGCCGAGGCCAGAAACCGCCGTGTTTGTGTCATCCGCACTGGTCAGGTAGTCGGGGATGGAGTCGAGGTAGGGAGAGCTGGAAGCCTTAAGGGCTTCTTTCAGCTTGGTCCAGTTAATAACCGTCTTGTCTTGGACACGTTTTAGCATCGAACGTCATATTAATTAGCAGGACGTATTGATTAGTCCATGGAAGTCTTGTGGTATAGGCAACCAGACTGCCATAGTTCGTTAAGGAAACATTGGTGATAGTGTTAACGAAATAAAAATGTTACTCTTATTGTGCTATTGTCTGTACTGAGCAGTGCGGGAATTGTAAAAGATATATGGTACTAACAGTAACAATATAGTCGAAGTAGAAACGCCAATCACACCATATAATAAACCGTAACTGATGTTGTTAACAACGCTATTATCAAGCATGCAATTTTACCATCTGTCATTAAAAAAAACCTATTATTGTGTTCTCTTATTGTACTTACTGTGATTGTACTTAGTAGAAATGTAAATTCATTACTTATTTCAATGATAAGTAAATAAATTTTTGTGTTGTGAAAGACGAACGGACACGACTAAATTATTTATGGGCTCCATTATAATATGTGATTTCCTTATAATATGTGATTTCGTGAGTTTCGTCATCTCTTCCGAACTGTTTATAGTATAGTACGTTTTGATGCGCATACTGTGTCAGCGTAATAAAGTATTGGAACCATAAAGAGGTTAATCGTTACGGTTAGCTAGATTACGGAGTGTTGTGCGATGAAACATCCTATTTCTTGCTGGTATTATTGCATTAGGTGGTTGTTTTGGTGACGGTTGTTATCCGAAACGACGGGTATTACGAACGGTTTTGGAGCGAAACCGAAATATTTCTTCGTCGCTACTGAATCTGAGAAGAGGTTGTTAATAACCTGTACGAATTACGACAAGCTATTCGTAGTGTTTGTTAAGGAGAAACAATGTACGTACGTCGTCGTCCCTGACAAAGTTAAAAATGTTTATCAACCTATCTGCTACATTATTATAATTATATTTTTTCTGTGTTCATGAGCATTTTGATTCAATTTGAGTGTTCCATACGACTGAAAAATAGAGTTAGGTACCTACTCAGTAGGTACCACTACTCACTTGTAAAAAATTCTAAGATGACTGCACTGAATTTCAACCGTTGTAAATGCGTTAAAGAACTTAATAACAATAGTGGCGAAAACTGTTTAAGCCATCCAATGATTACGAGAAAAATGACGGACAATAATAAATATTTGGTTGTGTAACATTTCCACTCCCGTCAAAATTTCTAGGAACGGGAAGTGAAGTATTTGTTTATTGCAAAAAATGTGTATTAGGCGTTTTGTGGTTTAATAGTGATGTTTTAATAAACTTCAAAGTTGAAACTTCAGTTTCTATAAATTCAGAACAATATATTAATATTATACATGTACCAGATTACGTACATGTATAGTATAATATTATACATCTACGAGATTAGGTACATGTATGATGTATAGTATATTGATATACAGAATACACTGAACAATACTATAAAACTAATGCCATTTCCTCGGCTACTTTATAATTTATTTAAGAATTAGTAGTTTTTAAAACGCGCGTAGAACTTTCTTGAAGGATTACGTTATTTCACAATAGGTATTGTTTTTCAATTGTTTACTACATGTTTTCAAGTAGCATTACACTGTTCGTAATGAGGTCAATGATAATTTTAAAGATATTGAAATCATAATGATAATGACACTTGGTGCGCGGCTTATTTGAAAAATGACTGTATTGTTTCAAGTATTAGTATATGCAAGTACTTGTTGTTTTAATTTGTTTCATCAGTTGGAGATGAGAGAATAAAGACATCATCGATAAGTACTTAAATGAGATTGATTATTATTTATATATGATGATAGATTATTTATATAATATGTTTGGCTCAGGTAGAGAACCGATAAGTAAGTATTGTTAGCTCTCTACTTAGTTCTACTCCCTTAGTAAACTTAATATTACGAAAGTATAAAAATATTATATTATTAGATAAAATTAATGTGATATTATATTATTATGAGACAAGTTACCTTATTGTCGGTTCTAGTTTTCAAGAAAGTCTCAAAAACATAATTTTTCTATTACTTATAATACTTTATCTTAAAAATGTCACAGTACGTGTGTTTCTGTTTAAACAGACTCTTTAATTACTTGAAATACATTACTTGTTGCATTCCCCACTTTATCCTATTTCCCCAACTATTATTATTGGTAAGTGTTTCGGTAGTGAGTGAGATATGCCAGAGCCTATTCTAATGCATTTTTTCAACCCTTTCTAATTCATTCCTATATTTCCAAAAGTAGCCAGCACATCTGGGGGGGGGGGGGGCAACGTTTGTCATGTTGTCATGCTGATGTTGGCATGTGTATGGACGACAGTATCCATTTACCACGAGGTGAACTGTATAGTCGTCTGGCGTTTTCTTTCCAGAAAAAAAAGACTTGAAACAACGAAATTTTAAATTACAAAATCATAATCAAAGTCAATATATCTATACCATTTCTAAAAACCAGCAGGCACAAAGAGGATTTTTATAGGTAGGTACTCATATATCTGAGCAGGATGTTAATTTTTAATTCCGAAAAAACATACGTTTTTTTTAATGAAAGTTTTGATGAGATAGACAAAAACTGATGACCACGATAAAAATAGTATTTAAACATTTATTGAGTTAATTATATTGAGTTTTTACATAGTTTCTACCAAAAAATACAAATTTTAATAAAAAAATGTTAATAACCATTCATCATACATTTTTAGGTTAAGTTGTAACAAACGTCATTGTTTAAGATAATTTTCAAATTAATTATTAGTTCATAAACTTAATTATATTTTTGAAACAACAAAAATATTAAGTGTTTTTTTGTTTTGTTTTGAATACTAAGCCTGATGCAACTAATGAATATTGTAAAAATAATTTCAAGTACGAATAAAAAATGTTCTTTATTTTAAAGTAAACCAGATAATATGTAATTATAAATTTAATGAAAAGCGATGATTAGATCGTCATTACTGATTATATTATTTTGCGAACTTATTTATCCGACTAGTGATCTTGACCTACTTATTAAATGTAAAATTTTCGAGGATTTTGATAACATTGTCGCATTTTTTCAGTATCTAACTACATCAAGGTTAAAAACACGTGTTTTTATTTCCGTATTTGTGTGCAATAACAAATTATACAACAGGTCTTCATTTAGCAGCAAGCACAATGGGTAAGTAGGTCGACTCACATTCGTGTGATCGTGAGTTCAAATCCTCATTCCGTACCACCGAGTTTCTACATTTAAAAAAAATGGGCTCTAGCTCGGTAGTGAGGGAAAACATCGTGAGGAAATCCATATGCTCGAGAATTAAAAAAAAAATTTGGAGTACGCGTATCCACCAATCCGTAGTAGGCCCTGCAGGGGGACGTTATGGGCTGATACAAGTACAAGGTACTTTTATTATACAGTTACTTATGTATACGAGTACGTGAATAATGTTTGGACAAAACTCTTGATTCAATTCCATCTCATCCCATCTAATAGGAAGTATAAGGCCCAATTCTTAAAGACTGCACGTTACACTCTACTTTAAAAGTAATAAAATACTTAGTCTATAAAATACTAAGTTGAGCGTAAGGCGGCCCCTAGACCAACAATAAAATTGCACAATACAATACGTATTGCCCCTTGCACCTAAACGAGTTTCAATACGCTCCATAAACTATCAAAAAACATTGGGAATGAGTAAAATTGCACAATATAATCGTCTAGGCCGCCTCTAAGCCGCCCAGACGTATTGATGTAGTGAATTTCACACCTCTTTTCTAACTTACTCAAGAGTGCAAGAAGAAAATAACCGGTGTCAAAATTAACGAAGTTGTCATTTTTTTTTATGTAAACACGCAGTTTTTATTGTAAAAGTGAAAAATAGGAAAAAAATACAGAATGTTAAAGTCAGGATTTCAATCTGCAGGTAATTCCGACAACTAAGGCTATTGTAGCTACATTTCAAAAATATACTTTTAAGTTATTTAGAACCATTTCTTTATCTCAAAATATTTGTAATGATGGAGGGGAGAGCGCATGCTGCAATTCTACAGCTGCTGGGTGCGCTTGACTTGCCGATTAAACCCTCTCTCACAGAAGAAAGACTACCGTAAATGTACCTTACCACGGATGTGTTATTCATGAGTGAGGAACGCCTAGTCCATACGATTTACTCCCATCGTCACTGGTGTCCCGTCCGCGGTACCGGACCAGGGCACAAGTAGGGGGAGAGTGTACGCTGCATTCCCATAGCCGCTGGGCGCACTCGACTGGCCACGTTACCCCTCTCTCACAGAAGACTACCTTGAAATGTACTGCATTTCCTACTTTATCGTATTTTTCGACTGTCTTTTCAGCGGTTTTATGATAAGATAATCATGAATAATAGAAGGTCACCACTTATGTATTAAACTGTTTATCTATTATTTACTTATAATAAATGTCTCATTTGATTGTCAAGGGAATATAAAGAGAGGAATCCCGCGTCCGGTAAATTACAAAAGAGGTCATTCAGTCAGTCCCGTCACAGGCAGGCTACCGGTGAGCACTTTAATTGGGTCATGCTATTACTACTGTTGTACTATAGTGAGATTTTTTAAATATTTCACTGAAACGGTGAAAATCTGTCACCATTCACGAAACAACCATTTCACGCTGTTTTTATCTACTTGTTACCCGGAACAAGATGCAGTACCTATACTTTACTAGTAGGTACCGTATTGTATCGGCCGGCTGTGCCGTGTGGTGTTAGCGGACCTTTAGAAGAATTAGCACCGCAGCATTTCTTCCCGTTGCCGTGGGTGTCGTAAAAGGCGATTAATGGATAACAAAACCACAAACCCTAGGGAAATACGCCACCTCTAAGAGTGGAATTTACAACGCACCTCCCGCCACCAGCGTGGCGTTTCAAGACCCATACATCCCTCATGCACAAGACAATGTGCATGAGGAGGCACATGTCTAGCACTGGACGACATAAAGGCTGGTTACGGTTACGGTGCCTTGCTAAGTTGGGTGTAGGTATCGGACAAGAAGACCGTATAGATACAGATACATTACGAAAACATTGGCCATCGGCTAATCCGGAAACCCCGAACGCGTCATTCGCGTTCGTACCTCGTACTTTCTTCGTACTTTCGTACGGTACCGTACCTCTAATGGCATACTTTATTACGAGATAAATACAAAAATTAATGAACATGCCACGAGTCAGTGCAGAGAAATATATGGAACTGTTATTTTCCCTTGAAAAACTAACTACATAGGATTATAATGCATTTGCATACGTAAAATGCATATTTCTCGGTTTCACACACTATTGCATATTTCTATGATTGTTCGTTTCTAGTGCACAATTCGACATAAAAATGCGTCAATTTAAAATACATATTAGGTAGTCGGATAAGTTTGCGGCCTTTTATAGTGAAAATAATAAAGGCTTTTTGGTATTGCAATATTTATTTATTCATTGGTATGCATAAGCATTTAATTCGACTAACTTTTAGATTTTATTCGATTTTAGACAAATATTGACAGCGTTTATGAAACACTGATACGGCGCTACAGACATACAGCCCTGCATAATATTAGGTAGTCGGATATGTTCGCGGCCTTTTTATAGTGAAAACAATAAAGTTGTTTCTTTTCTGATAGTGCATATTTAATCCTTTCTTCGTGTATATTTGCATGCATATCTTGGCGCTTTGATAGTGCATTTAATCCTATGTTAACTAATGACATTATATTTTTACTAAACAAGTCACTATATTGCTAGGAAATCGTATTACATTTTTTCTACTTCGGTCTTATTTATTCATTTATGTATATTTGCACACTAGATACATAATTAATTATGATAAACATCTATATTGTGTAATAATGTATGTAGATAAAACTTTTTAGTGCTTTTATTAGCCTTATTCACATTATAGCCAAACAAATCAACACCCATATCACAGCCCTATATATCAATCATCAGTCAAACGTTACAGACATTTAATAGATTTTGGTTGAACCTCTGGTGGTATGTATTCAATATCTTCCATTGTATAGTATAATCAGAATAATAGTAGTCTTCATCGTCAGTTTCATAATCATCAGAACTCTTAGAAATATTAATTATTATCCTATCCATAAAATCATCTATGGCATATTCATATTTTCTATATTCATCTTCGCATTTGATAGCGTGATCACAAACTTTTTCTATTCATCTAAACCAATCCCCATTTTTTTCCCCCAATAACATTTTTTTAGTGTGGTAATTATACGAGTACATATCATCATTTCTTTGAGCTACATAATTTCTTTAGTTTCTATCATTTCTTTAAGCTACTACCATATGTTTTCAATTGGATTGAAATCCAGTTGATTTGGCGGTTATTTCAATACAGTGTGTCCATATTCAGCAAAAAAATTGTCCATAGAACATTCTGAAAATCTTTCGTTATATGACGAAGAATAACTTGGTAAATTTGTGGCTTTATCCAAGTTGGATCGACATTATTGTCATGTTTTACCAACCAGTTTATCATATCTTGCTTCAATGTATATGAATTCGGAGGCTTTTCCACATATTTATTATGATATGCAGCATTATCAACGACCAATACCGAAATATTAGGTAAGTTAGTATTCAATTGATTACGTAGCCATTTTTCATAATTGTCGGTGTTCATCTCATTGTGATAGTCTCCTGTTGTATCCGTAAATTTATACATTAATATAGCACGGGGAATAAATCCATTTTTACTACCTGCCTTAATTAGTACACTTTGAAATCAATGACTTCTATTAGTTTCAATTTTAAACACTTGAGTGTCGGCACTCACTTAAACCTCAAATGAAAATTATGCACCATTCTTCTTCCAACAGAATAGTCAAAATAGTCAAGACTCAATAAGAATATTTTTTTCGGTCTACTTTGTATTTGGATTCTGATGAATTCGAGCTGTCCTCATGAGCTCTTTTACGGATACTTGTACGGGAAAGACCAGTTGCATCACGAACTCTTTGTTGTATCTTGTTAAAATAGTTTCTTTCAGATGTATTTTTATATTTTGTTCGTTCAGTTAAAAAATAACGTTACATATTTAAATAATTTCACTGGCTTGTTTATTTATAGGTTTTCGTTGTCTAGTGAAGGATTTTGACATCCACCACAACATCATTACATTGACATGATACCTTTTTGAAAATTAAATATAAAAAGGTAATTAAAATGAGATCGGTAACTGTTGATGCAAGCAAATACATACGTATAAAATTTATTATCTATTAAAGAAAATATTTTGGGGGGAATTAGTAGCTCTATATATTTATGAATTCGACGTTTGCCGAAGATACCCGAATATTCCCGCTGGTTAATGTTTTCGAGCAAGATGTGTACCTAATGTTATGATTGTAATGGCTCTGGGACTGTTTATCCTGTTAATTCCTGTTTTATCAATTTTGTAGAGTCCAATTCCAATTATTAAGGTATCAAGTTCAAGAAGATGTAAAAGTTTATCACCTTCGAGTGTGAGTAGCATTTATCTAATTGAATTGTTAAATTCGAGTTGTAAGTCCGTCATCTTCTAAAGTGCGTTCCAATCCAATTTGCCGAAAACTAAATCAAACCAATCAAATATCTGAACATTTATTTAGCTTTAATTTAGTTACCTCAAGTCGCCATGTTTGTTTATATTTTGTACAAATTGGATTGAACACGGTATATAGGTACATATATTGTAATAAAATCGTAACTGAGCCGTATACATGAGATATTTTGAAAAAAAGACAATGTAAAGTACATATATAGGAATAGTGTGAATAGGATTTTGCAAGGTCGGCGGCGCGCCCGCATGCCCCCTGGTGTTGCAGGTGTCCATGGGCGGCGGTAACACTTACCATCACGTGGGACCGCTTGCTCGTCCGCCCACTAGTATATAAAAAAAATATATGTGATATAGAGCCTAAAACAACATTTGTCTGTCTGTCTGTCTGTCTGAATCAAGCAAAGTTTTAATGAAATTTGCTTTACCTAGTCTGTTTTACCTTAATGCTTTACCTTTGCTTTAATGTTTTAATTTACCTAGTCTAGCCATAAATATTGTTACAAAGAAAACATTGATTATGTTTTACATTATCATTCTATTAGAAGAATTTATGTTATTTTAGAAATAAATAGGTAAGCATTTTAAAAATATAACGGCTATTCGAAATGATCACCATTTGCTTTTAAATAATCTTTCAAACATTGTGGTCAGTTTTCGATTGAAACGCACCGTTTCCATGGGAAAATTGGCAACTGCCACCCTTAAGGAATGTTTTAGGGATTCAATATTATCGTGGAGTTTAGAGCATGCCATACTCTCTAAAACAGACAATAAATTATAATCGAGTGGATTAAGATCGGGACTAGATGACGGCCAGTATCTATTTGGTATCGATATCGGCCAGTATCGGCCAGTATCGATGACGGCCATGGTATTTGCGACCATGGAAAATTTAAAAATTCGCGTTATTTTCGAATGAGTTCCGTCGTGGCGGCAACGCAGAACAGACGGCACGCAATATCTACGATGGGTACGGACTACGGACCAAATACCGCATACGAACGCACGGTGCGTTTTTGGTTTGATGGTTTCCGTTCTGTAAATTTCGACCTCAAGAATATGCCCCGTGGACGACCGAAGACTAAACTCGATAATGACGAATTGAAAGCAATAGTGGAAGTGGATTCATCTCAAATCACGTCTGAGTTAGTTAGTTATCGTATTGTCACTTGTGATGAGAAGTGGATCCTGTACGGTAATCGTAAACGTTCGTCACAATGGTTGAATTCAGGAGACAAACAATATCCCAAATGTCTCCATGATAATCAAAGTTACAGGAGTTTCGACTGGAAACTCTCCGTCACCCACCGTACTCGCCAGGCCAGACCTTGCCCCTACTGATTTTAATTTTTTTCGGAATTTGGATATCTTTTTACGAGGAACTCAACTCCTACTTCAACTAGTTCAACTCTGATGAAACTCCGCGGCAGTGAAAAACTCTGAAGAGAGATTTCATCGATTCCTGTACCCAGGAGTTCTATAGCAGAGGCATCAATCATCTTCCATTTCAATGGCAAAGGTGCATTGATAATAATGGACAGTACTTCCATTAATTAAATGTATAATTTTCATAAAAAAAATATTTTGTCCATATAACTCGGCAATTTCATTGGTAAGGACCTTGACCTATGTATGGTGGGCCCATGAAAACGTTGAGCAATTTCGCATGTGATTCATTTGAAAGTTCCATAATGTTCCAAATATAAATTGTCAAGTTTGATTTGCAAGCGAAAATCGCCCTTACGTTCTATAAATGTCAAATTAAAACTGAACTTTGAAGTGTTCAACATTATCATTGGCCGACTGTACTTATGTCTCGAAACGCCCTTAGTGATTTACTGCGCAAGGCCTGTGATCTACAGTAAGACTGTATAAGATAATTCTATTTGTTCGCCATTTACTTCGCAGGCGTCACAATTACCATTGAAAAAGTCTTTTGAAGGAACAGCAGCGCAAGAAACTGCGTCAGCTCCAGAACCAACAATCGTTCAAAGTAGGACCCATAGTAATCAACATGATCAAGGAATAGAGCAAAGTAACCATTTTCATTAATTTAACATTTGTGTTATTATGAATAGCAAAAGGCGAATAAGGGATAACAAGGCCACTACCACAAACGTTGAGGAACTTCAAAACGTCTAAAAGAGTGAACTCACCAACCCACTTGACGCTTGCTGTGCATAAGGAAGCCCATGCCCAGCAGTGGATGCTAAAAGGGTTATTACTAATATGTTATGATTTATAATAATAACCATAATAATAATTGTTAATATTTGTAAGCTAATCTTTTTTAGCCACTAAAACAGTTATTGAGGGTAATACAACATTTTAGGTTCAGAAAAGGACATTGTTTTACCACAATGTATAGTGACCAAAGTAATGAGAACATTAGCTACGAAAAAAAGAGAGTTTGTAAAGATGCGTAAGACTTTAATTGTACACCAAGTAAGTGAATATTATTTAATAATTTAATATTGGGTTTGCAATCGTAATTATATATGTTACTGCACTATATATTTAAAACAAAATAAGAGGAATGTACCTATAGTTTATATTTTTAGCTGTTTATACAACTGTTTAATACAATATGTCACATAATAGGTCGGGGAGAAAGTCTTTTCGTATTTTGCAGGTATGTAGTTGAAATCAAATCTCTTTGGTTGTACTATTTGTACCTGGCTGGTTGTAATGCCATTATAATGTGGACATTCTAAAAAAACTAAATATTCAAATAAAAACTATTTTCCGCCATTTTTCCATTGTTTTCCAGTCTGTGAAAATGAGTGAAAGTAACGAAGAAATTCGCTACATTTTGAAATTTTATTACAAAAAGATAAAAAGGGAACCCCAAGCCGCAAACAACAATTTGTGTCATTTAAGGATCTAATGCGGTATCGGTAAAGGGTAGCACAAAGTTGGTTCAAGCGTTTTCTTTAGATTTTAACTTGAATTAAAGCGGAAATTTGAATTTGAAAGTTGCAGTTCGCTCTGGTCGTTCAGTTACAGATAAAGTCACTGTCATCTGTGAAAACGTGGAGCAAGATCGACACATTGCTATGACATATGTAGTTATGACATTGCTGAGGAACTGGGTATTGATCACAAAATTGGGTATTATAAGTAAATGTAATTAAACTATTAAAAAAACTGTCTTGAATTTCTATAGGAAATACGAATAAACTTTCTCCCCGACCTAATAATATATAATACTAATAATAATACTATACTACTTGTTGTTCCAATTTTTAAGTTCAGTTGCAATAAACCACCACAGAGTGCACACGTGTACACAGTTGTTTTCATATCCCGCTAAGCAAAAGTCAACCTTATCACCAAGCAATACAGTGAAATAAATTATATTAATATTTCCACTATACATTATGTCTAGTGCAAACATGAATATAATTAATTCCACTAGTTTACACTGTTTATATATCTGAGCTGAAAGTTATAGTTTCTCATAGATTTTGGGACGCTGAGTTCAGAAAAAATATTTAAAAAATTCCATCACTTCGCATTAAGAAAATATTTAATTAATAAGAATACAAAACAATTGATTAAATATTAGGTATACATAACTGATTTTACTTTAATTTTTGTACTTTTATGAATCTGTTTCCCTTATAGCAAACCCACAGTAAGTCCCTTAATATACCTATACTATCGTCCTCAAAACCTTTCTCCCGATTTTCAAAAGTCGTACTCGTACGACAATGTGTAAATGTGGAGCGTTCAATGTGTAAAGGGTAGGCACCCTTTACACATTGAACGCTCCTCCAGCTCGTCACTCGTACGGCCTACCCTTTACACATTGAACGCTCGTCCAGCTCGTCACTCGTACGGCCTACCCTTTACATATTGAACGCTCCTCCAGCTCGTCACTCGTACGGCCTACCCTTTAAACATTGCACGCTCCTCCAGCTCGTCACTCGTACGGCCTACCATTTACACATTGCACGCTCCTCCAGCTCGTCACACGTACGGCCTACCATTTACACATTGAACGCTCCTCCAGCTCGTCATTCGTATGGCCTACCATTTACACATTGCACGCTCCTCCAGCTCGTCGCTCGTACGGCCTACCATTTACACATTGCACGCTCCTCCAGATCGTCACTCGTACGGTCTACTATTTACACATTGAACGCTCCTCCAGCTCGTCATTCGTACGGCCTACCATTTACACATTGAACGCTCCTCCAGCTCGTCACTTGTACGGCCTACCCTTTACACTTTGAAATGGTGCCGGTTTCATACTCATACAAGACACGACTATTTTGATATTTTGTTTGATCTATAAGTATAGTGGATATTTGGTATATAGGTAATCGCAAAAATATCGTATGATCCTATTTTATTTCAAGTAGTAATTCACAGTAAAGTCCACAATATAAGACATGTGATGTATAATTAGTTATGTAGGTATTGAATTGACAGTAAAATTAGATAAATTAAGTAAGCAAAGACGTATATTGTAGTTTATTTTTAACTACAATGTGGTATAATAACTATACTTTTTTCTACCACCAGAATTCGTTATTGGAAAATTATGCAGCAATTAAGGAGTTAGAAACTCGAGCTGGAGTTAGTATTAGCAACGGTGTTGATCCAGTGGGAGAAGTACGCGTGCTTTCAGTTACAAGCTGGCCGCCCTATGATTTGTTGCTTCTTATACGAGACGACCTAGAGATCCCTAATTATGAAATTAATGGCATTTTTGGTACATATTTCTACATAACTAGTAAGTAGTTTCAATCTATTTTCGTTTTGACCGTCTAATCTTTGATACAGGACCTCAAGTACTGCAGCAAATTCACGCGCATCTCAATCCGATTCCCGAAGAGATATTAAGCATAGGAGCGGAACTTATGGGAAGTCGTATAGAAGTTCTTAATATATTAAGAGGAAAACATCGTGCTGACCGTTCCACCTACCTCACTGTAAGTGACCTGTGAACCGTTCGGGATAAATAGCGTTAAAATACCGTAACAGCATGTTGAGTTTGTTTCAGAATATGGAATGGAAAGTTAAGAACACGGAGTTCGATCATGAAACAGAGCGATTACACAGGATGGTGGCAGGAGTAGCAGAAAACTTAAAGGCTAAAATAAACCATTCTTTAGAACTTGCTAAGTATGATATATGATGGTTGTAGTTTAATTTATTTAGAACGATTACTTTATCTTCAAATTAAATTTTGTATATTTTCTGTTATTTTAAAGAGCTCCGTGGCTAGATCGAGATGCAATGGTAAGAAAAATTGAACGTTTACAAAAAGAGAATCTGATATTGCAAAATAAGTTAGAAGAACTGATGAAAAAAGGAACTGAGGATAATAAAGAGCCACATACGAAACAAGACGATGCTCCGAGATATACGGTATGAAATATATTTTGTGTCAAACTATATTATACCACAGCACACTTTTAGCCTGTGTCTCCCCGCTGCTGGTTATGGCCTCAGGGCCGGCAGGTTGTGTTAGGCCCGAGTGGGTAGTTGGCCGGGAGGAGGGACAGTCCCACAAGAAATTGTATATAGAGGAATGACTCATAAATAAGAGAATTTTATAGGAATAAAAACTACAAAATAAAATCTGGAAAACGGTTGACCCTGTGGGCCATCACCAAAACTTCCCGCTATTTTCGAGCTCGAACCGCTCGAAAATGTAATTGTTCATACGTTATTGAGTTTGAATTGAAAAATATAAATGCCTATATTTTTCAAAAATATGTGTTCATACGCTTTCGAGCTCTTCGAGCTTAAAAGCAAAGTGATCCTAATATTTTAGAGCTCGGAAAGCTCAAAAACATTTTTGTTACAGTATTAATATATCTGAACTCTTCGAGCTCATACTTATTTTTTTTGTTTTGTTTTAAAATTTTTGTATATAACAAAATAATTTGTTTCGACAGCGGTTTTTTTGCGAATAAATAAACCGATTGCGTTCAGACATGGATTTTTCGAGCGACGAGGAACGGAACCCATTCGGAAAATTCCGAGTGGGTAGAGCTACCCACTATACCCACATTATCCCCCGGCCCTGTATGGCCTCTCCACCACAACACACACGCTCTTCTGTTCTTCTCATCCCGCCACTACATAAAGTACCTAAATACCTACCTACCTATCAACCTGATTAACATTAAGGAATTATTAAAGGAAATATTAATTCTATAGGAATAATCAATTAATTAATAATGACCTAATTTGCTTATTGGTGGTCTCTTTTTTGTGTAGTTTCAAAATTGTTAATTTTGCAGGCTTTGTGCGAAGAATTAGCTAAAGAACGTGCTGATCGCGATGCGTTGAAGGATGTGGTATCAACAGCTGAAAGCATGTTGAGAGTAGCGCGGGCACGCATCGCTACACTCGAGCGGCAGCTGAAGGAGACCCGGGCAGAGTTGGACACGTCACGACGAAAACACAAAGACCTCGAGCAACTCGTAAACAGACTCGCACATACGCATACGACAGTGAAGTTGTGACACTACATCTACAGTCCGTTAAATTCGGACGGATTTTTCCTTATTACCTTCGTATTCGTACCTTTCATACTCTCTTTTATATGAGATACAATCGATTGTTTACAGATTCTTAGATCTGTACGTAACTTAAGTGATGGCTCAACAAGATGATGAACAACGTTTTCCTTTGCAGTATCGGCAGCGCGAGACGAGTTATGACTCTCGTTCAAAGAAGTTACTTGAAGTTTCGAAAACGGGCGAAATGACCATTGACACTTTATCTCGTCAGCGTGACGCTCTTGAATCTAGGTGGGTTTGTTTCAAGATTAAATACTTTTCAATGCACTTTCATCTAGTCTACATAATTAATAAGTAGGTATGTTTAAATCGTTAAAGATTTATATCGTGTGTTACACAAGGGTTAAAGAGTTACATGAGGAAGCCGAGGCTGCAGAACGCACTGCCGTGTTGCGAGAGTCTGAACAGCGGTCTCGCGCCGATTCGCTCCAGGCGAAGGTAGCAGAACAGGTGCCATAAAGCTATCTCAAATATTACTGTTCCGGTCGTGTTTTTTGAATATTAATGCTTCTTATTACGTAAAGGCAGTATTTTTTATTAAATTTATCTTTTGTCAGGAAAACCGTAGGACAACGGCAGAATCGCGCGTAGTGAAATTGGAGGGTCGTGTTAAGGAATTGGAAGAACAATTACACGCAATGCGTGAACGATCAGTTAGACTAGTTGATATGGAGCGACGACGATGTCTGGAGTATGTGCCATCAAAGGGTAAGTACACTGTTACGGTCTTATTATTAATCACATTATTAATCACTTGACTATTTGATAAGTAATACACATACATATATTTTGGTGATGTTTCAGAGACGGAACCTTCAGACAAAGAAACGGAAATTTGGAAAGAACTGCAAATTACTAGAGTTGCGTTGTCTCGTGCAGAGGAGGAGTTGCGTCAGAGTCGTGCTGATAAAGATAGTTTTTTGAATTCACTGTCTCGAATTGCGGTAATGGTCTCTAAATTATCTGTGTAAAGGATGAAGGTTAATTCTGATTCAAACTTAATAGTCTGCAGTTTCTTAACCCGTCAAAGCAAATAATCCAATATTGATTTAAGGTCATTGTCGTGTAAAATGTGAAATGTCGTTGTATTGTGCTAGAGATGAGATACCTTACTATTTATTATCAGCCAAACCCAAAGAGATTTACGAGTAAATTGATTCACTTCGTTATGGGCCCATGGTCTGATATCACAGGTTACAAATTAAAGGATTTAAAACTTATGTACACATTATAATATGTGTGCGTACTAAAGAAATCAGGATGTGTCGACTTCTATGTTTACAAATATACGCATTTTTGTGCAGTTGGGTCGAAACATAACATTTTTGGATATTTATCTACTATTCCATTTCCATGCGAGGTAGGTGTAATTCAAAATGTTTCCCTTCGATGTAATTTTTGATATATTTCCATTACAAAGTAAGTTATAATTTATTTATGCAAATCTTTATTTATAATTTATTTATGTTTGAATGTTTGTCGTTGCTAAAAATATTAAAAAATGCTGTGCAAATACTTTCTTAATATTCACATTCATATTGAAGATTTTTTCTCGATATTTTTGTTGGAGGAAAAACAAGCGAACAACGCCTATAATAGCTGGTGTGCGGCTTTGCAGTTGCACATGTTGCATCACACGATCTTAAAATTTCATTTCTAATTTAATTTAAAATTATTTGTATTGAGCCCATTTTCATACAAATAATTTTAAATAAAATTAGAAGATATACGATTATTGTCCACCTTAGAGTACCTCCCCACATGTCAGGCACGGTGTTATCATATATAATTTCGCGTTTTCTAAAGATTTAGATTTTGTTCCTAACTTTTTTTTATTTTTAGATTTCCACAATTTTGACGATTATAAAACTTGTGGCCAAACTTTTTTTTTTAACAATACTGAGTTTCTTTATGTCAAACATGTATTATATTATAGGCATATTTCGTTAAGGGCTCGCCAATATCCTACTCTCGCCTAAACATCTCCGCTTATCTATACTAACATAATAAAAAGGTTAAATTGTGTGTTTGTTTGTGGATCTGTGGAACTACTAAACCGATTTCAAAATTTTTTCCACAAATAGAAAGCTACATTATCCGTGTCTAATATAGGTTATATATTTTACTTTGAAGAGAAAGCGAGGGCGGGACGCTAGTCTTTTATAAACAACGAAAAATTAAGTACAGAGTTTAGTCAAAAAGAAGGACTAAATATTGATGTTTTTAATTAAGGAGTGTTTTTAAGTTATTTATATTGTTGCGACGTCAAAATGTTGGTGTAGGTATTAGTTATGATTGTTTTTTTATTATATGGAACTGTGTAACATGCGGTACCTACTAAATATGTGGTAAATCCAAAAGGGAGATTACAATCGATTTTTCCAATCTAAACCTTTAAATTCGATTATAGCGTTTTTCTCGAAACCAGCGTTAAATAAGAATTTCCGCAGAAAACCTTATTTACATTCTTTATTTGATATTGTAAGGCACCTTTTCTGGTTTCATGATTCAACATTGATGGACGTTTTTATTTGTTTTACTATATTTTACACACATAAAAGGGGTTACCAAAATGATTGATGTAAAATATGTAAATTATCTCCTTAGGAGATTTCTTTCAGCAAGAGGTTTTACTTTTTTCTTGAAAGCATATCATAATAAAATAATATTTTAGCAAGGAGACGCAGCTGACAGCTTGGAAGACAAAATGGCCACAGAACTGTTGGATAGAGAACAGAAAATTGTAAAATTGCAACATATTATTGAGCAACTTCGGGAAAATGAGAAACTAATGTTTGTATTTGTTATAGTCCGATTTTTGATTGCGATAAAATATAAAATCTAATATATCAATGATACATTACGTTTGGCAGGGAGCAGAGCATGACTCAGTACGAAAACCAGCTGGCCACGTTACGCCTGGAGGTGAAACGGCTGCGAAATTATGATTGTTTTGCCAAAGATATTCCATATCAAGATTTACAGGCAGAGGTGATGCGTACAACATCGATTTTTATCCGACTGCGTCCACCAAAAGACTACCAACCTACTGGTTTATTTATTTTGTATCGTAAATTACAGTTTTGACATCAGACTCACAGAAACCGGGACCCGATTTATTTACTTCTTTAAATGGGGTCCCGAAGTAAGGTATAAGGAAGTTTAAGGAAGAGGATGTATGCTGCAATCCCATAGCCGCAGGCCATATCCGATTGTATGAATTACCCAACACTCACAGAAGACTGTCGTAAAACGTATCAATGTGTTTCGGGAGTGAGTGAGAGTACCCATTTTACATTCCATCGAATTGGGAGTATAATGTAATAAGCGATATTCCCCACCCCTTATCGTCTCCCATCGAATCACATAGATAAGTGACTTACAAAACAAAATAAACAAACCATTTAGTGTTTGCTACTGAAAATCTAACTAAATAACATAAATAGTAGGTAGGTATATGAAACAGGGGCATTTTAAGTTAAAAAGGAAATCATAACATAGGTACTTAAGTTAATAAATTACAGAAGGTATAATAAAATAATTTGTTTTAACGTTTTGTGGTTAATTTTTATACGCTTATTTTTTTTCAATGAATAACGTATTAAAACGATTGTCGTAATACAAATTGATGTTCCAGTTATTAGAGTTGCATTTGCAAGTGGAGTCGCTGTCGCGCGAGCGCTCGTCGCTGTTGTCTGCAGCCGCCTCCCGAGCGCTGATGCTGGAGCGCCACGAGCGAGCTGCCGAACTGTTCGCACGGATAACGCGCGCACGACGAGAGCTCGCTGCCCTGCTTGACGGACGCTCCGAACCACCCTCCATCGATGATAGGGCACGTGCAGAGGTCAGTTTCATTTTGATTAAATTCTTCAAAATAATAGATACAATGCTACAAAAACTTAAAACACCCATTACAAAACAAAACCGCTAGCTATTATTGGGTTGTGTTATCTATTGGTAATTGTATTGCCAATTGGTACTCGATAGTGACTAGGTAATTAGAAGATTATAGACTGAAATAATGTAACTATCATTAGTATTGGTAAAATAGCGTCTGCTAAAAATATTATGTTACACTAGGTCTGTCTATTGTTTGAGCAATAAAGGTATTACAAACATATTTGAGATTAAAAACGATGTGTCAGAATAACGACAAATTTAAAAATATTTTTAATAGCTTCAGGGGAATTTCAACATTTTTGTTGTCATTTTTATTAACTGTCCGTTGCGCAGACACACATTCACGGTATTTTTCTTAAGTTTGCGGGATCCGCGCGGATCCGCATAGTTATTGCGGGATCCCGTAAACCTTCAAATGATGCGAGCTCCCGCAAGGTTGGGGGATCCCAACCTTTTTTAAATAATTGAACACGTGTAGCGGCGTTTATCGGTATTTTATTACCCCCCCCCCCCTAAAAAAGGAAGGGGCGGTTTTCGACGCAACACATATAGGTATCTGGAAAACTATTTAAGTTAGGGACTTGAAATTTGGTACATAGACTTTGGTACATTTATCTCGAAATTCAACCGCCAAGGATTGAAACAGGGTAAATTATATTATAAATCCAAATGTGTTTGTTTATCTGTTTGTTTGTTATGTCTTCGTGACTAAATCACTGCACCGATTTCAATGAAATTTTGGCAAAGAGGTAGCCTGAAATCCGGAAAAGGACATGCACACTTTTTTCCAGGGAGTTCCATTACTTTTAAAACAAAATCCACGCAGGTGAAGCCGCGGACAAAAAGCTAGGAAGAATTATAAAAGAGAATTAAAAGACCTGAGAAATAAAAAGGTATCCATGATTTATTATTGAACATAAATTCTCCATCCTAATTTGTCAGCTACTTTGTCTCATAATGCTGTTTTTAAATAAAAAAAATAACCAATTAATAAATATGATTTTTAATATTAGTCTTGGATCATATAGACGTTTTGCTAATTAGACGTTTAGCTTTCAAGACATTCTGTATTTCACTTTCAGCGACTTGGACATTGTGCGAGTTGGACGATTTGCTAAATACGTATTCTGATTGTAACATAATATTCTGCTATATGAGATGCGTCCGTTCTCACGTCATGTCACGTGACGCTTTCTTAAAAACAGCAAGTTTATAATTACAGTAAATGAAACAAGTTTGATTTATTTATATATACTAAGGAAGTTTAAAAACGCATTTTTTAAGACTAATTTATAGGGCTTGATATATCCTATTTATGTTGTACCTAAGTATCATAGGAATTATATTCTACTAAAATGCGCACCGGATGTGGATGTATAAATAAAAAAAATATTATTAAAGCAGCTGCGTGTAATTTTGTTTTTTTATTCTCTACTTGTTTCCCGTGATGATATGGACAACTGAGCTAGTGGGAATAAACGCCTATATTGCTTATAAACTTGGTGTTCATAAAATATACTTTGCTAAATACAGTACGTCGTATACAGATATCAAGATCACTTTCATCGGTGTGCGCCAGTGGAGCCGATACGTGGTCGGCGTTGCGTGGTGAGAGGGCACGAGTGCTGAGGTTGGAAAGCGCAGTGGTAACACAAAGCCTTCAGCTGGAGCGCGAGGGCCGCGTGCGAACCCAATTAGAACGACGAAGAGCGATACTAGAACGTGAGATGTTACGAGCGCAACACTCCGCCTCGCAGTCAGTCGTACAAAATCCTTATTTGGTAATTAACCCATGAAGCAATACCTTTGACTTTTTATTTTATCCCGATCTCTTTTTATATTAGTAGTTCTGTTATTAATGGGTTTGACGACTTGTTCAATGCTATCGATAAGGAAATAAGAATAATCTATATACTAATATAATAAAGGGAGTGCGAATTTTGTGAGTTTGTGTGTATGTGGAGGGTAATCTCCGGATAAAGAACCTTTGAAGGGTAATCATTGAAAAATTATTTCACCATTTGAAAGGTACATTATTCCAGATGGACATGGGCTATATATTATGTGCAAAAAAATTGCCGGGCATGCAATGCAATAAGAAATAAGAATGTGAAGTACGTAAATTAATTACAGAGCCATATAGTGTTCGGAAGCCAGTGTTATTTATGACATTATCCATAAACAATACAAAGAATGAAAGAAAGAAAATAAATGTTTATTGACACAATGTTATATAATACAAGTAAATACGAAAATTAATAGTTAGGTACTATTTATGTATTAAGCGGGTCTTAACGAGTATAATTATCTATTATTATATATTATATTATTTTAAATAAAAAAATATACGCTATATATATAACTGGTAGAGTGCCATAAAGATTCAGATCCACAATGTCCAAAGTATTAAAATGACCAGTGCGTCAAAAGGTCCAATGCTACAAAATGATCAAAGTATCGAAACGTCCACAGTATCGCAATCCCCAAAGTTACGATATGATCAGAGTATCAAAATGACTAGAGTATCAAAAAGACTACAATATCAAAATGACTAGAGAATCTTGAGAAATTTTATTCGATTGTTATTCCATGCAATTTTATTGCACAAAATAACACAATTTCGTCAAAAATTCGATGCGTTGACTGACATGTGTACCGTTCGGTTTTCAAAACACATGAATTAAAGAATTCATGTCAACCCTATCGAGAGCTACTCAACATAGAACAATATTAGACTCTACGTGATTGCCCTAGAGCGCTTGTATATATCTAGTATACCCAGTGTAGCATTAAATATTGTTACAAAGAAAACATTGATATCTTTTTCACATTATCATTTCATTGGAAGAATTTGTTATTTTAGAAATAAATAGGTAAGCATTTTAAAAATATAACGTTTATTCGAAATGGTAACCATCTGACTTTTTGTCAACCCTATTTTTCTTTAAATTATCAGTTAAGAAATGACCAGTTTGTCTTTTGTAAGCAGCAAGTCCTAAATCATCTTTTAAAATTTTAGGAGCATATCGTTCAAAAGGGAAATCTCTCTGGATAAAAACTTTTGCTTCCGAACGGGATTTCTTCGGCTTCTCTCCTTCACAGCTTTAATAGTCAGTTTAGTACGAATAGCACGTGGGCGGTCAGACCTGTTTCTGTCACAAACAGAGGACGTTTCAATGTACCTACCAATAGCCCGGTATACAAACACGGCTAATACCAAGCGTATGGAGTTTTGTAATTTGCATTTGGGTCCATGCCTACTTTGTGCAATTACGTCAATACGGTTTTCGTTATCACTCTACTCCATTTTAACATTAGTACAATATTGTAACCGTATTTGTGGTTAGACTAGATATATTCTTAAATCGATGTCCAATGCTGTCCAAAACTGAATATTGCCGAAACTAAAAATTGTCCAAATTGAATACTGCCCAAACTGAATGTTGTCTAAACTGAATATGAACTCAGAAGTAAGTATATTGGATCACAAATCAAATAAATAGCAATTTAATGAGTTAAATTAATTTATTTACCAAATGTATTCTTAACACAGCATTAAATGGTATAAAATTTAATAATTAATTATTTACATCCCAGTCGTATTTAAAGTTTTAATTAATAATAGCTATAACAGGCGTTACAGCATAAAATCATAATCAAATATCCAAATTATTGAATCACATTGGACGCATTTCCTATTGGACAAATTTCATATCACTCATTTTAAATTCTGCATAAATTTCATTTTTGACATATTTTATTTTGGACAAATTTAGTACCTAATGGACATAATTACATAATTACATATTGGACAATTATCAAATTTGACATAAGTCACCAAACCCTTATATTATAGTAAGCTTGAATGGTCAACGACGTTTATTTATGTTAAATATAATTTTTGCAATTTTTTCATTTCAGATTCAGGAATATTTTTGGTCTAAGTAAATAAATTATGAAATATTTGTTTACAATTAATGTAATTTGTTTGGTTATTATAACTATGACTATAAAATAAATAAAAAATGACAATAAGTCTCGTAGTTTTTACTGAATAATATGAAAAAACGAAATGGCACAAAAGTATTTATATTTATTGTAAAAAAAAAACAAAAATTACAATAGACGGAAGTTACATGACACAACCTTGAAAATATAATTATAAATATATTTTTAAATTCTATGACCTGCAAATTTGAACATTTTGCATTTCTTTTCGTCTAATCGTTGATTAGATATGAAAAAAGGCACATTTCTTGTTAATAATTCGCTTTCCGGTTCCGTTTTTAAAGGAATGAAACTGTTTCCTTTAATTGAAACGGGAGTAGCAGCATAAGTACTTATGTTTTTGCTAACGCCAGGTATCCATTTTTGGGTGTCAATGTTTGTTATAGCTTTCTTACGATCGAGATTGTCGCCTTGGAACTGTTCCTCATTCGTTGGAATATAAGTTTTCTTAACAAAATTACCCATTACTATTTTCGTAGGCTTCGCTTCTTGCTCTGGTTGATATATGTTGCTTCCTTCATGACATTCAAATGTTTTCAATTTATCACGTCTGTTATATTCAGCAACGTATCTTTTTCTCATAGAATCATTGTCTTTAATAAATTTTGGATCGTAGGGGGCTCCCAACTCGTCTTCTAGGATTTTAATTAAATCGTCTAAGTCATCAGGGGGCATTGCCTTGCTATGTTTATTTTCCAAATGATATGACTCAAGTTCTGTGAGCCTCTTCTCCAGGTAATTTATTTTTTCTTGATCCTTTCGATTTTGCAAATTTGCATTTCGTGTTTGATCTTCTAAAGTTAAAATTATTTTTTCTAAATGACATATTTCTTGTTTCCTTGTGTCCAGATCAGTAATAAGGGAATTGATATCATCAGCTTTTTCGCTGAGTTGTTGGTTCAACTGAAAAAATAACGTAGATAAGATATTAATTACAATTTATATTATTAGGTACCTATCTAATGTATTCCGCATAAAATATGTACATCGATGTCTGCTTGTGCTTTCATTTCCAAGTTATTTCTCAGAAGTTTAATTATATTTGCTTGTTCTTCTTCTTTGTCTGACAATATCTTGATAACATTATCTCTTTGTTCTAAAAGACGCCTTTGTTCTGCAATGTTTTCGTCTACTTCTAATTCTCTGTTTTGTAATGCTTCTATTAATTCTTCATTTTGTCTCGTAATTTGAATCAACTTTTGTCGTTGCTCATTTATCTGTAGGGTTTGTATTTAGAAAGTTTTTAATTACATAATATAAAATATAAGATATTATTTTATAATTCAAGGTAATAATTCCATTATAGACAATCATTCGGAAGGGACTAAATAATTTAAGATCAATCCTTATTTTGTTGGATGATATTTACACTTATGTGGTTATTGGGTTAAAGAGCGCGACCTGATTTCACGGCATATTTCATATTCCTCAACAACTTTATATCTTTGGGACGGTATTGGATCCCAAGATAGATTTTTTTCTAGGGTGTCGGGGCTCACTTCAATTTGTATCATGTATGTTTAATACAAAGATTAAAAAAAAAAAAGAACTTTATAATAATTCCTTGGGAATTTATAACGGTTCAGGTTCCTATTCATTGTACTAAATTTCAAAAATCATAAATCCAGTAGTTAGTTTTTTTGACGTCCGATATTGTACATGGAGCTTTGAAGATGATTCCAGTGGGAACTTTACAATAGATCTGGACAACAAATACCCACCCTAAATGTTAACCCAGCACATAAGTTAACACTATGCTAAGTTTCATTAAAATCCGTTGAGCGGTTTTTGCGTGATGCCCGTTTAGACTGACAGACAGAGATGAATATTAAAAGAAATGTTGTTTTGAACACTGTATCATGTATACCTACTTAGATTTTTTTTAAATATCACGTACAGACACGACTTAATATTTTATTATATCTATAGAAAATGTTACCATATCGTGCAAATCATCCAGGTTTTCAAATCCACCAAAATCTTGACGTAATTGAGTAATATGACTTTTAAGTGTAGACAATTGTTCTTCGTACAAGCTCATTTTAGATTCACTACAAATTAATGTTTTCACAGAGATTAAGACGAAAAAATATACACACACTTCCTCCAGTATTGCATAAGTGTACCCATACTCGTAGTTCTGGCGTCGGAACGCATAATGTCCAATACGCAAAATACTCAATACGCATATATTGTTTATGACGCTAAATTTTTAATTCGCAAAACGTTAAATTAGCAAAATGTTCAATACGTTAAATGTTCAATACGCAATATGTTCAATATGCGAAATGTTCAACAGGGAACATGCATGAAACCTGAAATTTACATCCACTTACATTAAAGTCGTGCTGACAACATTGGCGCAATGTTCAAAACTCTCGATTAAAAATAAGTACCTACGCGGGGAACTCGGAAAGTTTTGCGAAAAAGAAAATGTTCAATGTGTTCCAATTTTTTTATTACATTTTTCAGTTTTATTACTCTCCACTTGCATCTATGCAAAGTTTCATGCGTCTGAACCAAGTTTGAAAACATTTTTTTTACTTTTCCTCAGGTACCTCTTTCACAGCCTCTTCAAACGTAGTCAGCGCGTCTTCCGGCGACGAGAACTGCTTCTCTTTTAGTTGGGATTTAATTTTGGGAAATAAAAAAAGTCACAAGGTGCCAAGTCGGGACTGTATGGAGAGTGGCCTAAATCTTTAACCGGAGTACTGTCCAAAAAGTCCGTTGTTATAAGCGCTGAGTGACCGAGCATGTTATCGTGGTGCAGCAGCAGTCTACGGAGATCTGTGTTTGGACGGTTGTTACTCACTGCATTAAAAAATTTTGGCAAGCACGTGAATAAGGACTATTCTGCATTAGCGCTCTTTTGATTTCGTACAAGTACAAATATACAATAGTACAAAAACTTGCGATTAAATTTTTTCTAGCGCTTTTTGCTATTTTCATTGTGGTGGCTTATTTTGAAACAGTCAAACAGTAGGTTGACGCTTAATTTCTGGATCATACAGGTAAATCTAAGATTCGTTACTTATGACAATTCTGTAAACGCGCTGAGATGACCCTGCTTCACATTTTGTATCACGGCACCATTCTACACGGAACTTGTTTTTGAGCCTCGGTGAAGTTGTGCCGCACCCAGCGCGATACTAACCTCCTGACTCGTAGATGTCCATGTAATATTTCATGCACACTCCCAGATTCAATCTGCAATGTCTCCTGAATCACCTTGTATGTAATTCGCCTGTTTTCAAAAATTAAATTTTTCACTGCCACCACGTTTTCTTCCGTAACAACAGCCAAACTTAAAGACTGCGCTTAATTTCATGGTACCAATGATACACAGTTGTCATTTGAAGTCTATTAGAAGAATCTTCAGGTTTTAAAGGATATTTAAAATCATAGCGCGGAAAAATTCTCATCGAATATCCTTTTTTTTTCCAGAAATAATATTTATATTCAATATTTTCGTAAAAAATATGGAGGCAAGTTTAAATATGGATTTTGTTTATATGTTATGGATAGTCATAGTTTTAATTGACATCAAAGCCAGCCAATGTTCCATAGATAAAAACACTTTGTCGCAAAACTTTCTGAGTATGGCGGAAAAAAATAAAAAGAAATAAATGGTTAAATTGTATTAACTTGAATTCAGATCCCCCGAACAATTATTTAACCGTAAGAAGTTTTTTAAAAGGTTTAAAACTAAGAATTCGATTTATTATGGAAAAAAGGTGGCAAATGAGCATATTATCCACCAGGTAGTAAGTGGATATTGTCACTCATGGACATCCGCAATGTATGTCAACATCAGTCCAGTATGACAAACATTAGCACACTCTCGGATGCGCTGCCTGCCTTTGGAGATTTATCAAGAATGGATTGGGAAAATGGGGAGGGAGGAAAATAAGATAGGATTCCCATTCTAATGGGAATGGGTTCTGGTATATCTCACTCACTACCGAAACACGTGCCTGCATTGGAGGAATAGGATAAAGTGGGAAATGCAGTGGGAAATTTCACGGTAGTCCTTCTGTGATTTTAATCTATTTCCGATATTCCCAAAATTACTACCAATTATTATTACCCGAAATGTTAACACGCATTATGTTATGTATAATGTTCAATGTGCACAAGTAATGTTCAGCTAGCGACTGTATTATCAGTTTATCATTCCTTATCAGTTTGTGTAGCAAGATTTTTATTTCTTATTTCGGTGTGCGTTTAAGAAATTTCTCGCTTATTGTCGAGAGATTTTTTTTAAATTTATTGACAATAATAAGATTAGATTAGCTAACGGCTAGTATCAGTAAGGTGAGAGGTCGTCTATGTCTCTCGGAAAAATTATTACCTGCCTCGACTTTTCACGGGTATAGGTACACATATTTAGAATTTTTCTATGTAACTGTACGATATGAATCGAGAGTCAGTCAGTCAAAAGGGATTAAAACTTCCCACCGGTCAGATTGATCGGACAATCAATCGGACCACCGGGAAAACCCCGTGTACGTCAAGATCTAAAGGCCTAATAAAAAAACCGAAAATCGACACCCTATTACTATCCATTCCAATTACGAAGTCCCTTTTGACAGATGTCAAATAGTAGGGTATTAGTGAAGTACCATTGTCTAACGACATCGATTTTCGATTACTGTTACGAACAAATTTATATCGAGATGACAGAATTTAAACTATTAAAGATTAGCATGGGGTTTGAGGTTAAAATAAAAAACAAAACCTTTTTAATCAAGTTTTTAATTTTAATTAGATACGTCATCGCTATTCGAAAGCGTTACTTCATTATCGCCATCGTCATCCCACTCATCTGCGTCTGTGGAATCTGCTGTAAAATGTTTGCATGTTCAAATAGGAACTTAGCACAATTATAAGTAAAAAAACTCAAAACAAATATGATTCATTGTATAATTACCTTTAATTTGCGCCCAAATCAACTCTATGGCATTGTATTGGCAGTGGTAAGGTGGAAGCCGCAGTACATTGTATCCGGCTTCTTTTGCCATTTCGTCCAACACATACGTTGGTCTGGCTGGTTTATTAATAGCAACCAAATACTGAAGCTCACATTTTAACATTGACATGTCAGCAGCAATATTATTGTCATTCAGCCATTTCACATGCGCCATTTTGTTGTTGTTTGACGTTGGAGGCTTATTTAATTGTACCGAATAATATGGCGCATTGTCCATAAATATAGTTGATGGCTCCGTCAAGTTGGCTAACAAGGTACAAAACCATTTTTTAAATTTAACAAAATTCATACCTTCGTCATAGTCTCCGGTTCTCTTAGATTTAAATGCCAAAAGGCAGTTCGGAACAAATCCCTTCATGGAACCCGCATGACAAATAATTAATCTTTCCCCTTTGCCAGTAGGTGCTTTTGTGGAGGAGTGAGGTGTGTCGTCTGTCCATATCTGGCTAACTGTATGATTGGCGTTTAGACATGACTCATCTAAAAAGATGACATTATTCCCATCAGTAATTGCCTTGGCCGATTGTAGAAAATTGCATCTAGCTAATGTTGTCTCCGCATTCCATCATAATCCGCCTTTTGTCACATTTTTTGTATGCAAATCAAATTTTCTTTATAACCCTCCACAAAGAAGTTCTACTGCCTCTAAACAGTCCGGATTCTCTTAAAGTATTCGACAATTTGTCGAGCGTTGGCAGTTCGTTCCTGCTATAGTAGCCGTAAATGTGATTTCTTATGGCGTCGGTATCAAAGTTGTGTGTAATTATAGACCTACTTACTTTTTTTTAAGTGGCGATTTTATTTATTGTCTTTCGTCTTATCTTTCCCATGCTTTTCCTTGCTTATCAGGGAAACAGCTTTTCTACTAATACCGAGACCTTCAGCATACTCGGTTAGTCACTTGTGAAAGTGGCAAGAGTGGACTAACATTCTGTAACCCCCGTTCAAAGTATTCTTATAGGCGTACCATAAAGTCACGTGCTCGACTGCGCGAGACGGTTCTTTTAACGGTCACGGCCATTGCAGTGTTTATAAAAATAAACAAAACCAAAGAAATAACAGCCACAACTTAATAACAACAAAGAAATAACAGACAGTAACAACTAACAACAACTACTTAACAGAAATATAATAAAAACTCAACAAAAAATCAACCAAACTGAACACACGTAACGTATACAAGGCTTCTGCACTCGTACTAAACAGATAAACAAAATGGAGGATCGTGAACGCGAGGTGGACACGAATACATAGACACACTCGCGTAAAGACCCGGAACCAGGTCTTTTCGATTCGCGAGTGAGTTACCGATTAAACTATAAAAACTTTGAGTCACGTCACTATGTTTAAAAGTAAAAAATATAACATAGTCCGTAAACGCGGGATTGCGGTAAAATAGTTTTGGTAGGTTGGTTGGTGTGCGGTAATCAAGTAGGTCAAGTAGGTATAGGGCGACGCGTAGTCAGTGTCGCGTCTCGAATTGAACTAATGGCGTCGCGGCTGCGCGTGCGCGCCGCGAGCCGGCCGGTCCCGCGCATGCGCACAAAGGACGTCGTCGCGCGGGCTTCGTAGGATGCGTGTCTCCATTGCGTCTTTTCATTCTGGTGAGTATTTATTATATTTTATATGTTTCCTTTCCAGGTCCGCCACATAGTAATTTAATTTTAGTTTTTGATTATTTTAAGCACGATATCTTGAAAAAAAGGTTGATTGTGTTTGAAAATGAATTGTTTATTATTTTGGATTGGTTGAGATTTCATCAAATGATGATTTACTGCCATAAACAAAGTGTTTATTTTTTCAATTTATATGAAACGTGGAGTTACGTTCTCAGCGATTGTCAAAAGGGACTTCTTAATACATTTTAAAAATATTTTTTTTACCTTTCTTGTAACTGCTCCTCTAAAATACACTGTTTCTTTTCAAGTTCTGCGATGTATTCTTCTTTAGTGCTAAACTCAAATTTTAACTTCTCTTCCGAATGAAGCGCCCCTTTAAGCTTTTGCTAAAATTTAATTGTCTATAAAAATACAAGTTTCATGGAAATGGAAAGTGCAATGCTAGAAATTGACAACCTGTATTTCCTGCATATCATCATTTTGCTTGTGTAATCTGTTCTTGTAATGTTCAATTTCAGAATTTGCATTATCGAGTTCATGTTTCGTATCTTCAAATTTCTTCTGATAACTTATAGCTTCCCCTAAAATAAAGGTTGTCAATATAAAAAAAATATTTATTTATATATTTGAACTTTATCACACAGACAAAATGTACAAAAGACGGACTTAATGGCTTATTACGACATTCCCTACTCGCCAACATTTGGGTAAACAGAGAATTAAGAGAGGTGCATTGTAAAGTTGGTATTATACTCTTAAACATTAGAAAATAAATAAACATAACACATATATAAATATAAACATATACATAACAGTGTAAGTACAATAATACATTAATATTTATATAAATATGTATATATCTTACATATATAATATAATAATTCCCCTTTGCCCTTTCCCATCCATCCTATTCCTCCCTATTTTCTCAATCGTTTCTCCCAATCTATTCCTTAATCTGCAAAGGTAGGCAGCGCATCTGGGGGCGTGCCAACGTTTGTCATTCTGGTTTGATGTTGGCATGTATCGCGGATGTCTATGGACGACAGTATCCACTTACCATTAAGTGGACTGTATGCTCGTCTGCCGCCTTTTTCTATTAAATAAAGAAAAAAAAACCTACATTTCAGATATTCAGGGAGAAAATTTATTATACTCGTGTCTATCTATAACAGATTACCTGTTAATGTTTGAATGAAGTAATATTTGAAACTGCTTACTTAATTTGGATTCCTTCTCTTGTAACTCCTTTGCTTTGTCTTTATAACGTAGTTCTGACTCAATGAGCTGTGTACACATAGACTCTATTTTCTTTTCTAATTTGCTTCTTTCTTCTTTTTCTTGATTATATTGTTTATCTATTTCAATAAGTTTTGTAACATTTGTTGCCATCTCTTGTTTGTAATTCTTAAGAGACTCATTATAATGCTGTGACAGTTCATTAAGATGTTTTTCTAGATCTTCTTTCCTGTTTTGAGAATAAAACATAACATTGTTAATGAATATGCTGAAAAAGATCACGTCAGTATATAAATATTTTTAAACTGACTCCTCTTGTAGTTTTTGACGATCTTTTGCTATTTCGTCTAGATGTGTTGTATGTTCTTTTACAGATTCCTTCATTTTATTTAACTCTTTATCGAAATCTGTTTGAAGTTTTCGATTCTGAAATAGAAAGATATTATAATAGAAAGAAATAATTATATGACATTTCGATATTGGCTGAAAATCATTGTAGTAAGCTAGTAAGCGTTCAGTGCGTAGACAGGAGTCTTAAATTTTATATTTATCACAACCCGTTTTATACCATGAACCCGTGGGTTATGGATCAAATTGTCTCAAGAGGTCTTTTCGTTATGCTACGACATGGTGTTGTTTTTTTTTTTTTATATGTACGAAGACGGCAGACGAGCATACAGTCCACCTGATGGTAAGTGGATACTGTCGCCCATAGACATTCGCGATACATGTCAACATTAGTCCAAAATGACAAATGTTGGCACGCCCCCGGATGCGCTGCCTACCTTTGGAGATATAGGAATGGATTTGGAGAAAGGGTTGGGAAAATGGGCTCTGGCACATCTCACTCACTACCAAAACACGTACGTACATTGGGGAAATACGATAAAGTGGGAAATGCAGTACATTTCAAGGTAGTCTTCTGTGAGAGAGGGGTAACGTGGCCAGTCGAGCGCGCCCAGCGGCTGTTGGATTGCAGCGTGCACTCTCCCCCTCCTAAATTATCCCTCTCCGTCCCTCTCCCTCTCACAAAGAAGATTGTGAATAATAATCTGCAAGATCAGCAATGCACCCACCATACCTACTTCATGAGTGGCGTTACTTTTATATCATTATTTTTTCGTTCACTTTTGACATAAACTCTTCCCTGTAGACCTATTCTATTCAAAGAAATTTTTAAGACAGAGCAATAAAAAATAAGTACATTATTTTTTAAAGATTTCAATAAAGTCTCAATCTGGGACTTAGTTGGCACAACGTACTAGTATATCCAGGTTTCGTCATCACTTACAATCGAAACCATGTCCTTGGATGTTTGGATCACGTATTGTATGGGGAAATGTGTTATTTGGCAAGGGCGGTACTATGAAAAAATAAAGTAGAATACTCGTATGAGCACACGTCGAAAATTGAACAGCCTGAGTAAACAAAAAGTAACTGGTAATTCTTAAAGAGTAAACTTTTTAGTAATTGACCTGAGAATACAACATAAAATATACAAATCCATTCAGTATAAATGGGTTCCGATGTTTATCATTCTTATGTCTAATTGCACTCTACTAAAATTATACTTACATGTTCATGTAATTGTTGTACAGTGCGTTCTAGCTTCCATGTTTGTGACCTGGCGTCCTCCAGGGCTGCTTCTAATTGACTCGCCCTTTCTGCACCCATCTTAATTTGACCTTGTGCTCGAGATAAACGATCTCTAACAACAGAGTTCTTACATTTTTCTTCTTTTAATTCTTTCTCCAGCTCCTAAAATGTAAAAGCAAGACTGTCATTAATCCGGTGACAGTGCTATGTCGAAATATTTGTATGCAGTTAATTTCAAATGTACTGTCTAATATGGATTTACACTTTTTGCACTACATATTGCACGCACTTACTTATAATAACTATGTGTTAATATGGTTTATCTATAATATTTAATAACACTTGATTAATGAGACTAACCTTTTCTGTGAGTTGGAAACGTAAGTTCAGTATAAATTTATACTTGCAGTTTTTTATTTATTTGTGAAACGTTTAACAACATAAGTATTATGTTGAATAATAAAATATATATCGAAATTAAAAGTAAACAAACATGTAATACCTACTTATTATTGCTTATTGAATCTAATGTTTATTGTATAAGAATATACAATAATATCTTACTACTGGAAATACAATATTTATCTACCTATGATTTTAAAGTATTGCTAAAATGGTTTCTTTTATTGTCGATGGTATTAACTAAAAGTCTCACGAACTAAAATGAAAGAAATTTCGCAGAGAAACTTAACACAAGGAGTTAGACTATTTTATCCATACATCCAATGACTATTGAGGTAAACGGATACTATACGCTAATGTCTAAAAAGTCCTACGGGATTTATCTGCTTTTAAACAATTTAACTAAGAACATATATACGAGTATATATCGAACACTACTTTTAAGTAATACGAATTTTAAACGGCTTGGTGTTCCAAGTCGTTAAGAAATCCTAATTCTGGTTTGCCTTAGGTTACATATATTGAACCCCGAGTGTGTGCTGATAAAATTATTTAGGTGAATCTTATATATGATAATAATAAATTGTAAGATACGTTATAAATTGGCAGGGGAAGAGTACATGGTGCATTCCCACAGCCGCTGGGCGCACTCGACTGGCCACGTTACCCCTCTCTCACAGACGACTACCTTGAAATGTACTGCATTTGCTACTTTATCGTATTTCCCCAATGTACGTACGTGTCTCGGTAGTGAATGATATATGCTACAGCCCATTCCCATCCCATCCTCTCCCCCCATTTTCCTAATTCATTCCTTAATCTGCAAAGGTAGGTAGCGCCGCATCCGGGGGCGTGCTATCGTTTGTCATTCTGGACTGAAGTTGGCAAGTATGGCGGATGTCTAGGGACGACAGTATCCACTTACCATCAGGTAGACTGTATGCTCATCTACCGCCTGTTTTCCATAAAAAAAAATAGGTAGGTACTCGTATACTATAAAATATATATCGTTGTTGTTATTGTTTATTACCTCAATTCTTTGTTTATTTTTTAGTGATTTATGGTTATCCACATTACGTAATTGCTTACGAAGATCCTCGTTCTTCGCATTAAGTTCAGATATTTCATGAGTCAAGTTTTCTGTGTGTAACTGAAGATCTATTCTCTCATTTACGCCTTTTCTGATATCAATGAACAAATAATTCGATACGTTATTTTGGAGAAGACCACCTATTTACTTCAGTGCTACAATTTTATACTCGTAAATGCTTATTACATACCTTAAAAATTCAACAACATCATTGAGTTCATTTATAAATTCTGCTTTTACTTCTCGTAGTGTACATGAGAGCATTTCATTTTCAGCATTAAAATCGTTAACCTTCTTCGATAGCTTATGTACATGGATTCCCTTTAATAAATAAAACTATTTTATAATGGGAGTTACTTAAATTCTTAATATAACTTACTTACTTACTTACGTATAGAAGACTTTGTTAATAAGAAATATAATTTATTATGTATACCTTTTCCACTGATTTTAAAGAGTCGAACCAATCGATGATTTCCTTTCTTTTTATTAATGTTTGTTCACATATGGCTACTAAATTACACGGTACGTTATTTATAGCATTTTGTAATTTATTTATATCCATTTTTAGAGGATCCTTTTCAGAGGTAACACCTGTTAATTAATTTATAGGGTTATGATTATGGAGTTGGACAAAAATGTCCGTTTTAACTGTCTTTTTAATTTAATCACTTTAAGAACGACTATAAAAGGAAAAATGAACAAAATCAGTATATTGTATAACTTTTTGTTTTTTGTTTGACCTTGAGGTGTTATTTCCGCACACAGCCGAAGCAACTGTTCCGGAGTCATGTTAGACACGTTCATGATCTGCAAGTCCGCGGCTGGTAAATTAGGCTCTAGTCCAGATGATGACATCCTTTGATAAGTACTTCTCATCTTTGCGTACAGCTCCATTATCGCTTTCTGCAAAATTGCAATTATAATTTATTTATTGCAGTGATAATTTCTTATACTTAAGTAACCTTTGAAACTAACCGAAGTTCTAGATTAGTCAATGGTGAGCTGTAAAACTAATGCAGAAGCTTTGATCGTACCTGTCGACCATTGAGTTCACTTTTCAACTTATCAAACTGTACATTTTCATCTTGCCACTTGATTCGTAGTTTCGTCAATCTGTCGTTTGGAGAAGTGAAGGATTCTAAAATTTTTAAGGAGCTTTAAAAACTATCACTGATAGGTGAAATATACCTCAACAGTATTTATGTAAAAATTATTAAAAAAATGTATAACTTGTTAATTTATAAAGTTTTCATCCTCTAGAGGGGAAATTATCGTGACGTAATATTTCCTAGGGTTAAAAATACATGACATATTTTAGGAACGGCTCAATTAAATAAATCTGTTTACCGTCATTGTTTAACTCTAGATTTGCATCCATTTCAGCTAGTTCCAACTCTTCACACTTACTTATTGTTTCCTGTAAATACATATGTACAGTACTCCAAAACATGAAAAAGCGATCGTTCATCATCGTCTAACTTTCGTTTCTTAGTGCCTTATTGGCAATTCGTAATGTAATTAGTTGCCTTTGAGACAGTATAGGAGTAGGTCGCATTCAATTACTAATATTTATATTGTGCAGTTATAACATAAATTACAACATAATTATGACACCACCTGGTTTTAAAAGAGGGAAATTTATTTATTTACAAGCTCAGCAAGTTATTTAATTGAAGAAAATGTTTTCTTCGAATTAAGAAAAATATATCACTTTTAATTTAAGTCATTAAGTTTAACTTTTAATTCATGTTTCAAAAATGTTTTTATGAACCTAATGTCGTTACGATTCCAAATTCGACTATACATATATCCCTCACGAACACATAAAGTATGGAGATTCATGCTATAAATTATTAGGGGTGAAATATTCTTATTAAGTTTCATTATCACACTTAGTTGGTGGAAATCACACTTGTTATTGCTCTATATATGTCAACACAAAGTTTGAATTTAGAATATCGATTCAAATAATGTTTTATGAACTTTTGATAAACTTTACTTATTTTCAATCAATAATAATAATAATAAATGTATGTGACATAACAATTCTAAACTTTATTTATTTTTTATTTATTTATTGAAGAAGGCGGCAGACGAGCATACAGTTCACCTGATGATGAGTGGATACTGTAGCCCATGGACATCCGCGATACACGTCAACATTAGTCCAAAGGTTGGCACGCCCCTGGATGTGCTTTAAGGATAAATACTTTATGATAACAGTAATAAGTAGGCTGTTATCATAAAGTATTTATTCAATAATCTAAATAGGGTTTTTAAGATTTTTCATTCATTTAGTATACGGTCGTGAATAAACGAAGAGACTGATGTCTCGTCTCATTACACGATGGCTTTTTCATGTTCTCGAGTACTGCACGTTGGTAGCAGTTACCTGTTAGCAGGTAAAAATCATAAATTTTACCATATTTTTTTAAATTGTGGTCAAGAATATGATTATTGAAATGTGTATTGAAATAAGATGAGAATAAACAAGTCGCAAACGTTTTCTACAGATGGAACTTGCTTTGTAAAATCTTAAAAAGGCGAGCTTGAAATCTTGGACGTACCACGAGCCACCTTTAAGAACTACTTAAGAATTCCTTACAAAGGCTAGTGTTTTAAGTGTCTCTTAACTATACTTAACTTTTTAACTATGCTAATAGTAGGACAATACTCGTGTCTGATATGAGCAATTTTGTATAAGAACTTACCTCTTTTGAATGCTTGTCAAGGAATTTGTAAAAAAATATTTAGAAATTTATTTGAGTCAAAAATGCCGGTGACTCGTGCCTGTCAGAAAAGTAGATTTTCACAATTTTAGAAAAATGTTGAGACAAAATGTGTAATTTTACGAGCTCTACTATTTAACAGCATAATGATATGTTTGCAACCAATTTTTTTAGGATTAGTTTGCACATTCAGTGTCGCATCAAAATTTTGGAACTACTTCTAGCCACTACGCACTTACGCTCTCTACGCACTTAACCGTATATTATCTCTGTTAAATTCGTAGATAAAAAATTTTTTTGTACCAAACCACGTAGAGGACTTGATGACCTGATGATTTTTTTTTTTTTTTTTATGTACGAAGGCGGCAGACGAGCATACAGTCCACCTGATGGTAAGTGGATACTGTCGCCCATAGACATCCGCGATACATGCCAACATTAGTCCAAAATGATAAATGTTGGCACGCCCCCGGATGCGCTGCCTACCTTTGGAGATATAGGAATGGATTTGGAGAAAGGGTTGGGAAAATGGGCAGGGATAGGATAGGATAGGATGGGAATGGGCTCTGATGATGACAAAGAGTGGCTTCCATTAGTCCGATTTAAATTATATTAAACATGTTTAAGAAAAGCTGCTTTAGAAAAGTTTAAGATGTTAAGAGGACTGATACTCCATCTCCACACCACAGCACAATAATAACTACAGATTCCTATTATGTATACAGTGTACGATCACCAACTTGACTTCATTTTGAAGTGAGGTGTGTCCGAAAAAGGTAGTGATGATTTTGTGTAGGCGGGTAACGTAAAAGTGAAATTTAAGAATACATTTTTGTATTTTAGTATCAAAAATATTTAACGTTGCTTACTTTTTACTTTACATTATTATTACTATAGATAAAGTATGCATTTTGGCACACTTTATTTATCTATATTAATAAATGTTTTGAATTATTTAGTTTCTTTTTGTATTTTTCGTTCATGTTATTTTGTGAATCGTGATCTGGAATATTTCTAGCTAAACAATTAAGTATGTATTTTTGTACACTAAGAAAATAACATAAATACCTGATCAGGAAGAACAGACGATGTGTTTCTAGTAGTGTGTATTGATTTTGGTTGTTGTTTCTGAAAGTAAACAAAAGATCAGAGACAAATAATTTTATGGAATATGTGGCCGTGAGGCGGCTTTCTTACCACCGCACTCATCACTTATAGCCGTCGGACGTAGGCAACCTTAAAGGGCTGGGATTACTTACTGCTCTGCTGACCTGCTCTGCTCTGTCTCGTTGAGTCAAACCGGACTATGAAACGTCGCAGATTTTCATTGGGGGCGGTTGTTTTAGAAAGAGACTGTATGATATCAAGCTTTGTGAAGACTACATGAGTAAATGCAGTATAGAAAGGGAGGACTTGCACCACGCGTTGTGGGCTTATTCACTCTACGATTAGGAACGTGCGAAGATGCTGGAGGGAATCGGCCGCGGGGAAGAGGAACCGGTCCATTATTATGACCTCGTGAACTTTTGTTCACGTGAGCGTGAACGTGCGACTATTTTGTATTGTAAATCTGGTCTAAACGCGTAAAATTAAAGGTTTTTGTTTACCTTTTCGACCCGACGTTTCGGCACGGGTTACACTAGCTGTGATCTCGAGTTGACTGAAGGGGCTACCCTGTCCAGGATGGGAGCTGCGAGCAGTTTTATCAACTACGCACATTTGATCTTACATTCGGAAAAGCTGCGACACTACACTAACAATGTCTGTGGACGTATTCGACGGTAAATCGTAAATGGTTATATTTCTTAATTTCGATTGCTTCACGTACAATCCTGCGATCGAGGAACACATCGCAGCTGTAAACGAGTAAATCAGCAATAGCCGAACACATCCTCAGCGCTGGAATTAATCACTGGATAAAACTCTGTACTCCAAAAATCCTCTTCATTGAACGTCGCTACTATCTCATACCTCGTCATTATTCGTTTAAGACAATAGTCGCATAAATCATATTTAACTGAGCTGATCAACACCGAAGGGACGTTTATGTAAAGTCCATGCCCCAGAAAGGGGAGAGTGGATTCCCTAAGAAACACAAACGTAGAGGAAAATTTGTAGGGAAGCAGAGGCAGATATGCGCTGGAAGAGTAGTAGGGTTGTTAGGATCATGGGAAGAGGATGGTCATGCTCTGCCGATCAACACTGCCCTCGTAAAAAAAAGTATTGGTAACACTTAACAAAAGCAGTAACATTATATTCGGAATATAAAAATAAACAATGGTTATTAGGTGTTCTCTTTGTTTTACCCAAAAATTAAAGTTTCTAACTTGATTTTTAATTAATAAAAATATTACCAATATTTTTTTGCATTATCCTCGAATGCCATGAAAATGACATTTTTCGAAGAGTTGCAGAATAGTAATCAATGACAATTATGACATTGTATGATGAAGGGAAACTTACTGTCGGTATGAATTTATTGCTATCGGTTAAGATTCACTAACTTAAAATTTCTGTTTCAAGACTGTTTAAATAGAAATATGCTCTAACATCTGACTTTTGAGATAAAGCAATATAAATTGTTATTTATCAAGACTTCACTACTGTCTCAATATCTGGGAAACCACTGAATGTATCTGCGACCCTCACCGGACTAAATCATCTTAGCCGGTACCCACATTTCAAAATATGTTGCTGTTGGTAGCGCGTTTATCTTGAAAAGTGTGTGACGTTGCTGTGATTGGGTTCGGGCTATTAATAATGTTCCATATCAGTGTTCTATTCTAGTACTATAGTCACTAAATAAATTCCTGTATACTAGTTATTCTTTCACTCAAATACGTCTACCTACATCGTATTCCTCAAACGTAAAAACCTCCAAAATGTTTCTCTCTGCTTAACTTAAAGAATTGCTGGTAAAAACTCCTAAGGCGTCAAACATGCATAATATTTTATTTTTGAATGAAAAATCTCAATAAATAATTTCGCCTGCAGAACTTACTTGTGGAACTGGCACAGTTATAACATGCGAATTTTTTCCTGATTTGAATGGTGGCATCAAATTGTCATTAACCACTCTTTTAGGTATCACTGAATATTTCTAAAAAGAAACAAACATATAAGCAGACGAAGAGTGTTCACACTGTTCAGGAGTTTCATCGTTTAGATGAA
This sequence comes from Sesia bembeciformis, assembly GCA_943735995.1. NCBI lineage: Eukaryota > Metazoa > Arthropoda > Insecta > Lepidoptera > Sesiidae > Sesia > Sesia bembeciformis. The sequence goes on along the minus strand of OX031029.1, from coordinate 7,254,630 downwards.
AACTTGAATTTTTTACACAGTTATTTCGTATACCACGTACTATTCATGTCGTTATACCATTATAACACATGGTGAGTCCAGTGGACTTCCTAAATATGAAGTAATTTTGGACCACAATCTGGTGTAGTACCTAGTGCCGATGTTGAATATTACGAATACGAAAACTTCTGTCACCATACCATATTATCAGTCCTTGTTTCTCCACTACTGGATATAGGCCTCTCCAAAGGCTTGCCACACCATCTTCGGCTCTTCTCATCCAACTACCACCGGCAAACTTTTTCAATCGCCAACTTGCATTGGCCATCGCGGCGTTTTCTGGCCTACAAAACCTCTTATGCCACTGCAAACCACACGACGGCCCCCAGTCCTCGGCGTCCCTACTGTTCCCAGCTACGGCAGCCGCCACGGTCACGGTAGGGCAGGATGTGATAAGAATCCTCGGGTTCGGCTAAACTGTGAAAACCGACAATTACATTTTGTGATTTACAACACACGAACTCTGAGCCTTGACGAAAATATAGTGGAGTTGGAATCGATACGGGCAGGTCATTTTGCCGAAGGACCAATAGTTCTGATGGGGTAGACGAGACCTCGAATTGAGGCCACGTACCGGGAAGCGAAGTGTGGGATGCCCTCAGGCCAGGTAGACCTACGACTTGAAAACTTCTAATACTGTGTTTTTTTTATTTTAAACTAGCTGTGCCCGGTATGCGTTGCATGCCCGGCAATTTTTTTTGCACATAATATATAACAAATTAACATACGTATAAACCTTCCTCTTGAATTACTCTATCTATTGATGAAAACCGCATTAAAATCTGTTGCGTAGTTTAAAAGATCTAAGCGTACATACAGAGGGACAGACGGCGGGTAGCGACTTTGTTTTATACTATGTAAAGACTATGTAAAGATAAGGCAGTCTGGTGCTTACTATTTATTCATTTAGAGTCGATATACTGATAAATGAATCAGATACACATATTAGATGAGTACATACAAATATACTAAAAGCTCAAACTAAAAAGCTAAGTAAGATATACGGTGTCCCGGGGAGCGGTGATGTTCGCCACGTCTAAACGAAGCCTTTGGGTGGGAGCCTCACTACGCGGTCCGTAGAAGTATAAACAAGATTATCCTAAACTATTATTTCGCTCTTTATACTGTGGAACTATAACACGGGCAGTGGGATACGCCCAGATGGCATCTCTCTTCTTACCAGGATTGTTGAAGTTGGTTGTGTCTTTTATTAAAGATTTTATTAAACGATATTGTGCCTCTTTGAGGCTGGTGAACGACCAAAACTGCTGGTGAAATACAAAGCAAACTGTTTACTCTCCGCGCTGCCGCCGGTAGAAGTCGTTCTTGGTCGGGGCGAGAAATTCGTTGTGGAACCTGCTGCTTCATCCCACTTCCACTGGTATCATTTGTTCTGTTTGCGGGCATGACTCTTCCTGCCGCCGAATTTGGACGCACGGACTATTGAGGGAATATAGATTTAAATAAAACAATATAAATTATTAAGATTATTTTATAAAATATTAGACAGTTTGATATGAGACCTGTCTTTCGCCAAAAAATATCCAGCTAATTACAATAAGTTATCCATAAAGTCAACGGAACGTAGACTTATTAAATGAGTTATGTTTAGTTTAGATTCCGAATAAACTACCTATAATCGATTTGATGGTTAAAAATTACAACAGTAGAATTTAAAAAAAATTAAAGCTTGTATACTCGTATATTAGCGATAATAATAGTGGTATGTTATTGTTCTACATCTGTTGTTTGAAGCATTTTTTTTCTATGAATAAATAGTGCAATTCTCTTTTAGGTGTGTGTCGTACTTTGGGATTATTTTTAATTACCTACTCGGCGGATTGGGACTGTTCTGTCTTCCTAAGAAGAAAAGGCATTAGTAACTTTTTTAACGAAACCATAATAAGTAACATTATACTCGAAAATTAAAAATAAAGAGAATAAACAATCCTTAGTTTTGATTTGGTCAAAACAATGATTGGTCTTTCTGTTTTATCCAGAACTCAATTGATTTTGGATCAACGGTGGATTCAGGAACTGTACCTATACGTAGTCAGATTGGCAAACTATCACAACTGGTGTAGTTTGTACCACACAGCAGCATACCTCCTTGTGTTGCAGATGTCCATGTTCGGCGATAACACTTACAATTACTTGGGACCGCATGCTCGTCCGCCTACTTCCCTATGAAAAAGCTATCGACTCTTATGGTCAGATTACGAATTCGAACCATGGACCCTATTACTGAATTTCTGTTTTAGTACGAATTTATCATATATCAATTATTTATCATATATCAATTATTTATCATATATCAATTATTTATCATATATAAATTATTTATCATATATAAATTATTTATCATATATCAATTATTTATCATATATCAATTATTTATCACGTCAATTATTTATCATATATCAATTATTTATCATATATCAATTATTTATCATATATCAATTATTTATCATATATCAATTATTTATAATACTTATACCAATTATTTATCATAAGCTTGACGGTGAAGGAAAACATCCTAAGCAATCTCACGTATTCCAGAAATAAACAAAATTTGGAGCACGCCTAACGTCTAGCACTGGTGATAGCATCGACATCGACGTATAATAAAGGAGATAGTAAGGGTAGTAAGGCAAAGGATAGTAAAGAGCTATTTACAAAATAATCCACCCCCGTGGTGGTTTGTGACCCGAAACTCTATAAATAATTGCGAGAGAGGCTTATACCTTACAGAATAATGTTGTCGTATACGAGTATTTGTGCCAATGTGTGAGTACATGAAAACCAGCGCTTGCTCAATGTGCAGTCAGCAATCAGTATATGCTATCGTACATTCCCACTGCCACTTACCTATATTGCAAATTTACTTTCTCTGATAATAATGTGACAATAAAATTTGTTATTTATTTTGCTGTTTACTTATTTATATGTTTATATCTAACAACCAAAGGTCGACAGAACATTCGCGGTCCTCTAGCCATATTTACGTTAGCTTTTTCTACCATTAGCTAGTACCATCAGATGGACCTTTGCTTTTCTGCTAAGTATACTATAAAAATATTTACTAATTCAAGTTTTGTTAGCGCTAACCTCTTTGAGTCGGAGGCGTACTGCATTTCTTCCGGGAAAACGTGCGTGCGGCGTTTCATGCTTTACTCTCTGCTGTTTTTGAAATAATCAGCAAATTATTAAAATCAAGATAGAAATGTCACCACGCCGAATTACAAAATTACATAGATATTGTTCTAATGATACACCGCCTAAAGAATGTCATTGAGTCCACTTGAAATTATCATCCTTTATTTTATGACCGTTTGGTGTCGTAAAAGGCAACTAAGAGATAACAAAGCCGCCACTGAGCCCTGAGGAACTACATCACTTCTAAAAGAGTGGACTCACCAACCCCTTTGACCAGTGTGGCGTAGGTACATCGCTCATGCTCAAGACCATGTACACGAGGACGCGCATGTCCAGCAGTAGACGATATGAGGACTGGTTACCGTATATTTATAACCAGTATATTTATAATAAGATTTTCTATACGTTTATATCTTGATTCTGTTTTTCTATGAACAGGCTATTGTATTAGGTTTAGAGCCAGTTACTTCGGAGCGTAACACGATTCAGAACAGAAATAAAATTTAACTTATAAGCAGCTATCCAGCTAACGACTGTCCAGTTAGAATAAAAATGAAACTATTCTCCGATGAATAAGTAAAAAACAACAATTGGATTAACGAAATTATTATCTGGCAAATATTTTCTTGTTTTCCCGTTCGTTTTCTCTTTCTCCAATTTTTTTCTTTTTCCAAGTCAAGTCACTCATAAATTTGAACGGGTAGGCGATATGTGCCAACATTTGTAAATGGCGATATAAAGGAAGTATTCTACTGTATTACTTAGGGCGGGTTGCACCAACATCATTTCAGTATGCGTAAATGTTAAAAATGATGTTAACGAACGTCAATGCTAAATGTGCGTAAAATAGGAATCTACGGCGTGTATCTACTACGTCTCCAACGCGCAGTCACCGCCCTAGGCGAGTGGTTTGTGAGGTGGAGGATTGAGGTCAACCCAGAAAAAACTGCAACCATGTGCTTCCCTTTTCCCATGGGCGACACTCATAGCTCTAGGTCCCGTCTGTCCCCACTCCTGATATCCCTTCCCTTTTCGATTAAACTATCCCTTGGGCTAGGAAGACCAAATATCTTGCAGTCACCCTACACCATCGGCTGACCTTCTGAGAACACATAAAAGCTGTCCGAAACCGAGCCGCCTTTGTACTCGGTCGTCTCAACCCTCTTATAGGCGGGAGAAGTAAAATGTCGCTTAGAAATAAGCTGACAATGTACAAACCCTGCGTACGTCCCATAATGACTTTCGCTAGAGTTATCATTGTACACGCAGCCCCCTCCAACATTAAAATATTCCAAACCCTCCAAAATAAATTCGTGCCTAAGGCCGTCGCTGGCCCATGGTACTCTCGCAATGTCGACCTTCATAAAGACTTAGAACTTCCCTCCATCGTCAAATACGTGAAAGACTCCGCCCGACACTCCCTCACCATCCCAACCTCGTAGTAGTTGACAGCCTAACCTATGTCCCCATAGGAATGACGGGGAGGCCATTGCCGTCGTGGTCGTGATCCTCGGCATGTCTTAGACGACCCTGACGACCCAATTACTGCTGCCAATGCGGTTTTTACACTACACCGACTCGCAATCCCGCGGTACCTTCCCAAAACAACGCCCTAAGCCGAGTTCCGTTCCTTCCGCCGCGCCGGTCTACCGGCGGGGGAGCCCTTAGGCTTGTTGCTGCACATACTCTTTCTTCCTGGCTGGGCGCCTTTTGCGCTCGCCCTAAACTATACATGTCCGGTAAGTCTTGAAAGGCCATTAGGGCCACAAGAATTTAGCCATTCCGAAAAAAAATCCAAAAATATCGTACGAGTTTCATTTCCTCCAGTTTCCTCCCTCAAAAGAACCCCCCAGAGCTCCAGTTGCGTCTGCACGCGACCTACTGTAAGGAGCATGTGCGCGTCTTCGATTGCATACGACCGGCCGCTCAACCCGGCGCGACGAGTTTTCTACCCGTCGTCAACAACGATGGATAAACATCGTATGTAACTGTTAACTCTTACTTTAGCAAAAAATTTGATGCAACCCGCCCTTAACCAACGATATAATAAAGTGAAGTAGCAGACAATACCGCAAGTTCTGAAATAGGTTTGGGCCTGGTAGTAGGCGGTCTTGATGACGGCGGTAGTTGGTTAGGCTGTGTCCACTGCGGTATACGACACTTGGTTGGTTCTCTAGCTGCCTGTAATATATCTGAAAAAAGCAATTAATTTATCCATTAGTCAACCTATCTCAGATTTTATCTGATAAAACAAGTGTGTGAGCGGTACGTAATAAAATAAAATTCAAAGCCCGGTCTGTAGTTTCAGGACTAACTTTTCATTCTATTTAGATATGCATGGTATAAAAATATATATAAAATATTGTAGCTACCTTCTATTCTTGATTCAGAGGGTATATTTACTTCAGACATCTTATATTCCTATTTCACATCACATTAGATTTATGTATAAGTTTGTGCTAAAAGATTTGCAATGCGTTTTTTACGTACTATTATTGTATATAACCGTGTACCCTACTCGAAAAATTTAATAATTCCAAAAGTAAAGTCATGCAAAGTCGTCTTAATTTCATGGAAGATCCATAGAGAAAGTGATTATATACATTTTATGCTGCCGGAATAAAAAAATTGTTGCCAGTACATGCTGTTCCCATGTTCTTGAGTTTATGAAATTTAGAGTTGCAATTTATCTTTAAATTACTATCGTGATTTAAGCTTAAATCACAAACATTTTTGTATTGTTGTCGCAATTAAGCCCGTATTACCGACCTTTCTTCCAACCTTCCAAAAGTTAGTACTTGCTTATGGAACGCCATTTACTATTTATGTCAAAGGTTTTATTTTTGGAACATCAAGCAGCTTCGAATTATCTTTGAAAATTACGACAAACTAAGCAACAAAATTTTATATTGTTATTTTGCAATAAATCCTGTCTTTCCACCGGTACGCCTAGCATGACGACTTCGGTAAAACCTCCAAAGGATAAAACTTGTGAGTATATTAATTATGCAAGGACGATAAAGATTTTTCTTAATTGAAATTGCGTGACGATTTGTTTATGACCCAAAAGAGAAGTTCCGCTCACCGTTATACTTCAGATCATACAGATATGATGACACAAAAGTGAGTGCAATGCAAGGTGAAAAATTTCAATTCAGTGTCATTCGGTGAAGTTGATAAAGTTTTTTTGATTTTTCCTAGTTCTCTTGTAAACCAAATTATGTTTAATAGAAACCTGTAAGAACAGATAGAAGCTAATGGAATAGCATAACATACTTAAGCAATAATATTTATTGCATTAATAATTTTGTGATTGTATTTATTTTTATTAAAAAAATGATGGCAATATTGCATTCAACTTATTCCTTCATTTTTGAATAAATAAAAGAATTTATACATTTAATAAACAAGGCCGTGTTTGTACCAGAAATATTTTTGGAAAAAATATCGTTGCGGGGTTCACTACGAGTGATACAGAGCCCAACAGATGTTATAATATTTCTATGTATGTCAGAAGAAATAGTTGTGTTGTTGTGTTGTGCGACAGGTGGCGCAACGCCTCGTTTGACACCTCGGCCAACAGCGGCATCCGCAGCGCGCGCCGCACGCAATGCCACCAATCGCAATGTAAGCCTACATCCATCGCAGAGACTGTCTCCTTCACGTGGACCACCATCACCTCCTGCCAAGGTCACTAATATTGATTTTTAGAATTTGTTTTCATTTGAGTATTATTGGCAATCCAGTAAAGCCCAAGCTGGATTGTGGACCCAATCAAGTGCGCACAACGTGCTAAATAAACTTATTATCCTCCTTCGCTTAACTTTATTGTACAAATGAACAAGGCTCGCAGATTTTCTTTAGATAGGTATGTCATGCCATTTTTTCAAACTGAACCACTTGATACCAATATAAATGGGAACACCTATAAAGATAGAAGACGTCATTACATAATTCAAAAGCAACGCGTTACGAATTGAAATTGAGGTTCGAAACTGGTATAGTCCCAAGTCGCCGATATGATTTTTTTTCGACTGTGTCGTACGATAGAACCTGTACACATCGACAAGGGATGCATAGATAAACGAAAAATGTTATAGAAATCTCCTAAAATGTTACGTTAGCGAGATATTACGATTGAAGCAAACTTTACCTCAGTGTATAAATAAAAATGTATCTACTAATCACGTGCTTCTGTTAATTAAATTGTTATCAAATAACTATATTTGCTTACTTTTATACTTGTATTTTTGGTATAAACAAATATTTACTTATAATTAAAACAATAGTACTTATAATTTACTACATCAAGGAATGCTGGTAAATCAGACATACATGAACAAACAAACACGCGACCAGTTACTTATTATTACAATAAGTGTAGTTTGTTGTACAACGGAGTTGTAGGTAATATCGATTTAACATGACCATAAATCGACATAATATATATCTATATATAATTATTAATTAATAATTTATACGGACTGTATTAAACTTTTTTTATATAATAATATTATTTTTTTAAACAACGCGAAAATCCTTCCTACCCAGAAACAATTTATTAGAAACTAGCTGTGCCCGGCATGCGTTGCATGCCCGTCAATTTTTTTGCACGTAATATATATACATAATATATAGCCTATGTCCATCTGGAATAATGTACCTTTCAAATGGTGAAAGAATTTTTGAAATCGGATTAGTAGATTCGGAGATTACCTCCTACATCCAAACTTACAAACTTTACCTTTTTATAATATTAGTATAAATAATTCATATGCTATTTATGTACTATATATCTATACTTATCCCAATATATCTAGCGGAACGATTTCTTTTAGTAATTGCTCGCGAGTTACTACTCATTTACTGCCTAATTATGTACCACTACAACTTGCTTGCAAATTAAATAAATAAGTCATTCAACTCATTCAATATTAATTGTGCTACTAATTTCAAGATTTCACCGCCCAATCTGTTATTAAACACAATTTGTTTTTTCTTACGACCGATTCTATAATATATTACTCTCGGTTTAAATCATAGCCTAATAAAATATCAGTCTATTTGAAGTAAAAATTTTTTTCGTAACCTGTAGATAAGCGTAAAAATGTAAAAAAAACACGTGTTAAATCTCGGCCGGCAAAGTTAAGCGATTACAGTGCAAAGAGAGAGAGAGAGAGAAAGGCAAAGTGACAAACTGATGCAAAGACGAACGGTTATAGTCCAAGATAGGTAGGTAGGCGTGTACTTCTTGTGATGACTTTGATAATATACACTTTGGGGACTATTGATAATCCTACATTAGTGCTCAGTAACATCTAATGACATAGTGATAACAAGCGACCTTTACCTCAAATTATTTTGGTATCATCTTAAGGACACTTAAGATGCCAAAATTAAATAAATTATGAGTTAGCATCTAAATATTTATTTTATTTTTACCAACAGGTATAAAAGTGAGCAAAAATAATTATTTGACAACAATTCAACCATCTCGGTTACGTGACACTTAAGGACATAATTCTACTTTTTTTTTATTTGACTGCTATGTTATCAATATATGTAGATCCCATCGTGCGACGCAGTTTTGAAAAATAATCAAAATGGCGGCTCGCGTTGATCCCTACTAAAATATTCGAACCCCTTTGGCAGAGATATAGTTTGGATCTATATTTCGGTTAACTTCGGTTCAATAGTTCCAAAATTATGACGGAGTAAACTTCTCAGAAAATCTCAAGAAAGAATCCCGGTTCTATATGTCGTTAGATAGGGTTCATCCATCGCAACGCATAATGTCCAATACGCAAAATGATCAATATGCATAATTTTCAACGCATAGGTATAGGTAATTTAATTAGTAATGCGTTCAATGCGTTCTGTTCTATCTGTTAAATGCGTATAGGTTTAACGTGTTGAACATTTTGCGTACCTAATGAATATTATGCGTATTGAAAATTTTGTATAGGTAATTGAATATCTTGGCAAATTGCTGTATCTTGAACATTATGCGTAGGTATTGAACATTTTACATATTGAACATTATAAGTAACGACGGGTTCACCAAGCTCTACAACTTTTGTCTAAACACCTTTTTTCTAAAGCGTTCGTAAAATAAGGAAATTTTCACTTGCGACTGGCTTTGATCGGACTTTTTTTAAATCAAATTTGTTTGTTTATATACCTACGTACAAGATATCGAATTATGCTGAATTGTAAGATTGCATGAAATATAATATTACTTACGACTTACTTACTTTTCGTTGCAATTTTAATTTCAGGGAAAAAGCCCAATTCAACGCAATATCCAGAAACTAGAACCAAACCACGACGTTAAGGTTATAATTTTGCAAATTTTAATCCACATAGAGTTAACGCGTATTTATGTATAATATTTAGTATTGGACATGTTTACAGGAAAGCCGAACTTTTCAACAAGAAGATTACTCGTCAGATAGTTACATTGTAAGTGACCCACAGACACTACAGTAGCTATTGTGTAGCAACAATTACGATTAGTTTTTTACGTCGAATTCCCCTACTTTTATAATCATCTTATAATCAACCAGTGACTTCACTTTACATTTCCATACATTACTCGTACATTATTATACATTACTAACTAAGATTGAGGCGAAAGTGAAGATATCGATAAATAAAATCCGCGTTACACGTAAGTTGGTTTTCTATGCTAATAGTACAATTATTCCACGGCGCATGGGCAATATATGTTTTTGGTATGACAGTCGTACGACGGATCGATTACACAAGTAAAAGAAAGTAATCCAATTAATTGTTTTTGAACAAAAATGTATGTTATCAAATATTTACATTACGAGTACCTACATTCGTTCGTCTTTGGGAAGGTCACACAAATCTTACACATTTAAAGTATTTTAGTATATTGTATTATTTTTCGGAATGCTTAAATTCCTGTCACTCTAGTGGCTTGTAATCACCGGACATGTTTAATTTAGAGCCAGCGCAGTTTCACGCTGGATAGCCGGTGGAAGGAACGGACCTGGGCTTAGGACGATGCTCTGGGAGGTCAGCACGGGATTAATAGGGTGGCCAAATGACATGGCCAATGACATGCCAAGTCGTGACTAGGAGGGGGGGGGGGACATGACGTTATCAATATGGCCGCGGATGTTGTTCTTTATCTTTAAATATCTTTAGAACTACTTCAGCGATTTTCACGTGTGAGGTATCATATGAAAGCAATTTAAATTATTAATAAAAACTGTAATTAATATAGAAAATTTATAGAATATATATAGAATTAGAATATATGTAGATTTTATAGAAAAAGAATATTTACAAAAAATATTTTTATTTCACTGCCTAATTTTTTTATCATTTTTTGCTTCATGTACCAACAATTTATTATTAAATGTTATTTACCATGAAGCGAGTAGTTTGTTTGTTATATTTAACAAAATTAGGCAGAGTGAAAAAAGTCATATTTTTGTAAATATTTTTGTTTCTATAATATCTATGCTATTAAGTAGTTCTCGAGATATTCGAAAATTAATAATGGGTCGTCGGACATCTTGATGACGTCCTAATTCCCCACAGTCTAGAAGAGCGACTTCCGGTTTTTTACAACTCCGGAAACTATGCTCTAATTAAACGATTATACTATAATGTAGATTTTTGCGAGTATTTGAGAAACGCCCAGGTACGTGCCGGTCGGTACCTGACAAAAGTGTTGGCTGAGGGCCGATGAGCTTTAAACGGTGTCTCAGGTGGAACATCCTTGTTTGCAAGTACTTATATATTTTATACTATAAATCCGGTCTGAAAGCATAAAATTAAAGGATTTTGTTTATCTTTTATTACAATATAAATTGTGTACAAAACGCGATTTTTTTAAAAGTAATATTACTCATATTGTATTGCAGGTGCCACCTAAGCAAGAGCCTGATACATATGATATAATTGAAATCGGGTCAGCGGTGATAATAGAGGAAACTTCAGAAGAGCGTATCAACTATGATAACGCAGAAAATAATGAATCCACCATTTTCGGTAACCTTACATTTATTAAGTCATCTGCGTAGATCGGTACAGAAACATTGGACGGTTAGGTTGATGAAAACCATTTCGGTGCGTTACGACCTAGTCCCCGAATGTCCTTTTCCTTACACTTCCTTTCCCGGAATATGCTATTTTGGCCAATTAAATAGGAAAAGGAAGTCCCAAGTAAAAGTAAGTCGATGAAAGAAAAGTAAGTCCAAGTCCAACAGCAAATGCAATATATTATATTACCTTTTTTACACATACAATCAATATATTCAGTTTATTCCTACACACTGAAAAAGACAATAAACAATAAATCTCCATTTTTGTTAAACACATTTTAATATAATGATGACGTTGAAATCTATTTTTTTCCTAATTTTAGTGTCCAAGTAAAATTATTAAAAAAAATGTTATGCCTAAAAAAATATTTTTAATTTTGTCTAAGTTCTATTTTTTATCAAATTGTATTTATTATATATCCAGCTCGGTTGTCTTTTTCGTTCACCGATCCAGCTACTTTCTATTCTTTTTTTAAATTTTGAAGTAAACTTAATTCCTACTATTGTTATGTCTTGAAACTCTCTTTAACCAAATAAAAAAAATCGGTGGAAATGGACATTAGACGGCGATTTAGTGAACATTTTACTTACGGTATTTCAGCAAGACTAAATTTGTTGATAGATGTTCGGATAAATATTAAATATCAAACGCCAAGTCTTACACTTTTGGACTCGCCCGGAAATAGTAAACATTTAAAGGGCTTAAAGAAAATATTTATTTATTTATTGCACGTTGAAGATAACATTAAACTTACATCTAATGACATACAATACTCTGCAAGGGCACAGCAATTCAAATATTTTTTTTAAATACAGACATTGTTGATTAAATTATAAATTGAATTAAATTATTATTCATTAAATTATAATATTACATTATTAAATCATACGATACATTTATGAATGAATTATTAATTGTTTGTTAATTAATTTATTATTTAAGTTAATTAATTAATACTTAATTACAGTTAATTAATACTTAATTACAGTATGGCTAATTTTTTGATATTTTATTCATATAATCGATTATATATTATAAAAAAATATTGTAAGACGATCGCTGATAAGATAATGCCAGTGATCAATGATCATGAATAATAATTGAAAAAAATATTATTATTTACGGTATTTCAGCATGGCTCATTTTTTTTATATAACTTAAAGGATACCTATGTTAATAAATACCTTAGTCTAGCCATGAATATTGATACAAAGAAACCATTGACTTTTTTACATTATCATTTTCTTAGAAGAATTTGTGTTGTTTTAAAAATAAACGGGTAGGTATTTTAAAAGTATAACGGTTATTCAAAATTGTCACCATGTGCTTTTATACAATCTTTCAAACACTGTGGCCAGTTTTCGATTGAAACACGCACCCTTTCCATGGGAAAATTTGTAACCGCCACCCTTATGGAATGTTTTGGCAATTCAATATTATCATGGTGTTGTAGAGCATTCCATGCTCTCTAACACAGACCATAAATCATAATCGAGTGAATATACTTTCTCATACAAATTGCTCAAATATTGAAAATAAAGAAAATGAATTATCACTGGTCACTTCAGTCACTTGAATGTTTATTAGCCAAATTGATAAAAGCTTCCTGATATTTCGGATGTTTTTGCAGAAGTTTATATGGTCCTACTTTTCCTTTTCAATAAAAAGCTGGATTACAGTCACATCCAGTTAAGGCACGCAACCCTGGAAGACTTCTTTTTGACAATGAATCACCTAATTTATCACTGAATTGTATAATATTCCAGATACTTAAATCTTACATGCTAATTGCTAAGTGATCCATGTTTCCTATCATTATAACTAATACATCAGTATCGGAGCATCTAATAACAACGTTATCACCATATCTAGTCGATGTTGCAGATATGATAAACTATCTTCTTATCTGCTTCTTCATGGCTTATGCAACATAATTCATCATTTTTTAAGATTGAAAACGTAACGTATCAGTAGCGAAAGAGGAATAGTTTATTAAGGAAATGGGAAATTCAAGGAGTAGGACATTCAAAGAATAGAACATTCCGGAAATAGTACGTAACGGACTACTAACTGGACATTTCGGTAACAGGACGGAACGCGCCCAAATGTTAAAAACGTAGGTACCTACTCATCATTTGATATACTCTCTTGTTTATATTAGATACTTTATTTTATAGATATAACATCACATGATATTGATTACAATGAATTATCGCTCGATAGTGTTGGACAGACACGAGGTAAGTATACATAAATTGAAAACGTCGAACATGGAAATGGAAGTAAGTCTAAATTAACAAAAGATGTTTATTATTCAGAAGGCAATCTAAGTCGTCCTCCAACCCCCGTTGTCAGTAGCCGTCCGCCAACTCCGATGAACACATCGAGTAGGCCACCAACACCCCGTGTTGTCAGCAGACCGGGAACTCCTGCACACCAACTGACGCGTAGCGCTACACCCAACCGACCAAACACACCCCAGCGGATTCCAACCCCCACTCAGTCGAAAACCCCCAACTATAACAGAGTTCCAGACCGTTCCGAGTTTCCGTCTGGACCCTGTGGGGTCCTGTCAAATTCCATTGACAATCTAAGAGAGAAGGAGGACATCAAAACTGCGTACACTGCGAAACAAAAACAGTTCAACAGTATGAAGAGAGAATTAGATTTGAAACAAGTAATTTCATGAAAAGCCATTAACGAATTTTAATCAAACTCGATAGTCCTAGAAACTTAAAGGAGAATGCCAGAAAACCGTTGTAGTTTTGGTTTAAAGCGGTCAATGATCGGTTATATATTATAATAATTTCGTGTTGAAATTATTAAATTTTAATGACGTTACCAAATTTTTAATACACGTTTACAATTCGTACAATTTTACATGCATAGAGTAGTAAATTCTTAACCCTCCGTTTGGCTCCGCCGTACTCGGGTAAATATGTATGTCAAAATGTATTTATGCTCTCGTATCTTCTCATCCGGGAGACATTCAAACCACAATTAACACAAAGTTTAAGAAAGAAGCAAATCTAAAGCAATCCAGTGTCAGAAAGTCTACGTCAGCAAGCAATTAGGCGGGTCCGAGTCTAAGTTCACATTCAAGGTAGTTAAGTAAATTCATATTCATATTCTAAATTCAAACTAAACATGAATTTGCGTTGATTTATATAGAGCAATTACAAGTGTGATTTGAATCAACAAAGTGTGACAATGAAATCCAATAGGAACACTTAATAGTAAATCATTTATAGCGTGAATTTCCACTATTTATATGTTCGTTAGAGATATACCTAGATAGATGGATTTTTTCAATATACCTTTTGTATTACGTACCATGACTTCAAAAATTTATTGTGATATGGAGCGTTGTCTATTGCTAAAACTGATTCTTTTGACAAACTGGATATCAATTGATTGCGAAGCCATTTTTCATAATTGTCATCATGCTAGTAATTTATTTTATCGGGAGATTTATACATTAAAAGGCTCCAGGCACAAACCCTTTCTCATTACAGACATGTACTATAATTAAACGCTGGCGTCCTTTGATACTCCTTTTTTTCAAAGGACCTGTCTAGCTTTTATTTTTATGTAACTAGTGTGTGTACGATTCATATACAATTTTCCCTCTGCTCTATAATTCTTTATTTGATCTAAATATTTAATTATTTTTAAACGTTCATCACTTTTCTCCATTAAAATGCTTCAACCTTAGTGAACTAAAACCCCATTTCTCGAAGAATTTTCTTAATGTAATACAGAACCTTTAAAATGAATAATGACAATTAACTTCATTTTCAAAGATTTGATAGTCGGTAGTTCTTTCAATCTTAAATGGAAATCGTAAATCATTCCTCTACCCCATAATCAAAATCATCCAGATCTAAATAAAACCTTTTTTTTTGGCCTGCCCTTTTTTTGGGGTAGGTACTAAATGTAGTAGTTTGCTTTATTGTCAGCCTCTTTTAGTACCTTCTTCAAAGTGCATCTAGAAATACCAGTAGTTTCATCAATTACATGTTCCTGAACCTTATTAAAATAGGTTCTATCATTATTTTTGAACTTGCGTACAGCCTCAAGACAGAAATATAAGTAAACTTTATAAATAACTTTCAGAGCTTGTGAATAAATTATTTTCTCTCTTTTAAAATCAGATGCCATAACTGATTGTAAATTATGGTATAACTACTCTATGTAAATAATTGAATCGAACGCGAGCTACTTTATCCTGTTTCAAAGGCGACTAAATACGATGCGTGTAAGTGCGAAAAATGGTTTTTAAGACCATTTGGCATCTTGTGGCAATTTTTTTGTCTTTAACGTCATAATTTCCGTGAAAATCTTGCCTAGGCTCGAAATCGACGAACATCGACATTAATTTTTTAAATATACAAATGGACAGAGTTTAAAAAACAGAACAAAACTGTACAAATAACAATTTTTTTCTCCAAGATGGCTTTTACGCCAATTCAATCGCAAGGTGTCGGTATAATCATCACGTTGTGGTAGATCGCATCGATTACTCGTGAATAATTTCTCGATGTCTAAAAACCAAATGTCTAAATGTCAAGATTATTTATATTTTTAAAAAGCTTATATTTGTAAGAAAAGAAAATGCGAAACGGTTTAGCAATTTTTTATTGTCATTCTCCTTTAATTAATATATCTAATCAGTTATGCATAGTTATTTTTGATACATTGCTAACATTTATTTCTATTAATTTTTGTTTTTATGCTTTTATCTAAATAAAGTTTATTTTTAGCAAGCCGTTTTGGAAGTATTCGATTGCTTGCGAGGTATGCGTGAGCGCATGGCACAAGAGGGAGTTTCAGGAAGTGGCGAAGGAATCCAAGAGCAAGAATTAGTTGTATTCAACGTAGCGGACTGGTCAACCGAGGAAATATCAAAGCTTTGCCGTGACGCCGCTGCATCCTCCTGCGCTGATGGTGCTGTCAACTACATTAATACAACTACGCCCATTGGTAACATTAAATTGTTAACGAGTAGCGCTTTTTTAAACAAATATATCATCAACAAGCATTTTAATAAAACAATAATATCATTCACCTCACTACTTCGACACTAATTATGTTTTCCTAATTCGTATATTCCAGATGAATGTGCTATACAGGAATTGGATGCTAAAATAGTAGATGTGCCAACGCGATTTGCCGATCTTTGTTTTCAGGCGATCAAAACACGGCAAGAACTCATAAACTGGGTGAAGGAACTAATTGAAATGGATGTTAGTTTGTTACATTTTACCATTTTCACTGAATTAATTACTGTTATTATTATATACAATAAACATGAATATGAAAGATTTTTGAACAGGAGAATGGCAGTGGTGAATCTTCGGAGCGTATTGCTCATTACAACGCACAAGGGCTTGAACTGTGTGAAGCTCTCAATGAACTCAAGAATCATGCTAATGATGCTGTTGACACAGCTACACAACTTTCAAAGTGGGTATTTCATTATTGTATTTGTAGTACATATATATTTCTAAATCTCCCTAATTTAATTTTATTATGACTAAAATATCTCTAAAGAGCTTATTGATTACTTTAATTATTAGTTTTTTCACCGTGTTACAAATATTTTACAAATGTTTTATAGACGAGCATTTAGGGAACGGAATGCCTTGATTGTCGTTGGCGAATCACTGGTACGTGAAGTAGCTCGTCTTCGAGATGATCTTGATGTTCGCACTAACATTTTAAATGAAGTGCGTGAAATTCGGACGGAGACTGAGACTTCAAAGATGCTCGAGGTAACTAGTCGAACAACGCAACATAGCCTGATTAGATTGTTGGTAATAATAACAGTGCTTTAACAAAATTGTAGTTTCCATAGTTCACCACCATGCCAGGAAGTGACATTCTGATGCACGCATCGCTGGCATAACTTGTTTTTTAATTGCGCTGTGGTTAGCGGTTACCGCCCTTCAGTTTTCTAATTGGCACCGCCATTAATGTACATTTATACTACCTCCCATCTGTGATTCTAATCGAACATAATAGAGGTCAGCATTTGTGGCCTTCTAAGGTTGGGTACCGCAGAGGCCAACGAAGGGGACCGTGGATAGTTTACCTATTCTATAATTAGTAGAGTATTTTAAGGAGAGTATTAATTTCAAAAAGTTTCAAGTTAATATTTTTTGTTGACAAATTCCGTGGAACCAGGTAGTTTTCGGCCGTTAGGTATTATAATAAAACGTTCTGTAAATTAATCTGCAAATGTGTCATAGGAAACACGCCGGGAAGTGGACGAAGAGAGAGCAGCAAAAGCAGCTTTAAATAATAAGTTGGCGTCTACTGAGGCACAGTTGCGTCAAGCACGTGGACGGATCAACAAAATGGACCGGCAGTTGCGTGAAGCTGATGCTAGCATTACTAGCCTTACGGCCACAGTGAAGTCTTTGGAAGATCAGGTATGATTTCATAATAAACGAAGATTGCTATTTGTTTTCATAACGTATTTGCCCTTCGTACAATAATCTGCGAATTTGGTGGACACTAAATAAAAAGCATAAATTTAAACCAGCCGGCAGTAAAGGAAAACGAAAGTGCTGTTACTATGAGGTACCGGTGCAAACTGATGTAACAGCAGCTCACAATAAACCGGACATCATCTACGCAAATATCCATCCATGACATCCATGACCATCATCTTCGATCCGCTACCAACTTTTTTACTCCAAATCTCTTCTTGTCGTACTGGCTTTGTGACCAAATCTTTCACTGCGCAGGCAGCTAGATTCTGGAACACCATCCCTACTGACATCCCGAAAGCATCCCGAAACAAAATCTCTTTTAAAAAGATATTTTGGGAACATTACCTCTGCATTTCTTATCTCTAGTGACTCAGCCAGCTCCTTTCGCTTTATCTTTTCTTTCATTTTTATTTTACTTTTGTCAGCAACATGTTTTTTTGTTTCTCTTAATATAACTTATGTACCTAATATAATGTATTCATTGATTATGTATACCTTGTATGTATTATATTTATTCTTATGTATATATGTATGTATATAGACACTCCATTCAGTCGCAAATTTACAATTGACGGGAACTAGCCAAGGATTTGTCAAATGTAGTTGCAAAAAGAATTGCAATATTGAAAGAGGTGCAACCCAGACTGAAAAGGAGGAAATTTTAAGGACTTCTAATGTCATACCAATGTCATGTTATAATGAAAAATGATACCGATGACGCAAGATATAGTGTATTATCGATTTACGTTTATTTTTTTAGTAAAAATTAAATTTAAGTAAAAATATTCTTAGGCTTAGTTTGCTATCGCTGCTGGCGTTCCACGCACCCACGTGTATTTATGTTGCAGCATAGAAACAAGCCTAACCCGCCTTCGTCAGATGAAAGAACTGTAGGTACCCTTAGCCTACAGAAACAAACAGCCAAACACACAATAACAATAGTTAATAAAATTTTGGGCGAGGTTTTGATATCGTTGAGACCGTAAGCCCACCACGCTGGTCCAGTGCGGGTTGGCGCGTCCACTTTTAGGGTTATTTGAACGCTACGGCTTGTGGTAAGTAGCGTTGGAGGGATTTCGCCTATTACGATACTCTGATCATCTAGTCATTTTGTATAATGGGACCTAAATCGTTTTGGGCAAGTGGATGTTTTGTCACTAAAGGTATCTGTCGTCTCGAGCTACATGATACGCAAGGTGCAGGGCGGGGGCACGATGTGACAGATGACAGCCGTCACCTGTGCGGCACCGACCGTCGCGGACTGCGGAGTGAAGACGTAGTGCGTGAGCTAGCGAGCCGATACCACCTTACAACTATCTTCTTGTACATATGTACCTACAAATTACACACATCTTTTACAAGTTTCATAAAACATACTTAAAACCTTATCTTATTTTACTAATAGAGCCGCCAAAAAGAAGTGCAGTTAGAAGCTCGTGCGAGAAAATTAAGAGAATCTTTGAAGACTGGTGAGGTTACCAGTAGTCACCTAGCGCAGCATCGTGACGCTCTTCAAGTCGAGTAGGTTAAAACTTTAATATTGAAATGATTAGGAACTAATCATGTCATGATATCATGAAAATAATAAATAGTGTATTTATAGAATACTAGAGCTCAAAGAACAAATTGAGAAAATGACCACCGAACACAAAATAGCTGTAACAGATTTAAATAATGATTTGAAAGATTTGAAAAATGCTTTGGTAAATCAAGAAATGTTGACGGAAAATGAAATGAAACGCAAAGAGGACGCGGAAACAGCACTGGCAGCGAGTCAGATTACAATTGAAGATTTAAAATCGAAAATTACTAAACTTGAGAATAGTATACCTAATCCGGGTAAGCTATGTTTTATTGAATTTGTAAAAAGTTCATAAAAGCACATAATTTAATTTGCTATATACCTGACAAATAACTCTGTTCTATGCTAATATATAATATTTATACGAAACGAAGTAATGTATTTTTATTTCAGATCTTCCAACTGAAAGGGAGATGGATTTGTGGACAGAGCTTCAAGCTACTAAAGAAATACTCCATATGACCGAAGATGAAGTTACTGTGTGTAAACGAGAGAAAATTCGCTTTTTGGAGACGATGACTAAGATAACTGTAATTATATTGATATTTTACCTGCTGTTAATAGCTTTATCAACATTTTTCTGCTCCAGTGACTCCAGATATTTTTTTCAGTCCTATATACCAGATGAATATTTTAGTTCGACCATGCAGGTGTGACAAGGCGTTGAAACTATACCGCGATTCATCAAAAATAATAATTTTCAGGAATCTGATAACAAAGTTGGTATCCAACAAAAGTTAGCTGGTGAACTTCTTACCAAGGAAGAAATAATTAGCAAGATGCAAACACAGATTAGAGAACTGACTAAAAACATAAAACTGCAGTAAGTATTTGTACTGTAGGCAGAAACCCTATGAATAACTATCACGAAAAATATTTTAAATTATTCCTTTGTATATAGTGAACAGAAGGTAATCCAGTACGAACAATATGTGCGTGACTTGCAAGCGCACAATCGTGCTGTCGCTAACTGTCAAGAAGCTCCCGACGGCATCAGTTACCAAGATTTGCAACATGAGGTATTTTATTTGCATCTGGTCTTCATTTCGTATCACATCTTGAACTATTCCCAATTACTTGAATATTATTAAGTCTTACTTGTATTTTTTTATAGATTATGAATTTAAAAATGAGTCTTCTAGAAGCTGTTCATCGTAACGAAGAACTATCGGAAATAATGATGCAAAAAGAACAGCAGCTCGAACAGCAGGATAAGACATCACGTGCCCAGGCAAGGGTTATCAAGGTTACTTGCTTCCATAATGTTATTTTACTAGTAAGTATGTATATAGTTTATTAAATATTTGCACAGGTTTTAGTTTACTTTAATTTACGAATTATGCAGGTCCGCGAAGAACTGATCAATATGCTTAAGAATAAGGAGACTGAGCAAAGTAGAGAACTTGCCTCTTTACAGCAAGACCTTGAGCACCGTATGAAAATAGTAGAAGAAGTAAGCCAATGTTTAACTACCGATTGTACTTTAAATGTTTTAAAATATCATTCTGTACCAGCATTCGAAATAAGTAGCCATTCTAAGCCGTGTCCTTCGCATCTTATAAATTATCTTATTGGAAGTACCTAAATTTTGCACGCACGTAGGTAAATAAACAAATAGCGGCGAAGGCGGAAGAGATTCAAGAGTTGTTCGCCACGTTGGAGAACAAACAGCAGCAGATTCACCGTCTTGAGAAAATAGTGTTGGCCCTAGAGGAGCAACAGAGGCGCGCGCAGGCACAGCGAACGCGACATGAAGAGAAGATCGCTGCACTAGAACACGAGCTGGCTTCTGGTGGCAACCGACGAGAACGGTCAGTACAAAGTTCTAGCTGTTATTACAACTGTTCTCAACACCTCTGGCGGCAAGTAAGAGTGACATATACATAGATTATACAGAAGCGCCAATACCCTGGGCAAATGAAGCCCCGCATACTGCAGATGTTCGATACTCAGGCCATCGTGACCAGGAAAACCTCTTCTGATTTTCTTAAAAATTGTAGCAATTTCTTTCGCATTAATCAGAGTAGTAAGCTAACGAGCCTATGCTCCAGCATCCGACAGCTGCAGCGATGGCCCAATTGAAGATCTCGTAGTAAAATAATTCTTAAATTATGGCTATATTTATGGCTAGACTAGGTGTAGATATATAAAATATGTGTAGGTAATATTTATATCTCTTGGTCTATGATTTCTGATATGTCGATAAAATTCAACTAAGTACTTATTGGATTTTATAGACATAAAAAGTTTGATGCTAGTAAAAACTTTGGGAAACAGTGCATTAAACTATTATGTAGAATTGTGTAGTAAAATAGTTTATTTACTCATTCTTGGCGCAGTATGCTCTTGTTTTTTAGAAAACGATTATGAAATCTTAGTTTGTTCGTGTATTTGTTTATTATACACAATTGATGATAAGATTAATAAGCGACTGAATGATGTTTGGAAAATACCTATAAATAAAATATAATTTACTGAAAACTATGAAAATATTAAGTTTATCTCCTGAATAATGTGTCAGTTTTGCGGTTTTAAACGTTTGTACCTCTTCGGGTTCAAAACTAGTGAACAGATCCGGGTGTCCAAACGTTTGTTTGGAGTCGATGCACTGTGCGCCGCTTATTTTTGAAGATTTGGGAGTGAATTTGGAAAAATACTCGGTAAGGACGAAGTTTCCTTTATTCCATTAAACTCCCTAGTCTTCTTTAGAGAATAGAGGTGGGATGAACAAACGGATTTAATTATGGGATGGCATAAGACGAAATTATGGGGTGAGATGAAAGGTTTTAAGATGGGATGATACTGCAAGAGAAACTGGGTCTAACAATACTTTACTGACTTCCGAATCACGTTGCTACGTTTCACGGTAATTTTCTTTGAAAGAAGGGTAGGTAGCTTGCTTGGCCTTTCGGACATACCCAATTAGACTAGATAACACCTATTCGTCGATAAATAATTTCAAGTAACAGACTTTTGCATTACACAGTCTCTAAAATTATAAGAAAATTATTTGGTTTGCCCATCCCCGGATTAAATCCTGACTACGCCCTTGGTAATCCACTGCAAAGTGCATGAACATGAACAACTACAGCGTTTAGTTAGATTAAAAGCACGGTTAATCCCAAAGTGAGCCATTAAATATGACGTTAACAAGCACAAAATTATGAATTAGTTTACCAGTAGACATGTTTGCAATCTGCACACTATATAGAAATTTAAAACCGGTTCGGTGCATTACGATCTGTTATCGGAATGTCCAGTCGGTGCGTTACACCCTATTTCCCGAATGCCTTATTCCTTGAATGTCCTATTCCTTCAACATTCGGGTTAAAGGACACATGAGGAAAGGACATTCGGGGAATAGGATCAAAACACTCAAGTCTCGATTTTTTGTTTCAGGAAATTTATCTTCTTTTAAACCTATTCCTGTACTGTCATAAAATTGTTTATCGTGGAAGATTGAAAATTGAAGTCAGTATTTTGTATTTACTACCATTTGTATATGCCCAATGACGTTTTAAAAAAATAAAATTATAAAAAATATATAATGAAATATTTCAATATTTAAAATAGCATTTGCCCCTGGCATCTTTACCGTTATATTTTGTTCGAAAAAAATATATTCAACATTTCAATAATTATTCCGAAATTCGTACCCGAGTCCAAATCGTTATTATATAGTTATCTATATGGATAGTGGAGTAGTGGAAGGAAATTATTTTTTGGAACAACACTCAAAAAAACCCCGCATCTCGATAAGTATTATTCAGAATACTGCCGTGCAAGGGAAGAATACCGTATGTACGATTTTTTTTAAGTAATTGCCCTCAAGTAATTTAGAAAGAATGTGTCATTATATAAATTTGGCCTGTTACATTTTGGATTAGGCAGTGGGTTCGTCACGTGAGAATAGTTTCGTCACGTCTAATTTATTGAAAAACTGTTTTGTTTTGTCACGCCCGCCTTGTATTTATGACATAGGGCTGCCTCTATATAGTTTTTGAGCTCCTGGTACTTTCACAATTTTTTGGTACATACGGTACGGTACTTTTTCTTTAGACGACAGATAATATAAGCATATATATAATTTCTATATATAAACAGTGATGTCGTTTATATACTGGTGCGGTTAACAATGAAAGTACCTACCTACTGTTTCTTACACTATCTTTTACTGTTCCCTATACTATCGATATTCTTATCTTAGCCTTGATTTTGACCAAGTCGTCAACATAACATTCAAACTAAGGGCAGTTTTTTGTTTACCTTGTCAATAAACTGTTTAATAACTAGGGTTATCTATCGAGGCAAGAGTCATACTAACATTGTTGTTTTAAATGACTAAAAACGAATGCAGGTAAACGCACGCGAAATTAGGGAAAGTTTCGGAATTTCGCCTACCTGTATTTCCAACGTAAAAATATATGGTTTTTAGTAGGTATTACAACAGGAAAAAAAATAATGTGGTCTATTAAACTTAATGGAATATATATATATATATATATATATTCCATAAAGTTTAATAGACCACATTATTATTTTTTATATATATTATATATATATACCACATTATATATATATATATATATATATATATATATAGAGAGAGAGAGAGTGAGGTTATATATATTTAAAAAATATAAATAACATGACATGAGATTTAATTGCCACTGTGTTATCATCAAAATCATTAGAATAGAAGCTAATATTCTAGAGTAATGGAATAAAGCACCTCGCAACCTCTTCAATGTTAACGTTCACAGAATATTTCTGCATTATTAATAAACAGCGACTGACCAGATTTTAATTAACTTATATGAAGTCATTGTGACATCAACGTCACCCTTAATACATTAGTGAAAGAATTATTGAAATCGGGGCTATCATTCATGGGGCTACATGGAATCGAAGCAATCTGTATACAAACATACATACATGCATAATGTTAGAAAGGGGAGTTTTTGTTTAATATTATAAAAGTTGTGTATTAGGCATTTTGTGATTAAATAGTTTTGAGAGCTGTGTGATAATCTGATAATTAATCAAATAAAAGCGTGGAATTGCGTTTTTTCATGTGCTTCCAAAGTCCTCTTTTGTGCTCAGTAAACCTACTGTTGTTTTACTGAGCGACTCCCTTACTAGACGGGATTAGACGTTGATAGGATATGTTTTAAACTGAAATTATTTAGTATGTAGTAAATTTGACACTGGCAGAATGTGCTAATTGCACCATCACCATACATGAAGAAAAAATTCTTCAAATGGTTGAATATTGCTGTTGACTTTTTGGCGGGAACTCAAGAAGTGAAGTTTTTGTTTGATTATTATAAAAGTTGTGTATTTGTGCGTTTTGCGGTTTAATAGTAATAGATAATTAAACTTTAAAGTGTTTTTGTGCGTAATGTCTGTGATAATTAAATAAAAGCGAGGGACTGCATTTTTCCTGTTCTTCCAAGGAGTCGTTGGTCCAACTCTGTCCTCGGTAAACCTACTAGAACAGTGGTCGTCACACTTTTCTGGTCAAGGGCCACATAGGACAATGTGAGGTATCACTGCGGGCCGCACATTCTTGGATTGTTTAGTTGACACCACCAATCAATTGACATATTTTTTATGAGCTGTCAAAACGCGATTGCCTCATAGATTTTGTATGACAATTGCTACCCGTGACCAATGTGAAGTCTTTATTTGCCAACGCAATGAACTAACTAGCATACAATTAACGGACACAAAGAACAGGAGGAAGTTTATACCTACTCGCGTACTTCTATTTAGTTAACTTCATGTGCAAAATCATATTTTGATATTATCTACTAAAATTGTTTGCTTTGACGCGGGCCGCACAAATATCGTCCGTGGGCCGCAAGCGGCCCGCGAGCCGCAGTTTGACGACCACTGTACTAGAATATCACATTACTGAGCGACTCCTTCTTTGACGGGATTTTGTTGTGTGTGTGGACAAACGGCTATGCCAGTGTCCAAATTAATTATTTATATAAAAAAATTAATACTGTATTCATTCGCTGTCAAACTGTGAATGTCAAGTCATCTCATTTGTTGTGCGTACAATTTATAAAATGAAAAACATAATTCCTAATATACTTAACTTACTTTTCAAATTATAAAAGCCTTACTTTGTTTTAGAATCCGTACATTATAAAGGATTCTTTTTTTTATATAAAGAGCTAATAAAACTACACTAAAATGTCTGAGAGAAAAGTATTGAACGTAAGTAATCAATTACTCACTATTTGTATGCATTTTTGATGTTGAATATTAATCTTTTGAATCAAACACCTTCACAGTTTGCTTCAGAGTCATGTTTATTGTATTTTTTCAGAAATATTATCCCCCGGACTTCGATCCATCGAAGATCCCTCGAATGAAGTTGGCAAAAAATCGTCAATACACAGTTCGTTTGATGGCGCCATTCAACATGCGATGCGCCACTTGTGGAGAGTACATTTATAAGGGGAAAAAGTTCAATGCGAGGAAAGAGGATGTGGAGAACGAAGACTATTTAGGCATAAGAATATACCGATTCTATATAAAAGTATGTATTAAGTACATGTATTGCTGTGAAAGTCTGATAGCATAGTCACAATAACTTATTTGCAACTCTCTCATTCCTAAGATTGTAAGTTCAAACTCTGGCCCACTCTATTGATTTCTACAGAGTTATGAGTGTTTCAATTACAATGAAGGAAAACACGAGGAAATGAGCAGGCTTGAGGAATGAGCATTTCCATCACAAAATTGGAAAATTGCATAGAAGCGCTGCACACTTACACCAGTATTTTCATGAAACACGAAAATACTGGACACATTTAGCATTTTAAGTTTAGTATCTTATTAGACTAATGGAGTTAGGATACTAAATGGATACTAGGAAAGGCCTGACTGTCCACTGCATTGGAACATTACAGGCTGATTTTGAATATAAATTTATGTATTATACATGATAAGCTAAATAAATAGCTTTGTTTTATATCATTATGAAGTATCATTTATATCATTATTCCGATTGGTTTGTAACCAAAAAATGCAACATATATATAAATTTCTACCAAGGGTAGAAGTTATAGGGTAGGGTACCACTTATAGTTCATGGGATGGATTATCAGAAGGATAGTTTTTATGATATACATGGATAGGCAACTGTTAATTATTATGATAAAAATTGAAATTCATTACCTTTAGAATGTAATTGAATTAGAATGGATAATAATAATGTTGAGTAATTCAGAGTTGAGTTTCAAGTTAACATTTCTAATATATAAGTGCTTTTTCACTTGCAAATCTAACATGTCAATTTATATTTGGAACATCATTGTCTGATCTTAAATGCATCAAACACAAAATTACTCAACATTTTCATGGGCCCATAGGAACTACATATCACTCCATTATTATCCTATTATTACTAATTGTATTCGTTTCTACCAAAACAATTAATGAATTTAGCATTCTGATTTGTTTCCTTGGGCACTTGATTTACAAATTTTCTTTATTAACTTTACCCAAATATAATTAATTGTTCTTTTATAAATACTACAGTGCACTCGCTGCCTCCAAGAGATCTCATTCAAGACAGACCCCCAGAACACAGACTATGAGATAGAGGCAGGAGCCACCAGAAATTTCATGGCCCTGAAGCTAGCAGAGGAACAAGCTAAAAGAGAGGAGGAGGAACAAAAGGAGGAGGAAGCCAATAACCCCATGAAGTTATTAGGTACTGTATTAAAAGTCAACGAAAACCAGTTAGTCCAGTCAGTAATTGCTCTCGGTAATGATCTTGTTTTAACATTCATTTGCCAGACTCTGTGAAAGGTCCCATACTATGTGACTCTTAGCTGGATCATTTATATCGGATCTATTGCTGGTCTTATATAGGTTATATGCTGGTTATATAGGTGTGCTGGTTTTTGTGTATTTTTCTGGGTATCCTGAAAAGAAATTGTAGTTTGGTCCATTACATGTGGTGCTACTTATTTATATTAGTTATAACAAAATATGTCTTTCCATTTTAACATGGTAATTTCTAGATTTTGATCTTGATGAAAGTCCAGATTTTTCTACCTACCCCCACTGGTTGGCAGGCATATCAAAATCATTGCACTGATGTAACTATTGTTATCAGTTTCTTTGGTTAGGGTAGTGTGAAGAAAAATTATAATTATTATAATATAGTAGGTGAGAAGCCACCAGCTCATGTTCCTATATATTGTGCTGGCATTTGCATAGATTTTGCTCTGATATACATTTATGATTTTTGAATATCCACATTGTAGACAAATCCACCATCTACATATGATTACAAAAATGTTGTCCAGTGTGTTATATGCAACATTTGATGAGGTCAGAGACTTTTCCAGTCGTTTGTTATTGCAGTGTCTGGCTCTGTATTCTGTCCTGAGTATGAATATCGATTGCAGATTTGGGTACTCATATTAGACCAAAATTGGACCTATAGTTCCCAAGTAGTCTAAAAAATCAGAATACACATTCTGATTTATATTTAGAGATTAAATTACAATACTTATCAGAGCTATGTACATTTTCAGAATACAGAACAGAACAATCAAGGCAGGAGATAGAACTGCTTGAGAGTCTAGAGGAGCTAAAGGAGTTAAACAGAAGGCAGCGTGCAGTGGACTATGAAGGCATGTTGAAACAGTACCAGTCGGAGACCGCTGAAGAACGGAAGGCAAGAGAAGAGAGAGAAGATGATGAGGTCATTAAGTGAGTAACCACACTTTTATTCTTTCTTTTCATGGCAATGGTGCAATTAGCAAAGTTTTCTTCATAATTAAAGTCAATACAATTTAATAAACATTTTGTCAGTGTCCAGTCACATGGAAGCAAGTCAGGAGTCTCTCAGTAACGTGATAGTAGGTTTACTGAGGACAGAGTTGGACTCTTTGGAAGCTTATGCACCCTCCAAAATAGATTCATGCATAACTATCTCTTGGGCTAAGAAGACCAAATATCTTGAACGTATGACTTTAGTGTCCTATATTTCTGACCACCACTGATCACTGGGGGGAAAGTGATATACCGTTTGACAGCTGACTTTTTTTTATGGCAGCAAATTGAAATTATTATACAAGTTATAAGTTTTATCTTTTCATATTTTAAACTATTTTAAAATGGAAATGTAATGGAAAAAATTAGATATATATTTACAATTTTTTTTTGACAAGGGTATGAATGCTTCTAGTGCTCGAAAAGAGATTTGTGGTGTTTATGGAAAGATGCTTTATCTAAAACTACTGCAAAAAGGCGTTATTTTGACGTGAATGATTTTCCTCATTAAGGATAAGATAGGTAAATGTTGATGTTATCATTGAAAAAATTGAAGCAGATCGATACATACATCACATCATATTGCGGAAGAGTTTAACATTCACCACCACTGAACAGTTTTAGATCACCTGCATAAACTGAATTTTATAATAAACCTAGATGTTTGGGTGTCGCATGATTTAAATGACAGAAACTTGGTGAATGCGTTTTCCATATGTGAGATGTTGCTAAATCGAAATGAAATCAATCCATTTCTGAAAAGATGAGCTGTAACAGGCGATGAGAAGTAGTTCACCTACGATAACAATGTTCGAAAACGATCTTGGTCTAAGCGAGGTTACCCATCACAACTAGTCCCAAAGCCAGACCTCTGAACAATGTCATGTTATGTGTATGGTGGGACTGGAAAGGCATTGTGTATTACGAGCTTTTACCATATGGCCAAACGATTAATTCTGATGTCTACTGTCACCAATTAATAACATTGAAACAAGCATTTGAAGAAAAACGCCCAGAATTAATAATAGAAAAGGTATAGTTTTCCATCACGACAATGCTCAACCACATACATCTTTTTCGACTAATCCTTCGGATGATCATTTATCCCTCTGTTTACAAAATTCTCTAAATGGAGTAAAATTACTTTGAATAGTAGCCTGTATAAACCGCTTAAATCAGTTTTTCGCTCAGAAGCCCCAAAAATTTTATAGCAATGAGATAATGGTTCAATAAATATTTTTTTAATACAAAAAAGTCTTTATTATTTTCAGTATAAAAAGGCCGCGAACTTCACCGACTACCTAATATCATACCTACGCGGCGATGTAAAACCAAAAACAAAATATTTCAACAATATATCATCATAGATATGTATGTATAATATCTATGCGGCGATGCAATTAAAGGTTAAATTATAAATTGCTATTCTGTATACTGTCTACGTGATGCGATGACTTGTAGTCATCAAGGTCATCTGATAACACTAAACACAAATGATAAAGGTTTACTACAAATGTATGAAAAGTACAAGTATGGGAACCAAATACAAATACTTTTTGGGGTATGCAGATACATTTCAGCTATAAGTTAATTTATCAATATAATTAACCGTAATTATAACATTATAGAGAGAAGTCATACAAGACATACATCCTTTTACAAATCAAAAAGAAAACAATTCTACCTACTAGTTAAATTTATCAATTACATTTTGCAATTTTAAAAAATTACAATGTTAAAGGAATAGTTCTAATGGGAATGTTTATAATATAAATAAATAATAAATAATATCTTTATTTGCCACATTGTAAATTACACAAACAAAGCAATGGTATACAGAGTTAATTATCTCAGTGCACAAAAGGTTGCAAGCTCGAACGTATGCTGTGAGCACTCGCCTGCTTGCTCCAGTCTCATTATTACAATGGTTCCAAAATGCTGTGCGTTCGTTTCATTGTTCCATACCTAATAACGTATGGAACAATGAAAAGTCTATAAGAATGCGAGACTAACCATTAACCCGGGGTAGATAGCAATAGCGATAAGATGGAGCAATAATATTAAATAGGGAAATAATACTGAAAAATGCGAGAAATAAACTGCGATGCGTTATAAAAGTCAGGTTAGAAAACCTTAACCAAAATTAATAAGTCCATACTAACAATAAAGTCCCTTTGCTCAAAGAACGTCACAAATATTTCTCAGCAAGTATTTCAGATAACGTCCTTTTAGAAAGTCAAGTTTAATGATGTTTCCAGGGATTATTTACATACAAAGAAAATACATGTAACCCTCCTGCAGCTAGATACCTTGAAACACGATTTTGCTCGAACACAATAAGATGATCTGCGTAAACCCACATATAATAAGGCCAAGACCTCTTAAAACATACTGCCAGGATATCCAGTAAAAATTAAAAAATGCAGAATAGCCAAGATACACAGCACATTTAATATCAATAAAATTGGATTTTGGTGAAGAAAATGCCTATGGAAGCAAGAGAAATTGCATCCAGATTTAGAATTAGATTTAGATTGGAAGCACTGTATCGAAATTATATCCTAATTGTTGAAAGAACTAAAAACATCCACGTTAAATGCATGTTAGAAAAGTAAATGAGAGAGAAAAAAAGTAAAAATATTTAAACTTTTGCGAATTTAATGAAGTTATTTCTGTGGATTTCAAATATCTGTCTTCAATAAATTTTCGGAACATAATCTCCCCCCCTTTTGTCCCGACTTTGGATCTCATATATCACGGTTTTACAAAATACGGTGTTTTCTAGGAGCCTACGTATCTACAGTGTTGATGGTTACCTATATTCAATTTTCCTCTGGAAAAATGCAGAGTGTAATGGGATGAGGAAAACTCCTCATCGTTTTACCCATCTTTCCTGCTCCATCCAAAGCTACCTCTGAAGCTGGAATGATGGGCAGCACTACTGAAGACATTCTAACGTTTTTCATTCTTGACTAATATATGTGACATTACATCCCTACATCCATATATCCCTCTTGTGTACAAGGGATGTTTGGCCTGAAAACTCCACGCTGGCCAAAGGGGTTGAAGAGTCCACTCTTTTTGAGGTGGTGTAGTAAGTACCTTAAAGCTTGTGGTAGCGTCTTTCTTATCCCTTATTCGCCATTTACGACATCCCCGAGAAGAGATGAGGCAGAGCTATTGTTAAGCTGGCCGACACCACACTTACATTACATTTTGCGAATGTCATTTTTGTTGTATAAAAAGAATATAAATAAATAATGCCAATGTAATTTTACATAATGAAACAATGTAATTTTACATAATCTAATCATTTTTTTATTTTATCCAGGTCCGTCAAGTTCGGGAACTCGTCAACACAAAGAGTGGTCGCAGAGGAAATAATAGAAGAAGTAATAGAACAAGATGACGAGGAACCTCCAGCGAAAACTTCGAAAATAGAAGTTGTAGCTCCAAAGAAAAAGAGTGAGTCTTGGAACAAAAGTATTGGAGTGTTGTCAAAGAAACCGCTATTGGCTAACCTTGTGAAAAGTAAAAAACCAGTTTGTAATAAGCCAAAGGAAAGTGTGACAAGTAAGCCAGAGGCTATTATTAAAGATGCAAGTGTTACCGGTGTTCATAAAGTCGTAAGTAATGTTAGTACGTCAGCTACTAATGTCACTACTGAAAAGAACGCAGTTGAGAAGCAAGCCCCTTCAGGATTATCATTACTGGCCAGTTATTCAGGCAGTGAGAGTGAATGATTATTCAGCCATAGGACATTTTTGTGTCACCAAGTTTTGTTCATGAGAGTGAATGATTGGATTGATCAGACATAGGACATTGCTGTGTCACCAAGTTTTGCCATGAGAGTGAATGATTGATCAGACATAGGACATTTCCATGTCACCAAGTTTTATTCAGGCAGTAAGTGAATGGGTGTATATTCAAAAAAATATTATTTTTTACAGTTTTGTCATCACATCAACATTATAAAAAAAAAACAATTCTGACTCAAAAACATAAATCTAGACATGTTAAATAACGGGTTTTCCAATAGGGACTTGACAACTTTGAATTCAATTTGTGAACGCACCCTTTCACTAATCATCGAACTGTCACTGTCAATTTATTCAGTAAACTTAACATTTTCATCATGGTAAAGTACACGAACGAACAACGTCTGCAAATTATAAAAATTTACTACAGAAATTCGGAGTCGGTGACCGCTACTTTAAGAGCGTTAACTCCGATTTTCGGTCGTAATTCTCGCCCTAGTAGACAGGCAGTAACAAGTTTAGTGCAAAAATTTGAGTCTACATATTCGTTGTGTGATGTTGCCGTGCCATGAGACAACGGGTTGGTCGAAGTGTCGAAAATATCGCTGCCGTTGAATCGTCCGTAGCAAATGATCCAAAGCAGTCAATTCCACGGCGTTCTCAAGAGTTGGACATCGCCCAGACCACTTTATGGCGAATTTTGCGTAAGGATCTTGGTTTACACCCATACAAGATCAAGCTGACTCAGGAATTGAAGCCGATGGACCATTTGAAGCGACGTACGTTCTCCGATTGGGCTCTGGAAAAGATGCGCCAAGATGATCAATTTCATCGCAAAATCATCTTCAGTGACGAAGCTCATTTTTGGCTCAATGGGTTCGTCAATAAGCAAAATATGCGTTATTGGTCGGGTGAAAATCCACATGTGCTTCATGAAACACCACTTCATCCACAAAAAATAACTGTTTGGTGCGGTTTGCATGCCGGCGGCGTCATAGGGCCATATTTTTTCGTCGACGATAATGATCGTCACGTTACTGTGAATGGTAATCGTTATCGCGCCATGATTACCGATTATTTTTGGCCCGAATTGGAAGATATGGACTTGGACAACATGTGGTTTCAACAGGACGGTGCCACAAGCCACACAGCACACGTTACAATCGATTTATTGAAGAGTAAGTTTGATGAGCGTGTTATCTCAAGAAATGGACCAGTCGATTGGCCGCCTCGTTCGTGCGATTTAACGCCTCTAGACTTTTTTCTTTGGGGCTACGTCAAGTCATTGGTCTATGCCAACAAGCCGACGACGTTGGAAGAGCTCAGAGCCAACATTGAACGCGAAATAGCAGCCGTTTCGGCCGAAATGTGTGGCCGAGTCATCGAAAATTGTGTCCAACGAATCGACCGCTGCAAACGTGCCCGCGGTGGCCATATGAACGAAGTCGAGTTCCATTCATAAATGTTTTGATTGTACTTCAACCCGATAATAAAGTTTTTGAAATATCTCAAATGGTTTGCATTTTATTTTGAAAAAAAGTTGTCAAGTCCTTATTGGAAAACCCTTTATATGATCTATATTATAGATCATATATTTAATCTTTATTATAGATTCTATAATAAAGGCACTTAATTGTCTAAAAAACCCTCAACATCGATTTGAAATAAAAATGTAAGGATGGTAATGATTTGGGATTGTGTTAAAAATGGTATCGATCTTTGTTTATCTTAGTGACAAAATAAAAGTTATCGTGTATTAAATTGAATATATTTTTTATTAATCTTTAAACAGTCTTTAATTAGTTTCATCTTATTGTCTGGTTAATTAACAAGATTTTAATTAACGGTGTGAAAGGAGATATTACAAAAATATACAAGTAACACCTTGATCTCAGTAGCACAACAATTCAAACTTAAAACTAAACATAATTAACAAACCCCTAGTTAAGACTGCCGTATCAGAAACAATATGTAACATTTTTTCAATGTCAGATTTAGTGATGATACAAGGCTCAATAATTATTATTTCAAATAAATGAACGTTGATATTTTTTTCGAGTTTAGGTAAATCTTCTGTGGGAACCCTTCAACGGTGCGGTTAAATAGGTTCAAGTATTACGTAAGCACCAAAGGGGGGTGGGGGATATTTTTTTATTTACTTTCCGTATTTTTTTTTGCAAAATTTAATAGATTCTGATTAAATAAATGACAATATAGAAACTTGAACAGATTTTGTAAAGATTATACCATTGCTAACGAAAGCATGAGGTAAGAGCTTTGCTTACTTTCGCTGACGGGGGGGGCGGTAAGTAACTGCTTACGTAATATTTGAACGGTCTTACGTAATATCGTTTTTGTTGTCTTATTTTAAGTAACGAGAATTCCATCGAAAATAGGATTACTGAAACTCCGTGTTTCCATTTTTACTCTCGTGTTATACTGTTTACTTTACTCATGCTATGGAGTATTCTTCATCTTGTTATGCTTTCCCTACCCATTTCTTACAAATACTTTATCCTAATCTACTCCTAAACGCTCATGTAAATTATAGCCGCATCGCGTTGCACTGCAACAATGCACATTACAGCGGCACCTCGACGCAATAATTTAAGTCGATTAGCTGTTGACATTCAATTCTTCAGTTCGTCTCACGGCCAATAACTTTCTGGCATATATCGTAGATGATTATAGATAACAGTATCCGTTTATCACCAGGTTTACTGCATGCTACTTTTGTTTCTATAAAAAAGTTACCAAGTTTAGGAATTCCTAACGTAACAAAACGTAACAGGACCAACAAAATTGCTTCAAGCCAGAAGCGTTGGCAACAAAAAAATTATCGTGTTTTTTATCTCTCAAAAGGACCATGTCCATACCGAGCCTCTAGAAAAACAAAGAACAGTTAATTCTGAGTGGTACACGGACATTTGTCTGCCTAGTGTCGTAGAAAAAGTTTGCAAGAGACTACCGAGAAGTCACACCTTGTACAACGCTAATAAAGCTTAATACAAATAACAAAATAACAACTAAACAATCAGATAGTGATGTAGATAGATTAATCGTTACTACGGCACTAGATTCTTCATTCCCCAATGTTGATGATGTAGCTGAGGATATTGACGTGTGGGTTGTTATATTTATCGATTTAACCAAATGAAGAAAGAAATTATTTTTTTTAAATATTCAAGAGCTAAACATAGCAAACAGTTTATTCGTCAGCCTGTCGCAACAGTTCTAAGCATACACCTACTGTTCTAACATGCATAACATGCATTCACACAGCGCCGGCTCTAGCTCATGTAGCGTCCGGGTGCAGGGCGCCCTCTAGTAGGCGTTTTGAACTCTTTGGAGGTGTCGCGAGCGGCGCTCGGCGCCCCCTAAGACCCTGCACCCGTGTGCACCGCACCCCCTGCACCATAGGTAAAGCCGGCACTGAATTCAGCGCTCGACAGGCGCCCCCGGGCGCGGGGCGCCAGGGGTGCACCGCACCCCTTGCACCCCCTGGTAAAGACGGCCCTGCATTCACAGGTTGTGACACGATATCGGTATTATATCACAAACGAAAAAATTAATTCGCTATGTAATTTGAGGAGCAAGAACATTTAAAGAACCCTGTAGAATTATTTTTTTATGCGATCCTCAAAAATCTGCACTTCATATCTATTCACATATCAATATTTCTCAAAAACAATGGTAAAAGTGGTCGCTGTGTATTTAGTCGATTTACCGTACTCAGCGGATCCAGCTGCAGAACATTGGAAAAAGTATATATTTACTAATACAATTGTAGCTAGGTTATCCCCTAGTTACAATTTACTACTAATATTTATCCCCAATTGAATGGGAATGGAAACTTCAAAATATCTTAATATCCATGAACCGGCCACCTATTCCAGAGCAAACATTGAAAATAATATTCTGCAGATGCAAATCTAGTTGCAGAGAAAATTGTGGATGTCGAAAATCTGGGCTCTTCTGCGCGCAAGTTTGCACGGAATGCAATGATGATGCTTGCACTAATTACTCACCAGCAAGAATTTTAGATAATAATGAAATTGAAGAGAAAGAGACAGCGAAATATACTTAAATAATATTTTTAATATGTATTTTTTAAATAAACTTGATGAGAAAAATAATTGATGTAATTACTTTTTTTTTTTCTAATATAATTAACTCCTTGAATTTTTTAAACCATAAATCTCACGATCTCTATTTTGGCGAGTGTTTTATACGTGTGTAAAGACTATTAATTATATATATTATTTTATATTTGAATTCTTTTTACAATAATATTTAATAGAAATTGTTTTTCGAGTTACCACTAAATACCTTATCGGAGCCTCAATTTTTAACCTATAAACTTTTTAATATTTTAAATTACCAATATTAAACAAAAATCATCTAAATCGTTGGCGTTCCTGCACTAAATGTATCTATTTTTTGGTGAGAACAGAGAACTAATACACATTTCCGAACCAAATTCAGCACGCATTGTAAATCAAATCAAATCCTGTCAGTCAAAATATCAAAAAGAGATTGAAATAGTTTACAATCAGTAGCTTCAACTGTGTGTGATAGATGACGGGATGTAATTTGGGAAAGCTTTATAAAAACTAATCCCTATCAAGATTGGAACACAAAAAGCAACGTCCAACGAGGCGTCTAAGTGCGAGTAAAGCTAAAAAGATAAAATTGTTCCTTACGCTGCCGTAACAAAACCAGATTACGTTTAAGCGCGGGTGACAATCGTGAATCGGCTTAGTGGCCGGAGTCAGTGCCGAAATTCCTCCGCGCTTTGTTCCCCTCGCCACCATTTATTACGGTGTCAAGTGCATTCAGGCAGCGCGTTTTCGTGGCGCTTTCGTTTTTAGTTATGGTCTATTTTCTACAGGTTGTTTCGGGTTGATGTACCAACTTTCTAAACTTCCTATGGACATTTTTATTTTACCATCATTGAATTCATCAAGTACTATAAGCTGAATCGTAATGAATGGAATATTCAATGGGACGACATGAGTTGGGCGACTCATTGAAGGGAAATTAATGTCATGTTACCATCAAATGAAAACATGTTACGCAATGCAATATTTAGGCAATACTTTCATAATTGTTATAAAACTATTAAAGACAAAATATGTTTTAATAATATTCAGTAAAGATATGACAAAGAAACGATAATAAGTTTCGGTATTAAACCGAAACATGTGTGTCATTCCAATTCGTTCCATTAAACTTCACCCTGTAAATATTATATTTTTTTGGAAACTTGTACCTGCCTTTTTATGAAATTAATTGATTGGAACAAGCCGCTGATTCCATTTGGGACATGGATAGGTATATGGAATATAATGGACTTATTTATTATTTTTGTTCTTTTTCAAAATAACACATTTATTGTGTTCTATTACATCTGTAACGCTTTTTAGAACTAATCCTAGGTCACGTTACTAATATGTACACCTTAGGCTTACCATTTTTACCTTGACTTTTTGTGCAGAGGTTTTTGCATATCTCTGATGCATTCTGATAAAAATCGTTGAAAAATCTCGAAATATATAATAATTAACAGGTTTATGTTTTAGTTTTTATTTTCTGGCGAATCTTTATTCTTATTTACTTTGCTATTTATGTGTGCTATACGATGGATACTTGATAGAAAGCAGGTTGGAAATTGACAGAGTTGAATAACGTGAGACCTTCGCAACAAGGGTCATTGAGTATCCAACATAACAATGAGATGTGCCTTTTATCTGTGGTTAATAGAACTTTTAGAAAGAGCACTCGGGCCACGCCTCGCCGGTCAGACCGACAAATTAACGAAATTAATATTTTTCAACGCGTTAGGTGGTACCTGCGGATTCCTGCAAATCGGGACTAAACAAAAAGCACATAGCTCACCGTCTTCATATAAATACCGCTCGTATCCCGATTTTTTCATCGACATAAATAGCGTTTTTTCATAGACGTAACGGCTTTGAGTCGACACGTTGGAGCTCGGTTCTGGGAAGTAGAGATGTCGCGGCGCCGGGCCTGCGACTGCGCTTGGCTCGGCTAATAAATAAAAGCCTGGTTGGGAAATATTATGTTACGTGTCGGATGTTTTTTGGACAAGTGCATGCGTGGTGGTCGGCCGCCTTTGGCCACTCGAGCCTGCGTAATGGGGGCAGATTTCACCAACCATGTGAAATAGAATAGTTCTTTAGGGTAATTAAAGTGTCTATGTAGACATGTGCATTCCTTCTTATACCCTAATTTCTTTCACTGCCTTAAAATCTAAGCGGTTCTCGGTGAATTAATAAGCTGCAGATTTATGAAAAGAGGGTTAAAATAGCATCAAATTTTATTTAGATTCATTGGTCATGGTCACCAGCGACACGGCTGGTCGCGGGGACCATTGACGCGGCAGGTCTCGTGGTCGCGCCGTCGCTCTGTTACACACGCTTCAACACGACTTGCCATAATCGACCGGCAAAAATTCATACGTCAACATTTAAAAAATGCTTCCGTGTGCTTTGATGCGAGATCATCTGTGGCCGCAGGCGGCTGCCTGCTCGGTCTCGCGACCAGCCGCCGGCTTGTATTGAAAGTTAACACGGAAATACGCATTATTTCGGAATAATACCCTTATCCATGAATTGACTTGAATCCTTTTGATTTCATTTATAAATAGCTAATAATTAAAGTTTACTTTTTAGAATGGTACCGATCATTGGATGTTAATAATTCAAACAAAACACGTTTTTTTATAGAAAAAAAACGCGATAACTTGGTTAATTTCAAAGTAATTGTGTTAAAAGTTACATATTTTGGGGGTCGCTGGAAACGTATATGATATTGCTGGTTATTATGAAAGAAATCGTTAAAAATCCTTGTGAAGTACTTCCAGGTCCTAGTATAAACATTTGCTACATAAACATTAGTAAAGAAAAAAATATTTAAACAATTACAAACGTTTATTTAACCTTAATTTTAACATTTATGAATCGAGAATTGAAGTTTATTTTCGTTATTCATAAAAGGTAATTAATTTAATATTTCAAATAAAATCTTCGAAAATCTTACCTGTAAAGTATTAATAACATGTTTTAAGGTAACCAGTGTAATGGGCGATTGGAGTTAGGCGTCAGTTACAAAACTAATAATTTACTAAATATATCTGTGTATTACTTAAAAAAATGTTTTGTAAGATCGCGCATTTTTCAATATAATCATTTCAAGTCAAATTTTAGTTTAAAAGAAAAATTTTGAAAATTATAGAATTAGGTCTTTAACAGAGTTCAAAAAGTTCCTTCGGTTTAACTATTCTTCGTCTCAAAATATGAGGATCAGTTAGCTGCAGAATACTGCAGCTAACTGATCCTCATATTTTGAAAACAAGTTCCAGACTCCAGGGGATGAAGAAGGTGCAGCTCAATTTTGACATCAGATTCGAGTTCAGCAACCTAAAAACTCACTGGAACTCAAACCGATTTATCGCACATAAAAAAGAGAATAAAAGCGGGTAGTTTTGATGGGGTGATTTACCTCTTCCCCCTCTTGAATAGAAACAAATCATATTGTTCCTTTCATCTATGATGCAAAAGCCATCATTTCCACATAAAAACAAGTTGCCACCTGATCGTGGTCACCTTTGTCTTTGTCTTTTGACGGCTTTTTGGGGGTTTATTGCAGTACTAATAGGAATGCAAACAAGAATGTAACAAATTTCTCAATAAAGTTTTTTGAATAAGTATATTTATTGATGATTTATAATTTAAGAACAAAAAAAGCTCAACCTACTTCTACGATTCTTCTACTTTTACGATTCTTCTACTTCTACGATTCTTCTACTTCTACGATTCTTCTACTTCTACGATTCTTCTACTTCTACGATTCTTCTACTTCTACGATTCTTCTACTTCTACTTCTACAGTTCCCATTCAAGTTGTAAAAAGTTATATACACGGTTATATTCAGACAAGATTGGGTTAGTTATATGCAATACAATTTAGTCTTATAATTGTGTTGTACCTGTGTCTTTGCAATCAACGAGTTATCACAATAGATACTTTCATATTATATATTTAAAATCAGTCATTTGTGACATAAAACACTTTTTTGTGATAATAGTGCATTCTATAAATGTGATTTTGCTACTTTGGCAATTTAAGATAGGGTACCATTAACAGGCACATTTCTGAACAATAATTATTATTAAACAATAAACAGTTTCTAAATAATAGTTTTTATTATGATTTACATAAAATGCATGCTGTGCTTAGCCGCGCGATCTCCATAATATGCATAACAATAACTTTATGTCGATTCATATGGGACATAAAAAAACTTAAAAGATACACCTACAGACGATAATTTTATTGTGATGCCAGCATTCCATTCTGGAGGCAACTACACCCATCAAGTGCACCGTAATTGGTGATTTTGTTTAAATGGTAATTTACAGTCGATTACACGGCGCATACAAGGGCTACCATGAACATATCGCAATCTCTCATCAAAAAATATAATTTATATCAAATTCTCCGTCGTGAAGTTACATCAAAAGTCGATATAAATTGTTTTCTTTGGCATTCATTTTTAGAAATCTACCAAAGTTTTGTCTCGTCAACTAATTTGTTGTTTTCGAGGTAGCCCCCTGTGTTTATGTATTGTTGAATGATCAGCACTTATTGGACAATTGTGGGCACCGGATGCCGGTCGGTAGTCCAGATGATTGATTAAAAAGCCGCAAGTTATTTATCCCACTATAAATAAAGTTGTTAATGGAGGGCGGCTCGCTAGTAATTGGACCTTTAAATTCTTTCGTATGGGCGCACACACCCATCATTATTACCCCAATACAGATGCTTATACTTTTCAACTACGGGTGAAATATCTTTATACGAAATATCTTGTGTTCTACAAAATATACAATAAATACACTCATAAGTCAATTTCTCATAATCTACGCTGTATTAACTTACTGTATACCTTTGGTAAGTATAAATTGCTTAAAATATATAGCAATTCGCATTTTTCAATCTGGAATATATTCTATCTATAAAAGCCTACACAATTTCCTATTGCAGAGTAAGTCTCCCTAGTAATCATGGGAGAATTACGGGTCATAATTCATCGCGCGGGCCCATTGCTGGACCCAACCCACTGGGTGAACAGATTGTGATGAAACATTCATTAAAACTTTACCAGATAAATACTGTAAGTACCGTGTGAAACAAGCCGATCGGAAGAAATATCCAAAAGTAACTAATGGGTACTTAATGAATAAGTAAAAAAATGTGTTTGATTAACTTATTTACGCCACCTTCGCATTGTTTCAATTTAATTACCGCAGTTTGTTTTTGTTAAAAACTTTCATGACGACGTCCAAAATAAAAATGACGTAACTTTGAAAAGAATCGCCGACTTGTGACTTCCAAAGTCAACAAGTGTATCGTATGCATACAGTGCACAGGCACTTATTTACATACATACCGCGCGCAGACAGAACTTGCCATGCTTATTTTATATATTTGTGTGTGTAAGTAAGCATGTGTTCGTGCATTCCACACGTAGAGCTAACGCCCGCACACAACGAAACCTATTGGAAGATATTCCATTCATAATATTA
Organism: Sesia bembeciformis; assembly: GCA_943735995.1. Classification (NCBI taxonomy): domain Eukaryota; kingdom Metazoa; phylum Arthropoda; class Insecta; order Lepidoptera; family Sesiidae; genus Sesia; species Sesia bembeciformis. The sequence continues at coordinate 7,213,101 of OX031029.1, read as the reverse complement.
ACAAGCACTCATGGTTCGCCAGAGCGAGATGGGCTAAGCGAGGCCCTTAGGGAGTTTGGTAAGAACCTTACGACCGCTCGTTTTGCGGCCTCTTTATGGTATCTACTTACTGCATCAAAAATACTAAAACGACTTCTGGAAAAATCTACTATTTTTGTAAACTGTTCTACGCTTGTAGTGACGCAGTCTTGTAGCTTGTAAAATAAAGAGTGCTATTAAATTAATTTTTGCTCCTGACGGAGTTTTTCGAAGGTTACGCGTTATTATGTCATTATGAAGCACTTCGTGTGTGGTTTATTCATTACTTGGAGATTATATTTTGTCTTATTAAATTATTTTTACGTATAAAGGTGAAGAAATTCCAAAGATTGAATGAAGGTATATTCAATGTGCCCATATTAAATATTGAGAGCTCCATTCATGAGCTCCATGTGTAATTTAATGGCACTTCCATTATATATTCGAAGATAATATGTAAAGAAAGGTATGTGGTAGCCTTACTCTTATTACCTGAATACATTCTTCGATCTAAGTAAAAGCCCTTAGAATATAATTGGTTGACAGTAGATAGTAGCGGTATTCTAAAGAATAGCAGTAAATGAAGCAGTTCCTTCGAGTTGTATTAAAAAGTCCCTAGATCCAGATATCAAGGAGTACCTACCTCTGTCTATATACGATCAATATTAAATAACGTATTCGCAATCGTTTAAGTCGAAAAAGGGAATTTCAACACCTTGAGTTACTCTTTTATACAATCTATGTTGTTTATACTTTAGAATATTGTCTTTAGATAATATAAATAAAGAAATAAGCAGGTACCTGGCAAGTGATATCATATCAGGCAGAACATATAGGTACCTACACGAAGGTCAGTTATTGCTTATATGTATAATAAGAGAGTTGTATTGTTAGTGTGATATGATAAATGTTCTACATATTGGTTGGGACTCTTGCCACACGTAATAATGAAATTGCGGCTATTCAATTTGCTTTAATGACATTACAATGTTAGTCGCGGGAGTCCTCAGTGCTGAGGTCCGATGAATATTCAGGACGTGTGCTCCATCAGGTTTATAGAATGACTGAGAAACTGCCCATTAAATATGACAGGCCATCTACATTCCTGAACAACAAAGCCGACCTACGATTAAAATAACACCTCCTTCGTAGAATGTATATCTATTTTACTTCACAAGGGTCTGTAACGTTTCCGCTGGGGTCCGATGATACCTTTTTTCCGAGCAGCGTTGAAAAAACTTGGCGTCCCATTAACAATAAGATCAAAACTAGCCGCGCGCCACAATGGCCGACGAGCGCCAGCCTCCGCCCGATCGAGAGATACTTCCAAGAATCGCGCCCTTTTAAAAAAGATCCAACTCATCCTGGGCGTGTGAGAGTTGGCGAACTGGCATTCCTACTGCACCCTCAACTTCACCCTGCTGCGTCGCCGTCACGGCGCCACCCACTCCCATACATCACCTCTGGCCTCTTCGCTCAAACACTTGACGACGGTAGTCAAACTAAACATAAATAATGACCTATCGCTCTTCCAGGTTTGCTGGTAGAAATATCCTAAAGGCAAGCACACCTTTTGTATGTATTTTCTTTTGTAACTATTTTTATCATTTGTGTGTATAATGAAGTACATAGATATATAAATTAATTAATAATGTATATAAACGCATACCTAAGCAGATGGCGAACATTCATACCATTAATAGTTGCTTTAATAGCTCACTCCCCTCACTAATGTTCTTATTTATTGATGCAATAAAATTTAAATTGTAACAATAGCAGCAGTGAAATGTGATATTTCAGCAAATATTTTACGCAGAAATCTGCTGCAAAAAATACATAACAATAGGATACCATTACACGAATGTAGTTCCACATCATTGTGCAACGCGGTTACATTCTTTGTCGCATGGAGTGCAAAAAATGTTTGTCAACAAATAATACAGAAGTTATTAGATCATTTGGTACGTCCATTAATGCCCCACCGTGGAGCTGGAGACTCCCACGGCCGATTGTGTTTCAGGATGGTGTCTTTTTCTTTCATAGCCCAACAGTCCTCCCACCATATCTTGATAAGGCCGCCGGTGGTACTTCTTTAGCGGATTTAAGACTAGATTAGCTAAGCATATTATTCAAAGACTATTCTTGAATAATATGCTTAGTAATTATTATTACTAAAGTTACAATTACGTTAGTTTTAGTCACTGTAATTTAAACGTTGATTGTGTTTATAGTCTTTTGTTATTGTGCTTTTGTTCACTGGACTTGTACGACTTTTTATTTTCCATTATCTCATGTTCTATTATCTTTTAAGTTATTATGTAAGTGACAATGCCTTAATGAGAATAAAATTTCTTTGAACCTAATTACTTGTACTTGTATTCCTCTGTATCTTTTTGGTGTACCATAAAGTATATCTATCTATCTTATTCAGAGTACCTACGTCTAATCATACTCTTCAGAGTAAGATTACAAAATCTGTCAATTACAAATCGTACAAAACTAATCTGCCTCATAAGAGGTATTATTAAGAATAACTTACCTATTCGCATGTGGCATAGCTAAATAATGCTATGATTACGACTATGTTGTACGATTTTATTAAACAAACAAAAACTTTGAACGGGCGAAAATAATGTCCTAGGTATCAGAAACAATTCATAATCATACAAGTGAGTGGGAAATCACATTCCCGTGAAATCCTGAACGTAAAATTCTTTGCCGTCGTCCCCTGCGGTTGGACACATTTGTTTATTCCCTTTACTGTTTAAGAGCGTTGATTATTATGAAAAAACCTTCAATATTAAAAGAAGAACCGTTCTAAGCACTTACTTACTGGCTCCATCTTTCCACTTAACATACGTGTAATTGGTGCAATATTGTTATATGTTTAGGTACTGTTCATTTTCGTAAGGTATATTTAAGATATATCAATCAGATCAATAAGGTAATCTTACCACGTATCTTGGAATGCCGCAGAACAAAAAGCTATTAAATATTTTGTAAGCAGTAAACATACGTTAATACAGTGAACAGAATGCAAGCTTCACGAAACTCCAACTGACAATGCAAACACTTGTCGCGGCTGTAAAATGTATTATACAAATATATACCATACGTTATATTTCTATCACTTGCTGGAAACACAGGTCGTAAAAGAACCAGTGTAGAATTTTAACAGAACGACTCAAAACTTAATGGGATCAGTTATTTAGCAAGCAATGCTGCCAACGTAGACTTTCTTTCTATCTGGAAAAAATACATGCTTACAATTTTAGGCATGTGTTATGCACTTGTATGAGAGAATTTAATGAACTTCAATTGGACGGTTTTCTTTTCAACATTTTAGATTTTTTATGAAGGCAGTTTTAAGATTTCTGAGATCACAAATTACACGAAATATAAAAAATGTAATATTGTAACTAAATTGTTTCCTACAGGTACCTACTAGAAACAAAGTGTGTGTGTCTGAAACAGATTGATAGTCAATAATGAAATTTACATATAAATATGTAAGAATTATACCTACTTCTATTTTGATGTCGAGTTTTAGTTTTGCAATGATTTTACTCCAAAACTAAAGACTCCGTCTCTCGAAATGCCGGACTGAGATAAAGTTTCACTTCGGCATTTGGAGCAGCAAATAAGTACTCTTAGTATTGGTGCCCGTGTGCATAATATTATGAATGGATACATCGGCGGGCGGGCAGATTAGGGCGGCGCTCGCGACCTCGTGTCGCTCTTGCACATGTGTGTGTATTAAACAAATAAACACCATGTTAATATTCATCTCGAACGCAATGTTCCTTTCGGAGATTTGTGGAAAGATTATATACTGATTTCTGTGTTTATGGTGCAGTTTTGCGATATGTTACATTCTCACATTCTCTAATATTCCTAACGTAAATAAATATGTAGGTACTGTCTTTGCAGCGCCGCAGTTTATATATGCATATAAGAAAAAGTTTCTATACGACGGTCCAGTACCATACAATTGAGTGTTTTATAATTTATTTGTTTTACATTCCGCTCCAGATTAACTTAGCAACAGTTTTATCAAAAATTAAATAGGATTCCTGTCCCTAAGTAGAGTGCTGTGAAGAGTAAAAGTAGGGCAATGCTAATCAGCTAATCACAAATAATATCTACCAGCAACATATTATTATTAAGAATGACTTGGCGCCCGAGGCAGGGTCGGCACGAGACTTACGTCATTGGCCTACTATCACTATGTACCTACCTACCATTCGTACCAAATGTAAACCCATTCACAATAACTCCGATCACTTATCAAGAACCGCTGACCTCTGGACGGTTGGACCATATCTAAACATATGGGAAATGCATCAAATATCCAAGCTTGGGAATTAGACGTTGTAAAATACGACGTCTTTCATAGTCAATGCATTTTATATGGGTGACGATAATTCTAGCGTAATCAAATAAGCCGCAAGTAACGTTTTCATAGATTGTACGTACTTATACACCATATCCGTTTTGAATTTTGATACGGTGACTGATATGTGATCGGTTCATACTCGAATAGATTTTTGTGTATTTGCCGCTTTATGATTAGGATTCACGCGAGGAACTAAAAATTTAAAAAATATTCTAGGGTTATATTTATGTCAGTGTAGGTACATAACGAGATCAATCGTAATAAATTAATCAAGACTGCGTATATTCGTGAGTTATCGAAAATACTTGTAGTGTGACCGTTTATAAAGATCACAGCAGACTCGACTTTAGTACTCGGTACTTTAGTACCTACTCGACTTTACCGAGTAAAGTACTTTAATGGTATATTTTTAAAAGTAATTCCTACTGGTTTAGTCTTTAGGTAGGTACCTATTTGCAAGCTATTCCCACTGCATTTCTGTTGTCATTGGTGAGAGAACTAATTCGTCCTATGGCTGTTGCATTTATTAAGTTTTCTATTCGATACTTATAGTTAAAGTTGATGGACTGAAAATATCATTTGTAATGTACGGGTGGTCAGGAGGTGGTTTTTTGGAATGAATACAGCGGAGTTACGAAGTACGAGTTAAGTTTATTTCTCGTAAGTTACAAAGTGGCTTGACAACAACACTATTTCTAGTTAATGAATATAATAGCAATAATACGGAACTAATACGGAACGTGACTGACAGAATTATAAGGAACGACTGTTCCTTCAAGACTGTAGCACTAAGGCCGATCACTTGAGACTTGAGGCTCGAGGCTAAGACTAACTAGGGGTGGGAGCTGTATTTTATAAGACACTGTGATGTTAATCTTAATGATATACAAACAATAGAATGGACTTGGAACATCATTATTTATACATTACTTAATGGACACTTATTAGTTAATTATAGTTAAACAAGTCTTTACTTAATGAAACACAAATATAATCTATGTAAGTCCATGTGAATTACAAACAATCAATTATTAATATGAGGATAACAAATGCTAAAATATTAGGAACATTACAATCCTCCCCCCTTAAAAAAACAAACAATTATTTTTTTATTTTACAGATCACACACAATTTATACTAACATAAAATAACATAAGATACGTAACATTCAATAATTCAAATTTATACAATACATCATTTGATTATAATCATAATTCCTTATTTAAACTTAACATTTAATACAAAATATATTTAATGTTTTATGACATTTTTAATTGAGCAATCCGGTTGCTTCTTCTCAAAGGAGTTGTTACAATTGGAGCATCCCGTGAGTTATTACTTGTATCTGGAATCTCCTCTAACTCTATTTCTGGCTGTTGATTATTGTTTATTTTAAACGTAATACAATTATTAACTTTGGTACAACAATTTTTACAATCTTCTAATGCTAATACTCTATTTCGTGATGAACAAAAGAATCTTCTTTGCCAAAAATATTTAATTATGCGATATAATATATAACCGCCTAAAACTTTTAAAATGGAAAGAACGATATATGCAAAATAAATATTACTTACTACTTTGTTGAAAATAGTTTCATTATCCATTTCATTGATTAATTTTTCAACTTGGTCGATTTTATGACTCGCCAAGCTCAAACTTTCCAGGTCCAGATTCCGATGTGACTTTAATGGAACAAACTCAATCTTTGAAATGTTTTTATCTTTTAATTTATTACAACAATCATCTTCAATAATATTTATTGTTGGCAAAAAGGAGTGATACTCACTAATTAAACCTTTAATTTGTGTCTGAAGAATTACGCTAGTTGTATATAATTTACAATTTTCTTTAATAGATACTATTCCAGTGTCAACTAAATCGAAATCAATAGGTTCTTTGTTTTTACAATTTAAAGTTACAACAATTTTTCTAGGTACTACAAATAGCCAATTATTTTCATTGTGCATTTTATACCATTGCTCTTTGTTAATATAAACTAATCTAGTATCGCACTCTAGTGGTATTTTATTATTTCCAAATATTAATTGAGTCTCACAGGTTGGATTTCCATGAACCGAATATAAAGGTGTATCTAATTTACAAATATATCTTCGTGATAACTTTTTACACAAATCAAAATCTTCAATATAAGCATAATGCATCTTATTGTTAGAAATCATAAAGTATCTTTCCTTGGGCAAAACAAATACATAAGTGTTATCTTTATTTTGAATTGGTACAGGTACAATATTGTATAAATCATAATCTGTTTGAGTCATTAAAGGCGTTTTTATAAGAAATACTAATTTATCATTTATATAGTATGCTATTAAATTGATAAGAGATAACAATTCAGGTGCGTCGTTGACATTCAAATTCAAAGGATACCTCGTTTGTGGAGGCAAATGCGAAACCGTTTTGCGTAACTCATATATGTATTGCTCGGGTGTGATGATAACTGGGTGCAACGCATTGTTTTTACTGAATAATACTGCGTTTACAATTGTTGATATTTCATTATTTACTTCGGAAGTAACTAATGTCAGTAAAGACAGATGTTCGTCTATATTCTGTTTCAAATCTAAATTAAATAACATGTTGTTAACATCCTTAGTATAATTAGACAGGATTCGCAAATTCTTATTAAACAATCTTTCATTTGCATTTAAATCGGTAATGGTGTTATTAAAATTGGACAATGTCGTTTTGATAACATTAGTTTGAGACTTCAATAATTCTAGAATTTCATGCTCATTTGAATCTAATTTACCAATTGCGTCGTTATATCTTAAAGCATCTTCCGAGTCTAAGGTACCAAACAAAACCTTAAATATACTTCCTATACCATCAACATAAGCCCTTTTCACTCTATGTACATCATTATTTCTACCAGTTAATTCTTTCAAAACGTTCTCTTGATTATATAATTGCGGTATTATTTGTTCCAACACAACGAATGAAGTTTCACAAAGAGAGAATCCTTTAAAATTTTTGTGACTACAAATTTCTTTAGTTTTTATATATGTATTATCAATTAAGTCTATCTTCTTGTGAATATCAGATATATCCAAATATGTAATCAAAGTCCATTCACTATCAAAATGATTAACTTTTCCTATATGTTCAAAATATATTCCTCCCTTATCTATTCTACTTACATTATAACTATTTTCCCTTGTAATAACGACACTGATGGTGATTGACAACAGTGCTGTGATCAACGCGATGTTCATTCTGGAACAAAGGCATGTTTCAATCGATTCGTATGGACTATCATTTTATTTCTTTTTGTTTGAATCGTTACGTTAGTTGATGAATTTACTTTTATTATCTTATAGGGACCTAACCAGTAAGGTGACAACTTCTTTGATTGACCCAATTTAACTTGTTCATTGCTCAGATAAACTAAATCTCCTATATTGAACTGTACGTTTTTACATTTCTTGTCATAAATTTTCTTATTAATTTCTTTCGATGCAATTAATTTTTCTCTAGCTACTTTTCTTGATTGTCTCAATTTTAATGTCAGTTCTTCCAAATACGTATCATAGAAATATCTGAATTCAGGTTCCTTTATAATAGAACTAGGCAAATTCGCTTTATTCCCAAAAACTAATTCGAATGGAGTAAACTGAGTCGAAGAGTGTGTACTCGTATTGTAAGAAAACATAGCGAAATCAATCCACTTGTCCCAGTTGGTTTGATCATCGTTTACATAGTGTTTAAGATAATCAGCCAATGTTGAATGACTTCTTTCTAACGCTCCGTTAGATTGTGGATGGTAAGCACTTGTATTTATTTTCTTCATTTTAAACAACTTTGAGATTTCTTTTATTAAATTAGAGGAAAAATCTGCACCTTGATCAGTCAGTAAAATTTGAGGTATACCAAATTTGCATATGAAATTTCGAACTAAACAATCGGCGATTGTTTCCGCGTCATGTTTCGGTAAGGGGTATGCTTGTGAGAATTTGGTTAAATCGTCTTGCAATGTAAGTATATATCTATTTCCGCTTTCAGTTACAGGCAAGGGACCTACTATGTCAATGAAAATTTTTTCAAATGCGTCTGAAGACGTTGACGTAATTTCCATGGGTTTCTTATATTTTTTCCTATTTATTTTATTTTGTTGGCAGGATTTACATGATTTGATAAATTCTTTTATGTCCTTTTTCATCGAATTCCAATAGTAATTTAATTTAGTTTTCTTATATGTCTTATGAAATCCTATATGACCTGAGATAGGATGGGAATGATTTTCTTCTAGAATGAAAGGTATCTCTTCCCTTTTTGGAGTTCTAATTTTCCCATGATATACGTGAACAGTAATGTTCGAGTCTCTAAACATATATCTTATTATTGTTCTTATCTTGTGCCATTTTAATTGAAGACTTGAAAAGTCGGAAAAACTAATTTCTTTAATATTATTTTGCGTTATTTCATACCTTAACCTTTTCATACATTCAAATATGTCCGCATAAGTTACTTTGTCCCAATTATTAAGTTTTAAAAAAGAAAAGAAAATCTTATCGTCCTTATTTTTTAAACTTATTACATCGTATTGTGAAGGTCGTTTCGCCCTTAATTCATCAATATATTGTTCATATTCGCTGAGAGATTTTTCGTTTAAAATATCCAAGTCACATGATGCAAAAACTACTTTATTAGCCTTACTAGAAATCTTGTCGTTATGTTCTTCTAACTTATCGAATAAAATTGGTTTCCTTTCCATTTCTTTTAAAAATGTTAAATAACTTTCGCTATTCCTAGTCGCAATCTGAATCTTTTTATTTATGTTTTCATCTATGCTTGATTCTTCCGGCTTAATTCTACTTAATGCATCGGCATTGTTATTTAACTTCCCTTGTTTATAAACAATTTCATATTCATACTCTTCTAGTAATAATCTCCATCTCACTAATCTAGATCCTGGATCCTTGACATTCATTAACCAAGTAAGAGGTTTATGGTCTGTTATAATACGGAACTTTCGTCCATACAGATATGGTCTAAAATGCTTTACCGACCATACTATTGCTAGTAATTCCTTCTCAGTAGTGGAGTAATTTACTTCACTTTTATTTAAAACTCGACTTGCATACGCTACTGGAAGATCATTTGTTGATGACCCTTGTGATAACACGCTTCCGATCGCATAATTGCTTGCGTCTGTCGTTAAGTTGAATGGTTGAGAAAAATCAGGGTACTGTAAAATAGGTTCTACACACAATTTAGATTTTAATATTTCGAAAGAATTTTGCTGTAAACTGGTCCAATTAAAAGGTTCATTTTTCTTTAAAAGTTTCGTTAAAGGTTGCGTAATTTTACTGAAATTTTCTAAGAATCTTCTATAATATCCTGCTAAACCTAGAAATCCTTTGATTTCCTTAGGGTTTTTCGGTACTGGATAATTTTTTACTGCTTCTACCTTGTTAGGGTCGGGTTTAACTCCGTCTTGAGTTATTAAATGTCCTAAGTACATTACTTCTGTTTTCAAAAACTCACATTGTCTGGCTGTAATTTTAAGTTATGTTCCGACAATCTATTAAAAACTTCCTTTAGTTTCGTATTATGGTCTCGTAATGAGTTTCCATAGACTACAATGTCATCTAAATATACAAAACATTTTATTCCTTGGATACCTGTTAAGACATTGTTCATCAATCGCTGAAAAGTTGCTGGCGCATTTTTCAGTCCAAATGGCATGCGTGTATATTCGTAATGACCTAATGGAACGCTGAATGCTGTCTTGGCTTGATCCTTTGAACTCAATTTTATTTGATGAAACCCAGATGCTAAATCTAGCGTACTAAAATACTTGCTATGCCCTAATTGATCTAATATGTCGTTTATTTGTGGTAGTGGATAGACATCACCTATACTTATTTCATTCAATTTTCTAAAATCAATTACAAGACGCCATTTTTTCCTTTTAGATGCGTCACTTTTCTTTGGTACTATCCATACTGGAGAATTCCATGGACTATTAGAAGGTATAATTATTTTATCTTCAAGAAGTCTTTCAATTTGCTGATTGACTTCCCCTTTTAATGCTTCTGGATACCTATAAGATTTCGTATTGATAGGAGCATTACTATGTGTAGGGATCTCATGCAATACTGTATCTGTCGCAGTTAACTTATCGCCTTCTAAGTGAAAAATATGATTATATTCTTTACACAGTTCAACTAAGGATTCTTTTTCCTCCTTATTCAAATGATTCATTCTCAACGTTTGCTCTAATTTATTTAAACGACTTCCTTCAAAACATACATCATTATTTATCTTGTTTATTCTCGCTGTCCTGTTTAAATTAGTTAATGACCCTAATGGATCTATTCTGACTTTAACATTATTTATCTTAACTATACTATTTGTTGTATTTAAACATACTGTCAATGCCTTGCTATTTTGAACCTTGACGACACTAGGACATAAATATACCCCATCCGATATACTTATCGGTTCTGGAATTATTCCCTCTGTCAAATTGTAATTTTCCACATTAATTAAAATAACTTTTTCACAACGTGGTTCAATACTGACGTAATCATTTTGAGAATTAACTTTGTTACTCTCACACTCGTAATCAACATAACTACTTTCACAATCGTCCTCAACGTCATTATAAACACTTTTATGATAACTCATTTCGTCTTCTAATTTTTTTGAGTAATTCTCACAATTATTTTTTATATCAACGTTATTAAATTCGTCTTTATACTTATTACTTCCATTATACTCAATATTAAAATTGATTCCACATAACTCGATATAATTTTGTTCAAAGTTTATTATCGCGTTTGTATTCATCAAAAAATCGCTACCTATTACACCATCACATTCAATAGGAAAGTTATCAGGGACCACATGAAGGGTATGACGAACTCTTTTATCTCCTATGTTGAACGTCAAGTAAACATAACCAACTGTATTGGTAGGCTGAGCATCTTTATCAATTCCTCTTAGCTTTAATTTCTTGTCGTTGTAAATTAATGTTCTTTCTTGTAATGATTTTAACTTTATCAATGTTACTTCTGCTCCTGTATCTATTAGGAATTTACTTTTATTTTCCAGAATATCCCTTGATTCTAGCTGTACGTATGATGAAATACCGGTATCTATACACATTATTCGGCCTGATTCATGTTTGAGGTCCTTGGGTTGGCCGTAGCCTTTGGACCGTTCGAGTTTAAATTCCCACGTGCATAACTTTTACATGAATCATTCGTTGATTTGTTATTATGAAAATCGTGATTGGAATAATAACTACTAGGCCTTTGATTTCCCTGAGAGAATCTATTATTTTGATTATTATTATGTGATTTATTAAAATTTCTTTGATTTCCCCAACAATTTCTTGCTACGTGACCCTTTTTTTGGCAATTAAAACAGGTAGGTATATTATTAGAGTTATTTTTATTTGGATGTATTGTTCTAACTGCAGGTTGCTGCCTACATTGAAATGCTAGATGTCCTAATTTATTGCAATGCGAACATCTTTTTATTCCGCCTTGATGTTGTCTATAACTCATTTCCTGTCTAGATTTAATTTCTTGTTCCTCAGAAACAGCAATAGAAATCGCTTCCTCCAACGTGGAAGGTTTTTGAGATTTTAATAGGATATGTAATTGAGGAATTAGACCACTAATAAAAATATTAAGTGCTTGGTTTTTTAACAACTCTACATTAGCTTCGCGTGCTATTTGACCTAATTGGGGATTTAAGGATTTAATTAATTTTATAAAGCAACTTTCTATTCTGTTTGAATAATTCAATACTGTTTCATTATGCCCTTGTCTACATGAATTTAGTTCCAGCTGCCATTGAGCAAAAGTTCGTTTCTCTGAATAGTTTTCTAATAAATAAGTTTTTAAATCGTCCCATGAGTTAAAATGTCGGTTCAATATCGTTGATCTAATATTACCATCTATTTTTGACAAAACGACTGAAACAAATACCGATTTGAATACTGGATTTAAAAATTTATAAGCATTATTGCAATTGTCTATAAATACATGTAAATTTGTTTTATTACCGTCATATTTAGTTATCATACGCTCGGCAAGCCCTATATCAATGAGAGCACTAGAATTGTTAACTTCTTCTGTTTTGAAACTCATTTTCAATAAATTATTTTACAATTTTCTAAATTTCTTAATATTCTCCAACTTTTAATTATATAGACTTTGATATACCTTTATATAATACACAATATAACATATTTTATAACACATACTTGAATCACAATTAAACACTTACTTGATACTTTTAATTAACTTGTTATATTGCGGAGCCTTTCGTTGCCTCGTCCGTATAGTAACTCGAGAGTTACCGAAGAACCGCTAGCTGCTGCTGTTGTGTTGCTGTCTGAACAGTGGTAGTAGCTAGAATGCTACCGAAGAACCGCTGCTGCTGTCCACAATGCGCGTATCGAGCAGGACCTTGGATATAGGCCCTTCTGGTGACTTGACTTCGTCGCTGCTAATTTACCAACCGCCTTACGTCTTTCGTGTAAGCGTTTTTCCTTCAGTGCACAACGGTTGTTATGCTTTCGAACTGAAGTAGGAAACTTTAATTTACACTTATTAACCCGCTTTGTTTCGTCAGGAACAATATCCCACACTTCTGACACCAATTTTGTAATGTACGGGTGGTCAGGAGGTGGTTTTTTGAAATGAATACAGCGGAGTTACGAAGTACGAGTTAAGTTTATTTCTCGTAAGTTACAAAGTGGCTTGACAACAACACTATTTCTAGTTAATGAATATAATAGCAATAATACGGAACTAATACGGAACGTGACTGACAGAATTATAAGGAACGACTGTTCCTTCAAGACTGTAGCACTAAGGCCGATCACTTGAGACTTGAAGCTCGAGACTAAGACTAAGACTAAACTAGGGGTGGGAGCTGTATTTTATAAGACACTGTGATGTTAATCTTAATGATATACAAACAATAGAATGGACTTGGAACATCATTATTTATACATTACTTAATGGACACTTATTAGTTAATTATAGTTAAACAAGTCTTTACTTAATGAAACACAAATATAATCTATGTAAGTCCATGTGAATTACAAACAATCAATTATTAATATGAGGATAACAAATGCTAAAATATTAGGAACATTACAATTTGATGGGATGTAAACTATACCGCTGTTTCACTGAAATATTGCATAAAATTGTAAATTAACAATATAGTCAAATTATTCAGTTGTCTCTCAAAGTTTACTATTATTCTTAATATTTCTTTCGTAAATAGTATTTTGGCGCTGGAGATTATTTAATCGATATTTCTGAAATCGATATTCCCACAATATAAAATATCAATATATCCGGGTGTATTAATATTTCCCAAATTTCGTGATCTACTCTCATAGCCCTGTAAGCTCAAGCAATTTCACGTAGTACCTAACTAAAGTTTCCCGTGCGTGGAAAATACAAAATTATTATAACACGACGACTAAATTGTAACAGTTCTTCTATATATTTACGATTGCGTTCAACTAACCGAATGCCCTCATTGCTAACCTCGTTTCGTGTTACAGATTAAGTGTAACATAATAATCACATACTTTACCATTCAACTGATTAGAGAACCCCTAATTTCGCACGAATAAGCAATTGTGGCGAATTCAAGACACGTGACCACTATTTGCCGGCGTCAGGGTATCAACACCAATCATTAAGGGCATTGAGTTTATTTATGCCCCCAATTAAGTCATCAACCCCATGCGGGTCCCTTGATTAACAGTGCCAACATTGCGAAATGAATCAACGAATATAATAATTATTATTCTGAAATTTTAATGTAGGCGCCTTATACAAATAGAGTTTATTGAGCGAAACGATAAGAGTCGGAAACCCGACGAGACGTATCATATCCGGCCGCCGATATGCGATAAACTCAATACTGAACATATGCAAATAGACATTAATAGTTGCGTTAGCAGTGCAGAGGAAACTACAACTTTAATTACAGTTGTTCCGAACACTTGACATAATAAATAACATCAAAAATGCAAAATAATAATACATAGTTTTATCACAATCCACACTAAATGTTTGCGATACAGAATCAGCACCTAACAATACATTTATTTCCCAGAGACCCGTGTATAAGCACTTAGCCTTTTACATCCGCTCCTTTTCAGCAAACTCCTTTCAACCTTTTAATTTTAGGAATTCAACCAATGGCTTAAAAAGAGATATCCAAAAGCCTCCCGTGGAAAAAGGATGACAGCTAGCTAAATAAAACAAAATATCAAGTCTTTAATAAAGAATGAGATCCCATCGGTTTATTTCTGAGGTGGACCAATCGTAATTCACGTTAATTATTGACAATTGTTGACCATCATTCAAGGGATTCTCGAAGTAAAAGAGAGTAGGTTTCATAATAGTTTAAGAAGATATGTGGCGCCAGTCCGTCGCCCGTGACAACAACGTAACAGTGATGACTCGAACAATGAGCGCCGTTATCTGCTCATTGTGCTGCAGGTAGCTACCTACTATAGAAGTCACTATTTATACTTTACTATCCATTAAATAAACCAAAGCAACGAAGAGGAAGCGGGTGTTTTGTCAAGTAATCCCGAGAACTGCACTTAGTTCCACGTACATACAAATATTCCGGGAAAGTCCCGGAGCTAATGTTGCCACTCGATAAATTCAATAGTTGTATAGAATAAAATCAATTTGTCACGGATTATTAACCAGTTACCTATTTAGTACCTGGGCTTAGTACCTTTTTAGTATTTACTATAAAGTATATATACATACAATAATGTATATCATTTTTCTACGCTAAAAGCGAGCCTAGTGTTGTAACAGTGCTCCTCACATTTTCCAATCGAGTAAAACAATCAACACATTATTGTGCGTATATATATGTATACAAATAATGTATGATCATAATTCGTAATAACTTGTAAGATATTTATTACGATTACTTATTTTTATGATTATGTTGTACTTATGTTGATAGTTATCATGGTCACTATTTGATTGTAAGTACTTAATAACTACCTACCTACATGTTTATTTCGGGCCGCCTGCGCTCTTGAACGGTGGGTTATGCACTTTAAGGGCAAAGTTTAAGTCAATGGTGTGTTCTTCCGGTCGTTTCGTCGAATTGTTTCACTTCGTAAAAAGAGAATTCCTCGAAATGCACAAACTAATGAATGAACGTAAAAACGGGCGGTCCTCTTGCATAAGACATTGTATCGTTGGCCGTTGCAGCATGTGGTGGCTGTGGGGGTAGCGAGTTCGAGACAGACACACGTGTTTTTACGCATTCATTTACTTGTGCTATTAATGGGTCCATTCAGCAGTATTGTCTTGCACATGCCGTCACATGCGCCGGAAACTGCATCGCCCCGGTCCCGCCTCCGTACACGACAATCAGCAGAATTGATTATAATGTATGCAATAACATTCGCTGTTTATTTTATCCTTTTGTTCGTTGTTTTGTTTTCGTAACATGTATTATTTTGAATAGTTAGCAATAACGGTGGTTACTGCTACAAGTATCAGAGGAATGACTGAATCTTATTCACTGGTCCCGATTCGCTTATAGTAACGTATGGATTTGCACTTAGATATAGGAATTAGATTGTCATCATTATTTTGCCAATCCATCTATTGTTACAATTGAGTTGTTGATTGATGTGAGTTTAAGTTACATTATTTAAGCGTATGTATCATTTTTCATATAGGTATTCGAAAACGTTTGAAACGTTACAAGGGGATTGTTATTAAGATTTACTAACTTAAAATTTCGTTGTTTCAAGATTATGTTTAAGAAACTAGAAACGTGCTCTAATATCTGATTTTTAAGATAAAGCATTTTTTTTAAAGATTTCACTAGTCTTAATATCTAGGAAACTAAAACCGACAATAACGTGCCTTGTCTCAAATAATGTCACAATTTTGATTGAGCAGATAGTATAGATAAATTGCCGAGATTTTATAACAGGTCATAAACCTGTATTGCTGGAAAACGAACCTTTAACTTTTTAATGACGTAAAGCTAGCCCGAAACAAAGGGGAACAAAATTGCTTTGACACCGTAAAGATTCGCATCTGGGTGTCCTCGGATTATATAAAAGAAAACACGTTTCTTCCGTCCGTTCTTTGAAATGGCCTTTATTTCTAAAATAATGCAAGTGATTACCTAATTTGTTTTTAAGAGTATTATTATACTGGCTTTTATTACTTGCTAGTTGCTACGAAATTCGTAGCAGATATCGTAGCCACGCGTAGCACTTGTGCTACGAATGGAATATTGCTGCGTATTCTATTTCCTAGCAGACTAGTATGGAACACTTTTATAAATGTATATATATTATACTTTTATGAATATTCTTACTATACAATATACTGTAACATGTGCTGTAATACTCGTACATTATAATTATATCTAACGGCTAAACTAACGGCTTCAAGCTAAATGTGAACTCTAAAATATATGAACGAGTATTCGAAAACCCTTGTCCTGAATTGCATTGAATACTTATTGTAGTTATGATTTTTTTTGTATTTAAGTTTGTTTAACATCAAAAAAAATATATTACAATTTATAAATAAATATTGTCCATAATATATATATGTATATATATATATATATATATATATATATATATATTATATTTTTTGATATATATATATATATATTTTATATTTTTTTTGATATATTTTTTTGGTACATCGGAAATTCGACGGAAACGCTGCTTGTTATTTAACTTTGTATAAAGTCAAAGTTCCTCATTCACGGTTTCGGGATTTTGTGACCAATTTCAATATTCGCGGATCAAAACTCATTCATTGCATACATATGCATTGCATTCTCTCGGATACATATGTGGAAATTTTTGTTTTTAGGTGAATAATGAATAACTGAAATAAGCAGTTTCTTCCGATCTATTTACGATGTTCCAGATTATTAAAATGCAATTGCCTTAACGCCGCCTGTCGATGCCGCCTTCGCGTGTCGGCGACTACACGTGCAGCTTTGTTCTTTGGTAAAAGCAGTTGTTCTTTGATGAGAATGATGAGTGATGGACTACGAATGGTTACTTTTTCATGAAAATTGATCCATCTATGGACAGAAGCCTTCTTTTCAAAAGGAAAATTGATCAAGCCACTGCCGAATAACCAGTCCGAATTACAAGATCTTTTAAAAGCTGCAAAACAAGAAAAAATAACTAAATTCTTTAGGCCAATGCCTAAGACTGATAATTAACTATGTTAATTTTGTTAAGAACCTTTAAATAAAATCATTTTTGTATCATTATTGTTTTGTCATTTCGTAAATTTGGAACGTATCTCTTATAATCGCATAAGAGCGCATCGCATTCCTTACTCGCGGCGTATTTACGGAACATAACCCCCCGTGAATAAGGAGCTTTGACTATAGGTAGGTACTTACAAATTTAAAAATTGATAAAAAATTGTTCGTGGGAAATTCTCTATCTTTGTCTATCGGTTAACATAAATTGTAACTTAACATTAGTTAATTTAGTGCGGGACACACATTAGTCGGGTTTCAGACGACCGATACATAGTGATAGTAACATAATTGACTCGTTCGAGACCCTCCCGCTTCCAGCACCCCTTCCATAAATATTTCCCGATCAAATTATTATGCATTCTAAAAAATGCGACGAGTCCAATTCTCAGAATCACCGACCGAGGGCGGTTCAGAAGTACAAAGTTACAAAGCTGCCGAGTGAGGCGACACTATGCTTCGGAGCGCGAGAGAACGAGACACCATGAATGGAATGAGGTTCAGCCCAGGCGACGGGCGAGCTGTGAGAATTATTACAAGGAATGGATTTATTTATTGAACCCCCTGGTTCCGTTATTATAAGCAAATGGTTTCGTAAACAAACATAACTTCTCACAATGGCAAAGACTTATTTATCTATAGGATAAATTGAAATGTGGCAAATCAAACAGAACATAACGGCATCCATGACTATGACAAACCATTGATGTACATATGACGAAGCTCACTGTGACAAACCATTCATCGTCTTGTTTTATGCAAACATAGGAACATTAAGTTGCAAAATTAGATTAAAAGTTAATCAATGTAATAAAGTACAAAATAGGACCTACACGATTTTTTATTTGGTTAATTTGGGATTTAAAATATTATTTTTATGATTAAAATCTATTTATGTAGTATGTATTTAGAAATAAAGAAAATAAATTAAACAAAGTATTTAAAATAAAGAGACCGTAAAAAAGATTTTTAAGAAACAAAAATAAAGAAACAATAATCGTATAAGGTAAGTGCATACAATAAGGCCATGGTTAATTAAAAACAAAAAGAAACAAAAAATAAATGTTTTTAAAGCATCTATTGCTATTAATCTTATAAAAGAACTATTTTAATATCATTATATTGATAAAAAAATTAAAATTAATTGAGAAGACTATAATATTATGACTTTTTTAAAGTATGGTCTAATTGGCCTTAATAAATCCTTATGTTACAATAAGGCCACAACAAGAACACGTTAAATATCTATGCACTATTCGCATCTAGGGCATAAAAATTTGCATTTATCATCCTTAGTGAGCCCAACACATTCTTCATATACATAAATCTTGTATTTTATACACATTCTCATGTCTAGTACCACATCATTTGACCATATATAGCAATACCATGAAGCATTTTCTTTTTTGGAGGACTTGGGTTTTTCAATGGTTTTATTGACCTTGCTATTTGTTTTAAAAAGATCTTGGGAACTTCTTGTGCTCTGCTGTTTAATGCTTTGCGTCCCAGTTTTTTATTCTTCTGCTTTTTGATGTCCGGTGTGCTCATAATATTCTGAAAATAAGTATTAAAGAGATTTGCTAGAGGAATATCGTCCTAGTCCATTTGATTGCAAGATGTTGACGGTATTGGTAAAATCTTTTCACGAACTGCAGAAAGATTTTTGCCAATTGCAGGCAGTGATATAGCTACAGTCTCGATATTAGTTTCTTCACTAAGATTTCCTGTGGTATCAGAAAGAATACTCGGAGCAAAAGCAGAATCAGGAATGACAGTAGGATCGAATGGAAAGATACCAGTCGCACGAAAGCCAGATATTATATTAGTTGACGACATGACTTTAGGCCAAATAGTGGACAGAATTTTACTAAATCTTACTCGTGTAATAGACCTATCTGTACTATTACGCCAGCATCGTAGAACCTCTTCATGCCAGTAACTTTCGAAGGCTTTAAATACAGCTTTGTCCATTGGTTGGAGCTCATGAGTTGTGTTACTGGGAAGACAAAACAGTGTAATGTTATGACTGTCAGCTGCCTCCACAATTCTGTAATCGAGATGACTAGCTGCTCCGTCAAAAATCAAAAGTGTTGGACCAAGACATTTATATTTAGCAAAATGATTCAGCCACATTATAAATGAATCTGTCGTCATGGATCCTTTTTCTGTTATATGAATATCTGCTCCAGGAGGCAAGGCATCTTTCCAATCTACTTTAATTATCTTTCCCTTAAACAAGACATATGGAGGAATTGATTGACCAATGGCATTAGCACAACCTACAATTGAAACATTTTCACCATGTTCTTTTGCCAGTAAACGAACCCTTTTAGACCCTTTTGCCGCAACAACAGTTGCTTGGTGATGAAGAGTAAGTCTACACCCTTTTTCGTCTACATTGTAGATGCATTCTGGGTTATTTTTAAGATCAAGGCGTTCTAATACTTCTTCTAATTTTTTAAAATAATCTGCAACAATAAACGGGTTTAACTTTTGGGCTCTCGCAGGATTTATCATTTGTGCCTTGCGTTTTGATAATTCTGGATGCCTCTTCATAAAAAGTCAGAACCACATGCGCCCAATCATATTATTATCTGAGTAATTATGTTTAATTTTGTTTTTTTTTACAGTATTCGTAGACACAAGATCGAATAACTTTTGGCACAAGGGGTATACCAGTGTCTGCAAACCGAATTATTCGGGCGACCAATTCCTTTTCTACTTCAAGAGCAATAATAGGCTTTCTACCCATTGTTTTAGATTCCGATTTTGAAGCAATATGGTTCCTCAAAGTACGACGTGGAATAGAGAATTGTTTTGAAGCTGCATTCGCAGACAAATTTCCGCGACTGACACTTTTCATAGCTGCCACTAAATCTTCTTCCTTCCATTTAGCGCGAATGCCTTTATTGCGATGTTGATTACTCATTATATTATAATTATCTAAAACAAACAACAAATAACGCCAAATAAGACATACAGCCTGATTGTGCTCTATAAATCTAAGAAAAAATTCTTGGTTGCAATAAGGCCAACCAGTTATTCTGGCATGGCCTTAATAAAACCACATGCAAACCTGACCTCTTTATTTATATGTTTGAAATGAGATGTAAACCGTGTGTTATCACGTTAAAATTATATAAACGAATAATCTCTAAAAACAAAAAACGATAAGATTAAATCGAAATATGTATACCTCATAAAAAACAGTATAATCATAGATGGACATCTTACCTTATTTTTCAACGACAAGTCAGATCTGCTCGACAAAATCGCCATATTGAAATCATAGCTAGCGTTATCTTTGCGATCTGATTTGGAAGTAACTTTATTATGATGTGTTCAAAATATGGACATAAGTTTTTGCAATATTTTGTAGTTTCTACTAATTTACAACAGTATGGCTTTATTGCAGCCCTGGCCTTATTGTGTTCACGTACCTTATTTGAAAATATGTATATAGTAAAATCTGAAAATCATTAAGTTATGTAAAGTTCTTTAGAATGTCCAGCCTTCTTTAGAACTCTAGACTTTAGACTTTTAGACTTTAGATGCTTTTTCTCATCATCTCTGGCAAGCTCTCCACTAAATTAAAGACCTCAGACCATAAAAACGGATCATAAAAACCTTGCTTTTATGATATGTGTCAAAGACGATTTCCAGCACACTTTAAGGCAACTTGCTTCTGGCTGTAATTGGCTGAAATAACGGAACTTTATCAATCATCCGCTCATATCTCCGTCACATGTTTGTAAATAAATGTTACTATCCTGCTTGATCTGAGCACTTCAACTGGTAAAAATTAAATACACATTGGACAACACAAGTTACTTCGAAGCAACATTTAAATTTCCACAATGTACCCCATATATTGAGAGGAATATATTATAAAGTTTATTTACTTTATTTACAATTTACATGATAGACCAAATAAAAATATCGATAACTAATATTGTCAGTTCCAGATTCGATTCTTTGTTGACTCTATACATCGATTTGAGAATAGAATACTAGATATTATGTTATACGAGCACTCCAGGGCAGCCACGTTAGTGTGATACTGTTCTATGTTCAGTCGCCCTCGAATTCTATGATTCATAGATATGTGTTTTGAAAATGCAACATTCTTATTACGTATTACTTAAGTTTCAAATTTGAATTAGCCCCTCTTCATCTGCTTCACCCCCCCTAGAAATTGCCAGCATGTTTTTTTGATAAGAACTTATGATGTGGTCATCTATTCTATTCCTATATCGATGACTCTGTATAAACTCACTAGCTAGTGTGTATGGATTTAAATGTGATTCGATACAAAATTTGACCTCTATTTTAGCCCCCTGACACAATTTTGAAAAACGGTAAAACGCTTGTTTAATTATTTGTATCGTAGAATATTTGTACCAAGTTTCGAGTTAATACGACCCATTTCACTTGTTTAAAGGTTGAATTTCAAGAAATCCTTTCAGTAAGTGTTTGCGTCATAAAAGGAAGCTACTGTTCAAATTTTATGTTTCTAGTTTCAGTAGTTTCGGTTTGACTTTGATGTCAGTCAGTATGTATAGATTAACATTAAGCCAAAACTTCTCTGTAGCTTATATAATTGTTAGGAACTTATTCAGTCGGCAACTAGGTGGCGCCAACTGTACCTAATACGACGTTGTACATGAAACCTATCATTTAGTTGAAGCATTATAGCCAACATAATAAATCGTTTACGAATGCATAAATGTTTGTAATAGCTCGCTTGGCCAATGCCTTTTAATGTAGTGTGGTCTCAGTGCGGCTATAACTCCAAACTCAATGATCTCTAGTACGTTTGTGCGATTACAAACTTTTTTGCGTTTGTAAACAAGTGCTTGCCGTGATTTTAAAGTTTATATTCATTGCTCTAAGGTGAAGGAATAGGTTTGTTCTACTCGTACAACGTTACATCTGCAAGTGGCGCCGGTTATTGGGCAGGTTAATAATGAGCTGCAACAAAGGGGTTTATACAAAGGAATTAGTTTTTGTGCGAATGCTCGTTTGGCCCAATACTTTAAATAGCTACAAATGCCGAATAAACATTTGTCTTTAAACGTCCTAATGTCGTCATTAATGTCCGCTAAAGATTTTTTGACATTAAACTCCAATGTTATTTCATACATTGTAACAAAATTAGAAAATAATTATATGTGTAAGATATTTTTGCGATATATATAACATGTATTTACAGTGTACAGTCAGCGACAGGCCAACCTGTATCCTTGGGCACCTATGCGCCATTAAAAATACCAGAATAAAAAGGCTTCAGATACATTGGCTGTTGCTGACTGTAAATGCAGCAACAATTCAATGTACGTCCAACGGTACCAATGAAGCCAACATGGCCTCCAAAAAGCTCGGTATGCTGAACAGAGTGAAACGCCATTTCACCCCTGGGCATCTTCTGAATTTCTACAAAAAGTCGGGTGAGGCCCCATATGGAGTACCACTCACATCTCTGGGCCGGCGCACCGAAATATCAATTGGACCCTTTTAATTAATGTATTTTTAAGTAAAATTAAAATAGCGCCGCGTGCGCAAACGCAGCAGTTTCACTAAATAACCCATAATATTTTGCATGTATAAAATTCAAACGTTTTATGATATTACCATGTCCTTACTGTGACCTTCTAACTATAGTTACAGACGTATTATAGCACAATGTCTATAACTTCGGTTCAAAGCAAAAATAGTGGTTTATTCTAACTTGTCACATGATGGGAAAAGTGCTAATTTTTCCGATATTTTTCACCCAGGAATAACTAGATCCCTATGATTGGAATGCGTAGGTACCTATTAGGTATTTTTTTCAAGTTCCATCGTACGTCTGCAATCGATTGTAGTCTTTACATTGTTGCACCATACATTGTTGCGCTGGTAAAGTGATCAATTAACATTGTGCATAGAACATTATACGTCCTATGAGTAAGTCTATCTACTTACTAGATTTCGCCAATAACATTGCTCAATCTTCCGGGCAAGAAGTACGAAGAGAACAATGCTATTTGCGCAGTGTGTTGTGATGTCGGTGTTAATTACAAGACGAGTGTCACTCGACATTTTTGCGACATTACTCGTCTCGTGGAAATTCCAGACTATCTCCACACTGTTCATGTATCGTCTCATGAAATGAAGTAAGTATTTAATTTCATTGCGTAAATAATTGATAGAAAGACTAGGCGAAACCCACATGATTTTATATTATACCTATTCATCATTTTACTGTGAAATCGATGATTTTTATCGATTTTTGCACAGGTTAAATGTGTAAGAATTCAAAATATGAATAAACTTACAACTTAAATTAAATACGTAGGTACTTTTCCTATGTTAGTGTATTTACTAATGGAACTATCTTAGGAAAACTTGGTAGCGTTTTCCCTAATTTAACCCTTCGTATTTAGTTTAATCATAATATCATAAATATTATGATCTACAATTTCGTGTACAGTCTAATGAGCATGTCAGGGGCCAATTTAAACATTAATATTAAGCGCCGCAATTGTCTTAAACACTGACTCACAGAATTCATCTTTCAGCCTAAACTTCTTTTATTATTGCTCTAGTCATACTCTATAAAAGAGTATTGACATGAGTTTGTATGTTTATATTCTAATGCCCATTATTAAACCAAAAAATAGCATCGTATTACAGTAATTGTGACGATAGTTATTATTAGTCATCCGTATACCAATTATCTAGCTGTTAAAATATTAGTATTAGAGGCAAACATAGTAAAAGCAATCAGTTTCTTGTGGAGGCGCAAAGTGCAGTCGCGCCGGTGAGGCATTCTTTGTCTGATGGCCGCTACAATAATATGGAGTAGGTATTGTCTGTTTGAATTTTTGTTTGAAATTAATGTTATTACTGACGGAGACTGAGTAGAAGCAGATGGTCAACTCAATGATGATGACCACCCAATGATGACAGTGATGACACTTGCCCCTCTTTGGGATTTGTTTATGTCTCCAAAAGACTGAGAAAGTTTAGCCGACTTTTATTGTTCTTTTTTTTCAAATGTGACATAGATTATATGTTTATATCCTTCTTTAATGGATTCGTGAAATGGTCGCCACGTAACGGGAAGCGCAGTGTGGGACTCCTTCTGGCCAGGTAGACCGACGACTTGAAGTCCGCTGGTGGTAGCTGGATGAGAAGAATCAAAAAGCATGTGACGTGGCGAGCCTTGGGAGAGGACTATATCCAGCAGTGGAGAGACAGACTGATATGGTGAGGTTATTTCACCCTTTTTTATAAATTGTTACAAAAGGCGGGCTTAATGACAGATCATTATCTCCCGATCAACCTTTAGGCCGTGCAGTACATGAAGTGGTAGGAGAGTAAATAAATAATAATAATAGAGGAGTAAAGCGGTTGTATCTATGTACATAGTAGAATCTTATGGGATGGGAGGAATTAAAAGAATTTACATGAATAATATTGCACAATGTTTAACTAATCACTTACTTCAAAACATCAAATGTTACTGTTAATTGTGATATGACGAGTAATAATTTTGTTTAATGACCGTGCACACTCCATGTTCATACAATGGAGGCAATAGTTGATTTTTTAGAGAAATACCGCTGTTTATGTAGAGACAATGTGTCTATTGCGTTGAAAATTTTGGGAATTTGTTTTTTGTCCATTTTAGGCCGTGAGAATGGATCGCATGCAGTCGACACATCTCATTAGGTAAACAGCATTAGTACGCTTTCGGCCGGCATCGATAGATACACCTCTCTAATAGCAGGGGAGGCGCTTGGGGGTGCCTCGAGCGCTCAAATCTGTTTACCATTAACAAATTAGTTACACTACACCTTGACTGTTACACGTACAAACACCGCGTGAGACACGTAAACATAGACAAATACAAGAATGTGGAACACCGGAAAATGCGTGCGTCTATTTAAATTGTTGTCAGTTCTCAGGAACGATATCTAATCAGTCAGATTTACACTATTACGATTGCGGCTGGATGTCCTGGCCCGACGCGACGCGTAGGTAGGTAAGTCTTACGGCCTCTCTCACGCGCTTTCCAACTAAATTAAATATTTATTAAGTACCAGCATCGCGGAGCGGCTTCCTCCAGATAACGCACTTCTCAGCAACTACGTGGGTGTTCGTATACTACTTTATTTGTATCTTAATATGATCATAGAATGTAATGTAAATTGTACACTTAAACCAGGTCACTTCCGATATATAATATTTACGTACCGTAAAATCTGCTGACTGCCACTTTTTTGGGTCTAAAAAATTTTGACGACTTTTTTATTAAAAAATATAAGATGCTAAGAGTTACTTATTTCTAAATATATTTTATCAAGTGCAAATTCTTACTATTATTAAAAAAATCCTTCATTTAAATCATTTTCATTATTAAAAGTCTAAAGAAAAATGTGGCAAAGTCTATGATCACTTCTGCTAAGATTGCCAGACGAAAATAAAATAATATTTAATAGGAATTACATTCGAACAAAAATATATAGCAGGATTTGGCCTCTATCCATCAATATGAAAATAATATAATCCCATTATTTAGCACTGGTAATATTTTTTCTAAGAAAGTGGCAAATTCACCAAACTTTTCAAAATTCTTCATACAAAAAGGAGAAAGATATTAGGGTTGTCAAATGTTTTCGTAGTTTTTATGAACTTGAAATCTTTAAGATAGGTAGTGATTCCTTGGTGGGTATAAAAGTACATAAATGCAATTTACAAGCGCAGAAGTCTACCTACAGAAACTTAAGGATATTGTTTGGAGCGCGTCAATGCACTGACTAACATTTAGATTTCAGTACTATTTCAATTTATGTTCTTGTATTTTGCATTTATGTGTTGTGTTCATAGGCACCACGAAAGAATAAAACGTGTTGCATATCAGTTTAATTAATTAATACAAACCTAAAATACAGTGTAAGTATTACAACAACAGTAGCTTAGGAACTTATAGCAAGATTAATTAGATGATTATTCAAGATGTTTCCTGGCACTAAAGTATATTGCACTTATACCTATATCTTTAAACAAAAATGAAATACTTATAATATATTAATTAAGTAAAGAATTAATATAAAAATCTTTTCTTTGGCTGTAAAGAAGAATTACGCTGAATTGGTATCGGCAAGAAATAATTTCAGATTTCTAGGACTCCTTAAGTACAATCCAAGATATTTAAGTTATGTAAAAGCAAAACCAGCAACATCCACCTGAATTTTTTTTCTTGAGAATTTGAAAAAAATCGTGACTACGTAATTACGAATACATATTATGAATAATTTATGATAACAAGTTGAACAAAGGTTCAATGTTTCATTATGTTAGTTTTGAACTTATTTTTAAATTTCGAGCCATCAGAATGTCCTTATGAATATTGCTTCTATATGACTCATTTATTGGACATTGTACTTTGAGTAATCAATATCCTCAAACTTAAATGTTCCCCGGCGACCCTCTCGGGGGTTTGTTAAGACCAACTCCACATCGGATTCCAGAATAAAACTAACATCATTCACGTCAGGCCAATATAAAAGGTCCGCCTTCCTTCTTCTCATAAATTTAACCAGCATTCCCGAATTTTCCGTTAACTCTAAAATCTTCCCAACATAAAACTTATTCGTTTTATGTCCTCTAAATCTAACGAGAAGGAAACTGTTAATTTGTTTCTCTACCATATTTTCTGAAGAACTTTGTGTTGTTTTTTCTAAATTATGCGTTTCTAATTCCTCTACTGTATCGCTTTCTTCTAATGTAGAAATAAAAGTTCCATCATCAGAAGACTCTCTTAATGAATACTCATCATCACTGCCATCATCAGTCTCTTCTTCTAATAATCTTTTTTTATTATGAGTAATTTTTTTACCAAGTTTTCTCTTTCTGATATTAGATAAAGTCAAATCAACTTTCCCCGTGGAAGTCGATGCTACCGGGTTGACCGGGTTGTAATAGTCAAATAATTTTAAATCAATTTCTGGTTTGAAATAAGACCGTTTCGGTGTGTGTGATAATGATGAATATATATCGTGAGTTTTATCTATTACATGCAATTGCAAATTACTTTTTTTCAAATCAATGTAAGCACGATTATATGGACTGAATTTTATTTCAGATAAAATAGTTACTTTTTCTCCACCTGACTTAGATGTAGAGTCGAATTCTGGTGTTTGATTCATAATAGGTTCTGGTGAAGGTACTGGGTTTTGAAATTCGCATTCTAATCCAGATGTAGTATGATTCAGAGCCTCAGCCTTCAGTTTCTTTATTAGACCTTTTTTATTCGATTTTCTTTCTTTCATTGGTTTCTTTGACATCAAGTTTTCTATTTCTTCAGAAGAAACTGATGCACCGGGTTCAACAATACTGACTTTTTTATTTATAGTTTTCTTAAGAGGATTTACAGACCGGTTAGCTTTTAGATAATCCAAAAGTGCGGTGTCTACTTTATATCTATTTTCTTCATCACATTCAGGAAGCTTCCTTAAAATTTTTTCAGGGTTAAAAGGGACTATCCCTGTAGCCTTAAACCCAGAAATTATATTTTCCTTGCTTGTCACGTTTATTGCATCTATGAGAGATTTAAGTAATAATGGGAAATGAGTTTTATTTAACTGACTTTCTGATGGATTTTCATATTTGTAGGTAGTTAAAATCTGACGCCATTTTTTTTTAAGTGGACCAAAAAATGCGACATCTAAAGGTTGTGTAACGTGCGTAGAATTAGGAGGCAGAAATGTGAACCTTATATTTTTTTCTTCACATAGGCGTATTATATTCACGCTTAAATGGCTAGAAAGGTTATCACCAATAACCACTTTGGGGCCTTGTAGCTTTTCATCCCGAGGTATAACGATTGTCTGGAACCAATCTTCAAAAACAGTGGAATCGAACCAGCCGGATTTAGTTCGATTATATCTGCTACCGTTTGGTCCATTTTGACACCATGACGTCCACAAATGCTCTGCTTTATAAACAGTATAAGTTGGCAAGAGTATTCCATCTGCTGCCGCTGCAAACATAATCGATATACTACCCTTGGTGTGATTGAGAACTCTTTCAGGATATTTTATTTCGCGCTTAAAAATGAATTTTGACGATCCGGGATTACTGAGAGATTTGTTTCATCGTAATTTAATATATTACTTGCAGGTATGTCTTTTAAGGTATCTTTTAGATTTGCGAAATAAATAGTAAATTCATCGACAGTTTTTGCAGCGCGAACTTTTTTGATATTTTGTGCCGCTCGGGTTGTTAGTTTATCCTTATGGTGAGCCAGAAAATTACTTATCCACCATTTACCTGGCGGTTTGTTATTAAAAATGTGTTGTTTATTGTTTCCTTTCAAGTAATTAAATACAACAAAACTTAAATCTAATCGTGAGAGGGGAGCGCCAAAATCACCTGCTGCTATTAAAACATTTACTATCTGTTTTTCTTCAGAATAGGTAAGTCTTTGTTGGCCCCCTGGCTTTTTATTATGTTTATTTTTTACTTTATTTTCGATAGTTCGCCGTGGTATGTGGAATCGTTTTGAGGCTTCCAGGGACGAAATTTTTCTACTTTTGACTAGGTCTACGGCAACTTCTAACATTTCGGTAGAATAATTTTTGTATGTGGACCGATGTGTTAAACTGAAATCTTCCATGTTCTAAAATAATAAAAACAAATATATGAATTTTAGGTTTGATTGCGTTATATGAATAATAATTGTGTACGCGATCCGCGCATATTGCACTTTCAGTAAGGCACGGGAATAATTGGCAAAAAAAATTAAAATAGGTATGCCAAAGGAGACAAAGACGCATAACAAGTTAAAAGTACAAAGGTGCGATATGTTTTGGTATAGTTCGTCTAAGAAATTAAAGATTTTAATTCTGAATTAACATATTTCAGCTTCAACTTTACTTTTACATAAAGATTCGCAGAATAACCTAATGTATAAAAATAATAAAACTGATCTATTTATTTTAAAAAATGTGGCAGCCCTAACCTCTCACTAAATATGGCAAAGTTAACATCACGATCTGGTTTACACTGGATGTTGAATTTGCCAACACTAATTGCGAATTTCTTGTAGCTTGCAGCACTGCAAATCAATATGATTTAAATAAAAGAACCTTAGTTTAATGTAATATTAAAAATATACTTACGTAGACAAAGTTTATCCTAATTATTTTAATAAAAGTTTGGGAGCACTTGATTGTAGATCACTCACGCACGAAAAATTAACTGACAAAAATGACATCGAAATGACGTATAGGGTTTCCATAAATAATTTGGTGTTGTCATTTATAAATTCAATTTTGACATAAAGGCATCCATACCCTTAAAAAAACTATATTGAAGTCATTCTAAGGTGTTTTTGGTTATGGCAAAATTAGTAGCCATTTGGCAAAGACAGCAGATTTTACGGTAACCTTTCTATTCATCGATGGTCAGTTTACAAAGAATGGGCCATGATCGTACCTGCTACAGAACTAATAATTTGTACGGGGTTTGCATGTGGGCTGGATGAGAGCCACGAGAGCGTGAGGAGGGTGGTCGTCGGGCGCTTTGCCGCAGCTATGCGCACTGTCAACAACGCTCGCCACACACTACACAATTTTTTCATGCTCACATGTGCTTGGGCTCGACCGCCCAGACCACGTCTTCGACAAATATTTGCCTCCAATTCTAAAACGCTTAGAACCTCAGACCTACAATCAATAAAATACTCGAACAGGTCAATCTGGTTACGCGCTTTCGAGAACTAACAGCTACAATTAATTTTCACCTACCCGAGAGCGGTTAAGTCAATACTAGTTCTCTGAGTTATTTATCAAACAACCGTCGGCCAATCGCCCCCCAAAGGACACGTAATGCCGTCCATTTATAATAATCAATGATAAGACGGTAACATTCCTTTGTGCGGACTATCTGCATCATACTAATACCTTACCTGTCAAACCCTTCCAAATAAATTAGTGCCGTCTAATACTAAGCAGCATCGGTTTACCAAAAATAAACCAAGTAACGGCGCAATCCATTAATTGACTGGACCCGCTGGTAAGCAAAAAAACACCAATCAGATAAAGCGGGTAAGTGTTTACGGTTTCTCACGCGGCCCGGCCAACCCTCAATGGCGCCTCGCTGATTGATAGTAGCGCAGCCGACCTTCCCACCCCCGCCCGACGCGCAGCTTTGCACCTTACACCCATCTCATAAAGAACATGTTACAAACGACGAAACGCAAGTTACTCTTTACAAATAACTCAAAATGCATTCAAACAGTTTTAAACCGTATTCGGTTAATAGAAGATGGAATGTTAAACGGCAACAACACAAACAAAATACCCATTCAAAGAATTCTGCACCCTCATAGCGCGTACCTGTCCGCGGCCACCTCTAAGGAACACGACAAAAAACATTATGTTAATTTCTTATATCAGTGCTTATTGAATAGTTGCCATAATAGCTTTGTTATCATTTTTCCGTAACATTCTCTTGTAATTGTCGGCGGCAGAATCTTTTTGAATACGAGAGGAATATTATTAAGATCATCTTAATATAGCCAAGATGAGCTTAATTAATTCTAAAGCGAAATACTTTGCAAAGAGTAATACTTTCTGAGAATTATAGTTGTCATTTTTATTTGTCTAGAGGTTAGCGCTTTTAGGTTCGTGGATAGGTAACTAGTTAAAATGGGTTAAAGTTAGGCGTGGGTAACTCCGGACGCAAGTAATAAAAGGATTGAATTCCGCACGCAGAGTCGATACCGTTAATTTTACCATCAAAATCTTATTTTATCCGAGGAATAATTTATTTCGTCTGGGACCGGACAAATACGAACGAACTATGCGTGAGTAACTCCGGAGTACTCCGCACGCAACGACGCGTAGGTACTCGATAATCTTATCACATCCAAGGAATTATTTATTCCGTTTGGATGTACACTGGATCGCAAAAATTCCGGGTCGCTAATAAAAACCGTGATATCTCCATAAATTATATACCTAGATCGCTCGAATAAATAATATGTAGTAAGGAGGTTACTAATGCTTGTTCTAAATCTCTAAAGAGGTTTCATTTGTACAAGTTACAGATTTAAAAAAATATATTCTGCATTTTGAAAAAATTCAAAATTTAAAATTAGGAAAAGAATATTTTTTCTGCTTTTGTTTCAAACGGAGCTGTCATTATAAATGGTTCCTTGGATTGATCAGAGTATTCAATGCAATATCATGTCGTTATCACCTGAAGAATGTACACGGATTATTACCAAGGTACAAGAAGGAAGAAGTAGGACAGTAGGAGTATCTTTATCAACGGTCCAAAGAGTACTCCAGCGATTTCAAGAGACCGGCATGAACACCAGGAGACCAGGAAATGGCAGGCCAAGGTGCACAACTACACGAGAAGACCGATTCATCGTGAGCACTATGTTAAGAAATCGACATCTCACGGCTGTTCAGGTCCGAAACAGTCTTCAAGAAATTCACCACAACAATGTGAGCTCTAATACGATTCTGCGACGTCTTCGTGAAGCTGATATAAAGCCTTATAGACCAGCAAACGGCCCCAAACTGCTCAGAGAACATCGAGTTGCCAGGTTACGGTTTGCTCGAGAACACATCCGATGGACAGATGAAGATTGGTCCAAGGTTATGTTTTCCGATGAGTCCAGATTTTGTTTATTTACGCACGACGGGAGACGAAGAGTATTTAGACGGCCAGGAGAACGGTATCATCAAGCGTGTTTTGAAGAAAAGGTGCCATTCGGTGGAGGATCAATAATGGTTTGGGCTGGGATATCTTCAGAGGATCATAGAAATAGAAACGGAGTTAGTGATCATAGAAAACGGTTCTCTGACTGCTGTCAAATACGTAGGAGAGATTTTAAATGAGCATGCTGGTCCATTCTTAGTGAATATGGGTGCAATTTCCATTCTTATGCACGATAATGCGCGACCACACACTGCTCATTTGGTCAATATGTATATTCAAGACGTCGGTATTACCTGCATGGAGTGGCCAGCTCGCAGCCCAGACTTAAATCCCATAGAACATGCATGGGACGAGCTCGGGAGATGCGTGAGACAACGCTCTCCTGCTCCCGTTACCTTACACGAGTTAAAGAATGCGCTAGTGGAAGAATGGGCAAACATAGACCAAAATCGTATTAAAAATTTGGTTTACAGCATGCCACATCGTCTTATTGAAGTGATACGGGCTCGTGGAGGAAATACAAAATATTAAATTGACAAAAAACCTTTTATTTTTTAAGATTTAAGTGTATTTTTGTTGTCATAAGTTAGAAGCGAAATTTTCTTATTTTTTAGTATTTAATTAAAGTTATATAGTGTACAGAACGTGTTACACATTTTTTATATATATTAATCAGTCGTCTACAATATACTATAGTTTCGCAAATTAGTCTTATGTATTTAAGAAACTATCACGCCATTTATTAGCGACCCGGAATTTTTGCGATCCAGTGTAGTTAAATAAGTACGAATTGAAACTTAACTTAAACTTTAGATTAGCTTGTATATAGAAATTAGCAAAAATATTTATAACTTTAATATTTAAGTATTATATTATTATTTTTATCTATAAATAAATAATCAGAGCTTTTTAAAGAACTGCAACAGGTTGTCTGTACACTAAAAACATTTTTGAAATAAAAAATATATAGGTGAAACCGTGTATTTGGGCTTCTCTGAAACTAAAACCAAGGTTTTTAGAATTTTGTCTATTCGTTTGTCTGTATATTCGAGCATCACATAAAAACGAAAAGGGGCAGGCGGCTAGTGTTAAATGTAGACATAAATATATTATTATAAATTACGATAATTTTATTTTTAAACACTCAATACATTGTTTATGAAGAACGAATCTCGCTATTCCTTTTATTTATGACATTATAATTATCCATTATCCATATTATAATGGAATGAATGGAACAAAAGAAATATTTAAGTGAATTGATTCCGCGTGAGGGGTCTCAATAAGCGACTAACTTAAATATTACCCAGATCTAGTTTTAACTAAAAGCACTTTAGTGCTTTTAGATTCCTCGGTAGGTCAATAGCAACTTTCAGTTTCGTCGGTACTTCGAGGTTCACAGTTAAGTCATCACTTTTCTAGTTTTCTATAGTAGATACACGTATACTCTTATAATCTCGCGTATATTAGTGCAACAGCATCTAAAACTAAATGAGGTAAGTACACTGTGCTGTGTATTTCAGAATATCACTACTTTCATTTTCATCAGTATATAGCTGCATTCAATATCGTCAGTACTTCAGTCATTTCATGACAGTATCCATGCTGTGCAGTGCAGTCAGTACATTTCCGTGAATTATTGCAGGTACCGAGGCGTGATCGCAGTGGGAGAGCAGTCGACGCAGGCGGACCGCGGCGGGCCGGCTGGTTGGCATTCGCGGCGAGCGCTCTGTAATCCCATAGTCGGTGTCGGCTTACGGCGCCTCTCTCGCAACCGCAATTATCATATTCCACCTAAACACATAATATTGTGCACGCAATTTTAAAAATAACTCGCGTCCGGCCCGACCTCAATCAGCCTTGATTTATAGCGAGCGGGGCTCCGCCGTTGCTGCCGTCGATGCTCGCGAAAGATTGCATTCCTTACACAAATAACCATAAGTGCCCGCGCGATAAGCTGCAACTTAACTCAGTGTTCTTCCTCTATAATGATCTGAAATGGTCTACATATTGACTCTAATTGGCGGGATATATAAAATACGTATATAAACTTAATCAATAATCTTATAATAACAAAAAGATGCTATTGCCCTGAAGTATATTGTTGCTAGATATGATGTTACTCATTCGATAAAAAATTTAGATGTAAATTTGAATAAAAACCGATTACGGATACTTATATTTATATTATCTTAGTATTACACATCGTTTATTACTGAAATAAATTTTATAATGTCCTGTAAATTATATAATGTACTAGAGAAATTTTATAATGTCTTCATATGTGTTACCTACAGGCAACTGCTTACAAGAACATTGCATTTCAGTAAGCTACACGATTTTATGAATCGCAACGAGCAGTGATCTGCTGGCTGCCCTTAGAGCGCGCATACAATTTATGAATCAAATGCATGAATGAGCTCGCGTCTGGCCACGTGTCGACGTTCTCACGCCTGCCGACACCGACCGCTTTTTATCGCAGTGCCCATTTTTTAAGCGATATGTCGCGTGGGCTACATGTGCGGATCCCGCGACCCCCGCAATGTACCATATTGGGCCATCTTCGCTAATTGCTTCATCGTGCTGTCTACTTCTAGTTACTCATGTTCATGAATAGGAGGACTTAATAACCTAATTTAAACGTAATTGACCGAACGTTTTATAAATGATGCTCCGAACTAAAGAGCTGTAACAAGCGTATCGGCGACATTGAAACTCTCCGAGTGACTGATCATCAATGACGTCGTTGTATCTAGCCGGAAATAAAAACAAGTACCTACAATAGAAATAAGACAAATTCTATTCGCGCGTGCAAATTGCTCGAGGCAACATTCGCACACTTGGACAAATTTAATGGAAGACGGTTTTCTTTTTGTTCGCCATTAGTTTAACAAACGGTTGTCACGACTTTGGGGCCCGGCTCTCGGACGGACCGAGAGCGCGCAACCGACCAATAACAATAATATAATTTATTTGTAAAATCATACAACTATCTCAAATAAATGTTATAGAATCAGTTCCACTATGATTTAACCAAAGGCTGTACAAATCTTTAGTTCTTACAAATTACATACATATCCTCTACAATTACATTAGTGTTAAACATAATAACGAACATTGAACCAAACAAATAAATGGATAATACTGCAATGATAATATTAATGTCTGTGATTCTGATTACAAGTCATAAAAAATAATAATCTTATTTGGCATTAGCCAAATAGTTACAATGTTAAATAATTACAATATTAAACAATTATAATGAAACAATGTCAAATAATTACAATTGTCAAATAGAATAATTATACTTACTTAACTATAAAATGTCTAGTCTACTTTATAATTTTGTTTGTTTGTTTTTTCTTAATTTAGGTCAATATCAGGTATTTAATAAATTAGATCTTTAGAATGTCTGGAGAGCACAAGAATACTTACTATAAAGTATACAATTTGTCATTCAGAAATTTATTTACACTATAATATTAGTTAGGTACGTATAATATTAGGTACGTACCTATAAAATTGCCGTTTGTTCCCAGTGGCCACTTTGAACTTAGTTATATTGCGTTCGGCTTGGAATTCCAATTTAAAATTAATTTCAATTTAAAGCTATGACATTCTTTTTCAGAATCAGTTATTTATTCGTTTTTCCGTCATACGACTTTTTGCTTAGATATCGTTGTGTTTGCGAACATGGAAAAGTTATAAAATCGTATTATTTTCGAATATGAGTTCCGTCGTAGCAGCAACGCTTAGCAACGTCGTAGCATATCTAGAAATACAGCAGCAACAGGCAATTTGTTATTTAAATTTTCCGCAATTGTGGAAAGCGGGCCAACCTAGTGGAATGGTTATTCCTAAAACCAAATTGTTCTGCTTTAAACAAATTGAATTTTATAATAAATTTTAACATTTTTATATACATTGCCTTCTCAATTTTTTTTTGATATAATTGGTATTAAAGGTAGATACCAATTAAAAGTAAGTATTGGTCTGTATTTATTTATGACTTCTCTATCTCCTTTTTTAAATAAAGGTTTTATCAAGGAGAATTTCAGACAGGTTGGAAATTGATCCTGGGTAAAAGATAAATTAATTAAATAAGTCAATCCAATGCCAACTATCAATGTACGCTATACGGTGTACTATGCTGTACTGTATATGGTATACCCACTGTTCTATTACAATGCAATCATAAAAAGAGGAACTATTTGCGGTGTACGTAGTTCGTACTTTACAATGAAAATGACTATAGACGATCAAGTCTTTTTCGTCCATATCAGGACAATTTGTATATTATGCATGCTAAATCTGTTGGTCCTGTGCTTTCCTAATTCAAGTTTACTTGCTATATTATCGCTTCAGCAGGTAGATGGTCGGTCTCTACTTTTTTGGCCTGTTCTTGATCTTTAATCGGGCATTTAGTGGCTCCATCTTCTTTTCGGTACATAGTGATCTACCCATTTCCATTTCACAGTGACAACTTTATAGGGTAGATGTAATCTACCACACCAGTCTTTTCTCTTACTTTGTTTTTAGGGATGCGATCCTATTTCTCGAGAGAATTTAGAGAGTTTACAGTATTTCCGTGACACATTGCGGAAATCTATTACCGTGTAACTATACTATTGTCTTATTCATTTTCAATTACACAGCTAAAGAAGCCTCGTACAGTTCTTTCAGCATCTCTGACATTAAATTCAGTAAGTCGGCAAAGATGATTATGTGTTTTGCAAGCTAACCTGTGTCAGCTACTAGTATTCCACATTTACGTTGATACGTTTGTCTCACCAGTCAATAAGGAATATGTCTTTAAGCGCAAGGTGAATAATTAATCTGAACATGATGGTAGTACCTTGTCTCACTCGACATTTTACTTTAGCCAGCTTAGCGAGCTTGTGGAGATTGACCGATAAGGTGGCCTTACTGTAGGTCTAGTTAATAATTTCGAAAATTAACGAAATAGGCCGGTCGTGGTAGGTACTAGGCAGAAACCACCCATTTCAACCAACCCTGTTGCTGTCCTTAAATTATTATTTTATGTAAATATTTTATATGTAATTTTATTTTGAATAAACTGATAGTGGTTAATAAAATTAAAAAAATATATTTTATGTAAATAAAACAAAATATTTTTGTAGTCACGTTCAAACTTAAGCTTTGTAAATTAACTGTTACCTGTGTTTTGTTTAGACATTTATGTTAATACTAACAAATCAGGACGTCACACGAAAATTAGGATCAAATGGGGCCATCAACACTCATCAAAGCAGTCGGTCCCGACGCCTGAAGGCAGATCGTGCCCAAAATTATAACGTACGAGATCTCGTTTTCGGCGCGGGATGCGATCTATTTATTACACTGATAGTAACTTTATTAAAATAAATCGTCATTTAAAATTCCGTTTACTTATTCGTATTCATAATTCTACTTAACTAGACCCTATTATAAAATATTGAGATTAATCACGCTGTTATCAACATTATCGCCCATTGTCGCGTGTAGATCCTCCTTTCGTTTGTGCTCATCTTTTCGTCTTGCTCTTAGTCAACTTCCTATTTGACACCAGCACCCGTCTCTTACATTATTTCAACCATAGACTCACCTACTCCTAGATCGGTGATTTCGACGACAGTTCTCTATGTTTAGAATTTGTTCCTGCAACTTGTTTAGATTTGATGACGATCAATTATCTCGAGGATGTACCACTACTGAAACATAACTATTTAAAAAAAAACATTTGTTTTTCATCCAGCTAGAATGTAATATAAGAATTTGCTTAACTGCATAGTCACCATCTGTTGATCTTCTTAACAAGTTCAATAACCTAATATAATAGGAATTTATGGAATTTAATTTGTATTGTTGAACGGGTATTGATAAATTTATTTATGCACTTATTATTATTTCCAAACATTTATAGTACAAAGTTGATTCTAAAACAGTATTAAAATTTTCCCATAATTATTTCAATTTAAACCTTATCTTAACGATGTCGCTATTATATATTAACATTTTTTAAAATTTAATTATGTTAAGTAGGTACTATCAAATTTATTAATATCATGAAACAAAAACGTTTATAATTTGTACTCTCCTAACGTTCTAATTATAAGTAATAGAAAGTTTTCTCGTTTCAAATTAAAAGAAATCTTTGTACATACTTCATTGCGTAATATTTCCATCCATCGTGATCTATGACACTTTGCCATCGAATAGAGAGAGTAAATATTCCCGTTTTACGAAATTCCTGGCTGAAAAAAGTTGTTCAAAGGTCATTTAACAAGGATAAATCTCAAAGGGTCACCAAAATTAATGGTAGTTGGAGCGTGCAATGTCTGGTGAGTAGGAAGGATGTGGAAGAATCACAAAATCAAGCACGGACATTTATTACAGTTGTTAGAACATTTTTAAGACCCTTAGAAATGTGATCGATATTAAAATGAGCCGTGAACAAATTTCCTTGAACAAAAACCGTGAACAAATTTCCTTGAACAAAAACCGTGAACCCAGGAACGATGACAGTATCATAGATCAAGATATGAAGTATATATTATTCAATAAAATACAAACTTTTCTATTAATTTGCTTTTACTTTATTACCAAGAAAAGCGAAAAACAATAAGTTACATTCCGGTAACTTATTTTATCCTATACTATTAGTAGTAATTATACCTTTGGGAGCATCCATTAATTACGTGAGCTGTTTTTTTTTAATTTGGACCCCCCCCCCTCCTCACGTGAGATTTACGCTATAGTAGTTAATGATTAATGACTAATAAGGTGCATTATAACGAATTTATTTAAATTTTATAAAATTAATAATTGAAAACAGACAACAGCATCATCTTCCTTAAATTTTTACTCACTCCACGGGCATTCATATAATTTTTCTACTGTAATAATAGGACACAGTTCGTCCGTGTTTTTTGGTAATATTCGAATCGAATTTGGTAATATTTTGGTAAAGTTCGACACAGTTCGTAGACAGTCATCAGAAGTATCTACATCCTCCTCGTGCATCCACTCCAGCCTTTCGTCTACGACGCACAGCAGCTCCTCAGCGCGACGGGTGATCACACGTGTTGGTAGAACCCTGGTTAAATGTATATTTTTTTAAAAGTTGACGTGATATTAAATGAGATTTGGTGAAATTTTACTGGACTCCTCCCCCCCCCCCATTTTGAGCTCACGTAATTAATGGATGCCCCCTTTTCAATCAAACTGCAATAACACTAAAAAAACTAAAATAACCCAAACATTTGTAAGTCGTGCCAGCGTTGTTTTCTCTCTTCTATTACCTATTGTATTTAAGTTTTTTTAATTGTTTACATTTTTTCTAACTACGTTTACTGTACTTACGTTTAATTTTAATGTTGATAAACTAGATAAAATTATAGAACATTGTATTGGGAAGGTGTGGTGTATATTGACTCCTGACATACAGTTCTACTCTAGTTCAGGAGTCAGGGCTTCATAACTGTTAGTTTGTCAATTAGTATGTAATTGTAGTAGTTTGTATTCTAGTAAATAAACTAAATTATAGTCCCGGAATGAGCTAAATGCGTGCGGAAGGAATGTGACCATTTTTTGTCACTTGTTTTTAGTGTTGTACTACAATGATCTTACTGAAAGATCGATATCGGTTTTAGTCGATATTTTTAATTTAAATGTCACGGTCAGAAGTAAAACACAAATAATTATAAAAAACATAACTTATTTTTTAACATTTTTATTTACTTTCATTATTTATTTATTTATTATTTATCACACATTAGATAATATAGTAAGTAGGTATACATAATTTTTAGTTTTAAACAGACTTTGACTTCGAATCACCGATCGTTTTTTTGAATAAGCTTGGTTACTCATTTTAAAAGTAAAATGTATTTTAAATTTATAGTAAAAATCTACCGAACACGTGTTATATCGATGACGCAAGAGAAACAATAGAAAGTGAGCAAGCGCATCCCTTAACTAGCCGGCACAAGTGCGGCGAGACGGCTGAGAGGGGGGTGTGCTCGGGTCCCCACACCTCATACCGCGCGCGCATTTAGCTCATTCCGGGACTATACCTATCTAACGGCTGAGTTTATGGCTTAATGAAAACTGTAACCAACGAATTCTGTAGTCAAAATGAACCCTTAGAACTAAAAGACTGACGTAAGCACTCGTTTAGGCCGCGTTCTCGTCGAGTTCAGAGCCCACATTTCAATAAGAAGCCATAAACAAAGCAATTTGTCCGCAGATGACAGCGTCACGCACGACGCCGCGGAGACGTTCTACAGACCCTCGCACAGTGACCATACATGCCCTACATTCAAGACTTTTTGTGGAACAGCTGATACGAAACATGCATATAGAGTATGAGTGGTGGTAAACTGAAGATGGACTTGATGTTGTAAGCGAAGACAACTGTGAGATTGATTCTCGTAGATTTCGTCCACGTGTTTTAAATTTACACTAAGACCGATCGATCATTGAAGCGGGTCTCAAAGGAAATTTTAAATATTGTTTAACTTGTATTAGTTGTCATTCGTTCCTCCATTTACATTCACGCCTTACACTTACACGCCTAACAATGCTGAAAGCAATCCACCTAGATTGGATTCTTTTTGTACGTTTTGGATCTTTTTGGATCTTTAATCATATTGTTTCAATTAGAACGTTTCAAACGTTTCAAAGAAGATGAATGGTTATCTTTATTTTCATTCATTAAAACGCATTACAAGGCGTTATTTTTTTTAAATCACACTACAAACGTATGGGATTTAACCGAGGTTCTTTAATTATAACTTAACTACTCGTAGAACATCGAGTTTGTTTATTCAGAAGACCTTAATGCACTCCATTCCAATCCTGTGGGGGGTATAATTAAATTTGTTGCTGAAATTATAAAATGTTAACTAAAGCGCGCGCCACGAGCAGGAAGAACTTCGATCATTGACAGCTCTCGGTCGGTCAGAAAAGACTGGACGCTGGATTAAGGATTAAGATTTAATAATGTGAGGGTTTTAGTAAAGCAGTCGGTGTGCAACGATTTCATACAAATCTCTTTGAGTCCAGTCTTCGCTGACCTCATGTCAATGACCGAAGTTCTTCCTGCTCATGGCACGCGCTTTAGTAAATATGTGTGTCCAAAAAGATTGCCTTGAAACGCGAGTGACTATAAGCTGCTGAACTTGTTTCCTATTTCATCCCATCTCACATAATTTTCAAAATTCT
Source organism: Sesia bembeciformis (assembly GCA_943735995.1). Lineage (NCBI taxonomy): Eukaryota > Metazoa > Arthropoda > Insecta > Lepidoptera > Sesiidae > Sesia > Sesia bembeciformis. The sequence continues at coordinate 7,171,439 of OX031029.1, read as the reverse complement.
AGGTAATTCCTAAATTTTCAAAGGTATGCAGGGCATTTGCGATTGCCCTAAGGCTCAGGACACTATTTATATCTGCTCACCATTACTATTGGCAGTCTGCTTGTCTATCGATAAACAATTTAATTATATATATTAGATACGAGCAAAGTATGAATTTAATAATATTATATGTTTGTATATTTGTGTTTGTTTTTGTATGTGTCTCTGGACCCACGACACAGGGAATCCTAGTGCGGGCCATTGGGAGTGGCGTTATTTATTATTATAATTATTTTGACATATTAGTTGTTAGTATACTAACGATACGATATCAGCCCACGATATCAAGTTTTCAGGCAATAATCCACAACGCAGGCCCATTGCAGACTAGTGGATATTACACATACATCCCGTCTATTAGAGAGGTTTCGAAAAAAATGTAGAGACCACGACTTTCGGATTTCGAAAGAATTTCACTATATTTCTATCTAATCTCGACGAACTGTAAAGCGTATTTCTTAAAACCGATTGTTTGGGTTTGTATCTTGGTTCAGTTTGTAAATTGGCCAAATCGGTTCAGTAGATCCAAAATTACAACACCGTAGACTTTTTAAAAAATCTCTAATTTTTTTTTTATCGCCAACTTTTCTTTTTTTTCTAAAATATATAAATTATCTTCTTTACTGTCAAGCTAATGATAACTGAAAAATCCGTATTAAGTAGAAACTCAGTCATACGGACTGAATGATGTTCGATCTCGCGATCTCACGAGTTAAGTCGAAAATTACGCATTACCGCTCTATAAATACTAAGGAGACAAGTAAATAAAACACAATAATATGATTGTAGAACATCGGCAAGCAATCGTTACAAATTTAGTACACAAAAGATCAATTTAATCAGTTTCAATAAAGCTGTACGTGCCAACATTGCTTTTTTGCACGATGTCTATAGCTTGGTTAAAAACCCGATACTGTTTTTTCAGTTAAATACCTATTGAACGATTTTCCTCATAGTATAACTTTACAAATAAATATAAAACATATCCTAACTAGCTGAACGGTTCTTATTATTTGATGTTTTGTTTTTAGTTTTAGAAATATGGACTGTTGTTTCAAAATTAGTTTTAGTTAGTTGCTGCCGACATTAAATTGTAGCAAAACCATGCTTTGCTTTGCCTTGAAGAAGAGGTGATCCCGTTACTTTACTGATTGAATGACTGCATTCAATCAGTAGAATTCCTTAAAATGAATTTGTCAGCATATCCACCAAACACCAAACTGTATGGTTCTGTCATCAGCTAACCATTCCATAAAAAATAAAAGTAATATTTTTCTATTTTACTTGTCTTGTATGGCTGAATGTTGATCCGAAATCACTTGATGGAGCATTTTACATTGGATTACGTATCTCTTCACGAGGCCTGTGAGATGCAATGTTACAGACATACCGCAGTGTACATATACCTCGCCGAGCTCGACTAAGTGCGGAAACGAGCCAGTAGAAGATGAAAATGATACACCTCTACTTTATTTAATGTTAGTAAGCGATGTCACCCTACACATGGAGTGTACTCGTTGCTTCCTGCGCTCAACTCAATTAAAACTCATTGCAGGGGCGTGCGAACTGACCGACGGCGCCCGGGCCCGCCAGCCCCACAGGAAATAGTGCTTCAAGTGTTAGACCAACGCGTCTTCGCGGTTTCGGTCAATCAACTCTGGCAAATGGCTAACTAACATTCTAAGCACTTTGTTCTTCATCAAATTACTTATTTACAAGAACTCTTCTACATCTACTGTACTCTACTGTATTCGTCACTACGTTAATCGGTTATTACAGTTATGGTCACAGTTCATTTAGTTTTTTTTTTCAAATTTATGTTTTGTTTAGTTTGAGTTACTTTATCGTGTGTATTTAACATTAAGGGCCTTACTTATAAAAATCTCGCTAAGCAATACTTAGCCACCGCTTAGTTAAACCGCTCTTAAGCTATAAATCCATGTTTAACTTTTGTTTACTTATAAACGTTGATTAGCTGTTACTTAGTTAAGAAACGAACAAAGAACGATACATAGATGGTTGGCACAGATTATACCTAAAATAATCGATTAGATAGAGAAATTGAATGAACGAAATTGTTAAAAGTTCTATTTTTTCCATATTATATCATCTATGACAGTATCCGAGTGCCGTGAATTTGACAGATAACGCTCATTTAGTACATCTGTCTACGTTTAGTACCTATATTTTATAGCGGGAATTTCATTGTAAATATCTTCATTTTATCTTTCATTTTTAATAGTAGTATTTATAGTGTATTAATTAGTTTTATTCAGTGATGGACACCCCCGAGCAAGCCAATAAAAGAATACGATCCACCAATTGGAGTGATATGGAAAAGGTATTTGTAAATAAATATATTTGTATTTGTATTATCCGATAAACTTTGTAGCGGATTAAAGCGAACTCTGTAATTCTTCGTCTTTCTTCTCCTCCTAGCTCTGAAACTGCTTAAATCAGCTACGTCGTTTTGGAAATCACGACGATCTTCCAATCCATCCATGTTTTAAGCACAAATATATTTTTTTTTACTAACAAACAAACGCAAGTATGTAGGTATGTAGATCAAACGTCACAATAGAACAGCTGATTTATGTGAAATCCGCCATCTTGCCGCTTAGCGAGAGTTAAACTATGTCTCGGCAGTGTTTAATTTTGACGGCTATTTAAACACTACTTAACGACTTCTTAACGCTAAATAGTGTTTATAAGTGAGGTTTTTGCTAATCCGTAGTTAAGCAATTGATTAAATTTTAAGAAACGTTTATAAGTAAGGCCCTAAGAGTCTATCTCTGTGCTTCTTTATTCAGTGGTGTCTAATGGACTACTTTCTAACTCGAAAACAATTTTGCACATCTAGATTTGTGTAAATTATATCTACTTCCACACCCAAATTGAGTGATTCAACGATTAAAGATAATACCCGTTTACGATAATATAAACGTTTTCTATGGCCATCGCAAACCACGAAAACAATATTTGTATAATAAATACTTATTAAAAGCATTGTAGGCGTAAACAAAATCTATAATTTAATGCAAGTGACAAGCGCATAAGTTCTTGATAAAAAGAAAGTCCCGAGATATTTTAAGCGTCATAATCATTCATTCTTCTCGTGCATTTGCAGATATTTCTCAAGCGATAACGTCGTCTTTGGAGAATAATGTCAACTGCAATATCAATAGCAAAACGCTCGGCCTCGAGAAAAGAATTTCATCAACTCCTGTTTACAGAATGTTTATGGAGAATCGGCAATTAATAGTTTTTAATTAATTACCTCGCAAGCATTCCCGTGGTCGCAATGTAACTTTTTGTTAGCGTCCGCACCGCTATTCAAAAGAAAATAAATCCAAATGTAGCCACGTTTCCATTCCAATGCTGAGATATAATAACGTTAATGTATTTACCAACACTTCAATAATATAAGAAGTTGGGTTTTGCGTACCATTAATACATAATGAGAAATAATGAAATGATCGACCAGCAGATAACCAAATGAGCAAATCGATGATAGCAATTTTAAAGGCGAGTTAAATTTAGGTTCTGTGGTGACAATAGAGACTTGGTAATGACTTCTTAGTAATATAAAATATATACATATAACCGAGATAAGATAGCCGATCATAGTCGATGTGTATTACTTTCGGCCGGGAAGTTATTAAAAGTAGGTTGTTTTGTTGATCATGCTCATTTAGTATTTTTTGCTGCTCTTTTAAATACAAGCCATAGATTAAAGGGATTTAATGATGAATGTGTCTCGAATGGCGATTTTACATTGGTATCGTCTATATTGGCTGATACTCATGTTGTCGATAACGCCCCCATGTTCTTGATTGAACATTTGGTCAACCAACATGGCATTGTATTAATAAGCACCCGCAATTATTTTTGCGCATAAAAATGCTAGAGATGTTGGTACTGGCCGAATCGTCTCACTATCATAGAATCATAGTGAGATTTGCCGGAACTCATTTCCATCTAGTCCCATCCAGTAAAGAATATAAGGTTTTTTTTATCTCATCATTATATTTATTCCCTTACCCTCAGAGAAGAATGGGGAGTGTAGAGACCAGGGAGTGTGCAGAGCTGGGACTGTGTGTTGCAGAGTAGTGGAACGAGGAAAGTCCCTTATCTCGTTATTCCACTAATCCCCTATCTTATGAATCCTTTTACCAAACTGATAAGAGTTTTTTAAAGTAGATCCAATGTTATTGATTACCTTTACCGTGAAAGGAAAATATCTGAAATGAGATCTCTGAACCACAACGGTTATGGCGACATTGTGAAGATGTTGACGTCTGGATCATCATTGTCTATATTTCTGGCGACAGTAGGTACCAATGTAAACAAATATAAATCCCGAGCAACCCTAACAGGTATTATATTACCTGGTTAAAAAGCTTGCCTAGATATCACGTAAGCCTAAGTTCGTTGTCCATAATTTCTTGACTGATTTTTTCAAAAGATTTTGAAAAATAACGGCGACCTCTTGATGGTCAGCATAGAGGGCATTAAGTACGATGTCCGTGTGTCAATCAGGTTTATGAATCAACACTACGTTTCGACCACGGCAAAAGTCCGTTTCAGAGAAATATGTACGAGTATAGAGTCAAAATGCAGTCTCGATTTTATCAGTCGATTCATCAATATTTTTTTCTAAAGATACATACATTATTTAGAGTGGAATCTATCAAATTCTATATAATAATCTGTCGGTAAATATCGGCCTATGTATCGTATGTATCGTAAAAATTGGGTCACATCGTGCTTCTCGGCTAACCTTGCATGGTATCAGTGCAAACATCGTGTAAATAATTCTTTCTTACTTTGAGGCGTTAAATTTATCTGGAATAAAAATTTAAAACAATTTATTAATAAGGTAACCACCTCACCCGATCACATCCAGTACGGCAAGTGAAATGTAGTATAGTTTAAAAGTGTTTTGATTTTATGAAATTCCAGAAGCGGTTCTTCAAAACATGACAATGATTTATATTTCTTTTTATTTATTTTATTTTTGTCTAGCCATTTAACGAGAGGTAATCCAATACATTATTATTTTATAAGTCATTCACTTCTTATGAAATACATATTGGCTTCTCACGAGTAACTATATAACAAACGCGAGTATCACTCTCAATACGAGTATATACTACACAGAGTATGTGCGATCGTATTTAGTAGTGACTGATTAATTAAATAAACATAGCAGATATATTTATAATCTTAATCATTCATTTTTCTGACATTTGTCATCGTTATCCTCATAATTGTTATCGTATTACCTCGTCGTCATTATCATCATCATTGCCACACAACATCTTGAAATAGAATTTAATTTAATCTTGAAACTATGTATTTAAAATACCATATCTACAAATTGTATTGAGAGCTGACGTAGAGTTTACTTCAACATTTTACTCGCATGTATGAACGGGGCCACACGGGGCGTATAAGGTGGCTATAGTGTGAGCAGCGCCCGCGCCGCGCGCCGGTGGGCCCCGCGATTTCTGTCTACCACTCAAGGCCCCCGAGTCATTGGCACGACCGCGCTCAGCTCGCCCCCCCTATCGCCAATGACTCAATGTTTTATGGGGTTTTTAAAAGACAATTTATTTAAGCGTTTTTTTGCTAGGCTAGTAGGTAACTGTGAGTAATACACTAATTTTCATATTACTTACCTACTTACCCATCAAGTTTCAAAACCTTTCTTATATTTCGTCTTCCACAGTGGAATCCTAAATGATCGTGACTCGTCGGGTCTTATCAGTTTTCTTTTAAGGGTTTCGGTCTTTTACAAGTACTTAAGTGTTTCTTTAAGAAATAGGCAATGCGTCCGAAAATAATCAAACCTTAAGACGAAAATGACGTCACCCGTAAAACATATTATAATAAAGCCTAAAACGATATATAGTTAAAACACCCACTGCTATAATGATGTGACGATGAAGAATAGAAAGTGAATTTCTTTTTTAAATATCCAATCTGTTACTAGAAACATTACACCTTTCTGTGTGAACATAAATGAACTTGTGTGATAACTCGAAGAATATTTCGTTTGATGCAAATGATGCAATAAGACAGACCACCCCAAGAAGAACCACGAGTACAATATTAGTATCTTGTTATACTCATGATACCATACGAATGTTTCAAAGTTTAAGTATCATATTAATTGCTTTATAAAATGTCTAATGGCAATGCGAGATCCTAGACATTCCTGGACAGGGTTACGCTCTGGCGAGGAGCGACGAGGGGCCCCATTAGGACGCCACAGCGGGTGTTCCCAAAATAGAGGCCACTTTTATTATTCATCGAACCGATTCCAACTGGTTTTATGGTGCCGGGGCACCTAATCCGAACTAAGGCGATAATACCCTACCGAAATTAATATTGCCGAGAGGAATAGAGATAACTAATTGTTGCCCGCAACTACATCCAAAATTACTGGGATAAAAACTATCCTATGTATCCCTCTCTAGAACTGTTCGTATACCAAAAGACATTTTGGTATACGAACAGTTCTAGAGAGGGATACCAATTTTCGCTCTTATAATTCGTTATAGGAAGAAATATTAGGTAGGTACCTATGTGATATAGGCGGTTACTTTTTTGTAGTTTTTTTTGTTTTTAAAATAAATTTAGTAACTTAATTATTTAGTAATCGTGTTAATAATAATTTTAATTAAATAATAAATAGCTTAAATTGTTTATTGCAAGGTCACTATAAATTTTACATAATTTTCATTGGCTTTAAGTAAGTAATTAAGTAATATGCAGTTTATTTCTGTTATTATGGCACAATATAGGTATTCGCTAATAAAATAATAACTGTAAAAGGAGGATGACCTCATGTCTAAATATTTCGCAACTGCAAAGATAAGTATGCATGATCTATTTCTCTCAATGAACGTTACGTGCTCACTGCCCTATTTAGGTATTACGATAACGAGGGACTCTACTTATATTTATTTATCGTGATGTTGTAATGGGTCCTCGCGCTATCAGTGTCGTTTTGGCAAGCATCTGCCGAAACTGTATAAATGTATGTATGATACCTACCGACAGATAAACGTAATCCTTCGGGTTCATGGTCGCGCTCTGGGGGCAACAGAGCTGTTCGTATCATCTGCGTAAACGTTTTCTTGTTCCTAACATATGGACTCTTTATTCGGCGGTTTGGTATAAAAAGTGGGCTTTTTATTACACACAAAACATTGACTTTGTCATGTGGTGTACATTTAGGCATGTGCTTGTTACGTTACTTATTTTAGATTATAATGTATTGGCTATGTCATGTGCTGTGTATTTATAGAATTTATTATAAAAGACGCTCAAGCTCCTAAAGAAGAATCCCGCATTGATGGTGTTTGTTACGATTAACAAACACCATTAGTTAATGAAATATTAGTACTGAGATATTGGTGAACCAGATTTCTATACTCGTTATATTAATTTGATGATGGAATATTTACTTCTAAAGTAAGTAAAAATAACTAGAATTAACTATAAATGTATAGGTAGTGTAAGTAGTGTGTAAAAATAATGTATAAATATAAATATTTATTATTATGCCTACATTAATAGCAATGAAAACACTTTTTATAGAAAAAAGACAGCAGATGAGCATACAGTCCACCTGATGGTAAGTGGATACTGTCGTCCATAGACATTCGCGAAACATGCCAACATCAGTCTAGAATGATAAACGTTGGCACGCCTCCGGATGCGCTGAATACCTTTGCAGATTATTAACTGTAGTTTACGAAGCCACTGGACTGAATTTAATGAAGTGCGATAGTGTACCTACATTTTAATCGATAGTTCGCCGACCCATTACCAGCAGAGCTGTTTACAAAAATACTTTTTTATTTTTGTAAAAACTTGAAATAAGACATTATACTGAGCACTTATTTTCTTAAAGAACATTAATAAGATGCATTTTCTCAATACCCGTTAAGCCTTTAAGAAAACTACGCCAGACTAGACAAGTCCAAGAGGTTGTGAGGCCGTTAGTTATTGGAATATTTATTGCCCACGCGCACCGCGTGTATAAACGTCAGCCAGGTACAAAAACTAATTAGGTATTAGCCTCATTGTCAATTCTTTCCCACGAGGAAGGTGAGGCCTGCCATTTGTAACAGCTCATACTACGTCATTGATCTATGTCTGGTTCTAGCAAGGTGTAGCTTATCCGCCTACATCTTATGATAAACCGGTTATAGCAATTATTTGAAGTAGAAATAGAAGTGATGTTATGTATTTGAACGACAGACAGACAGACGACCTTAATGGTGTCTGCAGCTTATGACTTTTTTAATAGGGACCAGAACAGTAATACATTACTGTTTAGACAATACCTCACATAAAACTCATAAAAGGTCTCCTCTAAGTGCAAAGCTGGCTTTATTACAGAACGCAACGTAACGTCAGCAGTCTTTTTTTTCGTTCAATGCTGGACATGGGTCTCCTCATGCACATTGTCTTGTGCATGAGGGATGTATGACCTAAAAACGCCACGCTGGTCAAGCGGATCAGCGAGTCCACTCTTTTAGAGACGGTATAATTCCTCAGGGTTTGTGGTAGCGGCGACACCCACTGCAAGATTGAGTGCAACAGAGAACAATTTCAACCATTTATATAGGGAAGATTGTGAAAATAAACTATGCTAGTGCATAGTTATGCATATGCGAGTAAGTATTTATGAAATTTCATCGGTTGAACATTTCTTTGTAGAAAAGCTAGGACAGGCGGTTTAGTATCTGTAAAGTTAAGTAAGTCATTAATCAGTTAAGATATATAGCTTATGTTAACTGCTGTTAACTACACGTGAACAGATATTTCAAGCTTGGCGAAATGATGAATTGCCACCTTTCACATTGCCATACCAGACTCTAATACTCATATTCATATATATAATGTAGCCTGTTATTTGCCTCACTGGATTTCAAATACCAGGGGACACACACAACCTGACCGGTGTTTATGGGCGGCGATGACAATTTACCATCAGGTGAGCCATCTATTCGTCTGTCATCTCTTCTATAATAAAAACAATTCTATTGCGAAACAGGAACTGTTCGTGAGGACTACATCAATGGGTAGTTACGCCTTTAGAATACCTGAGATCAGCTGTGACATAATCACCATATACCTCCAAGGCCCATCATCGACGAGTTACCGCGAATTACAAGTATAACCCACTTCCGGCCAACAGATACTTTAATATGTATGTCAAGATTTATAGACGCCAATTAACATTATGGAAATATCCATTCACGTTGGTCATAGAACAAAGCCATGATTTCGTTATACCTTTGACTATCTCATAAAATTGACTACATACAACATTTATTGTAGGCGTATTTTGGGTAACATTTTACCGGGTTTCAAATATACATAATTATTGTCTATCAATCAATATCAGACTCGTATAAAATAAACAGCGGTCCTCCAAAACTAATGTCAACAAGTAAACATCTTAAAGGTTATGTATTAAAATTCATTTGTGTATTAAAATAGTAATTGTAGTGATAAATACTGCTCACACGATCACTAACCGCATTCTTTGGTGCGGTTTAACCTATAAGGATGGACGTGAATGTGCGTTCCGATGCGACTACTCACTTAAAAGCAGCTGATTATACGGTCTACCTACATTGTGTAAGTGCAACATTGTATGCCATGATTTCTGGCAGATTAGATTATGCATTATTATCTAATCATGAAGCTAACAGTAATGAATTTCTTGCCATCAGTAAATTCAGGAATCAACCTTTTGAGCGTTGAATTCAATTCCAATCCGTTACATACGAAATTTATCATCGTCGGATATTGGGCGTACAATTTAAATAATATTAAACCTTAACGAGATTGCGTGTTCGAACGTGGAGTCGTGTTAAAAACTCGCGAGGCAAATTGCCCGCACATCGCGTTAAAAGAACACATTTTGAACAGGCGTAGCACCGGTACGAGTGTCAGATTGGTGGGACAATTATCACAAACAGACGTTATGGTCTGAACACGGTTCCCACGGGGCGGGTGCCGGCAACCATTCCGGTTTTTGCCAACTTAAATGTTTGTTGTCAAATTAATCTGAGTCCACTTAATATGCGCCAGCCGACCCGTCGAGCGACTATTCATTCATAGCGGTTGGAATGCTAGATAGCTCGTGGCTCGGCTCGACCGACCTTCGCCGCCGGCAAAAACTGTGTGAGCCATCGGGTGCCTTGCTTAGCAATATGGACCCCTACTAGAGCCCAGTATGTGCTCCGTCCTGCGCCTCCCGCAGGACGCTACTCTTGAAACGAACTTCTATTTTAGTTAAACTATTTAGTACGTAACAGTGAAAATATTTTAACGAAAATTCCATTAACAATCGCATAATTAATGACACTAATATTAGCCTTTAGTAATTTTAATGAGTAGATCAACTATATATAGTTATTGAAATTTATATTCCTCCGTAATCAATAGCACTAGTTATATATTTCTATACTAGATGTTCGGCCGGATTGCATCGACCATGGTAAGTAACCAGCTGCCTTATAAAATAAATATAAAATATATACACACTAAAATCTTGAAAGTATGTTAATATAGTGATATTGTATTAGGAGAAATTACAGTAAATAGTCGTTTTGTATTAATTGTTAATTAACATTAACAACATAACTATACAATGTATCATTTTAACGCGGTTATTAAATTGTCATGATTCTCACATTAGTTTTCCTTTTACATTGAAAAATATCCGTCTTAATGTATTTCTTCGAACCACCCACGAGAAATCGTAGTAGGTATCTAAGTATAGTGAAACAATATATGTACGAACTATATATATATCCTGTTTTATTCAAAACTAACCATACTTCTTTAATACTACATCACTGATATAATAATAAAAAACAGCTTAAAAACCATCCAATTTAAATAACAAAACTGCAACAAAATTGACGACACAGATCTCGATTTTTATGAGACAGACGTTGTCCTCTACATTATTTATGTGTAGCAATAAAAAAATTAACAATAATCATGTTATAGGTAAATTTCATTACTTAGTGTGCGCTTTTTGAAACGAGTACTTACTTCAAAGTACGTGATCCACATGAAAATGAAAATTATCGTCAGCTTTCTTTCGTAAATTATAATTTATAACTTAAAACAGCAAGGAGTTGTTGCTACGCCCGACTTCGCTCAGAGTCAGTAACCTCATTATCGTACGCTCAAAGTGATAGAATTTTAATTATTTTCATTCATCGTCAGTTGAGGCGTATTTTGGCCCTGCTCAACCAGGCACAATCAATCTACTCGTATTATTATCCTAATTTCTAATAATGTTACATAGAGAAAAATATGACTTGTATTTAAACGAAGAGAAAAAACAACCATATGAGCAGCAAATGATGATCAACAAAAACTATTTTTGAATAACTGAAATAAATAATTTTAAATTACTAAGACTGTGCCGTGTGGTGTCGACCGGCTATAGAATATCACCACCCCCACCCCATCTCTTCCCGTGGGTGTCGTAAAAGGCGACTAAAGCGGCTACCACAAGCCCCGAAGATCTACATGATCTCTAAAAGAATGAACCCGTCAACCCGATTGGTCAGCGCAGTGTGGAGTTTTAAGGCCATACATCCCTCATGCTCAACAATACGCATGAGGAAGCTCATGTGCAGCAATGGATACTGAAAGGACTCATTGCAAGAATGTCATCACAAGTCCTATTTCTTTATTGTCACCAGAGAACCTATAGCGCTTTTAAATTTGCTGGCACCGATTCGGTGCCCATTACGTATTTTCTGCTGCTCATTTGTCGAGAAAATACTCTATCATGAACCTACATATACCATTGTAGGTATACCATTGAGCATTCTAGGTATATTGCTATACTAGACTACTCAGAGAGTTTTGCGACAAAGAGTTTTTCATCTATGGAACACTGGCTGGTTTTGAGGTCAATTAAAACTATGACTATCTATTTATAATATAAAACAAAATATGCTAAATTCAAATGTCCCTCCATATTTTTTACGAGCCAAATCATAATATCGTAGAACGAATATTCGACGAGAACATTTCCACGCTATGATTTATATATTACTGACGATGAAACAAGCGGGTAGAAAGAAGAAAGCAGCATTAACGCAGACTGTAGGGGGAGAGTGCACGCTACATTCCCACAGTCGCTGGGCGCACTCGCTGCTATGCTCGTCTGCCGCCTTTTTGCTATATAAAAAAAAGACTTACGTAGCCACGTGCTTGCCAAACGTTTTTACTGCAATGAGTAAAAACCGTCCAAACAGGTCTCCGCGGACTGCTGCTGCACTACGACAACTCGGCGCTTATAATAAGAGACTTTGAGACAGTACTCCAGTTAAAGATTAGGCCATCCTCCTTGGCATCTTATGACTTTTTCCCCACGTAGATGCGATTATTTTTACTGAACGTGAAATAAATCTACCAATGTGCCTACTCAGAGCCTCCTACGATTTTTTAAAGCAAATTAAATGCCAGTAACAGTAAAAACTATGTACTTACTTCTTAAATTAAAAAGTAATCGGTACTGAATATCACAGCTGCCCTACGAACCGCTTGCAAAGTGCACTGAAATAAGTCCGAATATTGAATGAGTCAATATTGCTGTATTTATTAGTATACTATATTTATTAGTATACTATATAGATACTATAAGTGAACATACTTCCAACAACAAAGTTATATATCGTTTGTCAGTTTGAATCGTAAGATTTATCCACATTCGACACTTACGAGTTTAATAATAAACGTATCAGGGAAAACCGCTGCAAATATTAATAAGTGATCTCAGCAAAGGGCTTCACTGAAAACGCAAGAATAAAGTGTGGGTGTGGGGCCTCTTGCTGAAACCCATCGGCACCTCCGCAGTGACGTCACTCCGGACGCTCGCGCCGCTCAAGGACAGTAAACATTCACCAGGTCAACGCTCGCCGCTGTCGCTACTCGCGCTCGATTCGGCCATGACTGCCCTACAGACCGTCTGTTTAAAGGGCTTCTACACTACTACGTCTTCATCTACATAGCATCACAGTTTAAATATAACAGTTATTTGACTCCAGTTCCGTCATTGTTCTTCCTCCTCACTGCTTTCAGAAATACTTAAGTCCGTGTATCGATTTTAGGTAGCAATTAGTTGAACTTCGTACTCCTCTCTCTCCCTCTCTCTCTCTCTCTTTCATCTCTCTCTTCCACGAGCAATGGTTGTCCACTCTTCTTGTCGCCGCTGACTTTTAACACAAATCGAGAGTTGATTTCATTACCTTTCATTCCTTCACCTTTATTGCCAATTGTACCCTTTTGTCAAAGTTATTACAACTAATTTTCTTATCGACAGTGCTAAATCAGAACCAATGAGTGGGGCGAGATAATGAATAAAAAATAATATTTATTTTTAATATCTGTATTTCGTCATATGATATGAAACTGTTGTGAGAGGAACTACTGATTAATAAGATTGCCTACTTCGATTCGCAGCGCATAACGATGCCATATGTACGGCATCGTTATATGGCACATATGGTACATATATATGGTACATATGGCACTGAACAGTGCGATTCTATTACCAACAGAGTTTTAGCAAGTTCTCGATATTTTCCAATTATCACTAGCTCGTCGGTGAAAGAACACATTGTGACGAAACTCACATATCCAAGAATGAAAAAAATTCGCTATGCTATAAGATCGCTATGCTTAAATGGAAATGGACAGGTAAGCCAGGGAAGAGGTACCGTAAGCTTCCAGAATGGCGACCCTTCTCCGGGCAAACCACGGGGCTTGGCCGGAGAAGGGTGGGCAGACCAATGGCCCGTTGGTGGGACGATGTCGTCAGACCGATGGAAACGAGGTGGATGCTGCAAGCAACCAACAGACAAAGATGGAGTACACAGGAAGAGGCTCTAGCTCAGCAGTGGACTTCAGCGGGCTGATTATGATGATGAATTGTGAGGTTTGTTTCACAACGTTGTATTTGCAGTAACTATATAACATTCCACTGCAGGGCGCGGGCCTCCCCTTGTCAATAATTACGGTATATATATTCCGTATATATTTTATAGCTATATATAATCCACCAAGCGGGCCCAGTGTAGATTGGTGGATTGATTGACACATGTTTATGTTTTTTTAATGCTCGATCGTGCGCATTTCCTTACGATGTCTTCCTTCATCGTTGAGCTAGTGATATTTTTTTTAAATCTGTACTAATTCATATTAGTTAGAAACTCAATGGTATGGACCGAGGATTTGAACTCACGAATGACAGTCGAGAATATATATATATTAGAAATCGGTAATAATAATAGATAATCGAGAATAGATAATCAATAATCATCAACCCTAGGTTATCAACACTCTAGGGATGAAAGAAGTTGGAGGCCTGCAAAGAAGTTGTAAAGGAGTTTGTAATTGTTCAAACACTGGCTTAGCTAATACAATATTTTTTTACGGAAAGACGGTGGGAGACAAGTTGACAGTTCTCTTGACGGTAAGTGGATACTGTCGCCCATGGACATTCGAGATAAATGTCAATATCAGTCCAGAGTGACAAACATCGGCATGCCCCCGCTGCGCTGCCTACCTTTGGAGATTTAGAAGTGGACTTAGCGAAAGGATTGGAAAAATGGGGAGCTAGGATGGGATGGGAATGAGCTCTTGAATAACTCACTCGCTACTGAAATACGTAGGGACGTACATCGAGAAAATAAGATGAAGTGGGAATGCAGTACATTTCAAGGTAGTCTTCTGTGAGAGAAGATTATCTTGGCCAGTTGATTACGGGATAGCAGTATGCAAGCCTTAGTGAATACCATAGTTAATGATAATAGCATATCGGCGTTATTAACGGTAAGCTTACGGTTAATATTAAATCTACAATGTAAGGGACCAGTCAATGTTAAACATGATTGTTTCTAGGCGTTGCTTTGTAACATGTTTGCCAAAGTTCTAACTGATTTTTTCATTTATGCCGCTTCATTTTCCATAGTGAATCTTACATTAAGGACATTTAGCATAGTATGCGAAGTTTTGTCAGAAAACAAGATTAATTTGGTGTAATTTAAGAATGAGCGTATATATTACAATCCCACAGTCGTTGGGTATGAGCGACTGGCCTCTCTCACAAAATTAAATATTACTTCATTCTCATTATTCATATTGCATTCCCCGCCCATCCTGGGAAGGATGGAAGCCCATCGAATGGAGAGTATAATGAAATAAAAGAAACTTCTTATTCCGACATTACACACTTTACTTCCCATCTCATCCCATCCCCTAAGTAGGAATAACAAGTATAAACGAATGAAGACGTTATTCCACGTCTATTCCACATCCTTTTCAATCGCTTTTTTAAATCCACTCCTCCAAGTCTCCAAGGCAGGTGGCGCATCAGGGGACATGTGTCAATGTCCATCATTATTGACTGATGTTAGCATGTATCGCGGCGGTAGTACCCACTTACCGTATGTTCGTTTGCCATCAACCTTCTGAAATAGATAAATATGGATACCAAAAGCTACGTTCATTTCTATTTCATAGCGAGTACCTAATACACATTAATTATTTTATAATAAAGAATTTTAATAATACACATCGCTTATAGCGATCCCTTTACTTAATTTCACCTAATGCCATATAATATGTACCCACGTAACTTTTTTTGCACTTAAAATGTATATTAATAAAATGAAATAAAAGAGTAGTATTAACATTCACGATTTTATTAAACATCGATTTTATTAAACATCACATTCACGCTAATCTAAGTACATACTTTGATAATTAGAGAATCTAGGGTCACGACTCGACTCTCGAGTACATAAGTACCCATGTCGCATGCATCTATGCCATCTACTTTATGTTTACATATGCATTATCATTATCAACAATGTTACGGCGCATTGTTACGGGAACTCAGGTGAGTGGCCGGCAGCAGCGCGTGCAGCGGATGCACCGAGAGCAATCGCAGCCGGCTGTCTTCGACGATGCGCGACGCTTCCCCTCACAGATGCACAACGGAATTATTAACAGTGTTCCAACCTAGGCATTCATCGGAAATCTTTATCAAATTAAACAAAATTTGTAACAAAAGTTTAATAAGTAATTGATACATGCAAACACATTGTAAACACTACGTATGTGTGTGTAATATCATACTCAAATGTTTAACTTAATTTTAATATTTAATTGTTTGGTGTTAAATTTATATTTCTTAACTGTATATTGATCATCCATCATTAGCTTTGTTTCTATCTATAATAAATTAATAATATTACTTGTTCTATTGTAGCTGTTGGTAACCAAATGAAGATAAAAAAATAAACTTCTCTGGTGGTATGTTGGTATGGTATGGGGTGGTATGTTTTTAGAAAACATATCAAAACTATATATGGAACCCTTTTAAATTATTATATTGAGTTGAGTACCATCGCTTTTGGACATACAGTATGTCCGGACTGTTCCCGAAGGCTGAAACCGAGTTTTTGAATTTTGTATTTGTCAAATTTGCATGATAAATGGGGTAAAAAATAAAAATAAAAACATATTTTGGCAATTTATAAAAAGATTTGTAAATTGTTAACGTAAATGAACTTAGAATCACGAATGGAGCGTGTAGCAACTTCCTGCCTTTGAACGGTCACCTCCAGTGTTCCCCACGCGTCTGTAAATTTCTGTAACCGTGTGCGTGAAACACATCTTGTCCATTTATATGATCTCAGCTTATTGATCACATTTGTATTGTGAATAAAAGTAAACAAAATACACGCTCATCAGCTGTGACGTCTCGAGTTCAACAACTGCAATATTCGTTTCGTAACCAACCAATATTTTGGAGATTATGTAAGTGGCAAAGTAATTGATAGTTTGTAGGTAATGCGTGTTACTCGTTTTTACAGAACGAATTTTATCGTGACGATATAAAATATGTATAATTTGAAAAAAATATAATATGTATTTTAATATTTGCAACATTTATTTAATGGAAAAAAGATGGAAAATGAGCCCATGAACATTTGCGATATATGTATGTTAATATCACTTCAGAATGGCAAGCGTTGGCACGCCTCTGGACGAGTTGGGAATATGGAAATATAGAAAAAAGGTTTGGAATATGGTGAATAGAAGTATAAAGAGACGAAGAGTTTTCCTTACTCCATTACACTGCCTATTCCTCCATTCTGGGGTGTTGGGGTGGAGAAGTGAAGTGTATAACGCAATAAGGAGTTTCCATTATACTCTCCATTTCATGGAACACGATGGAATTGTACAGGATTTGATTTGAATATACTTCACTCGCAAGTACTCACAACGCAAACATGTACGTGTTAATCATTCTTTTTGATTTCTTGAACAGAGATTTAACCCAGAAATTTGCCAACATTTCAAATTCTATGTAGGTGTACCTATTACTGTTTACAATGCTCACTTTTAGTTTATGCAGAAGATATTGTTATCGCCCCATATCGTTCAGTTTTACAACATAACGGTTGGTCTGGGACTGTAGACGCGACCGTTACGAAAATGCATCGGTCGCGTCGGTCAATGCGCGCGCATCTTTGATATTTTCATTTCAAAACATTATGTCAAACATTGTTCGATTGTTCGACTGGGTCTCAGTTAAAGAGTAACTACAGAGAGAAATAACTGTTGGGGAAATGAAATTAATGTAATGGTAAATATATTTTCATTTCAGATCATAGGTAAAGCGCATTTTTTGTTGTAACTAATTCAAAATCGATAGACTGTTTGCAATTATATATTAATTATACATTCATTTCATTTCTCATACATTTGTAATGGATGTAATGCTATATAATGGATAGCTAAACAAAAGCTCTTTTTTCATATACATTTGGCAATAGTGCAATTAACACTATCTGTTAGTGTCAAGTTTTCTTCGTAATAAACAATTGCTAAGTTTAATGTCCAGTTCCGTCGAAGTAAGTCGAGTCGCTGAGTAAAGCAATAGGTAGTAGGTTTACTGAGGGCAGAAGAGAACTTATTGGAGGCACACGAACAACGTAGACCAAACGCTTTTATTTGATTATCAAAAACATCACTCACGAAAAGCACTTTGAAGTTTAATAAACTATCAATATTAAACCACAAAATGCCTAATACACATTTTTTACAATAATCAAACATAAACTCAACTCCACTTCTCGAGTTCCCGCCAAAAAGTCCGATAATTGTTATTTTTTTCACATGTGGCAAATGATGCAATTAGCACATTCTGCCAGTGTCAAGTATTCTTCGTAATAAATAATTTCAAAACCTATCCTGTCAATGTCTAGTCCCGTCCAAGTAAGTCAGGAGTAACGAGAATAAGCAACGGTTAATATTCTTGTTTTATCCAAAATTTGTAACTTTATTTTAAATTGATGATAATGTCACCAACACTATTTTTCTCAAATGCCATCAAAATGCAACAGTGCCTTTTTTCTAAGGTGAACAGATTAGTACAAAGAAACCGATCTATAGTATATGGATATTAATTATAGTTTGTTGATAATATTGATACTGGCATGGTCCCACACTCCCACCTATATTTCTGAGAACAATAGAAGCTTTCGAGGAAAACTTTTTGTGGCAAAATCGTAAATGACGTCAACTTGTAACAATGTGTGAGAATACAGTTGCTAAGAGTACTACTGCTTTAATTGATATCTGAGTGAAAATTAAATGTTGCTGTTTCCACAAGTTGAAAAGGTATGTATGTGAGTATGTACCTTCAAGTACAATGAACGTTGGTATGTCTAAGGGGAATAAAGTATCTACGTTATCATATTTATAATTACCTAATAGAATGATTATTTTTTTCGAAATAACTAAATTCTCGTGACGTTTCAAGAGTTACCGAGCTTGTGTAGTCGGTCTTTAAGGTCTTTATACTGTGGTATAGCGCTTAGAGGGCTCTGTTCATGCGAGTGAGATCCATCATTCCGAGATGTATGGTGTTCACCTAAATGCGGACATGCATCCGTGAAACCCGGAGACTTCGGGTCATAACAGGAGACGTGAACAACTGACAAACGTTTTCGTAAATAAAAAAAATATTAAAATTACTCTAATACGATTTTTTAAGTATGAACGAGGTTTATCAATCAGATATTAAGTTATTATTAGGTACATACCTCTGCCGAAACTCTTTAAACATATTGCGATATTTTGAGCATCTTTGGCAAGTCTTGTGATTCACTAGGTGAGGCCTGTGTCCTGCAGTGGGACACCCACCGAGGCTCAGACAGAAAACCAAGTCTATCGACTAACCATATCGTAGTAGCTTCTATCAACACTCAGCTAATTGTCACAGCCCGATTCTAAACAAACCCTCAATACAAGTGTACAATGATTCTTTAGGCCGCATGATCAAACAATAATAACTAATTACATTTACGTTAATTCGCAGATTTACCTAAAAGTAAGTTCTGCAAGTAATTTTGGTTTTGTATTTGCATGCTTGACATATAATTTCCTAAACTCGTATAAGCCCATTTTCAAAAAATCAAGCCAGAACAACAAATTATGACACGGTATTTACTGTGGATATTCGATCATACTGGCAGTAAACAATGCCAGGTTGCCAGTTACATTCCATTTTGCTGCATTGTTCAGTGCAGTCTACACGCTTATTATGTGCTGCTGATTATTTTTAAGACATTTTCTCTCTCGCTCACACTATGCTTGCTACGTAAAAGTGAAAATAAGAAGGAATATCGACGAAGATCATATCGTGGACACGAAATAACCACTTAAAAGTTCCGAGAAGATTGATGTCTCGCTCTCGCTAGGCAGTCGGTGATATTGCATGTGTTTCGGAATTCTGTTCATTGTTTGCCTTCAAACTCATTTCAATACAAGTAGGAAAGGAAACACACATAAATGCATATTCCGGTCAAAAGTTCGAAGACGTACCATTAGTTGCATACCTAGCACATTTAGTGTTTGTGACGTCACACGGTTAAAAATCATACTGTACATAAAATCATCAGATGAGAAATCATGTCTTAATATGATTTCTCATCTCATCTTTCATATGTAACGACTTATGAATAGACCTACCTATAAAATTGTAGTTTTATATGGAAAAAATAATTTTTTTAGTATGTATATTATATATGTAAATAATCAAAGTATTGTCCATTATTATTAATGCACATTTGTTATTTTAATGGAAGTTGATTAATGCGTCTGCTATAGAACTCCTGGGAACAGGAATCGATGAATTTTCTGAAAGCGTTTTTCAGTTGAAATTTTCCCTGTAAAAGATATTCTTTCGACAAAAATGAAAATCAGAAGGGACAAGGGCTGGCTAGTGCGGGGGGTGATGGAGAGTTCCAGTCGAAGCTTCTGTAACTTTAAGACTGTCTGTCATGCAGTGTGTGGGCGAGGGTCATCATGGAGAAGCAGTGGAGTAGAGCGATTGACCAGACTCGGTTATTTGATAGCGAGCTTGTCCATCATCGTTTGCAGTTCTTCGTAATACACATCTGCATTAATTGTTGTGCCAGATCTCAAAAAGCTGTAGTGGATAATACCGGTACAGGATCACCGTACAGTCACCATAAGCTTCTTTTGACTCAATTTATGTTTGAGACATTGTTTGGCTGTGTCTCCTGTGTTCAAACATTGTCACAAACGTTTACGATTATCATACAGGGTCCACATCTCATCACAAGTGATAAAACGATTCAAAATCCCTTAATTTTTGTGTCTGGTCAGCAAAGTAAGGCAAGCTTTGACGCGCGTTTGCAGCTGACTTTCATTAAGCTCATACGGTATCCATTTTGCGAGCTTCTTCACTTCCCGATTTTACGCAAATTAATCAATATCGTTGTTTCACTTACGCCCAAGGCTTCTGCTAACTCAGACGTGGTTTGAGATGAATCTGCTTCCACAATTGCGTTTTAATCGTCATTATCGACTTAGTCTCCGGTCGTCCACGGGGCTTGTTCTTGAGGTCGAAATTTTCAGAACGGAAACGATCAAACCAAAAACGCACCGTGCGTTCGTTTGCGGTGTTTGGGGCTGTACACATCGTTGATATTGCGTGCCGTGTTGTACGTTGACCACGACGGAACTCATATTCATAATAACGCGATTTTTTTACTTTTCCATGGTCGCAAACACAATGATATCTAAGCAAAAAGTAGTTTGACGGAAAAACAAATCAATAACTGACTGTGAAAAAGTATGTCATATGAAATTCCAAGCCCAACGCAGGATAACTATGTAAGTTCAAAGTAAGTGGCCATGAACAAACGGCAATTTCATAGATAAGCCCGTAATAGCCTATACCTCTCCAAGTAGGTAGGATCAATTGCTGAATATAGTATGTCAGATGCATTCCAGATGCAGTCAGATGTCAGATGACTGGAAACATGAATTATGTATATGATTCTATTAATTGACATGATTTGACACGAATTCTTTGTGCTTTGTATTTAGTAAATAATTACAAATTGGAATAATTGTTTTTTTGCAAGAAATAACATTAAACGTTTATGTTAATTAAGAACTCAAAACTATGAACTAAGTTCATAGTTCAGTCTGAGAATAAATATGACACACATTGTGTAGCTTTTTACGAGATACGAGTATATTTAACAATAATTGAGGCTTGGTTGGATCTTCACAATCATAAAAATTACGTATTTAAAAGATAAATTCACATATTTAAAGTTATGTAGGTACCTATATGACTTTGTATAGGAATTGCTGTTGTTCGATTGAGATGTACCTACTCGTAATAATTTTAATATTGACATAAATACTTAACATTCGTAAGTTTGAAATGCATCAATCGATTAATATGAACCTATAATCATACCACTGCAGGGTTCAGGCTCCCTTTGCAATCACGAGGGCTATTCAGCTCATTATTTTTATTTTTATTTTCTGCACACGAGTTTGAAATGCACGGTGCTTTAAAATATACTCTTAATTTATTGTTTCTATTTGTAACCAAGAAGTATACTTTGAATATGTAGGTACATCTATTCGTTGTTACTACGTTTTTACGAGCAGACAGGTCACTTGATGGTCGGTAATTGAATACTGTCGCCCATGGATATCCGCGATACATACCGCCATCAATCCAGAATGACAAAAGCTAACACCTTTGGAGATTTAGTAGGGGATTTGGAGAATTTGTTGGGAAGATGGAGAATAGGAAGTATAATTTCCTAATTTCCTCTAGCATATTTCACTCGCTATGGAAACACGTACATAAGTTCACTTACGGTCTTCTGTGAGGTCGAGGTAACTTGTCCAGTCGAGCGCGCCTAACGGTTGTGGGATTGCACCGTGCACCCTGCCCTCTCCTCAGATTTCTAATATATCTTTAATAACACATTTATACCTCCTACTGTTGACAAAGTATATTTTTACATCCATAAGATAAGTGTTTCAGTCTTATACCATTATAAAACTACATAATCATCTCAATTTGTGTTACAATTGTATACAGCATGCCACATCACCGCAACCGCAGAATGCTCGTCGCCTTGGATGAATTAAAAAAGGAAAATAAGTGAAATAATAAAAGTGTCGCCCTTATGTTCTCCAACTCAGATGGTGAAGGAAGCCGGCCGGTCGGTGATTAATGACGTGCAGTTATAGCATACTTCCTGCGAACGCGGTCGGCCCTGCGCCTGCGTAGCTTCGTATATAAATTAGCAAAAAAGACTGCGAATGAGTTGATCGAAACACGAATCATATTGCTACAGCGGCCGCTTTACATGGCCATTGACATTTAAGAACAATAAGAACGAATCTCTCTCTCTTTCGATACCATAATTGATGTGTCACAGTAACTTAGCACTCCATCAACGTAGAATAGTCGTAATACATTTCTTCAAGGAATTTGAGGTTTTATTAATGTTGCCAGTTGATGGAGCAAGTCAATTAAATGTTCTTGCTGTAATCTAAAATGCGTGACGACGAAGAATTCGTCTGCGCGGTAGCTCATAACGTGTTGAGACCAAGCGTTACTAGTTGCTATGTTAAAATAGAAATATGAGGTATCTACCTATAGGTAGAACTCGTTTACGTGGTATTACGTGATATGCTATAATAAAGTCGTTGTGTATCATACTCACATACGCCACTTACGAGTACCTGTCTAAATTGAACAGTTTTTTGCTACGTAATGACTAGGGTATTCATAATACCGACTACTATCTAAGAATATTGTAATATAACTATATGTTATTATTCAACATGATTTTCTTTACATTATGTTTTATGTCCCATGTACTTAAATTAGGAACTAAAAGTCGTTTGTGAATTAATCATGTTTCATAACCCAGACCGTGTTTTCAAAATCCGTGTTCAAAGGTCTTCTGCCTCTAAAATTTTCATATTCGCCTTTTTAGATAAAATAGATACATATAGATATCGTGGAATTGATGAGCGGAAGATTATGTATGACAGCGGTCCTTCGGAGAGGCCTATATCTAGCAATGGAGAGATAGGCTGTTTTAATTATAAAAACCATACACGATCTTCCCCTCTTCTCATCCAGCCTGCGACTTTCTCCAAGTGGTCACTTCAGCCTACATTCGTTATTATACCATTTTATAAACTACAATTTTACTATTGATCGTAGGCTTCCACAGCAAAACGCTACAGTACATGTGTTAAATATTAAAAGTTTTTCCTAAACCCATTTCATCATGTACTCAAATATTTTTAAAATCCATGAATCCGGTACATTGTGTACACCAGACAAATAAAAAGCGTTTTAGGTTTTTTGTCCCAAATTCTGCCTTCTGTAACGAGAGACACTGAATTTCGCAGGTCAAGCACCTACACCTATCTTTATTTTATTTTAACAAATCATGGAACGCTGTCAGATTATGTATCTACCTAAAACAGATCTTACCATCTATCAGTATATCTGTCTATTGTTTAACTCCATTAAGAAGTGTGGAATCGCAATTATAACAACCAGTTTATACAAGTCATTATTTACTACCATTTGTATTATTACATTTCCTCGATTTATGTCGACAGCAATTTACACCTATACCTTATTTATTCCAAAGATGAAATCTTTACTAACAAAGCATTGCTAGGCAACCGCTGCGACTCTGCTAGTCAGATGTCGATAACCTTTAAATCTTTTTAGCTAGCTTTAATAAAAAGTTTCAATTATTTATAATATATGCTGATTAATTGATAATTGATTTTAACCCATATTAATTGATTAATGCATTTTTCTTTGAAGAAGACAGATGCGTCTTCTTCGTACGTGTTTTCTTCGGCGAAGGAAACGCACACAATCCGCTGGATCTCAGTTCGTCACTCATAGTTTTTAACGTGCGAATTTAAAACTAATCAACAAATAACAAAGAAAAAACTATAGCGAATAACCAGTGTCCAATAAAATAATAACAAGCAACAGAAACAACGAATAAACAACGAAAACCATAAAACCACACACTCGAAACAGCTGATCGAACGTATTGGCGGCCGGTCGGTATGAAGCGACCATGTGCGAGCAAATTCTGTATACGGTGCCATTCGTTTAGTACTCGTGTCCCCATAACCGAATCCCACGTGTGGGGCCACGAGGATTTTTAATACCTCGTGTCCTAACAATTTGGTAGTGATCATATTTTACTATTTGTACCTACACTTTAGAAAATAAATTCCTTTCCTTATTGTTTTATTTTTGTCTGCAAAATTCAGTGTGGAAGTAATAATTAATTTTAAATTATGGTACTTTTTTTTCTATTTATTTGTAATTTGTGTAATTTAAAAAAAAACGTTTCTTAAGTAGTAAGTTCATAAAATGTATTCATAAATTGAATAAAACAATCTAAATAATAGAATATTTTTATTCAGAAATATATTTTATAAAATTATTTATTTAATAAGTATGGAGAAATGTTCAAAAACCTCTGTAAAATGGAACAATCATTTGGACTTTATAGTGGAACCGCTTTGTGTGAAAGGATAAATATGTCACATGTCAACAGTATGAAAAGACTAAATTAAAAATTACATTACGTTGACACGTTTTATTCTTTTTTAGGGGTATCTTTAATTTGTTGTCATGGTTATAACTGTGTAGAAAGTTATATATCTGTTTTTTTACGATGTCAGTCTAGGGGTTGAATGTATTTCTTATCAATTTTATAATTATTGATTAAAACAAGATAAAACAAACTAAGGCTCACATAATTTAGGTTAATTAGGTTAATAATACATATTATTTACTTATAGTATTCATACACACAGATGGGAATGTTACGAAATATGAGGAAAATCTATTGTCTTTATGTATGTAAATCTGGGAAACGGTGATTTGACGTGATTTACGATTTGTTAGTACCTAAACATTACATCTTGAGAATAGATAAGGACTAATACTTAAGATTTTAAACTTTTGTTATCGTGGTTGATCATAATTATGTAAACGGGTTACTTACGATTTATTATTTATTTATTATAACCGATATTTCGGTCCAGTTATATAAACCGTGGTCGCGGCGCGACTGCGGAGGCGGGTGAAGGTGGTGTTGCTATTGCCAAACAAATCTGTCTACCCTCCGTCGTGTTCGTTTTTGATCCTTGCACACTACACACTACACTAACAATATCATCACACACGTGAGTTTGAAAACTCTGCAAACCTTTCTGGGTTTGCAAAGTTTAATCACTGGGTCCCATGTACCAACTTGCCAACTTAAATCCATCCTCGCGATTGAAATTTCGGCATTTTCAAAATTTCTATTGCCTCTCGGACTAAACGCAGTATGAAATGGCGTTCAGTTGAAATTACTTTTGGTTTGTGTAATTCAATCTATATAATGATTGGTTCCTGCCTCTAATAAAGGTGCTCTGCATGTGTGGGTCCTTATTTTTCACGGCGGTTATGTGTTCCTTTACACGGCTGGCTATGGTTCGCTTGCCCATTGGTTTGCCCGATACTTTATTATTAGATATAATACTTTATTGAAATGTTTTATGTGCATCATCAGTAAGTACATTAATAGAATGTGAAGTCTATGAATAGGAATGATAACAACTCATGTACCACTTTACCATCAGTCAACTATCACCTTACGCAGTGATTTTTTAAATACTTCCTAAAATATAGTCTATAAAGAGGTGACTATATTGGCAAACAGCCAGATGTTCCAACCACGTACTTGTACTTATGTAGTTTAAAAGGGACTAGGTACTATAGCTGTGCTGCTTTTGGGAGGGCTTCCTCCTTTTATGATAATTTCGAGTCTAAACAAACGCACAACAAGCTTAATATAATTCATGTATAATTCCCATGTGACTGACTAATTGGCTCTTTACCACCCCGAGCCTAACTCGGTTTTAAACGGTTTTATTGTTTGTTGTAATAGAGAGTTGTAAAATATACGAAGGCCTTCCCTCGGCTCAGCTTCAGTTGGTACAACGATATCCATCTGCTACCATTTCTACTTTTTAGCTTTAGAAGTTATAGGTATCGATGTAGGTCATTTATAAGTCAGCAGCAAATTAATGAAGTTCTCGGAACTAGGTCATATATATTATTCAAGAGTCAACTATCTTTCATTCATTGTCATAGTATCTACCTAGATCCCTTGTAGGTAGCCAATATTCATTTACGAAGAGAACTACCTACATTTGAATTACATACTAATTCATATTCATTTGAAATGCAGCCTTGGTGAGAAAAGATCCAAGCTATTTTTTCCGAATGTATGAATCTGTGCCTGTTAGGTACCGTACTATTCATAATTTTTTGGGTAGATACCTAACTAATCATAACAATCATTGAGTTACGAATATGATAGGTAATTTGAATTGTTGGATCAATCAATGTTGAATTGTTGGATTAATAAATGTTGGATTTAGACAATAGACTTCATAGTAAATATTTATATAAGTAGATACTAAAAATAATGAATAATAAAGATTTACCTGAAAGATTTCATAAAGATAACACAATAGTACTTACCTATATTAAGAAAGAAGAGAAGTATAAATTCGACAATGTACCTACCCGTGTAGGTTCGATAAGAGTATGGTATTTTTTATTTTTAATGTAAATAAGTAGGTAGCTATTACCTAAGAACAATTGAATAAACATATCTTAGATCCCTAAAATGTCATAATATCATGACGCTATATTTAGTATTATTTTTAGTTCTTATAAAAATAACTTACAAAATGATTTATTTATGTATTAATGAGTCTGCAAGAATCAAATGGGAGTGAGCGAGCAAGAGAACATGTTATGTATTATTATTTGAGCATCGAATCGGGAGAAACCTGCGTGCGGGCCTCACAGGCGGCCCCGCCCCGCCCGCGCGCCCCTCCGATCATATGTTCGGCGGCAACGCTAGCGCCGGCTGGTCACAGCGACTCGGGCTCTCGCCGTCGTCGTAACGTTACGTGTTGGTTAATATCGCTCGTTTGCGCACGATCAGCTGTCCTTGTCCGCACGGAACCTGAACACCACACCGCGCAGCGCAGCGCTAGCCCAACAATAAGCCGCAGTGCGGTGTGACATGGAGCTGCTGTGCGCGGAGCGTGTGAGCCCCGAAAGCGAGGGTGTGCCGGTAGCGCCGGCACCACGAGCCGCCTGCTCCGATCCGGTGCTGCTACGCCGACGTGTGCTGGACAACCTGCTGCGCACCGAGGAGCGCTACGCCGTCACCGCCAACTACTTCGGCACCGTGCAGACCGAGATCACGCCCCACACGCGCCGGCTCGTCGCCGAGTGGATGCTAGAGGTGAGCGCACCCGCGCCGCATGCCGCACCACCCGCGCGACCCGCCCGATCGCCATCTTGTGGTGATCACTGACCACGTGTATCCCACTGCTGGAATCGGAGGTACCAGTGGCCGTCGTATGCCCTCGCCACTGCCTCCTTACTGATTCATACTTCAGATAGTTGCATCCGGTAGAAACCTTAAGCTGGACCCATGAATGGTGATGTGTTTCTCTTTGTGTTAAGGTGCTTTATACGTATTTATCAAGAAACATCTATAAACAGGTGACTAGAAAAACATTGTTTACACGATCAGCTGATTATGTTTCAAATCACATGTAAAAATCTTATTACAAATACAGGTGAATATGAGTTATATTAGATCATATATCATGCATTCACACTAAATGACATAAAGTAATGATATTTTATGTGATAATTATAATAAATGCAGTAGGTAGTGAGCTCCGCATGGCAGCGAGCGCGAGGGGCCCCAGCGAGCGGGCGGTCGACGGCCGACGCGGCGGTTCGCTCGTTCTATTTGAATAATCAGCTGATTTTGACACGCACACAGCTGACGCCGGCCGGACGCATACTTTTTATCATTAGTACAAATAATTAGTGTCATCGGGCACACAAACACAAACACGTCATTTCGTAATCTGTTCGTAATGTATAGTTTATGAACTCAATAGGTATAATAATGTATTCATAGGTGCAATTCCATTCTTCAATGCATTTTTCATAATTGTTTAATGAAATGCGTACACGCTAAATACAAGCAGAGCGATAGTTTACTATCAGATAATTACAACTCGTGTAGTGTATCAAAGTGTAGGAATAGATAAAGCAGTCAGCTGTGAAGTGTGTTGGTTGGGGCCACGTGGGCCGACCGACCGACAGTCGGCATAAAGTGCGCGACGTTAGCGCGCGCTGACGTCACTCACGCTGAGTAAGATGGGACGGCGCATGCGCTTTGAATTCTACTTTGCCGGTCACCTCCGATACGTTAAACCAGTCGCATACCTTCCACATTTCAGTACAAGCAGACCGAAACAATTCTTTAGGGTGTAAGGTCATTGACATGATACTGTTCTGTTTATGCTGTAGGTACTGTTTTTATTACATGAGAAAATTCTTTATCATACTAATACTAATGAGAATACTAATGTTTTATCCATGTTGTTGTAATTTCTTTATCACTTCTATATTTACAGCTCTATAAAACGAAATTTTAGGTATATCGCATATCGACGAACAAATTCGTACTGTTCATTCTACCTGTAAAACGATCTATAAAAATTGCGATAATAAAATCGGGAGTCTTATTCCTGCCCTTATAATAAGTAATAAGTAATTTCTTATTCATTACCTGCACTTTCGTTAATCAGCCGTCACGAAAACCACGGAGGCATATTACCACCCCATTTAAATATATTATCTATCCGTTATTATTAGTTTTATTGGTTATCTCGAATAATTTTTATATTCGACTTCACTGCCTTTTATGACTAAATTATATGGATTTGCAGTAAATTTCCAATTATCGGGTAATATTCACTCAATATTAGATAAAATGCCTTGATCCTAATTCTTAGAACAATGATTTTGCTTCACCGAAGCGTGAGTAAATCAGCTGACGAGCTAAGAAGCGTGAGACAATCAGCTGAGTACCGTGCAGTAAGTAGCTGGGTAGAAGTATGCGGGGTTATGATACGACACGACCTGCATCCGCCCCGCGCCTCCTCGCGTTACACCGTGCGAAACTATGCGAAAACAATCCAACCAAGACACTGCGTCCTCTCATATGACACTCTCCAACTTACTCAACTATTTTTGTATTATCAGATTTTGTTTTTCCTAGCTTTTCTTTTCACAATGCCTGACCGCTTTTACAAGTAATTATTATCTTTCTCCCTTTGCCAGCATTAGGTCAACAACCTAGTTTTTATGCCAATTGTCACATACTTTTTACTTAAACATTGTTATAGGTCTAACAGTATTGTTCCCCACAGTAACCATTCCTGCTGATAAGGAAAGTAACTACAGGAAAGCAATGTGCGGCGTATTTATCGCAATAAGTGTGTATTTTCATTTTTATTTATATAGGTTATCAGGAATTTCGTATGATAAACTCCGATTGGGTTGGGTGTGGCATTACTAGCTCACTGCTTCTTATTAATAGGACAGCGATAGTAGACATGTACCTACTATTGCTATCCTATTAATATGAAACAGTATCCAAGGTATACATCTTGAAGCCGCTAGACAATTCTAAGAAATTCTTTATTTTCAGGTATGTGAAGATCAGAACTGTCAAGAGGAGGTGTTCTCGTTGGCGATGTCGTACTTGGACCGTTTTCTCAGCATATGTCCTGTGGTGAAGAGCCAGCTGCAACTGCTGGGCACCACGTGTCTCCTGCTCGCTTCCAAGATGCGGGAGCCGAGCGCGCGAGGGCTGCCCGCTGAACTGCTCGTCTTCTACACCGCCAACAGCATCAATCTTGCGGATCTATGCGTGAGTAACTTAGTATATAACTTAAACCATTGTATCTTTTAACCAGCATTACTACACTACGGATGATATGGAGGATAATTAACTTTCTTCTTCTAAGTAAACAGTTGATTTCATTAACCATTCAGTTTCGTGTAGCCTCCTTTTTGCTGCGCTCGCGCATGCACTGATTTGCACAAGCAGCTAAGCGCTCGCTCTAAGCGCTATCGTGTCGTTCATTCCGCCGGTTTCTAAATCATTCGCAGTCTGAACATCCGTGAGAGATTGGAATGCCAGGTTTATGATGGTATTGGTTCATTAATTAATGAATCGAGAAATTCTGTCTCATTACGGTCATTATGTATAGATCAGTGTTGGTAATGATGTTAGTGGCTGATTTTTAATCACTATCTTCCAAATTTCTGGTGCTGTATTACATCTGGTATATTTACAATATACCACATTCTTATTACGAAGTTTATGCGGTTGAGGAATAAATTGTATTTAGAACGGCAAAGAATACAGTTCATTACTTATACAGGTACATCAGTAATTATTGGGTGTTGTTATCAGTTTGTCAGTTCCCGTAGGTGTCACAAAAGTCCACTAAGGGATAACAAATACCCTACCATAGGTCTCGAGGTCTACACAACCTCTAAAAGAGTGAACTCGCCAACGCGCTTGGCCAGCGTGGCATTATAAGACCTTACATCCCACATGCACGAGACAATATGCATGTGAAGGTCCATGTCCAGATATGGATGCTAAAAGGGCTGGTTACGGTTACGATTAGGATACGCAATTAAGAAATACCACGCCAGCAAAACGTAATTTAAAATTATAAGGTTATATTCTCCATTGCAGATATTTAATATCTAAAATGCATTATTTAACTTGGTTTGGTAATATTTTTATGGTTTCGTAGCATCCTAGCGGGCGTTTATGGTCGATTACATATATTTATAAATGTGTATTACACACGTGGCTCAAATAAGTTCTCACATGTGTTTAAAATAAGCGACAGATATAAATAACTCTTCGTAATCAGAATAGATACTTCTGTGACGGTATAAAATGTAGTAAAACCTTCTTTTCTTTGGTCTTCGTGGTCATTACAATCTCTGAAGAGGTAGCTAGTCAATCTTGAAAACGAATATAAGTACCTACGATGTTAATTACTTAGATCAAGCAATCTTCAAATATGTTCCTTATTCTTTTATAATAATATTGTTTGAAGTATCATTACTAATATAGTGAACAACTTACTGCGATAGAGTGTAGGTCACTGTAGGTACTAAGAATTTCCCCTGTAGTATTCCCGCTATTCATTCGTTTTAGTCCTTTTTTAACGACTAGTACGAATACCTACCGTTAAAATATGTGAACAGATGAACTGATTGTTCTTATAAGTAATTCGTATCCGTACACCTATTTATGTGCTTTACTGAGTAGGGAAATCAATCATAGAACAATTTATGGGACATTTCATTGCTTAGTATTTGTGGGGTTTCGTATTTTATTTTTCTGTATTTATGGTGGTAGTTCCCTTGTGTAAGTTATCACATCAGCTAGTCCCAAACTGTGTGATGTATTTATCAAGTTGTTCAAAGTAGGTATTTCATTATTTGCATTTATTTTGTAGGCAGTTGTGAGTAGGTATGCGCGGTGCATTTCGGGCGCGGTGCGGCCACCCGCCGGGGCCCCGGCCGCCGGCGCCCGCCTCGTAGATAATGAGCATGGCACATCTTCGCGCGTCATAATTCGATCCGTTTTCCACCTTCAAATGCAACGCGTATGCACTTGTATAAGGTCGTTAATACCAGCTTAATAACTGATCGTAAACGCGTTTATTTCGTAAATTTGCATGTCTAAAGTGCATCGTTGTCGCGGAATGCGGCAGGAGTGGACGGGTAGGGCTACCCCACGGACAGTGTCCCCTAACGAGCCGGCAGCCTTCTCGGAAGAGTCGCCGACCGAGCCGCGCGTTTCAATCAGACCAATTACAGCCGAAGCACGCCGCTTTTATTTTTTCTCACGGCCCGTCCTCGCCCGCCGACCGCCGCTAACCTTGGCCGATGCCGCATCACGAAGCGTCAACTCTTCGACACCACAATCAAATGAGTTCGCACATTCAATTTGACTATTCGTAATTATTCACGATGTAGTTTTTGCGCAATGCTCGCTCGTGATCTATATGATAAGTAATGCTAACGTTCACATCAACTGTCACATTGGCTACGGTACAAGGCATCCTATTTTTGTACAGGACAAATACGGCATAAATACAATATAAATTGCCGTTAGTAAAGTTGCTTATAAAGTATTACTCAAACAATACATATTCTAATAACGATTATAACGTTTTTGATGTTAGAATGTAAATTGAAATCGTACTATAAATATTTAAATAATTGCAATTAATTTTAAATAAATAACATTAATATTATGCTCTACCAGTAAACAGTAAACGGTGTTAAATAAATTATATAGGTATATATACGAAAAATAGGAAATGAAATAACAAGATATATAGTACATGGTTTTCATTTCGTAGCACTGCGTAGAACTTTCGTAGCACCTCTACGAAAATTCGTAGACCACTTTATTTATCACATTCATTTGAATTTTAGGCAATTTTTAAGACGAAAATGTATGTAAAATGGGTCATTTTTATTCGTTATTTGAGTATGCGTCTTTTAACTTCATATTTTGTTTATTTACACACATATTAAACCGGATAAAGGTTTTTAACGCCGCTGTTGCATTGAATGCAATGCATTTTAGGATTATGCCCATCTCATATACCTAATGAGTGAGGGCATCGTACAAGTGCAGTGAATGGTAAACTTCTTAGTTACTATCGGCAATGTTTAAGTAATTTAAAGTACACTAAATGGCTTTTGTTCCCACCTGTCATGTGTGCAAAAGTATTTTTTTTCATGGAATTCAGTTGTTTGTAAATGTCATCAAAGCTGGTAAATAACACGAATACGTGTGTGCAAGTGTGTAGGAAGCAGAGGAGTGATTGGTTTGATTGGTCGAGTCGAGTCGAGTGGTCAGGGCGCGGCTGAAGCAAAAAGAGCACGCGCGCTACGGCATCCGAGGCGAGTTTAATGCAGGGTTCCCGCGGTCGCCCTCGCCGCCAGACCATAAAACCTCGCGCGTTCTCACATCCACACTACCACCGTAAACGTTTATTATAATTGAAGCATAAGTTTACGATACGCGGTACCAGTTTGTCAAAGGAGAAAATTCAACATTGCCTCTACGCCGCACTCACATATTTTTAATGATAGGCGTTACTCAAAATTCACATTGAACACCGGAACGCAAAATTGAAGAACTATAAGCACAACATTTGTAATATCTCCTTTAGTGTTAGATTTAAATGAAGGAAATTTCCACGCATTAGTGTGCATTTTATTGATGTTATGTAAGCGTTTGCTGTACATTGTGTGCTATTGCTGATATCTTTCTGGACCGATACTGATAAAGGAAAGCAGGTTGCTGAATACCTGGGGTACTTACTCACCGAGCTACGACGCTGTTTAAGATTAGCTCTAGGCTAAATGCTCCATTGAACGTGCCAGCATATTCGATTAATCTAGGTTCAACATGTTTTCCTAACGAAAACAAGCGATAAAAACTGAAATAATAAATCCCACAGTTAGAATAGAAATTCTTTCTGGTTTAAATATTCGTTTGTTTCTTTCCTATTACAATAACTCATACCATCAGCCTATGTCTCTCCGCTGCTGGATATAGGCCCTCTTCCAAGGCTCGCCACTACACACGATTCTCGCCTCTTCTCATTTGGATGAGAAGAAAGAAGGAACCACCGGCAAATTTCTTTAAGTCGTCGGTCCACTTTGCCGGAGGGCGACTCACACTGCGCTTCCCGGTTCGTGGCTTCCACTCGAGGACTGGTCTATCCCACGGATTATCGGTCCTGCGGCAAATTTGACCCGCTCATTGCCCATTGGGGTGTAAGGGGTTCCTATCACCATCACGGAATCCAAGCCATTTCCTCTTACAAGCGGCGCACCCTGCTAAATAACGGACGGAGCTCGAACGACTAATCAATGGCGATTTAACCATTCGATTTGCTAGATCTGAATTACCAGAGACCGGTGACGGGGAGCAGCGGTGAGAGGGCTAGCACTGCGACCACCGACCCGCCTGCCCAGCGTGGTGATTAGGGCGTAAACCTCCAATAATTCAATAACGATACCATTTTTATAAGACAGATGTAATGATAAGCACCAATAGACGAATATCAGATGAAATAATATAATAAGAATAAATCGATATATTTCAGTCCATTTCATCCATAAAATTGTTAGTAGAAAAATATAAACTTGCGGTATGTTTGTTACTGGCTTTTACCGAGAAATTCAAAGGATGTCCGCCAATTTTAATCTGTAATATTATTATACAATTTATTTTCCGTATCAAATGTCGTACCTACCATTTTGCATACTATCCCAAAAATGGCAAAAGTCATATGTTTTGGGTGTGGGAGGGTCAATATCATAGCCGTTGAGCGCACTCGACTGGCAACGTTACCCTACTCTCACAGTAAAAACTGAACTATGTACCGTAAAATATATTTCCCACTATATCCTATTTAAGTATTTTGGTAGTGAGTGAGATATGCCAGAGCCCAATCCCATCAGGTCACGGATAGGCCGTTTTTCGTTTTCCTAACCCTTTCTCCAAATCCATTCCTACATCTCCAAAGGTAGGCAGCGTATCTGGAAGCGTGCCAACGTTTGATATTCTGCACTGATGTTGGTATGTATCGCAGATGTCCATAGGCTACACTATCCACATAACACCGCGCGGGGAGTCTGCTCGTCTGCCTCTTTGTTTGTATAAAAGTAGTAAACCGGTATTTGTGTTTAGTTTTGAAAGTCAAACAATATATTGAAGACGTGCACTTTTCAGTTATCGTAATATACATATACTCGTAAATAACCTAAATCAAACAAAACGGATATTTAACAGTACAGCTGATACAACAAAGACCAACATTATATTACTATTACGCAATAAAGTAGATAAAATGGCATATACCTTTTTCATATCTGGCCATTGCTAGGTATATGAAATAAGATCAAATTAATTAATCACGACTGATTCATGCAATATACGTGGGTGACACAAAGTTTTTAGAATCTCAAAAATGAAATCAGATATAAAGATAGAAGTTGTTTTATTGCTTTTCGAAGCATTCTCCGCAACAATCGATACGCTTGTGCATGCGATGAAACCATTGTGTGAAGCATTCAGCCTACCGTTCTTTAGGAACCTCTTCAACAGCTATTTGGAAGGCGGTTACTGCCTCTTTTGCATTCATATATTCCTCTGAGTGTATCCTTAATTTTAGGGAATAAACAAAAATCACAGGGCACAAGGTCGGGACTGTATGGATATATTGCAATAGAAACTCTATATTTGCAATACTCTACGAAACAAATTGCTTCGTTTTTCTGGCGGAGTGAGCTGGGGCATTGTCGTAATTTAGGATCATTCTGCTTCGTGGGCGTCGTTCTTTGACTTTTCTAAAATAGAAGGCAAACAGCTGTTCACATACCAGTCCGCAGTTACTGTTCTTTTATAGTAGCAAAGTGGCCCGATCTGCCAAAGAAAGAGGCAATCTTCTTTTCAACATTCCGTCCTTTCTTCACTTTCGTCGGTAACTCTTCAAAAGGAAAGACCCACTGCGCAGATTGCCTATTAGTTTCAGGCTCGTAGCAGTAGATCCACATTTCATCATCTGTTACTATATCAAAAACAGTATTTGATTGACCATTGTCGCATTTTTCAAGCATTTGGAGACACCATTCCACGCGGCAGTGGTTTTGAGCTTTGCTCAAATTGTAAGGAATCCATCTAGCACAAAGCTTCCTTACCCGTAAGTGATCGTGTAAAATAGTTTGAACTTTACTCATATGATGACCGTATCTGCTGATATCTTGTTCGTTTTCTGCTTCAATCATGAGCCGCACATTTTTGATGTTTTCCTCCATCACCGCAGGACGCCTCGTCACTAACATCATCACTGGGGTGGGTACGATCACGTTTAAATTCACTGAAAACAGTGACACTGGATGGGGCTTCATCACTAAATGCTAACTTAAGTCTTTCATAACTTTGTTTCTGGTTTAGACCGCAACGAATGTCACAAAAAATCATGGAACGAAAATGTTCTCTTGTTAAATTCATTTTTCCACAAACTCTTAATTTTCAAATTGCCGCCAGTAATGAAAAAAACATGACAGCTTAGGAAATGTAATGGCGTTTGACAAGCAAAGAGTTCCATTTTCAAATTTCGCATAGTAGCCAGTTCTAAGAACTTTTAGTTTGACCTATCGTATCGTTAATAGAATTAACAATGTTTAGAATATGAATAAAGTATGAGCAAATTAGCACAGAGATCTACTTGTTTGCTAATCTCACGGTGTGGCTCGGTTGTTTCCGGTGCAAATGAAACTTCCCCGCGAGAGCAACGCGTTCGACTAAACACGGCGGTTACAAGAAATAAGGTCTTTGTTTATAATCGGCGTAAGATTTCTGATTTTGATTATACACTTTCTTCGGCATACTGTTTCCCACAAAGAATAGAATTGCCAGAGCGAGGAGGGTGGAGTGGAGAGGCGGAGGGGCTGCCTGGAACCAGTCGCATTCCACTGGGCGGTGAGTCGGCGGGGCTCTCGTCCGCGCTGTCTCGCCGCGCCGCACGCTGGTCCGGTTTCCCGAAATGCGGGACATACGAAAAAAAATTACTATTTCAATATATATATTTTCATTCGATTCTAGTCATCCAGAATACTTGTCCATAAAAGTTTTTTGCGTTCTACTGCCATTGACCCACTTGCTGTGTAAGTTGCTTACAAAATTCGTGAATCCTTCCATGGTCAGGGAATCTTATGGTGATATTTGAGATAGAGTTCTACTATTTATAGCTTGATATAGTCAATCGTAATACTTTACATCTACTCATTTACGCAGAAATAAATACATATAAATCCAAATAGGTAAAGAAAAACAGTCATTGTTATCGTCCTTCTTAGCATCCAAAATTACTTCATTCAAATAATAATTCTTTCATGATGTTGCTGCTTCTGGGAATTAGCAGAAAGTGATGGAAATATGTGTTTTTCCCTTTTTTATAACGTTGGATAAGGCTTACAAGTAGTCACGAACAGAACGAGATGTGCGTAGGGAAGTGGAGTGGATGAGAGAATTGTTTCTACGTAACAATACATGTATTTTCGTTGATATCAAAAACATGAAATAAATAGAATCGCCCATAATTATGGAACTATTATATAATAATTAAAAAAAATGTACACGTAAAACGATAATTATATGTAGCAATGTGATTTTTTGTGCCTAATAAATATTCAATTTATATTTCTCTGATAAAACAGTAAAATAAGGCGAGAAAAGGGGTTACTTGGATAAAAACCTCAGGAATAAATATCATAATATCAAGCACCTGTCAAAGCTAAAACTGCGCCTGACTGCAAAAGATATTTATGAATTTATATAAGGGATCACGTAGTATACTCATAAGCTTAAAGTGTAACAGCTCTTAACAGCTTCGAGAAAAAAGATAAAATATATTTTTCTCCATACAGTTTTTTTTAAGTATTTTTTAATAAGTTTTGTTCTACTTGAAAGACTCGTTTTTATGGAAAATCGAACATGACAGATGTTATTCTACTTAATGTGATCTACCTAATGCATTTTTATACCGAAATCTCTTTTTTTCCTAAGTCCCTCATTTCGGATGAAAATCGGACCAGTGTGCGCTGCCGCTGGCTGTCTGTCCGGCTTGGCTGCGCCACGACGAACGTCGGACGTCGCGCGGCTCGTGTCCACACTAATTGCCGTAGAGCTACAAACATTCCACTAACCAATGTCTGATAGATAACTGGCATTTAACTTCTTAACTATATCATATATTTCAATTGTTTCACATTTTATTATATTTAGTATGTTTATTATATTTAGTATGTTTATTATATTTAGTATGTTTCTTCACTAAATATTTCTGAAAATTTTTCTTTTACTATAATGATTAAAGAAACTGGATTTATTACAATAAATTTAAAGAATTACAAATTCCAACTGTGATTAATGATTAATACTTCGCTGTAATCATTGAATAAATAACTAAAAGATACTTAGAGACGTCAGCCATCATTAATGTGCCACATTCCGACTACTTCCAAAACGAACGATCAAGCAGATTATTAGTTTCTATCTGCATTATATGGGAACCATAAGTGCAATGCCTTTTTATTTTTCCACCGTGCATTAATTGAAGAATTTGCTAATAAAAGATCTCCAGCGGTAATAAAATTCCAACTGGTTGAACAACTTGCCCTATGCGGGCGACGGTCGTGAGAGAAGAAAAAATGAAAATTTTGTGGTTAGCAGAAACGCGGTGTGGAACGCAGCCGGGCCGGCGGCGGCGGTGCACAGACCATTATGCAGCAGACGCACGCTGCCATCGCCATACCAAAAAGAACTTTCACTGATATCATATCCACAGATGTGACTATAATTCATTGTATATCCATCCACAACTAACAACAGCCTTAGGGCTGATCTTTTTTTTTGGTATTCTCATTCCGGAACAATGCGACACCTGTTTTTTTGGAAACGAAATTATGCCAATAACTTGCATCTATACTTAAACACGTGGAACATAATTACATCGTATCGCTTTACAGGAATTTGCTGATGATAGCGTCTTACGTAAGACTTGTCACTTTTTGCATGCGTATCACGTTTTTGCACGCTCGCGGTAAATTTAGTATTCAGCGCTTACTTGTTAGGTTTCCGACTGATAACTATCAATTTTACGGGAAAAACGACATAAGTTCACGTTTTTGCGTTGACTCCTAGATGGAGATATCTTTAATCCTTTAGCAAGTCTCGTTCGTAAGTATCTTCGCCTTGTCTTCAGTCTGACACATTACAAAGAAAAACTTGTTAATTAATTTAGTGATTCGTTTTTGTTATAGACTATACGAGTATATTATACGTTCTCCCAATACGGGCTCCTTCAATACGAAGAAGTATTGCATGCCTATCCGTTCGTTGGTTTTTAATAACCTCGCGCAGGCCGGTTCTACGTGTTCTTATCCGCATCTGGAAAATTCCGAGGTTGTTTAGTCGCAGGAGCATTTGTAGCCACGCGACACCGAGCTCATTGTTTGATTCTAATATCAGCGCAGTAACACCATTCGATGAAATTGGATAAAGCATGGGAACCGAGCGTGGAATTCAGCGACGGAGTCGAGAGCTGTTTGCATAGCTCGCTTTATTGACTGTAACGTTGCTCGATAAGTGCCGCAGCCACATTGGACGGTGGCCGCGCTGCGTGCCTGCCTCCTCTAATGAACACCTGTGTCGACGTTTACGAGCATTCCATCCGTCTGGCGTTTGTTCAGTATGCATATTAGCGCTCCAGACTCACAAAGTTGTCAGGCCAGCTGATCAGTTTACAATTGCCAACTACATAGGCACAGATGACCTCATCGGTTTTATAACAACAACTAACGAAACTGATAGGTATGGATCTGCATATCCGGCTGGCATCGTGTGCAGCGCGCGGAGTCTGCGGTGAATGCTTTATGAGCGCATTGTTTTCCGAGAGCTTTTCAACCGTCCGCAACTTCGGAGAAACCGAAAACCAAATCTTTTACTATCGCGGTCGACCCGCATACCGCTACATGTTGCTCACCTACTCGTTGTGTTTTAAATATTATCTTCTTTAAGATATTTTATTTAAAATTCCTCGTATTATAAATTACCTACATAAAGGTTCTATCTACGCTCATAAAATTATCTATTTATCAGCTTTGTGGTTTGTTCTCGTGTTTAAGTTCAAAACTGTCACACAAAGTGTATTAAATATTCATCTGAAAATTACATTACAGCCAGACTGACACTACAATGTTTCGGTTCATACTGACTGACACGCGGTATCATATCCACTCCAGTGATGAGAATCCATTCATTCACAAGTGGTGCGTGTTTAGACCCAAAAGGTCCTAGGCATTCACTATGGCTACATCACGTGTAACCTAACCAAACTGTATAGAGAGCTTAAATTAGTTTGCAATTGAAAGGCGACCGAACGCAGCTGATGCCGACCCCGCCGATTGAGTTAAGTAAACATCGAGTATTATCTGTCAACGGACATGCATCGCTTACATGTATGACTGTATGTGTACACCAAATAATCAAGTTATTCATAAAAAGCATTCAGATATGACGGTATCACCAGACTTACGTATACAACGTTAATTAATTAACAATATAGGTTAACTTTATCTATTACGAAAGATAACATATTGTAGGTATTCACTATGCGATACAAAAGGCAACAATATTTAAATATTGTTTACTTTTACTAGTTTCGGTTAAGAAGCTCATGTAATAAATATTCAGCGTTTTTATTTTATATACCACTGTTCCAAACAAATAAGAAGAAATTATATTGTACTTGTACAAAGTTTAGGTTACGCCTAACGGCAGCATGACCAGATTCAGTATCTTTATACTTTTTCAGTATATAGGTATAATATTTTTAATTATTTTTAGGCTTTCAGTATTTTTATAGGTTTATTAGAAGTACTTGGTATTTTTTTTACTATAAATTATGACTTGGGATGTTTTCGAATGATGCTTGGATGTTTTTGGCCATGTCACCGTCCATCGTCAAGCGTACTTTATCGATTTCTGTACGCAGCTTAACAACGATTTTAAGGGAATTCCCCACACATATTCTTTCATTCGTATATCAATGTATTTTACTTTACGAACATATATTTCAGGGACTGAACAGTTATTACCTTTTTACAAAAGTTACCAGAATAATTGAGCATTGGAGGGCGTTACAATTGTTTTTTCATGACCAATACTTAAGTGATCGCCTGGTATCATCACAATTTTTATTTCATTCATTTAAACAAATTGTAATTTTAGTTTTTTAACTAGGTATTGAAAGATTATACGATGATGTGACTACTTGTCGATTTTGGCTTGCTATATGTTGGACCCTAAATCAACCGTGAATTATATACCGCTGGGGGACATGTACTCGGACGTATACCTATATACAACAATGAAGTTTGATCGAGAAATCAGTAATTTATTACTATCATGAAGTACTGACAAGACTTTTATGTGAGGAGTTCAGGCTTCAAGTCGGAAAAAATTCTAAAAATGATAGTACATTAAAATATAAGAATTTAACAAGTTTTACTAAGCCATTATTATGTTTACCAGTGTCAAATGCAGCATGTGAGTGAACGCATATTTTCAGAAATAAATTTAATAAAAACCGATCAAACAAATAAATTTATAAACAAAAATGTATCAGCAATTTTAAAAACAAAGCAAGGGAATAAAGATGTGGGAAAGAGGCTGTATAAATTTTAATTAAAAAAAAAATACGTTAAATTATAAATTTATAAATTACTGTAACGATCATGATAACATTTTTGAATTGATATTTTTATTGATACGAGTATATTCTCCTGACGTTGTTATCTTTTTAGTATTTTTTTAAGGTAACTAGTATTTTCGATGAAAATAATCTGCTCACGCTGCCGCAGGCTCTGGGTTTCGAAATGAACGTTAGGAATATTTCCCCCAAGGAAAATAAACGAATGTATGCGTGGTGAAGACTTTTGTATAGTTTTTGTGCATTCGGGTGCTTCGATTTGGAAAACGAATTCAATTCTCTATTATGGAAAACTAATATGCTTAGATCAAAATTTTCGCCATGTTTTTTTAATTACTGGTTATTTTGATACTTAACATAATATCTGAATTGTAAGTTCAAGCCCATAACAATGCGCCCGAGACTACCTACGCAACGTTCCGGGAAGTCGGGCGAAACTCGGCGTGTTTACGATTATAAGCGCCGGATGTGACGGCAAGAGTTACATTTTATTGTCCCAGCGAGTTATGCTTTCTTCATTCCTCTAAAACAATGTTTCTTTTTGTCCACAGAGTTGGGAGTTACTCGTGCTGTCGAAGTTGAAGTGGGACGTGGCTGGGGTGACTGCGCACGACTTTCTGCCGCTGCTGCTCTCGAGGCTGCCTCTGCGAGGCGTCGTCAATAAAGACATGGTGCAAAGGCACGCGCAGACTTTCATCGCATTAGCCGCAAGAGGTGAGTACCCCCTCGCCAGCATTACCTACTGACAAATTACACTAAAATTATTATCAGAGCATCTTAATGTTATGATTTATGTGTTATTTATTATACCTAAGATAATTAACATATTTCCCTATTCGTATTTTTTATATTTTGACTTCAATTTAGTAGCAATTGGTTACGATGTACATTAAGGGTTACAGTTTCAATCTATTTTCTTATAGCACCTTTCATTTGGCAGACTAGCTAGCCGTATAATATACGTCGTTAAGACTTAAAATACGTGTAGACTACTCTGGTGTTGCTATATTTGAACAAATAATGGTATTTAATTTATCATAAACATTATGCTTTTTTTATAGAAATAAGACGGCAGACGAGCATACAGTCCACCTGATGGTAAATGGATACTGTAGCCCATAGACATCCGCGATACACGCCAACATCAGTCCAGAATGACAAACGTTGGCACACCCCCGGATACACTGCCTATCTTTGCGGATTAAGGAATGGATTGGTAGAAAGGGTTAGGAAAACAGGGAGGGATAGGATGGAATGGGAATGGGCTCTGGCATATCTCACTCACTACCGAAACACGTACGTACATCGGGGAAATACAATAAAGTAGGAATTATAGTACATTTC
This sequence comes from Sesia bembeciformis, assembly GCA_943735995.1. NCBI lineage: Eukaryota > Metazoa > Arthropoda > Insecta > Lepidoptera > Sesiidae > Sesia > Sesia bembeciformis. The sequence goes on along the minus strand of OX031029.1, from coordinate 7,128,305 downwards.
AAGTTAGCCTTCTGTGAGAGAGGGGTAACGTGGCCAATCGAGTGCGCCCAGCGGCTGTGGAAATGCAGCGTGCACTCTCCCCCTAAATAAATAATTGACCTACTCAATTCATAGAATACACAATTATTAGGGCATTTCAGTATTTAGTGCGGTTGCCTTTATTCTGCTCCTGACCGTTTCTAACATTTCTGCCGTCGATTTAAACCTCTTTGCTTGTCATCTCATCAATTCTTTGTTAGGCTACTCTTCAGATTCAAATTTCGTATCTCAACTATATTCTTCCTATATTGTAAATCATGTCTTCACCTGCATTTGACATCTCAGATGTTCCATGACTCACACGGCTCACGTCGTAACAAACCCACATCCATTGATATGCGATAGTTATATTAGCATCGGGCCGTTTTGTTCGCGGCGGCAGACGGTAATTAGCATCTAGATACCACGTCATGTCACGAGTCACGACAATGTCGCGGTACGTTTCTCCTTGGTGTGTAGACTGACGTGTCACGTGTCACTGAACCTCGCGAATACTTTTACGATTATCAAACCAATATCGATAGTGTGAATATAGTAACAATTTTTTTAAACCCCTATTCGATTCTATAATTAGTTGGTTCGTTGAAGTTGCACGAACAGATGTTTAGGTTAAAGTCACGTTGTTCTAAGAGGGTCTCGAGTTTTAGTGAGCACCTAAACTTTAAATATATTTCAGACAATAGGTAACCTATAATATAAATAGTAATAGAAGTGGAATATAAAAGTTTTCCACACCAAAGATAGTATAAAATCAAACGTTAATAAATGGATGGTAGCATTAATTCATTGCCCATTTACCGTAATGTATGGTAGTATCATTTTATGCTGTTAACCATATACTATTGAGGATCAGTTGGATCCAGTTGGGTCACGATACTCACGATTCATGTGGTCTTGCAAGGACGAGAGAACTCGTGACCATCGTGAAGAGGAGGAAGGTGGCTTACCTTGAATGTGCATTTAGATACCGACTGATATATCTTCCCCTAGTCATGGTAATGGGAAAAATTGAGAAGAGAAGATACGTTGTAAGAAGACGAAAGTCGTGACTCAAAAATATCATAGAATGGAGAGGAATAGCCTGTGTGGAGCTGTAGTCTAAAGATCAGAGCTAACGGCCAACCTTCAATAGTGGATAGAAACTATAAGAAGAAACATGCATTAGGATTTTGTAATTAAGATATTTCACGAAACTATTTTTATATTCATCAAGGTCATAAATATGTAGTAATTTTTCTTTCTTCTAAATTTTCACAATTAATTGGCACTCACTCTACGAGGTGAATGATCAAATCATATTTATGACAAATATGATGGCACCCTAAATTATAGAGATGCGTGCACAACTGCTATTACATATAATTGTCAGCCCGATGTCCTACATAATCAGCAGACGAATTACTCTCGTTACGTGCTGTTTGCATAAACGGTTGGTGGAGGTGCAGAAAGTGAAGTGCGGGTTGGCAGTGCAACGAGGGCATTGGTTTGTTTACTGGAGGGTAGAGCGTGCGAGGGCGAGTGGCGAGGGCGGTGTGTGTGTCCTGAGCCCGAGGCGGCGCCTCCCACGCCGCTCGCTCGAGCACATTCCAGCACGCCTCGAGATTCTCCCCGCGCACCCCGCACACGTCTCCTGGCCCCCCGCAACCCTCATGGGATCATATGTTTTTGTGCAACGGTTTTTGTTGTTCGCCGCCGCTATCGTGTTGTTTTTGTTGAAAAAGTTCACGCTCCGGCTCTTTTATTTCACTTGCTCCTCGAATATCATCTCTCACTTGTCAGACGGCGGCTAATGCAATCTCCTCTATCTTATAACCTCGGCCGGCGCCCGCGCCGGACTTAATAATAAATAGATACTGTTAAACAAACACCGATTTTATCGATTAATAATGGAATTCCACAAGATATCGTGGTTCGTATCTAGAGAAATAATGAATTTGTATAGTCACAAAAGAACATTAATATGTAACATGAACCTGTAGCCCGTCGCATCGAGCTACCCTCGAGTATCACCGACCAAGGCGGCCATCCATCACCGTACATAGATCGCGCGGTATCGAGCGAGCCCGCATTATGTGTCATTATTTGAAGGGCACAATTTACTCTGAAATCATATCTTGTCGGTAAATTTGTAATGGGTTACTTAAGTCTGGCATGTCATGTAGGGCTTTATGCATAAAAAATATTTTTTTTTTTTTTAAAAACGGCCAATTGACGTCAAAGCTATCGATCACTCGGTTTCAACATAAATAGAGGATGTCATTCATTCGTTAAACGTAATTGTTTTTTTTTTATTAAATCATCCACCATTAATTCATTATCCTTCCCGATCCCTCTCGAATTGATTTAGATTCTTCCAAAGCCTCAAAAGGGCAGCTAATTCTTAGCACCTCTAATTCATCTCATCGATATCTAATTAGATGAAAAAATCATTTTACATTACTGTACAGATGAATACCGTGGACACCATATGAGGCACATAGGCATCTTATCCCAAGTGTCGTCCATCCGGAGGTACTCTAGTAGCTTTCATTGGGCCCCAGTGTTTGTTCCGGTGGGCAGTGGACGTACTACCGGCGCGGCCTCGCCGGAGCGTTCACCTCGCGAATACGTAGATTCCGCCCGTGCCTCCGACGCTTTTATTACCTACTTCATCTACTCCACGTTCAAGGGCAATACGATTATGTCACTACTAATAGTTGTAACCATTCACTGCTACCTCCTAGTTTGAATTATAAATGTATGGTGTTATTTTCTTGGTGACAGCCTCATACTTATACTGTACCTTCTTCATAATTATAATTAAATATCTTTAATACCAAATCGTAATGAAAAGTAATTTGTTTAAATTGGCAGTAATTATTTAATTCACTTGGAACGATGAAACACATTTACAGTCTTATTATAGACACACATTTTAAGTAGATAATGAATGTTAGTTAAATAGTTAATGACAAGTTAGTTGGCATGTCAACGAGAAGCGGTGGTGCAGGTAGGTAACCGGCCATGCCGTAGCTTTCATTTGTCCACGTGTTTGTCACTTCCTATGGAACGCGTGTATATCTGGTAATGTGATGGTCACGACTAGTAAGGTAGGTTGAGTTCGCATCCGCTGTGTCCTGGGCGCGTTGAGGTGCGAGTAGACACTAGTCAAGGATTAGAATGGCGGCGACTGCAGCGCCGCCGTGCCGGCTCCGGCTCGCACCCGCCGCGCCTGCATCCAAGGCGGTAGGGTTTCGCTTTGCTGTTTGATTAACATCAGATTATGCAAATGCTCCGAGTGAGCGGCCGCTCTCCTTGTTTCATCTCTTTTTGTTTCGTTCCCTCTGCCCGTTCCCTTTATCTCGAGTATGCCGACATACAAATTTAAAAAAAAACGAAAATAAATCTTTTAAATGAGCTGAGAGTGTTCGATATCCCTACGTTGGTTGATATAATGGAGTCTACTTAATGATGAATGGAGGGCTCTCGAAGGCCTCACTCATTGTCTACGTTCTGTTTGTGGGCATTTGTGGTTTCACTCGGGATCTCAATGGTGATTCTTGTAAGAACGTGGGAAAAGCCTAATACTTATATGTACGCGGTTCTTGTTAGATTTTATTTATTGAACTGCCTATTACCAACATAATTATTTTTACATTTGATTATGAGTATGTATGTAACCACCTCGTTAATTATATACTACCAAGGCCAAACAGCTGATTTTTCCTGTTATTATTATCGTGTTTAAATATTACACAAAGCTACTGGCACATCAAAATTAGTTACCTTCTTCCGAAATATTTTTTTATAAATATTTAAAATAGTGGTTAAAAGAGAAATATTTTCAGGAATAGGTAGGTCAGTAAAATTAAGTTATGCTGAAAATCCTTCTCAAAATGAAAAAATCTGAATCTCGTACAATAGGGCGATAGCTTTCAGAATTATTTGGAATAAGAACTTTTTTCGAAAATTATTCCGGTATCATTCAGTATTACTGAAATTTATTTTTATTATAAAGTTTTTATTCTGAAACTAAAAGTTCCCAAACACATTAACATATAGTTATATTCATATATACGTCTTAAACTCATATATCTATATATATTATTATACGATAATTAGGCGAAGCATTTAGTTTTCATCGGCCCTTTGTAAATATTTGGTCCTACTTATACATTTAAAATTACATATATTGTACTTATGTACAGTACTACATGTATGCATTATGTATAAGTAAAAAGGTTTCGTTAAAGTAAGTCCGTGAGAAATATTCGAGTGAATCGGTCGCGCGGGCGCAAACTGTGGAATGCGGCCGCGAGGGCGGGTGCCGGCTCCTTTGAGAGCGAACGACAACCTGCGGGAGGGAGAAAGGACCATTTCACTTACCGGATGTACCTCTAAGCCTCCACGTTCCTCGCGAGTCGCTCCTCACCTATTGACATTAGCATACAACGTGAATTTAACGTATTTGGACGTCCGCTCGTATGCATTTATTGATAATCATTTACAGCAATTAGCAACGAGGAATGAATAATTAAAAAGTGTTTTAAACAGGAAAAGACTGATTTCCTTGGCTTAATTGCACGCGCAAGCAAAGTGACCCGGTTTTTAACTGATATCGCTTGGAAAATGGCTTGTTATTTACGTGTAGCTAGAACTGCCAATAGTAATAACTAGGCACACGCAACGCCATTATGCATGGTATGGTAGGCGTAGATACTTACATATTACCCATCTACCCGCATTGTCATAGGTATTAATATAATTATGAATGCGAAGTGACCAAGACCAATATGATTTCTCTTTGTTACAGATTATGAGTTCACGTTATACTCTGCGAGCACGCTGGCGTGTTGTAGCGTGGCAGCAGCGCTGCGAGGGCTCGGTCTCGACGGAAACCTGCCGCTCTTACACGACCTCACAAACATCGAATTGGTACGTAATCTTTCACTATATACACATATTACTTAATATTCTAGGTCATTTTGACCATTATAAGCATTTAGGTCATTTATAACTTAATGACCTGGATGCACGAAATTAGTCTGCTATCTATATTTTTGAGCTAATCTAACCGCGGCACACTTATTTCGCTATATACGTAGTTTTATTTCATTTAAATTTACAATATTTGTGCACCGTTGGTTCCGTTTTAGCTCAATACTATAGATATACAGTGGACCACTTCCCCACCCCTAGCCTTATTTGCGGAAGATTAAAATAAAATGTTTCGTCACAGGACTACCTCCAAACGTGCCTTGAGCAAATCGAGGAGATGGTGGAGAACATGATAGAGGAGCGCGCCACCTCAGTCCCAAACGGTCAGGCGAGGGAGCCGGCGGGGTGGACGCCCCCTCCCACTCAGGACAAAGCGCACAGTAACGCTGTCACCCCCACCGACATCAGAGACGTACACTTCTAAACTTTGCCCACAGCTGTGCGCAAAGTGCCGAGTGCAAGGTGACGTAAATACCTAATGATAGCTCTGGTATCGCTTTAAATACGGTGCATTAGTACGAAAATACTTTAAACTAGAACGTTTAGTTGACGAGTGCACCCGTGAGCGAGGACTGACACCAAGACTGATAATCTCATGTGTTTAACGTGGGTACTTTCCCACTGTACATGTACGTATAGCATAGCTGAAAAATGTTGGTTAGTTGTAAGTGTTTTTCATAATACGCCTCCAGCCTGACGATCGCTGACTCGTTCCAAGTCGGAGGCGTTCGCACTGAATGATTTAACTTTAGTACATACATATTTCAGTTCTAGTTTGTATGGTTCTTGAAATTAAAATCTACCTCTTAATATATAAGAAATAAACGTCAGCTTCTCCTGGCAAACATCTACTATCGATACATTTTGCCAATGTATTCACTCGATACACATGTTCGTAAGGGACCAAAGTTAGCTGTTCGCATTTTCATAAATTTGAACAATGAACTGATTTATGACTCAACATATTTGTCATTATTTATGAATAGTTGTTACAATTAAACTTAACACTATTAGGAAATTAACATCATTAAGTTTTTTTTAAATCCTATGATTATCTTTAGTTACTATGTCATGGCATTTAATGTGCTAACATGCCTACGTGATTAGGCAAAGCACATAATAATTTTCATTTTTGATTCGTTATTAAAATTACATAGAGAAATAGAAAAAAAATTAAAACTTAAAACATTCGTTTTAAGTTTAATTACATAAAATCGTTTAATCGTTATTAAAATTACTAGAGAAAAAGAAAAAAACAAAAATAAAACTTAAAACATTTGTTTTCCATTATTATTATTATTTAAAATTATTTCATGTCCATCGGTTATATAACGTAGTATTGGGGGAAGGCAATAAATTACGCTTTTTAATGTAAAATTATAAATCATTCAATATTCAATTAGCACCATCTTTAAATGCATACAACAAACAGTGTTGCCATGTACGCGACGCTTACAATGTATAATTATCACTGATTACTTTAAAATATGTGCAAATAGTACCTAAACGATATAAACATGAAAAAGACAAATATAGGAGGCAAATGGCTGTATATTTTGTTGCCGCTCTCTCCAAGGTTCTCTGTATTTCTCTAAGTAGATCTTTGTTCCTTTCGGATAAATTGCGACGATTATAGATTAGTACCAACAATGTTAGTTAATTAGATTGATTACATTTAATGTTTTAGATATAACAAGTTGATTGAACTTCATATCGTAGTCACTTCAAGTCATAATATGTTAATGTAGATATACTGCGCTAGGATTTTTTTCGATTATTATTAAGGAGAAAACTAAAAAAAATGTGATTCATTTATCATTCATAAGATGTTTAGGTTATCATTTAGTCATTTAAATTCACATTGTTCCTATATTTGTAACCATTGGAATATGTATCTCTTATAAAATAATTCTATGCAATAGTCAATAGTCAAATTTTGTGTACTTAACGTTACTTTACCAAAACTGCAAGCTGCAGTTACAATCGTTTGAGATATCAAAGCGTTCACTACTTTTTTCATAATTTGTGATATTAAATCTATTATATAATTATATTAACTTTTACCGCTTACCGCATTTTAGAGGTAACATTGTATTTTTGTATAAAACTGACCAGAGCCAGGCTGTGTCATCCGTTAACTCTTTTCTTTGTGTTAATTTGTTAATCTTTGTTAATTTCTTTTGCACCGTGACTGTAATGTAATACCTACGACGTAAAACATTATGGCATCGTGTCACTTTTTGTCCCTGTTCAATTTCAGCCATGACATTTTTTTTATATTTTCGTTACATGCGGTGAGCGTAGTTTTGAAGAATGTCGATAACTATTTTATATTGTACGGGTGTCGCAGATGATAATTTTAAATCTGCAATTATACTTTAAACTTGTTCTAAGTGTGTATCAGCGTCTTGAATTTAAGCGATACGCTCATTATATAGTTTATAACTAAAGTGATTAGTCTTCCATTGTTAAGCATATTATTATAGAATATAACTAGGGCGTCTAGAGCTGTGGTCGTGGCGCGACAGCATTGGTCACAACACACGTCACTACACCTCTGGATATCCAACTATTTAGCGATCTGCTATATAGATATTATTGACATAAATGTATATATTTTTCCTTGTAATATGCTATAAGCATGTGCCATAAGTTACATTTTAAATAAAGTATTGTAAAATTTAATAGCAATTAAAATAAAGTTATATAAAACTGATCCAACAATATATTGATTTATAGATTTAATAAATACAGTTTATTCTTCTTATATAGGTACCTGTCATGGTTGTGGAACGCTCACCTAATTAAAACTTAGATACGAGTATTTATCGGATATTTGCGAACAGAAGTTAAAAAAAATATAATCATTTATATTATTTAGTTTTTATGTAAAATTATGTGGGAAAGAATACGCATTACAAAGTTAGTCTTATTTAATGCTTCTTGGCTCTTGAAATGGCTTTTTCGAAATAGTAATAAGAAATTAGTTACTTTTATATGAAATAGAATAGAATTAAAAATTGTAGAGGAAAATGGTAAATTTTTGTGATGTATGTACACAATAGAGAAACTTGCTAAATGATAGCGATTTATCAAAACATACAGTCGCTACGGCGGATTTCAAAAGATATTATTTTAACGACACGCGGAGGTGCGTGTTTTTTGATTTCGTGTGATGATAAACATATAATATAAGTTCTTTGAATATATAGTCGTAACGACAACTTTGATATGTAAATATATAAAAATACAATAAATATATAAAGAAAAATAAAAAAATATTTTCCTTGTAAAATAACCCACCCCATCTTCATATTCAAAATTATAAAAAACGGACTTTTTAAATGAATGATATTTATTTAATAAACAAAAGAAAAACAAATTTACAATGTCATATATTGTTATTTATATACATTAATTATACAGATTTTTAATGAATATAACATGCTATTGGCTTACATTTACACTGTACGGAAAGGCACCCTTTAAAATCATGTCTTCATAGACGCATTGCGAAATAATTACAACGTAAATAAAATAATTATAATGTACTCGTAACGAGTGCTTACTCTTTTTTTATAATTTGAGTGCTTTAACACTCTGAACTGTGTGAATCATAAAACAGTTGGCCGCAGGCAGGCGTAGTTGTAGTAGGTAGTCATTAAACGTATGCTATTTACAATCAATGTTCAAGGTAACTCTTACAAGGACCCTAGTGGGTCACTACACACATGTGGTCACACGGAGAACCATCTTCACCGGGTGGGACTTTCCGAAACACTCTATAGGACTTTTCGATGTAGACTCTGTCATAGAGAGCCGAAATCTCCAATACAAATACTCTGTGACTGTCCAGCTTTGACGTTTAGAAGACCACCTCATGATCCCAGGCCTTATTGAAGCACTCGCACCCAGGACTACGATTAATGCATCATGCTGGTCTTGGGTGTGAGTTGTAATTAAGAAGGGTTACAATATTTGTGAGCCCAAGCAACCCTCACCTGAATAATACTACTTACAAAATTTCGTTAATTTTTAAAAGACGACAACACACGCACTTTTGATGATCGCAGTTCAGAGCAGATAAAGAACGCCCAAAGAGCAAAGAGGGTTTACTTCATTCATTAATATTTAACAGGTAAATTACATTCCAAGTACACATGTCAACACTGAAATGCAACTCTAAATTAATACAATATTTTTAAAGAAATTAATTTGATGAAATGACAGTGATAATAAATAATAAAAAGATAACATGTAATTTAAACATGAAACTGATGATATCATAGAAATAACCATTCGGAAGTTCAGTATCTAGTAAAACATTAATAGTTCGAGGAATGAGTCGTGAAGGAAAGTTCGTCTGTTCGTTCGTATTTGCCAAAGTAATCATAGCACGTTCCTTGTTTGCCAGGAACAACTATAATAGAAAAAAATATTTCCATTGTATTATCGTTTTAATAATTTGTGATCAAGATGTTGATAGTATCTTCACAAATTTCACTCGATGATGATAGTGGTAATTATTATCTTTGATTACAGTTGGCACGCAACGTACACAATTTGGAATAAAATGTTTCATTCAAACATTTTACAATTGTGGTGCATATAGTGGTGGCAAATATATAAATTGATAAATGCAAGTAGTCTAAGTAAAATAACGTAAAGCTATGATTCATTGAAAGCCTGTACAGTCGTGTCACCAAAACCCAGTCGATTCGTGAATATAGTTCAATATAAAACAATGATCATATTCTGTAGCCCATTTCATATACTATGAAAATATCCAGGACGTGACTTTATTACGGGAAAAATTATGGTTGTATAATTTTGTCAGTATTAAGTAGCTTTGTATACGTTCGACCTTCCCGAGTTGCGACAAGGTTTTTGTTACACGCTGTATCAAGAGAAGAACCCCTAATTTTAATATAACAATTTATTTGAACAATTAAATGATACTTAAATATTACATACATATTACATGTGTACCACCTTCGGCGTGCTCTTGCCTCGTAGCCAGTTCAGCAGGACGGTAGGAGTGCTTTGCGAGTCTCGTGCTGAAAATAATAAAGTATAGTTCTAAAGTATTATTAATATTATAGTGAACAATTTGGTCTAAGAAGCGCTTACTGGATAAAATTGTTCAGGTAAGGTTTGGGGACTTTCATGTCATACATGATTAAGATAATAAAGGTCCGCTTCTATATAACTTTTATTGTCGCAGTCGGCTAATATCTACACGATGACACTGCAAGCTGCTTGGCGGTGTGATCGAATAGGTTAAGACTATCCAGGTACGTAAAGGGTAGGTTACCAATATATTACACTATTGTATCCACAGTAGGTGGTATCCAACACCGACTAACAAGAACATTAAAACTAACAATTTTTGTTTTTAAACTTTTTTAAATTAATATTTTCCCCAAAAAAAGTTATTTTTTACATGAAGTTTCTGATTAATTGAATCGCTGCTATTAGATATGTCAATCGGCGCGAGCGCACGTGCCGCGGTGCGAGTGAGTGGTTTATGTGAAGAGAGCTGAATTTTATAAAGTCGTAGGTCTAAAGATTACAATGAATTACTCTACAAGGGCGGGTCAGAATTTTATCCACAGTGGGGCAAAAGCAAACAAATTTCTTATAATTTAAATAAAGGAAGTTGCAGAAAGTCTCTTACTTATTCTGCCCCATCGTAGGTAAGCCCAGGCTACTCAATATACTCAGAAAGATTCAATTATTTTTGAAAGTCCGCATATGGAAATATCCCTCCGGTTACCGCGAAAGTTTAGACCATAATCTAAAATCTCTATGTAGGCGGCAATATGTTTGTGAGAAGCAATTATTTTGTCTGCGTTTTTTTTTTTTTATAGACTAGTGGGCGGACGAGCAGGCGGTCCCACGTGATGGTAAGTGTTACCGCCGCCCATAGACACCTGCAACACCAGGGGGTATGCGGGCGCGCCGCCGACCTTGCAAAATCCTATTCACAGCTCTCTTGAAGAACCCCATATCGATTTGTTTCGATTGTTGACTGAATCAATTATTTTAATTAAACTGAATGTTAAGAACGTATTAGGTCTTTTAAAATGCCTATGAAATTGCCATTTTATATGGAAAAAATCGAATTTATTTTGGATGAAAATTATATATTTAATTAATCGAAGTATTGTCCATTATATTATCAATGCGCTTTTGCCATTTAAATGCAAGTCGATTGATGCATCTGCTGTAGAACTCCTGGGGACGGGAATCGTGAATTCTCTGAAGGCGTCTTTCACTGCCACACCGCAGTTGAATTTTTTCCCCTGTAAAGGGTTATCCAAATACTGAACACAATGGAAATCAGTAGGATCTGGCGAGTGCGGTCGGTGACGGAGTTTCCAGTCGAAGCTCCTGTCTGTAATTTTGAGATTGCCTGTCGTGCAGTGTGTGGGCGAGCGTTATCACGGAGAAGCAGTGGTCTAGAGCGATTGACCAGACTCGGCTTGTTTGATAGCGAGCTTGTCCATCATCGTTTGCACTTTTTCACAGTACACATCTCCATTAATTGTTGTGCCAGATGTCAAGAAGCTGTAGTGGATAATACCGGCAGAGGACCACCATACAGTCACCATGAGCTTCTTTTGAGTCAGTTTACGTTTGTCTCTTTGGCTATGTCTCCTGGGTTAAACCATTGTGACAAACGTTTACATACATACAGCATTATACAGGATCCACTTCACATCACAAGTGACAATATGACTCAGAATCCCTTCAGTTTGTGCCGGTTCAGCAAAGTAAGGCAGCTGTATTTGCTGTACCAGCTGTATCCACTTTCCGCGCTTCTTCACTTTCCTGAATTGACACAAATGAATCAATATCGTTTTGTCACTTACGCCGAAGGTTGCTGTTAACTCAGACGTGGTTTGAAATGAATCCGATTCCACTATTGCTTTCAATTCGTCATTATCGACTTTAGTCTCCGGTGGTCCACGGGGCTTGTTCTTGAAGTCGAAATTTTCAGAACGGAAGGCCTCTGGTGGTAGGTTGACGGCGGGACATCGCGCTGCGGCATGCGGAGCTACCGCAGCTCGCTGTCGTGTCATACAATCACCTCACGTACTAATATATTATGCACTTACTGAGCGTGTGGTGCGCCTGCGTGAGTTGCTCCATGGCCTCTGGCGGCAGGTTGGCGACGTCGCGCTGCAGCAGCCGCATGCCGAGCTGCCGCTGCTCGCTCTCATTCCGCAGCCGCACATCGCGGCTGTGTCGCACGGTTCGCAGCTCTGACAACCTAGTGAAAACACAGCTGTTGTTGTTGCTCTGTATTGTACTTAAAATGAATTGTTACAATAAGACATTACAATATCATCATGAGTACAAAGAAGAAATTTCTTCCAAGTTCAAGTCAATCTTAGAATAAACGAGAATAACAGTGTTGAAAAAATGAAACTCGAGTGAGCGCTAACTCAGCGCGTTCGCCAGGGTTCGAGCGCTTCGGATCTATTACCCCCCCCCCCCCCCCTTCAGGTAAAGCATACTTGAGTAGCTAGACTAAAAGATTAGTGAATAAAGAGAAATCTGTGTTACCAAATCGCATCCTCACTTTATTAACAAAGCCGTAAATCGTATTTTGTCAAAACTTAGATTTTAGCATTATTTATAAGAGTAGATCAAACTATATAGGTAGGTTATAAGCAAATATTGTTTAAAATTTTATAGCCAAATTTGAGATAATTCTGCCAAAAATTAGTGGTCGTATTTTTAAAAAGAAGTGTGAAAAAAATAATAGGCATAAGATATCACTAAAGAGAAAATACACTGGATCGCAAAAATTCCGGGTCGCTAATAAATGGCGTGATAGTTTCTTAAATACATTACTAATTTTTTAGCAGTTTGGGGCCGTTTGCTGGTCTATAAGGCTTTATATCAGCTTCACGAAGACGTCGCAGAATCGTATTAGAGCTCACATTGTTGTGGTGAATTTCTTGAAGACTGTTTCGGACCTGAACAGCCGTGAGATGTCGATTTCTTAACATAGTGCTCACGATGAATCGGTCTTCTCGTGTAGTTGTGCACCTTGGCCTGCCATTTCCTGGTCTCCTGGTGTTCATGCCGGTCTCTTGAAATCGCTGGAGTACTCTTTGGACCGTTGATAAAGATACTCCTACTGTTCTAGCAGTGCTACGCTGACTTCTTCCTTCTTGTACCATGGTAATAATCCGTGTACATTCTTCAGGTGATAACGACATGATATTGCATTGAATACTCTGATCAATCCAAGGAACGATTTATAATGACAGCTCCGTTTGAAACAAAAGCAGAAAAAATATTCTTTTCCTAATTTGAAATTTTGAAATTTTTCAAAATGCAGAATATTTTTTTTTAAATCTGTAACTTGTACAAATGAAACCTCTTTAGAGATTTAGAACAAGCATTAGTGACCTCCTTACTACATATTATTTATTCGAGCGATCTAGGTATATAATTTATGGAGATATCACGGTTTTTATTAGCGACCCGGAATTTTTGCGATCCAGTGTACTAATGACAATAGTTTAATGATATAAATAAAAATTCGTAGAAAAAAAAAAGTTATCCAACCTTTTACAGCTTTTCTTGCTGTAATGAAAAGTTATCATTCGGTATGAAATGCGAACCTGAGGTTTCTATCGCCCTTCTGTAACGCCTCAGGAAGCGGTTTGAATAGAATTATATATAGAAAAACTTAGAATTGAATAACATCATAACTAAGTGACTATACTTACTTCGCTTGTAATTGTGGTTTCTCTCCATCTGGGTCGCTAATGCTGCGGCTACGAGAGGTCTGCGCTCGATGAGTGTCGACCCTTTGGGAACTCTTTTCACTCGTAGTATTTGGTTGATCCGCTATCGCCTCTTGACTAGCAGAACTGACCGAAGTGTCCAAAGATGCGACGTTGCATTTGGCCTTCAATTCCTCATAAGAACGTAAACTATCTGATAGACGTAACTGCAATGTGTCTCTCTCCTCTAATAACTGCGTGAGTTCCATAGTAAGCTCTTCGCAACGCACGTCTCTCTGATGCAGCATGTATAAAGCTAAATCTAACTCTGCTCTCGGAATAGCATCCAACAATTCTTTATTCAGTGTATCCTCTGGTCGGTCACGCTCAGTATCCAGTTTTGTATCAGAAGCAAAAGTGACATGTTTCTCCACTTTGTTACTTGATGACCTCAGTATTTGCTGTAAACTAGCTAAATCGTCTTTGAGTGTAACTATTTCTAATTCTTGATTCTCAAGTGCCATTTGCATTTCAGCTGTTTTATTTGAATGCTCTTCCAATACTTTATTCAAATCAACAATCTGTTTGTTGAGATTAGTACATTCTATGATTTTTGAATTAAGTGCTTCAATTAGGTTTGCCTTTTCTGTTTCAAATTCTTTCTGGACTGTTTCAAAAGCCTCTCCTTTCTCGTGCATTTTTAATCTTAAAATGGCAAGTTCCGACTCTTTTTCATAACTTAAGTCTTCTACTTTATTTTCGTACTCAATCAACTGTTTTCTAATATTTTCAAACTCTTCATTTCTTTGCGATAATGATAAAGTGTAATCGTGTGTTTTTTGGTATATTTCACTGTCTTTAATTCGGAGCTGATTCGTGAATTCTTCTGTTACTTTCGCTTCAGTTTCTTCTAAAGTATTATTTAACTCTTTAATCTGTTGGTTTAACTCGTCATTCATTGATTTTGTTATTACTAGATCGGATTGAACATTCTTAAAGGAATTTTCATAATCATTTGAAAGTTGTTGGTTTTTCAAAGTCAATTCTTGAATTTGCTTCTCATATTCTTCTTGTTGCACAAGAAGTTTATTTTCGTGCATAAGTTTTTCGTCTTCCATTTCTGACCTTAAAATATCCAACTGATTAATAACTTCGGCGTATTTATCTTGAAGGTTTCGTAAATGTTCCTCCTTATCCTGTAATTTATTTTGTAATGTGTTTAATTGTTCCATAATTACAAACTTGTTTGTTTCTTCTTGGGTAGATGATTGAACGTTATCCAATAATTGCTCATATTTAACTTCAGATTCACTTAACTGAGTTCTTAATAAATGTTCTGCTTTTTGGAAATCAGCTTCCCTTTGTGCTAGATGTTGTTTCCATAATTCTGCAATTTCGAATCCACGTTGGTCGACAGCACCCGCAACTGATGATCGCAATTCAGCTACAGTTGATAGTAGGTTATCATTTTCGGTATTTAGATTCTGCATTTTCGCATCCAATTCATTTATTTGTTCATTATAATTTGCACATTTTTGTACAAGATCTTTATTTTCTGCTCGCAAAATTGCTATTTCGTTATTAGCATCTTCTAAATTTTGTTTTAAGTGTAAACTATGATCCTCTATTGCATTATACTTTTCTGCTAACAGGAAAGAATCTACAGGTTGCGATTTATTAGCGGTATGCTGCTCATCAAAGTAAAGTAATTTTGACTTGCTACTTTCTAATTCTGAGACTAAAGATGATATTCTATTTTTATCCTCTGATTCTATGAGTCTTAGAGACTGTATTTCTTCTTCTAATTTATCACACTTCTTGGGCGATTCTTGGTTGCTATTTAACATTTTTTGCAATTCTTCATTGAGAGAATTTACTTGATCATTATTTATTTTAACTTCATTGTAACGATTTTCAAAATCATGTAATTGTTCCTTAAGAGTTTCAATAACTTTACTTAATTCATTGTTACGTTCTTGTAATTCTAGTAACTGTTTATTGAAACTTTTACAATTCTCACAAGCTGCTTGACTGTATTCCAGCTGTTTATTTAAGTTATTCACCTCTTCTTGGAGCAGAGCTTGACGAGTATGTAATTCTTTGTTTTCAGAAGTTAACTGATCTATAGTTAATTGTAGTTCATCGTTTTCTTTGTCAAGTTTCATTATTTCATCTTTAAGTCGAGTATCGGTAACATTTTGATCCATAGCTACTTTATGTTGAGGCGAATCTTTAGAATCGACACCCCATTCTAATGTAGACATTTTATCATTGGCTTCTTTAAATTTATATTTCCATAATTCTATTTCATTGTCCATTTTTTCTTTAATTTCTATTAATCTTTCATTGGAATTGTTAAAAACTTCATTTTGCTTCTTTAGTGATTCTTTTTCCCGCTTCTCTTTACCGAGGTCAGATTTTAGTTCCTCAATTTTCTTTTCTAAAGTTTGAATGTTACTTCTCAATTCATCTTCAATAGCACTATCCAAAAATGTAGACTGGGATATCTGTCTTGCTATTTTCACCTCATTAGATAACACATCATTGTTATTTTTCATTACTTTTAATTTCTTTAATGTTTTTACTAGTTTAGTGTTGCTAGAATGAAGATCGGCTTTCAACTGCTCATTTTGTACGTTAAGTTTTAATATTTGTTCATTGAGGTGAGACAATCCAGGTGTTACATCTCCTATATCTTCGCATTCACCTAAGCCCCATCCTTCATCGGAATTAAACGGATCTGATTCTTCCTTCTCTTCCATAACATTTTCATCCCCTTTGTAACAAAGATAAGCCTTTTTGGGCACAAGTACTGGTTCTGATACTGCTCCCGAAGTTTGAATGGCTTGAATATGTTCTGGTGTTTTCTTAAACGCGTCTTTACTTTCTGAATGAGATGGAGACAAATCAGTAACTATTTGCGATTCTATAGATGAAATATCAGCTGCTTTCGGTTCTTCACTTAGAGCCTCTATTGTAGATGAAATTATCATTCCCTCGGTTTTAGGAATATTCATTTCAAATGTTACCGTCTTCCTATCGATCAATTGTTTAAGCTGTTCCTCTTTCTGAGACAACTGTGTATGTAATTGTTCATTGTGTAGTTTTAGTATATTTCTTTCATTGGCCGTTTGGTTTATTTCGGTAGAGACTTTATTCAGTTTCTCATTCAATTCAGCTATTTCACTTTGCAGATTCGATATAATCACGGCATTATTTGTTTGCAGACTCTGTAACTTACTATTGAATTCAGAAATTTCTTGATTTTTGCAATTCAAAAGGGCATTCAATTTATTAATTTCATTTATATATTGTTCAGTATAATCTGGTGAATGACTCTGTTCAGTATTAGCAGACTTTTCTGTTAGTTCTTGGTTAACTCTAGCAAGGTCCTCAAGATGTGCATTAAGCATTTGTGCGTTAGTTCTATGTTCCTGTAGCTTTACTTCTAATTGTGTTACATGTTCGCCGACCTTTTCATATTTTTCACTTAAAGCTTTCTTTTCTTTAATGGCATTTTCGATTTGTGTGTTAAATTCTGATTCTAACTCCTCGATGTCCTGTTTCTTTTGTGCCAATAATGTTTGATGTTCAAGAGCAATACGCTTTAGGTTGTTTTCGAGTTCATGAATCTGAGTTTGATACGTGGCTATTTCAGCTTCAGCTGCATCAGCTTTACTAGCCTTGTCTACTAGAGTGTTACAATGTTCTTGGATATCAGAAAGACATTTTCGTAAACGTTGATTATCCTCGTTTAAATGTTGTATTTTGTATAACAATTCTCTGTTATCATTTTCTATTTCGTGAAGCTGTTTTTCAACAACTCTATCATGATCTATCAGCGCAGCCAGTCTGTTTACTAGTTCATCTTCTTGACTTGTGTATTCAGTATAAGCTTTTTGTTTTTCTTGTAATTGGCTGTCTAATTGATCTGCTTTTCGTTCTAGAGAGTGACGCCTGTCTTCCATGACAGAAACGCTATCTTCCAAGCGGCATATACGATTCTTATATTTACTTATCTCAATTTCTAAACTCTCAATAAAGAGATCTCTTTCTTGAATTTTAGCATCTTGTCCAAAGTGTAATTGGCTTAATTGCTGCTCAAGATTTTCAACTTTACTTAATAACTCTGTAATGTTGTTCTGTTTATGACTAATATCTATTTCTAAGCTATTTATCTTTGTAACATAATTTGTATTATTTTTCTGTTCAATTTCATGTTCCGCCAGTTTCTTATTTAAGGCTTCAATCTGTGCATTGAGATTAATGTTGTCCTCACGCAACAAATGTAATTCCTTGTAACGTCCATTCAGTGAATCATTTAGTTTTGAAATTTCATCTTTAGCGGTTATCAATTGTGCTTCCAAAGATTGTAAGTGTGTTACATCATTAGATCTCTGTTGTTCCAATGATATTTTTTGCGATTGCAAACGATTTACTTCTTCTTCTGCATATTTAAGTTTCTCTTGAAGCGCCGGAACAGCCTCCACTTGTATCGACAATTGTTCTAATTGTTCGTTTTTAGCATCTAACTGTTTCTGTGTTTCACTAAGCTGACTTTCCAGTTCACCATTCTTCAGAGACTTTTTCTTGATATTTACAGCAAACTTTTTCAATTTTTCTAACAATTCCTTATTTTTAGTATCAAATGCTAAATATTGTTCATTTATATCGTCTCTTTCAAGAATCAATTTCTTTAATTTATCTTTAGCTTCATCAAACTCCTTTGTAAAGTTCTCCAAATTTGTCTCTTTTTCAGATAAAGTGGTACGCAACTTTTCATTTTCAATAGACTCCTTTCTCAACTGCAACTTGATCTCATGAATTTCTTCGTCACGCTCTTTAGCTTGCAGCACGACGGCAGACATTTCTTCGCCATGGTTTTGTTGTTGCGCTTGTAACTCTTTAATAAGATTTTGTTTTTCTGAGAATGTCCCTTGTAATTTTTTCAGCTCTGAATCTAGGGCAGCAGTTTTATTTTCTAACGCACCTTTAACTGATAACAATTGTACTTTTTCTTCTTCTAGAATTCTTATTTTTTCCTCACACTCGTTTAATTTCTTTTGGTACATAGTTATTTGTTTATTCAAGGATTTAACCAGTTCCGCATTTTGATCTTTCGCTTTCTCCTCCTCCAGTAGTTCTATGGTGGATTTAAGTTTTTGGGAGACATCATTTAGTTTGGTGATCTGATTTATATATTCAGCCATTTCCTTATCTTTTTGTTGTAAGTTATTTCCATAATTAAATATTTGCTTCTCATATTCCAAAAGCAGACTTTCAAGTTCTTGAATCCTGAGATCACGAGTGGTTATTGTAGTAGAATATTCTTGTTGCATTCTCTGAACTTCTATCTGCAAGTCATCATTTGTTTTTTTGTACTGCAGAAGTTGGTGTTCGATATCTTGGTCTTTCTTTGAAAGTTCTAATTGTTCTTTCAGTTGATTGTTTTCATCAAACAGATTTTTAATTTTGCTTTCGTAAGATGCATTGCTATGTAGCAGCTCCTTTTGTTTCTGTTGTTGTTCTTCCAGTGATAATATCTTCATTTGAGAATCAGCTATTTCAGCTTCTCTTTCTTTTATTGTATTTTTTAGTTTAAGTATTTCCTTTGTTAATTGCTTCACAGACTTAGATCTGTGAAGCACACCTTTATCGCCAGTTGCTTTATCATCAAGTGGTGTTTCCGTCACCGCTATTTCTGTTGTATCTTCAATAGCAACTGGTTTCGTCATTTCTACACTTTCTTTCATAATATCAATTCTCTCCCGTTTTAAATCTTCTATTTGGCGATTAAGTTCCTCATTTAGAGTTTGCAATTCATGTTTTTCAGTATTCAAAATGTCTATATTACTTTGTAGGTTGCTATATTGATCATTCAATTTGAATATTCTCTCTTGTAGTAATTCATTTTCTGTACTAATCTTGTTCATTTTTTCCATCACTTCTTGTCTCTCCTGTGAAAACAATTCAATCTTCCTGTTTAATTCTGCACTTTCTTCAACTAACTTCTCCATATTAGTGGAACACTCGTGCGAATCAGAAGCTTTGTAGTGTTCAATATGATGATCATCAATCTTATTTTCCATTATACCTTTGTTATATTCTTCAAGTTCCAGCTTCTCTTGTGTAGTTAATGATTCTACAATTTCTATTGATTCTGCTGAACTTACCTTTTCAGCGCTAAGTTTCTCAAGTTTATCTGTCAATTCAATATTTTCTTGTATATAGTGTTCTAGTTTCTGATTTACCTCTTCTTTTTCTTCATTTAGTAGGTTAATAGTTCTATTTAATTGTTCTTTGTCTAATTGAAGATCTTCTATAACAAGTTCCAGGTCCTTCTTTGATGCTATTAGGTGATCTATCTGTTCCTCTAATTGTACAGAATTCATTTCTGAACAAACTTGTTCAGTGTGTAGTTGAGACATATCAGCTAATTTATCTTCCATTTCAACATTCTTTTGTTGTAGAACATGTAATTCTGTAACAGATTAATATTAAATTAGTAACAATGTGTTTATATTCTTTTTTCACTACTAGTCGGTTACCTTTAATACTATTTTTACTTGTAATTATAATTACATTTTACTTATAATTATCAATATAAATAACCAATATACATATACAATACCATATACCTTGAACTAGATCAAATTTTTGAGCTTCCAACACACTAATTGCCTTTAATCTGGTTTCAGCCAGATGTTCCATCTCTAACATTTTCTTATATACATCAGACTCGGTCACTGTAATGATGAAATACATACATGGTTACTGGTAAATATAACAGTTCTTTTCAGGGAGTAGTATGGAGCGTAACGATTATTTTTCACTATTACGTCCAAAAGTTCGTCAAAGGAACTGTTCAATTTACCAGTAACTCTGCATATGTTAATAAAATTTACATGTACTACATCAAACATCTACCTAGGCTCTTCCGTAAAATGTTAGTGAAACCAAAAATAATGTGTATCAAAAAAATCATTGTTTTTCAAAATACTTCCCTTAGGCCTCTATGCACTTGTTCATTCTAAACCAGCTTTCGAAACATTTTGAAAAAGATTCTTGCGGAATGTCGAAAAGAGTCGCTTAAATTCATCGACAGCCTCATCCGAAGTCTTAAATTTTCGTTGCTATCAAATTGATTGATAGTAACAAATTAGTTAAAAACTTTCGGAACAGCCCACGTATTTGCCTAAATGACACAATTAAAAAAAAAATGTAAACTTTAACTAAACTATCCATTATAAATGTAATGAACTTACATCTGCCACTATCATAATCAACAAGGTGTAACTGTAGATTTCCTTTCTCTTCTTCAAGTTCAGCGACCTTCTGTGACAGTTGGTGCAAACTTTCATTTAATTTTATTATTTCAGCATTTGCATCAGACACTTTACTGAAGCTGTCGATTGTTTTTTGCATCTGCTTTAATTTTAACTTATGACTTGATTTTACTTTGAGCATATTTTTGTTAGCACCATCAATTTCATTATTAAGTTCTGTAATTTGTTCTTCTGCAGCTTTTAATTTTGCCTTAAGTTCGTGTACATATGAAGATGTTAGTTCACTTTGAAGTCCTCCTTCGACAGGATCAATCTGTTCCTTTACTTGTAAATTATGAGGTGTAAATTCTGTAAATGCAGTACAAATACCAACATCTACTGTGTCTACATCAGACTCTTTCTGTAGGTTTGCAGCCGACTGTAGATTACTTATAGTAGTTAAATTTTGTGCATTTGTTAATTGAAATTCTGATATAATAGCATCTTTTTGCGAAATCACATATTCTTTTTCAAGTAAATCCTTGTTCAATGATTTAATTACCATTTCTAATTTAGTTATTTCATTCTTATTTGGTTTCTTTTCCATTTCTGGAAGTGACTCAGAAGACAAATGGCTCCAGGGTGACTTTTTAGGACCACTATTACGCACATTTTTGCGAGATGGAAGCGGACTACCCTTTTTACCTGGAGAACTGAATGCTGCCGATTTTGATTCATTATTAGTCGCCAACTTATTTTCAAGTTCTTTGTTAGTCTGTCTAATTTGGCAGTTCAGTTGTTCCAACAACTCAATCTTCTTAGTCAACTCTGACATGTCGGCAATTTCACGTGCTCCTTTTTCTTCCTCAATATCTTCTTTTTCTGTTTCAACTGCTTGTTCGGTTTCAATGTGTGCCATTTTCTCTAATTTGTCTAACAAATCTTGAATCTCCTTATTCTTCAATTCTAACTGTTCAGCTAAATTTGAATGAGCCACACTGATTTCAAATCGTGAATTCTCTAGAATTGTGTTGGCTTCTTCTAAGCTACTAATTTTCTCATCCTTAGCTTCTATTTCTTTAATCAGTTTTCGTTTTTCCTCTTTCCATTCAGTTTCCATAGTTATAAAATTTTCTTGCATTTTGGTCATTTGTTGTCTAGTGTCTTCTAGCAAATCCATAGTACCCTTTTCTAAAAACATAGTATTCCTTTTTAAATTGAGTTGTCTGGACAATCTATATATGATACATAAATATCATTACATATGATACGTAAATATCATTAACTTATATATACGATCAGCCTGTCTCTCCACTGCTGGATATTGCGTTCGTGAACAGTTTCAGGGAATAGTACACCCCCCTGTATTACTCCCCGACGCAAATAGGTCAGGTTTTTAGTCTGACGGTTAGGTTAGTCCTGGATTCTGACTATCATTGTCCCATTAATATCCCACTTAATATTATCCAGCTCAGCTTCCAGCTCCTCTAAGGTTTCGTTGTGCCTCAGTGACCGTGTGTTAAATGTAGCCACATGTAGTCATTGAATTTGGCATCCTGACTGAAGTCAGGGATTCTTGGCACCCCCTGCCCTATTGTAACCGTAGCCACTGCCATGGGTAGGAATAATAGGGCGGCCAGGAACTAGGGGCTGTTGTGTTCTACGTTTCCATTAGGAGGTTTATGCCTAATGATTACATGTTTATGATTACACCACGCTGCACTGGGCAGGCGGGTTGGTAGTTGCAGTGCTAGATGTCTCACACCAGTGATGCTGCTGGCTTATGATATTATGATTAAAATAACTTAACATTAAAATATTAAAATAACTTAATAATTTAAGTTATGATATTAAATAAGTTATGATATAATTCCTTTTGGTGGTAATTTTCAAACATTCAAACTGTCATAATCTTAGAACTATTAACTGGATTTGGTCCATTTACAAACTTAACCAAAATAATTTAAAACAATTTTTTGATAGTTTCTTCTTAATTGGTTATAAACTTAAGATTTCTACGAAAACTTTCCAAAAGATACTAATGAATTTGTTCATGTCACAGAGACCATCATCTTATTACCGTTTAATAATCATAGGTTACCTTTTTTACTTAAACTGTCAGAAATAAGAGTAGTAGCCATATTTTTAGCTTCTATAATTTGGTCCTTTTCATTGATTTTCTCTTGAAAATCCAAAATAGTAGTTTCCATAGCTTTCATCTTCACTTGCATCATTCTCAGTGTGTTTTCCTTTTCTTTGATTGTATTTTGTAGCTGAGTGATGTCACTGCCAACTATGTTCTAAAATAAACACGTTAATTATTAAAAAATGTTGAACATTTAACATTCACCAATCGATACTGATTCTTCGGTTTGATTGCAGTATCAGTCGTCGACTCAAGCGCGACGACTATTTTGCCAATGTCACATGTAAATGAATTTCAAGTAAAAATGACGTCGCTCATTAAAGCAATAGTAGGTTTACTGAGAACAGTTGGATTCCACAATTTAGGTCGCGGAGGTCATGCCTGCTGAGTGGAACACAGGTACTATCTGCCCAGTACACAAAATAGCCGACCTTTTAGAATGCAACAATTATAGAGGTATAACCCTGCTGAATACTATTTTGAAGATCTTTGGAAAGATTCTTTGTAATATGCTATGACCATATCTAGAATCTAGGCTTGGCGAATACCAGTGTGGATTCAGACCAAACGAATCAAATATTTACACTTAGACAAATTCTGGAAAAGACCCATGAATTCAACATAGATACACACCACCTCTTTATTGATGTTAAATCTGCATATAATAGTATCAACCGCTCATTTCGCTATACAGCCATGGAGGAATTTAATATTCCGAATAAGTTTAAATGGCTTACTAAAATTACTCTGAACATGACCCGGAACAGAGTGAAAATACAAAATGACATGTCCAAACCTTTTATAATGCACAATGGTTTTCTCCAAGGTGATGCACTTTCCTGCATGCTATTTAACATTACTTTGGACTAATGCATCCATGATTCCAAAGTCGAAATTACAGACACAATATACAATAAATCAATACAGATGCTTAAATATGCAGATGACATCGTAAGTTTGTAACAACTCCTTCGTTAAGTCTTTATAATCTGTAGCCAAAGTCAAGACAGTAGCATATTTTAGACTGTTGTCGAACATGTCAATACAATTACTAACAAAATTAATGTAATATTATCCCCACAAGCCAATTGCATAAATGTTTTTTACCAGACTCGCTTAAAATATTTCGAATTTATATTATAGTTACCCTTATTTATTATAGTAAAATTCGGGACCTACAAATAGGCATTGTCTTTTCCCTACTCGACTTCCTAAGTAATGCAAAAATAAACAGTCCATCTCTAAAAGTAAATATAAAATAAGTAACAGATAGAGTAACTATTAATATTATGGCTCTCATTAGACACATTTGAATTTCTAGATATTTCACTAATATTTGTGTCCTTTCGAGAATGGACAAATTGTGGAGCATTGAAAGTATTTTATTTTCCCTTGAAGATGAAAATTAAAATTGCAAATGTCAGTATTATTTTCCTTTTTAAATCAGGAACTGAAAGACGAGTCGTATAGAATCAAAGCCGGCAAAATAGGTTAGTAACTTCACCATAAACTCTTTATTAACTCTATTAATTAACTTTATTAACTAAGAGTTTATTAACTCTTCACCATCAAGGATGTTAATACATATATGTATTAACATACATACTCTTCACCATCAAGGATGTTAATACATATAACATCCTTGATGTTATATGTACATGTACAAGTTAATACGTTAATACATGTTATACATACACATATCAAGGATGTTAATACATATATGTATTAACATCCTTGATGGTGAAGAGTTAATCAAATCAGTTTAGTTTTAAATTTTCTACGTTGCCATATATTTACCTCATTTTTGCTTACTAACCTATTTTGCCGTCTTTGATTCTATACGACTCAGATGCAATGAAATGATTTTCCCTTTATAATCTAATGATTATGTATTTTAGAAAATAATAAACTAATGCTTTAATAACAAAGTTCAAAATAAAGTAACATCTTTAACCCATATCTTTTGAGTCAACTACTACGACATAATTGTGCATCTCTTTCAGTATTAATCCAATATCAAGATTCAACTTTGGCGATCATTTCAATAGCCAGAACATTCTTTACAAAATGGTAAACCACTTTTTTGGCCGACCATACCTGTTTCGAAAGAGAGTGAGGTTTATCAGAGCCAGATGGGCATGGGTGACAGTATCCATCTACCACAAAGTAGACTGTCTGCTCGTCCGCCACCTTCTTTCTATAGAAAAAAAATAAAAGTCAAATGTTAGAGCATGTTTCCATTTAAATAGAAATCTAGAAACAACTAAATTTTAAGTTAGAAAATCTTAACCAAAATGAATTAGTCCATATGAACAATAACAATCCCTTTGCTTAAATAATGTTACATAATATATAGATGAATTATGAAAACATTGGCCATTGGCTATTCCGGAAACACCCAAACACGTCATCCACGTCTATGAACTTCTAATTGCATACTTGCATGTTTCCGAATTAGCCGATGGCCAATGTTTCCGTAATGTATCTGTACATACCTTTTTCAAATCTACTTTAATATCTTTAACGGATTCTCTTTTGCTAGTTGGTGTTGATTTGATTAT
This sequence comes from Sesia bembeciformis, assembly GCA_943735995.1. Taxonomy (NCBI): domain Eukaryota; kingdom Metazoa; phylum Arthropoda; class Insecta; order Lepidoptera; family Sesiidae; genus Sesia; species Sesia bembeciformis. The sequence continues at coordinate 7,102,570 of OX031029.1, read as the reverse complement.
AGGTCTTTTACTGATTTCCTTATACTGTTTTATCCTCTCCATTAGTAACTCCTTCTGTTTCAAGGTGTTTGCCAAGCTTTCGCTTATACCAGGAACTGTAAGTAATGACATAAACACCAATCAAACCTTACTGAACAGATATTCATAAATTAAATATATACTTAGTCTGGCCATAAATACCGTTACAATAAAAAATACATTTGAATTGTGCCCTATTGACCAATTGAGCAGCTTCTCTAGAGTTATGAGCATAAACTCGATTATTCTGCTTGTTAAAGTGTTCCTGAATGGTGAACATTTTCTGTGAACATTAAATGAGATTTGTCTGTGAGCTTCCTTTGCGTACCGCCGAAGAAGTTGTTTTGATTTGTCAACCCTAAGTTTCTTTAAATTGTCAGTTAAGAAATGACCAGTACGTCTTTGAACCAGCAAGTCCTAAATCATCTTTTAAGATACATTATGACATAATTTTGGGTACTATATTAATCTCTCCCGGAGCCTTTGCTTCTGGGCGGCATTTCTTTGGATTCTCTCCTTCAGAGCTTTAATTGTGTGTTTAGTACAAATGGTGCGTGGACGGCCATACCTTTTATGTCACAAACAGAGGATGTTTCAATGTATCTACCAATAACCCGGTCAGGGCCGTCTTTACCAGGGGGTGCAAGGGGTGCGGTGCACCCCGGGCGCCCCGCGCCCGGGGGCGCCTGTGGAGCCCTGAATTCAGTGCCGGCTTTACCTATGGTGCAGGGGGTGCGGTGCACACGGGCGCAGGGTCTTAGGGGGCGCCGAGCGCCGCTCGCGACACCTCCAAAGAGTTCAAAACGCCTACTAGAGGGCGCCCTGCACCCGGGCGCTACATGAGCTAGAGCCGGCGCTGAACCCGGTACATAAACATTTGGTTAATACCAAGCAGATGGAGAGTTTTAAAAATTGCATTTGGCTCCATGCCTACTTTGTGTAATGCAATTACAGCAATACAGTTTTTGTTATCATCTCACTCCATTTTAAATCATCTCACATTTGAGGGGGGGAGTGCACGTTGCAATCCAACAGCCGCTGGGCGCGCTCGACTGGCCACGTTACCCCTCTCTCACAGAAGACTACCTTGAAATGTACTGCATTTCCCATTTTATCGTATTTCTCTAATGTACGTACGTGTTTCGGTAGTAAGTGAGATGTGCCAGAGCCCATTCCCATCCCATCCTATCCCTCCCCATTTTCTCAACCCTTTCTCCAAATCCATTCCTATATCTCCAAAGGTAGGCAGCGCATCCGGAGGCATGCCAACATTTCTCATTTTAGACTAATGTTGGCATGTATCACGGATGTCTATGGGTGACAGTATCCACTTACCATCAGGTGGACTGTATGCTCGTCTGCCGCCTTCTTACATAAAAAAAAAAAAAAAAAAAAATGTGGGCATTATTTGGCTTCAGTGATGGTTTGATGGGGTGTTAGCTATTAAGGAGTGACTGAAGCATATTTTTGTGGGAAAAGGTATTAAAATATCAGCTCAATTGTATCAAAATATGATTCATGAGAAGGACAACCTTAACGACACCCTGTTCTATAACCAAAAATGGTCCTTTCAGGAAGACACAGCACCAGGTCCTAAAGCTCGCTCAATACGGGCATGGCTAGAAAGGAATATTCCCAACTTCATTCGACTGGCCGTCATCTAGTCCTGATCTTAATCTGCTGGATTATGATTTACAGTCTGTTTTAGAGAGCATGGTATGCTCTAAACGCCATTCAATCCCTAAAACATTCCATAAGGGTGGCGGTTGCCAACTTTAAGATAGTATAAAAGCAAATGGTGACCATTTCGAATAAATATTATATTTTTAAAATAAATATTGTATTGAGCCTATTCATTCATTTCTAAAATAACACAAATACTTCTAATAAAAGGATAATGTAAAACTTAAAAATATCAATGTTTTCTTTGTAACAATATTTATGGCTAAAGTAGGTATATCTTTAAATACATCGAGAGAAGGGTATTTATCAAATATATGACATTTTCACAAGCATGATTGACGCACTCTCTTGAGTTGCAAGAACTATTGAACCTCTGCTAGCTGTTTTGTTTGCTTAAATACAAATGAGCAGTTCCAAACAAAGTCGGGCCAAATGTCAGCTTCTAGCATCTGACATATTTGCATTTTTTTTTTGATTACTATATTAGTGGTAGATTTTATAACTGTACGGTCTATTTGTGCCCCGGTCGGTATTTGTGCCCCGTGTGATTTATAACCTATGATTTGAATTACGTGAACTACTCTAGGTCAATTAATTCAAACATTGATGTTAAAAACTCCAAAAAATCCATCAAGGAATTCAGAATCATGAACAGATTTTTTTTGAATGGCTCTTATTCTTGTGGCCCTAATGGCCTTTCAAGAGTCACTGGACATGTATGGTTTAGGGTGAGCGCAAAAGGCATTCAGCCAGGAGCAAAACCTGTGTGCTGTAACGAGCGAGCCTAAGCGGTACACCAAATCCATGATTTTAGACTTCAGGGAAGGTTCAAAATTATAAATATTAGAAAAATAATATTACTTGATAATATAAATTACATTAAGATTAGAAGATGAGAAAATTACAATAAAAAGAAATGTACTAAGAAATCAACCTACTGTTAAGAGCGTCTTGAACAGACAATGTGGTTGAAGTGTCCGTTGCTGCCGAGTATCCAGTTCTCTCACTCATGGTGGATGCCATTTCAGAAGCAGTGTCCCCACCATCATCCTCCTCTGAAAAATTAACAATGGTTTACTTTTACTATAACACATCGTTCAATAAGTCCCGGGACTAACTATGAAAACAACATTTTATCCGCAAAATTCTTTATTATTCATCAACATAATCTCCTTCAAGTGTAATACAATCATTCCAACGCTTCTCTAACTTTTCAATGCCATGTTTGTAGAACGATTTGTCTTGACTCAAAATGAGCCTCAGTAGCAGCGATCACCTCCTCATTCGAGCCAAATCTTTTTCCCTGGAGCATCTTTTTGAGATCCGCAAAGAGCCAGTAGTCGCTGGGGGCCAGATCCGGCGAGTACGGAGTATGGGGAAGCAGTTGGAAGCCCAATTCGTTGAATTTGGTCATCGTTTTGATTGACTTGTGGCACGGTGCGTTGTCTTGATGAAAGATGACTTTCTTCTTCTTCATGTGTGGGTAGCGTCACTTTAACCACTATAGCTTTCTTGGTTATGTTTCGAATTACATCAAATTTTGACACATCTCATCTAAAGGTTGGTACTTCTGAACCTTGGTATATACATGGCATTATTAGCGCCATCTCTACGCTAGTCCCGGGACTTATTGAACGATGTGTTATATCCTGTATTTAATCTCAGATTTATCTTTTATTAAAGTTCTGAAACTTCTAGGCATGGGTTTGTCCATTTTAAACCCAATTTCCAAATCAAATAGTTGGTTGTATGTCTGAATACCTATTAAGAAATTTAATTTCAATCTAACAATGGGCTATAGATAACTCCTATCCTTTTATAAAGTTGATTAATTATTATGCTACAAAATTAAATTGTAATACATATTTATTATTCTTTCATCTATGATATAAATAATTAAAAAGATTGCATTATTTTTACATATATAATTGTGAAAATCACTGTCCATTATTTTCAAAACTTCTAGACCAATTTTGATGAAACATACTGTATAATGCTCTGGAAACGTATATAGATATATAGCAATGAAAAATACAACATAATTGACAAGACAACAGCAGATCTTAAGATGAATGTAATCAAACACACAAACAGAGTAACAGGCTTTGTATTGTAATATCTTCTTAAAGTGGAATGTTCACCATTAAAGGTGGGCAATCATTTTGCCAATTGAACAGTAGCTATTAGTAAAATTCCCCTTTACCAGGGTTTTCTTTTGCTTGTTTTTGGTAGAAAACAAAGTAAACAATATACAATATAAAAAAATATATAAAATAAATGACATAAGAATTTGGTAACCATTATGCAAGTACTCTCTTACCAAATGGTCGTCCCAACAACTCGGCAGTTGCTTTCCGATGTTCTTTGATCCGTTTTGACACAAGAGCTGCATTTTCTAAACACTTTTGTGCTCTTTCAAACTTGATTTGCCTTTCGGACGAAGATGAAACGCGAGAGTGTGTCTGAAAATGTCATATGGTAAATTGTAACAAAAAGAATCATCCACATATACAGATTAAGCTGTAAAATGTATTTACTCAATGAATATTTTAAAATAATAATAAAGAATAACAATAGTTAAAGCTATTTACACATCACACCTGTTAGACATACAAGATACTTACAAGAATACAAGACACTTACAAAACAAGGAAATAAACATTGTACCTGTCGTGTTGCAATAAGTGTCAATATTTACGTATATTTACCTTTGCAGTTTTAACACTTCCCGCTATACTGGACACTTCACTAGATGGTACTGCTATATTGGTGTCTGAGATATCCAACTGGCCTTTTTCAGGCGGATTAACGACGTTTTTATTGTCAGACATGGCTTACTATGCTCTGCGAACATTAATGCAGAGGATGTATCACACGGATGGCACTAACAACAGCAAGTAATAAAGATGCTCACAAAATCACAACAAGAAGAAATAAAAAAAATTATATATTTTACATTAGTTAAACAAATCGAAATAAATATTTTTGCCACCACAACTTGGCATATTTTCAATAATTATAATTTTCATCCACGTCAGGTGTTTTGGATTTGACGTTGACACATGCGATTATTTTTCCTTTTTATATAGCAATGGTGCAATGAGCACATTCTACCAGTCTACCATTTTCTTCGCAATAAAAAATTTCAAAGTCTGAAACATATTTTGTCAACGTCCAGAGCCCCGTCGAAGTAAGTTAGAAGTCGCTCAGTAAAGTAATAGTAGGTTTACTGAGGACAGAAGAGGACTCCTTCGAAGCATACGAAAAACGCAGTCCTATACTTTTATTTTTGATTATTACATACAAAGATTATGCACAAAAAACACTGAAATTTAATAAACGATTACTATTGATAATTCATAAAATGCACAATACACTTTTTTTATATGTAATCAAACAAAAACTCAACTTCGAGATAAACTGTAATATATTATACCTACGCCGAGTCTATGTTTAGAGAGACTCTGCTTGTAATGATTAACAATATTCTTTTTAAATTAAGGTTTTTCACTTCCATTGAAATATCTCAAAGGCATGGCAATACTTAATGATGCTGCTGGTTTGGAACTGCTATGAATCCTTTTAGCCTCAGGAGTGATTGAGCGCGTAGGCACCTTAGTGTGATCTATAAAATCTACACAAGAACGACATATCCTCGTGCTTATCAGAAAACTGTGTCCTTGCAACCTAAAAAGTTTAGACAATAGGCAAATATTTATTCCAATGTACACAAAATACAATAGTAGCACAAATGAGCTGAAATTCGAAGAATAGAAAAGAAAATTAACAAATAAATAATCTACATGTATTAATTTATTAGCAATTTAACGTCAAAATCAGTTAAGTATTTTAAACTTTGTACTTAAATACCTAATGCTTAGAATAGGTAAAAAATAAAAAAACGGTCTTAATCTTCTATAAATAAAAATGATGTTGGTATATCTGAAATTATTAGACTTCGACACCGATTGACCGATCACCATGAAAGTTGGCACATGTAAATTGAGTCGTATAGAATCAATGACGGCAAAATAGGTTAGTAAGCAAAAATGAGGTAAATATATGGCAACGTAGAAAATTTAAAACTAAACTGATTTGATTAACTCTTAGTTAATAAAATAATTAATAGAGTTAATAGAGTTTATGGTGAAGTTACTAACCTATTTTGCCGTCTTTGATTCTATACGACTCAATTATGTGTTTCTTCATGGAGAAGGTTTGCTATCTACTTTGTTGTAACTCACCACTAGATGGCGCTGCAGCACATCAACTTCTATACCGTTCTACCGATCGCCGTGAAAATTGGTATAAGTATTTGAGCACGGAGAATATTTTCTAGCCATCGACATTGTTGTAACTTGCCACTACATGACGCTGCAGCACATCAACTTCTATACCGTTCAATCAATCGCAAAAATCTTATCGACGACAAAACAGAATAATTTGTGATTTTGTTTAGTCTATGTAGCATTATTCAAATTATCAAAAATTTATATTCGCATCTTTAAGAACTCAGCTGATGTGTCCGTTGTCAGTACTAAACGTCAAATATATGACAATTTGAGTTTCAAAATCTGTCAAGCATAAGTAAAATTTCATATAATTTAGAGAACTCCATATAATTTCAGTAGTAGAGATAAAAATCATTGCATTTTTAGTTGCTGAAAGTAATTAAATGGCATCATCTCGTATTCAGGTTAATATTATTTTTAACATTATCACACGAAAGGATAGTCAATGCATGCATTGGTTATCCTTTTCGTACTAACTTGCCACAATATAACACGTATTTTCTTTCAGGCTACTGCGCGTCAATTGTCTCAGACGTGGAAGAAAAAAGGCAGATTTGAGATAGGTATTGCTGCCGAGCTTCCCCAGGCCTATAAAAAATTTTGGCGTGAATGGAAGGTGTTGAAACCAGCTGCAGTGCATTTCGTGCCTCAGCAGGGCAAGTGGAAGCATGATGACCTCACGGGCGAGACACTGCCCATACAAAATGTCCCTATACCTCTAAAACACCCAGCTGAAATTCATGAAGGGATATGGGGTGGTGAAGCTGTTATCAAAGGTCAATCATTTAACTATAGTAGTGTCTTTATTTATATAACATTTGTGCATCATCTTTATTTTCTATTTTTTGCCAGGAGTTGGTGCCAACATATTTCAACCTTAGTTAAATTGTGTTGACATTTCCTATAATTAAATTGTGCACATTGTTGCTATGTTTTAATGTAACTACTGTTTTATTTGTGATTTCTCTGTATGCACATGCACATTTATTCTAATATGACTACCAGTTGGCCCAATTAGTAGTGCATCTGCTTGCCATATAAAAGGTCTTGGCTTTCATTGGATGTATATAAAGTTCAGGTACCGGACATCATATTAATATGTAATAGTAATAATAATATCTAATAAATAACAGTAATATGTAATAATTTAATTTAATATTTTGTAAATGTTTTTTATTGACAGGTTTTCAGAAGCGCTCGAATCGGTACGCCCGCAAGGTACCCCACTACTGGGTACCAGTTCTAAAGAGGACTGTAGTGAAATCTGAAGTTCTCAATACCCATCTATCAGTCACAGTTACTGAGAGGACTATTAGACTAATCAATGATCACTATGGCTTTGATCACTACTTGCTCAAGACTCCAGCTTGTGACCTGGTTTCCATGCTAGCATTAAAGTTAAAGAAACAAATATTGATGGAATTGATGAATGGATGCCCGAGATATGCACATGATCCTGAGAGGCAAAAGGAAGTGTATAATGAATATCAGACTTATTTATCATCTGTAAGTATATATATTAATGAAAAGCTACCCAATTTCAACCTACCATAATCCAACTACTGACTTTTTAAATTAATTAATGAAAATTGGAATTTTTGAAATATTGGAAAGTACTTTAAATCCGAAAAAGCGTTCATTCAATATAACCTTATACCTTTCACTTTTTGTACACAGTTTATATTGTAATATTGTAAATGTGTACAATTTAAGGCTTTTGTTTACTACTTTTGTTTGTAACCCAAACTGGTTATAAAATTGGTTTAATACTTACAAAACAACAGATTTTTTAAAACCAGGTAATTAAAATAAACTTTTCTAGGTGCTTCTTGGAAGTATTTCAAAATCCAGAGCATTTTTGTTTGTGATAAAAAAATATTACTGTTAATTATAATTATAAATATGTTATATATTGTATAATATTAAACAAAATTATAAACAGTTAAACAAAATTATTCTTGTTAAAGTTTTGCACATTTGAAATCTTGATGTTTCCAATGTGCCTACTGAATTATTGTTTCTGTTTTTTATAATCCATATGTGAACTGTATGGATTATACACGTATAATACTCATACACCAACTTTAATGTGTAACGTTTTATGTACAATTGTTTCCCAATAAATTAAAAAGAATAAAAAATTAAGCAATACACCATGTTAACATTATGCTTCTAGTTGGTGTTGTGGTAATCTCAAGAACCGTTGGGCTGATGTCCTTGTGTTTTCACCATGGTTACATATTAGGTAGTTGTATAAGTTTGCAGCCTTTTTATAGTGAAAATAAAAGTACTTTTTATTGAATAATTTTTATTGAAAGTACATAAATTTTTATTGAATGGAATACTGTCCATTTAATTTGACTATCTCTCGCCATATTCCAGCTTTATTGATTTTAATATTTTAAAATATTTAATACATAATATAATACTATTAAAAAAATACATAAAGTAAATGTGCACTACTGTACTGAAAGGGATGTGACTATGACTGATAAGCTAAACGGCGAGCGTTGCAGTGCCGCGCCCGTCCAGCCTCATTTCATACAGCCAAACAGTTTTAAAAATTGACTACTGTGCAGGTAACCTTGAGACCGCAAGATCGGTGACTATTGTAGGTGATCCACCTCCCACCGCGTTACCAATCTCTTCAGAAATGTATCAATTTTATTTTAGTATCGTTTTAGCAACATCTTGCATATGGAAATTCTATTCACCGAGTTTCTATGCGGCACCCAAATAGCTAGCACCAATATTTGAATTTCAAAATGTAATAGGTAGTGGGAAAAGTTCGCGGCCTTTTTGAACGCATAACTTTACTATACTATATTTCTGGCAACACTGATTACTGACGGGAACTTGATATACCGTTTGACAGCTGAATTTTTTGTAATGGCGGCAAATTGAAATTACAAGTTAAAAATTTTTACTTTTCATATTTTTTAACAATTTTAAAATGGAAGTTAATAAGGAAAAAATTAGATATGTTTTACATTTTTTTTTCGACAAGGATATGAATGCTCCTAGTGCCCGAAAAGAGATTTGTGTTTACGGAGAAGATGCTTTATCTAAAACTACTGCAAAAAAATGATGCAGTCAATTCAGGTCTGGTAATTTTGATGTGAATGATGGGTCACGCTGTGGTCGTCCTATTAAGGTAAATGTTGGTTATCATTGAAAAAATTGAAGCAGCTCGACACATAAGTAGCCATCAAATTGCGGAAGAGCTTAGCATACACCACTCAACAGTTTTGGATCACCTGAATAAACTGAATTTTGTAAAAAAACTAGTTGTTTAGGTGCCGCATGATTTAAATCACAGAAACTTGGTGAATAGAATTTCCATATGCCAGAATGATGTTGCTGAAACGAAATGAACTTGATCCATTTCTGAAGAGATTGGTAACAGGCGATGAGAAGTGGAAGTGAATCACCTATGATAACAATGTTCGAAAATTATCTTGGTCTAAGAGAGGTGAACCATCACAAATAGTCTCACTGCCAGGCCTCACTCTCAACAAAGTCATGTTAGAATATGGTGGGACTGGAAAGGCATTGTGTATTACAAGCTTTTGCCACATGTCCAAATGATTCATTTTGATGTCTACTGTCAACAATTAGTAAAATTGAAACAAGAACTTGAAGAAATACGCCCAGAATTAATGAATAGAAAAGGTGTAGTTTTTCATTACAACAATGCTAAAAATTATTGGACCTTGGCTGGGAAGTTTTAATGCATCCTCCATACAGCCCAGATATATATAGCACCTTCGGATTATCATTTGTTCCGTTCTTTATGAAATTCTCTAAACGTAGTAAAAATACATTCAAGACACGCCTGTATAAACCAATTTAAATCAGTTTTTCGCTCAGAAACCCCAATAACTTATAGCGACGGGATAATGGCTCTGCCAGAAAAATGCTGAAAGGTAGTCGAATTAAATAGACAATATTCCGTTCAATAAATATTTATGTAATACAAAAAAAGGCTTTATTATTTTCACTATAAAAAAGCTGCGAAATTATCCTAATCAATCCTAATGAAACTTTTCACTTGTAATTTCAATTTGCCGCCGTTACAAAAAAGTCAGTTGTCAAACGGTGTACCACTTTCCTGCCTGTGATCAGTGTTGCCAGAAATATAGCACGCTAAAGTCATACGTTCAAAAAGTTGCGAACATTTCCGACTGCCTATTATTTCAACGTTATTATAGGTGAGTGCATATATATTCGTTTCGCCGATCACATAGTCATCATGGCAAATCGCTGGAAGATTTGAACTGGATGCTAAGCGGCCTTAACGCGACACCGAGAAGCGCACCGTGGGACGCCCTCCAGTGGACCGACGACTTGAAGAGGTTCGCTGGTGGTGGTTGGATAAGAAGAGCCGAAGATCGTGTGTGGTGGCAAGATTTGAGAGAGGCATAGCCTGATGTTATGGTATATATATCAACACGCCAGTTGTCATTGCGGCAATAAAAGGGCTAGGTATACAACATTGATTGATGAGAAGGATGAAGGATACATAATAAGTAATTTATTCCATAACATATTCCTGTATTTTTTCTTCAAAATTGGTTCAGGTTTAAAAAAAAAAGGTTTAATGCAATTTTTATCAGTTTCCATGCAGACAAAGTTACTGCAGAGCACTGTTATATCTATATATTTTCATAATTTCACAGTATACACCTGAAGAAATTGAGTGGTATGGTTTGACCTGGTATGAGGCCCTGTCCAAAGTCGCCAAGCAGAAGGAAGCAGCCACCAAGCCCATACCTATGAAGAGCGTTTACAGAAAGAACCTTGTGGAGAAGCTGAAGGCAGCAGGAATAGAAGGGGGCACGAGTACTGCTGATGATATATCGTAAGTATTGGTTTCTGACCAATGTCCGCCACACGATCAGTTAAAACTGTCGGTTTTGACTCAACAGTTTAAACTGACTTTACCCTGTGTAGTTCGAAAACTGTTAGTCTTTCATACTAGGAAGGTCTAGGAAGGAAGTGTGGCGTGGCGGTCATTAGACACACATACTTAAAATACCAACAGACAGTTCGCACGATCACAAACGTTATTTGCATTCGGTGAGTTATTACGGTGACTTTAAAGTTCATATTCGTTGCTCTAACTGAATAAGTTACATTGTTAAAACCAAATTTAGTAAAAGTTCTCTTAAAATTTGCAGAAACAAAAAAACTTACGAAATAAAATAGTTTTCGAGTAATGACCATGATATGTTACCTTTTTATATCGCTGGTTTACCAAGAAGTATGTGGAGTAACTAGATTGAACATTTTATGTTAAAATGTTCAGTTAAAAATTCGCGTTATTTTCGAATATGAGTTCCGTCGTGGGAGCAACGCAGAACAGACGGCACGCAATATCAACGATGTGTACGGCCCAAACACCGCACGATGCGTTCTAAAAAATTCGACCTCAAGAATAAGCCCCGTGGACGACCGGAGACCGGTCGGTAACGACGAATAATTTATGGTCACCTTACTCGGTACAAATTTTCAGAAACGTTGTAGGACTAATATCTCATTAAATAGTAAACAAAATCACCTTATATTATTTTTTGTAGTAAAAGTTGTAGTTGTTGTACATAAAATGTTCTTAGTTACTCCACATACTTCTTGGTAAACCAGCGATATAAAAAGGTAAATATATCATGGTCATTACTCGAAAATTATTTTATTTCGTAAGGTTTCACAACGTAGCTTCTCCAGTTCGCAATGACCTCAACCTCAAAAATGTTAGAAATAAATTACCTTTATATTTTTTGTGTTGCAGTTCTTTAACGCACTTTAGCTAAAAAGTTTCGATCAAATTTTTACTTAAAATCAGTAGTGGTACCAGGGTTCTATTTAATATGTTTGCTGAGATGTTATATGAAATACACGCAACTGAATATAGCGTTATTTAATAAATTGAATCTAGATTTTGGGTGATTTACCTCAGTCACAGAACACTACCCTATAATGTACTGCTTTTCGCATGTCCCCAATGTACGTTAGTGACAGAGCTAATTTAGGCATTAGCTGGGATAGGTCCCACCATCCTATTACTCCATTTTCCATCCCTTCAAATTCATCTCCAAAGTCATTCTAGCCTTATGTTGGCGTGTATCGCAATTGTCCATGGGCGATATTATCCACTTAATACTACTGAATAGGAATCTGCCACTTGACTGAAATTGACTGAAATCTTATAGATCTAAATCTAGGAGACCTAAAGACCTATGTTTTATCCGCGATACGCGGAGTCAAAAGTTAAAAATGAAATTAAAAGTTCTGACCTTGTAACCTCCTGTTCACCTACTCTCGATATTCCTGGGGGCCCCCGGAAGTGCTGAACAGGGATGCGCTTAATAGCGATCTTGCAAGGTCGTCGTTACACTGCACTGGTTACTGTCTGTTATATACTATGTACACTCGCGAACGCCAAGGTCTCCCAAAAATGTGCAGCCTACTTGCACAACAATAGATTGCGATCGTACCGCATAAGGATCAATGGCCGACTCGTACGGCGAAGGGTCAAAGGCAAACTAACTAACGGGCGACCCGCGCCCGCGCAGCACGTGAATTCACCCCTCACCTCGCAGCCCCCGAACAATACCGAACAAACCCCCGTCCCATGCAGAAGAAGTCTGCATGCTACTCCACTGGCAGGCGAGAGAGAGAGGTGACCGCTCTTTTCAGGATTGAGCCACCCACTAGGACCTCCGCAACCCGGGGTATTCCATCCACTCCGCGAAACAAATTAACAATGCGGCCCCGGCGCCAAAACAACGGCGGCAAATTAGCATCCTTGATTAAAACGAGGTCACCGATGCCTGGTGGGTGGGTCTTATCAGTCCATTTAACGCGCTGTTGCAAAATGTGCAAATACTCCAGAGACCAACGTTTCCAGAAACTCTGGGACAATTGTTGCAACAATTCAAAGTGCGACAAACGATTAGAAGCTACCCCTGTAAATGGGTACTCCGGCAGGGCGTTAAGTGGCTGTCCTATCAAGAAATGACCTGGAGTTAGAGCCTCCAAGTCGTTAGGATCTGACGAGAGCGGACACAAAGGGCGCGAGTTGAGGACGGCCTCAATTTTACAAAATACCGTTACTAGTTCCTCAAACGTTAATACCGTTTCTCCGATAACGCGCCTTAGGTGAGTTTTGGCTGATTTCACGGCTGCTTCAAAAATACCTCCCCAATGGGGGCAGCTAGGAGGACTAAACTGCCAGGTGATGCCCCGGCAAGATAGGGACATTCCAAGATCTACCTGGTTAGCCTCTAAAAACTTATATATATCCTTAAGGTAGTGGTCAGTACCCCGATAGTTGGTTCCGCAATCAGATCGAATTAACGCTGGAAGTCCGCGGCGGCTAACAAATCTACTAAATGTGGCAACAAATGCCTCCGTACTAAGAGCGGAAACTACTTCCAGGTGAACAGCCTTGGTTGACAGACACACAAAGACGCACAAATACGCTTTCTCTATCTTCGCTTTTCGAAGTCGCGACGTCTTGACCATGAACGGCCCGGCAAAATCGGTGCCAACTCCGGCAAAGGGTCTGGTTCCCGTGACTCGATCTGCAGGCAAATTTCCCATCATGGGCTGCATCGTCGCTGCCTTCAATCGATAGCAAGGCAAACAACGGAAAATTATGCCACGGATGGTACGTCTGGCTGACAAAATCCAAAATTCACGCTGCAAGATGGCTAACAATGCATTGCAGCCAGCGTGAGAATTTGCAATATGTCGGTGAGTCACCAACAAATGCACTAAGGGCCCACCTTTGGGCAACAACAATGGGTGACGAACCCCAAAAGGCAAATTGGCGTGACACAATCTACCACCAACACGGAGAAATCCCTCACCGTCAATAAAGGGGTTGAGCCTAGCAACGGCTCCCTTGAGTTTAGGTCTGCCATTCCGGAGTGTCTCAAGTTCTAAGGCGAAATGTTTAGTCTGCACAACGCGAATCCAATGCAGAAGGGCCATTTGGCGTTCTTCTGGCGTGAGAACAGGAGACAGCCGCTTTTCCTCCGGATGCCGAGCGTTATGAACGAAACGCTTTATCCAGGCAGTCACGCCAAGTAATTTGGACAAGGAACTGTAGCGATCGAGCAGAAAATCAATGCCCTTGAGGGGCTCAGTCAGGACACTCGATGTGAGCCAACCAATGGGGGGAGGAGTTACCAAGCACTGGTAACGTGGCCAATCAACTTCAGAATGTAACAACCACTGGGGCCCCCACCACAAATGGTGGTGAACCAGATCCGGCGCGTCTAAGCCGCGAGAAGCACAATCAGCCGGATTCAATTCCCCTGGGACATGTCTCCAAATTAAAACCGTCTCTGAATCTTGGATCTGTGATACTCGATTAGCTACAAAGGTTTCTAACGTGTGCACCGAAGTTTTCAGCCAACACAGAACGATCTGACTGTCAGTCCAGGCGAAAACTGTTCCAATGTCTACACTACGCCCGAGCGTAGAGCACACGTGAATTAATAAGCGGGCAAGAAGCGCCGCACCACATAATTCTAACTTCGGAATTGTATGTCGAGTCCGTATAGGAGCAACCTTGCTCTTCGACATAACTAAGTGAATTTTTGTCTCCCCAGTGGTACTTACAGTACGTAAGTACAGCACGGCCGCATATCCACGCTCGGATGCATCACAAAATCCGTGGAGGGACACTGAGCATTTCCCAACAGGAAGGAAGCATCTAGGTATTGCAACCTGATTGATAGCCGGGACGGATGAGAAATACGATTCCCAATCGTGTAACAACTCTCCCGAGAGAGGCTCGTCCCATGAGAGTCCCGCAGTCCAAAGCTTTTGCAGAAAACACTTGGCCTTAAATATAACCGGACTGATCCAACCGTTCGGATCAAAAGTCCTGGCTACGGTGGACAGAACTGATCTCTTAGTCCATACCTTAGAGGAGGTTAATTCGACTCTGTAGGTAAACTCATCGTGGACTGGCATGTACTGCACTCCAAGGAGGGCTATCAAATTCAAGCTATCCGCATTCTCAAAGAGATGAGGGTCTTGTTGGTGGTCCTCCGGCAAACCGGAAAGGAGATCCGGTGAGTTGGATAACCATTTTCGCAACTCATAGCCACTAGTTCCCAGAAGCCCTATCAATTCATCTCTCAAGGCCCGAGCCTCTTCGAGACTAGATGCTCCGGTACAAATGTCATCAACATAAGCATCCGTCTCCAAAACAGAGGCTGCGCGGGGAAAATACAAACGCTCGCGCTCCGCAAGCTCCAACAATGAGCGAATCGCAACAAACGGGCGATCAAACGGCCCGAGCGAAGGCGACCAGTATTATTCTGGTAGAACAGCTCGCATTCCATTTGCTCTGGGTCAACCCGAGAAGCTGTAGGGGGCTCTTCCACTTCCCAAAATCTCTGAACCGCATCAGAGAGAACTGAACCTACAGCTACATCATCAAACTCTTGGGAATTGGCAGTTGTTGACACTGGGCCCATTATTACAAACCCGAATGAAGTCGGCACAGCGACTAATCCGTCACGCTGTAAAAGCCGCTTAGGTCCACACAACAATCTTCCAAGGACATCCGCTCCAATCAGGAGATCAATCGGGCCTGGGGTGTGGAAGTCAGGGTCTGCTAAGTCCAAGCCTGACACTACACTCAACACAGCAGACGGTAATTCTTGCTGTGGCAAATCACCAATCATCTCTTCCAACACAATTGCCGACGCCTCAATCTCCGGGTGAGACGAGGTGACAGGTGTACAATTAAATTTTGTGTGACCGATCACACGCACCTGCACCTTACCGATACCTCGCACATTGTAGGTACCGGTGTGGACGCGTAAGCCTAACTTTCTCGCCAAACAAGATGACACAATGCAGCCTTGGGCCCCCGAATCTAATAGAGCACGAATCCTCATGTGTCCCTTGGGTCCTCGTACCATAGCCGAAATAGTTGGCATGAGTACGTACATCGATTGAACGGCTGCAGTTGGCGAGTGGGCAGGTAATTCCTATAACTGGGGCCAATTGACCCCGGAGCGCTCCACGTGCGCTAACGGGTCCCAGTTATGGTATGCTGGACGGCGATCCACCTGAGTCCGCTCAGGGGTAGTGTTGCCCTGCGAGCGTTGGGAATGCGGCTGACGTCGCTCCAAGCGCGGTCGTTCCGCTAAAGGGGTATAATTGGTAGGAGCACTGCTCCTTTGAGGCGGCAAAGATCTCCCGGCAATCACAGCATAATCGCGACGGCCGCCATCATCAACTCTTCGAGGGGGAGTTACCCGGCCCCCGCCCCTAGGGGAAGTGGAGCCCCCGCCCGTGCGGGGGGAATGACGGCCTTCAAACCTAGGAGGGGCCCGTGACCCTATTCTGGGTGCAACCACCCGACCGCGATTAGCCTCCCAGCCATGACCGTCACGACCATCCCTATGGTCGACGCCATTCCGATTGGCACATAGCAGGGGGTGATGTCGGCCCAAACAATGCTGACATGAATGCGATCTAGCAGGGCACTGCTGAATTAAATGCTCTCCCAAACAACCATAGCACCAGCGGCGCTGAAATGCTATGTTCCGCCTACCTCGGACCGCCAGACCCTCAAACCTTCTACACGAGACCACCTTGTGGCCCTCCGCCTTGCAATATAGGCATCTTGGTGAGGTGCTGCCAGTGGCGACAGCATACCGTTGTCTGGGGATCCGAACATTCCGCTTAGACAATTCCCGTCTAGGGGGCGCTTGGGAAGTGGACGGGATGGGCGCATCCGAATTATCCGCCAACCTACATTCGTCCTCTAAGAATTTTAGCAAATCTACGAATTTGGGCAAATATGTTGCGCTATCACCACCGTATTTATATTCAAATCGGGCCCTTAGCTCCTGAGATAGCTTACCCAACACAATGTGGACTAAAAGAAATGACCAACTATCCACTGGCAACTCAAGTTTACCTAAGGTATTCACCGCCCCCAATAACGGGTTTAACAATTCTAATCTTAATGAAGAAACCCGGGTGACCTTAGGTAGTGCCAGGATTAGTGCCACATGTGTGTCCGCCAAACGTCTCACGTTCTGATAACGTCGGAACAACAGCGTACGTGCCGTGATATAATTTTCATTGTTAACATCCAAATGTTGGATAAGACTGCTGGGTTCTCCCCGAAGAATCGAACGTAGATACGCCATCTTTTGGCTATGAGTTAGATCCTCCCTGGAGTCTACCAAACTATCGAACAGATTTACAAATCCGATCCACTGTTCGAGCCTTCCATCAAAATGTGGGAGATCCAAATTGGGAAGCCTGCTCAACAACGCCGGAGGGGTTGCCTTCCCCTGCCCAGAATCCGACGGCAGACCTCCAGTCTCCTCCGAAAGGGAGACTGCCCTTTCAGTGATGGAATCAGCTAACTCATAGCACTGATTCACATCGGCCTCGATCCTATCCACAACCTCAGAGCCAAGATCCGGCGAAAGCTCGGTAAATTTCGCGTAATGTTGGCCCAACTTATCCAACCGTGCCGGTAAATCCTGATACCTTTTTATTAAGGCACCATGACGATCGGGTCTGTCAATCAGACTAGCGGCCGAAGCCAACCATCGGAGTATCGCCTTTATGTTTCCACTAATGGACAATGCTGACATGGTTGTCACTAAATGTAACAACAAGTGTACAAACAAACAAATAAAATTAATATACAGTATTCAGTTTAAGGATAGTGGCCTAACAAACAAACAGGCCACACCTACAAAGCAACAATAAATGATACAAAACAATAATCCAATATGTAATAGATCCCTGTTACCATATACGTAACTTACAACTTGTTATAAAAAGTAACCACTGCGAGAAATGTTAATATAAACAAACAAAATTCCATTCCAAGTTAGTAAGTGCTCAATACCTATCCGTCGCAGGTAACCGAAACAAAACCGAGTCACTAAAAAAAGGAATGTTAAGATTAAAAACACTTGACAACGGGTAGACCTTGGGATACGTTGCTATTAACAAAGAACTTTTTTAACTAATGTTTACGTTTCACAATATAAGGTCCATATGCACAACCACGCTCTGCTACCAATGTTTTATCCGCGATACGCGGAGTCAAAAGTTAAAAATGAAATTAAAAGTTCTGACCTTGTAACCTCCTGTTCACCTACTCTCGATATTCCTGGGGGCCCCCGGAAGTGCTGAACAGGGATGCGCTTAATAGCGATCTTGCAAGGTCGTCGTTACACTGCACTGGTTACTGTCTGTTATATACTATGTACACTCGCGAACGCCAAGGTCTCCCAAAAATGTGCAGCCTACTTGCACAACAATAGATTGCGATCGTACCGCATAAGGATCAATGGCCGACTCGTACGGCGAAGGGTCAAAGGCAAACTAACT
The DNA here is from genome assembly GCA_943735995.1 of Sesia bembeciformis. NCBI lineage: Eukaryota > Metazoa > Arthropoda > Insecta > Lepidoptera > Sesiidae > Sesia > Sesia bembeciformis. Next base: position 7,084,187 of record OX031029.1, on the reverse strand, counting down.
AACGGGCGACCCGCGCCCGCGCAGCACGTGAATTCACCCCTCACCTCGCAGCCCCCGAACAATACCGAACAACCTATGTATAGGTTAATAAAGTTTATAATTTTACTTATTAAACAGATGTTTATAAAGATTAATCTCCTTTTCACAGGACCACAACGTCTTGGCTGTCAAAAATGAATCCATTTGGCAAGAAAGATGAAGCTTAGTCATTGTTGTATACAATTTCAAAATATGTTAATTTGTTGTGTTATCGAAAATTGAAGTAGATAGATATTGAAACATTGAATATTGAAGCGTTATTGAAACAAGTTTGTTTTTGATGAATCCTACTATTGAACAAATAACATAGTTTTAGTATTGACATGGTACAATATGAATCCATAATTTCCCACTGCAGGCACAGGCTTTCGTTTTGCAATCACAGAGGTGGTTTCAGACTAAAATTGCAGATAAGTTAACCAACTTACAAATTTTATATTTTTCGGACACGGCTTTCCTCAGTTTTACGTCACCACCAAGCTAATGATAATAGCAAGATTCTTAAGTGAGAACTCTATTCTGTACTTAGTGGAAAACTCACAAATTGGGAGTTTAAAATACAACGTTAGGCCATTCTCATCGCCCGTTCTTATTATAATTACTTTACTATTATAGTTTACCGTAAAATAAAACAAACAGTTTTGTCTACCTTTAATATTTAATACATATTTCACAATTAAAATGTACTATATATGAAAAACTAAATTAAAAAATAAATGAAAACAAAGTTATCAATTTAATATTTCGCCGCGATATAGCAATTCATAAATAAAATTTATTCGATTTTATATAAAGGTATTTTTTTATTTTTATCTAAGTCGAGTATATATATGCACTACTTATAAAAATATAATACCTATTTGGTGCTTCATTATAACTCTGCAACAAATACAACTGCAACTGTTTATAAAACAAATGCAAACATAGAAAATCGCTTTTATTATATGGCAATAATATAAAAAAAATATTACCATTTCCTATCTTAAAGGTGACAACTAACTCGTGAACAAATAGGACACTACTATTCCTGAAATCGATACGCTTTATGACTCATTCTACTAGAGAAGAAAATAAATCTATACCTACTGTAATTTTCGAAATTAATTTATAAAATTACTTATATATGAGTTTGAGATGAGAATATTTGAGGTAGTAACTTAGGCGAGAAGCTATTGTTAACTTTGTCACTTACGCGCGATTCGACTGGCACTACTGAAAAATGTCGTCAATGTTCTAAGTTGTGGCTATTTTCTTGTAACTTGTCTCATTATCTCGGTAATTTTTGTTTTTGGTGTCAATCAGCCCGCTGCAATCCACTGCTTAACTGGGGCCTCTTCCTGTGCAATCCATGTATGTCTGTTGGTCCCATGCTGCATCTACCTCGTTCCCACCGCTTTGACGACATCGTGGCGCCAACGTATTGCAATGTTGTATCTCGTCGATGTTGCGTTATTATTAATTGATATTAAACTTTTTTATAAGCTCCTATCCTTGACTATTGTCTATTGACTACCGAGATAGATTTTAAGAAAATTCAGTCACACCCGTTACACTCATTTTCAAACTATATTTATGAAATTTAAAATATTAATTCAAATTCATGTACCTACCTAGTTCAAATACAATTACTTGTTGCTACTTAACTAATGAGCAATTTATATTACTTAGATAATTATTAATTGGAAAATTACTAGTAAGAGTGTCACACCCGTTACAATGGAATTAGGGCCAGTATCAGTAGTCCGGTAATTAGTCCGGTTGACCGAGACAGAAGAAAATTTGTTAGATATAAAATCTATCAAATTTTCTAACGAATTGAAAAGTATTTTTAAACTGCACTTGTTTTTTCTAGTTGTGGAATAAGCCATAAAACATTAATTTCAACTAGAGTTAACTACTGTTCGTGTAATTAATACACAGCTAATATCTAAGTTTATAGCTTTAATAGCTAATTCATTTGTTGAATAGGCTTGCAGCCTATTTAAGCTTTCGTCATATTAAGCAATATCTGGTAAACGCGATAGCTGGATAAAATATATATAATATGGATATACAATATATAAAGCGCCTACCATACGGCCTAAGGGACTACGCCACCTCTAAAAGAGTGGTCTCGCCAACCCGGTTAGCCATCGTGGCTATATATCCCTCATGCACACTCATCATGTGCATAAGGAGGCTCATGTCCAGCAGTGGATAACAGTGCTGATTGCATTGTATGATTGCATAATGAAGTGTATACAGATTTTTTTTATATTGATGCGTTTGTTTCGTGATACCTTGTATCCGAGTAGGTGCAGGCGTTTTCATTAAACTGACTATATTTTCACTTTATTGACAACCATAATCTAACTTTTTGGTAAATTATTTTCTAACAATTTTCTAACGTGATTGATAGTATAGATAGGTAGGTACTCGTACGTAAAGTATAGATCGATCGAGCGCTCCCATAGACACAAACCCCGTTGGAGTTCATTATCTACTTATTTAATAAGCGGTTGCTAGGCCAGCCCACTTCGGGCAGTACGTGTATACGGCACGGTTAGGTGATCGAGGACTCTAGGGACGTGTATCCGGGCAGGATGTCGGCTAGTCTATCCACTACTTGTCGTCTAGTGCTTACAATGGCACAGTTATGTAGTGGTGCACTATATTTTTTCATTTACTGAGGAACCAATTATTAAATCATATAACAAATAAAACATGTACATATAAATAGACCTAAAGTTCCTTAAATTAAATCTAGTTACATTTAATATAACATATGAGCTCGACAAATTAGAGAAACAAAAATATTTAATTGAAAACAGAATATATGTGTAGTCATTATAATACACCAAATTACTTAAAATATATTATAAATCAAATAAAAATCAACAATTTTTGCATTGAAACCTTGCATTGTGTATATGCATACACATTTAAACCACAGACCGGTTATAGGTATGTGAATTATCGAGCGAGCGGCGTGTATAGACTCAGCAAGCAATGTCGCTAGTGTATCTAATGCGCGTGCACCGGCTACTCGCGTACAGTTACCTACGTGATGGTGCACTCGAGCGGCGTGTCCGCGGGCAGCCGGTCCGCGAGCAGTACGGCGACGGCGCGCGCCAGGTACGTCATGGTTCCGTAGCGGCCGCTCGGCGCGCTGTCATACAGGTGCTGGCACACGCCCGCCGCGCCGCCGCACACCACCCCGCACGTGCCCTCTGTGCCGTCTGCCTTAGCGCAGCAGAGGGTAGCGTCGCCGTTGCATCTCATCTACCCAATATTTATTTATTTAGGCACGGCAACGTTATACTACTCGATTAAATTAACTCTGCATCTCGCTGTAATGCGGCCTCTTTCCCGCTACGCTGCTTACCGGCGCTGTAATCGGCGTAGCGGAAAGGGGGCCGTATCGCAGTGAGGTGCGTCGCCATCGGGATCAACGCGAGGCAGTAATCACCGTAGTGGGATGCCGCCGCATTCCAGCGAGGTGCTAAGTTAATTCAACCGAGATATACATACAAAACATGATTGAGAGTACAATTAAGATCAAGTCCAGTATGTATACCAATTATAGACGTGCACCAACATGGATAAAAACTTATTTAGGCTAGATTGTGACACAAAAAAGAAAATAATACTGTGATACTGAAATTAGGAATTATTAATAGACTGGCAATGATTCTTAGGGGCCACAAATATAAACGACTAGCGACCCGCCCTCGCTTCACTTCGGTTTATGAGATTTTTTTTTTTTAATTTTTTTCAATATTTAAAAATAAAAATATAGCCTATATTAGACACGGATAATGTAACTTCCTATTTGTGAATGAATTTTTGAAATCGGTTCTGTAGTTCCAGAGATTACCCCCAACATACCTACAAGCACACAATTTTACCTCTATTATATTTATTAGTATAGATGACCATCTACATTTATTCAGCTTCCGAAGTGAAAACAAAATTCAAAATCGGTGGTGTAGTTTTAAAGTTTTCTTCTTACACATATTCAGATTTATTTACATCGGAATTAATTTTCAGTCTAGAGTCTAGACCACTGGTTAAAAAACATTAAATACATTAAACATTAAATTGAGATACCTTTAAACTGTATAAAAAAACTGTCATTACTAACCTGATCATCTAAAAATATCTGATTCGCCTTATGCACCAAGTGTTCAACGGTGATCATCCCGCCCAAGTTGTTGACAGCTTTGTATTCAACCACTAACGTCAACACCATCAAGGCTTCAACCACTAGTTGTCTATACTCCGGCTGAGGAATCGAATTTAGGACCGTTTCCACTGCGAGAGCGAATTTCAATTCGCCAGATGTCATTTCTTGGGTTAAATTTGGTTGCAGTATCCTGCCTTGGATTACTAGGCCTTGGCACTATAAAATAAATGGATATAATTTTAACAAAATTTTAACATTTACTAAAGAGTTTTATAAGTTATTTTACAAGAGCTGACATAAACAAGCAAAATGAACGATAACTATTCTTTGATTGAAGTTAAAAATATATGTTCACATTAATTGTTTTTCGTAAAAAAAGAAATCAACCTTTATAAGACATAATTGTAACAGTGCAAGTAGGTACTTGTAATCAAATACTATCAATCTATATACAGGTATGTATATAGATTGAATGTATTTTTTAATATTAGCTCTTGTGAAAACCTATAAGGCATTATTCTATAAATGTTATATTTTGACAATGAAAGAACAAAATTTTAAAGCGAATACAATTTATAAGACCAGCGTCTTATTGCTTTACGTATTATTTCTTCCAGACAACTTTGATAAAGACTGAGGAGTTGTGACTGAGGTAATAACGCAGGTAATGTATATATTAGGTCTTTATCTATGAAAGTTATCTAAATTCCGAAAAAAAAGAAAAAAAAAAAGGTCTGGCGCGTGTGGTGGGTGACGGAAAGTTTTCAGTTAAAGCTGCTGTAACGTTAAGACTGTCTGTACTGCAGTGTGTGGGCGAACGTATCTTGGAGACGTTTGGCACATTGTTTGACTGTCTCCTGAGTTCAATGATTGTGATGAACGTTTACATTATCATATAGGATCCACTTCGCATCACAAGTGACAATACGATTCAGAATTCCATCATTTTTATGGCGGTTCAGCAAAGTGAGACAAGCTTCGACGCGCGTTTCCAGCTGACTTTCATTAAGCTAATACGGTACCCACTTTCCAAGCAATTAGAGGTACGGTAATTCATAGACGTGGGAGACGCATTCGGGTGTTTCCGGATTAGCCGATGGCCAATGATATCGTAATGTATCTGTATATCTATTTTTTAAATACATAAGAGACACTAGTTTACAAATACGTAAAGATATCATTACGATAGCCTATGTTAATTCCCATAATTGAATTAATAGCAAGAAAATCAATCCAATGACAATTTAAAATCAACCCTAACATTTTTAACATACAGCAGAAAATGGCATAACAAAGATACCCATAATTACACCGAACGACACTATTTTCATTAGGAAATTTAGAAGGTTAAATTTGCGTTTGTCATTGAATTCATCGCATTAGAGTTCTATTTTTTGAAAAATCCGTAAAATCCTCACTGTTGTGTATGAAGCGGTAGAAATGTCTGTAAAGCTGTGCTAATTTGTACAAAAACGCTACGAGGATCCACTTAACATAATGCTAAAAAGGAACGAAGAAATTGTGAGACTGGTTTAAAGACTATAATATATGTACATTTTTATTAAAAACTGAAGATTCTCACCTTTGTTTAAAGCAATCGTCTGGAGACGCGTGCGTATGCGATGGTAGTCAATAATTTGGTAGTAAGTTAAAAACTGAATTGTACAATGCTGTGCTGTACCGTTAAGTAATTAACCAATTGAAAACAATTATAAAATGTTTGAACATCTTCTACCCATACTCGTACAATATAATAAAATTGTAACAGAGCCGTGTCTGTACATCAATTATTTTTCGTAAATATTTGATTTCAACATGACTGTAGTAAAGTAAGAATTATAAAACAATTTTTTTGGAATTTTTGTCTGTTTGCCTGAACGCGCATCACGCAAAATCGACTGGATGGATTTTTATGAAACTTGGCTTTGGCTAAAACTATTAGCTTATGTGCCGAGTTAACATGAAGGATAATTTTTATACAAATCCTTTGTAGATTTCCAACGGGAATCACTCTAATATTCACGCGAACGGAGACGCTGGCACCGCTAGTAAATAATAACAACAATAAATAAGAAAATAAAGGTACCCTTTCGAGCACCCCCCAGACGCGCGGATAAAAGTCTCTGGGCACGCGGTTGAGTGCGCCGTCTAACCTGCGCCGGCGCAACCACTGTCCTTGTCGATCTGGCTCCGCTATCGGTGCTACAAAGTGGATTACAATTTGTTGATCGTAAAAAAAAAGGAACAACTATACAACGTGTCTCTGAAATAAGCCAAAAGCTGAAAATATGCTGTTATGTGTGGAGAGTACAATCGATTCTACCAGTTTCTACATTAGGCTTGTTTTTCATAACTTATTTTTCATTTCTAGTACTTATTATATCTTTTATTCTACGCACAGTTACTCAAAGACAAATTGACTCATCGCAACTAGTGAGCGCGGCGCGGCGCTGCCGGCCCCTACCCTGTACTGAGTGATGAGCATTGCGAACGTTTTAGATAGAACAACAAAACTACATGTTTGTAACTTTTGGTTTATAATTTTATTTTTGGCTAGAACGGTTTTATATATTTTAAATTAGTTTCAGATTTAGCGATATTTCGGTGACACGTTGTATAAAGTATAATAATAAAATTAACCTGCATATAATAAATATATGCATATAAATATAATTTATTTCATTGATTTCACACCATTTTTTATAATTCAAACAAACGTAAAATAAGGTCATACTAGCCTATGCAGTTAATACTAACCTAATTAGTAGAAATTGTTATCTATTTAGTAGAAATAATATGACAATGATTGATTAGGGTTAATATATTTGTTTCGATCAGTATGAAAAAACAAATTGTCTGTTTAATAAAAGCTTGGGCGGTAAAATATGAGCAGTAGAAACGAAGAGTACTAAATATATTTTGAAATGAGTTACTCAATAAATATTTGAATGCGTGAAATTCTGACTGAGCAGTTAAATTAATAAAATTGGACAGTAACGCGCGAGCGGTTACTAAATAGAAATAATTCCGCTAAAAATATTTGGGATAAGTGATAAATAAATGACATTTATGAATTATCTCTAACAAATTCTTTCTGGATAGGAAAGATTTACGCGTTTTTCTTTTAAAAACACGAACTCAGGCGATCGCCTCGCTACGCTTCGCTATCGCCTCAGACTTCTAACATAGGCAAGCCGAATCGTTTCTGGGTAGGAAAGACTTTTCAAGCGAAATGACGTTTTAATTTTAACGAACGCCGAGGCCTGGCGAACTATTCAAATGCCCACAATTATTTTATCGCCCAAATAATAATTATTAACTGCCCAGTGTAACCGTCCGAACATTTAAAAAACCGTTTAAATCATTATTTTCCAAGTAATATTAGTGGTGATTGAATTCAATAGTATAATCGTATTTTCATTGCGGACAATACAATTATTTTGAATTATAAAAAATGGTTGAATGTTAATGAAATAATGACGTACTATAGTACGAGAGAATATGAAAAAGGCATCTTGCATCATCGTCTACTTTCGTTTCATAATCCCTCTTTTGCACTTACACGAATCGTAATTAGTCGCCTTTTGAGAAAGCATGGGAGTAGCTCGCATTCAATTCGAATATTTATATAGAGCAGTTATAACATAAATTACAAATAGTTATAGCATCTGATTTAGAGATGCTACATAAATTACAAAAGAGAGACAATTATTCATTTGCAACCTCGATAAGTTATTTATAAACAGGTATACTTATATTTTGGTCATAAGGCTAATAAGTTCAAAACTAATGATAAAACCGTTCAAGGTTCAAGAACGTGTAATTTAAGGTGCTGGTATTTCTAGATGCACTTTAAAGAAAATACTAAAAGAAGCCGACAATAAAGAAAACTACTACATTTAGTACCCCTAAAAAGGGCAGGCCGAAAAAAAAATTGTTTAGATCTGGATGACTTTGATTATGGGATAATAAGAAGAATGATTTACGATTTCTATTTATGATTTAAAGAACTACCGACCATCAAATCTTTGAAAATGAAGTTTTTTGACGCTATTTTTTTTTTCGGAATAGCTAAATTCTTGTGGCCGTAATGGCCTTTTAAGTCACCGCGCATGGTTTAGGGCGAACGCAGAAGGCGCTCAGCCAGAAACAAAATGTGTGTGCATGTCCAGGAGCAACGAGCCTAAGGGCTCCCGCGTCGGTAGACCGGCGGAAGGAACGGATCTCGGCTTAGGGCGTTGCTTTGCGAGGGTACCGCGGGATCGCTAGTCAGTGAAAGGTTCTGTATTTACATTAAGAAAAAGTCTTCGGCAAATGGGGTTTGAGTTCAACAAGGTTGAAGATAATCAAAGCATTTTAACGGAAAAAAGTGATGTATAGAAAAGTGTAAAGAAGTATAGAGCGGAGGGAAAATATTGTATATATATGAATGAATCGTATATATATACTAGTCACACAAAAAATAAAAGTTGGACAGATCCTTTGAAAAATGGAGTACAAAATAAATATCAAGGGGCCAGCGTTTAATTATAGTACATGCAGGTAATGAGAAAGGGTTTGTATCAAAAGATTTTAATGTATAATATTGGTTGTTATTATATAATATTGAATGATTACAGGATATAATAGTCATAAATAACAATTTAATGTTATTATAAACATCGAATACAAATACTCACCGTCTTCAATATTGCCTTGCAGCGGATGTCCTTCCAACATAATCTGCGATTTTTTGACGTACCGATTTGAACTGTTGCTCACTATTGAGAAATTGCCTCGGCCCACTGTTAACAAAATTAACATTATTTTCCTATTTAGGACAGATCACTTAAAACATGATATGATATAATGAAAACAGATTAGAAAGACAAAAACAAACCACGATTTAGACACAACACTTTATAACGTCCCAAAGCATTTTTCCGGAACTATGTTTAAACCGAAATAAAAAGAAAACGTAAAGCATTCTCTGTGTATAAAAATCACATAGTAAAATAACCAGGCGTCTGAACAAATCCTTTTGCAGTTCCTTATTAAATTATTCAATAAGCAACTAAATGACTAGAAATAAAGTTGTAGTACAAACTTATTTTTTCAGTTAAGAGCATCGAATATGAACATTATTCACTTTATGTAACTTGTTTTGGGAACCGCAAAAAAACGAGTTTTTGTTCGAACGCCCAGTGTTTATGTAGTTATATGTGAGACAAGGTGGTTTATACGTAGTAAGGAACCACGGGGTACACTCAAATAGCAAATGTACTGTGGACAGTTCAACTCGCCTTTATTTTTTATGATCTTTTCCTTTAATATAAACAGCGAGTTTGCTGCAAAGGAAACAAAGCGATAAAAAAATAAAACAATAAATGCTGTAAGTAATGAATGACGGTAGATATAAGAAAAGGATTGTCATATGTAGATAAATATGAAATATAAAGATTATAAACGAGATATAAAATATAACTAGGAGTACAGTCTAAAAACTTATAATTACAAAGTCATTGCCCAGACAATGGGAGATTCTCAAGATAGTGAAAATATCAATATTTTCCATACGATTTAGAAAAATGATAATTATACAAAAATGAAGTATTTTTTTTTTGTGAAGTAGGCGGACCAACAAGCGGTCCCACGTGATGGTAAGTGTTACCGCGGCCCATGGACACCTACAACACCAGAGGGTATTAGGGTGTGCCGGCGACCTTTCATTCACAGCTGTGAATCCTATTCACAGCTGTCTTGAAGACCTCTTGAGGCAGTTCAATATATCTTTTATTTGGTTTTAATTTTTTTGTTTTAATTTTATATGACAATTTTGAAACTAACTAAACATTTATCCATCTACGAATGCAACCGACATACAGATCTAAACTATTTTAGGGCAAATTTGATTTTGATCGGTAAACAAATTCGTCCTCCATTGTCGAAATCGATCTGGAAACGAAAAGTACTCGTATATAAGTAAAATATCTTAATATTATACAAATAATTGTTCCAATCAATACGATTAGTATCGTAAAAAATCGGTAATTCGCTATTGAATGTTAGATGGCACTTCAAAATGATGGATATTAACTTTATTACAGGAAAAATAAATTCACACCTCTTTGTATTTATTCCCTGGTCCAACAAAAAGACAAACAAACTACCCAGATTCCGTAAAACATTTGTCTTTAAACAAATATTCATACAACATTGCACATAAGAGCTGATCATTCGGCAAAAGGTACTCACCACTATTGACAGCAAACTCCTTCCCGCTCAGTATATGATAAAGTAGATTTTTCATCTCAAACGGCGACAAGTTGAGCAAATGTTCGGAGGCCTCTTCGCCATCACAAGACAAAGTGCGCGAAAGTTCTGTCGCCATCACCTACGATATGTTATTATAATAATGTACTGAACAGATAAATATCTATATATCTATTCAATGTAGTAATATAATATACATATAAGGTCCTACAAAAGTAGTATATCTGATTAAAAAAATAACATTTCACGATTTTTTATTATATTAAAAATAAATAATTGGTGATTAATTAATGTGCATAAAACTATCCACGCAATCGCTAAGCCTTTGACCTTTGAACGCCCCCGCTTCAGTTAGGCTCAGCGTACACGGGCCACTGGCGACAGCCACCAGTGGTCAGAGAAAAGCAGCAGATAACGCTATTCATACATATTGTAGGGATTCGCCGCACACGCTACTCGGCGCACACGAGCCACCTGTGGCTGTCGCCGGTGGCCCGTGTGCGCCGAGCCTTAGTAAGTACGTGTAAGTAGGTATGAAATACGTACTGTGTTATGCACATACGAGTAAATAGATGACCAATTATTTGTTTTTAATGTAATTAAAATAAATTTTAAAGTACTGATTGACATATTAAAATATTTTACGCTATCTTTGTAGGACCTAATATAATATCTAATTTATATAATTATCTAATTTAATAATATTTTAGCTGCGTGGTGTCGTGTGACTTTAAAATAGCACCATCCCTTCCCGTGGATGTCATAAAATGCGACTAAGGAATAAGAAAGCCGCTACTACAACCCCTGAGGAACTACACCACTCAAATAAATAATGAACTCGCCAACCCGCTTAGCGTAGCCTTTTAATGCCATACGTCAGCCATACAGTAAGTAGTTTTGCGTAAGAATACGTCACACATACAAGAAAATTGTGACTCCTTGATCTGTAACGATGATTTTTTACTGATTACCTGAATAATAAGTCCGACTCTAAGACGCAACATTTCAAGGAAAAGTTGTGGTTCGGTGCAAATAAACATGGCGAGGTACACTAGCAGTTCTTGCGTTAGCATGGCTGTACTCTCGTCGTCGCCGTAAGCCTGAGAGGGCAATTAAATATGACTTGTATAAACGAGCAGCAAAAACAATACTAAATGGGCAGCAAATCTTGATGAACAAAATGAACTATTTTTGAATAAATGAAATTAACAATTTTAACAATTCTTTAATATCACCAGAAAACCTAAACCTAACCCACCTTTAGATTTGCTGCCACTTTCAGTATTTCTGGTGCTCATTTAATTATTTTCCATTAAATATTTTAATGGAAAATAATTAAATAATGTTAATGGAAGAATTTACAAAAAAATCCAATAATTGTTGGTTTAGGCTCTATATCATTCGTACTTTATATTGCAATCACTTTTTTCAAAAAATATTTCATGTATAGACACGTCTTTATTACAATTTAATTGTATGGATATTGTATAGATATATATACAGTAAAAGTGGCGGCCGATCGAGCGTTCGAACTTCTTTGCGGCTCAATTCAATTTATTCAATTTCAACCAACAACTATTAGATTCACTCGTATCACTTAAGATAATCATATCTATGAATACCAGTTTACACGACACGCGATACTTAGTACGACTATGGATACGATTATCAGTTTATACCGGTCACGATAATTTGTATAATTATTCAAAAAATAAATATAATATTACATTTGAAAAGCAGTTTTATACTTTTTACCTTATTGTATTCATGTCCATGTTTTTGATTTCGAAATGTCTGCGTGCAACAAGCAAAACATTGACGATATAAAATGGAAGTGAAATTACAATCTAATGAATGGATGTCACGTCATATAGACCATTGAATGTAAAAATGTAATGTATTGTAGCTAGATATGGAATCATCTCATGGACATGGAATGGAAGTGGTGAGTTTTGTCCAACTAAAATAATGTTTTACAGAGATACGGAGAAAGGAGCATACGAGAAAAGTTTATAATGTACATTAACTGTAGCTCTAATTTCATTTGCAAAATCTATGAGGACTTTTGTAAGCAACACGGCATACTAACACTTACGAGAAACGGTCAGATTCAGATATGTATCTCTAAGAGCGCATTATACATGCGCTAATATTAATTACATGTCTATCCACTTCTATAACATTAACTGTAATAATTATTTTTAATTATAATCCTTTTAATTTTTATTTTAGAACATAAAACAAATACTTAAAATATCTTATACAATGTGCCACTCAAATAACGTAAAACTTGAAACACGTCAATTAACTTAAAATATATAAACCCGTTCCGGAGAACAATAAAATTACTTTAAAGAATAAATAAAAACTTAAAGTATGTAGTTTATTCATTTTACAATATTTAAAACGTTCGTAGGACTCATGACTCGGTACAGGGCGGTGACCCGACGTAGGCGGACGCGTAGAATACAACTGGTGGAATCGATTCTACTCTGGATACGGAACAAACTATTTTCAGCTCTTGCATTGTTTCAGTGATGTTATATAGATGTTTTACTTGCACAATTACACGAATGCTCATAGAATCTTCAAAAAGGAGTTCTATGAATGCATTTCTATAATACATAACAAAAAACAACTTACCAAATGTATCAACTGCCTCAACTCATTCTCCGGGAGTGGTGCGATGATGGTATGTTCATTATTCGGTGGCATTCCCACAGTAATTTGTTTCTGTCGCACCAACAAATCTGTGACAGCTTTTGCCAAGTCCTCCACCCTCTTGCCGAGCATGCCGGCGGTGTGTCGCACTAGACCCCATAGCTTATGTGTGCAAGCTTTACCGTATAGTGCTTTGAGGAGGTTCTTAACGGTTACTGCTTTTCCGTTCTCGAGCATATCTTTAATTAAAAAATAAATATGTAAGTACTTGTAATCTATATAAATAAAAATGAACCCCTATTTCTGTTGGTCACGCCATAACTTGAGAACAACTTTACCGATTTCATTCATCTTTTCTTTTTTAATTTTCTAACACTTTGTAGAAGGTTCTTACGGAAAGAAAAATTAAGAAAATTGAGCAGAAAATTTAAAAAAAAAATCAGAAAACTTGACGACTATTTAAACTTCGCGCGTTTGACAGTTCGCGCGTTTGACAGTTCGCGCGCCGCAAATGTCGTTTAACAGCTGCATCGGTCGATCAAAAAATTCATTTATTTATTTCTTGGTGCACAGTCCATTCGATCGGAATGTTTATCCAGTTTTCAGTTTGTTCAGTGAGTTTTTTGAGAAGTGCTGTTTTGTTGTCGTTTTGTCAATTTTTTATTTTTAGTTGAATTTTGGTTCTTCAAAATTCCACCAATTAGACGTACCAACTTAGGTCGCAGAACTCGCAATGCTGCAAGTCAAAGATATATACGAGCAAGTCAAACTGACGAGCAACGCGAAGCGCAATGAAGTTGAACGGAATCGATGGAATAGAAATCAACAACGTAGAAATGTTGCGTTTAATCCCCATCGAGCTGCATTAAATTATAACGTGGCAATCGATTACAGTTCACAGCAAATCGTTGCTATTGGACCAATGAACGTTGTGTGTCCACATTGCAAGGCATTTAAGTTTAAAAATGAAGCCCGTGGATTGTGTTGCGCCAGTGGCCAAGTCAAATTGACGCCATTGGTACCGCCAACAGAGCCACTACATTCATTGGTTTCCGGAAATGGGCCAGATTCTAAACATTTTTTGACTCATATCCAGCAATACAATAATTGCTTTCAAATGACGTCATTTGGCGCAACAAAAGTTATTCGAGATAATTTTATGCCTACTTGCAAGGTAAGTGTAATGGGAAACAATAAACTTTTACCACCATGTGGCTGGTGCAAAATACGTTGGCAGCTTTAAATTGACATGGTGTAAAGTACGTTGGTAGCTCTGAATTGCCAAAAGCTACCAGAAGTGAGTGTGTTTACAGAAGTTGATGGGGGAATGGCAGTGCTGCCAATGTATTTTGCCAGCCACATGGCGGTACAAACACTTCGCTATACAATTACCTATATTACATCTATTTACCCTTGCAGGTTCAGGGTCAAATATATCACCGAACAGGTTCCTTATTGCCAACGCCGGATAGTGACTACAAATTTTTGCAAATTTATTTTATGGGCGATTCAGCAAGACAAGTCGATCAGCGTTGTGCACACAACAATTCGGTGAAAAGACCAATTGTGGAACAACTCCAAACATTATTCCATCAACACAACGATTTGGTTGCATTATTCAAGACCGCATTAGACCGCATGCCATCTGATAATCACAAAATTGTCATCAGAGCCGATAAGACGCCTGCAGGACAATACGCAAGACGTTTTAATGCGCCAACAATTGATGAAGTCGCTATTGTCGTCGTGGGTGAAAATTTAGAAAACCGAGATATTGTTTTACATCGGCGGAACGATCAACTGCAGCGTGTGTACGAAACACATCGATCATATGATGCGTTACAATATCCTATCTTATTTTGGCAAGGTGAAGATGGGTATCATTTTTCAATCAAGATGATAAATCCAGTTACAGGTATATAATCAATCTACCTTTACTACCTTAATCACAACATTACTTTATCTTATTAACACAAACATTTATTTACAGGCGACGAAACTAACAAAAAAGTTAGTTCAATGAATTATTATTCATACAGACTGATGGTACGGGAAAATGAGGACAATCACATCTTAAAATGTCGGCGTCTATTTCACCAATATGCTGTGGATATATGTACTTCAAAGTTGAAACTGAGCGATTGAAATTTATCAGGTTGAACCAGGCAAAACTCCGTTCCGAGGAATACATTCATCTTCGGGATGCCATCAATGCTGACGGAAATGCACAGAATGTCGGCAGAATGACTATTCTCCCAGCAACATACGTCGGAAGTCCGCGACATATGCATGAATACGCACAAGATGCTATATTGTATGTACGTCATTATGGCACACCAGATTTGTTTATCACGTTCACGTGCAATACACAGTGGACAGAAATTCGACAAGAATTATTTCCTGGCCAATCACCCATTGAGCGCCATGACATCACCGCAAGGGTGTTCAAAAAAAAATTAAAATCACTCATGGATTTTATTGTTAAGCATCGTGTGTTCGGTGAGACGCGCTGTTGGATGTATTCAGTCGAGTGGCAAAATCGCGGATTGCCACATGCATATATCCTCATTTGGTTGGTTGAGAGGATAAGACCGAATGAAATCGATGATGTGATATCAGCTGAAATTCCCGATAATGAAGAAGATCCACTGTTACATGAGGTTGTTACAAAAAATATGATTCATGGTCCCTGTGGAATATTAAATCCCAATTCTCCGTGTATGGTTGACGGAAAATGTTCAAAACGCTATCCAAGACAATTAGTAGCAGAAACTATTACTGGAAATGATGGTTATCCACTTTATCGCCGCCGATCCACTGATGACAATGGAAGGTCAACAATAGTCAAAATGAATTAACAGGACATTGAAGTTGATAATCGTTGGGTTGTTCCGTTTTCGCCGTTACTCTCCAAGACATTTAAATTTAAAGCAAATATAAATGTCGAATTTTTCTATTCCGTAAAATCTATTAAATACATTTGCAAGTACGTGAACAAAGGTAGTGACATGGCTGTGTTCGGAGTTGCTGCCGAAAATTCCAACGATGAAATCACTCAATTTCAAATGGGCCGCTATGTTAGCAGTAACGAAGCGATGTGGCGTATTTTTTCATTCGTTATACATGAAAGACACCCCACTGTTTTTCACTTGGCCGTACATTTGGAAAATGGTCAGAGTGTATTTTACAGCGGAGAACGTATTACAATAAGCTGACAGGCCGCCATCGACAACATGACCAGCTTCTTTGAAATGTGCCAGAATGATGACTGGCCGTCAATGTTCGTGGCCCAACATCATTCCAATATCTGCGAACTGTTAATGGTGTATTGTGCGGCACATACAGAGAAGCCTGTTAACGTTTGGGATTGCTAGAGAATGACACTCATTGGGACCACATTCTCGAAGATGCTGTGATTTCGTCAAATGCTAAACAAATACGAACATTGTTTTCTATAATTTTGTTTACATGCTTCCCATCAACACCGATTGATTTATGGAACAAATATAAACATCATATGGCCGAAGATATATTGCATCAGATGCGTCTTAGAACATCGAATGCAGATTTGCAAATGAACGAAGAAATTCACAATGAAGCATTAATTTTAATTGAGGACATGTGCTTGATGCTTACCAACAAAGGATTAATACAATTAGGAATGACAACGCCCAATCGCCCAATGCACAACGTATTTAATCAAGAGTTGAGACGCGAAACCCAATACGATTCCGAGGCATTGAGAGAAACCGGTCAAAGAAACGTTCCCCTTTTAAATCAGCAACAAAAATATGCCTACGATACGCTCATGAAAGTATTGAACGATGGAACTGGCGGATTTTTTTTCCTAGATGCTCCCGGTGGAACTGGAAAAACGTTTTTAATATCATTGATTAAAATCGAATCGCTTGATTTTGGCAACGATTCGATCGCAAAATGGAATTGCACTTGCACTTACTTCATCGGGTATTGCAGCTACGTTGTTGGAAGGCGGTCGAACAGCTCAGTCAGCACTCAAGTTGCCGTTGAACATGCAAACTAATGAAACTCCAACTTGCAACCTTTCGAGGAATTCTGCGATGGCCAAAGTGTTGCAGCAAAGCAAATTGATCGTTTGGGATGAATGCATGATGGCACACAAAAAATCTTTGGAGGCATGATGGCACGATGCAAGATTTACGAAACAACCAAAATCGGTTTGGTGGTGCGATGATTCTACTGGCAGGTGATTTTCGACAAACATTGCCAGTGAATCCACGATCAACGCCAGCCGACGAACTTAATGCATGTTTGAAGTCGTCCATTTTATGGAAATACGTCAAAACACTCAAATTAAATATGAACATGCGAGTCGAATTGCAGAACGACCGATCTGGAGAAGTTTTTTCCAAACAATTGCTCGACATTGGTAATGGCAAAATTCCTGTTGACACATCCTCTGGATACATTAAATTCCCTGCCAATTTTTGTCACTTTACTGAATCAAAGACCGAACTCATCGAGATGGTGTTCCCAAACATTGCTCAAAATTACAAAAATCATGTTTGGTTGAGCGAACGTGTTATATTGGCTGCAAAAAACGTTGATGTCAAGGAAATGAATATTCAGATTCAAAATAAGATAGCTGGCGAATTGATGACATACAAATCGGTTGATTCCGTTACGAACCAAGATGATGTTTTCAACTATGAAACGGAATTTTTAAATTCGCTGGAATTGCCCGGATTACCACCTCATAATCTGCAATTAAAAGTCGGATCGATAATCATTATGTTGCGGAACATAAACCAGCCACGTATTTGTAATGGCACCCGGCTTGCGGTGAAGAAATTAATGAACAACGTCATCGAAGCCACAATTTTGAAAGGGAAGTACAAAGGCGAAGACGTTTTGATTCCACGCATCCCTATGATTCCGAACGACATGCCATTCGACTTTAAACGGTTACAATTTCCAGTGCGGCTTGCATTTGCAATGTCGATAAATAAATCGCAAGGGCAGTCGTTAAGTGTTTGTGGCATCAATCTTGAAAATCCATGTTTTTCACATGGCCAATTGTATGTCGCCTGTTCCCGTGTCGGAAAACCATCAACATTATTTATTTACGCGCCAGAAAACAAAACTAACAATGTTATGTATCAAAAAGCATTACAATGAACACTATGTTTTTTAATTATTTTTTTTTATTATTTATTCCAGTTCGAATTGAATATTCATAGCTAAGACAGGACAACGTCTGTCGGGTCAGCTAGTGTGTAATAGATATGCCTATAACGTCCCACTCCTAGTAAATCACTGGAGGCTGTCGGGTCGTGATCCACCACGCGGGCAGATCATTAAGGCATTGCTTGCTTTTTGTACGATATTGTACAATGAAGTGTAAAAATAAATAAACAAATACACATTATACACCAATCTGCAATCTGTCTGGATTCCCATGACTAGATTGTGGTCTGAAAACCCTTAGTAATTTACTGGAGGCAAGAGCTGTGCAGTTTTTTCTTTTGAAGGATCAACTTATTTGGTCAGAAATTTGTTACTGTGACGTCATGTGTATTCTCAATATAGTTTTATTCTCATTTTACTCATTTTATAATTCATTTTTTTTATGTGTTGAATGTTGCTGTTTATTGTGAGTCAAATAAAATGGCTGCTGGTATTCGCCATATTCTCAATCAATGATTTATTGTCTCGCTCTCTGATTATTTATCTCAGCATTACTAGTATTTGTACTTGTATGAGCCTATACCGTCCCACTGCAGGGCACAGACCTCCCCTAGTAAATCACTTGGGGTTCCGGGCCGTAATCCACCTCGCGGGTTCATGGATCGCATACTCTAGATTTTTTTTATTTCTGGAGCATGCGGGTTTCCACACGATGTCTTCCCCCTCACCGCCGAGCTAGTGACAATTTAAAAAAAATCCGTACTTAACGAAACTCAGTGGTACGGGCCGTACATTTGAACTGTCGATAACATAAATCGAGTATAGGTACCCCTAGGCTATCACCGCTCATTACTTTATTAGTCATGAGCGGTGTTAATCTGGTCCGTAATTTGTTCCAGAAACGGAGACCATGGCGTATCTACCAAGTACTGCAGTATGTCTCCCTGTTCATCCAAACTCAGTTTCTCTCAGCATGGCGAGTAATTCGTCGTTTCTTGTTCCAACTACACTTGAATGTAACTCACCGGTATTAAAGTCAAGGCCGTGCGTATCTACCAAGTACTGCAGTATGTCTCCCTGTTCATCCAAACTCAGTTTCTCTCAGCATGGCGAGTAATTCGTCGTTACTTGTTCCAACTACACTTGAATGTAACTCACCGGTATTAAAGTCAAGGCCGTGCGTATCTACCAAGTACTGCAGTATGTCTCCCTGTTCGTCCAAATTCTCAGTTTCTCTCAGCATGGAGAGTAATTCGTCCGTCTCTTGCTCCGCGTAAATCACGCCTGGGTTATCAGAGGTGGTGCGGTTGCGGACCACAGATGTGGTCTTGTTGATTACACCTGCAAAATGTTTGATAACTTTACTAGTATTTATGCTTCTCTAACCGTTTTTTTTCTTTTCATTAAGACAATGGTGCAATTAGCACGTTCTGCCAGTGTAAAGTTTTCTTTGCAATGAACAATTTTGAAGTCTAAAACGAATCCTGTCAATGTCCTGTGCCGTCGATGTAAGTCAGGTGTCGCTCAGTAAAGTGATCGTAGGTTTAGTGAGGACAGACGAGCACTCCTTGGAAACACACGGAAAACAAAGTCGTATGCTTTTATTTGATTATCACAAACATTACGCAACAAAACGCACAATTTTTACAATAATCAAACAAAAACTCATCTTCACTTTTCCGAGTTCTCGCCAAAAAGGGCCCTCCCAGCCCCTTTTACAAATCCATTCGTATTCCTTAGGCGCCGACTACACGAGCGAGTCTCTCGCGGCGATAATCTCGCCGTGCCACTAATTTCAATAATAACTGACTATAGGAGCTATGGCCGTGTATAGATTGGTTCGGCTAAAGCTTATATAGTTACTATTGAAATAGTGCCACGGCGAGATTATCGCCACGAGAGATTCGCTCGTATAGTTGCCGCTTTAAGGCGATTACTTGCCAATTATCAAGCATTCGTACTCGTATCCGCCATTTTTAAAACGAATACTCGAATACTAATAGAATATTAAAAAATATACTAAAGAATATTATTAAAAGTTAAAAAAATAGTTCAAAAATCATTGTTTATTTGATAATCATCTACGTGTCTAACTTTATATTGAACTAATAATTATTTACTAGATTTACAAGTGCGCGTGTAGTAAGTTGGGTACTATTCGTATTCGCAAATAGTGAGGCAAATTATTCGTATTTGTTTTCGCGAATAGTGCTCTTTGCTATTTGAAACATGACCATTACGTACTGATGTCGGGATGTGTCACTGGTGTCGCAGCGCGAAAGTATCCAATTACCACCCGGTGGACTGTCTGCTACCTTCTTTCGTACGAGCATACAGTCCACCTGATGGTAAGTGAATACTGCCGTCCATAGACATCCGCGATACATGCCGACATTAGTCCAGATTGACAAACATTGACACATCTCCGATGCACTGCTCACCTTTGCAGATTAAGGAATGGATTGGGAGAAAGGGTTGGGAAAATGGGGAGGGATAGGATGGGAATGGGCTCTGGCATATCTCACGCAATGCCGAAAGACGCACGTACATTGGGGAAATACGATAAAGTAGAAAATGCAGTACATTTCAAGGTAGTCTTCTATGAGAGAGGGGTAACGTGGTCAGTAGAGTGCGCCCAGCGGCTGTGGGAATGCAGCGTGTACTCTCCATGCAAAATGCTTTTGTTAGTTTCTTACCCTCTTCTTTAGGCGGCGAGGGTGTTTTCTCTCTGGTCAGTTCAATAGTTGGCGTACCAGCGCTCGTAGAGTTTAATAAGCTTGTAGTTGATGTGCCCCTACAAATAGGAATGCATTGTATATGATTGAACATTTAGGTGTCGGGCATAACAGTAGTGCGCGTAGTAATCCGTACATACGTATAATACCGACTGAACTCTACCCACATACAACAGTTTAGTACTTGCGTCGGGACTTGAGGCTTCATCTCTATAAAATTCAATTGGCTCAAGAACTGAAGCCGAATGACCATAGAACTGCGCCGTACATTCGCAGGCTCCATTATCTCGCGAGGCGACGACATCGACTGGCCACCGAGATCTTGTGATCTAACGCCCTTAGACTTCTTGTGGGGTTATGTGAATTTCCAGGTAATTAATGCCTTAAAAGCCAACATCATCCGCGTCTTTAATGAAATCGAGCCCGATTTATGCGATAGAGTCATCGAAAATTGCACCTCCAAAATGCGCGCCACTCAACGTAACCGCGGCGACCATTTGCCCGATATCATATGCGATAATTAAAAATATATAGCAGTATTTATTATACAACTTGTTTTATTTATATTAAAAACTAGAGCGCACTTATTGAAATACCCTTAAAAAACCTTATAAACGTGCTCTAACATCTGATTTTGAAGATAAAACTTGTTAACGTGTTAACCTTTTATTTTAGATTTTTCTATTATTATATTTTAATAATAATTTCCTTTTTCTCAGATAATCTTACATATAAATAAATAAGTGTCACCTACCCCATAAAAAACTTGAAGAATCTACTGCTTTAGAAGACTTACATTAATTATTTATTTGTTCTGTTTGTAGTTTAAGATGTATTTATACCTGTCATCGGCACCTCCCACTGTATCTCTGTGATCAACCCAAAGGTTAGGTGGTTGTTGCGGACAGCCTATAAACCACGTGACAATATGTGTTGTGCAGTGTTCAGTGTTGTGTAGTATGTAAGGTGTTTAGAATAAGCATAGTATGTAAGGTGTCTAGGATAAGCATATTATGTAGTGTTTAGGATAAGTACATCATGTAATAGTAACGTAAGATGTACAAATAAAGTTGATACAAGTTGCTCAATAAAGAGAATGCGAGGGAGGCTTTGTAACCGAGGCCTAAGTAAAGAGAGGAGAGACTACGAATAACACGCTACACTAACACGAGAGCCCTACACGACCTAAAACCTATATATTTAGTAAATACATAGATTCAAAAGAGAAATAAAGAACAAAGAAAGCGTCCATGCGGTCGTTTCCCACGTGGGGGCAGCGACGCAGATTAGAACATCTGGCGCATGGCGTTTTCTCGGAATTAGGTCGGGTAGGGACTGACGCGCAAGAACGAGACGTCTGCACCGGCGCTTCCCACGTGGGGGAGCAAGACAGACGCAAGTACCGTTACGGCCATTTCAGGTATAAGTTTGCCGTAACAATAGAGGCAGCGCAGGGTGGCGTGTTATTGGTCAAAAGGTCGAAACCCTCGGTCGCAAACATCCCTAGTTGAGCAGCTTGTATCGAGAATAAGAATAGGGCCATTTGGGTCAAAATTACAGTCGTCAGCCAGCAGTCCTACGTGTTTCACTACTTCTACCTCAAGCTACCTCAAGAGAACCCTGCCTACTCGGCACATCAAGAGAACCGGCCTGCCTCCTCGAACATTCATTCAGTTGGGCCCTCAGTTGCCCCGGTCAATCGTCACCCGCCGCGTCCGCGTAACGTGCACTAGCGCGTCTTCCGCTCGTATACGACCGGTCGGCCCGCCGAGCCATTACTATTAGTGAGCCGGTCGTCAACAAGCTGGTCCTTCGAGATCCGGATCCTGTGCAGCTCGCATCATCAGCACCACAACGTTCCGGCCATGAAGACGCGCAGTACATCACGAAGCGAGTCGGGCTACGATACCGCGTTACCACCCGCACAGCCGTCGCCCGCCGCGACGGCCCGCGTTACCGCCGTCGCCTCCGACGCCGCGAGGAGCACCGTCACCGCTGACGTGTTGCCACGACACGCGATCGCCACTTCCACGAGGGAAGCCGCGAGAGAGCCGGCTCTCCGTCATGCCGCCGCTACCGCCCCACCGCAGGGGGCGGCGCTGGATGAGCGTTCCCAGCGAGTGCCCGGCATGCACGTGTTTATCGAGCCGCCGCGTTCGCCGTCGAGGACGTCGGGCAGCACCGTGCAGCCCGCGTTGCCCGCCCGCGAGCGAGAGCTATACGCGTCGTCGCGAGTACCGTCCCTAGAGGTATACGGCCACGTTGAGAGGAGAGGTACGCCGCCACAGCTAGCCTACCACGAGGAAGACGCGTCGACAAGCCGACGCGCCTCATCGCCTACATACAGTGCATCAAGGCGCACTGTACGCTCACGGCGCTCCACAGCTAGCTTAGCGGCGCAGAGGAAAGCCGCCGAAGTAGCCGCAGAAGCCCGCCTAGCCGCGATTCAGAAGAAAGAATTGGAAATAGAAGCTAGGCTGGTACGAAACCAACTAGAGCTGGACTTGGCCAATATTGAAGCGGAGGAATCGGACCGTGGCAGCGCTGTTGACGCACACTCACGCGTCAACAGCTGGATCCAGAATGCGACGGACCCGGTCAATTCACGGGGGGAGCGCAGGGACCTCGACAACGTGTGTCCGAGGGAGAACTGGCCTGCGACTCTTGCACCTATGGAAGATCGGGAGAAGCGGATCGACAGGGAGCCACACCGACGCCGCGAGGACGACTGTCCACAAGAACCCTGCTGGAATAGAGGCGCGGCCACAGAGGGGCCACGATGGGCGAATGTACCGAACGACATTCGCCGCGCCAGATCGCCTACGCCAGAACGAGAGCGGGGCACGAGGCAGCTCGCAGAGGCGCTGGACCGTATCACGAGGGTGCGTCCACCGCTACGCCAAGCCATGGAGCTGCCGCCATTCTCGGGAGCAGCCACAGAGTGGCTGCCATTTAAAGCGTCGTGGAGGGACTCGACGCAGCTATGTCGAATCACGCCGGCCGAGAACCTAGCGCGCCTACGAACGAGCCTGAGGGGGGAAGCACGCGAAGCTGTGGCGGCGCTGCTATACACGGCCTCAGATCCAGAGGTCATCGTCCAAGCTCTGGAACGATGTTTCGGCAGGCCAGAGACGATAGTATACAAGGCTCTGGAAGACTTAAAGAAGTTGCCGCGACTGAACTCCGCGGCCGACCTGAACAAATTCGCGGTTCGGGTACAGAACATCGTCGGCGTGTTGACTACGGTAGACAAGAGGGGCTACCTACAAAATCCCATGCTCGCGCAAGAAGTAGTGGAGAAGCTCAGCCCGCACCTAATGAGTAAGTGGTGCGACTACGCGTACGAGTACGGGGAAGGCGGCGAAGCAGAGATCGTCACCCTGTCCCGCTTCCTGTCACGAGAAGCAGATCGAGCGACCCTATACACCCGCCCGGCCCAGCTACCCATCGCGACGAGCGCGCCTAGAAGGAACGAGGCGCGCGCAGCTCCCACAAGCGCGCCGCGGCGTGTAGCATACAAGGCGTCCTACAACACAGCCGCCGAAACAACTACATGTCTTTGCTGCGGAGAGGGGCACAACACGACCAGCTGCAAGAAGCTGAAGGAGATGGCCATGGACTCGCGATGGGAGTGGGCAAAGAAAAACAATGTCTGCTTCAAGTGCATCGGAGAGCGCCATCGGCGATCGTCGTGCCGCGCGAGAGCATGCGGTGTCAACGGGTGTCGCCGTCCCCACCACCCGCTACTACATAGCGAGCGGGCGGGTCCAGCCCCACCGGCCACGGAGAGAGCAGAGGAAGCGGAGCCAACGGAAGCGGTACTATCGACGCACAGCGACACGGCGAGCGATGTCCTGTTGAAGGTATGTCCCGTAACAGTGAGCGGACCGAAGGGCGTAGTGCACACGTACGCGTTACTCGACGAGGGCTCCACTGTTACGCTGATGGACGAAGCCCTAGTTCACGAAGTCGGGTTGGACGGACCGACACAAGCCCTGCGTATAAGAGGCGTGGGCACAAGCCTAGAACAGGCTACGAGTAAGCGCGTCACGTGTACGATACGCGGTCCCGGTGAGAAAAGCCTGCGAATAACCGCCCGGACACTTAGCGGCCTCAAGCTGAGAGGCCAACGGATACCCAGCGTGCGCCGATACGACCACTTAAGAAACCTACCGTTGCCGATGTCTTCGCGTCGAGAAGCGACGCCGCGCATATTGATGGGCGCGGACAACTGGGCAGCGATCGTAACACGCGAGTTACGGGTCGGCGGGCATAGCGAGCCCGCAGCATCGAGGACGTGCCTGGGGTGGGTATTACACGGCAAGATGCCACGCCGTGTAATACAAGATAGCGAAAACACAGTGCTGCACGTGACAGCCACACAAAGTAGGGACCGTGTGGAGAATCTTGCTCGTGAGCACTTTCGCATAGACACGTTAGGAGTGTCACGGGCGGAGAAAGTGAGCGCCGAGGACAAGCGCGTGGAACGCATCGTCACAGAGACAGCGCGACGAGTGAACGGCCAATACGAGGTGGGCCTACCGTGGCGGGAAGAGAGCGTCACCATGCTCCCGAACTATGGCGACGCGCTGAATAAAAGGAACGCCATCAAACGGAAGATGCGGCGCGGCCCGGAGCTTCAGCACGTGGCTGGAGGCACCAACGGAGACGGCGATCCTGCGCATCCCACGCACCTACTTCACCTCGACGCCGGACCGGCTCGAACTAGACGTGTTCTGCGACGCCAGCAGAGAGGCGTACGCAGTACTGGCGTACTGGCGAGCTACATCATGGGGCGGCGTACAAGTCGCACTAGCAGCCGCCAAGGCGAAGGTAGCGCCGCGGACGGTGCCGCGACTGGAGCTACAGGCGGCGACGATTGCAGTCCGGCTCGCCAAAACCGTATGCGGCGAGCACGTCATCGACGCAGTCACATACTGGACCGACACAACTACGGTGCTACAGTGGATACGAACGAACGCACGAAAATACACACCGTATGTCGCGCACCGGCTCGGCGAAATAGAACAGGATTCAAACCCACGACAATGGCGGTGGGTCCCGACGACACAAAACGTAGCGGACGACGCAACAAGGGCGTCGTACAACCACGTTCCCGTCGAAACGGAACGTTGGTTCACCGGGCCAGCCTTCTTGAGATTGGAGGAGAGCGAGTGGCCACAAGAAGCTGAAGAAACCTACCCTCCACCACCCGAAGCTGTGTTCCACATGCAAGACGACGAGAGAAGCCACGACCACTTGCCCGATGTGACGAGGTTCTCCAAGTTTCGGCGGTTAGTACGAAGCACCGCATATGTTCTATTGTTTACAGACAAGCTGAGAAAGAGGGGAACGCAGCTGAGCGCGGAGCACATCGAGCGAGCCACGGCGCTGTGGATCAACAGGGCGCAGGCGGACAGCTTCGGGGCAGAGGTGGAGGCCCTACAGCGAGGCGACTTCATCAAGAAGACGAGTCGCCTATACAAAATAGACCCCTATCTGGAAGGGGACATACTGCGCGTCAGAGGACGGATCGAGGCGGCCGAAGCCCCGACGAACGCGAAATCACCAATCATCCTGGACGGGCGACACCCATTCACCCGTCTACTGGTCGCCGACGCGCATCGTCAGGCGGGCCACGCGAACAACGAGCGCGTGGTCAACGATCTACGGCAGCGGTATTGCATCTTGGGGCTGCGGCCTACAGTGAGGGCCGCCGCACGCAGCTGCCAGTGGTGTCGCGTAAGAAGAGCGACGCCGCGCACCCCCGCGCCGGGCGACTTGCCGCCCGCGCGGGTCACCGTGCATCAGCGTCCGTTCACGCACTGTGGCGTGGACTACTTCGGCCCGATGACTGTCGCGATCGGGAGGCGCCACGAGAAGAGATGGGGTGCGCTATTCACCTGCATGGCGACGCGCGCCGTGCACTTAGAGTTGGTCGCGAGTCTAACCCTAGACTCAGCGATCACCGCGATACGACGGATGGCAGCGCGCCGCGGCCGGCCGGGTACCATGTACTCAGACAATGGTACCAACTTCCGCGGCGCCGACACCGAGCTACGTGCGGCTTACAGCGAGTGGGAGCCGCACCTACGAGACTACGCAACCGAGCGGGGAGTGCGGTGGATCTTCATCCCGCCAGGCGCGCCGCACATGGGTGGCGCTTGGGAACGCCTGGTGCGCAGCGTGAAGGCCGCACTCCACGCTACACTGAACGAGAGGGCGCCTAAAGAGGAGGCGCTACACACACTGCTGACGGAGGCCGAGCACTCAGTCAACGCTCGGCCTCTGACTCACGTTGCTGTTGGGCCCGACGACGTAGAGGCGCTGACCCCGAACCACTTCCTGTTGGGGTCATCATCGGGCCTACCCCTCACCGGCCCGTGCACAGAAGCGGACCGGTCTACATGGCGGAGGACCCAGGCGCTCGCCGATCACTTCTGGCGGCGCTGGGTCACGGAGTATCTGCCCACATTAGTACCACGAGGCCAAGCTGCGGACGACGCGCGACCGCTACAGCAAGGGGACCTCGTGGTGATCGTCGAC
Source organism: Sesia bembeciformis (assembly GCA_943735995.1). Taxonomy (NCBI): domain Eukaryota; kingdom Metazoa; phylum Arthropoda; class Insecta; order Lepidoptera; family Sesiidae; genus Sesia; species Sesia bembeciformis. Next base: position 7,056,623 of record OX031029.1, on the reverse strand, counting down.
GCACAATTGCCGCGCAACGTGTGGCCGCGCGGCATCGTGGAGAGAGTCTTCCCTGGACGAGACGGGAAGGTGCGGACGGCGATGGTGCGGACTAGCGGAGGATCGTTCCTGAGGCCGGTGACGAGACTGGCTGTCCTCCCTGTGGAGCGATAGGCTGCGACGAGTCTTCGCCGGGGGGAGAATGTTGCGGACAGCCTATAAACCACGTGACAATATGTGTTGTGCAGTGTTCAGTGTTGTGTAGTATGTAAGGTGTTTAGAATAAGCATAGTATGTAAGGTGTCTAGGATAAGCATATTATGTAGTGTTTAGGATAAGTACATCATGTAATAGTAACGTAAGATGTACAAATAAAGTTGATACAAGTTGCTCAATAAAGAGAATGCGAGGGAGGCTTTGTAACCGAGGCCTAAGTAAAGAGAGGAGAGACTACGAATAACACGCTACACTAACACGAGAGCCCTACACGACCTAAAACCTATATATTTAGTAAATACATAGATTCAAAAGAGAAATAAAGAACAAAGAAAGCGTCCATGCGGTCGTTTCCCACGTGGGGGCAGCGACGCAGATTAGAACATCTGGCGCATGGCGTTTTCTCGGAATTAGGTCGGGTAGGGACTGACGCGCAAGAACGAGACGTCTGCACCGGCGCTTCCCACGTGGGGGAGCAAGACAGACGCAAGTACCGTTACGGCCATTTCAGGTATAAGTTTGCCGTAACAATAGAGGCAGCGCAGGGTGGCGTGTTATTGGTCAAAAGGTCGAAACCCTCGGTCGCAAACATCCCTAGTTGAGCAGCTTGTATCGAGAATAAGAATAGGGCCATTTGGGTCAAAATTACAGTCGTCAGCCAGCAGTCCTACGTGTTTCACTACTTCTACCTCAAGCTACCTCAAGAGAACCCTGCCTACTCGGCACATCAAGAGAACCGGCCTGCCTCCTCGAACATTCATTCAGTTGGGCCCTCAGTTGCCCCGGTCAATCGTCACCCGCCGCGTCCGCGTAACGTGCACTAGCGCGTCTTCCGCTCGTATACGACCGGTCGGCCCGCCGAGCCATTACTATTAGTGAGCCGGTCGTCAACAGTGGTAAAGAATGCCTTAAAGCATTGAGCTCGCTTTTTGGACCATAATGTGCAATAAAGTTTTTTAAATAAAAATAAAATAAATAAATTTTGTAGGATTTTCTAAGTTAACCAAGTCTTAACTTACTTGGTGATAGCCTTCTTCCTGGCGTCCTCGGGCGAAGGGCTGCGACCGTACACAGGGTCCACTTCGAGCCAAGATGGCTTCCTCTCCAGTTGAGGACCGACGCATTCTCCCTCCATGCCCAATGTCTCCGCTGTAATTGTAAACTTATTATACTAATATCAATAGATTTAAACCACCGTGACCTTTTATGGTCAACTGCTGGACATGGGCCTCATCGTGCAAATTGTCTCTGGCACGAGGGATATATGGCCTTAAAACGGCATGCTTGAGGTTGACGAGTAGACTCTTTTAGAGGTAGTTCCTCAGAGCTTATGGTAGCGGCTGAGTTCGCTCCGGGTCATGTCCTTTTCCCAAATTGTCTGCTTTCCTAAATGTCGGCTTCCAAAAATAGTTTTTCTTGTAATGTTCATTTTTTTTTTCCTAATATATCCGCTTTTAAAAATATTTAGGACATTTTAGGAAGAAGACAATTTAGAAAAGCAGACAATTTAGGAAGAGTACATTATAATCCGGAGCTGCTGAGTTATCCCTCAGTTATGGCCTTTTACGCTATTACGACAACCACAGGAAGAGATGGTGTGATGCTATTCTAAAGCGGGCTGACATCACTCGGCAAAGATAAAATAAAATATGTAATGAAAAAGTTGCAAGACAAGTATTTGTAGGGAATCAAGAAAGAGTGCGTCAGAAAGAGCAATTCAATTCGGTCTGAATAACCGCGTGGTATCCACACTATCCACATCCACACTAATATTATAAATTCGAAAATGTGTTCGACCAAACTATTGTATGAGTTATAGGGTGTTTTTTTTAGAGGTATAGAACTTTAAGTTGGCAACACTGTTTTAACTGGCGGCCATTTTGTCAGCTGTCAAGTGATTTGTGTTTAGTTTGGTTTGGCATTTCAACATGAATAGACTGACGCCTGAACAACGCTTCCAAATTGTGCAAATTTATTTTGAAAATAATGGTTCTGTTCGAAATACGTATCGCGCACTACGTCCATTTTACGGTCAACATAGTCGTCCATCGGAGCAATTAATTCGACTAACTATGGACCGTTTTCGCACCACGTTTACTCTAAATGATAATACGCATCTACAGAGACGTCGTACAGTGCGTACAGAAGAAGCCATTGCTGCTGTAGAGCGTAGCGTAGAGGAAGACCGGAATCAGTCTATCCGCCATCGTGCACAGGAATTGGATATGTGTCCATCCACTTTATGGAAGATTTTGCGGAAAGATCTTGGTTTGCGTGCTTACAAAATCCAACTCGTGCAAGAATTGAAGCCACGCGATCACCTAGCAAGGCGTAGATTCGGTGAATGGGCCCAAAACAAGATTGCCGTTGATCCCGATTTTCATAAGAGAATTTTGTTTAGCGATGAAGCTCACTTTTGGTTGAATGGCTACGTCAATAAACAAAACTGCCGTATTTGGAGTGAAGTAATAGAATCTTAATAAAAACACATAGGTTTACAAATCATTTACTAGCACAATGTAATATTCTATACAGGCGAGGTATTGTGACAGCGGTCAAATGAAGACTAACTCGGCACCATCGAGTACATACAGTGCTGCCGCACAATGTAACGTGAGAAACTAGGGTCGACACTTTTTGACTCTAACAGTTCGGCTGTCCTGACACTGACGATGTCCTCATCGGCATGCCCATCAGAGTCCATGTGTAGCCCTTATATCAGCATAGGCGGTTGCCTCGGTGTATGACATCTTCGTCATACACCGCAAGTAGGTATCCGGGGATCACTACGATACCGCTACCATGCAGTTGTCAAAATAAATATCTATTCATGTACGTCTGCTGAACAGGATGTACATCAGCGGATGTACATGCTGCTCAGCAGGGATCAGTTCGTCACCATCTGCTGGAGCAGGTGTAATCAGCAATACACATCTGCCGTAGCAGGTAACCAATAATAAACATCTGCCGGAGCAGGCAATCAACAACACACACACATCTGCCGGAGCAGGCAATCAACACTACACATCTGCCGGAGCAGGTATACACATCTGCCGGAGCAGGCAATCAACAATACACACCTGCCGGAGCAGGTATACACATCTGCCGGAGCACGTATACACATCTGCCGGAGCAGGCAATCAACAATACACATCTGCCGGAGCAGGTATACACATCTGCCGGAGCAGGCAATCAACAATACACATCTGCCGGAGCAGGTATACACATCTGCCGGAGCAGGCAATCAACAATACACATCTGCCGGAGCAGGTATACACATCTGCCGGAGCAGGCAATCAACAATACACATCTGCCGGAGCAGGTATACACATCTGCCGGAGCAGGCAATCAACAATACACATCTGCCGGAGCAGGTATACACATCTGCCGGAGCAGGCAATCCACAATACACATCTGCCGGAGCAGGTATACACATCTGCCGGAGCAGGCAATCAATAATACACATCTGTCGGAGCAGGTATACACATCTGCCGGAGCAGGCAATCCACAATACACATCTGCCGGAGCAGGTATACACATCTGCCGGAGCAGGCAATCCACAATACACATCTGCCGGAGCAGGTATACACATCTGCCGGAGCAGGCAATCAACAATACACATCTGCCGGAGCAGGTATACACATCTGCCGGAGCAGGCAATCAACAATACACATCTGCCGGAGCAGGTATACACATCTGCCGGAGCAGGCAATCCACAATACACATCTGCCGGAGCAGGTATACACATCTGCCGGAGCAGGCAATCAACAATACACATCTGCCGGAGCAGGTATACACATCTGCCGGAGCAGGCAATCAACAATACACATCTGCCGGAGCAGGTATACACATCTGCCGGAGCAGGCAATCAACAATACACATCTGCCGGAGCAGGTATACACATCTGCCGGAGCAGGCAATCAACAATACACATCTGCCGGAGCAGGTATACACATCTGCCGGAGCAGGCAATCAACAATACACATCTGCCGGAGCAGGTATACACATCTGCCGGAGCAGGCAATCAACAATACACATCTGCCGGAGCAGGTATACACATCTGCCGAAGCAGGCAATCCACAATACACATCTGCCGGAGCAGGTATACACATCTGCCGGAGCAGGCAATCAACAATACACATCTGCCGGAGCAGGTACACACATCTGCCGGAGCAGGCAATCAACAATACACATCTGCCGGAGCAGGTATACACATCTGCCGGAGTAGGCAATCAACAATACACATCTGCCGGAGCAGGTATACACCTCTGCCGGAGCAGGCAATCTTTCTAACGTCGGGTCGTCAACGTCTCTCATGTTCATTATTTATTCCTGCGATTCCTCGTCGCTTTCTGAAAGTGCCTGATTATGCCAGGGCTTCATACGATCAATGGCAACGGTATTCTGATAACTTCGCCTACCTTTGGTACATGAGCGTACTGTGTAGCGATCATGTCGTAACACTGTAATTACTTTGTACGGACCAGCATACCTGTCAACTAATTTTCCACTCATTATACCCCTCTTCCGAAGTTTCCGCTCAACCATCACCAAGTCCCCAACCTGGTATTGATGTGCATCTTTCCGCTTTTCATCAAACTTTCGTTTCATATATTCGGAATTACGTTCCATCCTCACTGCTGCCCCAGCTCTTAATGCTGGTAAATCTGGTACAACAGTCGCTCCCACTAAATCTCCAGATAGTCGTGGATGGAGACCACATACCAATTCCAGCGGTGTTTTACCAGTTCCCTTACATACCGTTGAGTTAAGGCCAAGTTGAACTCTGGGTAAGTGTTTCACCCAGCCTTTTTGATCGTATCCCACCACACGACATAAGCGTTCGCCAAGTAGCTGAAATTCCTTAGTAAGCCCACACTTTTTACCTTTATTAGCTCCAGTTTCTCTCTTAATGTTCAGTATTAGTTCTTGAGTGTTAGTATCGCTAGCTTGAATCGCGTCAATATAATCTTCCTCCTCAATTCTATTAACTTCTATAGGATTACGGCTTAGAGCATCTACATGACCCATCTTTGTTCCTGGGCGGTATTCTACATTAAAATCATAATCTTGTAGCATGAGCCACCATCTTCCGATCCTAGGAGACATATCTCTTTTTACCCACACAGCGCGCAGAGGGTTACAGTCAGTTACCACGGTGAATTTTATCCCAGAGAGATAGACTCTAAACTTTTGAATACTAAAAACAACTGCCAGAGCTTCTAACTCAAAACTGTGATATTTTTGTTCAACTTCACTGGTCTGGCGGCTGACATAAGCCACTGGCTTCCAGACACCGTCCTTTTGCTTTTGAACCAGAATGCCACCTAAGCCTAGCTTCGAAGCGTCGGTATGCACCTGCGTCTCCAAGGTGCTATCGTACAATGATAACACAGGTTCCTCTGTTAATGCCTGTTTCAGTGATTTGAATGCATCTCCTTGTTGTTTTTCCCAATGCCGACTACCATAATTCTTAGTGAGTTTAGTAATCGGTTGAGCTACACTAGCAAAGTTCTTGACGAATTTTTCTGAAGTAACTAGCCAGGCCGATGAATTGTCGAACCTCATGAACATTCGTCGGAATTTTTAATTGTGCAACGGCTTCAACTTTCATTCGCGAAGGTTTCATTTCTCCATTGCCCATCTCATGTACCAAATACTCAATAGAGGTCATTAAAAAGCCGCATTTCTCCAGCATTATCTTAAGACCAGCTTCTGAGATTAGTTTAAGAACTGTTCTAAGATTTCTCAATCCATCATCTACGTCATTTCCTTCGACATTCATCAACCGTGTGGCCCGGAAGCTCACAGAAGGAACATTTCTTAGACTGATTACGTTTCTTAAAGCAGTCTGCCTCCACGTGACCAACACGATGACAAAAGTGACAACGTCGGTCCTCCTTGGGTTTAGTTGTTGTGTCAGTCACCGTAGACTGCAGTCTCACCTTCCTGGCTCTACAGGTTCTTGCTTTGTGTCCCTTTTGCCCACACACAAAACATGAGCCCTCAGTTCTTCTTGAGACGTCGCTAGATTTCCTTGTCTCAAACTGGACGTTACCTTGATAGATGCTCGCTAGGTAGCTTAATAATGTTGTAGTATCCCGACAGCCCGCCGAGACAGCACCGACTTCAATCATTTTATCGCCGATTGTACCTATAACCGCTTCTGTGATTACGTTGTCCGGCAAGCCGCACGACATTCCAACGCCCAATTTTTTGTAATAAAATTTGATTGGGTCTTCATCTACCTTCCTTACTTCATTCACCAGAGCACGCAGCATGGTCAATGTGTTTCTAGTGAATGGGAAAGCTTTAGTCAGTCGGGCTTTCCAATCATCCCATGGTACATCATAATCCTCCAAACGCTCGTACCAATCTCTAGCGTAACCACGAAGTTTTGCAGTGCAATTACAAATTATTGTTCTCTCATCCCACCCGTACATTGTAGCGATGGATTCAATGTTTCTCACCCAGTGGTCTATAGATACTGGGGAGGTCTGCGGGTCGAACTCAGGTATAGCATCATTGCGCCCGAGATAGCGAACTACGTGCCCTATAGTTGGCGTTGTGGAACGGATCTCCTTAGTGGCGCGCCATCTGCGCTTATGGTTACGCCGAACGTTATTATCTTCAGAGGAAGATGACGAGGATGAGGAACTAACACGCTTGGGACGTTTCTGCTTTTTGTGCCGCCCCATTTTAACAGTATACTAAACTATATAGTTACTATATATTATAACAATACAAACGAGTTCACTATGAGCACTCTATAACTTTATAATTATAACTCGTGTCCCAGCGTTTAATTCGCTTCAAACTGTACAAATGTCTATGTAGTATAACAGAGGAACAATATGAAACAAAGAGGCAATAGTCCTATGAACAATAACATGAAACGGGCTCACCAAGTCCTCAGGTACTTATAATGTAAACATCGGGGTACACTGGGTTGCGCGGATGATGACGCAATCGGGCATCGGGTGGACAAGACACGGGTCTCCTCCGGTAACTGCGTACTTGCGCAATCGTAGTGCTTTGTTCTACAACTGCATAATAGTCACAAAACACTAACTTCACTGCACTATAAATTCATTAGATCGATGAGCGCAAAGTTCTGATCTCACTTCTGACTAATAGAATCTTAATAAAAACACATAGGTTTACAAATCATTTACTAGCACAATGTAATATTCTATACAGGCGAGGTATTGTGACAGCGGTCAAATGAAGACTAACTCGGCACCATCGAGTACATACAGTGCTGCCGCACAATGTAACGTGAGAAACTAGGGTCGACACTTTTTGACTCTAACAGAAGATAATCCTCAAGTGTATGTTGAGACACCATTACATCCAGAAAAACTGACTGTTTGGTGTGCTTTATGGGCTGGTGGAATCATTGGTCCGTACTTCTTTAAAAACGATGCTGGCCAGAACGTTACAGTCAATGGTGACCGCTATAGAGCCATGATTACTGACTTTTTCGTTCCTCAATTGAACAACCATGATGTGCAGGAGCTGTGGTTTCAACAAGACGGCGCAACATGTCACACAGCTCGTGCCACAATTGATTTACTGAAGGAAACGTTTGGTAACCGCATAATTTCACGTTGCGGACCCGTGAATTGGCCTCCAAGATCGTGCGATTTAACGCCGCCAGACTATTTTCTGTGGGGATATGTGAAGTCGCTAGTCTACGCCGATAAGCCCGAAACGATCGACCACTTGGAGGACATTTGCCGCGTTATTGACGATATACGGCCACAAACGTTGGAAAAAGTTATTGAAAATTGGACCTCCAGATTGGATTACGTCCGAGCCAGCCGTGGCGGTCATATGCCAGAAATCATATTTAAATTAGAATGCCAAAAGATTATCTTTTGAATAAAGTCAATTTCATGTCAATTTTAAAAATTCAGCCTTGTTTTATTCCATTTCAAAGTTCTATACCTTTAAAAAAAACACCCTTTACTTACAGTCAACATTAATGGAGCGTGTCTTCTTTATAGCGCCGCGTACGGACATGCGGCGGTGCAACGCGCGCACGTTTTGCCCGCCGGCCAAACGGTTCAAGTACGATACTTTGTTGCTGAGAGATTTCAAAAGATGCTCCTCTAAATAGCTTTGCACCTGAGAGTTTAGTTCTGAAATAAACAACGTTTTTAAAGCAAAACATTATGAAACCCCTTTATGTATTCTATAGCAAAGTATGTCAGTGAATACTGGCATATTCTACCATCCTGATTTCTGAAAGCATGTGTTCATATGTAAAATGTTAAGTGAACCGATCAGGCCTGGTCAGGGGATACTTTCAACACTGGGGACAAAGTTTTATAGCTAATAGACCATATTAAAACGCAACAAACCTAACAGCAGTTAATGAACGCATCAATGTTCACCAATTAATTTTCTCAGTCACTGTAATTACTACAGTCAAGAATTTATTTATTGATGGTACACAATACGGTCCTTAGTCAATCTTTGGACACAGCTTCTGGCCTTACATTAACAAGACCAATAAGTTACGTCCACATCATGCTTTTCGTAAACATATACTTACAGCAAGGGCGTCGCCAAGGGGCAGGGGAGGGCAGTTTCCCCCTCTAGAGATTAAAAAAAATGTATTAGTAACTACAATTCATATTTCTCCCATCCTCTCCTCATCTTGCCCCCCCCCCCCCCCACCCCGATCCATTAGCTGGCGACGCCCTTGACTTACAGCACAATATTAATAAGTCTGTAAGTAGTATATAAAATATAATCCAATTCAATCACAACTCTAGGGAACTTACTGTTTCCTTTCTAAATTTACCTAGTATCTTATCGAATATATCTGTACTTGGATGAGAATGCACGCGAATGTTATATTGTTAGAAATTCTTACTACAGGATCGTAAGAATCTACATTGATAGTGTGAATTGAATAGCTGTAGTTATATCTTATCACAATTGATGCAATTGACGTTGTTCTAAAGTTATCTTTAATCCTAAAGTTATCTAACTTTGTTAATTTCAAAGTAAAAGAACCTGAGAATTCACTTTAGTTTCATTCTCCCACAAAGTTACTTACTGTCAGGATAGCCATCCTCTTGACTGCCAAGGAAACTCAAATTGGTAATGGCACTTGTACTTAAAAAGTCACCCAGGTTCCCCAGGGTGACTCTAGTGCCGTTAATGTAGCCTGATTTGAGTTTCTTCATCGTGGTTATCATGGCCATTGGAATTTTGTCCTGATCTGCAATGTACATTTTTTGTAGCGTTATGTCAAATATAGCATAACTGAAATTAGCTTCGAAAGCAACAAGGATTTTATGAAATCATGAGAACATCTTTTTGTTAGTCATGGGTGGCGAATCATTCATAAATATCTCAAATACATAAATAGTTAAGCGATGTAATTTATAGCAATCAATTAATAGTCTTTTTAAAAAACTTAGTATTCAAATGTGCTCTAAAATGAAAATTTATGAAGATTAAACTGCAAATATAAACTGAATACTTTTTATTGAAGTTCAGAAGAACTGGATGTAAATTAAGAATAAAACATTCTTTTATGTACTATTTTGTATAAATAAAGAGTACATATAATAAGAGTACATATAAAATTGTACATATAATATCTTTAAAGCATTTATTTAGAAACATAATTACAGTAAGTAGAAAGAAACGATTTATTCCACGTTCACCAGATTCTCACTTTTGCCAGATGTTAATTTACTTCGACATTCGCCAGAACCCAGAAACTTTTTGAAAAACTGGCAACAATGGAATTGAAAGACAAAAAGAAATTATTGTTTTACAAATGACATATACAATCAGAGTGATGAAAGAAGATAATAATAGTAATTATCATGCAATAATATCAGGTTTTTATTAACATTTTAAGTGTGGCCAGTGAATCAAGCAAATACTTCATGTTGATACTCTTAGTACATGCATATACATAAGAAGTACCCCAGTAAAAAAATCTGGAAAAAGTGTAATTCCATTTTTGTTATATCTGGTGAATGTGGAATTCTGAAAAAAGTGGTATCTGGTGAATGTGGAATAAATAAAAAAAAAAAACATTATGACGATGTTAATAGTTTATCAATTATCAACTTATCAATAAACCACTTTACATCAAATACTGAGGCAATCAGAGTAAACTGTTCTAAAAATCCAATAAATATTAGGTATTTATGTACTGTATGCATGTGAAACATGGTTTCTAAATTATGTCATAAAAAAAATTTTATATTAAAAGAAAAAGAACAGTAAAACACTGTGACCTTACTTTCTTTAGGTAGAAAGATTTAAAGGAAGAAATGTTTATCCTAACAAAAATAGAGAAAGTTAAAGTTTGTATAATTTTGTATAATCATTGCCAATGTTTTAAGTTACCTAACATATACTGCGTGGCGAGTAACGTGATCGTCGGTCGACCAAGCATTTGCTTCCAGCTCATTCCAAGGAAAGCGACGTTCGCCATGAAAGTGCTCGCGAGCAGCGCCGGGTCGCGCGACATGTAGTATTCCTCGTAGTCGAAGTTCTATGGCACATGCGGGGTATTATCACACCGGGAAACTTGCATGTTTAAATTTAATGATACTCGAGAGTGTAAACCTGCTAAATCCATTTTGTATCGTTATAACGTTTTTAATACCATTCGAAAGAGTAAAAAATAAATACACAATCGAGAAATAACAGCCAGTCAGTTTTCTTTTTAAATTGTCAAAAACGCGTGATGAGTAAAACTGTCAAATCCATGACTTCAAAAGTTCGCAGCCAACTCCTTGTAAACTGCCATTTTGTACTGAGTTTTCGGTACCGGCACGTGTGCTCCTGCAAATAATTACTTTTTTCTGTGATAATAGTGTAAATGAAGGTTTTTAGAGTTATGGGATTTTAGGTAATTATCTAGTTCAAACGTAGTGTATAATTTTAATTTTATTTAACCTGCTCTTGAAAGTATTATTTACACAATTCGTTATTTAATACTTTATTTTTAGATGTTATCGAGAAATCATTGGCGTGGCCGTAAAATCCTGGACTTGTGTGCAAGTAAAGAAGAACAAAATCGACAAAAAGCGCCGGCACCATCTCAAGCACCTATTCCCGAAGAACGGTCTGATGGCACCTAAATCAAATATTAGTAGTTTGTACTAGAACGAAGCTCCAAATACACAACCTTGCCTTTTATAATTTAAATAACAAAAATGGCTACTGTTATTTATGGAACGAAACCGAAGGAGGCTTGAATTCTGAAGAGTTTGCAAGTATTTGGGTTAGCTTAATTGAGAAAAAGATTTTACAAAATGAAACAATGAAACCAAATAAAATATTTTTTTATAGCGATGGTTGTACCTTACCTATCAAAATAGAAACTGTGTAATGTCTAATGCATTGCTATGTACGGCTATGAACAACAACATGATAATAGAACAGAAATTTCTTGAAATTGGGCATACACAGATGGAAGCCGACAGCATCCATTCCTCTGTTGAACGGGCTCTTAAAAACATTAATATCAATGTGCCTGCGGAATACATTTGCATCTCCATTTGCAGATCAGCACGAAAACACCCCAGACCTTACGATGTAACTTACTTAAACCATAGTTTTTTCAAAACCTTTGATGAAGTAGGTTTTTTCAAAAGCATTCGTCCTGGGCGTGGTAAAGGTGACCCTAAAGTTACTGACATAAAAGCTCTTCGGTACACTCCCAAATGGTGATGTATTCTTTAAATTAAGATTCACAGAAGAATGGACCGTACTACCGCAACGAAAATCACCAGCAATTACTGCTTTGCCTTTTGATGCACTTCGAAATCAGCACCTTACTAGAAGGAAAATAACAAAAAGAAAGTTCGATGACTTGCAGTATTTAAAAGATACGTTACCTGAAGACTACCGTAATTATTACGATAATTTACTTCATGACTAGTTAGTTAACTAATATTGAGACTGATTATAACATTTATGTACATTGAGACTGAGATACGTTTGCCTAACTTACCTACCTAATATGATTTTTATTAGTTAAGAGAAAACTTTAATTATTAGTGTAAAACAGTTTAAGTTAGCTTATGCTAAAAGAGAAAATAATATGTTAATATATATATATATATGAAGTCTACTTTTTGTTAATTTTGAGTTTTTTGTTTTGTTTTAAAATTAAGAGAAGCTATTATAATGTGACTTTGTTAAGATAATTAAGTTTTTGTCAATTTCAAAACTGAAAAAAATATTCTAAAATGTGAAATGTTGAATTTAATTAAGATACAATAACTTTATAACTGTAAAAAAGAGTTTTGTTTTATAATTGTTATTAAAACTAAATTTATAATTTTGCATTAGTCAAGGTAAAAATATTTTTGTTTACGGAAAACCTGCTAAATCCTATATTAAAAATTGTATTTGATTACAAAAACCTGCTAAGTTACAAAAGTGGTTATAAATAAATAAATACTGAATTTACAGAATACAAATAAATATTCAAAAATGTAAAAATCTTTTCTTATAATAAATTCATATTTTTTTAAGAATGTTTTTTGTCTCCTGACAATTTACCTAATATGCTGTTAGCAGGTTTACACTCTAAGCCGACGATAATTGAACAGTGGTAAGGCAACATTGCATATCACTTGTTAAAATGTATTCACTAAATTTAATAAAGATTACTGAGATAGATATTATTTTCATTAAGCGTAGAGGGGGTCTACTCCTAAATCACAAAAACGAAGTTACGGCCGATATTTCGGACGATTTTACTATGAAAACATTTCGATAAATCGGCCCGAACGAATTTCATTTGACATGCTGCGCTCCTGAGATGCGCTACTAAGTTTGAGTACCACTGCAGAAATACCATCTGGTCCACTCGACATCCGGACATCAAAGAGATGCAAGAGCTCGCGGGACTTCACGTTGCGTGAAATAGATGTCTGGCATGGACATTATACACTGCGAGATCGTGGACGGTATGGCACCCCCATCGTTCAAAGTCGACTTAGAGGCAAGGAAGTTGTCCAGTAGATCAGCCTTTGTACTGTGAGCCAGTGCAACATCGTGTCTCCGTAGTGGTGGCAAGGACGATCGACAGTAGTTATTCTCAGCAGGTTTGGCAAGCCACCAGAAAACCCTACTCCCAAAAGGGTAGCTCGCTAACCGTACACCAATTCTGCTGATGTGCTCAAACTTAGCCTTGGCTGTCGTCTTCTTGTTGGACCTCGTGACAGCATTGAACTAGTTCCTCGAATAAGATTCGGATTCTAAACATTCGGATCGCCAGAAGCCCGTGCTTCAGCCGAGGTCCTGTATGCGGCGTGATATCAGCCTATAACGTCTAACTGCGTGGCACGCACCTCTCTTGCAAATCATTAGGGGTTTTCGGGCCATAACGCAGGCTCAGTGTGGATTAGTGAATACACACACATACTAAAAAATTTTTTTTTCTTTCTCAAGCATGCGGACGTGGCGATGTTTTCCTTCACCGCCGAGCCAATTTTTAATTCATGCTTATGTAGAACAGCAATGGTACAGGCCGAGGATTTCAATTAACGACTTCACGAGTGAAGGTCGAGAATAGACATCCCTAGGCTATCACTGCTCTAATCTGTAGATTGTTCACTTTTTGTATTGTTTACTATAATATGACCTTTATTAATCACGTAATCTTTACTAAATAACTTCACGAATACTAAAAGTTTCTCACTACAGATATCGTATTAAAAGTAAATCATACACAATACTAAACATAAATAATAGATTTTTAAAAACAAGATAAATACAGATTTATTGATTAGTCAACGCTACAAAGAAATATTAAATGACATAAAAAATCAGATAAGTACAAGGATGGGTAAAAATACAAGGATATGTTATGTGTAATACAAGGATGGGGTTACACAGCAAGCATGTTACACGCAACATAAAAGTTATAGTACCTAAATACGTTTGATTCAACGTCAACACAACAAGCGGGCGACCAAGGAGGTTTTGCCAAGAGGACTTCAAAAAATTAATTTCAGCTTTGAGCGTATCAACCATCAGTTCGTAGTCGGAAGCAATGTAGTAACGCTTCATGTCAGAAAACTATACAATACAAACAAAATAATTAGTACACTTGCTGAAATAAATTTAGAATAAAAAAGATATATAAATAAAAGAAACAATAAGCATGCAGAGGCAAATCTGCCCTCCTTAGAAAAAAAGGCACAAAGAAGTGCTGTTTGATGACACTCTAGAAACTTGCAATATTTTTTGCAAATGCAGCAATATGCAGCCAGAAACATAGGATTTTGGATAAAACAAAAATAATAGCTATTGTTTATTCTGAATTTCCCAATATATTCTATTCTCAAAGAAACAAGTGATCGCCATCCGTCCAATGTAGCATAACACAGCGTTAATTGGTCATAGAGGAACGCTCCCTCTCGTAATTGCTCAATAGGTGAAATCACGTGATATAACTTTTTTTATTAACTTGAACCGAGTTAAGCCTTTATTTTAGGAGGGCAGAAAAGGGCAGTTGACTGTACTTGAAATTGATATGTTTTAAGGTTTATTCGCCTAATAGAAAAAATAAACACCCATATTAAAAATATTTTTCAAATTCATTAGAAAAATAGGTAGAATTGAGCTAGATATGAATTGAGCATAGAACTGGGAATTGAGATATGAAGACTTGAGAATATTTTAGCTAATATGTTACCCTTAACCTATGTCACTATCTCTGTTATGCGTGGATGTAATAACACTGTTGTGTAACGTCACTGACACAGCAGCGCTGTCCTTCTTAATCTTGTGAATTATATGCCCAATAACTTAGTTATTTTTAAAAGATTTTCATGTTAATTTTAAGGGTTGATGTCTAGTATCATAAGTTATTTAACTATACGATTATTTAAATTGTCAAATACTCTATTACAATCACTTGGAACTATAAATGTAAAAGCACTAAAAAAATGTAAGTGCAAGAACGTCACAAGTAGCTGAAGTGCGAGACCAATAAATCTTATCAGCGAAAAATCGTCTAAAAAACCTTTAGCTTGCACATGCATGTGTATCATTTTTATATCTGTTGGTTTATTATTACAAGGCAAGATCAAATGTTTATTTATCAACTAATGTAATGAGTAACTTGGATTTACTTAGATAATTCGTAGTAATATTAAGAAAACTTTACATTATTATGATTTGTTAGGTGTCGTCTATAATATAGACTATATTATTAAACGTCTGTAATCGTAGGCGGCCCCTTTACCGTCCACTGATGAACATAGGCCTCCACGTGCACATTATCTTGTGCATGAGGGATTTATCACCATAAGCATGTAGGCTACCTACTCTAGCCATAAATATTGTTACAAAGAAAACTGATATTTTTTTACATTACTATTTTATTAGAAGAATTTGTGTTATTTTAGAAATAAATAGGTAGGTACAAGAAGCATTTTAAAAATATAACGATTATTCGAAATGGTCACCATTTGCTTTTATACAGTTTTTCAAATGTTGTGGCCAGTTTTCGATTGAAACACGAACTCTTTCCATGGGAAAATTGGCAACTGCCACCTTTATGGTATGTTTTAGGGATTCAATATTGTCATAGCGTTTAGAGCATGCCATGCTCTTTAAACCAGACAATAAATCATAATCGAGCGTATTAAGATCAGGACTACATAACGGCCAGTCTGCAGCTCTAATGAAGTCGGCAATATTACTTTCTAGCCATGTACCTACCAATAGCCCGGTATACAAACATTCGGCTAATACCAAGCGGATGGAGTTTAAAAAGAAAATTATGATAAACGAGAAAAAGCATTTATTTTTCACGTGAGAATGACAGATTCCAAATTTAAATGTATTTTATTTTTTATTATAACGGTATTTATGGCCAGACTAAGTATATACAAAGAGAAAATTGAGGTCTAAACGTTATTGTAATAACAAAGAAAAAATAGAGAAAATTAAAGAAAAATACAACTGAAATAGAGGAAGAGAGTGCAAAAGATTACATTTTCTAAAACCGGCCGACACCACACACAGCCATATTACATTAGGGGATTACTAATTACATTATTAATTGTTATTATAGGTTTATATTGGTGGATTTATTGAACTACTACAAAGAGAGAAGATTTTTGTTGATGGTGAAGTATTATTTTAATTTTCTATATACTGTTGAAACTTATAATCAAAAAAACTGTCGACAGAATTGAAAACTTTATTATGTGATTATAAAAGCTCACATTGGCTTTCGTCTTAATTTTTTATCAACAGATTTATATGACGTGTAAAATGTGTATATTAGATAGATAATTATAGATTATATATTAGATATACTTATAGGTATATATGTTTTTGTAATTTAAGAAAACAACATGAAAAACTTTTAAGACTTATAAACAATAAAGAATATTTATTTACCTGTGGTGTGAACGCAAATATGCGATCCTGCAAAGAGTACAATTTGCTTGTACTGAGGATGCCGACATCACGTGACTTTCTGCCTGACAAACCCAACTTCTTGTTTCTACCTGGAATTAGCATTATAATATTATATATGTATAGTAGCATTATAATTGTATTTCTTAATTTCACTTAATGCTTGAATAATTAATTGATTTATGGATGAATAATTAATTAATTGACAGTGGTCGCATTGAAATGAAGATTTTTATATGTACGTGAACACTATAACAGTAGCTGATTTCGCAGTTTTCACATATTTTATATAAGTATGTGAATATGTATGTATGTATTAAACTACATACATAGTCACATATTTATGTATTAAACTGGTCTTAAAAGCATTTATTTACATGTTTTAGTTTACTTGACAGTGTCAGCTGGTGACCATGGTAAACTGGAAAAAATTATAGGACAATAAAAAAGGTAAACATATGTGTTTAAGACTTATTTAATTGATACTAGACATCTGTCTATTATCTATTTATCATTCATTATCTATTAAACTACCTATAGTCCGATTTTTAGTTCTATGAAATTTTGACAGATGTCATTTTATAACATTCCAGTTGTCTTTACCTTTTTACCCACTAGGGAATGGATATAGTATAATTATGGATTTAGGGTAAGATAAGGTATGTCTGTGTATTCCTTTGTTGTCACTTTTCTCTGAAACGGCTGGACCGATTTTGAAGCGGTTTTTTGTAAACATTTAATTCTACCTTGGAGCGTGCTTGAGAATGATGTTAAAAATGAATAAATTTAGGGTTCTATACGAAAACTTGTTGTAAATGTTATTTTCAAGAAAAAACATAATTGATAATGATAATGAATAATATTACCCGTAAAAATCAAAATGTAACTAACATTGTTTGTTCTAATTACGTTATAGCAAGGTTTATGTGGAGTACAATAAAATTGGAAAGTCAGATAGCTCTTAGTCTATTTACTCTCCTTTGGTATTGGTATTACGGGCATGGTATTTATAAGAAGACAGCATATGCAGTAATGTGTAATAAAATTAATGAATTTCTTGGGTCAACAAGTAACTATTAAAATAGATGAGACTTACCCAAATATGTATACAAATGGCTAAGCACCCTCGCTGGTTGTACTTCGATTGGTGCCACTTCACTAATTGTTTGCACATGAAGATCATGCTCCAATAACTTGTCTCTTATCTCATTGTCCTCAGCCAGGATTACAATCTGGACAACTACATCTGGCTTCTTCTCGGAGCACAGTCTCCTATTTAGAGGGTCTAATTCACCTACTGCTAAGAACCCCTGCAATATCAATCAAATCCTATTTATTGTCTATCTATTACACGATGAATGACACAGAGTTCAAAACAACAACCAGATAGCTTTCTTTACTTTTGGATAAGTGTAAAATGTTAAATGAATGATTAAATGTCTTGTCTTACTCACTTCCTGCAACAACTTTCCAAGTATGTACAGTGATTGTGCCCAAATAAAAGGACACCTGCCAAGTGGTATGCGTTCTTGACTCCCAGGGTCAGACTGTTCCTGATTAGCCTTGTCAGCGGGTACAGCATACAGCTCTGGGACGAGCCTGATGCCATCATTTTTCCTCAACATTATCTGCTCAAGCTTCTGCATATAATCACTTACATTAGCCTTATCTCCTTGAAAGCAATAGTCAAGAATCAGGTAGCTAAAGAATAAAGGCCATTCACATTCAATATTCTCAAACATCCTCAGCTCCCAAGGTTCATAATACAGCCTGTTAGGGTCCTCTTTAGGTGTCCTGTGACCATCTCTCAGAAATCTCTTGCAGCCATACTTTCCTTGCAATTTTGTCACAATAGCTTCTCTAGTCTTAGCTATCAATTGTGGATCATCTACAGCAAATGCTGGGTAGCTTATAATTGATAATATGCCGGAGTCTAGTTCTTTACTATTTGACTCTCTTGGAAGCATTGACTGCAAAACAGCCTGGCATTTTTGGGCATCATCAGCCAAAACATGAATTACACTGGAAGGCCCTCCTCGGGCTCCGAAAAGATCCAGCTCATTCATAGCCTCCAAAGCTGCCTTGGCCATACCAATAGAGCTAGCATTTAGCTCGGGCAGACCATGATTGGTCTTATCACCTCTTTCCCAAATGCCATAATCAGGGATACAGTAGGCTGATTCAATGTAAAATACTAAGTTCTGGATGAAAGCAACTTCATCAAGTGAAAATACAATCTGAAGACCAGATGCTGTCATCTGAGCAAGTATAAGGAGGTATAAAGAAATAGCATCTATTTGCAAGTGGCCCCATTCATTGTCTTTGACTACAGTTCGACCAGTTGTAGATGAATATTTCGCATGAAGTGAATCTAAATGGTGTTGAGTTATTTTGAATTTTTCAACTTTGTCCTTTTGTTGCATCATAGCCATTAACAGGCCTGTAAACAGAATATAAAGGTAAACATTAAATAAGTAATTTATCAAGGTCCAATAAGCTGTTGAGAAATTGATAACAAAGTATTTATTATACGTCTCCAAATAAAGTAAACAACTACTACCTCTCATCAATTTGACACAACTTTGTTCTAGCTCATATGTTTTGGCACGATCTTCATCTTGATCTGCGATCTTCTTGAAGGCCATTGAGAGTCCCCATACTGCCAAAATACAGTACAAATTATCCCTGACCCATGCATGATCATTATCAGGACTTGCAGGGAATAGGCCCGTGACCGGTTGCTGGTGGTCTAAAATTAGTTTTTGCACTACTCTTTGATAATAATCTAAACGAACCCCAGAATTACTACGGGTTCTCATTTTGTAACAAACAATAGGATACAATAGTTAGGTAAATATTTTTGAGTACATTTCTTTTCTGAATTAAAATTTAAATTAATATTTTTGATAGTGTCATTTGAAAGTCGCAATTGTCAATCAAAGTAAAATGGTAAGCCTGAATTCCAAAACGTACAATAATTAAAGCGCAAATTAAATAATTAATTAAGTATATTAAATAAGCGCAAATTAAATGAGTCCAGCGAACATTACTGGTGCAGGTAGAAATGTAAAAGTCTTATTTAGAGAGATATACGCAATCTGCTGCAAACGCTCTTTATATTTTTTTTTGCAATCATAGATTTTTATAATTTAATACCAATTACCAATTAGAATTGGTATCAAATTATAAAAATACCACAGATGAATGGAGCAAATTGTAATTTATCAATTACTATTTTTTTTTTAATTATAATTGTGCCTTTGTGCGATGGGAAGGGTCCGGTTTATAGTTGACGCGATGTACGTTATCTTGTCTATGAAAAGAAAAATGAAACGTCATTCAATAGTGAACAATTCACAATGATTCCATCTGTGATATTGAATCACTTATCCGCGCTCAGAGGTCACCCCGCGCGCGTGTCGATCAATTCACGAGACACGAGTCCTCGAAACAGTCGGGCATGAGACTCATGAGTTAATTGAATCAGTCTGTCCCTGGGGTACTCGCGCGTGTACTCTCTATCACTTGACGATTGTTTTGTTTCATTTTGTAACACGATTAAGAGTTCTCGGTAGTTTTTGATTGTAGACAAAGGTGCCTAACTTTTTATTTATTAAAATAATATGTTAATTTTGTTAGGTGTTTTTTTTCGCAAGTTCTTTGGTGGTATTTTTACTTGCATTCAGAATTGGCATAATTCTAACAAAGTGTTTTAAAACACTTGTTTTTAACAGTGTTTCTAAAAAATGTATTAAAGACTAGTTTAAGATGGACTGTCAGGATAAGAACGTGAAAAAAAAACATTTCAAACACCTGTGAGTTTTGTCTAAGGACAATAACTTTGGTTTGCAGTTCCCATATAATATGTACATAATGTGTATACATATATTATGGGAACAATTGATCTGTAGCTTTAATATATAGTGTAGGGTAGGTATTATAATTAGGGTAGGTACCTGATATATCTGCCCTCGTATTATGAGATCTTATTTCCAGGCAACTTCCGCTGTCAGACCTTGTACCTTGATTTTTGCAATACCCACGTTCATTGAATATATTTTTAAATAATCTAGTGAATATTAGGCTAAGCTACAAGTAGGTTCGTAATGAAAAATATCATGGAACAAAATTGATCGGCATCGAAGCTGCTTAGAAATAAAGGCTGTATTGTATTTTATAATTAAAAATTAGATATATCTTTTAATAAAAAATCAGGATTGGTAGATAATGCAAGCATCGTTTATTAAAATAGACAGATTATAAAAAATATTAAGATAAGAGACTAGAACGTATTTATTACTTATTTAAATGTTTCGGCGACAAGTTCTGCAGCTTTTTCAATACCTAGTCGGTTCCAGATTAGGTCAGAGTGTATGAAGCCAAACGTTGAGAACAATTGTTCTATTCCTGCGCTGAAAGCCACAGCGGTATGCAGTTGCTTACCTAATTCTATAGTTGTGTTGTTGATTTGTGCCCATAAAGATAGCCACCATTCTAAGGCATTGACGATTTTGATGACGTGTTCTTCAAATACGAAGCTGTGAAATGGCGCTGTCATTGCCTTGCATTTAATTACATTTGACATTGTTCTTTATAGTAAGTTTCTATGTACTACATTGAATTGGGTCCAATAAATTCGGTACAAAATGTGCTGGTGTCATTACCATTTCATTCGAGTGATTGAATCAAGTTATAGAACTAGTCTGATTTTTATTGAAGTCAGGCATATGACATGTAGAACTGTCAAACGTGAAATTTATATGATGATGACAATTTATTGACAGTTCTACATGTCATACCCCTGACTCGAATAAAAAATTCGACTATAAAAGTTGTCGACTATAAAATTCGACTATAAAATTTTAGTGTTGAATTGTTGAACGAGTGGAATTAAATAAGACTTCATTCATTCGCCCGTTGCCAGAGACTAAACGTTTGTCGTTCGCCCGACCAATTGATACGGTCGGTGAATTTATAAGTCTGTGATTGAATCATTTATCGCGGCGTGATTCGGTCAGTCAGTTGTCAGTTGCGTCAATCAGTACTGATTGACACACCTCTACAGTCACGTCTTACTTTGCTTTTCATACATTTTATAACAAACTGTACATAAACATATTGAATATTCTTTTTAAATTCGTTTGTCGAATAAAACGTTCAACCGTGCACTCAATGTTCAGGAAGGAAATGTTTTGATAATTTTTATTGTTTTCTACAAAAATAATTCAAGATGTTCCTTTATTTTTTTATGTTCAATATTTTGCTAATAACATCGACTTATGGAGGTAACACGACGCTAACGAATATAGACCAAAATAAAACTATACCTGTCAAGGAAAATCCGAATGACAAGATAAACTACAATAAAAATAATGTAACCTTAGTTAGCGAGGGAGGTTCGTTAGGAACTGAAAGACCTTCGTACACTCTGCCGAAAGAAAACCACACACTTTTGAGTTTGGACAAGGAATTAGGCAAAAACAAAGAAAAACCAGTTGTACCTAGAAAGGGAGTGCAGTATGATGCACCTGAAGATAATGTTGCTGAAAAAAATATAGCAGAAGGTAAACAGAATACTTCACACATGACTCATGTAATTTCTAATGATAAATTGGGAAAAGGTAAGGTAAAACCTGTAGTGCCCCGAAAGGGAGTAGAATACAAGTTGGTTGATGAAAATGTTGCTGAAAAGAACTTGAAGGTAGAAAAATACAATCATTCAGCCATTGGGCATAATATTTCGAATGACATTTCTGCTCAAAATAAGTCTTTAGTAGAATCAGCACAGATATCAGAAAAAAATAATGAAACCAATGTTAATAAACCCTTAATACTAACATACGAAGCTTTAAGCAAACTATATAAGGGTTCCCAGAATGACAATATAGACTTACCAATTATAAAATCATCATCTAAATCTTTAGTCTCAGATCAGATGCCATCCCCTAACAATGGTCCAACTTATAAAACAGTTCCTATGAGTGCTAGTAGGCATCCAGGGATGATAATGCCAGTTGTGATAACAATACTAGTAGTGCCAATGTTTGCAATACTCGGCTATATGGCCTTACGACGAGGACAAGAAGCTTGGAAAAATAGACATTATAAGAGAATGGATTTCTTGCTTGATGGAATGTACAATGATTAGAAAATAAAACAAAACAACAGAAAGCTTTATGCCAGTGATATAATGTGATGATATTACAAAGGATATACCTAGATGGCAAAGATTAAATCTTAAACAATATATTTATTTATTTAATTTATCTGTACAATGTTTGTTTAATTATTTGTTCTGTAAAAAAAAATATTCTACAAAAGTTACAATTAGGTGATAAGAAAAATTTTAGTTACTTGCTCAACTTGTTTTGATAAATATGATCAATAAGCAATTTATGGTGCTTCCACTGTGCCTTAATGATATTTTAATCTAATAAATGTTGAACAAAGTGTATATTATAAATTGAAAAATATTTTTATAAATTATTGATTAATAGATATGAATATTTTCAGATTTTATATGAGTAAAATGTGTGTTTATCAAATGTTATACTAGTAATGATGACAATAATGTAGTACAAGATGTTTTTTGAAAGTTATTCTCACTTTTACTAATTATTTTATGTTTCTTTATTATTTACTAGTTTTTAAGTGACTATATGTAGATATTATTTGTATAGTTGACAGCAGGTATACAAGTATATTTAAGAGTTAAAGGTAACAGCACAATAGTAAACAGAGTACTTTATTTATAGCTACATTTTTATATATCATTGCATGCTGGGCAACTATATAATAGTATCTGTTATATAATAAAATCTTTCTGCAATACCTTTATATTATTAATTTTCACATATTCTATTTTATATGTTCTATCTTATGATTATATGGTCCTCTACTTATTTGATTAATTGCAGTTTTAGGTCTAAAATAACATTTTGCTATAAAATTTGAGGCTGTTTATTACCACATTAACAGATAAATTATTATATATACAAAATGATTATATTAGTTATTAAATTATTAAATGAGTTTTAAAATAAATTATAGTGTTAGACATTTTGAGGGGAGGGGGATTGTTACCTGGGAAGGTACCTACCTATTCTTTATTGTACACCACAGATAGACACACCACAATAATGGAAAAATATAATAAAATAATATACAAAAGGTGGTCTTACCTTTAATATTGATAAACGATCTATTCTCCTTAATCTGTGCTTTAGTTAAGACTTAAATAAGTACCATTTAGGTGCAATTAAGTATCATACTTATACATACCTATAGCTATCTAATATAAATACTAATATATGTATATAGGTACCTACATAACATAATCACAAACATTTAGAACTACATACATCGACGGCTCCCACGTTCAAAACGACATGTCGAAAATTACCAATTCAGGAGAGACAATTCAAGTTTTTATATATTTATAGATTCAACATTAAAAAATATAATTCCTGTCGTATTCTGTGTAAAACTTCAGTATTTCTGTGTTATTTGCAGAAGTATATGCAAATAAAATATATTGAGTTGTATACACAGATAAGTACCTACACATAGCACTGTCTACTTCATTTGGAATAGTGCGCCACGGGACCATGTTCGCGGACAAGTCGTTACGTCGTTTCCAGGGAACTCTTGATGTGTCCAGTATCCTGTACTTAAATCGAGTTAGGTCTATATTCTATTTATAATAAGAGCTAATTAAAGTACCTATACTCCAACTAATAAATTAAAATTACGTTATCTTAAAATTTTACCTAGTATTAAATATTTACTAGGGGATTTTTTCAAATTTGACAATTATTTTAATTTTTTCTCCCCAGTATAAACAGATATATAAGAGGACACCTATTTTTAGGATGTATGGAGGCCTCGGTCTGCCGTATAGCTATGACAGGTCATCAACCTGTCACTGGCATCTGTTTATCTGCCCCCCGACAGAGAACTGCTCAGGACTGACCTCGAGTCACTCCTCGACTTAGGTAACTCAGTTATCCTGGCAGGAGATCTCAATTGCAAGCACCCCAGCTTCAATAGTCATACTTCCACCCGTAACGGAAATCGCCTTTACAGACTTATCGACCTACTCGACTTTGACGTTATAGCTCCCACGACGCCAACTCATTACCCTTCTATAGTTACCCACAGACCCGACGTCCTCGACATCGCCCTTTTTAAAAACATTACCCTACGTCTAAACTCGCTAGAAACCGTTGCCGAGTTAGACTCTAATCACCGCCCCATAATCATGAAATTAGGACGGCAGACCGATTCACCTCCGTTATCGACTGGGCCAAGCTAAAAGAAGCCCTTAAGACTTCTAGTCCTCCCACCTCTATTCTATCCCCGACGACCTGACCAGTGCGGATGACACAAACACGGCGGTCTCTGGACTCGGCAGCCACCTTAAGGATATAATCCAAAGCTCCTCCAGGCGGGTCCCAGCGGCGAACGATCGCCGATGGGAGTTGCCTGAGGACATAAGGCAGCTGATAAGAGCCAAGAACGCAGCTATCCGTGCTTACGACTCCTTCCCCTGTAACGAGAATAGGCGTAGAATGCGAACTTTACAGAGGGACGTAAAGAATCGCATCGCTGAATTCAGAAACGACAATTGGGAAGCCCTGTTGTCAGAGATCTCGCCATCACACACAGCCTACTGGCGGATGGCGAAGTCTATGAAAACAGACAATACTGCATCAATGCCCCCACTGACAAGACCGAACGGTCCTCCCACATTTGACGATGCAGAGAAGGCCGAATGCCTGGCTGATAGCCTAGAGGCCCAGTGCTCCCCTAGCCGCCAGCCGGTTGACGAGTCCCACGTCGACCTGGTTGACGGAGAGGTGAGTCATCGAGCCTCCATCCCTCCCTCAGACTCCCTTCTACCGGTTACGGTATCAGAAATCCAGGAGATTATTCAAAATCTTAAAATTAAGAAATCTGGTATCGACGGAATACCAAAAGTGTTCAAAAGTCTTCCGATCCAATTGATCGCTCTTCTCGCGGCCATCTACAATGCCGCCATGCGGAATCATCTCTTTCCAGTCGCCTGGAAAGAAGCCGTCGTCACCGGCATCCCCAAACCGGGCAAACACCGCTCGGATCCCGCTAGCTACAGACCCATTAGCCTATTGAATACAATGGCTAAAATCTATGAAAGAGTCCTCCATACCTGCCTGCTGAGTCACATTGACTCAAAAGGCCTTTTAATCAACGAACAGTTCGGCTTTAGAGCCAAACACTCCGCAGTCCAACAAGTGCACCGAATAACGGAGCACATACTTTCAGGTCTCAATCAAAAGAGACCTCTCAGAACTCTAGCTGTCTTCTTCGACGTAGCGAGGGCCTTTGATAAGGTGTGGCACAACGGTTTAATTTATAAACTGTACCAACTGGAGGTGCCCGAAAGTCTCATTCTCATCATTAGAGACTACCTTACCAATCGCACCTTTCGCTACAGAGTTGAAGGCACGCTATCCAGCCCCCGCCCAATAAGAGCAGGAGTCCCCCAGGGCTCCGTTCTAGCACCCACGCTCTATTCACTATACTAATGACACACCCCACCCCCCAGGAATAGAGCTCGCCCTCTTCGCGGACGACACCGCCCTCCACGCCTCAGATAGGAACATACGCATGCTCTCTCTATGCCTCCAGCGCGCAATCACCGCCCTAGGCGAGTGGTTTGTGAAGTGGAGGATAGAGATAAACCCGGGGAAAAGTGCAGCCATGTGCTTTCCTCTTCCCATGGTTGGCTGTCGTACTCCTAAGCTCTCCCCTCTCCCGATAACCCTTCTCGGTCAAACGATTCCTCTCGTCAAAAAGACCAAATATCTCGGAGTCACTCTAGACCACAGAATGACCTTCCGAGATCATATCAAAACTGTCCGAAACCGAGCCGCTGTGTTGTGCTCGGTCGCCTCAACCCCCTCATAAGCGGGAAAAGTAAAATGTCGCTCAGAAATAAGTTAACATTATACACATCTCTCGTCCGTCCCATCATGACCTATGCTAGCGTTGTGTTCGCACACGCGGCTCCCTCTAACATCAAAACCCTCCAAAACAGATTCGTGCGCAAGGCCGTGGCTTCACCATGGTACTTGCGTAACGTCGACCTCCACAAGGACTTTGAGCTTCCCTCCATCGTCAAATACATAAAAGACTCTGCCCGACGCTACTATGACGCTATCCCACATCATCCCAATCCTCTGATTGTCTCCTCCCTCACCTACACACCGGACAGGAGTGCCCCTCCCCGCTACCGTCGGCCGCGGCACATCCTGGACGATCCCGACGACCCGATCACCGCTGCCAATGCGGTTCTCACACTGCACTCGAACACGGCACACAGACACCGTCCCCGCCGGCGGAGACGTGGACGTCCCCCCCGATACACCGTTAACACACACCGGCCCTCAGCCAACATGTTCACTAGGTATAGACACGTGCCTGGGCGCTTCTCGCCGACTCGCGACCCCGCGGTATCCCCCCAATGCAACGCCC
The DNA here is from genome assembly GCA_943735995.1 of Sesia bembeciformis. NCBI lineage: Eukaryota > Metazoa > Arthropoda > Insecta > Lepidoptera > Sesiidae > Sesia > Sesia bembeciformis. The sequence goes on along the minus strand of OX031029.1, from coordinate 7,029,482 downwards.
TAAGCCGAGGTCCGTTCCTTCCGGTTTACCGGCGGGGGAGCCCTTAGGCTCGTTGCAACACACACTTTTGCTACTGGGTGAGAGCCTTCTGCGCTCGCCCTAAACTAAACAAGCCCGGTGACTTGAAAGGCCAATAGGGCCACAAGAATTTAGACATTCCGAAAAAAAAAGGATTTCCCTAAGTTGGAGTATAAACGGATATTTAGTAGTTTTTCGCATAAAAATATTAAATAACACTACCTGTAATTCCTACCACATTATACTCTAAATTTTATATAATATAACAACGAAAATAATTATAATTAAGAGAACATATAAAACGTGGGTAACATATTTCATTTATTAACTGTAATACCACAGTATATGTACTCTCTAAATAGTAGGTAGTCGGAATATTTCACGGCTTTTTTGAACGTATGACTTTAGCGTGCTATATTTCTAGCAACTGATCACTGGGGGAAAGATATACTGTTTGACAGCTGACATTTCTTGTAATGGCGGCAAATTGAAATTACAAGTTAACAGCTTTCTTTTCATATTTATTAACAATTTTAAAATGGAAGTTAATAAGGAGAAAGTTTTTACATTTTTTTTTGGACAAGGGTATGAATGCTTCTTGTGCTCGAAAAGAGATTTGTGATGTTTACGGAGAAGAATAAATAATAACAAATATTTAAATTCATCAGACTTCTTGTTAAATTCATCAATCTGTTCTTGAGGATTTTTAAGCTTTTTACAAGGACAATTCACAAAGATTTCTGTGATTTCATTATACGTCAAATCCGTCAAAAGGGTACTGAATTTCGTACGATCTGGAATACAACAAGTATATAAGTGTTGCCGTTAACATGGAAATGTTAGTTTTGTACGGTAATAAAAGCATTTATGACTATGGCTCAATTACGTGTCGTAATTGAAGTAAATGTTTACATACGGCTATTGAAGTACCTTAAATCTATATATTGTGAAATTGAAATCAATCACAGAAATTAAAGGAGGAGTTCCCATTATATTGCGTCTTAGAACCACGCAGACTTTTTAAAAAACGGACTATAACAAAAAGAAAAAAGAATACAATAACAATCTTTCCTCGCCATCATTCATCATATTATTAATCATTATATTATTATATACACTAATATTATTAGGTATCATTCATACTATAAACTAAGCACTGTTTCGCAATACAGACAATTTAAAAATGCAAAAGTTCTCGGAATGGACAAATGTTTGTTTGGGTTTGTTGTGTGTGTCTCTGTACTCACGAGTCACGATACATGAAATCCTAGTGTGAGCAATGAGCCAATGATGCTCAATTAAATGGAGTATGGCTCTATTTATTTATTGTTTTAAAACTTTTTAAATAATCTTAAACCTATAAGAGTTTTACTGTGTTTTGGATACAAAAAATACTAGTCGCGCTACGTGAGTTTTGCTTTGTTCTCAAAATTCTATTACACTATATCATTGGAGACCAAAGAACAGCGATATTTTAATTTTTGTTTTATAATTATTTGTCAAGGGGGCAACAATGTGTGGGAAAGTCAGATGAATCGCATACATTGAATGTAAATATGCGTTAGATTTGTGAAATTTTAGTTGAGACAGTAATGTCAAACTGAGTAAAGGCGGTAGCTTTAATTTTTATTTAGCAGACGGTGTTGCTTTATCGACACATTTATAACGATTGTGTTATTGTTTGATTACATCTAGACAATTGTGTTATCAAGGGACATGAACTTCAATTGGTTAAAAGACATCGAGGAATTATTTTATTCTATACCTGAATTTATGAGTATTTATATGCAGCAAATTTGGCGAATGTTCTCGATTTCGTCCTGTATAAGTACAAACACCCAAATAAAATGAACACTGTAGATTACAACGTGAATTCGACTTCCAACCGTTTGCACGTTTATTGGGACAGCAATAATGGCAGTTATATTGGCATTTGAGATAATCTTTGGAGTATGGTACCCAGGCGCGGATACAGGGGGGGGGGGGGGCAATGGGTGCAATTGACCCCCCCTGACAAGCACTTTATTTTGACCAAATCCAAAATTTTGAAAGCGTCATAAGGACATCACTACCTGTTTACAAGAATCGTTATTAACTCATTACTATCTAAGTAGATTACATCGGTTAATCAAGTGTGTTTAACTCGAAATTACTGATAAAAATAACATCGCGAAGTTTAATTGAACGATTAAAAAAATGAGCTCCAGGCCTCTCGCCAACAAACGAATGATGGAACGAATTTAAGACGCATGGTCCATGTATTATGTTTTCCATACCTATGGGTTGAGTAGACTACGCCACGAGTAGTACTCAGTAGTAGTCGGCCCGGCCGGCGGGGATGTGGGGAGCGCACTCTCCACTCCCCCCTGCTTCACTGGTAACAACTTTATGCAACACACAATTCATGGTATCAGTATTGTGTCTGAGTGATGTATTATCTCTAACGCAGTCTCTGAGTAAATTACTACAGATGACGGCGCTCGATCTCAATGGCAGTGCTATGCAAGTAAATAACACAATTTCTATTCTTGCCAGTCGTCGGGAAAACATGGACGCTAGTTTTAACAACGTCTGGCAGCGTGCAGAAAATCTAGCCAATCAATTGGGTGTCGAGCTGAATATTCCTCGGATCCCTCGCCACGGTGGATGCCAAATTTATCGTGCCAACTATCAAATTAATTCAGCCGAGGAATACTACAGAGTATCAATCTATGCACCCTTACTAGACTTTGTTCTCACAGATCTGCGAGAAAGGTTCTCAGCTGAAACTTTGGACGTCTTTCAGCTATCAGTTTTCATTCCCGAAAATATTGTTAAAAATTCTCCTGGTGAAAATAACAAAAGTATAAATTCCCTCCTCCACCGCTTCGGATTGCTTCTTGACGTCGATAAGGGCGCTGCTTCTCTTCTGCTAAAAGATGAATTGTTGCTGTGGCGAGAGAAATGGATTCAAGAAAAGGAACGGCAAAAAGAGCTTCCCATAACTGCTCTGGATATATTGGCTAGGTGCGATAAGGATGCATTTCCTATAATACATGAATTTGTACTAGTCCTTGCAACGCTTCCAGTGACAAATGCATCTGCTGAGAGGTCATTCTCGTCCTTGCGGCGCCTTAAAACATATTTAAGAGCAACCATGACTGAAAACCGCCTCCTCGGTCTTGCCCTTATGCACATCCATAGGCATATTCCTATTGACATTGAGAAAGTGATTACAAGATTTGCAAAAACCGGCCGTAGGATGAGATTGGAGATTATTATTTAAGAACCATATTATGTACCTACTTACTTCAAATTAAATTGTTTTTTTCTTTCTCTATATCTATGTGTTTTTATTTAATTTTTTTTAAGACAGGCAAACAGAGCATTATTCAAATGCAAGTATTACATGATACATTTTAAAATTTTACAATTTTTTTTCTTTAAAACGAATTTTCTGGAAGATAGATAAAATCACACAAAAATTGCCCCCCCCTAAACGAAATCCTGTATCCGCGCCTGATGGTACCAAGGGCGTAGTCAGGCAAGGGAAATACAGGGAGGGGCTAATCAAACATTTTTTTATAATTGTAAATTGATTGTCTAATCTAGAAAGCCTGTTAGGTACTCATTCTTCCCTATGCCAGGAGGAGGAAAGCACCCCACCTCTCTTCATCCATGTACGGTATCTACCTAGATGTTATTTTCAGTAATTGATAAATTTAGCTTCGTGATTACGGGGCGGCACAAAATGTCATTATATAAACTACTAGTTGTACTCATGATTTCGTTCGCGTTGACTTTATTAATATGTGCGGTGAGTTAGTATCATTAACAGCCTATACATGTTTGTTAGTATCAAAAAACATGTTTAGATAGAGCAATAGAACTTTACATGTTTGTAACTTTTGATTAACTGCCTAAAATAAATTTATTCGCCGTTATAACGGTTTTATATAATAGGTATTTTAAGTTTGTTGACGTGTTTTAGGTTTTGAGTTATTTTCGTGGCACGCTGTACGATTATAATATCTCAATCGTTAATCCGTTCATTTGTTAGCCTCTGGTGAATCTTGAAACAAAAGAAAACAATATAACGTCAATTGTTTGAGTGCAAGGCACTCCTTAAAAGGGATAATTGTTTATTTTTCCTGTTATAGAAAAAAAAATGTTCAGACAAATGATATATCGTTTGTATATAAGTTTATTTGTAAATGTATCGTAACGTTATTCGATGCACTTGGATCCAATTCATTTTAAAGTTATGGTAAATGTTTTTTTCATGAGATTTTTTGTAATTATTCAATCCTTTTGTAGGTAAAATATAAAAAAAATGGTGAACTTCTCCTTTAGCGGCAACATTGAATTGTGATTTGTGAATGATCCGCATCCGTCTGTCATTTCTAGTTTCGTGCTTTCCTGAATTGATAGTGTAAATTCTCTATAGAAATGATTTTCTTCATCAAAAAGAACGTCTTTTTGTGTTAAACTATTATGTGACAAACATTTTTATTTTACATCATTGTTGAAATGCTATGTGTAATAGGGTTACAGGACTTCTGTTTTAAATATTGGTAGGTGGTTCCAAATTTTATTAGTTTTTTTTATAAATACATGGTACAAATTAATTATTATGTCAATATTGAATTTTTCTGTCAATTAATTCAATTATTTTCTAAGAAAAGAAATTCAGTAAGTATACAAATATTTGCTTAATATGTTATCTCACATTATTATTATTAATCTTATATGAGCATGTATTTGTTTATATTTAGATAAATATGTACCTAATAGAATGAATCAGTAGGTAGGTATATGTAATCGAAAACAACTCGATACTTACATGAGTGAAATTGATAAACTGCATCTTGGGATTGCTTTGTAATTGGTATTTACATCAGTTACATTTACATTTGACATTGAGATTTTTACTGCACTCAATTACTATTTATTGTAATATGTGACAATGAAAAAAATATATACAATATAACATGATACCATTAGTGAAACATATTATGCAAAATAACTGATTTGGTAATATCTTTTCTTAGATTATAAATTTAATGGCAATCTAATAATTGATCTTTAGTCTGAAACATTTGCTAATGGGTCTATACAAATACCTATTAGTGATTTCTTGAGACTTATCTTTTTGATCCAAGCTTCAACAACATTTATTTGGTTTTAGTGTCTATTATCAAATAATTTTGTGTTATTAGTTTACTAGGTGGTACAATAAATGTTATTTGTTACACTTAAGATTGTATATATTCAATCCTCTTGTTGAGCAGGATTCCAATAAGAACAATAAGACCAGAACAATGCTATAAAAATGAACATGCTACATAACATGAAACACTCTGCAAACAAACAATGAGTGGACCAAGTGGGTGTGTCAACTGCAATGAGGGGTCGGAACAATTTGATGCCAAGCATGACACAGAGTGTTCTGATGGTGAAGACATACAGATTCGGTTGGCGCCACATGTTCAAGCATACTTGGCTCACAATAACCCTACTACTAACTGCTGTGGTCTCGCAATACCCATTGCCTTTGAAAGGGCCGCTCCAGGCACCTGGTGGAATCCTAGATTTGATTCAAAAATTCTTGAAGGCCAATATCGAAGTAGTTCCTTTAGACAGATTAGATTAAGATTCAGGTAAGTTTTGTTATGAATTAGAGGAGTCGTATTTACATTATATCAAATAACAAACTATATTTGATTTCTCATTTATTGAGAAAAATATTTTGGTTGAATTATTTAGTTCTGTTTATGTGGGTTTTGCTTTGAGAACAAATAGTTTGCTTTTTAAATGTCCACATGCTCAAGAGTATTCCTTTCACTTAAAAAGAATGCTAATGATCAACTTGCGCAGTAAGCAATTTATCAATCTATTTTGTGGTAGGAGGTGTGGAGCGACAGGGTGATCACGGCTCACATGTCAGTGCTGTCGCGTTATTGGTTCATCAGTCCACCTTTGCTTTCCATGTTGAGTTGACATTTCCTTGGCTCCTAACAGCGCCGTCTCTAGCTCATGTAGCGCCCGGGTGCAGGGCGCCCTCTAGTAGGCGTTTTGAACTCTTTGGAGGTGTGGCGAGCGGCGCTCGTGTGCACCGCACCCCCTGCACCATAGGTAAAGCCGGCACTGAATTCAGCGTTCGACAGGCGCCCCCGGGCGCGGGGCGCCCGGGGTGCACCGCACCCCTTGCACCCCCTGGTAAAGACGGCCCTGGCTCCTAAAGTACAGCACAAAAGTTTTTGTTAATTATGAATATGATTTTGCATAGTAAAGAAAGAAATTTGGTTTACATTTTTTTTATTAGAGAAGTGGGCGGAGGAGCGAGCGGTTCCACATAATGGTAAGTGTTACCGCCACCCTTGGACACCTGCAACACCAGCGGGTGCGCCGCCGACGCATACTTCTGAGGCCACTGTGAGACCAATTGTAAAAGATGCAAGAGATTCCGAGTTCTCATAGTTGAATTCCTAAATGTAAAAGTTCATGTACTCATGTAAAAACAAAAGGCATAAATCATATTAAAAATTATATTACTAAACTTATACTTTCTAGTTTCAAACAAACCTTTACTCTAAAGTATTGAAATATAATATATAATACAAATATTTGACAAATATTGGACTCATCCTTATTATCAATAACTTCATAAATGTTATGTTATTATCATAATTTGTCTGCATGTGTTAATGAACACGATTTCATTGAATGTTGGATGTTTAATTATATTTTTGTGAATACTTTTTACACCATAAACATTGTACTATAGAAAATGATTTTTCATGTTTTTATTTTGTCCTCTTTCAGATTTGCACTTTTATACATTTTGATATTTTCTATATCATGGTTTGTCTACTTTGTGGTCTTAGCCTTAAATGGTGTGACAGTGAAATGGCCATTTTTATGTTCTATATTTGCTGGAGTTCTCTTGATAACATGTGTTATGCTATTTGTCACATTTACAAATATTTACAAAGTGTATACTTTCAAACTGTCTCTAATTATGGCACTCGCTCTGTGTACACTCAGCCTATCACTGGTGATGTTGACCACACAATTGGAAGTTGCTGTGTCCCAGGCTGCTGACATCAGTCAGTCGGGACACTTCACCATGTGCATTGAAATCCTGCTGATTATCTATACATTGACACCATTGCCACTTTTTGCCTGTGTTATCATTGGATTTTTGTACTCAATAGCATTTGAAACCCTGAACATTGCCTTGCATTTTACTGAACAAGAATGGCAATGCCCTGGAATGTTTGTGAGAGTTTTACTACAATTTTGTGTGCACATTATTGGTGTCCATATTTATTTAATGACATTTGTTAGAATGCGTGGCACATTTATGAAAGTAGGTCAAAGTCTTTTAGTAAGGCGACAGTTAGAGATGGAGAAACAGTTGAAAGAGAAAATGATTCATTCAGTAATGCCACCGAAACTTGCCAGTTGGTTGATGGAGGAGCAAGTGTTGGAGTCTGAGACTAATCTGAAGACTCATGATCCAATGAATCCGAGAAATTCAAATCCCGGGGCATCAGACATAAAGTCTCTTTTCCGACCTTTTAACATGAGTTGTATGGACAATGTTAGCATTCTTTTTGCTGATATTGTTGGTTTCACAAAAATGTCCAGTAACAAAGGTGCTGAAGAATTAGTGAATATTCTAAATGATCTTTTTGAAAAGTTTGATGAGCTTTGTCAGATCCATGGATGTGAAAAGATATCCACTTTAGGAGATTGTTACTATTGTATATCTGGTTGCCCGGAGCCGCGGCCCGATCATGCAACATGCTGTGTTGAAATGGGACTAGGTAAGTGTTGCAAATCTATATCTCCGATATGCCCCCACCGAGGTCATGTAAACAAGTCAAATGTACGATACGTATATTCCTTGCAGGCATGATAGAGGCGATACATGAGTTCGATAGAGAGAGTGGTGAGGGCATTAACATGAGGGTGGGTGTTCACACGGGAACCGTGTTGTGTGGCATAGTGGGCACGCGCCGGTTCAAGTTTGATGTGTGGAGCAATGACGTAAGCTTCGCAAACAAAATGGAGTCCACTGGGAAGCCCGGACGTGTACACATATCTGAAGAGACTAGTAGATTTCTTGGTGGCTCTTACGTTTTAGAGGAAGGAGAGGAGGTATTTGGTGGGTATATTTTTTACCATTTGCATGAGCAGTTAACACACTTGTACATTGTGAATGTAATTCATTAAAAAATTTATGTATCCAGGTCATAAAACCTACTTCATTGAAGGCCGCCAGCTGAGCTCCCCGTATGATCATGACCAGTGCCTCACTCCCTCAAATCCAGTTAACTTACGGCTCATTATATCTCCCGCAGCATCACCCCAGTCCATCTTATCCTTCAACCACTTTCCACTGCCGAGCTCCCCAAAAGATAGCGAAGTGCTAGCCAACGACAAGCATGGGAAACCAGATTCTAGAAACTTCCTGTCGCCAAGTCCATTCAATTTCCGTACTAAAGCTAGTTCACTGCCTAGTATATTGGACTCTGATACCGAATTGGATGAGAAAAGAGAGAAGGGATTCCCTGAAAGAAACGACAGTTCCTCAAAAAGTCCAACTTCAGTAGGTGAGTGAATTTTGCTTTTTTCCAAGAGACTAGTGTAGAAAAATAAATTGCCTCAAGTGGCAATAGTGTAAGTAAAAAAGGGGATTAAGAGGTTTAAGTGCAACGTAATCGTAAAGTAGACAGTAGATAATGCTTACTATTGATTTTGGGTGTATTTAATCTACTGTTTAATTTCATTTGTTAGCTTAGCTATAAATGCGGAGATATTTATGAATTGAACAGTGGAAAAGTCTTTACTTATCAGTGGCACAAGGTACAAGTCACTGATAAGATATAGAGTGACACTTAATTACATGAAGGTGATGCTCTCTGTCACAAATTGCCCTGTGAGCAGAAGTGATTTACAAGATGCAGATGATTTACTTTGCCCAATGTCGATAAGAAATATCGATATTTTAAATACGAATAGGTACCAGTAAGGTTCAAAAGTTAAAGTAAGGTCATTTTAATTCCTCGACTCTTAGAACAACAGGAAGTCACAAAATCTTTAAAATGTTTAAACTGGAATATCATTCCGTGATTAAGTTCCTTACAAAGGAAGGTGTTAGTCTGACCGATATCAAACAAAGGTTGGATAATGTATACGGGGATAATTTTCTACGGTTAAAGATTGGTATAGGCAATTTCCATCGATGACGAACCTCGCTCCGGTCGACCCCATTGAGGTACTCACTCCAAACAACATCAAATTAGTGGAAGAAGAAGTTCTGAGCCACCGACGGCTGAAGACGAAAGAAATAGCAGCAAGGACAGCTATCAAAAACTACAATCCTTAGGATTCTTCATGAACATCTTCATAAAAATAAAGTTAATGCGAGGTGGGTGCCAAAACTTCTTTCAAGTGTGCAACGAAGTGAACGAGTAGCGTGCTCTAAGGAACTTTTGGAAGCCTTTCAGAGAAACGGAAAGGATTTTTTTGGAGTCTATTGTTACTGGGGTTGAAACTATGGTTCTTTACGACGATCCTCTTTCCAAAAGGGAGTCGATGGTCCACAAAGGGAGTCCACCAAAAAGATTATGGCTTCGATGTTCTGGGATTGTAAAGGAATATTGCTTATAGACATAAAAGAATGCAATACTACGGTAATTTGAAGCTATTATGCTAACTTTATAGAGCAATTACGAGAAGCAATCAATTAGAAACGTTGTGGAAAACTAAGCAAAGGTGTGTGCGACTTCTCCATGATAATGCGTCTGTCCACGCCGCCGCAGTTGCGGAGCTGCTGTTTCAAAGTGTTGCTTCACGGAAATTTGCCACCCATCCAATAGTCCAGACTTGGCTCCCAGTGATTACTATTTGTTCTCAAAATTCGAGGCGGACTTAAGGGTAGAAGATGTTCCACTCATGATGAAGTGATCGCTGCGGTTTTCGCCCATTTTGAAGACAAAACTTTGACTATTTGTGTACTGGAATAGAAATGCTAATTATACGATCCAAAAAGTGTTGTTCAAATAGACGGAGACTATATTGAAAAATAAAAATATGTAGTTTAATTAATTTGAGTGTTCTTTTTCATTCTCAGGCCGGAAACTTTTGAACCTCCCCTCGTACTTCCCCGGATGACATGATTTATTGTTGTTATGGAATTAGTTCACTATTTACAATTTCCTACTAAGGAAATTGAAATAGTAAATTCCTTTGGAACAACGTTATTTTGCAGATTGTGTAGAATTAAGTTTTTTTTTATGGAAAAGTGACAAATAAGCAGACGGTAAAAGATAGCGGTTATCAGATGACGTATATTACAGATGCAATATACATCAACATCGGTTAAAAATGACCACTATTCGCATATCTGCACAGCACCTCTGTGAAGGTGCGGCCTACTTATGGGCACTCATGGCAATCAGGATTGAAGGATTGAGAATAAGAAGTAGGTAGTATCATTTTCCAATCTCATACCGTTTTTACTGGATGAGGTACTTAAAAATATGTAATTGGATAGGATGGAAAACGATTTCTGCTAACCTTTATTGATTCCCGAAACACGTATGTATATATAATGATAGTCTTCTGTGAGCCTTGGTTAAAATACCCAGGCGGATGTTCCCTGGGGAATGTGGAATGCAACATCGTATTTTGCTTCAGTCCAGTCAATATTTCCTACATTTTTTAGCACTTCTGTATGTCTTATTAAAGTAAATAAATAACAATGAAAGTTAGTATAATTCTTTCATCTCACGAAGGCGGGTTACGTTTAGTAGTGGTTGTGGTCATGCATGTACATTGTTTTATTTTGCGCCGCGGCGTCGGGAACCCAACCGTTCTCAAGTTTACGCACACTAAAACAATGTAAGCACATGTATGACCACAACCACTAACAACCGTAACCCGCCTTCGTGAGTTGAAAGAACTTTCGATACACAAAAAATGTTAGAACTGGCTATTGTACAATATGATAGAAAAAAAACAAATTCGAATTTTGAAAATATTATTCTTGCTTGTCGAACTCCATTAAATTTTCAAAGCTGTCATTTGTTTTTTATTTCTTGCGATAATTTGAAAATTAAGTGTTTGCGGAAAAATGAATTTAACAAGATAACGTTTTCGTTCAATGATTTTTTTATGACTTTCGTTGCGGTATAAACCAGAAACAAAGTTTTGAAAAAGTTAAGTTAGTATTTTGTGATCAAGCCCCATCCTCTGCAATTGTTCATAACCGGTTCAGTGAACGTGGTTGTACCCACCTCAGTGACGATGTTAGAGAAGGGCGTGACGGAGGAAATCATCAAAACTGTGCGGCTCATGAATGAAGCAGACAAAGGAACGACATATAAGACATACATACGGGCATCATAAAGTATTGGTATGTGTCAAGTTCAAACTATCTTACACGTTCACCTACTGGTAAGGAAGCTTTGTGCTAGAACGATCCCTCACAATTTGAGCGAAGGTCAAAAACACTGCCGCGTGGAACGGTGTCTCCAAATGTTTAAAAAATTCTACAATGGTCTATCAAATACTGTTTTTGATATAGTAACAGATGATGAAAGCTGGATCTACTATTATGAGCCTGAAAATAAGAGACAATCTGCGCAGTGGGTCTTTCCTTTCAAAGAGTTGATGACGAAAGTGAAGAAAAGACGGAGTGCTGAAAGAAGATGATTGCCTCCTTCTTTGGCAGTTTGGGCTACTTTGCTACTATAACTTTAGACATTAAAATAATAGTAACTGCGGACTGGTATGTGAACAGCTGCTTGCCTTCTGTTTTGGAAAAGTCAAAGAACTACGTCCACGAAGCAGAATGATCCTCCATCACCACAATGCCACAGCTCACTTCGGCAGAAAAACGAAGCAATTTTTGAGTACATACTGTAAATATAGAGTTAATGCGTCATGTGCCATATAGTCCCGACCTTGCGCCCTGCGATTTTTATTTATTTCGTAACTCAAAGGAATACGTTTTATGAATGCAGAAGAGGCAATAACGGCTTTACAAACGGCTGTTGAAGGGGTACCTAAAGAAGGGTGGGCTGAATGATTCACACAATGGTTTCATCAAATGAAAAAATGTATCCATTGTCGCGGAGAATACTTCGAAAAGTAATAAAACAACTTTCATCTTTATATCTGATTTCCTGCCTGAGATCCTAGAAACTTTCAGTGTCATCAACGTATAGCATATCCACTGCTCTGCGTGGTAGCATCGGTGACGTTAAGCTTACCTATTGTGTGCCACGTTCCACCGAATGTGTCTATTGCCACCACTCTCATTAAGAAATATCTTATTGCGATACATACATGTGATGAGGACTTATCTGTTTTACGAATGAAGCGGTATCGTTTCAGGTTCTTTATGGCAATAACGTGAGGAAGTTTCCGTCATTCTCATCTTGAATTCCCTGTCCCTGTGACCTAATAAATTCACCCACTTCAAATGAATACCTAGTTGCATTAATTCCAGAGTAAAACAGCATAAATTTCAGTACAGTATTGCACGTTTTGAGTTACGCAAACAGACACGCGATTTTTATGAACCTTGCAATTTGCGAAATTGAATATGCAACTTGATTTTCCTCTATGATTTCAAATGAAACCAAAATCTAAATGCATACTTTTAAACTATAAAACTATAGCCATACATACTATGAAATCGGGTAAATTATTACCTAAATTTTGTTTATGTTAATGTGTACGAAAATATAAATATCTGCTGAACTTGCTCGTGTTTCGTATAAATTATCACATCCACGAAATCTAACTAATAGCTCAAATAGCGCCCTCGCGCTAAATGATTGTTCGATAAATAAGTATTTTGTATAATGTGTTCTACACTGTATTTGTATTCGTAAGGTAAACAGCGCTGTAATAGGTTTCCACGTCGCCAACTGCACAGTCGGCCACGCGAATGTGTGTCAAACAAAATACATTATCATTGTTTATTTAGGATTAGCACTCTTTATAACTGATGTAATAGTTTTGAAATTTGTACTATTCGGTTATTTTTTAAATAAGGAATTAAAAGTAGCTTAATTAAAATACAAAAATTGGGAGAGTGGGTTAAGTATCATTTGTTAGAATATTTGTTATATATTATGTATAATTAACACGTGATAGTACTCACGAGAATGGATTTATAAATATAATCTTTGAAATATACAATAATAGAATAAAAATCGCAAAATATAAGATTAGCATAACATAATGTAAAATAAACGCGCTTTAGTTTGGCTAATGATATAGAGGTAAAGGATAATGACTTATCAATGATTAACTGCATCATAATTCATCTGAATTTTTTGGGATGGCAAGACACATTAAAGGCTCCCTAGACTATCAATGTGAATGTGTGGAGAATGTGAATCAATGTGAATGGTGCGTACATCTCGCATCTTCGTTTCGCCGTTGACATAGTCGTCCTGGCAGAATCGCTGGAAGATGGAATATTTGGAAGATTAGCTGAAAGTTAAAACGACCTTAACGTAACATTGCGACGCGCCGGTCTCAGAACGAACTTAGACAAAACAAAAATTATGTTTAATGAACATGTTCTTTCGGGACTGATTGATGTCGAAGGCGTAACACTCGAAAGCTATTGACCATTATGTCTACCTTGGGGAAATAATCCAACTAGGCATGTCCAACTTCAGCAAGGAGATCGTTAGACTCATTTCACTTACCTGGCCAGCATTTGGGAAAAAAAATTTGGGCTCTTCTCGCCGCCTATACCACAATGCTTTCAAGCATTTTAATCAGTGCATCCTGCCAGTTATGATGTATGGTGCCGAAACGTGGCCTCTAACGGTAGGTCTGATCCATAGGTTCACTGTTACTCGGCGAGCTATGGAGAGGGCTGTGCTCGGAGTTTCTTTGCGGGATATGATCTGAAATGAAGCCATTAGCCAAAGGACTAGTCGCCGGCGACATAGCTCGTAGAATCCGCATGTTGAAGTGGTAATGGGCGTCAAATATGACCATATTTGACGCAGGACCGATGGCGTAGACGAGTCTCCGAAGGGAGGTCACGGCGTCCCAGCCTGCGCTTCCCGGGAAGCGCAGGCTGGGACGCCCTCCGGGTAGGTGGACTAGTTACAATTACGTAAAGAAATTCGCCGGTGGTGGTTGGATAAGAATTGCCGAGGATCGTGTGTGGTGGCGAGTCTTGGGAGAGGCCTAGATCCAGTAGCAGAGAGACATAGGCTGATAGTATGGTATGGTAGACGATCAATTATATTGCGTAATTTGCTGATTGCGCAATGTTTTTAATTGTTTAGGAAATGTATTGAAACTCGTTTGCGTACAAGGCGTGATTCAACAATATTGTGTAATGACATTACTGTAAAATTTTATTGTAGGTCTAGCCACCTTAGGTATGTATTTAGTACTGTTGTCACGAAAATCAAAAAGTTGAGGTGAAACTTGTATATTGTTATTGTGTTCCCCTGTACACTATTTGCGTTTGTAAGATGTTATGTTTTGCATGTAATAGCTCACATACAGAGTACCCAGATAATCTTCCTCGAATAGCGTGAACTATTTTTGTCTACCAGCAATTTATGTTGTATATATTATATTATATATTAAATATACATCATACATACATGATATGTGAATTGTATAGATATGTTTGTTAAACATAGCGATTATTAGGGGTTTAAAATCTTAACGTATTTTCAGATTTTAAATTATTTGTAAGCATACATTTACATGAATGTAGGTGTCAGAATTTATAAATATATTTTTTGCTCTACTCTTTTTTTGTAGAATTTTATATAATTGCACACATAATGCTGCAAAATTAACCTTTTGGGTTTGCAGGAAATTAAATGGAGTAGGATGAGCAAAAAAAATATATGAAATTTTACGTAGGTACCCAATAGTAAAAAATATATACCTACGTAAAAACCATAATCCCGACTACAGAATCTAGAAAGAAAACAAAAACATGGTCATAGGTCGACGTCCGACCTTACGACTCTCATGTCAAAAAATAATATACGTTGCAGGTATAATACGTAAACGCATTTTTGGTACCAGATACTTAAAGTAGAGTTCGATACTAATGGAATTTTAGTAAGACTTATTAAATTGTTGAGTCGTCTTAATTGTAATTTAATGACGAAGAATCGCATTATCATTAACGTTAGACAACTCGAGCGTTACTTCGAAGGTCATCACTGTAGCGCTATTGTTTTATCTTACATTACGGAATGACTGTCGCTGAAACGCATGTCAATAAAAATATTTGCTGTATACGTTGCTTTGAGTTATTTAAAGATGCTCTGTTTTAAGATTACCTTGTTTACTTATCATTTAATTTAAAGACATATTAACATTCTCAAAAATTTAAACGTTTGCAAGAGGATAGTAGAATTTGTAAGATTTTTTTTTGTATAATGTTAGAGATGGTGTGATGTCGGCCGCCTTTAGAATAGCACAACTACATTTGTTCCCGTGGGTGTCGTAAAGGGCACCTAAGGTATAGCAGAGGTGCTACACCACCTCGAAAACAGTGGACTCGCAACCCGTCTACCGCCGCGCCGCTAGTGTACCGTTAGGCCATAGATCCCTCATGAGCAAGCAATGTGCATGCGGGGAGGCCCGCGTCGAATAGTGAACGATAAGAGGGCTGCTCACGGCACGGAATAATAATGTTATATAATGTTACGGATTATAATCCCCCTAGTACAGATACAATATTAAATAACTTATGTATAAAGGCTTATACAATGTGGATATATTTACGTTGTATATTGTTCTGCCATCAAACAAAGAGTACGTCTTAGTAAGGACAACATTAATAATAGATCTGTACTGTTAATGAATACATACAACTCTGTAGTGTATTGTATGTAACCAGCATTATTAAGTACATTTCAATCGACGGTTAGAATGCGTTACACGCGTATGAATGTAATGAGCATTGCAATGAAAAAAAAATTGCTAATTCTTATCAGTTTGCTTCAGCTCAAGTCCTCTATAAAGCTTATTTTTAAAAGTTCTCATGACTTGGGGTAATACAGTATTGACAAATAAGGTGTTCGATCAAATATAAACTCCGTTCATGATTAATATTAATATATTCAGTATGCGTTTTATGTGGGGTCACTGCAAATGCAGCGTTGTTGAGAATATCTGTGCTTTCAGTTGATCAGTGGAGTTAACGAGTCAATGGTGCTACCATTCGGTTAGCCATGGATTTGCATGCCTAGCTAATAATACATAATAAATAACGCCACACTCGATAGTTCATACTAGGGTTCCCTGTGTCTTAGAGAAAGATATAAAAGACGACGAACGGGTAGGGCACGGCCCTTAGACTCGAACAAACATTTGTCGTTAAATAAATGAATGTCCTAACCGGAATCGAATCCGTGGACCTTTGCCCAGCAGGTAGGGGTGCCACCAACTTGGTTAATCGATCGACACATTTAAAACAAATGTTTTTTACCTCTTAAAATTTGCATTAAAAAAATCTCTTAAAAAGTCTATAAACCAATGTTTACATAGGCATAAGGCATATGTTTACATAAACATAGGCATGTTTACCAATTCACCTTTGATGTTTTATTACAGGGAGCTACGGTAAATATACGAATAAGCTAAAAAACTGGAAGGTGCCTAGGTTCCTACGCAAGCATTCCGACACACCACTGCACGTGATAAAGAAGGAGGATCTGAATGATAAGGGCATACATTATTTGGAACGAGGCGATGGCACTGGCTTGTCGCACAACGGTTACCACCAAGTGCCTATAGTGATAGAATCTCAAGACAATAAGAGTGGTAGAGCACAGGGTAGTAGTAAGTTAAATATACCGCAGAGCCAGGATATGGCGTCGTTCGAGAGGGAGATAATAGACATACGTTCGTATTTGAGCCAATCGAGGAGCAACATGTCCCCGTTCGCAAGAAGTAGCAGCTATAGATCGCAGTATGGAAGACCGAACCATGTAGAGGTGGGTATTTAAAATTGTTTTATTAGACAAATTAGGTAGCTCGCTTCGCTCGCGTGCATTTAATGGCATTTAATTAAACACATTTTTATTTACAGAACACTACCGTAAAATGTACTGCATTTTCCACTTTTCTTATTCTCTAAATGTACGTACGTGTATCGGTAGTGAGCGGGATATGTCAGAGCCCATTCCCATCTCGACGTATTCTATCCCTCCTCATTTTCCCAACCCTTTCTGCAAATCCATTCTTAAATCGTAGGTAGCGCCGTCCGGAGACGTGCCGACTTTTGTCATTGTGGACTGATGTTGGTATGTATCGTAGATGTCCATGAATGCTGTCATCCATGGGCAGAGACCGCACAGAGACATTTGGTCAGCGGTCTTAAGCGGATAACAACATCCACTTATGTATCTGCTGCCATCATATTTCTGTAAAAAAATAAAACAGCTGATTCTGTATATTATAATGTATTTACTAGTCGATTATATAGATGTAACTTAGTCATAATGAAAAAGCCAATGTTTTATCACAACGCAAAGAAAAATCCTGGTTGAATTTTTATCTATCATCTCGCGACCTGACGACCTTCGCACTGTACTGTTTTCGCATAACTCATCCGTTGATTTTTATTGCGTACAACATTTCGAGGAAACCTTTCAAGATTTCGCTGAAATCGTTTTAATAGATCTACAAAGTTTTCCAGACAAATAGGACGACGTTTACTTCCTTTGATGTAATTTAGATGCGGCTATTTTAATTCCCAAAATGAAAGGAGTTACGTCAATTTATTAGCATTACATGTGTCTTATCTACAGCTTCCATTTGTAAAATCATCAAACCCGGACAAGAGTTCGAACACCCCTGAATACATTGTTGACACAACGGACACGGCGTTTTAAGTTGTCAGCTACTCGTAATTTTGTCCACACCGTAGCCACTAGTCGTCTCCCGCACGCCTACCTTAGTTAACCATATGTTCAAACAATATACTCTTAATAATATCGTGGACAATAGTAGTTCATCTACGCAAGCTCCTGCGAAGGTGCACATCGTTCACCTAAAATTGTACAGTCACGAGATTTAATTGTTGCGCCACTATTCTTTATTCTATATTTGTCTGTATTAAACAAACATTGACGAACATCTAATTAATGTCTATACGCGCATGTCACAGCCGTACGTATCAAACATGATAGTATTGTAACTTAGAAGAATAAAGGATACTGGCTCAACAATTAAATTGTCTGTGTAATACCCCGGACTTTGGGCCTGAAACTCGGACATTTTTTCAAATATACATATTTACGAATAGAATTTTCACGTTGTTACATATAAAATCGAGTTTCTATGACGAAGAATTTTGCGTTTAATAAACTAAAAGTTCAAATAGATAGTTTCAGAATGGTCCTTCTTTGTTAAGCACATGTTAGACTATAATGCAGTCACTAATTATTGATCTTTGCATAATTAATTACTTTAGTAAATTGGATTAAAGAAATCCTGACACTATCGGAAACCCCACCCGGACATCCGTCATCCATCCATCCATTAGATGTCCATCTATTAGACATCCAATCATTCGTTCTAACAAATCCTAGGAAACCCGAACGGATGGTTAACCTAGTCTTATCTCAAGTGATTATGGTTTAAATCAGGGGTACCCAAACTTTTTTCCCAAACTATTAAAATCGTTGACCCCTTCCAGTAATTTACTTACAATTACAATAATTTACAGTAAGTTTACTTACTCAAACTGACATGCAACATGTGAGCAAGTGCGGACGTGCAACGTTTTCATGCCCGCACTTTCTTTGCTACGTTCGATGAGACTCCTATAGAGTTCAAATCGACCCCAAACAGTCGATGTCGACCACTTTGGGAAAGACTGGTCTAAATAATGGTTTATCAGTTTTTTTATTATGGTTTACAACTGATAGCCCTATTTCCTGCGGTTTTTACATTCGTTTTTACTATTACAGTTTTAGACCATAATCCTCTGAAGTAAGGTTCAAAATTCCCAAAGTACAAAAAGTGGGGATACTAAAAGCACAGGAAGGACAAAATAAAGTACAGAACAGATTATGTTAGTGAGATGTAATTTATTTTAATCTACGTGTGTAAATAGTTTTGATCATCAAATAAAGCGTTTAGAACAATTTAGACCTACTTATATTTACGAATAAAGTGTATTACATCATTTATACCTTAATTTTGTATCACATATAGGGATGGATTTTAATACCATTTAATAATAATCACATTATACAGTCAATACCTCACCTTTACACGAGTGCATGTTCCATAAAATATAAGAGAATGGTGTCTATAGTTATCCACAAGGTTAGCCTCATGAGAAGCATAAGAACGTGTTAGTGCCTACAGACACGGTGACTGGTTCTCGTATAGGGAAGGGGCGCAGGTGTTGTGCGGGGATTGCCGCTGAGATTTTGGAGATCAATTTAAGTGATTCCTAAATTTCTTTAAAGAAACATTTTAGAATCTTTGATTTTTTGTAATTCTTTAACAAAGTAACCAATCTAACGATTGGTGATCTAGGTAATCGACTAAATAGCGGCCTAACTAGTGGGCGGGCTGTGTGATGGTAAGTGGTCACCGCCGCCCATGGACACCTGCAACACCAGAGGGCTTGCGGGTGCGCTTGCAGGTGCATTACCGACCTTGCAGAATCCTCATTCAATAGCAGAAATTGCCAGAAGCGAGACCGCCTATATGTAGGCGATACATATACCTGTGGTTTTAGAGAAAAAAAAATATCTTAAAATAAATTCATTTGGTGTAGAACTATGTATTTACCTTATTCAAAGGTTGATTGGCAGCTCACTAGGCAGTAAGTACAAATCCTCCTGTACAACTTTAGTGCAGTAAAGCTTAAATAAATAAAACTTGTAACCAATTTATACAGTAGTGTAGGTATATAATTTTAGGTTTCAAATATGTTTTGTAGCCAAGTTCAGCAGGATTTGCACCGAATGATTTGGTCCTTCTTTATTAACAAACTGTTTTACGACAACGGAACTAAAAAACCCTCATTTAACCTTACAACTGTCATGTCGAGATATATATGTTCCCCAGGTGCCAGTGGGTCGAGCCCGAAGCTCGACTCTAGCCACCCAGGGCGATTTCCCTCGACCCAAAGATCGTCGTCTCAACTTACCACTGCCGGGCTCTCCACCGTCTCGTACGCACGATGACATCGCTAGTCTCTGTCCATCAGTCAACAGTAGAAAGGATTCCGGGATACGGAGCACTAGCCGGAGGTCCAGCATACAGCAGCAGGTTCGTAACCAAACTTTAGACTACTCTTCGTTCGAATTGTTGACTAAAACGGCTGTTAAATTTTTGACATTATACCCATACCCAGTGGCCTGAATTGGCTTTGAAACTTGAAAAACATGTCACCGAAATAACACAAAACATGTCACCGAAATAACACAAAACATGTCACCGAAATAACACAAAACATGTCACCGAAATAACACAAAACATGTCACCGAAATAACAAAACATGTCACCGAAATAACGCAAAACATGTCGACCAATTCAAAATATATAAAACCGTTCTAGCGAAAAATAAAATTAGTATAAAGAATAAAATCAAAAGTTTCAAATATGCAAGGTTTTGTTGAGCTGTCTAAAATGTTTGTAGCGCGTATTATTCAGACCGGACGCCTAGGCGGCGCGTGCTGCGCGGCTCGTACTACACGCGTAGAATAAAAAATATACTATAATAGAATTGTAATCATGAAAAAAAAGAACCTGGTAGCATCGATTCTACTCTCGATACCCGAACAACCTATTTGTAGATTTTGCGTTATTT
Source organism: Sesia bembeciformis (assembly GCA_943735995.1). Lineage (NCBI taxonomy): Eukaryota > Metazoa > Arthropoda > Insecta > Lepidoptera > Sesiidae > Sesia > Sesia bembeciformis. The sequence goes on along the minus strand of OX031029.1, from coordinate 7,008,625 downwards.
CAGTGACACGTTGTATAAACAACGTTTTGATGATTGTGACTTAAATGCAAAGAGCACCAACAACACTGATGTACTTAGGTCACTTTATCGTAGATAAGTGTTAGTTGATCAGTTAACCATCAGTGGCCCTCTACTGTTGGATATACTTTCCAATGGATTCCAATGGGCGCAGACGAGTCCCCAAATGGAGATTACATGCTGGGAAATGTAGACAATTATCCATTATTACATAGCTATAAGCTGATATGGATCAATCGATTTATGATAGTTGTCACATTAGTCACCAATTCAAGTAGAGTACAGGGCATATTAAAACTACGCGTGTCACGGCGCATCGCGTTTTAATTACAATTCATGTACTTGAATTATATCTAATTTAAAAAAGTACATTGTTCTTATTACTACGGCAATCGTTACTTGTACAGTGTTGTCGTCGATGTCATGGGCCGTCGAACAGCTTCATATATTATAGCTAACATTTTGTAAAGTGTCCCTGGTTACTGGTTTGTGACGTTATTCCACATAATTTTTTTTTTTTTTACCTAAAACCTGCAAAAAATACAGCAGTTGCTGTATGATTTTCAGATATACGCCCTCAACCACAAACTGGAAACATCTCAGACTGATATGATGCAACACCGTGTGTCTGGGTACTACACGTCGAGTCAGTCATCCCTTAACGAGCCGCCTTCCAGAAGTCGGTTACCTCCACCTTTGAACGAACAACAAGTACAGTCCTTACAAAAATTACGTAAACAATCTGATTTACAGTTAATTCGATGTGTGCAGGACAACGCGAGGTCCGGTATCAACTATTTCGTTCAACCACCGCTCAATAGGTTCACTTTATTCTTCAAAATGCCAGAAATCGAGCAGCATTATAAAGATAAAGCACATAGGAGCGACGACTCGGAAGACTTCCCACCAACACTCACCACATCGAGATTCAACACGGCGTTAGATATACTGGTGTCTGCGATAATATTCCTGGCTGTATCAATGTCCGTTTTCCTATTATATAGGGAATGGAAGTTTTGGCTCGGCTGGTTCTCTTTCTTGCTTACTATAGAGGCTATAGCGATGTCATTATGCGTTTACAGGCATTATTTAAAGGAGAAAACGAAGCAGGACCCCATGGTTTATACTGACAATATGAGGTCTATTAGGATATTTAAGAAATTGTCCAACTGGTATCCCTGGCATCTATCAGGAAGCTTACTAATCAGTTTGCCCATTTTAGCTGTTTTAATCAACTTCTCGTGCGAGAACACTACGATAACGATTTTGAGAGGCGAGCAGTCGTTATATGTGTACCTTTTATGCATCAGTATAGTACATTTTTGTAACTTCACGCAAATGAATTGGCTCGTGAAAAATACTCTAGTGACGTTCTACGCGGGTTTGTTCCTATTTTTAGCTGTACTTGGCTGTCACGAAGCAAATACTCACTTGTTAGACACTGATATTAGTTTAAAGTTGTATCCCTCATTAGTTGCTCACCATGTTACCGCATTTGTAAATACAGCGAATGATTCAGAGGAATGGTTAAAAAGAAATAGTACGGAAGGGATAGACGGTGCACATCATAAGATGCACTTGACACAACTCTATTTGGATATAGCATTGTTGCTGATGTTGGTGTGGTTTTTAAATCGGGAATTTGAAATTAGCTATCGATTAAGTTTCTATAGTAACGTGGTCGCGAATAGAGACAAACAGAGAGTTCAAAATATGCGGAACCAAGCTGACTGGTTGTTGCACAACATCATACCGCGCCACGTGGCCGATCAACTCAAAAATACCGCTAAATATTCCGAAAATCACAAGGACGTTGGTATCATATTCGCAAGCATAGTGAATTTTAACGAAATGTACGACGAGTCTTATTTAAAAGGCAAGGAATACTTGAGGGTGCTCAATGAACTGATAGCGGATTTCGACGAATTACTGGAAAGACCGGAATCTCAACACGTTGAGAAAATCAAAACTATCGGTAGTACATTTATGGCGGCTAGTGGTCTCAATCCAGATCTGAGAAATGCGTCGGGCGATGCATATGAACACCTGTACCAGTTAATGGATTTCGCGTTAGAAATGCAGAAGGTGGTAGACAATTTTAATCAAGACTTGCTCGAATTCGACTTCATTGTTAGGATCGGGTACAACTTCGGGGAGGTGACTGCGGGAGTGATAGGTACAACTAAGTTGTACTATGACATTTGGGGCGATGCGGTGAACATCGCGTCTCGAATGGACTCGACCGGGGTTCGCGGGCGAATCCAAGTGGGTGAGGCTTGTATACCAGTTCTGTCCAGTAGATACGACTTCGAGCCGCGCGGGAGCGTCTATGTCAAAGGTAAGGATAACATGAACGTATACCTTGTTGTAGGCAAAAAAGATACGTAGGTAGCTAAAATATTTATAAAGGAACGTAGAATCTGTGATTTAATTATAAATTCGTTATTTTGATAACGGTTAGAATACACTTCGAGTGAGAAGTGACGTTTTTCTACCCATTTTTATTGTGCGCATAAGTGATGTAAGAGCTTAACGAAATACTCGTGAGTATAGTAGAGCTATTCATTTATTGTTAGTCTGGCTTCGTTACAGCACGTTCGTTACATTTACAGCACGCGTGACTAAATACTATAAAAATGTGCTAAATAATTTAAAAAAACTCCTTGCCTATACTGATAAGTCTGTGACCAGTGCTCTAGTCTGCAATGAAATTTCAATTTAAAGTGACTTGTATATTCGAATATACCTTCTCTATTATATTGTAATAATGTAGATTTATATTTTGTATATAACCTGTGACTATTAGAGACCCGTTTGGGAATAGTAAATCGTATTATTATATATGTGTAATAGAAATCGTGTCTATTAAATTATACTGTACTAATATTAGTAGTAGGAAAATGGCAACGAAATGTTGTTTATAACTATTTGTGTACATAACGTAGTCGGCTACTTGCTCTTGTCTTTTTATCTTACAACAAATATGTAGTTATTTAATTTTGTAACACATCTAAAATAAGGCTTACCATATGGGGTTGAGTTGTTTGGTTAAGAATGTCAAGAGATTAACAGATCGTGGAAATAAAAATTATGTTATTAAAAAGTTAGCTTTCGGTTTTATATATTTAATCATATATGTATATATTTGTCTAAAGAACATTTTCTAATATACGAAGTAGAAGTGAATTTTCACAAACTAATTGTAATTGAAAAAAAGATATTTTTTCGATTACGTCGTAAATATATTCTAAAGGGTAATTTATACAATGGAGTGTTTCTCAATATACCTAATGTAGTTGTAGCGAATATATATAACTATGTAGTGCATAGAGCGACAGGATTGGCAAATCTCAATATGTTCACACGATCAAAATACAGTTTCCAATTCAATTTATCGAAAGACTAATTGAATTGGAAGCGCGTTTCCTTTCTTGCATAGTTTTATAACTATGGTTTTATTTTGCAATCTGGCGAAGCTGCACTTTGTGTCTTCACATATTTGCCTGTGATCATGTACCGGTAGTGGATTTTCGCGTGTCTCTCCTGTCTCTATGATCAAAAGTAGGAAATCTTCAAACTTATGACAAAAGCCTTTATACTATACATTCCACTTGTATTTATATATATCGCCTTTGACAAAACAATTGTCTACTTGTATGAACTTAAAAATAAGTGATTTATTAATCATCATTCGAGACCTAGATTGTATTTTTTCAGGATATTGGACCAAAACCGGATTGCTAATAGGCGTAATTAGCTCTCTTTAATATTTTCACTTCGATACATAGATTCTTTCTAATATACTAAATATTCAAACTTGTGATATACAAATTATGTATGCCCTTTGAATATTAAAATAGGTATCTACTTATATAATAATAATAATTTGATTTACTTTTCAAACCGATTACTACTGTTTGACAGTATAATTAAAGTAATCCTATGAAATGTATATTTATTTATTTAAATAAAAAGATGCAATTTACAGATCAATTTATATTTTGAAAAATGATAAATTTGTATATAGTAGGTAATTTGGAAATTATTTATTTTATATGACCGATAAATAAAATTAACTTATTATCTAGTTTTTAAGTTTATTTCTGACACATTTTTTTATTTATAAAGAAATTAATTCTGATTGTTAACTAACTTATTTATTAATTTATTCAGAACTATATAATACCTATGTACCTAACCAATATAATGGCAAATTATGTATTTTTCTCAATAAACGTTTAAACAGATGTGTATGGTAATACCAGCAGATAAAATAAAGTCAAACATTGGAATTCAATACGAAGTTTTATTTTGCAACATTTTAATAGGCAAAAATTGTTACAAACAATCTTTTGAAATATATTTTTGTGCCTTTCTTATCGCAGAATTTTTAAAGAAGAAAATACCTTTATTTATCGTCACAGAAGATATAAATAATTTGGGCCCTCGTGGTGGATTACGGCCCGAAACCTAGTAATTTGCTAGAGGAGGTTTTCGTCCCGCAGTGGTACATTTAAAAATAACAGTGCTTACAGCAAATCTCATAGAGACATATAATAGATATAATTATATTTGCAAGCTGGGGTATCTGAAAGAATGGTAGGTTACCATTTTATGGTAAGGTTTTAGAGGGCGACACTGACACGTGATTAACATTTTATTTTTACTACAAAAGCGTTCGTGTTTTTGTTTTTGGTATGTTTAAAACTTTATAAACTTCTGTTAGTTTTTGTTTTTGTCGTTCTAGAAGGAGAGAAAAAATATTTTTTGGGAATGTCTAGAAACAACGTTTCCAAAGTTTAAGCCTTTGCGTTCATTGTCCCGCAACAAAAAAAAAACCTGTAAATTAAGTTTCGATTATTTAAGTAGGTTTTTGTACATTAACTTAAACAGATGTTATTCCTCACGTTCCAGTGGCGCCCTCTGGTGCAATAACAATTTCTAATATGTATAGATCTATTAGAAATTAGTATAGATATATCTATAATAGATATATATATATCTATTAGTATAGATCTATTAGTATATTCTATTCAGAATATACCTAGTCTGGCCATAAATACCGTTACGATAAAAATTACTTTATAATTTGGAATTTGTCATTCTCACGTGAAAAGTAAATGTTTTTTCTCATTTTGGCTCCAAACATGATTAAATATTGTACTATTATAATATTAAAATGGAGAAGGGTGATAATCAAAACCGTATTGCTGTAATTCTATTACACAAAGTAATGCAATTTTAAAACTCCGTCCCTCGGTTAATTGTATTAACCGAATGGTTCTGTACCGGGCTATTAGTAGGTACATTGAAACGTCCTCTGTTTCTGACAGAAAAAGGTCTGGCCGTCCACGCACTATTCGTACGAAACAGACGATTCAACTTGTGAAGGAGAGAATCCTAATAGATCCCGTCCGGAAGTAAAAGATTTTATCCAGAAAGATGAATAGGTATGTCACGTACCTATTCACGTATTTTAAAAGATTATTTAAGACTGGCTGTTTACATAAGACGTACTGATAATTTATTAACTGATAATTTAAAGAAAACTAGGGTTGACAAATCGAAACAACTTCTTCGGCGGTACGCAAAGGGAGCTCACAGACAAATCTTACGGGCGAGATAATTAATGTTCACCATTCATTGAGGAACATTTTAACAAGCAGAATGATCGACTTTACGCTCATAACTCTAGAAAAGCTGCCCAATTGATCAATAGGGTGCAATGTGGCCATTATCCAGCTTCAGTGATGGTTTGGTGGGGTGTTAGCTGTCAAGTAGTGACTGAACCATATTTTTCTGAAAAAGATATTAAAACGTCGGCTCAAGTGTATTAAGATACGATTCTTGAGAACACACAATTGGCTAGAAAGGAATATTCTCGATTTCATTAGAGCTGATGACTCCCCGTCATATAGTCCCGATTTTAATCCGCTCAATTATGATTAAGGGTATGTTTTAGAGAGCATGGTATGCTTTAAACGCCATGATAATATTGAATCCCTAAAACATTCCTTAGGGGTGGCACTTGCCAATTTTATCATGAAAAGGATGCGTGTTTCAATCGAAAACTGGTCCCAACGTTTGATAGATTGTATAAAAGCAAATGGTGACCATTGAGAATAAACGTTATATTTTTAAAATGCTTATCTATTTATTTCTAAAAGAACACAAATTCTAATAAAATGGTAAAAATAAAATTATCAATGTTTTCTTTTTAATAATATTTATGACTAGACTAGGTAGGTATAAACACCTTTAAATGAATTGACGCGAAAGTTACGTATACGGACATTTATCCACAAGCAAAATTGACGCGCGGTCGTGAGTTGCGAAAACTAGTCTTTATTGAAGGTCATTCCTGCTTTAATTGGAACTCATAGGGTTGTCACGCCAGGCGAAGTCGTCACTGGAAAAGGCGTAAACCATCCAGTAGAAGAGGTTGAGCAAAGCGAACGAGGCCGGGAACAGAACTCTGGCGGCCCTATCTATGTGGGATACGCTGTTGATATGGCCACGACTCCCTGTAGTAAAAGAGGAAGAAAATAAATTATGGCATAGTATTGTGATATGCAATGTGACGACTTAAAAAAGTTCGCCAATAGTGGCTGGATGAGATCAGAAAATTATTTTTAATGGCAAGAACGGTGATAGCACAGTGGTATCTACTCTCAATTCTCAATAGTGAGGTCGTGAGCTCAAATCCTTCGCCTGTACCATCGAGTTTACTTATTATATGGATTTTTTAAATATATCACTTTCCTCCATGTTCTATAATTACAAAAAAAATCTAGAGCATTCACCAACTCACACTGGGCCCGCGTGGTAGATTATGGACCCCGAAACCTCCCAGTGCTACCTACTAGAGGAGGCCGGTGTCATGCAGTGGAATGTTATAGGCTGATAAAAATAGACAAATTTTGGGCTCTGCCATTTTTTCAGTCTAAGTATCTCGGCCTATAGCCGGCAGTATAGAGACAGACATAGGCTGATAGATTAGATTGTGTCAGCTTAAGGGTATGTACTTGCGACTTATATTTGTGAGTTAGCACACAGGTTTCCACTCCCGAGTTTGCACTTAAGTACGGATTTTTCAACTATTACTACCTTGGCCGTGAAGTAGTTAAGTTTAATCTCAGGGGTAAGGCGCCAACTACACGAGGGAGTCTCTCGCGGCGATGTTCTTGCCCATGCCAATAATTTCAATAGTAAACTATATAGCTATCGCCGAGCGCCCATATATATGGCGGATATCGCCGTGTGTAGGGGCGAGGATTGGAATTTGCGATTTCGTGAATGGTAGTCGAGAATACGTTGTCACCGCTGCCTATGTCCTATAACGAGACGATATAGACTGATATTTATTTATTTATTTATTTATTTATACGGGATATACCCTTTTTACATAACATATTAAAGAAAGGAAAATAAAAAGTACAACTCAAAGCAACATAAGATCAGAACTTCTCAGTTGGCGCGAAAATTCAACAATATCGTTACCATAAAAATTAACAGTATCACCAAGAGCGTTAGCCTTGCGCATCAGTCGTATCAAAGTTTCATTCTTGCTAACGTCAGTTCTTCTATAGGGGACATAAAACACATCAGAGTTCCTCGTGCCAGCAGCACTTATTCTATAATTTATGTGCGATGTTAGGAAAGAGCAATCTAAAAAGTTGTTAATAATTTTGAATAAAAAAGTGAGATCAAAAATTACTCTTCTCTCCTGCAAAGATTGCAAATCCAGTTTACTAAGAATGTAAGAATAATCATGATTATTGCGTGACATTCCGTGACCATCGCGATAGGCCGCGTGTCGCAGAAAATTATGCTGAGGTTTTTCAATGAGTTTAATTTGTTCGTTTGTAAAAGGAGACCAGACAATTGAGCAATATTCCACCAAAGGGCGAACGAGAGACTTATATAGTAAAAGTAGTGTACTAACGCGCGAAAACTCCGACGTGTTTCTATAAACAAATCCCCACATTCGCATTGCCTTAGAAGAAATAGTTTTGATATGATCATTAAAATAAAGCCTCGCATCAAGCAAGACACCGAGATCTTTAACAGTTTCCACCCGTTGCAATTGATCGTTACCCATAACATAATTGTAAACTATACCAGTCTTCTTTCTTGTGAATGAAATAATTGAACATTTTTTAACGTTGAGTTTCAATAAGTTTAGATTGCACCATTCCATTACACTATCAATGTCGATTTGCAGAAGTTCTGCATCAACAGAGTTTTCAATATTCTTATAAATTTTAGCATCATCAGCGTATAAAAGTATCGAAGAAAATTTTAAACATGAAGGTAAATCATTTATAAAAAAGTTAAACAAAAGAGGGCCCAAGTGGGAGCCTTGCGGGACTCCAGAAGTAACTTTTATAACTTTAGATTTACAATTTTTTATCTCGACAAATTGAGATCTATCAGTCAAATAACTTTTCAGCCAACTTAACAACGGATTTCCAATACCCATGTTATTCAACTTTGAGACCAGTATATCGTGATTTACACTATCAATAATCTATACTGGTAGATATTATCTATAACCTTTTGTTTGTGTAGAAAGAGTACCGACTATATATTTGATTGTAACCAACCAATATCAGTCTATATCGTCTCGTTATAGGACATAGACAGCGGTGATAATTATAATAAAAGACGCACAATGTTTAAGTGGTGGCACAAAAATACCTATTTCGTGGGTTTTTGGGACTCGACTCGTTGAATATGTGTGCCATTTGACAGAGCTAAGGTTTGATTCTCGCTCGCATGCTGTATTCATTGATAGGGTTAGCAAAAAAATCCTACGTCAATGGGAGTGCCTCGAGTTTGAAATTAACTTTACATTCGCAGCTACGAGTACCTAGATATTCAATTCAGTTTTATATTTTTGGTTTTATAAGTTTAAAACTTAGAAAGTATATACAATACAGTAAATCGTACACATTCTTGAAACCATTATGTTGAGGAGCATTGTGCATCGTTCCAAATGAAATTCAAACTTATAACGAGCCTTTCGACGATTCATAGTCAGTAAAAAAACGAAGTTGACCCGTTATACAAAGTATGTTAAAGCTTAGAGTATAATGCTCTTAAACTATTAACACCGTATTTTCTCGTCGCGCCCTGTTTTCTTACTTGAAGATGAGTTTTGGAACGAAAACATTGTTGGTACGTAAACACCCACTTCCGTAACAACGTAAGTCACGCGCGTAACAACGTATGTGAAATGTTTTTATGTGTTATGTATTAAGTAAATGCCACGTTAAAGATCAGATTATTCTATCTACCTACCGCCTACGTAGTGTACGTAGATAAAAAATATCTGACCTATTTATACTATTAATTTGTAATTTCAAATAGGTACTCATATCAGAATTGAGCGGTGATTGTTTAGAGGTATTTGTTGTAATCTTGCTTCACAATGTGTGGTAAGAAAACTTATATAATATCTCCACTAATTTTGTGTATCCAACATTGGTTTGAATGTTTAGTGTGGCTCGTGGGCACGCACTGCGCCACGCGTTTACACTTGTGTATCGTAGACATCATCCGTGGAAACGTTTTCCATAAGCACTTCTCGTGGAAATAACTAAAATCTGTTTTCTTGTGGTGACGTCGACATTAAACAGACCGTGCGTAGCCGCCCGAGCAGACACTCATCTGGCCTATGCGGAAGGCAGGTACTTAGTATTCTGAAGGTCCTTCAATATGTTATTCCAACTGAACCAACCCTATAAATAATCCACAGCATCTTTTATGTTCTTTCACTGCTGTAGGTAGGTATAGATTATAATATGTATGCAAATATGTGTAGGTATATATATCTATATATGTATGTATAGTAAAATGTGATTCTATTTATTGTATCATTATTATTATTTGAACTACATATGTTTAAACCAAATTGCGTCCGTGCTCCTATTTCTGTTTGATCTGGTGGTTGACTGGTAGAAGATGCCATAAGTCCGCCATTTGCACAATGAAGTTTAAATAAATAAACACGATTTAATCAATTATGTCCTGTGTGAGTACGTAAATCGCAAAGACATTGCCGCTACAAGCGTCTACAGATTCGACAACACACATATCTATTGTTTTCACCTTAATTTTTACTGTGCTGCTTTATTGTGTTTTACTTCTATTGTGCTGTGTGTGTGTGTCGTGTGCTGCCACGCTAGAGTGTGACAACATAACGTGACGTACCAGCGTCACGCTGCCTCTGCCGCCGGTACTGGTCGTCTCCCGCCAAGCAGTACATGAGCTGCTTCCAGCGAGGCACCCGAGTTTCCGTCTGCGTGGTTCGCTCCATCGTCAGTCGCACCGCTGGCTCCGCCGAGTTTTCACCTGCGCCATTGCTTGTAGCCGGAAGGGTGAAGCTCTGAAATAGGGTATTTTAACTCTTTTGATATTTATCTTGTTAAATATGTTACTATATTAGAAATCAGTCCTTTTGAATATTGACTATATTGAATATATCAATATATATCAGACTATATATCAGACTATATTGAAACCAAAATTAAAATATCTTGAAAAATGACAAAGTTAGGTACAGTTTAGAAGTCACAAGTTAGAAAAGAACCGCATTACTTTATTGATGACGTCACTAACACAGTAGTGCCACTACATACACGCGTGAGTAATAGACTGGACTGCGATTAATTTTCATAAAAAAAATAAAATACTCCACCTCATATTCGAAAAAAAAAAATTAACAAAAAATTCTATAACCATTCTATCAGCTTGTATCTCTTCACTGCTGGATATGGGCCTTTCCCAAAGGACCGTCATCATCCACATTCGGAAGCTTATATCTATTAAATTTTGTAATTAATTTAAATTAATTTTAATATGGGTTTGCTTTCGTCTGTAGTTAATAATTTTAACTTCAGTCAGCTACTCTACTGTAAGATTTACTTACGAGTAGGTATTACTTACTCCCCTCGGTCTGACTCAATAAACCTAAGGTTGGGTTGGCCTCCGCAACCAAAAGACCGCACCGGCCACAGCTTCCCGTCCCGCACGAAGTCCCTCTCCAGATGATAAGATAGACTTATACTAATGATATTAGATACTGTTTATGTTAGCCTCGGAACAGTCAACTGGCTTGATCTTCTGATTTACCTTGACGATAAAGTGTCAGATGTTACCACTATGATTCATATTTCTCGGGATGTCTCGTATTTTTCATTTTACATCAAGACAACAGTTTTTAAGATTTTTGATTCAATTATTATTTTTGGCATGTATTTAAACGAGCAGCAAACATATAGCAATTTGGTCAGCTATAAAATATACCGATGGTAGCAAAAATAATAGGTTGGCAGCAAATCGTTATCAGCTTACAATGTGTTTATTGTCAACAGAATTTTACTATCTTAGGCAGCCATTAATTAATGACGTCAGCTAAAAAAAATCATATACCTAGGAATTTATAATGTGCCATCAGATTAAGAGGATCAATTTTGCTAAAAATAGGGATCTATAATGTTAATGTTTAAATACATATTTTTTTAATTTGTCCATCAAATAATGTGAATTAGTAAATGCAAATTATGACCAATTCTTAAGATAGGTCATAATTTGCATAATTGCTATTATATCCCACTTTTTAAAAGATCATACGTAGAGCTGGTCGTGCGCGTTAGTTAATATTTAGATATTATAATATTTCATGAAGATAAGATAAGTGATTACAGAGCTGTGAGCTATAAAATTTAAAAAAATCTGGAAAACCTACTTGAAGTGAGACGAAGTTCTGAATAATGGCACATAATGGTTTGGCTTAACTTCTAAAGCAAACCTTCGGAGCCATGAGTAGTTGGAGGTTGGACATTGTTGCGTCTATCATTGTTGGATGCATTGTCACCAACAAAACTTGAATAATAGCTATATAGAATCGATTCCCATGTCAGTCAACATATTCAAATCAAAATCAATATGAACCGGACAGTTTTCTCAATTTACCCTGTTTGGAATGTAACTAGGTACCACTCGTCACGAAAAATACTAACGAAGTTGTTAATGGATCGCGATGAGCTGCGTCGGCGCACAGCCAATTGTCGGGCCGCAAAGGCGTCGCCTCCCACTTCTTCGATTAGCTCCTCCCATTCGGAATCGTCTATGACAATTTCACCAGATCCGACCTAAAATAAAAATATTAAAAAACTTATATGCATAACATTTTACAGGGTAGACGGCACCGGGAAATAGCTTGTTAATATTGCAAAATTGGCCTTAGATCATATGAAGGCCAACAACGACGGGAACTAACTATGCATGCGTTTATGCAGGCGCAATAAAGAGGAAATTATGAACAAGAGTTGACAATAATTTTTATTCAGTAATCTTATTCTTAGAGGAAATTGTAGCCCTTAGGTAGGCATATCTCGACTTACACGCATCCTATTCGAATATATGAAATCATAGAGCATATATTTTTTATTGAAAAGGTGACATAAGTTTATTAAAATTAATTGGAACAATATTAAAAACATATTACATAAATTGTAACATCTCGACTTTCCCACAGTGTTATTATTATTTGTTTAAAAATGATTTATGACATTTTTGATTAAAATATAATACCTATTGAAAAATATATAGGTGATTGATTCCTGGGGAAACTCTGTAGCAGATCGAGATGAAAAGTACCCTAAAGGTTAACCCAGCAATATAAGTTATAAGAGTGCCAAGATTCATTAAAATCCGTCTAGCGGTTCTTCCGTGACGCGCGTTCACACAGACAGATAGACAGACAGCCAAAAATTCTAAACATTGTTGTTTTTCATTCTGTATCACATGTAGGTACTTTACACAGTAATGACTTTTTCAAAAATATTTTACGTACAGAAACCGCCCTGTTACGATTTTATTATACATATAGTTTTATCATTTAGGTACCTTTGTAAAGTAGTGCACGCCAGCAAATTCTAGAAGCGTCGCGATGCAGTAGAAGAAACTCATCAGCAGAAACCAATCGAGTGCTGTAGCATATCGTACTTTAGGCAGGTCAGTGCGGGAATCCAGGCTTATCGTAGAAAGAGTCAAAACTGTCGTTATGCCTAAACCGACGCGGTCCGAAGTAGCCTACAAAAGAAACAAACAATTTATATTCGGGCCGTTCTACCAGGTCCATATGACATATGACATATGACATATGACGAACCATATAATCCACCGATGTGAAATATTAATTATTATATGGTATAGTTACGATTATATGGTTCATTCGTATTTTTATTAATTTAAAATTTACTTAAAAAAGTAAATTATAAATTAACAAACTAACAACACAATAAACAATTTATGACATAACATAAAATTAAAATAAAAACAACCTTTTATAGGCCTTCGCGTTTTTACTAGTCTGTCAAATAAGTTTCGGGATTTTTTTTAATAAAACAAAAAAATATTTCTTCAATCGTCTAAATTTATTTTGTCGCCCTCGAAATAGGCTCCATTTGAAGCAATACACTTTCGCCAAATCCATTCGTCGAAACACCTCTTATAGGCACTGTTGGCAACACAAAATTTGAGGCTAATTCATTGTTTGATATTTTTATCCATTGTAAAATTCGCAAAGTAGGTACACACTCGAGGTCGTCTAGCAAATATGAAATTTTCGAACAACTATTTGACAGATCGCGAAAAAGCTTCACATGAAAATTAGCTAAAATAGTGCCAACCTAACAGCAATATATTTTTACGCAGGCATTTTACGCGGGCATTTTTCCTCGATACTTATTTGACAGTAATATTGTGAATTGGATCTAAATGTTTCAATTGTACCTACGCGTTTAGAGCCGACAACAACTTTGAAAAGAACAAAATTTGTCCGAGGTCATTGCTTTCACGCTAGTTTATAATGATGATCTCTATTAATGGCCGAAAATATCACGGAATATATACTCGTAAGTAGGTACAAGGAAATTCCACATCTGTAGAAAATATATTCTGGATTGGATTGATACTACTTTATAACGAACTTTACCTACCCAAAACCATCTCGCTGTGTTTCGGGTTACGGGTATGAAAATAAATTGTCCAGTCCGATGGGATCCACAACAGATATGAGTGGTAAGATATGTTAGATTAACAACGCAGGTTAATTTATAAAATAAATAGTAGGTAATCTATAAGTAAAATAATTTAAGTAACTATCACATGTACCTATGTATGTATTTATAAGTAACTATCACATGTACCTACTATGTATGTATTTACATATAGGTATGTTTATTCATATTATTCTATTTAATTAATATGCGTCACATTTCTCTATAGTTTTACTAAATTTACCTAACTGTTGCACCTAAATTAAATTGCACTTTATATAGTCCAAAGGTTGACTTGGAGATATTGCTTCTAAACATTAAGCTCACCTTATGTCACTTTGTGCAATGAATAAATAGGATATGTATAGGAATTAATTTATTGTAAACTTACCTCACGATGTATCCAAAAAGAGACCCACGAGAGGACAACTATTAGGATGCAGGGCACGTACACTTGAATGAGGAAGTAACCTGTATGCCGCTGCAGATTGAAAGAGACCTGAAGCACTGAGAAATCACCTGCACAGAAACGTATCTAGATAGCTTAATCGGTGAATTGAACATGACCTCCTATTTTAGTTCCTTTATGCTAGCGTTTTGAAATCGATTGATCGTAATTCGGTTTCACAATGACATTCAAGTGAGAGTCGATAATATAATTTCGAATTTCCAATAGTCTTTAATATTCAGTAAGGGATCCTAAAGTTAAACCCTATAAAAGGATATCCTTTAATTTGTTGAGGACGGATTGTCCTTTAACGGATTGTTTCTTTTATTTTGACGGCAGTTAAGTAGATAGGTGTAAAATAAAGATAACTGCACTAAATCCTGAAAGGCCCTAATAATTGTGTGTTCTATGGGTTGAGTATCTAATTTTATGATCCATATCATTATTTCTTAAAATACTTTTTGGCGGGATCTCGAGAAGTGAAGTTAAGTTTTCTTTAATTATTGTAATAATTGTGTTTTGTGTTTTAATAGTGATAGTTTATTAAACTTCAAAGTGTTCTCTGTGCATGATGTTTGTAATGATCAAATAAAAGCGTGGGTCTGCGTTTTTCGTGTACTTCCTCTTCTGCCTCAGTAAACCTACTATCGCTTTACTAAGCGACTCCAGACTTATTCCGACGAGAGTGGACATTGACAGGATACATTTCAGACTTTGAAATTATTTATTACGAAGAAAATTTGACGCTACCAGAATGTGCTAATTGTACCATTGCCATATATGAAGAAAAAAAGAGTTACCTATGCGTATTTTTTAATTTTAACGGCGTATATACGGCCAGCTAGTCTGGCAAAGGAAACGTGAATTAAAAACACATTGAAACTGTATCCTTATATGCTAATAAGAAATTAAAATGAATGTGCAGCGTAACGTTTCAATTGAATTGAATAGGAAAAAATGCATAAAGAGAAATATGTCAATTGTCTTATAATAAATAGTAATAGTTTTAGTTCTGTGGTAAATAGAAAAAATATGATAAGTTTTTTGTTCAAACTACTTTTCCGTAAAATGTGATTTTTGTATATATGTCTGCTTTTAGTTTGCTGCCGTCGATTTTATGTATTAAAATTGCAAATCTCATTTTTGATAAGGAAAATTAACTATAATAAGTTCAAAATGGATTTACGACCGGCTACGTAAAATCTTTTGCTTTTTGAGTGGCAGTCAGATAACGAATGCCCATTTGCGTTGTCAGTCATCTACAACGATTTGAGCAAATGTAAATTCCTCGGAGCGTAAAAGCCGATTCGTGTCATTGGAGCGAGGCCTCTACCGTTCACAAGACATTATTTTTATTTGCCTCTGCGACGAAAAAAGCAAATCATATTTGTGCAGGCACTTGAAGTCTATTTTGGAGGCCAATTTAAGATAAAACGGTAACACGACGTGTTGTGTGCGTTAACTGACTGAGACTGAAGTAAATAAATAAATTCAGTTACGATTAAGGAGGTACTCGTAAATGGAGTTAGTCTAAAAGGAGTGTTATTAAATTTTACTTTTTATGTAAAAAAGCTTTCATATTTATAAAATATTTTAAGGGCTTTGAAAGTAAACATTCTTAATATATTATGTCATTCATATATTATTGTAATGTGTTCTAAAAAAACATTCATACTTAGATGCTATATGATTCTTGGCATCCATTATATTGTTGATATATGAATCCGGGTGTATGGAATCACATTATGGGGTAAGCGGATAAAGCTTGGCAGCCGGCACCAGGTCGTGATTAGTAGAGACGCTGTTATGAGAGCCGTGCGAGCTCGAGGGCTTTTCCGCTCACTGCTTCCAATATTGTTTGCATTAACACATTTTTTAATAAGTTTTCATGGAATATTTAATAAGTAGTATTTAATTTTATCGTAGATAAATCGACTAAGTGTGACTTTTCATAACAGTTTCCTTTTTTAATTTATTCCAGCTTCAAAATATTTTTTTCCTTAATACATTTAAAAAAATAACTAGGGTTCGCTGAAATCTTTTGAATTCTATGCCAGTATCCGCAATTTATATATTTAAACTGGATAAAAAGTTCCTATACTATTTTGTAAATTAATCAGATTTAACAATCATTTGTAATTAAATTAAACATTTGGAATTAAAACTTTTTTACGGCAAATACGCAAGTACTCGTTTCTGGAAGAAGAAAAAAGTAGACAGCTTATAGTGAAAGAAAAAACAGAAAGAAAAATTACTGAGGAATAAGGTAAACAAATATATTATTTTAAATGTGTTGAAAAGATAGTGCGTGGAGGGTAGATAGTCATGGGAGAAGTCTAGCCAGCAGTGGAGACACAGGCTAATGATATGGTATATGTTTGAGAATATAAAACTTTGTGGTTTTTTTTGAGTCATAAAATTTGAGTCGTGAGAGACTGCCATAAGCGGCAAACGTAATTATATAAGAAACCATCTCAGTCAGAAATATTTACACAGGTCCACAAGATTAGTCGTCATAATGAGGGAAGCTACTTGTTGTTTGTGACAAACAAACTTTATTTGCTAAATGAATCGCATTTCTTCGTAATTACACACAACGCCATTGCGTAAGGGACATTTATTATGAATAAACAAAGTGTAACAGTAGTGTGACCTAATTTCTTTATTAAGACATGGACAGGGGTGGAACAGGAAGGGGAGGGGAGAATTGGGAGTCATGACATTCCTAAAACTTGAAACATACATTGGATTTTCGAGGTATAGAAAAAATATATGTTTATTTGATTTGAAGCCCTGTGAGAGGTTTCTTCTAATAGCTGACTCTGGATGTGCTTTAAATTGTGGTGATTATCAACAACGTGTACAAACTTATATAAAAAGAGAGCTTACCATATAACTTCTACTTATCTAGTTCTAACATGGCTCAAGTGGTAGCTGATAGTTAGCTTATAGCGATATTGCTTATAACATTTTCCAGTACAGAAAATGCCATAATATATTCTGAGTTCAAATCCAAATCAATGACTAAACCAATGCACGCCACTATTATCAGTAAACATAATGTATTCACCAATGCACGCCACTATTATCAGTAAACATAATGTATTTACCAATGCACGCCACTATTATCAGTAAACATAATGTATTCGCCAATGCACGCCACTATTATTAATAAACATAATGTATTCACCAATGCACGCCACTATTATTAATTAACATAATGTGAATAATGTGAATTGGTGAATACCAATGCACGCCACTATTATTAATAAACATAATGTGAATAATGTGAATTGGTGAATACCAATGCACGCCACTATTATTAATAAACATAATGTATTCACCAATGCATGTGGCATTATCAATGCCATAACGAACATATAAACCTCCAAAAAAATCCATTGCGGATCTTTTCAATGGATTTTAGTGGACTGAGCGCATAAGTTAATTATTAACTTAGTATTAGCTATTTAATGTCCAATAATAATTTTTCACTAACTACATATATAGGAAAAAGTTAAGAATCTATATTTCCAAAGAAATACAGATGAGTAATTTAAATATAAACCATAATAAACCAATTAAAATGTATAATATCTAATAATTGACACTGGACCCGCGTTGTGGATTATGGCCCGAAACCTCCTAGTAAAAAATATTATATTTTATGTATTCGATAAATACACAAGAAAAACCTCTTAAAATTCTATTCAAATACACAAAACACAAAAAAAAAACATAAATAATCCATTAACGTAAAATATGTATTTAACGTGCGGATGTTACTCACAAACTAATTAATACCTAATTACCAAACGTGTCTGGAAAAGTATTACACACTCGTAAATTCTAATCCCCTTCACTTACCTTCGCGCCTGGTAAACGTAAAGTTTCTGTAAGGGAAACTGATGAGGTCGAACTGTGAGAGCGTCATGCCGGGCACGAAATTAACGCTCTGCGAGTTCTGCCACTGGTACACCAGCTGTTTGTTAGAATATGCATCTAGAACATTCATCAACGTCGCTATACCACTTTATTAGTGTTTACAGTAGATACGTATGTTAGAACTGTTGGAAGACTTGAATATTAAATAGTTTATAATATTAAATTTCCACAGTGTTGAATAATGTTAATAGTATTTAATATATTTTCTCAAAAGTTGGTTTTCCTAAGGAATCGGGCTTTACTTTGTTAAAGTTTATCATGCAATGCAATGATGCGTTATGTTGCCACTATCTTTCGTTAGGTATGGCATGCATAGATATGCGTAATCGCTATCAAATACAAAGCAATTTATTTCCATGTATTCTGCAGACTGCAAAGTTCTCGATAGCGATTAGCCCCATAGGTATATGGTCCTCTTAGTGGCTAAACCGTTTATCTGACGATATCACGATTTTAAGAAAACTCGATTTGATGGTTTCATCTAAATACCTACTTACAAATTTTTTTTTCGACTATCGATCGAATGTTTATTTATTAAATTTTCTATAGTTTGAATAGACAATTGAATATACGAGGATCGTGTTAAAAATTAAAAAGAAAAAGAATCTGAGAATCAAAGAAATAAAAGGGGGAAAAAAATTAAGTGGATTAATCGGTTTTTTCTCTTAATATCTCTGAAATACTTCATCGTAAAAGAAAACTGATCTTTTTGTTTAATTACCTTATTTTTTGGGAAATTGTCGGATAATCAGTTTTGTTCCCGAGAGGACTATAGGTCTTTCATTATTAAATTTCTCACAAGTAGAAGATAAGGAAACTCAAATATTTTGGTTATATAATGAGGAACAACAAATATGAATTCTTCAAACAATATAACAAGGCAAGATCCAGGGCAGAAGGAAGCCCGAATGGCGAAGGATATCCTGATTAAAGTACTTATGCCAGTGGTACGGCAAAAGCACTGAGTTCCGTGCTACAGTTTCAAAAGTATAAATAGCCATGATCAACCTACGTTAGATGGTACTGCAAGAGACAGAAGAAGCGGACTGTTTCAAGGGATTTTTGGCAGCGAATGCCTATCCATCCGTGTAAGTAAAATAATTTCTGTTTTCTAATTGTTATTAATATTTACCCTTTAGAAAACGTTTAAAGGGTTGTGAGACAGGTCCTAAAATATTTGGCATCTACAAAGGATCCTTTGGTCCCTTTTTTAGATTAAATTTGATTTTTTCTTGTAGTAAAATTTAATTAAAACAATACTTACAACTGCCAAGAATGAGTGGACATGATTGACGGTCCATCGGAAAGTTACGCAGTTCCATAGGACATTTAGCTTTAATCGTTAACCTGTAAGAAATCGTTAACAGTCATGTGTTGGTGTATTATCTTTGAGGAAAGTACCAAATTGTTCTAATTCTGTTTTGTTTCTCTTCTAGTTGGGCTAATCTCGACAGCTTTGGGAATATGTTGGCTACATTCACAGAGGCGTCCACCAATCAAATCCGTTTAAACCGATTAACAACCCGGACAGAGCACTGCGCTTAACTAGATGTGAAGTTATTACCTAGATATATTTAGCAAATCAATCATTGCAGTTTTCTATTTGACATTAAACGTTGATTGATCTAAACAATAACTCGTTGGCGAATGACTTGAGGGCTTTCTTTCTTGAATTATTAATATCCATGGCAATTTACGGCCAATGAATAACTCGGGCGGGAAACCGGAGCGCAGTATTTTTCACTCTACCAATTAAAAATGGCGGATGCTGTGTTTGTTCAGCAGCTATGAAATTAATGAACCTCTTCGCGGAGTCCTTATTGACAATCGCTTCTCTAAAATGTTTATCATTTTACTCCAATAAGCACATTTGACGTGAATCGGTGCACTTCAATGGCTATTGAATTATCACAATCTTGAAGAACTTAAGAACAATTAACTCATTTTTAGGTAGATTTGGAAATTCGAAATCTACGTATCTTGAGTATTTCTTCAGGCTGAGTTTTCAGTTGATTCAATGGTGGTGTTGTACAAAAATATTATTGTCCATTAATAAAGTATTAAAAAAAAAAATTTAAATACTAAAACACGATTACGCACTAGTTTTAAATCAGTTATAAATAGCTACTATTAAATATGTAAACGTGCGACTACGTCATATGTAAAAGGCCTCCGTTTATAGAAGCTAAAACTTATTTAATACTTTTTTGTAGTCGGGTTTTAGTTTTTAAACTTAGTTTTTTTTAAATCATTTTGGGATCTACAACTATGTAATTATTGTATTCCACAATTCGCGCGATTTTTTAACTTTCACGTGGATATGGCACATTTTTATATACAATATATAAATTATATACTTTTGGAATGTGCACTTTAAAAGCTTTCATTTGATACCAAACACTATATATTTGTCTGCATTTTTTTTTGCTACGTGTATTTTCGTGTTGCATATCCGCATGAATGGATGTAGGTGAATTTAACTGAATTTTAGCAGAACCAAACTCAAAAGCTGCCCAATTACTGTACAGGTTTGTGAGTCTTCATTAGTAGCTAATTTTTCTTTAAGTTATTTTTCTTTTGAGTTTGTGTAGATTAGGTTACGATGGGGTTGACATGAGGCATATGCATCATAGCCCCCAAACAAAGCAGAAAAAAAGTATTATAATAAAATAATAATATAATAAAAGAAATTAAATATAATAAAAGAAACAAGATTTAAGATCGACCTGCAAACAGAACATCTTTATGGATTATGCTGATATTTCATCTGTCCACAGTCATACTTCACATAAGATATTGCAAATAGCAATATGTTTTCTTACCTCATCGAATACAAAATGTCACCGTGTTGGCTGATTCGTAACAACTTATTAGGTACGGTGATAGTGTGGACGTAGGAATGTTTCCCGTTATAGAAGTAGGTGTCAGGCCTCCAAATCCTCTCGAGCATCTTGATAGAAAGAGATAAGGAACGAATGGGGCCAAGGAACGACAGTCTCGTGTCACGCCAGTACTGCCTAAAGTAACAGTCCATTGAATAATCCTGGGAAATAAAATATATTTATGTAAGTTTATTGTCACCCTTATACTCCTACAACTAGGTACATTCTGTAAGAAATAGTTGACAGTCATTTGTGGTGATATATTTATTTATCTTTGAGAAAAAAACCAAAATGTTCTAATTTATCTATTATTTAGTAAATGCGTAATGCCTAGTTAGAAAGCCGATAATATCGGCAAAAGCCGATAATTTTCATAAAAGGCAGATTGCTGACATAAATGAATAATTGGCTACAATTGTCCAATAATACGTGCAACTTAAATCGAAGGAGCGATAAATTTAATGAATTTTAAATTCTTTTCTCATACGAGTGAAAGCTTGTTGTGTTTTTGAAAGTGTTCAACTTGCCATGTCTAGTTCGGAGATTGGTCCCATACTTCTTATAAGAATATTTGTTTGCACAATTGTCGGATATTCTAAAAAATAAATAAATTACGTATTAATAATTGCTACATATGCAAAATAAGGATTTCATATTTACACAAATATTACTTATACAGTAAATATGTTAGAGGATAGACTACCGATATTTATTTATTTTAATATTTTAAATTTAATACATTTGTTTTTTCCTAATTAACTGCAAATATGAGACCCTTAATTTTAAATTTCTTTCCAACCTATAATAATTTCATAAGAATGCTGTTCCAGATCATTACGGTTTCATGCATTTACGCATAGGTTATGTTCAAAGGAGATTAGCATTAAACGTATCTGGAATAGAGTTATTCTGGTTATTTTGTAAGTTTACTTAATATATATCGGTCTAGCAAAAATATATAATATAACAGTCACGTTTTGCCGTAGGTATATTTAAAAAAATACGGATTTGATGCAGCTATTAAATTACATAGTTGCCATTGTTTAATTAATTTGTTAATTATTTGATAAATTGTTTAATTATTGATGGTCTGTATGTACCTCTCGAATGAGATCATTTCCATGTTTCTATGACCCCATGTTCATAGATATCGTGTTTTATTAGTACATATCTGGCGATTACAAAAATAAGATGGCTTGCAATGCTGTCATCTAAGGGGGCGGTGGGGAAGGAGTAGGTAGGAAAGTGTTTTTGTCGATAATAATGATGGATCCTCAGACATACTGTATAATACAACTACTTTACCTCTGCCATGGGTCGGCAACTGCGAGTTCTCGTAATTTTTCAACAGATTTTCTAGAACCAGCGTTATATTTTTGGAAACGGCATCGTTAATGCTTCTCTTGCTGCTCTTTTTCCACACATTTCTGGTTTCAATTTCATCATTAGACGCATTAACGTAATTTGAGATTAACAATTCATCTGATTCGTTCCAGTAGTCGTGACTCGTGTCTTTGTTGTCACGCGAGAGATTTTTCGCGGTCGCCGACAAAATCTTTGGAGTGTCTCGCGCTGTAGTGTCGCCCCGAGAGTTCAAGGATGTCAGCGTTATTGGAAACGTTCCATTTTTAGTCGTCAGGTAGATAGCTCCTTTTGCGTCCACATGCGACCTGCAGGATAGGTCAAATAATTAAAATATTAGAGGGCTAAGCGTTTTGTTTTTCCAGTAATTTCTCGAAGGTTTGTGAAAAAGGTTTTCTTTAAAGGAAAACAAAATAAAAAAACAATATTTTTATTATTATTATTATGTATTTGAAAATAGTTGCGTCTTCGAGTGAAATAAAACTTAAAATCATGGTACAACGTTTATTGTCAATGATAAGTTTTATTAATATGTACCTACTTAATCCGTTCGCCGTTTTGTATAGCCACCGGCGAAACGCTTAAGAAAACAAACAATAAAAAGTCAAAGGTCAATTGTCTGCAAAAAATCATTAATATAGTTTTTAAATTAATAAGTAATAAGTTGCATTATTTAAGGAATGTTTATTAGGAGCTTATTAATCACAATACCTATCACTAAAAGTAAACTAAAAAGTAGGTATACTCGCAGGTACCTACTTGAATTAGATACTTGAAATATCGAGTGAATTGTACGAGTAGTATCCATAAATCGAAAGATAGTAAATAGTAATTGTATTGTACATTTGCTCTTATTATACAAGCCTTTAATAAAATTCACATGTTAGTTTGTTTAGGTCAAATCTTGCAAGTCGATTTTAACCCACTTCTAGTTTACTACTGCCTTGAAATTTTACACGTGTATATAAAACCAATGACAATTTAATAATCTTATGAACTTGTCCTGATTGTGCAGCCAGAAAGGCCAGCACACTATGGAACTCCTCAACGACGAATGGGAGAACTGTCTTTGTTGGTCTCGTTTTGCTCGTAGTTTTAATGACAAAAACTTAGTGTCATGACCTTAACCTGATGCTGCAGCTAGGAAGGCCAGAACATTGTGGAACTCGTCAACGGCGAACAGTAAACACGTCGTGTTTGGGCTCGTTTTGATGGACTTGTAGTTTTAATTACAACAATTTAATTACATGACCTTGATCTGATACTGAAGTCAAGAAGGCCAGCACACTGGAACTCCTCAACGGCGAACAGTAGACATTTCGTGTATGGGCTCGTTTTGAGGGGTTCGCAATTTTGATGCCAAAA
Organism: Sesia bembeciformis; assembly: GCA_943735995.1. NCBI lineage: Eukaryota > Metazoa > Arthropoda > Insecta > Lepidoptera > Sesiidae > Sesia > Sesia bembeciformis. The sequence goes on along the minus strand of OX031029.1, from coordinate 6,984,536 downwards.
GGTAGTGACATGAGCTTGACCGCCTACTTCAGCGAGATGGGTGTCGTTAGCATTGGTATTAAAAAGGAGTAAAAAATAAATTAAACAATTTTTTAAAAAAAAACAAGTTTTTATTAAAGTGCACTAAAATGTAAAAAATAAACATTCAAGCCAAAGTAAGTTAAATAAACTAATCACACAAGTTTAATCATTATGTTTTTATGTGTTTTAAAAGCTTGTTGCGAGATTTTCGTACCAGTTTAATTAATTAGAAATAGAATCATTTCAAATTACAAATCAGGTACAATATAAAAACACAAGCTTTAAAATCACATATAAACATGAGCATAATGATTAGAATCGTGTGATTTGTTTATTTAACTTACTTTGACTTTTATGTTTATTTTCTTTATTTTAGTGCATTTTAATAAAAAAAAATATAATTTAAGGTTTTTTACGTTTAATTTGTTAAAATGAAAACTTAAAGTATACTCTTTAGGAGAAGTTCTAGTAAGTATATAGTTAATGAAATTATATAGCCAGATATTCAACCCGCAATTAGTTTTGGCACTTTTTTAATAAAAATCTGTTTCTATTTAATAATCCCTCGAATATGAATAATAAGTGTTTAGTTCGCATTGGGAGTTTCCACGTTCAGCTCTTACAGCGTCATTTGTTAGAAGTACTACCTTTCAAGGAAACCGATACCCTTGGCATCGGTCCCGTTCCACCATTTTTTTGTTCAGTTATGTTAAAAAGGGTCCTCTGAAAAGAGTTATACAACTTTTATTCATGACGGGTTATATTTAGACAGACCTCTGAATCTCGTTTCGAAAAGCATTTCGGCTTGTTTTATTATTTGTATTATCATAACGTCTCAAGTTCATAATGTCTATAACGTCTTACTACAAGGTTAGTGTTATATAATCTGTGGCAAGCTTTACAGGGTACAAGCCACTCCTGGTAATCAGAAAGGAGTTTAACAATTTAATTAGGAGGGGAAGGGTGCAAACTGCAATCCTGCTGGGCGCACTCGCTTGGCGATGCTACCCCTCTCTCACAAAAGACTTTCGTAAAAAAGTATCGCATTTCTCACTTTATCCTATTTCCCCAATGTACGGACGTGTCCCGGTAGTGAGTGAGATATGCCAGAGCATATTCCTATTCCATACTATCCTGGCCCTTCTTATTTGTCCACCCCTTTCTCGAAATCCATTCCCTAATTTCTAAACGTAGGTGAACGTGTCAACGTTTGTCATTCTGGACTGATGTTGGATGTCCATGGGCGACAGTATTCACTTAACATAGGGCGGACTGTCTGTTCGGCTGCCATCTTCTTTATATAAAAAATATAGACTATTTGTTTATGCTTTTGAAAGCATAAACAAAGCATAAACAAGAAAGCATTTTTTCTTGTGAATTTTCTAACTGGGATTTCATTCATTGCCGCCCTAATTGATAAATACGAGTAAATAAAGTAAAGTACTTTTTGGAAGTCCCTTTAAAATTAAATGGCAAGAGCAAGGTTTAGAACTCGCGACCACGCATGTCATTCCAGCCCGGTATAAGACCATTGTAATCACCGTTTGGTGCTTCATTATGTTACCGTAATTGATTTCATTTCCGCCGTGCGATGTTGGAGCGCCCACGTTCCCCTCTAATCTGACATAATCAGGCAGCACCCGTCACGACCACGGCTAGAGGAAGGTGTCTCATTTCATACAATACTCGAGCTTGAGTTTTCGACAACCGAACATTGATATAGGGAAATGTTTACTAATGCTTCGCTTCAATCAACATGTGGTGTTGACGCGTATTACGAATATCAGAAAGCATGGTTTTTAGAGATATCCTTGCGAAATGAGAAAGAAAGAGAGTTTTTTAGTTTGCAATAGTTTGTTTTTTCGCTGTATAAAATATTGCAAATAAATATTTGCATCTTTTTTTAACTTAATATTTAGCAAATGTATGTGAAAAAATTACCAAAATCTTTGGAAGTTGCCGAAAGAAACTGTTTCGACCTATTTTATTTTTTATTTGTCCAACGTTTTTTTAATTCTTGACCTCGTGATTATCCGTCGCCGAGTTAGTGACAATCGAAAAATTAAGTATTAAGTAGATATTCTGTAATTAAGTATCACTTAAGTAGTACCTAGTTGTTAAGTATTAGTAGCACTTAGTAGTAGGAGTAGTTAAGGAGTGGAACGGGTCGGGTTTGAACTTATAACCTCATGAATGTGAGCCAATAATAGATACCCTAATAGACTATTACTGCTAAGTTGTATATTTTTATTTATTTATTTCAAGAGAATCTGAACTTTTTGACGAAGTTTCTAAAATCAGACAAACGAAATTGGAATAATTTTTAATAGCTTTGCGCTGAAAAAAGTTGTCGAAAAAATGTGATCAAGTCTCGATGTTTTCATATCAAACAATCAACTTTTGTTGTGTGATTATTTTCTCCAAATAACTCCAAAAGAGTGGATTCGTCAATTCGCAATGCCCGGTGCGGCGTTTTAAGGCTTTAAAATTCTCTCGTTGGGTCTTTATAGGCCGATACTGATATTAATTGATTATTCATTGACTACAAATGTACCTATGTATTAAAAGTGGGTTTTAATATTATCTATATATTAAAAAAAAAAATGTTTCAATTACGGTTGCCATATTGAGTTTAGATGTAGGCGCAGGATGTGTGTTCCATTTGCAATCTGACATCCGATGATTGCGCTTTCTCTCTATGAACTACACTTGATTGCCAGCTGCCTACGTACGTGACCTATATAGACATTTCAATTCAATTTTGATGCGATGCTTCATTGATTTTAAAATGGTTTTAATCCAAGGAACTGTTTTATAACACGTCTGTATTAATTACCAGAAAAGCTAAAAGAACTAAAAATTCCTTTTCAAAAGAAAGCCCCATTCAATAAATACCAACTAAGTATTTGATTGATGAGCAAAGTCGAGTCGTCGATTTAACTACGAACGACATTCTTTATCAAAATTAATATCTCTTGGGAATTAAAACAATGTTACCAAATGAGTTCGTTTTTAGAATTTGAAGCAGACGGGTACTTGACAATCAGTAAAGGTACTGAAAAGGGGTAGAATTGTATTATAGTAGAACGGTCATTCTTTTTGCTCAGTTGAGCTCTCAAGTTTGTTGTCACAGACTGAATACGAACTTTGTTCACAATGTTCATTGGCTCTGCGTTATCGCCTGCTAGTGGCACTAATGGAAATTACCAGCAGCCACTGGTTTGCTAATTTGTCTAGATAATGGCGTTCTCACGTTTCTAATAGGAATTTAATTTACTCAGACAAATATAGACAAATATTCGCCAAACATTCTAGTAATTTTTTTTTAAAATTGCTATCCTATTTGCTAGTGGATCCAGTATAAAAATGGCAAGTCATCACAGAATCCAACCCAGTAGCCTGTATTCATCTGTAATACTTTAGCTTTCTAAAATTAAGAGAGTTTTCAAAGTCATTTAGGAAGTTTTCAAAGTAAAAGATAATTTTGGGAGAGGGAGGGTGCACGCTGCAATGCCACAGCTGCTGGGCGGACTCGATTGGCCAATTTACCCTTCCCCCACTGAAGACTACTGTAAAGTGTACTGCATTTTCCTCTTTATCTTATTCCCCCAATGCACGTATGTGTTTCTGTAGAGAGTGAGATATGCCAGAGCCCATTCCTATCCCACTTATACTATCCCTCCCAAAATTCCCAACCCTTTCTGCAAATCCATTCCTAAATCTCCAAATGTCCAAATGTTGATCCAGCGCATCCGGGGACGTGCCCAGGTTTGTCATTCTGGATTGATGTTGGCATGTATCGCGGATGTCCATGGGCGACAGTATCCAGTTACCAGTACCAGTACCAGGTGGGCTGTATGCTCCTCAGCCGCTTTTTTTTCTATAAAAAAGTCGGTCAAGTTTTAGAGTTCACTTTCTTACAAAAAAAAACTCACAGAATCTGTTTATAATTTACATATGTATGTTCGTGCCTATAGTAAGCATTTAATTTGGTGCGTACAAAATAGCTGAGATTTAAAAAAAAATGATTCTATCGAATTATTTTACGAATATTTATCTGGAAGAAATCAATCGCTTGTTTCATGAAAAGGATAGTGTCACGCAATATATTTCTTTTATAAATCTTTGGGCGCACTCAGCATTATACTGATAGATAAGAACTCGCTGGGTCTTTTGTTCGCTCCGTAAGTCTCTGTTAAGGTAAAAAAAATAAAAAAAAAACGTATTACATCACCAAAAAAAGATTTATCAGTTTTTGTTCCATTTCGTCTCTTGGAAAAGGCCTATTCAAAGGGAGTCTCTTATCAATGTTGGTCCGGTGTCTGAGGACGACTGCGAGTGAAGAGCAGTGAAAACCTCGTACGGTTATACAATTAGGTCATATCAACGGCAAGCATCTTGTCCTGACCTGTATGTAAGTGAATGTAACGACAAATCTATGAGACGGCTTATAGATGTATACTTAGATATGTAAATACCTACCATATTTACTTAAATCAATAATAATATATACGTACACGGGACACTCAAAAATATTATTGATTATATGACCCGTGTTATTTGTGATTAAGAATTCCAATTATTTTTGGCAAATATTGTTTACTGTTTGTTTTGTTTACTTGTTTTTTCTATAAATATTTAGCTTCTAATTTCTTACACGTGACTGTGTCCAGGCCTCGATTCCGTCGAGTTGAACAGAGAACACGCAGCACCAAGCCATTTTAGTGCACAAACCGAGGCTTACTCTGCGAATAAAATATTTTTCTCCTACTTGCTCGGAAATGGCTTCATTATTTAAAAAAAATAATACGTCAATCGGCTCTTTTCTGTACGCACGCCAGCAATTTCCAACACGACAATAATAGAGATTGCTGGACAGTAGCGAGGTTATTTTTAGTGCACACTAACATAAATTAGGTTTTTTTAGGTACACGATATTTATTATTATAAAGACTGAATGTGCATTTCTTTTCAAAAGTTTAAAAAAAAGAACAAAGACCGCGCACAGTCGAATTGGCAGGAATGAAACTTCTGTTTCTTGAATTAATTTGTTTATTGTTTCCTCGCAAATTAGAGAAAAGTACTATACAAGTCTCGGCCGAAATAGCAATTAACGGCCTCGTTTATTTAAAAAGGAATCGGCTGCGCCTCGTCTTTTTAAAATCACTTCGTAAGAACTCGGCTTCGCCTCGTCCTTCCAATATTACTCGGCCGTCAATTGCTTTATTTCGGGCCTAGACAGTAATGTACTATTTCCTTTTCGGAAAACTTTACACGCTTGATCAATTCTGCACTTAATTTGAGACTATTGTTGACAAAGGTTACCTTTATCCTCAACCAAACTAATTAATCTAATAAATTATTCCCAATGTTACGAATTATAACGAATTATAGTAAGGCTTGTAAGGAAAACGTGGATAAATTCGTGAAAATATTTGAGATTCCGTTATAAATAATTTCTTGTTTATTAGCGAATTACTTCGGCTACTTAGGATTTAAGCTTTCTAGAGGCCATGAATAGATTATCGTTCATCAATTGCTTTGGAAGTTCCTGCGTGGCTCAAAATTTTAGTTGCTTTGAAATACATAAATACATACGAGTAGTACTTACTCTATAAAATATTTTTATTATTATTATTATTGTTTAACAGACGAGCAGCATTACTGCCGATATGCTTATATCTTGTGTTAGCCGGTTTTTTTCTCCCTTTATTTTATTTAGGGGCTTTTACACTTTTGTGTATGTCAGCCCCATCGTACACTAAAGGTTAGATACAATATTTTTCTTAAATACCTACTTAATTCTAACTTATCTATGACTCTGATAGCGACTCGCAAAATCGCACGGAATGTTTGCAGCTTTCGATGTTGGCTTGGACAGAATTTGGTGTTTCTATTTTTGCCATATCCCTTCTGGAAGCCATTTGTGAAGTTTGTTCTTGAAACCGTTTATAATTGGCGATTTAATGATTTCAATAATTCGTTATACTGGTGCATTGGCAGAAAATACCCGTTGAATTGTCATATTTCTCTGTTTATTCTAGTACAAGAAAAACAAAATTAATTCGAGTACAACTATAACATAACATACGAGATTAAAACTTAGCGGCGAGTCACGGTCGCTGTGTAACAACGACTTATACGACAGTGATGGCACTCGCTCTGCACTGTGGGACAAATGGAGAAATACGAGAAAAACTATCATTAGTTCTCAAAGAGAGGACCGCTCACTTCGTTACACAACTTTACTGTGTTTACTTGCTTTTGTTTTGCGAAATTTTCAATAATACATGGTCACACTGAAGAATTACGAAACTGGACACTTACATAAACAATATTTAAAAAGTAAATAAAATATTTGAAAATGGAACTCTTTGGCTGTAGAATAATGTGTAGAACGTGACAAATCAATAAACAGGGTAAGTACGTGTTTTCTTACAATTAAGTAGGAATTAACTTCATCTGTAAAGCGAGACAAAAATAAAGTAGTTTTTGCCTGATTGAAAACCGTATTAGTTATTGTTTATTACTTCGTATTGTTTATAAAAGTTAGGTATATTATCGCATATGAATTCTCTACCACCTTGTTAATCGAAGAAAGAAGTGTGATAGGATGATAGTTGCCATAATCATTATGATTTCCTTTTTTATAAATCGGTCGGATGCAACCTTTTTTCAATGTGCTGAGTTAACATTTAGTAACACCTAACGCTTTTTATCCGGATCAGTTATAAAGTCCCACAGGAATCAAATTAATCACACATTTTCTACGCGCACGAAGTCGTGGACACTGCTGGTACTTATTGCATATATCTCACATAATATTTAACTATGAGTACCTACATGAGATTTGTGCAATATACCTACGATTTATCAAGATAAATGATTTCGATAATAAATTACAATCGTGTGACAGTTACTCGACAATGGAGTTAAAGGGACCTCGTGATGTATCATTTGAGAAATAGCTTCACTATTCAGAAACGAAGGTGACTGGTCTCAAGTGTGCGTCGGAATGCGTGTCTAATATTAAATGTAGAATGTAAGTACATATTAGACTCAAATGGTTAATGAATTGCTACTCTATGAGGACTGTACCTTCTAATTTGTTTCGGTGACAGTTTCATTACCTATTCATTAATGCAATAAAAAATGTTCAAGGGACCACAACGTCACATGTCGACAGACCTAGCACACCTATCAGCAACCTGCCTGCTTATGTGATTAGGACACAAATCTCCTTTGCAAGAGGAAATCAAGCAGTGAAGAGATACGAGCTGATGGTGTGTATGCAAGATAAAAATCTACTTATTATTCTACAAATTATTCAGGGGTACATTCATTCATATGGAATGAAAAACATTTAGTTGATTACCATATTACACCATACCATGCCATCAGCCTATGTTTCTCTACTCCTGGATATAGACCTCTCCCAAGATTCGCCACCACACACATTCTTCGGCTCTTTTCATCTTGGTTACATATATAGAGAAAAGATAAACAGGTTATATTTGCAGTCAACTAGACGGATGCGGCTTTTACTCTCTTATAAAGTATTTGTTCCGGAATGTTTTAGTTAAATTTTGTATTAAAATTAGTTCAGTAATTTTGAAAATATGGTAAGTTTTATAAAACAAGGCGATATAAAATTTTATCAACTTCCTAAAGGTTCTTAAGCGGGCGATGTTCCCTCTAAATGATTGATAGTTAAAATTCATTCCCAATATTGCTCAGTTTTAATTAAACACCGTAACCTCAGATGTCCTGTACTAGTGCTGGAAGATGTAACTACATCATTAGTGTTACAGTTATAATGCATGTATTCTTCCTCATCGCATTGGTGGTAATTATGTGGAAATGAAAGATTTATGGTTGCGATTGGCATTCATTGTGCGTGGTGGCAGTGGTCGGCGATACATTTACGATGCCCATTAATTTGGCTAAAGTGTCGGTAATGTGATGAAAGCCTTTTCCTAATTCCGCACTGAACCCGACTGTAATTGCGGGAAATAATGACATGGTTTTATACAAAAGCCCAATGAAGTGTTAGGCCCTAATGAGACTCAGTTTACGAGTATTTAGAACGAGAATACTGAAATTATGATTAAGGAGGAAGTGGAAGTCGGCTTACTCGTTTTATTGTCGGTTTAGATTTGTATTGATCTAATTAATAAAAATAAATCTAATTTATAATAGAATAATAGGTGTATTATAAATATATTTATTTTTTACTATAAATGATATTTTTAATATAGCTAATTACATAGTTCACTTTTCATGTCTGTAAATGCGTTAACAAAATTTTCTGACGTTTTATTTATTTCGGATACTTCACAGCATGAATTATTTACCTACTTCACAGAAAAATATAACTAAATTAGGGTCTTACGTTGGATAAACTGCTATCAACTATTTACCTGGAATCATAATGAAAAAGTTGATGCGTTAAAGAAAAACAGGGAGATGTTTCCATCGGGTGACCTTAAATAATTATTTTCCCTTTGTGGCGAGGACAAAAGCCCTGATTGTGCGGCCTCATCGGCGGCGTGGAGGGCTCTCCGAGACGAGCACTCTTCGTTACAAATTGTGCCAAATTGTCAACTCAGGCCCCGATCGCACTTCTGATATTGCAACTTCGCTTGATACTTAGAAAAATAAAACAATCTTCTGCCATTGTTTCCGAATTACAGTAACTTTTCGAATAAACAGAATTCTTAAAAGGCCAAAAGAAGTTTAGTGTCTGAAGGAGACAAGTTTTAATTTGCTTGTGCAAACGTTTACAGACAGCCAATTAAAAATCCTCCCTACTTCAAACCCGCCATCATTAATTATACGTTGCAAGAGTTAATTTATAGTCTGTAAAAAATTCAGTGGTCGACCCTACTTGCGGTATCTATATTACAATACCCATCCTTTGTGTATTGTAATATATATGAGAGGTATAAGACAATTTAGATAATTATTAATTTGAATTGTTGCAAATGAAAAAAGAAAATACTGAAATAATTGTTTACGTTTTTTTATTATTTTAATAAACGTCAAAATGTGAACTATTATATTTTCTTAAGCTAAGTTCTAAATCGTGCAAAATTTGCTATTCGATGACCCCTAATTATAGTGCGTCTTTTTCTATGGTCATAATACAAAATGAGACACAATATGCATTAGATTGTCAAAGATCGAATGCGAGTCCGTTTTAGAGTTCAGTAAAAACTTATGCCGTATACTGATCAAGTTCACTTATAAGCGGCGTTATAAATTCTAATGATACCATGAAATCGTATAGAAACACAAGGACATTGCTTAATAAGAATACCAGGTTGACGATTTGGACGCTAAGTCGGTCGGGGGACAGCAAGCGATCGTCCGACAGTACACAAATATGACCTACCAACACCACTGCACTTGGTATGGGTGGTCCAATGTTTTCGAACTGTTCGAGGACATATCCTAGAGCCATTAAACCATGTCCGAAATACGACAGGTATAACTGCAAATTAAACATTTGTACGTCCTCTTCTATCAATCAACATTTTTTTGATTCATTTCGGCATAGTGCTATTTTGAATCCTTGTATACTTGCTGATATTATTAATTATTTTCACGGTCAGCAGATGGTCACGCATCATTGTAAGGTCACCATTATCTTGAACAAGTGAACATGTCATTAAAAGCGTTTCCAATGAAAGTCGCATGGGTGTCGTTCGAACACATTCTAAAAATAAAACTGAGAAGTATCAGAATATGGCTTTTGCTATATAGTAATCATTAGTAAATGTCCGCAGCGCCATTATCGCTGAGTAATTTTACACCATAGGTATTTTATTATTTCCATTTCCTCAGCGGTGACTGCAAATCTTCATATTTGTCGATTACATATATCTACCACTGCTCATTATTATATTATATCATTAAATGAAAACATTTTATTTGCTTTTTATAAAGTACTTCTTGCCATTGTCTTAGTTTAAATTATAAGACGTCCACGTTTGGAAACAAACTTTAAACACCTAACGACATTTTAAAAGCAGTTAAAAGTATATAAATATTATTAGCCCATGAGTATATAAATATATAAACAAAAGTATATAAATATTTATATAAATATTAAAGCTATATTGAAATTGTTGTATAGATGTTTTATTAAATTATATTTTGGTCATTAAAGCTATATTTAAAGGTTATTTTAAATTGGATGACATATTGATGTCAAAATATTTGACCTTTCAATAATATAGTCTATGATTAGTGCGTTGTGGCGATTGGCGAAACGTCCCGGTGTGTATATAATAATAATGAAAACAATAAAAAAAATAAAAAACTCATGGAGCGGGCCAATCGCGTTATCAAAAATAAAATTCAGTTTCTGGAATCTATTTCAGTTGTTGCTAATACTAATATTACGTATAGCACAGATGTAGGTAGGGTGTTGCTAGACACAAATGGAGCTACATTTTGTTCTTAGTGAGAAAAAAAGGTAAATTCCTACGGGACCTGGGTGTGTCGGATGGCGGCTATAAAACGAAACGCACAGATGTGAGACCGCTGTACGAAATATAAATTATTTTTCAGGCCTAAGGAGTAACACCTACAAACACCTATAGTGGGTTTAATGCGTATCACAGATTAAATATGACACACAATTAATGAAAGTTTAACAAGTAACAATTTTCTAAAGCGCATAAATGAGACTTTAAAAATATATTTAGGTACCCATTTCTTTTTTTCTTGTAAGGCTTCGTGAAGAATATTAATTCAAAGAAAAAACATCCCCGTTATATTATTTCCCAGTTTTATATTATTTCCCGGGTAGAATAAATGTCAGCCTAAATATAGTTTAAATCAATTATTTTTTTGACCAATTCGTGGCCTCGCCCGGCACCTGATTCACTTAGGGATATTAATTACTTTGTTAAATTGCAAATAGCGGCCTAAATTTCATTTGCATCTTGCCTTAGACTAAAACGTGTTAAAATAAGTCAATTATAAATATTATAACTTTTAAAACTCGCGTTTTGTACACATTTTATATTCTAAATCGGGTCTGAGCGCGTATAATAAAGGTATTTGTTTACTTTTTATTCCTACTCGACGTTTCGGCACGGGTTACACCAGTCCGTACATCAGCCATGGTCTTAAAACGCCACACTGGTCAAACAAGTAGGCGAGTCTACTCAGGGCTTGTGGTGGCCATATAACATTTGAGATTTTCGCATTTTTCACACATATTTATTTATTTAAGCCAACCGGTGCAACGCAACCGAAACGTCGAGTAGAATAAATAAGGCAAACATTCGCGTTAACATCCGTTTCAATAGATACATTTGTGGTGGCCACTTTGTTATCTCTTAGTTGCCTTCTACGACACCCATAGGAACAGATGAGGTGGAGCTGTTCTATAGCTGGCCAACAGGCGCGGCCATGCTATAACAAAGTATCATACAATTTGTGCACGTGACAGCGGGCGGCGTGCAAATTGTCTAACTATGACCGATAACTCTACCGTAACTCACTTCTCGAAAATTTTGCTGCTTATCAATCTTATTCCCTCCCTCGCACAAAAGTTATCAATGTGAATTCGATAAAAGTTTTTTGATTGAAAAAGGTGGCAGACGAGCAAATTGTGCATCTGGTTGTAAGTGGATACTGTCACCAAAGGACATCCGTAATGCCAACATCAGTCAAGAATGACAAACGCTGATACGCTCCCGTACTCGCTGTCTACCTTTGGTGATTTAGGAGTGGGTTAGGAAAATGGTTTGCATTTGTATATATGGGAAGAAGGCGGCAGATGAACTGACAATCCACGTGATGGTAAGTGGATGCTGTCGCTCATGGACATCCTCGATACATGCAGAGATCAATCCCGACTGACAAACGTTGGCCAGGATGCGCTACCTACCTTTGGAGATTTAGGGGAATGGATTTGGAGGAAGAGTTGGGAAAATGGATTGGGGTGGGATACGATAGGATGGGAATGGGCTCTGGCGTATCTCACTCATTACTGAAACACGTACTTACATTGAAGAAGTTGGTTAAAGTGGGAAATGTAATACATTTCAAGGTAGTCGTCTGTGGGAGAGTGATAACGTGGCTTCTGTGAGGGACATTGAATGGGGAATAGTGAGAGATGAGGGATTTTCTAATCTTATTATATCCCCCTTCTTCCATGGATGGAACAGGGAGTAACACAGAGAGTCTTACTCCCCAGTCGATGGAATTGGATGGGATGGGGGAGTATAAGAGGACAAGAGGCATCTTTAAAGCCGCCATCGCATCGCGGCGCACGCACACGCTATCCACGTGTACTTAGCTTTGCTTTGTATGAAAATATATGGGATATCATCCACAGCGGTACACACACACGCTGCACACGGACGCGTGGTTTAATGACGTCACTGACACGCGTGGCTCGATTCGAATGTATCGCCCACGCACAAACTATTCACGGATACGTAGTAAGTAGCTAGGATGTGCGGGGGGGTTAAGTCACCTAATTAATTCTCTTTCGGACTCATCGTCAGAAGAACTCGCTAATATAGTGCCATTACATCAATTAATATGATTTACCAAAAACACCTGTAAGTAGTACCGAATTTCAAAGTCAAACACTCTAACACACTACGTGGACGCAGCGAGTTTGTGTGTTTCAATGGAAAACTTCTTGCATACGGGAGTCCACTTCAGCCCACAGCTAGTATGTGCAGCATGTCCGTGTGCCGCAATGGGTTGGCGGCTTTATTCCATTACACTTCCTACTCAGTGGGATGGGATGGAATAGAAAATGGACTCTGGCAATCTCACTCACTTCCGAAATACGTATTCTATGGTAGTTTTCTGTGAGTGTGGTGTAACTCCAGTCGGTCGTGACTCGTGCACAGCAACTGTAGGACTGCAGCATGCACCCTCTCACACGAAAACAAATGTATATATAGGTATACATTAGTAGTACCAATGCGCATGGGCACCAGTGACGGATTATGGCCCGAAAGACCCCCATGATTCAGTAAAGGAGGCCTGTTACCTGCAGTGGCACGCAATAGGTTGATATCAGATATTAAAAGTACTTTAAATTAGTATTTTAATTAGTGCGTATTTATATCCAATTAATCATCAAAAGTACGTATTTCAGAAATGTCCACAGAGCTTATTATTTTGTTAGGGAATTACGTTTTTGCTTTAGAATTAAAATTGATGATTTTCGATAATCTCTTGAGGACAATTAGGTGGTCTCTTTGCTTGTACCCAAAATTTATGTGAAAATGTAACGGTCGCATAAATATTTACATTTAAGTATATCTCACCGCTCTAGATATCTTGGGTTATTTACTCATGGGTTCTTATTTGTTAGGTCATGAACCATGATCCATACCAATGAGATTCTACTTAAGTACGGATTTTATTATTAGGCTAGTTGTTGCCTGCGGGTTCGTTCGCGTGCATTTAATAGCACTTAATTGTCGCTTTATAGTTGGCACAGAGAAAATCTATTTATTTGTATTATATCACGTTATTCACGCCTCTTCCGCGACAGACAGGATAAAAACATATGAATTCATTTGACTGATTGAGCGATAAATATATCGAAATATTAACGATTTAAGTGATTTCATAATAAAGACACCCTGTGTTCTAGTTTCTAGATATCATTTGAAAAGCGGTAAAATACGTTTAATTATACGTTTCGTAAAATACTGATACTAAGTTCTAAGTTAATAAGATCACCAATTTTACCAATTTTAGATCTCTTAATTATATTAGTGTAGAAGACGCGTTATGATATCAAAATAAAATCCCAAATATATATAAACGTTTCTTAGTTCGAAAAACCTACGCTATATGGAACGGTAGTGTAGGTGTTGCGTCATCAGCTGATTCACCTGATGGTAAGTTATCAACAACTTCTAAGGATTCCTTACTGCAGCACCAATGGATTAGATGCGTGTTAGAATTAATTTATCTAAAATTGATATTTCTCCTAATAACATCCCTTAAGGCATATCAATTATAGTACCTACATTTCAAAGTTGATCGAAATTCCCCTTAAGGAGCGGGTAAATCCCCTTTAAGGAGCGGTTAAAATTGTTAAACAAATATATTCATTGAACAGATTTTGGAAATATACAAAAAATGTTATTCAATTTAAATGACGCGCTTTTACGTTGTGCATTAAGTATTGTAACTTTGTTACAACTTTGTATTGGCGAATACGAAAGGTATTATTTTACGAATTACCAAGTCTCCCGAAGGAATTTATATTTATTGAATTTTTTATTCGAATGCAAATTTCTAAATTATTTAAAATTTGACAGTATGTTTTTTTCGTAAAAAGTTTTTATTATAAGGTCTTTTTATATTTTGTATATAAACGTTACAAAAAAGAAACCGTAAGCGAAACAAAGATATTCATTAGGAAACGAAGACACATAAAGGTAAGTCTCTTTTGATAATATGTATGTTTATTTTTACAATAGTTGGTGGAGAGCACGGATGTTCAACATGCAAAATGGAGTTTCAATACTCGTACAATAATTTCAAATTATAAGGGTAGAAAGGGCATTTGATCCGTAAAATTTGAAGAATATCATTGACGATAAAAATAGAATTTCCTCGTCGTTCAAGTACGATATGTGATAATGAATGATGAAAAGTGGTCGTTGACATTGAGTAGCATCATCGCATAATCGATACTTGGCATTCTGTCAAGTGTGGAACTTGCCCTTGCACACATAGCTACTTTATTGGAACCTCGGGTTAACACAGGTTTGTACTATCGAAAGTCAACCAATCGGTAAGCGCTTTTATCGCTTCGTGACAAACCATTTAGCTCAGGTATTCTTAAAGCAGTCGAGCGTACATTTTATGACTTATATCTGAGTTACGTAAAATATGTCAGGAGCTCATCACGTTGTTAGGCAAACACTCAAAGGACACTCGTAAATTTCAATACTCTTAAAATGTATAGGGTCGAAACTGTTGAAAGGCCCTTTCTATAGACGTCGTCGGGTGCGATAAGCACGTAGGGGATATTTTCAGTTAACACCCCTTTACGTGAGAAGAGAGATAGCGGGCACTTTATTGAATCTTCGTATGCAGCGCAACAAGCGAATGTCTGCTGTCATATCTACAAGTACGTATGTCATAGTTGTGGAATATAACTCAATATATTATGAGCGATAGCATCATTATACGACCGTTACAGATTGAAGAAACGTCAATCAAGTTGGTTGTTTAACATTCTTTTTATACATTCGAACAGCCATACGCATGATGAATTATACGGAGTATTCTTCTATACGGAGCAATTGAGTCTTTTTATGCAGTTTCAGTATGTCGTGACGCTAAAACTACGTCTTTACAAACGCTGCATGATTCATATTTTCAGAAAAAATAAATGCACCTTGGAAAAATAAGCAAGTGGTGAAGAGTCTCGTGAATGTTGCATTAGCGAGATACGATTCGACATGCGGTTCGAAGATGTTTAGAATTCCTCAGACTGCCTCGTGGGGTTGCGGGATTGTGGAAGTTTATACATCAACACATTTGGAATGTATTCGAAAATTCAGACGAGATGAGAGTTGCACATCAATACCTCCGTCCTACATTTAACGGAAAATCTATTCGCTGCCTCAGTTTAGTACCCCGTATGTACTCGTACCTACGTACTTTGATGTATCCGCAGGCATTCACGGTACACGGAAAACGTTCCTATTTCGATCCCTCTTCTTCAGGAGTACTCACAAATTTTCCTGTAGTTATTCGAGTACAGTTTTTCTCTTAAGATCTCTTCAGCTCAAATACGGTTACAATTTAAGTAACGACACACAGAAAAGAAAGTAAGAATGGTAAAAGAAACCTAGATTTTTGGACTAAATTTTTTTTTTCGTTCTATATGTTTGTTTCGCTATCAATGCTTCATTAGTTTTTATAGATATGTATATAGTAACATATTGCAATATTATATACATAGGTATTTATGTAAATCTAAATTATTTATTAAAGACTAACTTAAAATATGTACCTATAACTATAGTATTAAATAAAAATAATAATTTTAGTCCATTATTATACAAGGTGTTCATTATATGTCTATTATCATGTATCATTATAAATTGGTATACTGGCGGCATTACTTCGCTGGATTGCGATACTGATGCGGTGCGAGGTAATGGCCAGCGCGGTGCTGTCGACCAAGCGCTTTGAAATATCCTTAAAAAATAAATGCACACTAGGACCCCACGGGCCCAGGGTCTCGACGTCGAATGCAGCAAAATGTATTCGGGGCCGACGTCTCTGTATTTGAAAGCCTTGCGCTTCTCTGCCTCTCCTGCCGCTGCCTGAAAGGCAGGCGCCTTCCTGCAGGTTCCGTGGAAGTGAGACGGGGCCAGCGTGTTGACGCAGGTCGCATCTCACACTATACACACTATACTATACTCTAAATAAATATCCATTAAATATTATCTCTTTTATATTAATTGTTACTCGTATTTAACATTAATTGTCACCAATCTATAGAGGTGGCTGAGAAGCTGGCGATGGTCCAACGGAACAAATAAAAGTAAATGAGGGTTTGATCGCCTCTGATTGATGATATTAGGGCTAAATGTCCCTTTGGTGTCTCAAGATTAATATTAATTGTGCAAATTCAAGGCTAAAATGGAATGATTTATGTAATCGTCGTGATTTTAAAGATCATTTTGTAGCCTGCATTTCATGTTTATTAGTATCGATTTGTTAACGGTAGTGCACTTTTATCTGTTGTTATGAGCAAAATTTTTAATTAATTGTTGTTATTTATTGTATTCTTGTTCATTGAAATTAAGTATGTACCTATCGTCTCATACCACTCTAATAATGCATTTAACGACTATAAACGTAAATTATGATGGTGGTAGTGTGTTACTTTTCGATAATGTTGTTTCCTAATCTATCACGCTCACGTGTATTATAGACGAGGGATAATATGGGGACGGGGAGGAGGGAGCAGGAAACGCGGTGTCGCCGGGGTAGGACAATGAGCGATGGATGAGATAAGCAAGTTTTTTGGCGCCAAAAAACTTACCAAAAAAACTCACATACCTGTGTCCGAAAAGGAAAGGTTACAAGACATGCTGATTGCAGTCTTATGGAACCCAAGTTACTTTGAATCACAAGAGTCAGTTACTTATACCAAAAATGCTTCAAGATGAAAGTGTTATTATTATGTTTATAAATATTGGGTCTCTAGAACTGTAGCCGCCATTTTATGCTGAGGAGATTATGAAATATGAACAAGAAAATCAATGGCCTGTATAAATGTGGCGACGCATAATGTATCCAAGAACAGTATCTGATGATAGGCTTTTGAACAGTGTACAGGTATTTGTATTTTAACATAAAGTAATACCTACGCATCTACGTACAGTCGGCCAATGATAATGTTGATCATTTCAAAGTCTCAATTTGACATTGCTGAAACGTAAGGGTGACTTTCGCTTGCAAATCGAACTTGTCATTTTATATTCGGACCTTTGTCACTATCTGTTCTTTCAAACTCGGCAATTTCACGGGCCCACCGCATATAGTTACTGTTATAATTTCAATGTATACAAGTAATTTATGTACGCACCTACTTATTGTGCACAATACTTATATAAGTAGTGTAATTTATGTACGTACCTACTTATTGTGTAAAATACTTATATAAGTAGTGTATTTATGTACGTACTTACATGTTGTGTACAATACTTATTTTAATTGGTGATAATTTACACAAAATATTTCAATAAGATGTGCAAAACAGCGGATATAACAATCGGCTGACTGATAAAGGCAAACAAACAGTAAAAATACAAGCAAGCTCCGCGCAAGCGCCGGAAGATCCGCCCCGTGTTGCTGTTAACGGCTGAATGAATCCAATATTATTTTGACAAAACACAATGGACAATGCAGTTATTACTGATGTAACTTATTCAATTATTCCTTATTATTATATTGCTTATTATTGTCTATACATAAGCACAATAAAATCGTAACCGAGCCGTGTCTGTGCATGAAAGATTTTTGAAAAAAGTCATTACTGTGTACTCAACGAACGATACAGAACCCAAAGCAATCATCTTTAGAATTTTTCTCTATCTGTCTGT
Source organism: Sesia bembeciformis (assembly GCA_943735995.1). NCBI lineage: Eukaryota > Metazoa > Arthropoda > Insecta > Lepidoptera > Sesiidae > Sesia > Sesia bembeciformis. Next base: position 6,966,387 of record OX031029.1, on the reverse strand, counting down.
CTGTCTGAACGCGCATCACGTGAAACCACTGGACGGTTATAATGAAACTTGGCATAGTTATAGCTTATGAGTTGGGGTACATCTTATCCCGATCTGTTGCAGAGTTCCCACGGCGTTCATCTGAATGTTAACCGTATCACGTCTAAACTCTAAAGTAAACATCGTCGTGATGCATGATAGTAGTACATTGAATGAACAACGAAAATAACATTTTAAGGACGTGTTGGTGTATGAACATTAGAAATACTTAGCTTTAATTTCCTTTACGGCGACAACCAACAGCGACCTGTAATCACGGCAACCGCCATCAACAGTCCAGTGATGCTGTTCGTCATTTGTAACTGGAATTTAGGTACAAGTGCAATATCCAGTGCCTTGCAATATGTGAAAAATTATAGTTTGTCCCTAGCAGCGGGTCCCCCACCACACCATAACAACCCAGTTTTTGATTAGATTTATTTAATTAAGTATGTTCCATTGCCCTATGTTCTGTTGTTCTCTTTGACTTCTTATTAATTGACTTAATTCCATACGGAAAATACATAATGTTGTATTATCGAGACCTGTGGATAGCATACTGAAACCAAATGTGCAATTCAAACAGAAGGGCATGTGTACCTAAGGGCATGTGTACCTAGAACCCTAAGAGTCCTTCATCCGGATGACCTCTCTTTCCAGCCCTCGTGTGAAGTAGGAGTGTCAGGGGTAGTACCGTCACAATTACTCAGACTGTCACGGCCCAGCCCGACTGTGTCAGCTTAATGTGTGCACTCAGAGTACAGATATTGTACTGTATTCTAGGTGTGCTCGTTGAATCGGCGTATACCTAACTGTGTGTTGGGCTAATAGCTCCGTGTAGTGGGTGCGGGGTGGACGCATCAGGAATCGTCCGCGAGTCATCTCAGTGTTGTACTTATGTATGTTTGTCTATACATAGTTTAAAAAATTGACGATATTGCGAGACGGCTGGTTTCTGCTGACATAAATCCAATGTTATGATGATATTTATTTAGACAATTTAATCTTCCATTAATATCAATTAACGATTCCTTTAGCTTTCCATTACGAATACCTCAAGGACAGTTATGGGATAAGCCAAATTATCTCGTCCCGCTTCGCAATACCTAATTATAGTACTCGTATAACACCGACATTTACGGAAACATAGATTGTGTATTTGTAAAGAATTATACTAATGTATTCAAAGATTTTGACGTTGCTCCAGCATACCATCCATAACCTACTATTCTAGATCTACCCAACTTCAAGGCCCTTTGGTGGTAAATAAATCTGTGAGTACTTAAAATTAATGCATGCGTAGTAATTATTGCATGTCAGGTAATAATAAAGCATAATATTGCATGTCATAATAAAGCAAGATCAACAAGCGTAAGATAAGCCTATCTATCTATGATGGAATACGGCAGACGCGCCCCTTGGTCCCCAACTTCCCAACAAAAGTACACGCAAACCCTACTATGGAATTGACTAATTTATACTTCCCTAGTTTGCTTCCTGTATTTACTTATCTTGCATCATGTTGGTATCATGTCAGCACTTGCTCCTTACCGTCACTAGTTCACTTTGAACCACATTATAACGTAATAGAGTTCCGACATAGTTATATTTTGCTATGTTTTCGATTTAACTTCATGATCGATACTGTCTACAGATATGTTCCGTGACACGTGTTTACTCAAACGCAGCTTTCAACGCACTTCCCATCATCGCCGCTGTAATTTTGTTATACGATCCGTGCCTCGTTCTTATGTTCTCGGTCACAAAAGTCCGACCCACTTATATTATTTATGATGTTTGGAAACGAGAGGGCGTTATAAATTACGAAATAGATTTATGAACAATAATTTTCAGAAAAAGTCAGATAAATTTTTACACAATAACTAACAAAGGTTTTGTAACAATTCAAATAATTCAATAAGTGCCTGTATAGTAAATACGGTGTCTTAGGTATTGACTGTTACAATCCTTTATAGAGTTCCTACGGCAATTACTCTAAAACGTTCAGGCGAACGAAATTACTGGCACCGCCAGTCTAAAATAAGGGCTTCGTAAAAGTGCCTAAAATCCTAGTCGTGTTACTGTTAACGGTTGAATGTTATATTAATACATTTTAACAAAGGACACGTAACGGCTATATTAGATTCTGGTTCTGCTACAGTGATGTTATTTTTCGTGGGCTGAGGTGATGTCATATGGTGTAAGTGCCTATGCGAGTGTTATAAAACATTTAATACGATTATATTATTCGATTAATACGATTTCGTTATGTCGATAACACTTCAAATTCCAATCATATTATAATTTGAACATACACGCAAAATAATTGTCAAAAGTTTGAGGCAAGAATTTGACACAGAAATGTTTGCCATTCAGAGAGGGTTGCACTTTAGCACTTTATTATGATGGGGCATATTTATTTATCGATACATTTAAGTTTACTACTTTCCCTTAAAATTTGTACTGTTCATCCCCAAACATACTGTGTAATTAATTGTATTTAGTGGATCTCTACCCTCAATTTGTTTAGATTACACAAACTTGCTGATGTCCATCTGCTTTACCAATTTTAATTTTGATATTTTGTTTTAAGTATGGTGTTCAATGTTGTGTACTTTGAGATTTTTTTTATACAATAGATGGCAGACGAGCGGGCGGGCCACATGATAAGTAGTCACCGCAACCCGTGGATACCTGCAACACCAGGGGGCTTGCGGGTGCGTACCTTGCAAAATGATATTTACAGTTCGCAGTTCGCCCCATGTCGTAAGCGTAACGGAAATACCTCAGCTGGCAGTTCATTCCACAAATTTCGGGTTCGCTGTATAAAGTGTCTTTTTGACAGCACTGTACGCAGCGACTCTATGTCAAGGAAGTGCGGATGAACCGCACGACGATGACGAGCGGTGCGATGGTAAAAATCCGAAGTTGGCATCAAATTGAACAGCTCTTCAGAACATTCCCCATTATAAAGGCGGTAGGCATTATAAAACGCAGAGAGATGAAACCGTGAAAGTGGGATCGTCGACAATTCGGATAGAGCCTCGTTGGACGAAGTCAAGAGGGTCCAGCTGGTATTTCGTTGCACCGGGCCTGAGGTGTGAGGAGTAGTCCATGTACGAGTACATGATCGGTGTTATATAATTTTTTACATTTTTTACAGACAGTCTTATGCAAAAAAAATGATTACGCAATTAAGCAATTAAGTTCCACTTATTGCATCTTGGGTTCATTCTAAAGACAAGTGGGTCCTCCTGACCTTTGTCTAGTTGTGAAAAGCCTCCTTGACTAGTAGATAACAAAAGTGAACTGTTTACCTTCTTAATAGTTTAGTGAGTAGCAATCAAAAGTTTAACTTTTGGTAACTCAAACAGTTTATAGAAGATCAGCACGAAAGCACCAGCTTATGAATAATATAAGTCTAACGACTTGCATGTTGTATTTATGTTTAGATAAAATTAAATTCCTAATACCTATAAAAATAAAAAATAAAATATACCCACGTTTTTGTCGTTCTTATTTATTTAAACTGTGGTTTATTGTAACTATACATATAAATATTATATATTTGTAGTTTATATATCTTTAAGGTTTAATAATATCTTAAGAAAGGCTGTTGATTTTGTAAAGCTCAGAAATGAAATAAAATGTGCCTATAAAGTGCAATTTGTCAGAACCTGTGATCACGACCTTGAATGAAGAAATTTTTTGGAACATATATGATAGAGATAGTAAGTAGAAAAATAGGTCGTATAAGTGTAATAAGCACTAGAACTTATTATGGGGTATAAGGTATTTCTTATACATAGCTGCTTGTATTTGCTTTTATTGTTCTTTTGTTAATTAAAGTTGTTCATTTTATTTCGTATCACTGACCACTGAACTGAAACAATTTGTGTGGAATCGATTTCTCTATTATTAAAATACATGTAGCAGTTCTTATATTCAGGTATCATATGCTTCATAAACGACGCACGGGCCAAAGAGGTACCTACACAGAGACATATAGTGTTCAGGTACCACATAAGCGAAATAAAGGCCGGTAGATAGAGGACTTTAACTATACGTGGAAAAATATTGAGTCAATAAATACGTACGAGTATAATTTTATAAAATAAATTTGTATTTATTTAACCGTTAGGATCTAGACGATAATAAAACCAATGCCTAAATCAAAATAGTCAACCGTAAATACGCATGTGATTAAACTGTATGTGTTTTTGGTTATCTTCTTTTGTTTTGTATTTCTTAAGATTATTTGAACAACGCAAAACAAGAAAGCCTTTCCTTGGGGAAATCCTACTTTATAGCAATGCATGGAAGAAACAAGGCGACACTTGACGAGGGTCCTTCATTAAAAACCTAATTTAAACTGCCTGCATATATTACATGAACAAACAAAACAGTTGCTCCAATACTATATAACCACTTATAAATCCAAACACTTATAAATTAATTTTTTACACCCCCAAATTCATACATGTCATGATATACCTATATCATATATCTGTTATATACTTTTAGATACTTCTATAGTAGTCAATATTAAATTGTGTGTTTAATAAATAAATCATATGGGAACATATACTTATATATATATATCTATTGTTTAAAACAATAATATGATCTACTATTATGAAGAATAAACACAGTGCTTAACAGGAACAATTAATGTGATCAATTAATTTAATTGCTTGCAGTACTTACGTATATTCCGTTCATTAAAGATGGTAACTGATTTGACAACTGATTAACAAGCACAGCTACATAAGATGATGGCAACATGACATCAATTTGATTTATTACGTTAATAAATTATAAAGGAATTACGTAATGCCTTGTTTAGACTTTAGTTTTATTACAAAGTTACGCGAGTACGAGTTCGTGCAGCGTCGTATTAGTTTACAATTTGACGGGGAAAAAAGAAGATTCTTTATATGAAAAATCTAGATTAACAACATAATAAACAAAAATAAATGTACTTTAATCATGATAGTCATGATAGTCATGATACGTATTCGTATACGTAATAGTCAGATATTAAGTAGGAACTTGTTTACTACGAATAATTATAGAAACTTACCAAAGAAATAGTGAATAAAACACGCCTTCGAGAAATATTTTCAGGAGCATAGTTAATAATCACATGAGCTTACTTGCTTTTACTATATGTGTGTAGTTTTAAAGTATAGTCGTAATCGTGAATGCGTTCGTGTTATGCGTTTGTGGCGCCGCAATCGGCGTGTCGCGGAGACGTTGTACGTTTAGTACGAGTTGGCGGGTTCCAGCGGGCTACTCCACAGTACGCATGCGCCGACATACGCAAAAATTACAGAAACACGCCGCCAAACCACTATTAAACCGCTACATGCCGGTAAATTTCATGTTTATACAATATAAATTATGTTTCCTTGTGACAAGCATCTTCATTTAATTTGTATGAATTAACAGTTTTATTTATATTTCATTGTACAAATATTTGACATGTACAAAAGGCAGACTTAATACCTTACGGCATTCTCTACCAGTCAATCACCAGTTTATATGTCTCTAATTATTGAGTAGTTGACGAATAAATTAGGCATCAATCAGCCTTGCGATCCAGCGAGGTAAAGCGCTAGCTAGCATGCTGGGTTACCTTGCTACGGGGACCAAAGTACAACATACTCAATATATAATGCGGTACTTTGAGCATTTTCTACCATTTAAAATTTATTGTGTTATATTGTAATTTTAAAATATACTTTATATTAGTTAAAATGCGTATGTATGTCAAATATACTAACTTCATTAATAAGAGTTTATTTACAGTGGCGTTTGGACAAGGCGACCCTCGTCTGACACTTTTATTTACTAGTTTGTATGGTGACAGAATTGTTGACATTTTGCCGCCTAATTACGCCGCAAGTGTCGGTCCGATGAACGAGACCCAGGAATGGACACAAATGTACGATTTGTGGTTTTGGTGGAGTGCCTACACGTCACCTCGACGTCTAATATATCCTAAACGCAAAGGGGAATTGTCGTATTCCCCGGGGTTGCACAGATTACGTCAATGGTCTGCTAGTAATAAGATTTTGATTTCGATGGCCCAAGGTTCTGCTGATTGCTATTGGATTTTTTTTGGAAACACTATTGCAAGAGTATTTTATGTTGATGAAATGTTTTAATTTAAATAATGTTTCAATTCCCATTATTATATTTCAATTTATTATATTTACAATTTCTATTATTATTGGCTAAATATTAAGTACGCACTTATTATTTATGCTAATAAGAATAAACTAATTATATCCACATTAAATGAATAAGAAAAGAACAGGAGTATTTATTTAATAACATTGTATTTTATTTAGTACTATTAAAAGTAATCAATCAAATAGAAATATATATCTGTCTAAACTTATCATAGGACAAAATTTCACAAATTTACATTTCGACAAGATACCTACTCATTTTTGTTTAACGGAGATATTTGTCGGGTTTCACTTTTAATTGAAATGGAAATTTCACTCCCTTCGAAGAGGTTTAATTTTTTTCAAATTGTTTCAAAATTAAATTTCGTGACACCGCTGTGAATCTGGGAAATACAGCGTTTAGCAAGTAAAGGGCCTTTGATAGATATAATATCCCTTGTACTCACATAGTTGACGCTTATTGCATTTTCAAAGAGAGCGGTCGGTATTTGAGCTTGCGTCTACCGCAGCGTCGTCAAAATCACCGCATTATCTCACGTTATGAGCACTATTATTTTACCCTCTCATCGTGTTAAATTACATCTATTATAGATACAATTTTATATAACAGAAATAGTGTAAGGGTTTTGATAATAATAGCGTTTCATTGTATATCGTCTCAGTGTATCGTCAGCGTATATTAAACGTTTTATAGCCAATACCTCATTATTTAGTGTAATAAATGTGTACTTTCAGATTAAAAAAATATTTACAAATTTTAGTATACACTAGGGTAGTTCCAAAATATGTAAGAATGAATGTAGGGTAACAGTTTAGTGTAGCGTATTTGTAGCATTTTCGTAGGAGTCGTAGCAGTCATCGGCGCGTAGCACATGTACTACGAGATGCTACGCAGCCCTGCGGAGTCGGCAAATAAAGATTTCTGGTACACAGAAAATCCATCGTGTTTTATATGATTTAAAGGTAATATTTTATGTTTATTTTATATGTAATTTTTGTTATATATTTACGTGTAATGAGTATTTTATCTGTCAGCACAGTTATTCTTTCACTGTGCTCGCAGTGCTCGCCAGTCGTCACTCGTGCATCAGCCGAATGGCCAAGTCACTGTGTTATGATCAATCATAGTTATGAGAATATATTGATTGGAGGATATTAAATTTTTCATTTACTTCAATGTGAGGACAATAATTACATAATAGTAAGAAATACACGACAAAACCACAAAGCCACATAAAACTATGTAAAATCATTACAAACGCTACATTTTGAAATCTCTATAATCATAACTATTTAATATTTCCGTATATAGTACATTCAGAATTTCTAAAATATCTCAAGTGACAAATAGTGGAACACGTGACCCAATATTTGAGGTGACCACTGAGCTGATGGCGAAATGAAATAGAATCCGACACATTTCCAACTGTAATGTTCGTCGAGAGACATCCCAAGCTTACTAAGGAATCTCGAACACATTTGTTGATTTTCCATGGCAGAGGAAAGTTCGATGATCGATTGGACTGGAGTACTCGTATAATCAATTTTGTTATATTCAGTCACACATAATATTTTGATTTGATATTTATCTTAATATCGGATATAAAATCTAGTCTCTTATGTAATTTATTATACAGGATTACAGTCGACAGAAATGAAAGTGGAAGTGTGGAAGTGGAAGAAATGAAAGAAATGAAGTGTCGAAGTGGAAGAGAGTCGCGTCAGGCTTGTGTCTGAAATCGAAGACGCTTCAGATGTAGTTTCGATTTGGGGTTCTCTAAACATAGTGGATTTATACCCCAGTAAGACGCAAGTCCTTGCATTCACCGTTAAAAAAGCCCCTTTTGTTGTAGCACCTCGCTTTCAGAGCATACTTCTTAAAATCTCGGAGAGTATCGAGAACCTTGGTGTTGACATTTCCAGCAGAGTCGAATTTATGGGTCATCTGGAAAATAAAGCCAAAATGGCCTCCAAAAAGCTCGGTATGCTGAACAGAGGGAAGCGGTACTTCACCCCTTGGCAACTCTTAATGCTCTACAAAGCTCAGGTTAGGCCCCATATGGAGTACTTACGCTCACATCTTTGGGCCGGCTCGCCGAAATATCAATTGGATCCATTAGACTCCATCCAACGACGTGCTGTTCGAATTGTCGACGATCCGACTTTCACGGGCGGTTTAGAACCCTTCAGCATTCGAAGAAACGTTAAGTCTCGCTGTATTATACCTCCTGTATAATGGGGAATGCTCTGAAAAATTGTTCAATATAATTCCCACCTCTGGTTTCTACAACCGCACTTCCCGTCACAGAAGTGAGGCCCATCCGAATTTTCTTAATACGAATGTGTCGCGTACTGTTCGGTCCAAAAATCATTTAATACCGCGAACCCGTAGGCTGTGGAACGTATTGCCTCAAGAGGTCTTTCCATTAAACTACGATATGGGGTTCTCCAAGAAAACTGTGAATAGGATTTTGCAAGGTCGGTGCACCTGCATACCCGCTGGTGTTGCAGGTGTCCATGGGCGGAGGTAACATTATCATCACGTGGGATCGCTTGCTCATCCGCCTACTTCAATATAAAAAAAAAACCCAGATGACTCATTCTGCAACTCGCCAGACCGTCACATTCTCACAGAAGATGCGTCATTGAATCTTCCTCCTCGTTGCAGGCTTTTTGTCCTGAGGTGGCCCGTGACTACTCCATTGAGTTGCCGTACCTATTTTTGCTCTAGGATAAAATTTTCCTCTCGTATAAAATTTATACGGAGTTACTAAATTATGTGATTTAAATAAGCCGATGGCATAATAAGGCACTCGTCGAAAAAATAGATTTCGCTTTTATCGGCCATTTTATAAAAAATATGTTTACGCAAAGTTATAGAATTTGATAAGCTTTATCCAATAAACCGTTTCCATATACTGGTTTTAAATATATATTTATTGGACTTTAAGAAAAGTCCAAACTTTGGATAATAAGTTAAATTTGTCATAACTTTAGAACTACTAATTGGTAATTGGAGACTTTAATTTGCCGGATATAAAATGGCCTATCACTATATATAATGGTCATAACAAACTATATGAAAAGTTCATAGATGTACTTAACTAACTTAGTATATTTAGTGTCACAAAACATAATTATACGCAAGGATCAAAAATCTTTATTGCACCTTATCTTAAGTAATGATAAATCATTAATCAGTGAAGTGAACTACTACTCGTCAATAAGAAAAACGATCACATGGTCCTTACTGCTTCGATTAAAATGATTCATGCTGCAGAAATAAAAAAAGTGTCATGAGACGTAACTTGTACAATGTTGATTATGACTTGATAAATGAACATCTAAGTAAACGGACACTCGCTACAAGTGGTTGTGCGAATGAGATGTGGACCGCCTTCAAAACATGTATTCACGATACTGTCACTAAATTTGTGGCGATGCGAAAGTGTGGTGCTCGTTGTCAATTAAAACCCTGGATTAATAAAGAGGTTTGTGAGTTGACGACACAAGAAATTCCTTCGGAAAAAATAACCAACTAGACAGGGGCAATAGCTCATAATCACCAAACTAAAAGACCATAGAGGACATTGTCTTTACATCAGACACGATAATGGACACTTTGAAGACCTTCGATGATACAATTGCTACTGGTCCAGATGAGATTCCGGCTATATTGCTGAAGCGGTGTGGACGAGTTTTGGGGAATGGTCTAACACAAATAATGAATAAGTCCATGAAATGTGGAGAATTGTCTGCCCTGCCGATTGGAAAGAAGCGACAGTTACTCCGATATACAAAATAGGCAATAAGTTAGTTGCAGCCAATTATAGACCAATCAGCCTAACTAGTATCATATGTAAAACTATGGAAAAAATCATAGCTAAAAACCTAATGATTTTTCTGTCAAATAAACATATAATTTTCGACGTACAACATGATTTCGTTCCGCGGACATCGGTGGTCACGCATCTGTTGGCCTGCATTAAGGACTGGACACTAATAGTAATGGACAACTGGAATAGGCGTGAATCAACTGGCACCTGATGTAATATATCTAGACTGTGAGAAAGCTTTCGAACAAATCCCAGTAAGGAGATTGATACATAAACACCTTGGCATTCGTGAGAAACTTCATACGTGGATAAGCAACTTCGTCACCAATAGGAAGTTTTGCGTCAGAGTTGTTAAATACTCATCTTACCCGCATCAAGTTCACAGTGTAGTTCCACAAGGATCTGTAATTGGCCCAATTGCTTTCATCTTATACTTTACAGACGTGCAAGATATTTTAAGAGTGCCTTTTTGTTTGTTTGCTGACGATACCAAGTTCTTTGGTAATCCGATCACTCAATATCGAGACTTGCAGAACGCACTCATTGGTGCTCAATGGTTTCTCTCTTATGATACAAGCAAGTGCACAGTCCTTCACATGGGGAAAAGAAAACCTTAGTTTCTTAATAACCAGCGCCGGCTCTAGCTCATGTAGCGCCCGGGTGCAGGGCGCCCTCTAGTAGGCGTTTTGAACTCTTTGGAGGTGTCGCGAGCGGCGCTCGGCGCCCCCTAAGGCCCTGCGCCCGTGTGCACCGCACCCCCTGCACCATAGGTAAAGCCGGCACTGAATTCAGCGCTCGACAGGCGCCCCCGGGCGCGGGGCGCCCGGGGTGCACCGCACCCCTTGCACCCCCTGGTAAAGACGGCCCTGTTAATAACAGTAAACTGGTATCAGTCGATACACAGAAGGATCTGGGGGTCATTGTGAGTAAGGATCTAAAGTGCGAGGGTCATATCATATCCACTGTGAAAAAGGCAAACTGTTATATACATTACTAGTAAAACCCCGCAGACGTTGTCCTGCCATAGAAATTGCTGCAGCGCCATCTAGTGGCGAGTTATAACAAAGTCGATAGCTCGAAAATATTCTCCGTGCTCAAATATCTACGTATACCTATTTTCATGGCGATCGGTTGAACCGTATAGAAGTTGATGGTTTGCAGCGCCATCTAGTGGCGAGTTACAACAAAGTTGATAGCATAGAAATCTTCTCATATATGCACAACTTTCATGGTGATCGGTCAAACGGTGTCAAAGTCTATTAACATCAGATATACCAACATCCTCTTTTATGTATATATATTAACAACGCTTTCAGTCATATCACCATCGAGGCCTTCATCATAATCTACAAGACTTACATACGACGTCTACTAGAACATGCATACCAAATATGGAGTCCATACTTTGTCAAGGACATAGAATTGCTGGAGAGAGTCCAAAGACGAGCGACAAAGCTGCCGAGACAGCACAAAAACAAGCCCTATTAGGAATGTCTGAAGATTCTTCACTTATCTACACTCAATGAGAGGAGGAAGAGATGAGGGACCTCATCGAAATATTAAAGGTCTTTACGAACCAATATGATGTACCGAACTTGGAGGCAATGTTCAAGAAAAATAAAAACAACTAACTAAAAGGACATAAAATGATGTTGGACCGTAGTGTCTCCACCTCCAATCCCTATAAACATTTTATCGAACTATCGAACCGCGTAGTTAACGAGTGGAACCAGTTGCCGAAAATCGTTATAGACGCGAATTCGGTGATCCAGTTCAAGAACCGACTATGCTAAAAAGATGCCCAAGTGACAAAAACCAGATTGGGCGCATCAGCGTACGCTGTTTAGCCTACTACAGCCATAATAATAATAATAAGTAAACAAATGTTCTCAAACAACAATCTTCAAAAAAAAAATCTTGTCTTGTTTGTGTAAGAACAATCGATTAGAAAAATGATCAGAGGGTATGATAATATTTGTGGCTAATTTTCCTTTTTTGACGCTTATTTGAGCGTTTCTTGCAGTATTAATACTTAATAGGGAATGGAATGGAAAATAAAGTACATTTTAGGGTAGTATTCTTTGATAGGGGGGTATCGTGGCTAATCGACTGCGCCCAGCGACTGTTCGATTGTAGTGTGCACCCTCCCCCTCCCAATGTCCCAATGCTGGTCACCATTAATGGAAATGTAGTGAAATTATTTTCTCGAAAATAAGCGTGTGTCATTTTAAGCCAACTCTGGCTTATAATCAGTTAATTCGTATTTTATTATTTTTCCCAATTTTGGGTTTTCCGAGGTAAGGGATTTGACTAGTCTTGAGGCACGTACCTTTTAAATCACCTTCATTACACCAATCTTGCGCCCAGTAAACGCCCTCTATTTATGTATTTATCATAAACACTAAGGGTATTAGAGATATCATATTTGGACAGTTTGGATTATTTGCCCTTATAAAGAGCTATAGGAAGAAGGCGTTTTACTTTTTGCATAACCGTGTTTTAAGGTGTAATTTAATTAGTAATTTTTGACTGAGAGAGAAAGGATGGTTGTTTCAATCGCAAGCAACAGTAATCGCAACGGTAAACAATCCTAGGATCTATGCTAATAATTTTACACAGATTAAGTCTATGTAATTTTATATATTTTTTTATTTTTCAAATAATCTGGCAAATGAAAGTTGAGACTGAGATTGAGGCAAATGAGCGAGGCAAATTTAAAAAAATAGGTTACTACTAAAATAGTTGTCACTATAAATTAGCCTAGCATTTGCTGGGTTGATTTTCTAATTGACTTCAAGGACCAAAATTATTTTTCAAACTATATTTAGGGTAACTTTAATGTGTCAAATTCTATATACTAGTCAAAACGAACAATTTAAAATAGAATTATCTGTTTTAATTGCAACTGATAATGCGGACGAAACAATACCTAAATAGTTTTTTTTTAAACATAGCCTTTATTGCGTGCGACTGCTGGGCAAAGGGCTCCGCAGAAATAGTTATTAATTTATAATTACTATATGTTCATGTTTTGAACGGAAAAGATAATTACGTAGTCGAAAAATATTAATTTTACAAAGTTATATCAAAAAATAATTATGCCAAAACATTGAAATAGCTTTCAGCTTACAACAGTACATATTTTTGATTGTAATAGTGTCGTTGGATTTTATTAAACGATTAGTCACATATGGTTTAGATTGTATTTGTCGTGTATGTATCTGCCAAATTTTAAACGCTTCTTTGTGGTTAATTTGGTTGCGTCGTGTTGCCCGTCTTCATTTATCATCCAATTTACTTTTCCGAAGGTTACGCGGGATTTATCTTCCCTAAATACTCAGTTCCGAATACTGCAGCTTCAATTACCAGATCGGATTTCGGATATCGCGCCACTCATTTCAATTGAGACGCTTTGTGTCATCAAGTATCAATAGCAATTACGCCGAGAGTAATTGCTGTTGATATAAAAAGAAATTAAGGTAACCGTATACCTTTCGTTTTCAATTTAATTCTTTGAAAGAATATAACGTAGGTTTCATATTGACGATACTAATTTGCGTATAGAAATTTGATACAGTTGTTGATATATTATCTTGGCTGCTATTTTTGGAAAATTTGTTAAGAGTAAATTATACAAGTAAGTAGGTGTATTTTTATTAAATGGTATAAGTATGAAGTAATAAAAAAGAAAATAAAGAAAATAATAGTAATAAAATTGTTCAATGGGCAGTGAAGCAGCAATTGCTGTGCTGTCAACGACATTAGAACACACTTTAATAAATGTAAATTACATACCTACAAGTTTAGAATTTACTGATAATATTATGACAGATAGAATAACATATTGGAGGTTGCCGACATGTTGAAGAAGTGGAGTTCATCATCCAGAGGCAACTTTTGGAGCCTTCTTTTCTCACCTTGTATTTCCGGTGGTTGTAATCTGCGTAGCGGATGCGTTGCACCTCTCTGCAAATAACTTCCGCTCCTGTCGGCATGTGGCAGGTAGTGCCATTGCACTCACATCGCGTGCACTTTCGTCTGACGGCATTTAAAACAAAGTAAAGGACATTTTTGTTTAGTCGTGAGGGCTGTGTGAGAAAACTAAAAGAAAAGTGAAAGTTGGAAATTAATAATAATATGTGTTTAACCTATTCTATATGTTCTTGACCTTTAATTGTTTTCTTTTGTATTAGTGGTCCTTTTGGGGCAAGGCGAAGTTGATTGGTCAAGGAGTAAAATCAGTCTTTTGCATTTACACAAATAATTTTATTTTTATAGCGGTGTGTTTTATCCAATTTATATATAAGAACCTAAAAAAATACAAAACCATCGAATTCTCAATTAATTTTTATGAAGTATCTGATATTTGAACAGCATCATTGTTAAAGTGTACTTGGGTATTTAAATTAAGAAACATCGGTGTTCCGTTAGCAAACACATTTGGGTGAAGTGACGTAAACCTCGAAGAGTTGGGAAGTTTAGTTTTCAGAGTATACTGTGTACTTCGCAGCGAGTGGCGGTCGTGTAGCGCACGCGCGACGCCACTTCGTGTGTCGCTGCCGCCGCGACCGCTCATGCCACTCTCCACACAACACAACTGATCGCGATCGCGCACTGATACGCGCCAAACTTTTTAATAGGTTAGTTTTTTCTGAAATGCAATAGAAGTTGTAAAGTTGAGATAATGTGGTCGGTGCGTAAGAGGATAGGTGGAGGGCAAGTGTTGTGCGTGTTGCGGTGAGCGCGCGATGCGCGTGCCGGTCGAGCCGCGCGTGCCAGCCGCCGCCGCGCGATGAGCGCGCGTCGCACGCCTCGCTGCCGCCTGCACGCGCACCCTCTCGCGCGCGCTCTCGTGCTGCCGCTCGTCTTCACGCTCACACAAGCACAGTAAGTTTCTTTAGTAATTTTATTCACAAATACAAATTTTATTATTTTACTACGTCCGCCTGCTCTGTTCCGACCAATGTCACGGGACTGCTGAAAGAGATCTCCACACGAGATTGTCTTTTGTACATCTTCTCTTATTTAAAATTTATTGTTTTGTGCACAATATAATATAAAGTAAATAAACATAAATGAATACTGGAAAATGCCGAAACTACTGACACAGGACTTTGTACACGTACAAATACTGAATTGATGTTTTGGGTAAATACTATATTTTTAAGCATTTCCACTGAAACTTGTTCTTTTATTTTCCTTTAATTAAAAGTGAATTAAAAATTAATATTTAAATCGCTATGACAAGATAACAATAATCTTAAGAGTCAAAGCATTGCAAGTTAATTACAATATTTACAATACATTACAATATTAAGTTTAAAAAAAAAAACCGCCAAAACAATTATATAATAATAATATATAATAACGCCACACTCACTGGCCCACACTAGGATTCCCTGTGTTGTGGGTCCAAAAACACATACAAAGACAAACACAACATGTGCAACACCCAAACCCTAACAAACACGTGTCTTTAAACAAATGTTTGCGATTATCACTACTTTACAAAGAGCATTCATAACGACGAGAATGTCGTTTTATTTATTTTATTTCTAAAATAAACAATTCTCGTTTTATTACACTTATAATAATATTCGCATTAAACATTGCGGGTTATCGTTGTGCGCATATCGACGTGTGTAGCATATACGAGTAGATACCTGCTGCCTCGTAAAGATATTCCGACGGCCGTCGGCAGCGCTTTCCACCCACAAATATTTTCCCTTTTGACTTTAACTACTAACCGATTTTCCCACCTTTAACCCCAATACAAAATTGGTACTTTTACATTGATTTTAATATAGTTTATCTTAAAAGTCTCCCAGATACATTTAGTATAGTCTTATTATTCGAGTAATAAATGTAAAAATATGTAAACAGTCATAACAATATAGATGTACCTAATTATTTGTATTTAATACACTTATGATTTTTTTATAATAATTTTAAAAGAATATGGCATATTTTGGAAAATTTGTTTGGTTGTAAGTACTTAGTTGTACATCGTTGAAAGTACCTACGTCATTTGTACAATAGAGTGTTAAGGTATGGATTTGGACCTGCGATAGCTGATGTACCGCGCCTCAACATATATACTCAGTATATGTAGAAGTTTACTATATAATGTAAAATTCTGCTCCTTAAACTAGATGCCAAACCACGTATCGAGCATCATCACCAATGTGTCATTTTCAGCGCCATTGCGTTCTTTGAAATCTTCCCTAATTATATAACAAACGGAGCCTCACCTTCCATCACCAGATCGGATACAATATTTTTATTGGAATGTTAGATAAAATATCACAACGCCTATAAAATTAATGTACAATATTTTATCTACAAACTATTCCTAGTTGCTACCCGTTTTTACGATTTGCAAAAGAATTGATTCCAAAAACCGAATTGGTTATTTTAACTAGAGCTATTTAGAAGTGTAAAAATTTGAGTCCTACTTACAAAATGTACAAATACAAAAACAGGAACATATAAATTTTGTAAAAAAATTGAAATGTAGTGTAGCGGAAATTGCCTGTGCATACTTATTTCTCACATTATGTATTGTCTTTATAACTTCCATTGTCCTATCCTGTATAAGCTATATTAATGCATATCTTTACCTATATATTACGTTACACACGTTTATACAAGACTTATCTATAACGAAAAGGCAAAGGAATTTCGGCGGCACCTTAGAAACTAGTTACGAACAGTTTCCAGTGGCAAATTGTTGACGGTACACAAATAGTTGAAGCAGTTGCGAATTCAAACTTATCTTAGTTAAAATGCTAATGAAGCAGTAACAACATAATGGAATGGAAAATAGTTTAGCTGTTTTCCGACGTATAATAAAGTTTTGCTTTCATTTTAAGGTTCGGCTCTCAGGGAATTACTAGCTAGGAACCCACCGCGGGTTAGGTTTATACAATATATCTTAAAAAAAATTCAAGAAACCTACTACTTTTATCAATAACAGGATTATAATTATAAAGGCCTACTGTCAGATCGACCCATCATAGGTGTGATAGTACTAGGATCTTTAGCAACACAAAAGACATGGAAATTAAATTTTGATATGGAATTTAGTCATTCTGAATTGAGATTATGTTTATTTACTTTTTTGGGTAATGCCGTTTTTATCACCTCATAGAAGGAAATGGTTGATCTACCAGTCACCCTAAGAGTGATGATGAATGAATGGATCGTGAATTTTGAAAATTCAATTTAACGTCACTATCGTGACTAGACAAAAAAATATTTTGAATAAATGGAAAGGGAAAGCACAAAGGAAAATGTCACGTTTTTCCACAACGGCAACTTTTTCAACAATTCTTTTCTCCGATGCAGACTCGTTTGTATCGTCATGAAAAGCATCGGGTAAGGATCCTTATCTTATCTTCTAAGGGGCGGTCGTCTCTTGGATTCCCAATCATTACGACATAAAAATGGAAATCTCTCATATTTTACCATTTTCTTGGAAGCTGTAATATGAAATATTTTAAACACTTTTAGTGTGAAATTACAAACATGAATAAAAACTTTACAGCCTGACGAGCAAATTCCCATAAATAATAACAAGCGAGCCATAATAATTTCAACTTTAGTATTGAAATAACGTGTGAAACAAATATTTTATTTAGTTTTATGTGTGTTTTCTTTGCCTGAAGGCAGTTTGTTTGATAAAATAATGATGTAATAGATTCACTCAATAACCACCAGAAATCGGAATAGATAGTGCCATTTTTATGACATTTTAGATATATATATTAAAGTGGACATATTCAAAAATACCGGAATTGTTTATGCATAATTTAAAACCTCGACATTTTCATAACTTTGGATACCAAGGTTTGGTATCTACTTTAAACATTCCATACTATAATAAAATTGGAATATACAATCATAATTGAATTCCAAAATTGGAATGTACTATACTTGTATATCTATATACTATTAATATAGGTGTATAAGTATATTCCAATTTTATTATAGCTATTTAAGAGATACCAAATCCCGTTATCGAAATTAACGTTTCTTCTAAATTCAAAATCCCGGAATCTTATATCCATATTAACATATAGCTACCTACATTTGAGCTTGTTCACCCAAAATGGCACTACCCATTCCGATTATTAATAATTACATTCCACACAACGTTGACATTGACGTTGCAGATGTTGACATTGCAACATCTGCCAACTAATGAGGCTCGCCCCCATTAATATTAAATAACGTTTACGAGATCCAATAGCGCAAGTAAATAGCTGTGAAACCCATGTTCAAAATGTTTCTGTAAACCTGTTGGATTGGATGTTAGATTGCGTCGTGACAAGATATCTGCTCGGCTAATAGGTTCGCAAGTGTCGCTCTGAGTTAATTTAATATCGGATTAGGGTGATACCCGCGCTAAATGGCAATTTTGTTTGAATCCTACCCACGTATTTCGTTTGATAGCTATGTATATCTATAAACTGCTTGTAGAATGATTGAATTTTGTTTCGTCAATTGGAGATTTTTGACTTCGATATTACAAATATATGGTGTTCATTGATTGGAAAATGTAGTTTGATCTGCAAAGATTAAAAAAACTGTAATTTATGCTATGGGCTGCAAAATAGCTACTACGTAGATATCGATGTCGTAGCGTTCCTGGCTTAATTCCTGATATTGTCTGTGTTCAGTATGGTATAGCAATTCTTTCATTGCTTATATTAGAGTACTGCGACCAACCCCTCAAAAGCCGTTAAAAGACGACTAGGTGACCACAACTAGATGGCAATTTATTTTTTTGTGGAAATGATAGTAGCTTTTGCATCATAGATAATAGAACAATATGAACTGCTTCGAATCCCGTGTCAAAAGGTCCGATTGGAGCCGGTATGCTGCACCCTATTCATCCTTTCATGTAAATTGTACAAAACAGCCCTTGAATGTGGGTGATTGTAGGGAGACGACGAGAATGCAGCATAAATTTTAACACCGGTTTCGAGTTCAGCAACCCAAAAAATTTAGAATTCATTTTCAAGCTGATTTATCGCAGTTTTAAAAGAGAAAATAATATTATTATTTAATTGTTATTATTTAAAATTAATTGTTATTATTTATTTAATTATTTAAAGAAAATAATTGTTATTATTTAAAAGAGAAAATACAAGTGGCTAGTTTTGAGGGAGTGATTTAGCTCTCTTGAATCAAAACAGTTCTTATCGTTCTTTTATCTATGATGCAAAAGTTATCATTTCTACAAAAAAGTAAGTTGTCACCTCGTCGTCTTTTGACGGCTTTTTGGGAGTTGATTGCAATACTATATAGTGCCTAGGCATTGACCTAGAAATTGTCTTTGCCTACTTGTAATATACCTACAGAATGTGTATGTACAACGGGAATTACGAGCAACATAGCGCTACAAATGTCGTAGCGCTCCTACCTTGATGCACCTCGTAGCATCGTCTACGACGTAGACAACGTCGAATGTTGTGCTCACGCGGCTGATGTTGTATGAAAGGAATACTTTACACTAAATTTATTGTCTGGAATTAAATAAGTAACTACGTTATTTTATTTGAGCTTGGTAATGGATGTCAATTGTTTGTGATTTCTTCAATAATGTTACATGGCGTATGGCGCATGGCGGTCACATTTGTGGTGTACGTAGAGTTACATAATCTCAAAGAATGAGCGATTTAAAAGCTTTGTTGCACGGTATATTAACTAGAATATCTATACGATTAACTATATTAATTACTAGGTTCTTTATGATATGGAAACGAGTACATATTTAGACTTTTTAAAATAAATGTTTGTTATAGAAGCGAGCGCACGGCGGCGGCTGATCGACTGGAGAACGTGACGCACACGGTGTCACGGATCCTCGATGGATACGACATCAGATTGAGGCCAAACTTTGGTGGTAAGTGCTAAAATAACCATCATTGAAATAAATGTTTTTTATTAAATTTTATAGAATTTTCGCAGCCTCCTTATCTTTCTTTACGAATCTCTTGATTGTTGTTAATAAGTAAAAATATAGGTTGAGTTCAGTTTGTAGAACCACTGTTCTGTAGGTATGTCATTACGAGTATATGAATTTATCGTAGGAACGTGTAGCAGACTGCATCTAATTCAATTCGAATACGAGGAAGCAATATTCATGTCGTAGTTACACGGGTTCCAATCCCCGAATACGGATGTGACATACGATGAATAAATATCAACGTGCAGTCAAGGTAGCGGATTAAACAGCGGAGCCTCCATCGCTCCCAAAGCTGATATTGCGGGCCCTCAACCATAAATATTCAATATTGAATTTACACTGGTAAACATGATTTGTTAGTGGTTCCCGAATGCACCGCCTCGCACGCGGCGGCTCCACTTTGTTGCTTCGTTGCATAAAATATTATTGCTTTCAGGCGATCCGCTGTACGTCGGCATGGATTTAACTATCGCTAGTTTTGACGCGATATCAGAAGTAAATATGGTGAGTTGACATTTTTGATTTACTCTACAGAAGTCCACTGTCTAAGCTTCATCATCACTGGAGCTCTAAATGTATAATACAAAATGATATATCAAAATGATAAACCGGCCCGTTTTATCATCCACTGCTGAACATTGTCTTGTACACGAGAGATGTATGGCCTCAAAACGCCACGCCGGCCAAACGGGTTGGCGAGTCCACTCTTTTAGAGTTGGTGTAGATCGCAAGCTTGTGGTAGCGGCTTTGTTATCAAGCCAAAGCCGATTTCAGCCTATGTACTAGGATAAAATACAAAGGATAAAATCTGAGTCTCACAACAGAGCACATTACCTGGCGATATTGGTGGATATAGGTATATGTTACAGTTATACTATTGTATTTTGTGTAAAATGTCATAAAGAGTGATGAGTTACTTCACTTCTGTAGACGAGAATCTATAGAAATGCATCATATTGTTCATATCTTTTTAATATTATTTGTGCAAAAGTAAGTAGCTACCACACAGCCTCATAGGATAAGCGATGATGAGACTTCAGTGTCGTCCGTGGGCTACTCATGCACCTAGCTAAATTACTTGTACAAATGTTCTCTAACGACACTTGTTGTAAGTTCGTCGCTACGATGATTAATCATATTTATTATGTTTTCATTGGCGTATACTTATAATATAACTACTGTGGGGTGTGGAACGGGTATATATGTAGTAAAGGTTGAAATGCAAAGACGCATACTTGACGATATAAGCTGAAATAAAAAAAAATGATTGATAACTTGTGGTATTTCAGCCAAATAATATGGAAATCCTTGCGTCAGTATCGCCTCCAGGGTCGACCTCGTTGAGGTGCGTCGCTTGAGGCTGAACATGTTTTTTGGGTCATATAGAGGACCTTGTCGCTTAAGCTCTTGAGTCGGCCGTCCATCATAATTCATTAGGCTTTTAATAGTAGCGAAAAGAGAGCAAGGCCGCGGTCACTTGACACACATCAAGGGTCGCCGGTGGACGAGGGGCGGCGAGCTGACTCGACCAATCGATGGCCGCGCTCACTCCGCGCCGCCACTCGCCGCCGGCCGTCGCCGAGGCCGCCGCCCACCAACAATATTATATACAAAGTACATATATACTATCTAATATATAAGTGATTTATGCACGTGTCACTTACTGTACATATGTCCTATGTACTGATTGCCAAACCTACATCTTGGTACGCCAGCTTGGTACTCCGCAGAATTCCATTCAAAAATTAAAAGACGGGATGGGATATTTATAAAGATGATCTTGAAAAGAATGAAAGAATTAATCTAACAAAGACTTTTATTTCTCAGGATTACACGATAACACTTTATCTAAATCAGTATTGGAAAGATGAAAGACTAGCTTTTGGTTTACCAGAGGACGTACTCACGTTATCAGGCGACTTTGCCGATAAGATTTGGGTGCCAGACACATTTTTCGCCAACGACAAAAATAGGTGAGTGGTTTCAACGTCGACACAAACAAACCTCCCAAATAGTCCCAATTTATATCGAAATAAAGAAACAATTTAAGCGAAAGACGCATAGCATAGAATTTATGATATCGAATAGTTTATCTTCTTGTATGTAGATAAGTACTAAAGTACTAAAATTAATACTCAAAACCATAAAGATTGACCTAAATTTATGATCATTATCTTTAATTCATTCTACATTGAAGATGCTGATGACTGACGATCAAGGGCATGTGACGAGAGGAATCCACTTGATCTTGATAGCATAACTGCAGCCCGTCGGGCACGGCCCTCTTATAGTTCGCTGTCGCCAACTCTTTATGTCGTTGCTTTCTTCTATGTGGCATAAAATATTAAAAAGAACTTGATCTTGATCATTTACCATCAAATGCTTGTTTGTAAATTTTGCAATGTCAACAGCGTTATAGATGTTATGCAAATTGATATCTATACATTAACAAATAATTTATTTTGGATCTATTATGTTCGGCTCTCGGTATGTAAGTATCTACTTTTGAATGTGATTTCCTACAAACAACTCCAGTTTTCGTCAATTCATGACGAATAAATTAATATTAGAACTGTATTGAAACACATATTATGTACGCATATAATGCTAGATACCGAAATATTTGTGTTTTTAAATAAATTTCTGTCCTTCCGGGAATAGAACGTAGGATATTTCTTATAACAGATACCGAATGAATAATATTTCCTGGATGGCACTGAATATCTTCTGAATAGACTTGAGCGTCTCCAAAACTCGAGAATTCGCTTTATTTTTGGATTACGCAAGTTTCGTCACATTTCTGAGTTTAAGCAAAGTTTCGGTGGTTACTCGTTATTCGTTATTCATTCGGTTATTCATTACGTCGTCATTCGTTCGGTTATTCGTTCTCGCAGCAATTGTCACTGTATACATAAATATTATAATATGTATATATTTTATATGTATAATATTACTTAGATATGTATGTTGTTAGCATTATTGTACTATTATACATACACATTTTCCGTGCGCATTACGTGTGCTTTTCTGTCTTGACCTATATTTCACTTTCCCAGGTCTGCTGGAAGAAATCTCCACAGGAGGCAAACTAGCATTTTGTACATCTTTTCTTTTTCTTCTCTTTTATTTATTTCATGTTGTAATATACGAATGCGATATACGTGTGTGTAATCGTGTTACGTATCAAACGTGTGTGTAAAAGAGGTAACAGCCATTAATAAATCAGTTGGAGATTTATTGATCGTTTTTTTATAAACAGTCAGAGTTTGTGATAAAACAGTGATTCTCTTATTATTTATTTTTCCTAGTATTTACCGGAATCAACGCGTTTAATCAATTAATTTAACGGGGAATCAAGAGATCAATTTTTAGAGTAAGATCTTGTCAGTGATAGGTACCATGGGAAGAACACGAGTCCGGCGGCCGTAGATGCTTATTTATCAGACTTTTTTTTCCAAAACCCTTATCACTTAGGTACTCATCATTATGCTAAGTGCTTTACCCAGCAGTGGAGCGACATAGGTTTATATTGTGCCATAAATAATTGGTGTATTGTTTGTGACGGATTCAAATTAGTAATATTTTTTAAGCAGTGAAATTGCACTGAAAAATATTATGGGCATGCATGGCAATTCACTGCGCGAGTCACTACTGAAAATTTTTGCTATAGCACATGCTGAGTTGTAGCCTATTGGACTGGTGGAATTACACACCTTTAGGTTATGTAGGCTTGTATAGTTTATGCTTTATGTTAATAATGTGTAGGTTACCTGATACCAATAAATTTCTTTCATTTTATTTCAGTTAACCACGAAACCAATAATACTAACAGTATGACTATCGGGTCATACATTTTCCCGTAGTCACACTGCTCTGACAACGAGATGTGATCACGGGTTCGTCGCGAATTATTTGTATAAGTACACAATAAAATTGACACGAAATAAAATGTTTTCCAGTGAGCAACATTAAAACTAAAACAAAAGACGAAAGTGTTACTGGTTAAAAGATTGTTACAAATAAAAGTCGACGCTCATAAAAATCTTGTATCGTACGTACCTTTAACTGCGAAATGTGACTTTAAAATTATTAAATTATGACATCTTGTTTTTAAATTCTGTGTTGTTTTTCATATAGGCTCGGTACATATTTATCAGATGTAACAATTATTTCTCTTAAATCATATACCTAATTCTTTGTTTTTCGAAAACTAACAATCAAACATTATTGGCATTTTGCGATTTTGACGTCTCTCTTATGATCCTTTCCTTTTAAATGCGCTAATGATTTTGTTACTAATTATTATCATTACATTACATGGTATGGTATGGTAATAAGTAGGTATATATTTTATATTTCCGTAATAAAGCACAATATCTTTCCAGCTTCCTACACGACGTGACGGAGCGCAACAAACTGGTCCGGCTGGGTGGGGACGGCAGCATCACGTACGGCATGCGGTTCACGGCCACGCTGGCCTGCATGATGGACCTCCACTACTACCCGCTCGATAGCCAGAACTGCACCGTCGAGATTGAAAGCTGTGTGACTCATACACTTGTTAGATCAGGCCGAGCTTCTCACGCCGCTTCGTTAACCACCTGCCTGATTGTAGATAGACACCATTTGTATAGTCACAGAAAATAAATGTTGACCACTAATCTGTGTAACCAATATCATTTTTGGAAGTGTTTTTTTGGATTTTAGTTTCTTCTAAAGAAGCCCGAAGAAGTATCTAACGAAAATCAGCGTAGTAGGCATGACTGATACTGTAATGCATACGGTTTAACGTCAGATATGTTTTTCTCTTGTTACGTCGCCTTCTTGGCTGTATAAATAAAAAGTCTATTAAATGCGTTCCATCTTCATCCTTCTGAAACTAGTTAAAATTATATAACTAGATTACGAAACTATGATATCGTAATCGACTTACATTGCGCGATAAGGCTACCTTAAGTATTAATATATACTTAATAAGGCCAACAATGGAAAGCCGTTTTCAAAAATTTGCTTCATAACCTATTAAGGACACTGTCCTTCAATTGTTCTCTTGTGTATTAATAACCCTATTGAGCCAAGTCGTGATTGACTACCCAATTTGCGCAGCCGCTTTAGTAAATGCGCTTTAGTAATGCGCTTATGTTGGCATAAGGTATGGTGGTTAACATTTCTTTTTTGTAACTGTACGCGACATTACTCTCCATTTCAGAAGTCCAGATCAACATCACATCGATCGGCATAGAGAAGCTTGTATTGATGTCGCGAATTTGTTTGGATTCGACCTCGTAGCCTCGACAGTGATGTGACAACTCACCTTATCGATATAAACGTTTAACTTCCGTTTCTATGAATAAAATTCGTGACGTTTATTGATACGTTCGGGAACGTCATTGTCGAGGCTATATTCAAGACCTATTTTTTTAAGCTTAACACTACTCCTATATCATCAACTCATTTATGCATTTATGCACATGGGATAATAGGTACCTACATCGACCATATTCTGGGGCTTTGGCTATCGCGATTTGCCAATATTCCTGTTTTTTACACGATACTCTACAGAAAATGAATATGCTCAGTTCTGTCTCCACAGATCTCTAAATTTTTTCATGATCTTTCATTTTTCTCAATTAAGTATTAGTAATATCTCAAAACATATAATCACATATCATGATGTGTCGTATCGCTATTTCTACTTATAATTTACTTAATACATATATTATATATTTAATTGTAGTATTTTTTTCATAAGATGACATAAAACACATAACATTAAATTAGTCGTCGATATACAGTGGTTCGTCGGCGATCTGAGACAGAATATTCTACTCTATTGATTGATGAACAGTTGAGAACCGTCAATATATGAATACCACCTCGTTTTTGGTCTCATTACGGGATTATTAAGCTGTCTATAGGTATAGTTCGATCTTATTTGACTGTGCCTACAATAAATGAAGGACTAGATCGTCTACGCACCATGAAGCGGTAATCAGTATGCTAACGTAATTCCTTTGTGTCATGTAGATGGGTACACGGTATCCGACGTGGTGATGTACTGGAAAGAGACGCCCGTGCGAGGAGTCGAGGACGCAGAGCTGCCGCAGTTTTCTATACTTGGACATGAAACTAATGATAGAAAGGTAAAGAATATTCTTACTATTACCAATTGCATTATAAGTAAAGTCAATGTTGATGTTTTATTACTGTGACAGTTGTTGAGACAATATTGTACATTTGAAATTTTCCCATTTCTCACACATTGTATGTATCTATTCAAACGGACCTTAACGGTATCGTGGTTGGTGCAACCAACTGAAACGTCAAGTAACTTAAATAACGTAAACATTAGCGTTAAAACCCGTTTAATTAGATGAATATTGTAAAGCTTAGATTTGTACTCGTAGTAAGAGTAAGCGAAGCGATTTGTAATGCATGAGTAAAGGTGAAAGAAAATGAAGAGTCTCTAGACCTTGTTATACATTCCTCTACTCGTGAGTTACCTTTCAAAACCACATTTTTGTTCAAAAGTCGAGACCAAGAACATTTTTTTTTTAAAAACGTACCTTAATTTCAAACTTGAATTTGACAAAGAATCGACGTGTATTCCGGAAGCAAGTGAGAGTTGTGAGAAAGTGAGATGCCTTTCCCAGTTGACAGTCTGTCTAACTTTCCCATCTTATTTCGTTTCTTTCCCACTTTATCCTATCCGATTCTATTGGATTTAAACGAGATTTATTTCTCATTTATTTATTGGATTTATTTTCTCATCTCTTTGCCCTCATTTGCTAGGATGGTATGAGATGTATGCATCTATGTGCGTATGTACCCAGTCGGGCCTGGTACTGTATGCAAACCCACGCCGCCCTGTTCCATTTCGCTCATCCAGTGGCGTGGGAAAGGCGTTATAGGGTGGTATGGGATTAGATAATGATAATAGTGATTCCCCTTCTCTCCCAGTCCCAATTCGTTTTTTAATTAATGATTCTCAAATCCCTAAAGATAAAAGCACATTTGCGGACGTGCCAACTATTGACATTTTTGATTTTTAACTTGATGATATTAAATCCACCTGAAAGAGAGATACAAGGACTATACAAAGTGCAGAAGGCCAAGATCCATAAAGGGTTGTAGGGCGGAATAAGTAAGTATTGCAGATGTCCATGGGCGACAACACCATCATACAGACCGCCCGTACACTCGTGTGCCATCTTATTTCTATTAAAAAAGTGTTAATTAGGATTCACCCCGACAATACTTCATAATTCTAAATAATCTCGCAGGGCTTAGGTGTCAAATAAAATTATTATTATTTCAGGAAAAATTAGCGACAGGAGTCTACCAGAGGTTATCACTCAGCTTCAAGCTGCGGCGCAATATTGGCTACTTCGTATTCCAGACGTATCTGCCCAGCATTCTCATTGTGATGCTCTCGTGGGTATCCTTTTGGATCAACCACGAAGCCACGTCCGCTAGGGTCGCTTTAGGTAAAAGCAATTTTGCACATAAACGGTAGTAAGGAATTAACCAAAAAGTCGTAGAATAAAAGTTTATTGTTTTGAATTTTACGATTTAAGTGTCGAGTATTTGCTGGTATTTTTCTAGTAACCCTGATAGAAGTTGGAGCTTTTGATAGAGCTTTGATTAGCTATTAGATATATTAAATTATAAAAATATCTTTTCGGTACTAAATTTGGATTACTCAATCCAGTCATATTTTTATTGCTATATAATTAAATCGATAAAACTATCATTTTATTACCACTTTACTGTTGACCATTCACCGTTAGTCACCTGAAGCACCATAGGGGCTATTTCACTATTTCAAGTCACAAATAAAAACTCACTTTTTAAAACGTTAACACATTTTTTTTGTTGATTATAAACTATTATGCTTCATTCCGACTCTTTCCGAGTTCAGATAAGCTTTTTCAAATACGAGTGTGGACTAAGCGCTGCCCGCAACTTGCCAACCATTGCCGCCCGCCTCGGTGTCGGTATTACGAGCCAAGTCAAAGGACGTTGGGCCTTCGTCCGTTCCCGCATCCACTACGTCCGCCATAGCTGAATGCTGAGTACGATCTATCGCGCTTGCAAAGAGTGTAGACATTTGCTGACACTTGGCTTGCTTGTATTTGGCAAA
The DNA here is from genome assembly GCA_943735995.1 of Sesia bembeciformis. Taxonomy (NCBI): domain Eukaryota; kingdom Metazoa; phylum Arthropoda; class Insecta; order Lepidoptera; family Sesiidae; genus Sesia; species Sesia bembeciformis. The sequence continues at coordinate 6,938,220 of OX031029.1, read as the reverse complement.
ACATTTGTACAAGCGATCGGCAACTTTGGATTCCACAACGTGTTTATAATTTGGTGAACTTAAACTATGAGAACATCGTGGACTTGGTAGGGTTTAATGTAGCTATATATACGTGGATTACACTGAAAGTTTTTATAATCTCAAAAATGAAATCAAATATAAAGATGATAGTTGTTTTATTGCTTTTCGAAGTATTCTCCGCGACAATCGATACACTTTTTCATGCGATGATACTATTGTGTGCAGCATTCAGCCCTGTTTTAACCACCTCTTCAACAGCCGTCTGGAAGACCGTTACTGCCTTTTCTGCATTCATAAAACGTATTCCTCTGAGTTTATCCTTAATATTAGGGAATAATTAAAAAAAGACAGGGCGCAAGGACGGTACTTAAAAATTGCTTCGTTTGTCTGTCGAAATGAGCTGGTGCATTGTCGTGCTTAATCACTGGGGGCTTCATAACGAAACGCTAACGTATGTCTTTCATAACTTTGTTTCTGGTTTAGACCACAACGAAAGTCATAAAAAAATCATTGAACGAAAATGTTGTTAAATTATTTTTTCCGCAAACACTTAATTCTCAAAATGTCGCTACAAATAATAAACATATGAGTGAGAGCTTTGAAAAATTAAGGGCAAGCAGAAAAAAACAAGCAAGTACATACATTTTCAAAATTCGAATTTGTTTTCTTCCATCGTACGAGTATTGTACAGTAGCCACTTCTAAGAACTTTTAGTTTGACCTATCGTATTTAAAATTCTTATTGTATAGAAAATCGAATTTGTATAATTTCATAATTTACGACTCAGAGCCTATTTCACGACCTTCGAGTAAAGTTACGGTTTGTTACTTAACAATTATAACTAATCGGCGATCAAGACTGCCGAGTATCTTTGTTCGATTTTACTGATTAGCGATACTCGGACTTGGTAAAATGTGATGCTACAATTACCGGTCACTTTAATTGTTGGTTAGAATACTCAGAGACCGTGAAATAGGCCCTAAGCGTCAAATACCCAGAAGTATTTAATCGTGAAGAGAGTGAAGGTAGAGCAATGAAAGGGGATTGTCACTGGAAGACAAAGGAAAATTATACAATGATATTAGATTACATTTGCTCGTTATATTCTTTACATAATGGGACAGGAAAGCATAGGATAGGATAGGAAGTGAAAAATATAAAGCTATGGGAGACAACGCTTAAACTCCTATCACGATGAGATGCCATGGGCTGTGAGTTGTGACATATCATATTCACTCTCGAAACATCTAAACAGTACACCTTATGGCAGTTTTTGTGATTCAACTATATACTTCTCCGTTTGTCAGGTATAACAACGGTGCTAACAATGACGACCATAAGCACGGGTGTTCGCAGCAGTCTCCCACGCATTTCCTACGTGAAAGCTATAGACATCTATCTGGTAATGTGCTTCGTGTTCGTATTCGCTGCTTTATTGGAATATGCCGCCGTGAATTATACATATTGGGGTGCGAGGGCCAGGAAGAGGGCCAAGTTAAAGAATAGAGAGCAGATGTCAACGAGTACTAGTATGGAGAAGGATTTAAAATGTTCCGGTAAGAATGTAATCATGAATTTTATCAAAGAATTTGTTTAGTTTTAGGAAATATTGGAAAAAGTTATTGTTAAAATCTTATTATCTAGTGTAAGTACGACGGTCTTTAGGAAGTGCAGTCCGGAACCCAGGAATTACCTGTCTGTCACTTACTTAGGAATGTTTTTTTAAAGTAATAATTAATTTCAGCTCTCCCAAATTTTAATATTTTTGGCTCTTGTATCAATCTGAATATAAAATTATAAACTAGTCATGGTTGAACATAATATTTTTTTTATATATAAACAGGTTACTCTCATGATTACATTTATTTTGTATTTTTTCTTTACATCTTGAGAAGTTTAGAATAAAACTATTTAAGAAATTATAAGCGAAATAGAGTATCTTCTTACAGATGTCAGAAAATGTCCTTTCATAACCAATAATTTAAAACAAAACAAGAATTTGATTTTTATTTCATATTGCAGGTTCCCGTTCTCCCGAAGAGATCATAGCTCTCAGGGAATGTACTGGTAGTACGGGGCGAGCGTCCCCGCTGTTAGGGCTCCGGTCCAAGCCCCTGCCGCCGGCCACGGGCGCTCCGCCCTCTCTGAGGTTACAGAGGGATTACACGCATCTGCGATATCGGAACCGGCCTCATTCGAGAAACTCTAGAAGTTAGTGGAGGTTTTTGATAATGCTTTGAGTTAATTTATAAAGCTTCGTTTGGTTTTAATTCTTTGTATAATCATCAGATGACAGGCGCTCAAATTATATTCTTTGATATATAAAGCAGGAGTTAGACAATCAGTAAATGATGATTATTAATTAATTGATGTCAGCCTCTAATGTGCCAGTACAGCGCACAAGATCCCCTTTGCAATCACAAAGCATTGGACCATAACCATGCGTACTGGTATATAATATGACGATATCGTCATGTATAATTTGACAAAATAATAGGTATACGCATGTTTCAAAAAAACTTTTATACTTATAATGTAACATAGCGACGAGTGACACAAAAGTAATATTCTGTTGTTATAAGTGAGTGCTCTGATTTATACTACTAAATACTATCAGCCAGTGTCCTTCCACTGCCGGATATAAGCTTCTCCCAAGGCTCGCTATTACACAAGGTCTTCTGCTCTACTCATCCAGCCACTATCAATAACATTCTTTAAGTTGTCAAGTCCACGATTCCGAAGACCGTCCCATGATATGTTTTCTGGCACGCGGCCGATGAATTTTGTTCTTTCACAGATTTCTTCGTTTCAGATTTTATCAAAGAAAGTCCCAGTCGGTGTTCTCTCCAATTCCACCGAATAAACAGTATTATGAAATAAAAGTAATTCATTATGCCATTATACACTTTACTCTTGACTCCCTATACGATAGTATCCCCTTCAGTATTCTCCACGGAGGCGTTATGGCGTTATAGGAGGCGTAATGGGATAAGGAAAACTCGTTCCGTTATACTTGCCCGCTCCCCACTTTCCTATTCCCATTCTCCTAATCCATTTCTAAGTCTCCGAAGGTAGGCAGCGCATCCGGGAGCGTACCAACGTTTCTTTGTAATTTTGGATTGTTGTTGGCATGCATCGCGGATGTCGCGGGGCGATAGTACCTATCCACTTACCACCAAGTAAAATATATGCTCGTCTGCCGCCTTTCATTTAAAAAAACAAATTCTAGACGGTTCTACTGGCAAGCCTAAAGTAATGCACGCACTTCGCCGCGGCGCGTCCGTCATCAAAGCGTCGATGCCGAAGATCCGCGACGTGAACGTCATTGACACGTATTCAAGAGTCATCTTTCCTGTCTGCTTCATGTTGTTCAACGCCATCTACTGGGTCTTTTATATATTTGATTAATTTTACGAAACTTGCTTCGATGGTATATTGTATTAAAATAAACTGAACGTTGTTAAGTACCTCGTATTATGGCCGCGTGGTATCGGCAGGCTTTAGAATAGCCCCATACCAACTACCACAAGCCCCGAGGAATTACACCACCTCTAAAAGAGTGGATTTACCAACACGCTTGACCAGCCTGGCGTTTTAAGCCCCTTATGCACAAGACAATGTGCATGGTGCAGCCCATGTCCAGCGGTGGCTAATAAAAGGGCTGGTGACGAAGGTCTTTGTACAAGTAATCGATGCGTGGACGAATCATACAAGAAGATTCAAAAGGAGATTGTTAAGTATGTTAAGAAGTATGAAATTACAAGTTATGTGGGTGCAAAGTTTAGAAGTAACAGATGGATTTCTTGAATAGTTTGTACTTCTGAAAATACGTAACACAAACTAATTTGTCTTGTTCGGATTGGTCTTGGTCGGAATTAGGTAATTTAATCCGTAATTTAATGTATGTTTAATATAAAAACAATTAATTGAAATTGATACCACTGCAGATTTGTTATTGTGTATTATATACAATCAAGTGAGAATGAGTTTGAATCTCATTCTATTTTCATACATTGTTTTAAATGTAGGTATATGTATATCGACCAATGTTAAAAAAATTAAAAAGAAAAAGGTTATACTTGGAGTGTAAGATTTTGAATATCTGAGGTGCCCCGGTTATGTAATAATGTAGTGAAAATTTAATAATAAAGTAAGAAAGAATAAATATTGAGATGAATGTAAACCATGACGTCATATTGAATCAGATATTAATAAAAAAAATGAGTATGTCGAATGTGTTCATGAACGATGAATGTAAAGTCGAATATAAAATATGAACAATTTGCCAATTTCGCCGTTTTTCAGTAGTATATGAATGTATGTAGATAATAGCATATCGCGTGTTATACAAAGTGAGTCATTGTAAGGCCTATTAATTACAAAAATTATTACATTATAATTTTTGTCACTATTTTCAAAAATATTTATCTAAGTTTAAATTAAGAATTCTCTCAGAACACCCTCAAAAGAGTTGATACTCTATGTATAACACACTCCAGTATAAAAACTCTCCAGAGACTATGGAGAGAGCTGATAGGTCAATACTTATTGCTGTTTTAGTAACTGAGTACCTACTAAAGATGGTTCGTTTTAATTAATGACAATGACTCGTTCTGTATACTAAAACTGCCAATTACATAAGTATAGCGTGTTAAAATGCAACAACTGAAGAAAAACGAACTACTAAATATTATAACTACTCGATATAACTAAGTATTGTAAAAGAAGGTTAAGAAATTAATGTCTGTTAATGTTAATCCATTTAAATAGGTTTTGTCTTTGATTTGTTGTAGTATTTCTGTAATAAATAGTTTTATAAAGTGTGTCAATTTCCCAATATTTCTGTTGTGCAATCAAAATAAAGTCTCTTGGGTTATTATTAAATATTCACTGTAAGAATTATTAATATAATTATCTAATATTATTAAGAATTTAAGATAAATATCAATTTTTCATAATTTATTCAATAGACGTATATATATATATATATATATATATATATATGTGTGTGCCAATAAATGTGTATAGAAAAAAATCGTTGTAAATAATAAGTAGGTTCGTTCATATATAGAATGTTCGTCCTAGACGATATGACCTTAGAAAAATTGATGTTTATTTGTTTATTAGTAAATGATTGCAAACGAATAAATAGTCTATTGTAAGATACATTGTAAAGATAAAGTTTACTATGGAAAAAATAATGTGTTTCATTATACACTCACTTGACAAAAAACTTAATGTCTCAAAAACTAGATCTTAGTGCTTCTAAATGCTACAAAATCATTATTTTACTAGGCTTTTGCCTGCGGCTCAGTGCTCACTGATGACTTGCAAAAACTTCCGGAAGAAATAACCTATATGATAGTGAAAACCTCATCAAAATACATCCAGTAAAACCCAAGTTTTAAGCGAGGCGACAGACAGAAGGATAGTTAAACGTTGCGTCTTATAAATATCGACAAGATTATATTAGAAGCGTTAATGAAAAACACTGTGAACATATCGGTTGTACCTACTCGTATTATCATATCGACATAAGCTACCTAAGGATATCTATTCTCAACTTTTATTCGTAACTTAGTTCTCTTATGTCAAATAAACTTCGTTCGGGCCGATTAGTATATCGTAGTGAAAGTTTTCGTGGTAGGAATCACTGAAATATCGACCGAATCTTCGTTTGTCGTTTATTCTGAGTAGACCCCCAGATAAGAGTCCACCGCTACCCTGCCAGCTGATGGTCGATTTATTATTCAGTCATGTGAAAACAATTAAATTAATATGTACTCATTGTTCTTCAAATGACTAAGCTTTTTGTCCATGGGCTCTCATACCACAAACTACAACTGAGCGTTCTCAAGTTTACGCACACTAAAACAATGTACATGCATGAGCACAACCCCTACTAAGCGTAAACTGCTTTCGTGAGCTGAAAGAACTATACCAAATTACCAGATTTTACTACTAAATTCTACTTTAAAATTATCACTAGTACGGCTGTGTTCGTGAACATTATGTAGATACCTGCGTGTCAGGGAGTTAAAAACATCTGTAGATTACAGCCCGAAACCCCCTTGGGGACGCCTACGCTGTGCAGAGGGTCGCTGTAGTATGTGGAACGTAATAGGTCGATATTGATATTACAAAGATGAGAATTTCTTTACAGTCAGTCAGTTACAGTTTATCAGATCTAGCTTTGTAATGCCATCTTTTTAAATCTAGAGCAAGAGAAGGCACTGCCGACGAGTTCATACAAAGCTTTGCTGTTTCAGTTAATTTCTAGTTTACGTATCGCCATCTAACTTCGTTTCCAGCAAACTTTTACCTAAAAGTTTTTATAATCAGCTTTAACGAAACGATGTTTCATCTCACGCCATCTAACGTTTCTTCTGTAAACTATTAGCTTAACTTTAGTTTTTAATGGAAGGTTTCTAGCTAACAGACCTGTAGGTATAATCTCCATGAAGATTCTATGTTTGCAATTCAACTTTCGGCATCTAACGTCCAAGTTTATAAATCAACTACTATTTGAGGTAACAAAATTGGTTCAGCAAGAAACTAACGAAAGGAAACGCATTAAAAGTGAATTCGGGAGGGCAAGTATAAAAGTGGCGCCACGTTTGTAATTTTAGGACTTAATGTTTAAATAGGTACTTTTAACATTTTATTACAATTGTAGCAAAAAGGTGGCGGAAGTGATAACATTGCCTATGTACATAAACAGAAATTATTTATCAAATGTACGCTTAACCGTACCTATCTCTTGATCCTAAAGGCATTGTTATCTAATTCTGAAGCAGTCCTTTGTTTGTTGCTTTTTGTTCCACTTTGTTGGATGAAAATAAGATTAAAATTAATCATAAGTCTGAGAAATCTTTTCGATTAAATAAAGAACAATTTTAGTTGATGGGTGACATTCGGCAATTACATTTGAAGACCAAATGATAAGCGATCTAATTATTAGGTATATCTACTAAACTTGTTTCAGTAATATGTACAGTCGGGTCTAAAAATATATGACTGGTTTCAGTTCGTCAAAAATATATTATATGAACATGGTAGGTATCTGTGCATAAAAGTGTTAACATCCAAATTTATATCACGAAAGAAAAAATATGTTTACAGTCAATAATATTTGAACTTGTCTAGTCTCTAATATTATGTGATGGACGTCAAAAATATGTGAACAGTTAATAAATAATATCTGAACTTGTCTAGACTAAAAATAAGCGATGGGCGTCAAAATATGTAATTGATGTAAACTATGTAAAATTGATAATAATATTGTATATCAGTAGTATTTACCTACATTAATATCTGCACACCGGTATAGTTAAGATAGGTTAATAAAATGTGAAACCACACTACTGTGAGTATTATTATTAATAGTTGTATTTGCATTAATATCTACACACTGACATAGTTAAATATTAACAGTTAAATATTAGCATAGTTAGATATGTTAACTAAACATAAAATCACAGTTTAATGAAAATAAAGCTATTAATAGTAATCTAAGTTTCGGCCGTGCCTTCGGACACTGTCTCAAACTGAAGAGGGCTCCAGGCTTCGCCATTTGCGAAACTCCGCCCGTAGCCTCGCAAGGATTATGTGGTATGTGAATCGCTTTGCCTTCCACCGAGAACGCCCTGCGGTGCGGTCTTACGGGACACAATTCGGCCTTAAGCCTCGTATAGTTTGGAAGGTGGGGGCGGTTTGGGGTTGTGATAATAGGATGCTTCGGGCTTCGCTCTTCGCGGAGTTCGATCTGCAGCCTCGTGGTACGCATCTCGGCCTTTGGCCTCTCAGTTATTAGGTAGGTGCTGAAGGCACAAACTCCGAGTCGGATGATTTTTTACATGGCGATTTTTTATAATTTTTATAAGATTATTTATAATTTTTACAAGATGAATGAATTTTTTACAAGATTTTTAGGCAAGTCGTTGATCGCGGAGTTGATTGTCTATCGGATGCGCTTGGCGTGCTTTATATAATGGGCCTCGGCTATTTAGGCCCACAGTCTCGCGAGTTGGTGTGAATTGAAATCTGAAAAGTATGGCGCCATTTTGAAAAATGGCGGAATCAAAAAACAGTCCCGAAATTTTTAATCAGGATTACAAACCTCCGATTGCCAAATTTCAGATATTATAATGCTCACAGTAAACTGTGATTATATGTTTTTAACTATGTTGGTATGTAGATTTTAATGCAAATATAGTTATTAATAAATACTCAAACTGAACTGTGATTTTATATTTTATTAATACATTTTAACTATGCCAGCGTGCAGATAATTATGTAATGTATTCACATATTTTTGACGTCCATCGCTTATTTTTAGACTAGACTAGTTCAGATGTTATTGACTGTTCACATATTTATGACGTCCACCACATATTATTAAAGACTTGACGAGTTCAGATACCTATTATTGACTGTAAACATATTTTTTCTTTCGTGAGTAGGTAGTTCATATAAGTTTGGATGTTAACATTTTTATGCACTTTCATATATTTTTAGACGTGGACTGTACTTAACAAGCTCAGTAACATACCTACATTTTGTCGTTGTACGTTTAAACAAATCTATGTATAGTATAGCATATCTGCTTACATCAAATTCCAGATCTTTCCACGTTTAGCATATATTTTAGACATATTTCGGCAGCAAGTTTTTACTATTCATTATAAATTTCTATTGAAGATAAAAAAAATAATAAAAAAATATCGAGAAAATTATAAAAATACTACGAAGTGCACGAATGACATTCAACTATATTTATAATCACTTCATCTATTTTCATCGAACGTTATTCTCAGTAGCCGATTCAATACAAATGTAGGAGTGTTGAAAGGGACTTATATAGAGGAGCAAGGTAGCAGGGGCGGCGGGTTCCATTCATCGACGGAAGCGCAGACTGCGCGGGGCGCACGGAGGATATGCGGGGGGGGGGGGGGGTAGGGGTAGGGGTAGGGCGGCGAGAGGCAGAGGCTCCAGGCTCCAGCTTATGTAGTACCTAACTCAATCCCGCGTAGAGAACACCTCTATACATAGGTGTCTGCGGTAATCCTGCTTAAAAACACACATAACAGACTCATATATTATCAAGCAATTCAGTTTAGAGTTATCAAAGTGGAGTATGGTGATTTTAGCGTGTTGCTAAAGTGTGTTTAGTCTAATCTGTTGAATGTAGCTGGGAATCAACATAGTTTTAGTGCAAATTGTGTACAAATTATTAATGATGTCTGATGTCGATTTTTAAGGTAATTATGATGTATATTGTGTATTAAAAATTAATGTATGGTTCATAGAATATAAAGAAGAAGAGAGAGTGACTAAGAAATAGCTAAAAAAAAGAAAATAAGAACTTGAAAAAATTAAAATCAAAGGCATGTTAATGATGTTGGAGATGAAGACATCAATTTTGCGAAAGAAAAAGTGTTTGACGTCGTAGAAACGATGCTTCATGGTCAGGTCCGTGGGCGGCAGGCGGTGTTGGATTTCGGATTCTTAGATGGCAAAGGGGGGGTGGGGTAAGATGCGCGGGGGCGGGCGTGGGCGCGAGTCGCGCAGTTCGCTCCCTGTATTGATCGTCCAATAAATTTCACATGTATTTGCTAAATATTTTCATAATAAAACGTTACCACATTTTTATGCGATAACCATAAAAGACCATCAACCTTCTCTTATGGTTAGGATGTTTGCTAAGACAATAACATTCACCAGTGATCACTATTTACTTTACATTTTCATTTTCACTTCTAGCGTTAAATTTTGGGTAGTTTTAAGATAGGTAAACCGGAATAAGATCATTTTACAGTAGCAAAACAATTTTAGGGCAATTCTTGTACAACTGAGTATGTACCTACATACTTACCTATACGACGTCATTGCTTTCTGAACTAGAAAGCTGGGTGGGCACTATAAATATGAATACTTCGAAGCTGCCTACACTATTCAGCATCTGCTACCTCTTATATAAAAAAAGATAGATAAAAGGACGGAAAGTTCAAGTGAGAGGAATTCTTGTTTTTAAAATGTTCGTCAATTGTTATCACTTATGTTATGAGTCACCAGTGGCATGAGATAAAAATTTGCTATTTTGAAGTATGATAATAATTAAAGATAAGAAATAAAACATGAATGCTCGTCAGTTTCGACAGCATTCAACAGCCCTACAGGACACAACCCTCTCCAGGGCCTACTCTTACAATCATGAGAGGGTTTCGGGGCATAATCAACGACGCAGACCCAGTGTGAATTGGAGGGCATGGCGTGTGTCCAAGTTTTTTTTAAATTCTCAATGACGCGGGTGTTGTCGCAAGTCTGAGAATTGCTTTCCTTGATCGTAGAGCTACTCATAATATTGCATTTTAGTGTTAAAAAAATATACAATTGCTTAACTTAAATATTAAAATCAATTCACTAAAACAAAATTAATACTTATTTGAAAACTACATTTATAAAGGATTTAGATATCAGAATTAGTAAAGGACCACAATATAGAACAATGATGTCATTATCTATAGCGCAATTGCAATCATGTATGGGTGACAGATATATCAATAGATCTCCACTAAGTCCACGCCCCAAATATTCACAAGGATTATCTTTTCCTTCTTGTTGTGGAACAAGCCAACATAATTAAAAGTTTCAGGAACAATCAAGAATTACAATGAAAATAATTTCTTGGCTGAGCACCTTTAATTTAAGAGTTTGTTCATCTATTTCTTTTTAGGTTTCATGTGTGAATACAAAAAAGAGATGGTTTTCATTTTATTTAAAACGTAAAATTTTGTATGTAGCCTGTAGTCAAATCATTTTGAGGCCCATCCTACATGGCCTCACCGCCAAGGTCTTAACTGTGTTTCTAAATATTGGTAGTCTAACTTTATCCTATGTAGGATGTAAAAACCCTTTGGCTCGAATGTTTGGACATCCATCGTTGTCCTTTATCCTTTTATCACTTTATCCTTTATCATTGTAGGTGTACGTGTATAGGTAGTGAGTGAGATATGTCAGAGCTCATTCCTATCCCCTCCTATCCTTCTCCGTTTTCTCAACACCTTTTCCAAATCCATTCCTTAATCTGAAAAGTAGACAGCGCATCGAGGACTTGAATATCAAGCTACAATTAAATAAACGAAAAGTGTGAATGTAAATGTAGATCTAAAATTATTTGTAATTTTATTTAACAATTGTAAACGAGATTATTCACATTAACTGGCAAAATAAATGTTAGATATTAAATATACCTGATTAGGCGCTTTCAGCCCGCTTGTTAGCGACACGGTTTTCCGCTGTGAAAACCTACGGTCGTCAGTGTTGTATGGGCGACAATGGAAGCTTGTTAAAACACACATGCCTAGGCGCGGCGCGCTCGCCGTATGCACCGTAATAACGCACGGCGAGATTTCAAGCAGTGTTGTATGGAGGCTTATGAGAGTTTGTTAACGACGCCGGACGTTTTCGCTGTTTACGCCGGACGTTTTCGCTATTTCGTTAACATGTCGTCGTCAGGCCGATTTCGTAGATTTCTATTTTTGACGGAAACTTCGGAATAGATAGGTACGTCTTAATCTTTACAATTAAATTTTCTGATACATCTGGTTTTAATAGTAAAATTGTACGTTAATAACAGAGTTAATAATGTCAATAATTGTTAGGCGTATTCCTATAATAAAAGAAATGTTTTGTATATGTGTTAGATAGTTACAAGGATAGTCAACAGTTGGGGTTTGTATCATGGATTGATCTAAAAGTTTCTAGCCCCGTGAAAGGCCGGAGATTAAAGTCGATAATGACGAATTGAAAGCAGTAGTGGAAGCGGATTCATCTCAAACCACGTCTCAGTTAGCAGCAGCCCTCGGTGTTAGTAACAAAACGATATTGAATCATTTGCATTAAATCGGGAAAGTGAAGAAGCTCGGAAAGTGGGTACCGTATGAGCTTAATGAATGTTAGCTGCAAACACGCGTCGAAGCTTGCCTTACTTTGATGAATCGGCACAAAATTGAAGGCACAAAATTGAGTGGATCCTGTATGATAATCGTCACAATAGTTAAACTCAGGAGACACAGCCAAACAATGTCCCAAACGTAAAATTAAACAAATGAAGCTCATGGTGACTATATGGTCGTCCTGTGTCGGCATTATCCACTAGTTTTTTGACATTTTTGAAGGACTGAAAATGATGATGGACAAGCTCGCTATCCAACAACCGAGTCTGGTCAATCGCTCTGGTCGACTACTTCTCCATGAAAACGCTCGCCTATACACTGCACGACAGACAGTCTAAAAGTTACAAGAGCTTCGAATGGAAACTCTCCGTCAGCCACCGTACTCGCCAGATTTTGGAATTTGGATAACTTTTGTACAGGAGAAAAAAATTCAACTCCTATGAAGCTGTGAAAAACGCCTTTAGAGAATTCATCGAATGCGGTCCCCAGGAGTTCTATAGCAGAGGCATCAATCAACTTCCACTAAAATGGCAAAAGTGCATTGATGATGATGGACAATAATTCGATTAATTAAATATATAATTTTCATACAAAAAAATATTTGATATTTTCCATATGAAACGGCAATTTCATAGGTAATATAATATAATATAATAATAGGTAATAGGTAAGTAATGGTAATTCAGGTAAGGACCTAATATTACGTTTTAATATGTATACCACAACATTCGACTCTGGATTAAATGAAATGTATTAAAATCTAGCTGAGCCGACAGACGTTGTCCTGTCCAAATTTAAATAAGTTCATACAAAAATCCCATAGAAAAAGCACTTTCAGTTTTTCCGGAATTTTCCGGGCAACTTTTTCAATTTTTCTTTCCATAAAAACCTTATTTAAACGAGCCTATTTAAAAAAAATATCCAAATCGGTCCAGCCGTTCTCAAGTGATGCGCTTACCAACTAACAGCATTTAATTTTTATTTATAGAGATACCATATGAGTGTAGCCGAAGGGTATTTACTTTCGATTCTTATTCGTGAGTTCAAATCCTCGTCCTTGAAATTTCTACTTAAGTAAAGAATTATCACTAGCTCGGTGGTGAAGAAAATCATCGTGAAGAAACCGTGTCCGAGAATCAAAAAAATCTGGAATATGTGCATTCACCAATCCACACTGATCCCACGTAATGGATTTTGGCCCCAAACCTCCTAGTAATTTGCTAGAGGCCTGTACCTCGCAGTGGGTCATTATAGGCAGATATCGAAGTACCAGGGCCAATAACCATATACCTCTATAGGTGAGTATAAGCCAGCATGTAGGTTTATGCTGCTCACTAAGCATCTTATCTCACCCCTTGGGTTCGAATCCTAATTGGGTAATAGGTCTTGTCTTTCTAAATAATTGTTTGTGTATAAGCGCAACACCGAGGCAAGATCTTCAATATAAATCGGCACACAATATATTTTGATGACTGTCTACTTCTTTGTTATACCGCCTGTAATGTAACTACCCCAGGGAACTTAATATTTTTCAATCTTTAATGTAATTCCAAGTGAAGTAAATCCGTAGTCGGCTAACTGCGTAGAATGCGCGGTTCTATGCGTAGTGAATGAATATTGGATCAACAAGTAGCTAGTATCGGAGCCTCCGCACTGCGCATGCTTACAAAACTGCCCTGCCAATAAATTTCAACATGGCTGCCATTATAAAAGCTCGCCCCTAACATAATTTTCGTAACATCAATGGTATACTAAGGATTCCGTAATTTCATGTACCAAATTTGCATGTACCTAATTGTGCAGTAATAGAGACGTGTCCTGATTCCAAAAAAAGAAACGTTAAATTGAAGTGTGTTGGGTGACGAAGTTTAAAAATCTGTGGTATTGTATTCGTGCTTATACAACTGGAATATACATAAAAACAGTAAGTTACATAATATTAGCAGATATTTATTTTAATAATTAATTGTGTTTGTACCTATTTTGCTTATTTGCGTTACTTTAAGTTATTTAAAGGAAGGACTTACAATGTATGGTAAAGTGTAATTTTTTGACCTTTTTTTAGACAAAGTAGTGTATTGTATGCAATTGTATGCCCTCCAGAAATCAGTATATATAATTGAACCTGCCATGACATGTTTTTTTTATTAATGGTACTAGTACATCAGCTATTATTCTATTACCGGTACACACCTCTAACCTCGAATCATCACTGAGCTTCACACGACCGCGCTTGAATTCTGCAAACCAGCTTTAAATTGTCGTCTTTCTTGGTACTTCATCGCCAAAATCAGACTCTGCGAGGCTGCTGGGCTGTCAAATTACAATTAGTCGTAGAAAATCATACAGCGAAAATTTTCACAAGTTAAATCCATTGTAATGCAGACACGCAATTTTTAAAATGACGCCACAATGAAAAAACTAATGACTGTTGGATGAAACAAACTATATTCTACAGCCAAAGAGTTCCATTTTTAAATAATGAAATTACTTTTTAAATATTGTTTATGTAAGTGGCCAGTTCCGGAAATTTAACCATGCACATATAGCTCCATGTACATTACTACCGTAATGTCATTTACAGTTATTTCACTTACTGCTAAGTCCTTCTCCCTTTTACATATAATATTTCCTAATTCTTTTTTAGCTGAAGTAGGAGGTTTGCAGTTTTATATTATTAGTAGTCGCTTGAACTGGAACCGTCAGTATGCGGATCACTAACGCCTTACTTTCTTTGGAAGGGTATTTTAGGATCTCGTTTATTGCTCTTTATATACGTAGGTATTCGTACTAACTTGAAATATTGTAACAGTTATAATATAAAATACATAAATCTAGTTACAAATCATCTAGTTACAAGCTGCGATCGATTTATTACCAATTTTACAGTTCGTATTTATCAACAGACAGTAGCGTGAAATTCGATCTTAACCCGTGGGTATAAGTACACTGCTATTGATTAGTCATAACACGATTCTATATCATTCGTCAATTCTTATTATCAGTTTCGTATTACCGACGTTGACGTTTGTCCCGAGTGTCATTGCAATGAAAAACCGACGACGTTAAAACTATTACTCAATTAAAAAAATAAAAAGGGGTAAAATAAATTCGTAAACGTTTGTCAGTTCATTATATTCATTCATTACGCACGTGGACACGTGGACACGTGGACACGTCGACACGTGGCAGATTGCATTGAACTACTGCAGATTGTCTATAAGACTGGTTTAAGAATTTATTTTACCCTTTTTAATTAAGTAATGGTTTTAAACGTGGTAGGGTTTTCAAAATTTTAAATTTTGTGTTTTTATTGAAACCTTTTTAAAGTTATATTTAATCATCTAGAGGTTTTTTAACTGTCGAGTGTTTTGGAGAAGGAAAAGATAGGTTTGACAACTTTTACTATCCTCCGAAACACGATCTTCTATGAGAGTGAGAAATCTCGCCCAGTCAGCTACACCCAGTAAGCTGTAGGACACAGCATCGACTTCCCTTAGGTATTAGATCTGTTCATCGAACTGAACATAGCCAAAAAATTTGTCCAAACAACCAATTCGATAAGAATTAAGAAACAATTAGTTTCACCGTTAAAATTACAGGAGTTCTCTTATTCACCTTCGGCTCCAGAATAAGACACTGAAGTTATTATTATTATAATCATGTTTGTACACATTAATCTTCTTCTGGAATGAGATAACACGGCCAGTCGGACGCACCCAATTGGCTGTAGGATACAGCATCATTCTCCTCTATATATTAGAACTGTTAATTGAACCAAAAAAACTCCAAAAAAATGTTGGTTCAAACACCACCATTGTACCTCCAAATTTCAAGGAGTTCCCTTACCCACCTCCAGCTTCAGCATCAGATCCTGACGGTTATGTGTAAAATATACACCTCTTTAACTATTCATTTTAGAAGGACGCATTTGAATAAATACATTTGTTTAGAAGTTTTAAAGCATTACAACTTTTAACTTGGTAGAGCAGCGCCCCCTGGTGAATTACAACTACAACACCTATCCTCAAACACGCTTCAAGGTACAATTAAACGTTTACAAAAAAAAACATTTGAAAATCGAGCCCGCCGTTTCAGAGAAAGTTCAGTAACAAAGGAGTACAACTAACATACACTCTTACCCCAAATGCATATACCATTTCCGTTCCGTCGTGGGTAAAAGTTGTTTGGTACAAGCAGAGGCTCATGAGGCCTGGGCTATGGTTTGCGTCGGGGCCCTTTTAAGGAGGAAAAACTTTTTCGACGCCCTCAAACTTCCACAACTACATAACCGGGGTAAATAAGTGCCATGCGTCCAAGCTTAGGGCAGGCGTGCGAAGCGATCTTTTATTTGATAAACCCAAACCACATAACCCGGGGTAAGTGAGTGCCACGCGTCCAAGACTTTAGGCAGGCGGGGGAAGCGAAGCTTGTTTTCTACAAACCTAAGCACTGTCACACATCCAAGACCTAGGGCAGATGAGCGTCAGGGCTAAGGAAGGTAGGCGAAGTGAATTATTTCAAAAATGTGGGATCGATGACTTGGGTTTCTAAAATAAAAGCTCACTTCTTAATTAAATAAAGGTCTATGACATAAAAGTTTATAAATAAAAGGATGTTAGGGTGTAATCGGCAGACTTGGTGATGAATTTAGTTGAATGTCAGTTGATGCAAACAAATAGTTTTTGTTTTCTGTCTTAAATATTATTTCACTTTCTTAATTATCGTCAATAATAAAATAAGTTAAGCTCACAAAGCACATGTTGCGTTTGTCAAGGCTGAAATTGGTACCTTCTGAGTATTATTATAAAATACATCTCTCGGACAGATAAGGCGCAGCGCGTAGTGACACCGGCGAGCCATGCTGCTGCCTTGGAGAGCGCGGAGCCCTCGTGTCGCTACGCAGGTCACCTAGGGGATGACTCTTTCGCTCCACTGGTGAACCGCCAACATGCCAGCGCCGATAGCCGTCTACATCGCATCTTTTACCTTCTTATGGCTATGTGGTTAGTGCTCATTATCTACGCTCTTATTAGTATTACTCTTATTTATACCAGACCATCCTGTTATTATAAATACCGAATGAAACTGCAAGGTAGCTTATAAATTGGAACAACAATAAAATTTATAAAGTTTTGTTCCGCGATTCAAGCTTCTCACAGTAAGCAGAATAGTCGGGTGATCTGTCTAGTGGTCACAATTCAAATAGCTGTGTATGATTTTACAGTACCAATATAAAAGTTATGTTTGTTAACAGTGAGCGCGGAGGATTCGCCTCCGCTGGCGATGCCCCGTCCAGCAAACGGGTCGTCGGAGGCGGCGGACCCGCGATCGCCGGTTGGCCGTGTGCCACCGTACCAGCCACCGGCCGTTGGGATTGTGCCGGCGCCTATGCCGATCCCCGGCTACCGGCCGCACAGTCCGTACACACGCATTGAACCTTGGGCCAGTGAGTACACTTCCTTTGTTTTCGACACAGTCGTGATGTTTATGCTTCCTCGAACGATTTCTACTTCATTCTCTTCTAAAACTAAATCTAAATCGACAAAGGACATGTATAATGGTATACATTTTGTCCGTAGATCGAAAACAACATGAGTTGCCACCCGGCAGCGTATTAATTGATAATGTCGAACAATTAGAGGACGACGGCGGCTGTCATGAGCCGTGTTCCTTACAACATTTCTCGTGCCAGGTACAATGTCTTAGTTAATTAAATTTTAAGTCCTTTCCTCTAGAACTATGTTGTATATAAATGTATTTGTGATTATTAAAACCCTAACCTAAATTGGTAGAGAGATATGAAAATATATACTGGGTTGTGGTTAGTAGACGAGAGTGCAGGAAGGCAGTTGGTAAAACTTTGCTTTCTCCAGATATCGTGCACATGCATACCGATGGAGAAGCGTTGTGACGGCGTCGCAGACTGCGCGAAAGCGGAGGACGAGGCCGGCTGCGCGCGCTCCTGCGACGAGCATGAGAACCGCACGATCTGTCACAGCACCAACGTGTGCATCGCACTCGAGTGGATCTGTGACGGAGATAACGACTGCGGCGACTTCTCGGATGAGACACATTGCGGTGAGTTCTCATTCTTTGGCCAACAAGGAACGGCTGATAGTTATAACTGAATAACAAACCAGATAACTTAGTTAACTCTAAGTGAATCTTTAAACGTATAATGAAAGTTAATTTTAAAGGAACGAATATCAGGCGGTGACAATGCGATCCGCTGGCTTGCCAAGGTGGCTGCCACAAACCGTTACTCAATCAATATCAAATGTGAACATGCCAATTTGCAATGGTTAACGTTTTTAACGTCTTTAAACGCCCCTATAAAACTGCAAGGACGCGTGAGGCCACTTGTTAACGACACGGTTTACCCCCGCCAAAACCTACGGTCGTCAGTGTTCTATGGACAACTATGGGAGCTTGCTAACATACACGGCGAAACGGCGAAGCCATGGCCCGGCGTGCTCACCGTATGCACTATGAAAACGCACGGCGAGATATCCAGCAGTGTTGTATGGAGGTCTATGAGTGTGTTACCGACGCCTGGATGTTCTCACGGTACCTGTGCTGATTAGAGTTCTGTGTTTTAATTATTTTTTCTTAGGTTAGCACTCAAAAATGATACAGGTAGTCCACAGCTACAATACGCTAGCCGTGCCTCCACCGGCGGAAGCCGTGTCGTGAACACGTGAATATAGGTACGGTTTCTCTACAGCGCGGCGAAATCGCGGGATGTGTCGCCATGTCCATGTCTAGCAACAGATGCTAAAAGGGCTGGTTACTTTTCATTTTTTCTTCATATATGCTAATGGTGTAATTAGCACATTCTGCCAGTGTCCAGTTTTCTTCGTAATAAACAATTTCAAAGTTTAAATCCTATCAAAGTTCAGTCCCGTTGAAGTAAGTCAGGAGTCGCTCAGTACAACGATAGTGGATTTACGGGCGACAGAAGAGAACTTCGATCTGAAGTTGCAGGTTTATGTTCATAATTCATTTCCGTTTCTACAGAATTTTCCCGTATTATAATTTAAGAATAAGTTAAATTTAATTTTTAGTTCTTCGGGACTGGGTAGTGTAAACTATGTGGTGTTATTTATTTATTATTTAATGTTATGCAGGTGGCGCAGTGAACTGCACATCAGATCAGTTCCAATGCGGTAATGGACTGTGCATTCACAAAGACTGGCTATGCGACGGCGACAACGACTGCCGCGACAATTCTGACGAGACCAACTGCACCAAGGGCAAGTAAGTACCTACATTTTAAAGTCCTAGTGCTTCCAGTGCTCGAAAAGAGATTTGTGGTGTTCACCGAGAATATGCTTTAGCTAAACCTACTGCAAAAAAATGGTTCAGTCGATTCAGGTCTGGTAATTTTGATGTGAATAATGTTTCTCGCTGTGTCCTATTAAGGTTATTAAGGTTGATGTTATAATTGAAAAAATTGAAACAGATCGATACATAAGCAGTCATCAAATTGCGGAAGAGCTTAGTATTCACCACTCAATAGTTTTGGATCACCTGCATAAACTGAATTTTGTAAAAAAGCTAGATGTTTGGGTGCCGCTTGATTTAAATAACAGAAATTTGGTGAATAGAATTTCCATATGCGAGATGTTGCTCAAACGAAATGAAAGCGATCCATTTCTGAAGAGATTGGTGGTAACAGGCGATGAGAAGTGCATCACCTACGATAACAATGTTCGAAAACGATCTTGGTCTAAGTGAGGTGAGCCATCACAAATAGTCCCTAAAGCCAGGCCTCACTCGGAACAAAGTCACGTTATGTGTATGGTGGGATTGGAAAGGCATTGTGTATTACGAGCTTTTGCCACATGGCTAAATGATTAATTCTGATGTCTATTGTCAGCAATTAGTAAAACTGAAACAAGCGCTTGAAGACAAACGCCCAGAATTAATGAAAAGAAAAGGTGTAGTTTTCCATCACGACAATGCTCGACCGCATACATCTTTGATGACTTAATAAAAATTCATGAACCTTGGCTGGGAAGTTTTAATGCATCCTCCATACAGTCCAGACATAGCACCTTCGGATTATCATTTATTCCGCTGTTTATACACATCACTAAATGGAGTAAAATTACATTCAAGAGAATCCTGTATAAGCCATTTAAATTTTATAGCGATGGGATAATGGCTCTGCCAGAAAAATGGCGAAAGATAGTCGAATTAAATGGACAATATTCCGTTTAATAAATATTTATATAATACAAAAAAGTATTTATTATTTTCACTATAAAATGGCCGCCAACTAATCCGACTACCTAATATTTTTGTTTAATGCTGCGAATGTTGTTAAATGTTCAGTTATTGTGATCGTTTTTGTGATTATGTAGAAATTAAGATTTTGACGTTTATTAGTGGGGCTATTGACTAACTTACTTGAGTAGTTTCGTATCAATATTATGTTCATATTAATACTTATTCATTCATACATACTAATTGCTTACATCAGTTACGGTTTAAACACCGCAAAGAAGGAGTCTTTTAAAATATAGGTATATTGTTACGCTCCTTTCGACACATAGCGCGGCCTTGCTCTGATACCTTTAATGAGTCTACCCATTGTTAAGAGATATACAAATATATTTTAGAACAAATCACTTAAACGTGACTTACTCATTAGATAGATATTTTTCTGTAAATATTTTTCGACGTATAATGTTTAAATGTGATTCCTACGATACCACATTAAAACACCCATGGTTTAAACGGCGTTTTACCCCCAACAAGGCTACCCTACTTTCCACCCTCGCGTCCGCGCCCTACCGCAACAAAGCGCAGTGTAGCGCAAACAGATCTAATCCTCAATAGTATTCTGATTGGATTGTTTGTCCACCTTCATCTGAGGAATAATCTGCCTGTTTATCAATCTTAAACTGTAAATACAAACATAAAGAATAAGTACAAGGTTCGCTACAAGGTTTCTGGCTCCACATGTTAAAAAGTAGGTAAGTACTAGTTTTAGGCGGATTAATAGTTTTACATTACATTATTATTAAATCAATCGATATTACGTTTTATTAAGATATATTTTCATAATTCGAAATATAAATAAAGAAATAAACAAAATTATAAATTAATACTCGTAGCAAAGAAATTACTAACATATAATTAGTCTTTGCTGGTAGGTGTTTTTTTATCCTTGAAAATCCCTTTAAATATTAGTACTTAGAAATAGTCTTTTGACCATTAAAATAACGATGCATAAATATCCTTTATAGGGAAAGTAATCAAATTACACGAACCTGCGTTTAATTGCACAAATCTCCCGTCACGCAGCACCCTCTTTAGCTCCCCTGTTTAGAGCAAGCCGCATGACGTCAACAACTTATTCTATAGCGAGAATTCCACCCACATTTTCAAGTAGCTATTCAATTCTTATTGACTGCATCATAAAACTCAGAATCCCTTATATAACATGCATGAGTTAAGAGTGGCACTGTAACAAAATTAACAGCGTCATACATAGCCAGAGTATAAATGGGAAAGCGTTGCGGGGTGCAATGCAACACTAATTTACTTAATTGATACCTCCACGCTCGAGATACTGGCAATTGCAAATAGGGTTGATATTTATGAACAAAACTACAATATTTGTAGGAACGAAAATAGAACGTGTTTAATTATTGTGGCATCCAGCCTAAGTAGGTAATATAGCTGATAGAATGGTAACACTTTTGTCTAATTAATCGCTTCGTCAGGCAACAATGCTATATTAAATTAGTGACGCGAGTCTCTTATCATTATTTTCTTGTTATGTTGTAAATTGAGTCCTAAACGCTTTATTCCTTTTACTGACGTATGGGTACGACTTGCATCGACTGTGGTCACAAATCGATTGCATAGCCACGCATTTATTTTTTCTTTCTATTTGAAGCGACACACTACACTAACAATGTACTCGGACATGTGGGACGATAAATCGCGAGGTTTAGATTTAACCACTGATTTCCATGTCGACAATACTGTATAGACATCTTTCAACTTTTTATATTTCTTGAAGACAATCCCTTTTATAATCTTTATTGGACAAAATCGTTGGTAGCACATTTGGGGCGTCGCATGCATGCGCAGTTACAGCTTAATTAGATCAGACTGACGATATTACGGATTACAACGGCGGGATTCTGATATGTTCGATAATATTAGGTACTTACAAAGATCAGTTGACAGTGTGGCGTCAGCCGGCTTGATAATACCACCACCTCATCTCTTGAGCCCTGAGGAACTACATCACATCTAAAAGAGTCGACTCGCCAACCCGTTTGGCCAGCGTCATTGGCCCATGTCATGTCCAGCAGTAGATAATAAAAGGGTTAGTGACGGTGAGGATCAGTTGAAGCTGTTTGTTTTCAGTGCATTAGATTTAAAATAAAATAGAATATCAATCAGGTGGATTTTGTAGCAACGTTGTGCTAATTAACCTTATCGTTGTGAACGATATCAGTTTATTATTAAACGTTATTGAACAATAATCAAACAGTGAACAATTATTAAAAAACCCTCGATAAATTGCTATTGCAATTGCAATACCCTTTGCTATTGCAATTTTTTCAATTTTATCATATTGTAAGTGATTCTTAATTAACTAAGCTCACAAGGTAACTTTGAAAATAAAGATAAAAAACTCAATAGGTATATAGGTGTATTCATATAGGTACTAAAACAAAGAAAACTCTATCAGAACCAAAGAAAGTCTACAACATGATAACCTCTATTTGACTGCTTGACCCTGTATTTGACCATCTAATAGCATGGGGTTTAAATTGAATGTAGGTACCTACTGAGATTTATGCTTGGGGGAGTCTCCAGTTTATCATTCGTACAGCAAATAGAGTCGATTTGAATGGACGCATGACACCATACATATTATGCATGCTACATTAATTCCAGTAATGGTCCTATAATTTATTACTATTTCATGCATAAATATGAGCGTCACTTTATTTTTTATTGTAAGTCACCTTTAACAGATTTTCTTAATCTACTGAAGGATTCATATTTTAAAAAATGTCAAAAAAAAATTTATGTCTGATAATCCTATTTAATTATATATATCCAAGACTATACTTTAAAAGATTTAATCTATATAGATTTAAAAAGACTATACTGTACATACGTAAAGAGCGTTGTCTGTTTATTCGAAATCATTTCGGAAATATTTAATACATACAAATACTTGCTTTATAAGACTCTTTTATATTTAGACAATTTTATTTAACTTAATTGTATGAGATCTATTTTATTTGTTGTGTTGGTGGTACCGCGGCACAGGGCGGGCGGCGGCGGTCGGTAGATCAATATGCGGGGCCAAAGGGGGTGAGCAAGGCGTGCGGCGGGACGGGTACCCGGTTGTCATGACAACGCGCCTACGCGCGAAGCCTGCGTCCCGTAGACTCGCCCGATATATCCAACTTCCGTGGGCGAGCTCATTATAGAATAAAATCATCGATGTGATTAACATTCACCACGGAGCACATCCGATTGATGTATTTGCATTTGCTACTTTGACAAATACTACCCACGTTAAATGCGCTGTTATTTTAATATAGCCTTTTGTATAGCTAGAGCAGTGTGATTCAAACGAAAATAGCTACAAGCACCACGGCAGCCCACATGAGCCAACTCCCCGCTGAAGTACGCTCTTGAAGTATAATACAATAGTATATATACTCTCTCGTGTTTCATATACTGAATGCTTTTATGGAAATAAAGCTATTTAATGTTTTTTTCAAGGAAGTTTTTTTTTAATATTAATAAATATTTTTTTCATTTTTTTTAGATACAGTCAATTCGAAACAAAATAGACATTGGTATTTCTTTGAGTGAAACGTGATCGAAAAATATGATATGACAGTTAATCACCAGGACCACCACCCACAGGATTGGGATTTCTACATTGAAATATTCCGTGATACCACTGTATAATATTTCATGGTGGTATGATAGTTGTACTTGATGTACCTACAGTTGTATATCAAATACAACTATCATACCACTATAGTGGTATGATACGTCCTATGATATGCAGGTTGAATTTTATCATACCACTGATTGATAAAATCGTATCACTCATCACTTGATGAGAACTTTTCTGTAGGTCCGGTCTTTTAAATTCAAAATTCTCATAAAAATATCTCCTTTTATGTTTATAATCAATATATATATACTAAGACTGATGAACAGACTGAAACATCCTCATCTATTTAAACTTAAGTATTAAGAAATACCATTTCCAGACAAAAAACCACATGTCAAACTTGTCATGTGTAGGAATAATAAAGTAAAAGTGTTAGGAAGTAAAATTAGTGAAAAAACCAAATTCCACTAGTTCGATCGTTGACCTTCTTAATCCAGAAAAGTCTCACTATTTGGATTAGGCAGTGGTTCGTCACGTGATAATAGTTTAGTTTAGTCACGTCTAATTTATTGAAAAACTATGTCTTGTTTTGTCACGCCCGCCTTGTATTTGTGACATAGGGCTGCCTCTATATAGTTTTGAGCTCCTGGTACTTTCACGGTTTAACAAAAATGTTTATTATATTATTATGCATCAGGAAAGCTGACCAATACTGGCAATACTCGTAATATTTATATAAATCTATATACCCACTACCTCTTTTAATACAATTACTGGCCACTTGAGATTATAAATTATTTGGAAGTAGAACATCTAATAGAACTAGCGAGAAAAAAATCCACTTGTTAGACGATCGAATTTTTAAACTGAACTAATTGGAACAAACTTTATTTTTTATAGATGCCGAGAAAATCAATTCATGTGCGCGACGGGCGAGTGCATTTCTCAGCACTGGCGCTGTGATAAGGAACCCGACTGTCCTGACAACTCCGACGAAGCGGAATGCCGTGAGTATATACAGTCTATTGTTTGCTCATATCACCCCACATACTTATTTATTTATTTATTCACCTCACCAAAATCAAATCAAGCTTTTAGTTTACAAAATATATACCGTAAATAGTTTTTCATTATGCCAAACATAAGCCTTTACAGATACAGATATACATTTAATATGTAATATTATACAAAGGTTTTTCTTCAGCAGCGTCAACAATTAATGCAACAAATATATAAATAGCGTGTGTGTGTGCATGTGTTAGGGTGTGTATTCGTGTGTACTCACTCTAACCTCTACATTCTAATCAATAGAATCAAATTTTTAGTTAACTCCCACTACAACCAAATACTTACTATCTATAATAACTTTTTTGCAAATGGCCTTAGAGGAGCAAAAAGGATCAGCGCTGAGAAATTGTTTATTATACGAGTATGTTGCAACTGAATTTCTCACATAGTTTGTGTAAGTAGATGGCACATAGAACAGTACTGTATGTTTAGTGCGTATCCATCAGCAGGAAGTCTAGGTATTCATCAGCTTTATTGCGATCCTACCATGCACCCTTTGAGCAGGAAGTTTGTGCCCTATCGCGGTTACTTTTCAAGTACTTGGAAGAACCCTTCACCAGTGTCGAGAATTTTTCGCAAAGTTAAGCACGATTTATCAAGAGTCGGTGGGTTAAAAAGGGAATAACAATGGGATTCTATTTAGAAGGCCAGCATTTTAAATTAGTATTTATTAGTGAAACAGTATACTTACAGTGAAACGTAAAAGTAATTATTTTTAGTATTAGAATGCGAAGAGCTAGAATTGGAAAGTCTGTAGAAATTAAATCCATGTGGCTTCAGTTTCTGTAGTTCCTGGTATTATCTAGTTAGGAAATCTATAGTTCTTGGTATTATCTAGGTAGGAAATCTATAGTTCTTGGTATTATCTAGGTAGGACATCTATAGTTCTTGGTATTATCTAGGTAGGACATCTATAGTTCTTGGTATTATCTAGGTAGGAAATCTATAGTTCTTGGTATTATCTAGGTAGGACATCTATAGTTCTTGGTATTATCTAGGTAGGACATCTATAGTTCTTGGTATTATCTAGGTAGGAAATCTATAGTTCTTGGTATTGTCTAGGTAGGAAATCTATAGTTTTTGGTATTGTCTACTGGATTCCATGATGCATTTCCTGTGCTAATGTGACGATCTGGCGAGATGCAGAATGAGTCTTCTAGGTAACCATAGACTGGAATCAGAAGACTACAGGCTTCTACCACTGCTTGATATCCTGAAGTACTCGTTCGAAGTGATCGGGAATCTAAGTAGATGATCACACAAAATAAGATCTATTGGATTTTTCGACTAGTTTTGTTCAATTCTAACTGCTAAGCCTCAACATTTGCAAGCAGTGAACATGCAATGTTCACAATAACCGATTCCAAGTTTAATAAAGATTTTATTACGGTACCTAATTATTATACGTAAATTAAAAATGTTCATTAAACAGCCGTGGATCTACTCCGATGCGGCGAGAATGAATTCCAATGCGATAACAAGAAATGCGTACGCAAAGAGTTCCAGTGCGACGGCGACAACGACTGCGGCGACTGGACAGATGAAGACTCGTGTCCAATGTTACCTGGGAGCTGCAACGCTGGAGAATTCAAGTAAGGAACAATAGGTTGCGCGAATCCTAACATTCGCCTTAAAGTGATGAACTTAGCCAATTCGTTGCGGAGATTAGACAAGACGCAGTATCGAATTGTAGAGCTCGTAGCAAAGTGTAGGGCCGTATCACTCCTACGACGGTGCTACCACATTGTGTAACCATAAAAGGACGTAATATGAGAATCACAGTAATTGTCAATCTTTGGTATTTGTATAAATAAAGTAAATAATTTTAAATTACTACGAATGTCATTACAGTATCCTGAGAACAATACGTGGTAAATTACTACGAATGTCATTACAGTATCCCGAGAACAATACGTGGTAAATTGCTACAAATGTCATTACAGTATCCCGAGAACAATACGTGGTAAATTACTACGAATGTCATTACAGTATCCCGAGAACAATACGTGGTAAATTACTACGAATGTCATTACAGTATCCCGAGAACAATACGTGGTAAATTACTACGAATGTCATTACAGTATCCCGAGAACAATACGTGGTAAATTACTACGAATGTCATTACAGTATCCCGAGAACAATACGTGGTAAATTACTACGAATGTCATTACAGTATCCTGAGAGCAATACGTGGTAAATTTGACTGTCTTATCCAAAAACACTGGATGGGATTGTTTAATTATTTAATTGATGTATAATTAAGTATAATACAATTTAATTTGATTTATTAATGTGATTATTTTATTGAATTACTTTGCTTATTATATTTTACTAACACAGATTTTATGTTTTTACTAACAATTACTAATGGTCTGAAATAAATGAATTATTATTGTTATCAAGTCGACGGAGTTCTGCTTCGTGGAAATCACATCTCTTTATTGTCAACAGAGAACCGAAATCTACCCAGCTTTAAATTTGCTACTATACACTCGATGCCATTCAGTATTTCTTACAGCAATGCGATTGTATGAAACAGGTGTAGTGATGGCAAGTGCATTCCGGAACGCTGGCGATGCGATGCCGAAAGAGATTGTGCAGATGGCGGTGACGAACTCAACTGTGAACCGCACGCAATGCGCAACTGCACACCCGATGAATATACTTGCGATGATAAACGATGCATTTTGGTAAGGAAACATGACATTTTAAAGTTTTTCTTATTTTTTTTTTATAGAGAAGCGGTCGGACGAGCAAGCGGTCCCACATGATGGTAAGTCTTACCGCCGCCGATGGACACTTGCAACACCAGGGGGCATGCGGGTACGCTGCCGACCTTGCAAAATCCTATTCACAGATTTCTTGAAGAACCCCATATTGTAGCTTAATTAAAAGACCTCTTGTGGCAGTTCGGTTCAGCAGTTCGTTCCACAGCCACAGTCAGTAATATCTAGACTACCAGTTACTTCATCGGGAAGTTCATCAAAACCTCCTGAAGGTAGTGTCAGAAGGTGGTGAGAAAGGCCCTTGACATTGTATTGCTTGCTTAATTTCAAAGTCTGATATTTCATGATATTAAATAGGAACTTGTCTATCAATAAAAATGACAATTTACCAATAAATATTATCTATAATATGTTGTTAATTTTTTCAACGTTTTTAAATATTAAAGTTATCCGAATGACGCTTGACAGCAACTAGTTTTAGGTTGTACGGTTTTTAATGCGAAATTTAACTGTTTCTTTTCAGAAAACCTGGCTCTGCGACGGCGTCCGTGACTGCACAAATGGAGAAGACGAGAAGAACTGCCAAGTATTCTGCGAAGCAGACCAGTATATGTGCAAATCGCAAGAGCACCTCATCACCAACGCATTCAGAAACTGCGTGAACAGGAAGCATGTTTGTGACGGCATGAAGGATTGTCCTAAGGGCGATGATGAAGATAAGTGTCCGACGAAAAGAGCATGTAATGAGTATGATAAGTGCGAGAAGCTGTGCATTACGACGTTTGACGGGCTCCCCGCTTGCGCCTGTCCCTTGGGGTTCCTTCTGAACGACGATGGGTTTAGGTAAGCACGTTTAGTTGTCACTATTTGCTTAATGCACTGTGGACTGACGGTGTGTTAGATTAATATTAGTACAAATACAAATTTGAATATGTTGCCAACCGAAATGAAGTTTCAATGTTCGAATTCTTGTTCAGAAGAACGCTCTACCGTCAAATGGATTGACAACTTAAAGAAAGTGGCCGATATGGCTAGAGGAGTAGTAGAGCAGAACATCAAGTGTGGTGATGAGAGGCTTTGGGAGAGGTGTATTTCTAACAGTGGGGAAATACAGGCTGATGCTATGTTATAGGTACAGTAAATACATAACAGTAAACGTTTCCTGCGGTGTATGGTGCGCTGTACGAATGTTTAGTAAAATTCGTTGGCACGGCACACGCAAGAAAATTGTAAATCGTACATTTGTATAAAGATAATTTATAGTTATATTTTTAATATGGCATAGATTTCCATCGTGGTGCTACGGTTGGTAAAACTGATCTAAAACATTTCAATATTGTTACAGCTGCCGCGATATCGATGAATGTATGTATGAGCAAGACCCGGTATGCTCTCAAACATGTTCCAACACGGTGGGCAGTTTCCACTGCGGCTGTATGACCGGCTACGTGCTCAGACCTGATGGGAGGTCCTGCAAGCCAACGGGAGAGTCGCCTTCCTTGCTGTTCTCTAACCGCGTTGGAATACGACAGGTTATACTGACTTATGTTAATCAGTAATTACACTTGTAATTAATTTACATAATGTTCACTTTGAAAACACTTAAAATAGATTTATTGAATATTACCATAATTTGTCTACTGTACAAATATAACAAACGAATCCGAATAATATCAAAAACTTGTTTGAAATTTAGGTGTGGCTTACCGGAGATAATTACATGCCTGTTGTAAAAGGCCTTCACAATGCCGTGGCTTTGGATTACCACTACGAGAGAAAACTGCTGTTCTGGACTGAGAACAACTTGCGGGTCATACGCGTTGCTCAGATGAATAACAATAATATTTCAGGTACCTTTTTAACGCTATTTATATCGTATAAATTCCAAATAGTTTAAAAAATCAATTCCTTCCCTCATTGATTGATATCTGCCTATAATTGATACACTGAAGGGCCTCCTCTAGTAATTATGACAGTGTGTAATTCTTTCCTCGTTATAAAACTATATTCTACATGGAGTATAATTCTACTAAATATCGACTTTTAAATTAAACAGGGCAAAAACGGTTCAATTAGTAGCAGTTCCATTTTAACATTCTCCCTGAATTCTTGATTGGGATAATAATCATAAATATAAATCTTATTGTTTATACGAAGGATAGCTATATTTGGAGCTCCTAATATTAAAGGAACTAATCAATTACTTATCACTAACGGTGGTAAAGGAAAACATCGTGAGAAAATCTGCGTCTGAAAATATATTTATAAAAAAATCTGGAACATGTGTAATGTAATATCCATTAATCCACAATTATTTTGCGTGGTGGATTATAAACCTCCTCGTGATTGCAAAAAGATTGTGATTGTCTATGCTCTGCAGCGGAACAATCTGAGGGTACAATGTAGGCTGATATTGTATCGTATATTTTAGACAGGGAGCTTTCCTCTCTCAGTTGTGTCTCACATATGCTTCTTTTAATTCAAATTCCAGACAATTACTGTAAACAAAATTTCTAACTTGTCGGGTAGCAATTAATTGCGTTTTTGTGAACAGATGTAATAAGGTGGGGCCTAGAAACACCAGGTGGTGTAGCGGTAGACTGGATACACGATCTCCTGTTCTGGACGGATTCCGGAACGCGGCGCGTCGAAGTGGCTACTCTTGATGGCAAGCAACGAGCTGTGTTGGCGGCAAACGATCTGGACAAGCCGAGGGCGATAGCTGTGCATCCTGGCGATGCTCTCGTGTTTTGGACTGATTGGGGTAAGTGGTTTTGGATGGAGCCAAGAGATTAAAGAATTTAAACCTCGTGGTGGATCGTCTACAATACCTATTACCTCGGACATAGTGTGTTGTAAACTGTTCAGATTATGAAAACAAAATGCGGGTAGTTGATAAAACTGATAGTGGCTATCGAAGTGGAATACCTTCCTTTCCAGTTAGCTTATGACAATGGTTACGGTAACTCACCCAAAATATCGAATACATATTTAAAATAAAATTATTTAACATGCGCTTTTAAGACCCGTTTAGTAAATGTAGTCTTTGATAATATACAGACTTTAATAAGAGGGATTATACTGGATCTATGATAATTCTGGACATAATCTTATCATATACCCATATCATATATATATATATATATATGATATATATATATGATATGATATATATGATATATCATATATATCATATATTCTTATCATATATATCATATACCCGGTGGTTAAAAATGGCAGTTATCGACGGAAAATGGCAACCCTTGTTGCCAGTAAAATGATCTAACAGTAACTTCATTTACGATATAGATTAAGATTCCCTTGGGATTCGTGTTCAAAATATTTCACTTATCAAGCAACACACTGAATTAAATGAGATCTAGAATTTTTGAATTAATCTTACCATATTTTATTCTATTCAAAGCGAATTCTATTATTCGAATTTGTTCTATTCGCTTTTTCTCTTAATGCATTAAATTAAATTGGATGTTCAATTAAATGTGTATTATTTCTAGGTCCCAATCCTAAAATAGAACGTGCGGATATGGACGGCAATAGACGTAAGAGCGTTATAGTCGATCAAATATTCTGGCCTAACGGACTTACGATTGACTACATGGAATCGAAGATCTATTGGGCTGATGCTAAACACCACGTCATTGAGAAAGCTACCTTTGACGGTCGAGATAGAAAACGGGTGCGTTCAAATTAAACATAATTAAAATATCTTATAGAGACAGACAGAAGTTTAGCTCTATACCAATTTTGACAACTATTATTTCAATGCATAAGCACAAATGGTATAAGTGGAGCTTTCCTATCAGTATCGATGTACCAGACTCATCCGAAGTGAAAGCATTCCTACCTAAAATATAGTCTTTATAAAATACCTATAATAGTTTTAAAACGTTTCGCACTCTCGTAAAAGATTATGTTCCTGTATTACCCAGTATTTTTGGTTGTAGATCACAAACAAGGGTCTGCCACACCCATTTGCCCTGACATTGTTCGAAGATGCGATTTACTGGACAGATTGGCACACGAAAAGCATATCGACTGTCAACAAGAAGACCGGCATGGGGATACAGACAGTGCATGCTGGCTTGAACGTTCCTATGGATATTCATAGGTACAAACTAAATATGCATTTCCCTAAGCTTTGTCTTGATTTCATTAAGCATTTAGTGATCAACTTTAGTTTCGTCTGAAAGTTTTGACTAAATTAAAATTGTGGTTTTCATTTAAAATTCTCAGGAATATTGTATCTATACATATGTTTCTCTTCCATGCTTATAGCATATATGTAATATATATTCTTTTTTTCAGCTACCATCCTCTACGGCAACTGAGGACTTATAAGAATCGTTGTGGGTTCAATAACGGCGGTTGCTCACATCTTTGTCTTCCAAATAGCGACGATCATTCTTGTCGTTGTCCTGTCGGTTTCAATCTCAATTCGGACGGGTAAACTATTGTCCCGCATTTATTTTTATTTCATTTTAGAATACAACGTCAATTAGGCAATGAGGCAAATTAATTATCAGAAAATTAGAATTATTTATATTACAAAAGTCTACTTTCAATATAAAAAAAATATATTTAATCAAAAACTTTATTTCTAGTCGAACTTGCGAAGAAACGCCGGAAAAGTTGTTACTTTATTCACGTCGAAAGGATATAAGACTAAAACAATTGAATCCAAGAAAACAAGTGGATTCCTCTGACATGGTAAGCATTCAGTATGTTTTCCTTTCAACATTTTATTTTTTTAATATTGTACGAAAAAAAGAGAATGAAATACTAATTTATGACTTTTATTATTGGATTCCGACCAGGTCATTCCTGTGGACAACATAAAACAAGCTGTGGCATTGGACTGGGATCATAACACCAACTCGATATTTTGGACTGATGTGGAAAAAGACACAATCAATCGCGCTTATTTAAATGGCTCTCATCAAACTGTTATTGTTGGCTCTAACCTAAGTAAGACATAAATGTTACTAATATTACCAATGTATCAGTTTACTCTTATTATATTATAATTTAACGGAGATTATTCTTGACCGATGTCTATGGACGATAGTATCCACTTACCATCGGGTGGACTGTATGCTCGCTCGTCTGCCGCCTTTTTTTCGATAAAACAAAATATACATTCAGTTATGTTTATCAGGTAGATTAAATTCTACAAGAATTGTAAATATGTACTTGCAAATATATGATTTTAGAGGCCCACGAGACGATCAATTATATAGAGCAATTTCACGGATTGCGCAATGTTTCTGATCGTTTAGGGAGTATATTGAAACTAAGCCATAATTCAGTGATATTGTGCAATGACATTATTGTAGGTCTAGGGGCAGTCTTTAAAAAATACAAAACAAGAACAGTAATTAATAACGTTCTTACAGTTTCACCCGCTGGCTTAGCATACGATTGGATAACTGACAAGTTGTACTGGACGGATGCCGGAACGAACAGGATTGAAGTAGCGCACTCCAATGGGAGTATGAGGACTTTGCTGGCTTGGGACAACATTGATAAACCCAGGGATATTGTTCTTGATCCCAAAGGTATTGATTCTGAACACTGCTGAATTTTCTGTTTAACTTTGTACGGGCGAAAGGTTGCCTTTAATAAAAATAACTGTCGATACTAATAAATTAGTTAATTGGTTATAACATTGTAAGCTTCTAAGCCGTTTCAATAAAGAGTGTCTTAAATAATAAATAAGTAAATAATAATATTATGTTAATAGTAAATAGGTGTTCGATCAATATTGTTAGAGGTACTTTAACATAAAAAAAAAGAAAAAAAGCTATTGTTATTTTTCGCAGGTGGCGTGATGTACTGGTCCGATTGGGGATCAGACCCTTGCATCGAGCGGGCAGATATGGACGGATCTAATAGAAAACGCATTATATCTGGCGAAATGACATGGCCCAATGGGCTGGCTTTAGACCTTGCATACAACCGCATTTATTGGACCGATGGTGGCAACCAAACTATCGAATACGCGAATCTTGATGGCACCGGACGAACTACTTTGATAGGTAATTACAAGATTTCAAAAAAATACGCTAATAACGATACAGTCATAAATTACCTACGAAAATATCATCAGTGACAGTTGCGATGTTAAGACGAATCATTTGATGTCTCTTATTTTGGACCCGCAGCCGCTCTATTTTCAGATTGTAATTATCTGTTTTTTACAAGTTTATGAAGGCTTCTTACAAAGACCAGTGTGCAATAAGTAATGCAAGTTTCATGCGCGCTTGCGTGTGCGTATAGTATTCTATAAGGGTCGGGCGCAGAAAGTCTTAAATAGCAAAATGACTAAATCTCAGAAAGACAAGGTCTCAAAACGATTAGAATGTGTTAATTTGTTACGCTTTATAGGTAAACATCTTCCGCATCCGTTCGGCTTGGACCTTTACGGCGATGAAGTGTTCTGGACCGATTGGGAGACGCAATCTATTCAAGCTGCTAATAAATTCACTGGCAAGAACCGCCGTACTTTAGGCGCTGGTGTCGCAGGTCTTATGGATGTCAGGGTTTTCCACAGAGAAAGAGTAAAAGACATGAAAAATAAGTAAGTATTCTTAACAATTAGATTAACGCTCATGTTTTGAAATAAAGTACATTATATGAGTTATTGTGGTTATTGCAGGTGTGCCAAAAATAACGGGGGATGTTCACATCTGTGTCTCTTGAAACCCGGAGGACGAGCTTGCGCTTGCCCTATTGGAATAAAGCTTGGTGTAAGTAACTATATAACTTAAATAAATAAGATATTATTATAGTCTTAAAAATATAATATGTGACCGAAGAACCTTTGCACTGATGATCTGTACATTAAACATTTGCAGAAGGATGGCAGGACATGTGCTAATGGTCCGGTGAATTTCCTAATATTTGCACATCGCGTGGACATTCGCATTGTATCTTTGGATGTGCCCTACCTCATCGATGTAGTGTTGCCATTGCCGCCTCTAAAGAATGCTTTGGGCGTTGATGTGGATCACAAAACAGGCATGTAGATAGTCATTTCAATAACATTTTTATATTTGCACATTTTTACATCTTGTGGTTTAGTTCTACAAAAAGTAAGTAGAAATGTTTGAATTTTGTCAAACGTATCAGGTGATTTTATACACAAATCGTAGCTTCCCATTTTATTGCGGTCACGAATTATAAAAGTATTTTTTTGAGTTAATTTAATTTTTTAGGCCTTATTTACTGGACCGACACCGCTGAAAGAAAGATACAACGCGCCAACAGAAATGGGGACCAAATAGAAACAATAATTGGAAAAGGTCTCCACACGGCTGATGGAATTGTAATAGATTCTAGTGGACGAAAGGTAAGCTTTCGTTATCTTTACGATTAGTCAAACAGATTACTTTACTTTACGTTTCTTTAGTCAATGAGAAACAATTAAAATTATAAAAACATTTTCTACAGATTTACTGGACCGATGGAGGACGCAACAGCATCGAAGTAGCGGAGTTAGATGGTAGTAACAGAAAAGTTCTCGTGTGGACCGGTTTAGGTACAAAAACAACTTATTCATACAAGATGTATAAAAAGTAAAAACGAAATCATAAAATTTGTTAATTTATTTTACAGATTCTCCCAGAGCCATCGCTTTGCATTATGAGAACGGGTACATGTTTTGGTCCGATTGGGGTACATCAGCTAAAATTGAAAGAGCTGATATGGACGGCAAAAATAGGTATCTAGCACTGCTTTCAAAATATTCTAGATTTTACTTTGTATTCTACTCGGTATGTGAGTTTTAACGTTATGCTGTTATTTCAGGCGTGTGATTGTAGATAATGATATAAAATGGCCAAATGGACTTGCCATCGACCGAATTGAGGGTCGTCTTTATTGGAACGATGCTAAGGTTCTTACCATCGAGAGTTCTGATTTCGAAGGTAACGACCGCCACAAAGTTCTGAAAGATGTTCAGTATCCTTATGGCATCGTGATTGTGGGACAACACATTTACTGGACGGATTGGAAGACTAAAGCCCTTCATAGAGCCGATAAAACTAATGGCAAAGATCAATTGATTATAAGGGAGCATTTGGAGGGGCTTATGGATATACGAGCTGTTCAGGTGCGTCAATTTTTCATTTGACAAAATTATTATTATCAAAAGCTCAAAATAGGTAATTAAGATGGTGCTCCTTGATGCGAGAAATGTTATAAAATACTTGTCTTACAGGGCGAACGTGTACTTATGGACGCATGTGGCGCAAACAATGGTGGTTGTTCGCACCTTTGCCTTCGTTCATCTCGAGGATTTTCCTGTGCTTGTCCAACCGGCATCTTATTCGAAAATCAGACGGACCCCACCGCGAAGACTTGCAAGCCACACCCTGACAACTTCCTAATATTTGCTACGAGGAGCAGCATTGCATTAATATCTCTGGACACTCCTGAACAGTGGGACGTTACATTACCAATAAAAGATATCCAGAATTCCATTGCAGTCGATTTTCACTGGGATCGTAAGCTGATATTCTTCACTGACGTTAATCAGGATGTTATAAGGTAGGTTTGGTTTCATCTGAAAGAGCAACATATGTTGAACAGTTGGAAATAAAATGTGATTTTCTTCTTGTTGCAGGTCCGTGAACATGCTCAATATGAGCGAAACTCAAACTGTGGTAAAAACTAAACTTGATACTCCAAACGGTTTGGGTGTCGATTGGATAGCAAATAATATTTACTGGACTGACAATGAATTCAAGGTATCTTTAAACTACATATTTTATTTGTTGATAAAACAACAGTAAAACTAAATGTTTACTAAAGGACAGTTTTTTAACTTACTTGAAGTTGAACATTAGGTACATATCAGCATTATGTTATAATTGTTACAATACCAGACGTAGAATCATTGTAATATTTTTATTGAAAATTAAATGGTCTGTTTTAGGTTGTCGAAGTAGCTAGATTGGATGGTTCTTGTAGAAAGACATTGATAGATGGCCTCAATGAACCCAGAGCATTAGGTCTATTTCCAGCTAAAGGGTAAATAAATTTTAAAGAAATCAATGTACAGGTGGAATAAAAACGTAAAAAATTATGAATTATTTATTTTATAGATACCTCTATTGGACCGACTGGGGAGAGACCCCTAGTATTGAGAGGGCTTTATTAGACGGCAGTCATAGAAAAGTAATCGTCAGCCAAGACCTGGGGTTCCCTAACGGCATTACCGTCGATTATAAGGAAAGGCGACTGTACTGGACTGATGCTTTGAAAGACAGGATCGATACATCCGACTTAGACGGGAAGCACAGAGTTCAACTCGTGCCAGACGCTAAAAATCCGTTTGGCATGACACAGGTAAGAATTCAAATCATTATCAGAGAAATACTGGTAAATCTATGGAAGTTGCATTAAAAAATATGTTTGTATTTAGTTCAAGGACTACATTTACTGGACTGATTGGAATAAGAAATCAGTCATTAGAGCAGATAAGAAGACCGGGAAGAACGTGACGGCGATACGAACGGACCTGGAGATGACAATGGAAATAAAAGCGGTGTCGGCAGAGAAGCAACATGGCTGGAATCCTTGCAAGGAGGACAATGGCGGATGCTCTCATTTGTGCCTCTTTAGAGGACATGACTACATTTGCTCTTGTCCGGATGAAGCGGATTCTCGACCGTGCTCCACTTGTAAATATCTTCCAAGCTGTATCCAATGAGAATGCTTTTATTAGCGTGACAGTCTTTTGAACTAATCTTTTTATTTAAATATTTCAATGAGGATTTTTTGTTACCTTCTTATGTAACCTAATTTCATTCAAAGTTGATTCAGAAAAAATAGCAATTTCACTAAATTGCCATATTGGAAATGTGCCATTTATAATTTTTACTGGAGGCAGATGGCAAATATCCCACTTTTTTATACTCGGACTGCCAATTAAATCGCATTTTTTTGCAGCTCCCAAACTCCGCGTCGACATGAAAATGCCGTCGCACTACCCATCGTTCTACGACTACTTGGACACGGAGACCGATAAGGGTCTGCGGCCGCCACCTACTGTTGTACCAGAGACGAACTTTGGCTTTATCCTTGTGATCTGTACGACTGTATCCTCCATACTCGTTGTTATTTTGTTTGGCAGTTTTTTCTTTCGTAAGTATAGATTTTGTTAAACACATAAAAAAGAAAGTAGTAAATAAGTAGAGAGCACAATTGTCACCAAAACTTTCATGAAATTCTAGTGGTGCTGTCCTCAGAGAATTGAGTGGCATTATTGAATTATATATATTTATGTATACATAAACATATTAAAATTTGGATTTTTTTAACAATATACGACTACCTAAATTTAATTTTTATTCAGTATTATCTTTATAATAGCTATATTTTTATGTAATACCGTTAGAGCAGAGGTCGTCCCACTGGATGGTGAGTGACTTACCGCTGGCTATGCCACTTGAGGTATGCAACCCTGTGAAAGGTATGCAAAGAGGACACTGAAGGGCTCTGTCCACCTTTGTGTATTAACCATGTGTTTGCCATAATATTTCTTTAAATGAAAAAAATATTCCTTATAGTCCGACTGAGAGGAATTCGAGGAAATGACTTGAAGGAGAGCTACCGTGAATCGGGCGGGCACATCTCCTTCCCGAATCCGAACTACGCGGCCGGCGGGGGAGAGCCGCTCGAGCGCCGACCCAACCGCTTCCAGGGCATCTTCAAGTATGACAAGAACCAGGTATGAGTACTAAATATTGTAGGTATGATGATAGTTATAGTTAGACTCAAGACTGATAAAAGTCACCGCTATACAGGCAAGTATTAAATAAAGAAGACGTTGTGGCGGCGAATCAAATAATGTCTACGCATACATATCTTATACCAAAACACACGTAAATTAAATTTCATGATCTTTAGACTACGGCAAACCGTGGCGACTTGCATCGAAACATGTCAGTACTTGCATACTTAGGCGAGCGCGCGTATACGCTTCGACGTTTCCACTTGTATTGCCGGTAAACTTATTGCGTGTAGTCAATAAATATATCAGAGAATTGCGAAGTTCTAAAAATGTTATTATATATTTTTAGTAGGGGATGTAAAACAACAAATAAAGGGGTCAAAACTTCCCTCCAATGGACAACTACTCGCAGTTTTGTTTTATAGTATATGTGAAGTTATACATATGCTTTATTTTACACCAAATCGTTATGTAATTGTGTGAAAAACTTGTGAATTTATATCAAGTTTCGCGAAACTTACAAAAAATGCACGTATTCAAGCGACGTAAACAAGAATTTACAAGCAATTTGGACAATTTGTTTGATATTGCACACGCCGATGCACTTCAATTAATAAAAATAAGGAAGATAATATCTAGCAGCGCCAGAGAGACCCAGGCCGATTCTACTGGCAAAGAGCAGGGGCAGGCTGTTTGGAATGCAAATGGAATGCAGATTGGAATCTCGAAGATAAAGTGCAAATTCTCCGTTGTGACACTACGGCTTCGAATACAGGTCGTGTCAATCATTCCTGTGTGTTCCTAGAGCAAAAACTGGACAGGGAATTGCTTATTTTTGATTGTCGCATTCACGTTTACGAACTGGTGCTGAAAAACGTATTTGAAGTTAAAATGAGTCAAGTGACCACAAGCCCCTATATTCCACTGTTCAAAAAGTTCCGAGATAAATGGAAAAACATCGATTTCGACATGATACAGTGCTATAGGGAAAATGTGGAAACATACCTTACTGCTTCCGAAATTGAAGCTCTGCTTAAATTATATCGCGCTGAAATGACGAAAAAAATAGTCAGAGATGACTATCGAGAGTTGATAGAGCGAGCTGAGATATTTTTAGATGGAGATACAGAGTGGAAATTCAAAATTAGGCCCCCGATGCCATGCACCAAGCTCCATGGATGGCGAGAGCGATGTATTCCCTGAAAATATCATTACTATCTAAGTTCTTAGTTCAAAATAACAATCTTAAAAAACTTTTAAGTTAAACGGTTTTATATTTTATGTGCACTGAAAACTACGTGTAGCCCTTTCATTTGATACCCATATTGAGGGGGTTAAGGAAAAATATGTAATCCGCCATTTTGTATCGGCGGCCATCTTAGATTTATAATGTTATTGATTTTATTATATTGTATTGTCATCTAAATTAAATGTGTGTACCAAATTTCAGATCAATCTGACAACGGGAAGGTGCTTAAATTTCAATTTCTAATTTTGACCCAAATAAATAAACAAATAAATTCCGTACGGGTCGAGCTAAATAAAACCGTTTAATAACGAGTAAGGACAAGGCATCTCTGCTAGACATCTGCTTGTATATTGTGACATATGTCAAGGCATGGCTTCAATGGAATTTGGCAGTAAAATCACCCTACCAAAATTTGTACTTTCTGAAGTTATTACAGGCTTACGAAAACGTTGACATAAGTATCTCGAAAACAGCTCTACAGTACTTTAGCCAACACTTATGGTATTTAACTAATGAAGCAGCTATCCTGTCACTATTTGACGATGAGGTGGACCAAGCAACAAAACTGAAGATGGTGGCAAATTTAACTAGCGAAAATATATCGACCACTGGGAAACGATACATCCCATCGAAGGAAGAACTTTATACTTCATTGTACGGTTAGTTTGACAGATAAATGATGTTGTTGTTTCTTTAGTATTCTAGTGTAATTTCACGCTAACTATTCTTTTTTATTTCAGAGTAAAACATCTATGATTTTATATCAGTCAGAGCAAGTATTTGTTCTCTCGTCTCAGAATTAATGACAGTTTTTTCCGGGAATGTCTTTCTTTATGGGAGACTAACGCCACGTTTCTAGAAGTCAAAAATACTGTGTCAACCCTTAGAGCACTATCGATACAGCCGAAAGGGCTGTAAAATTGATGCATGACTTTTATTGTTTGATTACGGTCGAGGAGAAACAAAAACAATTTTTGTTACGTTGTGTACACAGAAACTGAAAAGAAAATATGCTGAATAATTGATTTCTTTAAATCTAAAATAGTAATAAATGTACGATTTGGAAGAATTGGTGTTTTATTTTCCAAAACTACATGAATTCTTAAGTCAATCCACAGTATCCCAGTACAAATTATCAAGTTGTAAGTTTGACATCAAGTCGGCACGGGCTCTCGTTATATTTTATAATCGAGTAATTAGGACCAAATGGGAAAAATAGAGGGCATGCGTATC
This sequence comes from Sesia bembeciformis, assembly GCA_943735995.1. Taxonomy (NCBI): domain Eukaryota; kingdom Metazoa; phylum Arthropoda; class Insecta; order Lepidoptera; family Sesiidae; genus Sesia; species Sesia bembeciformis. The sequence continues at coordinate 6,897,314 of OX031029.1, read as the reverse complement.
TGATTTCGCAAAAAAAAATCCCCCTTATGTCATGGGACACCCTAGTTTATATTGAACAACCTGTAAGAAATACAATTTTCAAGAGTTTTCAACGGGGTCCTAATTTGCAGGAGCGCGTGACAAACGTATACATTCCCGAGGGAACGAGCTTGTTACCTCCGCCGCCTCCCCCACCGCACCGCGCGCCCCCCGCCCGCCCTGCCACGCACGACGACTTCGAACCGGTCACCTTGCATCCATATGCCTGAACAACGGCCAGCAGTGTTGCCAGATTGGAAAACTACGCGTTTACTAAAATTACAGTCTTCTGAACTTTTAAAGTGTTTTGGCGCTAAATGCTTCATTCGCTAATTTTGAACATGTACTGAAAGCACATACTGTAATTGCTGTACGTGTGGCAACACTGACGAGACAAAAAATGTGATGACCACACACCGGCGCAGCGCACAGCTCACGGATTACTGCGAGTAGTTAGTAGCGGCAACAATGTTATAAGATGTGATGCCTCTGATTGCTCTTAGAACGGAACCAAGATAGTATGCTGTTCTTGGCGTCCGGTCTTAGACATTACATCTTTAAATTATGATAAATTATGAACACCACGCCACCAAATGTTTCCGATGTGTTTTTGTATGGTTCAATGTGACAAGTGAAATCCACTTGTCACATGAAGGCTGTAATGTATGTTAGCTACCGAGTAAGCAGCAATGATTAATTTGTTAGTGCTATGTTGTGGCAAATAAATAAAGAAAAGAGAGGGACAGACATGGTGGTATCTACTTTGGTATTTGCTCACTTGAAAAATGCCTAATTACCTACCTGATACTCGTCAATTGCAGAAAATGAATAATACGAAAAGAAATCAACCGTAGATACGCTAAAATTCCATCGTTAGAATAATACGTGTGTGCTCTACTAATTTGTAAACACTAGTCTGTAGTAAATAAGTACTTATTGTATACATTTTACTATGTATATTCCAGACAAAGTAACAGAAATAAACCCGAGATTCAACGTTTACTGGAAGTAATTATTCCGTTCAAATAAATAAATATGTTTTATTGTAAATAAAACGTATTCATGTAACAATATAAACGAAATATAGTTACTGTTATAGTTTATAGAAATAGGCAATTTTTAAGTATCTCTATATCGAACAAGCACTTAAGCTTTTAAGAACCTACAAAATTTATTTTTATTTGTTCCGACTTAAATCTTAAGTATAAATGGAAGGAAAATATTAAAAAGTTAGTTATAAAAATAATAAAATAAAATAACCTTTAGCGACGGTATCATGTTCCATTGAAAACTCGTGAAACTGGTATTGTCTACATATTGGTTACCAATATACGAATACCTACACGTACCTATTGTGGTATAAACGAGTTTCTTAGGCATGATACCGTGATTGAATGAGATAATAAAATTATCTAACATGTAAAGTATTGGTATTAATATATTTTGTATGAGAATAGAATTAGAAAATTGTCTTATTTTTGTAAAAGTCGCCACTGTTCGCGTTCCCTGTGGCTCAGGGGAAGCAACGAGAGGCGACTACTTTAAAAAGTCGTAGAGAATATTTTATTTTCAAAGTGAGGGAATGTTTGTCCACAAGTATAATTCCCACCTTATTACAACAGTATTAAAAATACGACAAACAGTGTATACAAAAGGCTCGCGTTACTAAATTAAAATTAGCTGTTATATATTCCTTTAATTTCACATTTATTTTAGAAATAAAAAAGAATTGGCTTTTAGAAGTAATTCACCAAAATAGTTATGGTGACAATAAAGATATCAATGTAAATAGATAGTTTTAATTGTGACGTTTTTGTCAGACAAATCGGTATTAATAATGCATTGTAAATAATAGTTTGTTTGTACCTTATACGTTACTTAATCAACCTTATTTGATTTCAACTGACACTACCTGTGTGTGAGGGTACGAGTTACAAAGCATGCACGTACTAAGTCTCATATCAGAATAATTCCTTTAGTATCTAATTAGATGTAATATGAAATGCTTTCAATTGTCTTCATGCCAAAAATCAGTTCCGCCGCGCTGTAAATGTGACAAATTAATTTACAATTCACACCTCATTAGCAATGCTTAAATAAAATATACATATACTATTTGTATAAACGAAAAACAATGCATTTAGCATATTTTTGGATTTATTTTGAGTTTTTATATATTGCATACAAATGTTTATATATTTATTTTATTGTGGATAAATGACGTCTGAAAAACGTGACGTACATGCAGTTTCACAGGGTGTTTTAAATCTAAGATAGAATTAGGATGGGAGGTACGGACGAACGTCCGGGAAATAGGCCCAAATACCGATTTACTTTGCACTATTTATTTTGGTCATATTATGTAATACCGATACATATTTCATTGCATTCACGAAGATATACCAAACAGCTTTTATACCAATTTCACAAAGAATAATTGAAGGACTTGTTTAAAAAACGATAAAAAAACCATTTGCTATTTTCCAACGATACAGACCTATTTGTAGGCTTTAGATATGTTCTAAATACTTTTAAAAGTAAAGAAGCCTCTTAGTCGATTTTTAACATCATTGAATTTCCTATATATTTACTTGAGACAATTTTTTCTACTTATTTACCTATGTTATTATAGACGACGCTTGTACCATAAAAACTTGAAGACAGCTTCAAGTTTTAAACAATAGATTTATATATTTCCATAGGTTGAGTTTCGAAACAGGAGAAAATTGGTCTCTGACAAATCTAATTCATGTTGCATCTCTTTTTGTATTTCGGAGATAGGAAAGAATGTAACATATTCTCAGAAGCGATTTTCGCACGTTTTAGATCTCAGCCTTATTGGATAGAAAATTGATCCGCCCTGATGCAAGTTACTAGAACACCATATCATTTAGCTTAATAGTCTAATAGAATTACGCAGCACTGAGTACAATTATTTAAGTATATCAACACAGCAAATGAGTCGTATAGTTTAAATTTTTGGCAAATGAAAAAAAATACACTTCGTGTGTTCTGCGTAGCTCACAAAATTTATTCATGTATCATAAATTGCCAACAGATCCAATCAATATACTTTTATTTGACTGATCATTCAGAATGAGCCACAAATTAAGTTTTAAACTCGCAGATTGCCGGATATGACACCAATTGAGAACGCTAGTACATATATATTTATGTACATATATATACTTGTATATACATACATATTTAATACAAATATTCCTCATTTAATATAATGGGATTCTGGTGCGTTTCTTGCGATGTATCGTTGACTGTACCTTTTCTCACGAAACCGTATGTAAAATATGAAAAAAAAAATGTGTAGTCAGAACGGAAAGGCCTATGCCCGGCAGCGGGACACTACGAAGAAAATATATCTAATTAGTCTTAATAAAACCAAATAAAATCTTAATCAATCAGTTAGTCAGACAACCCTAACATCATTCGTATTTCAATCTCTTGGCCTGGGTTATTTTCCAATTTTCCGGATTTGCGTTTCTTTGAAAACCTATGGGTTTAAAGCCAGATATGTAGCCAACTATGATGAGCATTTTTAATGGAATATATCTGGCTTTGATACGCACTGACAACGTAAAATGGTGTTATTCAAAATTACCTTTGTTGCTATTACAAAAAACCATTTTCGGAAAGTATGTACAGATTGCCGCCTTTGAAACTATATGACTCAAATATACAAAAAAACATTTTCGGAAAAATGTACAGATTGCCGCCTATGAAACTATACGACTCAAATATATTTATGTACAGTACATTTATGGAGTGACTCTTGTGAAGATAGTTTGCTGTACATTTACAGAAGACTTAATCTTATGACATATTTCCGCCTTAATACATAATAAATTGTTCTAATTTTTTCGTAGGTATTTAGGTTGGAGCGAAGAATAATTACTTTATACAATATAATTAAACAATGAATAACACTGTTTTAATTTTATATAATGTAAAAATGTAATTATTTATGCGTAGTTCTATTGGACTTAATAACCTTACCTATACGAATATATTAAACATTGCTCATACAGTTAAATTATTCTTATTGTACTAATTGAATCATCTGTTATGCAAATATATAACGTTTATCAGTGTATCCACGTGTATAGAGATATATATATCAGTTCACCTCCGTGTTATAAAAAGAATGTAAAAACACTACCTAGTTGTGTAGGTGTATCTGATCCAGTTATTAGTTCTAAGTGATATTTTACCTGAATTGTTTCGTTATATAGCTCATAAGGGAAAAGGAAGTTAAAAATATGAGAGTGCTGTGATAACAGATGCTTCGAGAGTTGTAGAGTGGGTAACTAACGATGGCAGTTACTTTTACAATAGTGTATTTTATTTACTTCAATGTAAAGTCCAAAATACAAATGTTCTCTGATGTCACGACGCACAACCGATGCAAGTACATTATTCCCAAAATTTTTATTCGAATAAATTTCGAATAAACAAAATTCGTGCGACTTGTGCCAAATTACTCAATAAATAATACTCGTGCAGTATTTTATATTATTTTGATATTATAATTTTTAAGTATAGACAAGAATTAGACAGCTTTTACACCTCTGATGCCTCCTTTTCATAGAGGTGTTAAAACTGTTGTCCGATTTATTATGGTGATTTAAAATAAAAATTATTCGAATAATTTGCGTATTATTTTAACCGTTCCCTCTCCCGAATGCCCCGTTTTAGATATTTATCGAATTTATCGTTTCTTCCGTTTCATTTCCTAGTGGAGTTCAATTAGACATGAAAAATGAAAAAAACCTTTGAACTCAAACCGATATAAACTTTAAGACTCAATCCACACCGCCGCGGAACGGAAGTTTCGTTGCGCGCGAATTCGTAGGAATTCGTTCGATTTCGACGGAAGTCGTGCGAATGCTTCCGAAGAATTCGATGGAATGCTTGAAGAAGGTAAGCTACTGCGCTGGAATCTGGTGTTCAGTTGTGTCTTGATCTGCACACAGACATGACAAGTACGGTGGACTTGGATCTGGTTTTCATTTGGATTTTAAGTGAAGCTGAAGAAGATAAAGAAGAGAAAAGGAGTAAACGACAAGAATGCGTTCTGATTTCACGCGCAATCCGACGGTAGCTGCACTTCTTCCGTCGAATTCTCTGGAATCCGTGAGAATTCGTCGGAAGACGGGCGATCAGTTTTTTGCCTCTGTACGTTAAACAATGTACATAAAGTTCATTATGCAATGTGCACAAAATTCTATTCCGACGAATTCCGCGGCGGTGTGAATAGATGCTAAAACGGAAAAGCTACGGAAGAAATAGATATTCATTAATGGAGTCTTCAAGGGTTACATTTTCGAGTACTTATTCGTAGTCTTCATTCGTTGTAACTGAAAGATTTTCCTGATTTTATTGATTAATAGTTAATTGCACTAAAAAGTTTAATACTTAATTGCATTGTACCTACTATTTATTATACGCTCCTTGTGGAACACAAGCTTCCCCTTAATAACTTTAACGGCGTTGTATACCGAAATCCACCACATTGCATCAACGTCCGTCCAATGCTGGATACCGACTAAATGCATTTTGGACCAGAAGGCATCATATCAATTTAAGAATCTACAAATTCTAAATTGGTAAGAATACGTAAGGTGCGAACAACTCGGCAGTGTTATTTACATACAAGAGCATTTTAATTATCTAGAAACAAAAGGTATTGTAGAATGGGATGGTTTTGTGTATGCCGGTGTTTTTAAGTGTACCGATCAATGGGCAATTCTGACTAATATCAACTAAGTTTAAAGGATTAATTAATGAATAAAACAGAGTAAAATTAGATATACCTATGTTATATTTCAAAGTACATTGTAGATACACACGTAGTCAACAACCGTAAACGTAACACTTAGTATAACTTTAAAGTCACAGGATACAAAATAAAGTATAGATCGATTTTAATAGCCTATATTATAGACAGTTAATAGTATAGTATATTTCATAACTTGGTGTCCTACTCAATAATACTCAAAGATTTATGTTGAAAATGTAAGAGCCCGAAATCTACATTAATTTGTTTAGTTTTAAACCGAACACCTATGACCACTGACTATGATAACACGGTTAAGCTAACATGGCACCTCGCGCCGATGACGTCAGATTGTCGTTCTGGTAGGGTGTGCATAAACATGAAGAATATGAGGGAATTAGATTTAATTAATACATTTTGTGTTAAGTATATTATGAGCTAATTTTTTTTAAACCTACTGGTAAGACGGAAAATAAATAAAAGACTACTTGGCTATGCGAAACAATCTTTTATTATAAAACAATTATGTAAAAGATTTCTTTTGATGACTTGGTTGACCGGAATGGTGAACCTTTTCCTTTTTAAAAAACTACAAGACTTTAGAATAATATTTCTTCCTTCACTGTGTATAGTGTTCCCCATGTCGTCAACAGTATACAAACATAATATAACAAAACCAGTTCAAAACGTAACAATAACCAATTCCAAGAAATAGAGTAATGAAGTGTATCCGCAACGGCGATGCTATCTGTACTGACATGACAAGACGAGCGAGGAGAGGTGAGCGACGAAGCGGTAGGGGGGGTCGCATTCCAGCAAGGTGCCGAGTTAGTTTAACCGTGTAGTATATTTGGTGAACTTTTTTATTTTAGTTTGATTTTAGAAAATAATCTTTAACTATCTAGTAATTATTATTAATTTGTGAAGGCTTTTAGAAAAACACGAACACTAAAATATCAATAACACTTTGTGCTAAAGAAAATTAAGGTTTGGTGGGAGTTTTTATCGTATTGTATTATATCCTACATTAATGGTATGAATACTGAACAGTGGAATAACATTTTAATACCTTACATCTAAGTACTCCCAATTCTCCTCTATCCGTATATTTGTAGAAAAAGTAGATGGAACTTTTTAGGGTAAAAATTTATTTAGATTTTAGTGAAACATAGTGGAGCCACCATCGAAGGTAAGATTTTGAAAGTTAAGTGTTCCACGGTAGAGTTTGAAATTAATATATTTTAGGAATGTTTGAATATATTAAATCATCCACATTTTATACTAACACGATTTATATATCTTTTTCATTACCTCCGTAAAATTTAATTAATCCTATATGTAGATATTCTATACGATAGTAGTAAAATCGCATGAAGTTTGAGAAGTGTGTATACATTACAATCGCTTAACGCACAAGATCATAGCCACAGCCGAATACAATTTACAAAATATAAAACAATACAGATCAATTTTCGAATACAGTATGTATAATAAAAAATGTTAAACAACCACTTAGTAAGAAAACGATTTTTCAGTGGGACTCTTCGGTAATTAATAGAAAACTATGATTATAGCTGCTTATATATCTAAGTCACATTTAGGTACGCAATAATTTATACAACATAGCAATAGCTATATGTACGAACATAATTTTGTTGATTCATAAGTACGCGTATTTAGTTGCATTTTTTAAATGCGAATTTTGAACTTCTAAATTGTAACGACAAATCGCAATTTCTTGCATACAACTCCAGCGGTTAATTTATAAAATTACTAACTGGTACTAAAAAATACATGAAATTGTTTCCGGGTAGGTAGGATTTTCACGTTGTGTAAAAAACAAACACGATGTGTGAGGCGATCGCGAAGCGTAACGAAGCGATCGCCTAACCTAAACCAGCCAAATCGTTTCTGGGTAGGAAAGACTTCCACATTTCTGATTTCTACTTAGGAAATATATACAACTCCCAGGAAATGAGTCGTAAGATTTATTTTATACATCTCCTGACGATTTTTAGGTATTATATACATTTCCTAGGAATTATATTATATAAAAATTCCGTATTTGATACATTTCCGTTAACATATACATTATATTTTATAACAAACAGGGTGTATCTTACAATCGTCTTCGTTACTGAGAGATTTTTAGCTGTTTATCTACAAATTCGAGTATAAAAGAGAAAAGAACAATGTCACAACGACAGAAACAAATAATATTGTATAAGAGATTCACAAAATTAATTTGCCATGAAAGGTACACACACACTACGTTTCCAGATATTCGCATCGTGCCTTGGCACTAACACCTAAAAAGTAGTAGATCCACAAATACAAATGTTTCATTAATTTTTATTGGATAAAATTTATCGTGACCAAGTCACAGAAGTCAATAAGAACTAACGTAATAGTGAGATCAGAAGTAAAACTACAGTTTATAAAACTAATTATATTAAAATAATTTTCATAAAATAATATCCAAGTATTTCTAACTTTCATTATCAAACAAATATTTTTAATGGCATTAACATTTACTAGCGACGAAAGGTAGAATATTCTTCATAGAATTTTTTTTTTACTTGGACAATGAATATACTATAATATTATACATTATAAATATATGACAATATATTGACATAATAGGTACCTACCTACATACAACTTAATTTTATTTGTAAAATGTTAATAAGCATAGTAATAAATAGGTATATAAAGTAAAAAATGGAATGTCTCTTATAGAGTATGAAAATACTGGGGAAATTTTTTTTGGTAAAATCCCTGTAAAGTTAGAGAAATAAAGAAATCTATTGTCAATGAGCTATTCTTACTTACAGATAGCAATTTCAACAGTGGTATCGTTTGACTTCAGGAAATATTTCAAGAAGGACGAGTTCGAACAGTTCCTGTAACAAAAATTTCTTGGTTGAAAAAAAAAACAAATATCGAAACTAATAATTGAAAGTATATCGCTTCTTAACAACTATACTCTGTTCAAGTAATTGATTCATCACTATCAGTAATGTGATTTCATCTATTGACCACCTATACATATTCACCTATATGTAGCGTTCCTCGATTGACCAATTAATGTTGTTATACTATATTGGACAGATGACGTTACTTTTTCCTTAATGTGAATAGTCTATACTCTATTCACATTATCTTTATGAAACTGTAGTGGATAATAATTGCCAGAACACCTTTATGAAAATTAAATATAAAAGGGTAATTAAAATGTGGTCGGTAACAGTTGACGAAAGCAAATATATACCATACCGTACGAGTATAAAATTTATTATCTATTGAAAAAAATGTTTTGGGGGTATTAGTAGCCCAAATACGAGTATATTTATGAATTAGATGTTTGCCGAAGATACCCGAATATTCCCGATGGACAATGTTTTCGTGCAAGATATTTTAGCACTGCATCAATATTGACTAACAATAAACTATTTCGTAATAATGGAACCATTGGTAAAATAATTTACTCGTATAATTTATCAGAGAAACTGAGTTATTTTCACGCCAACAAAGATGAGCAATGACATTGGGTCTTCCAGAACGCCGCAAATAAAATTCTACAGGGTCTGTAGCGCATTTACATCACTCTTAGTGTTGCAGGTGTCTGCAGTCAACACTACATTTTCGTTGGTGGCTATCACATGAAGGTAGTCACTTCCTAGCAGGTCCTTATTTATAGCAGAAAGGTTTTAATAATGGCTTGTATTCATGCGAACAGCAAAACGTACAAAAAGGCGAGCTTGATGCCTTAAGGCATTCACTACCAGCTAACCATTCGGATAAACACAGAGACGCATTGGGAGGTGTGATGAGAAGTATAAATATATAATTTTAATGACCACAGTATATATAATTTCCTTAATATACAATTCTCGACACCAGAGAACATAACCTAACCAAATTTGCTGCCCATTAGATATTTTCTGCTGGTCATTTCATTGTTTCAGGGAAACGCATGTCTATCTGCCGCTTCTATAAAATGTATATAGCGGTGTGTGCACGCCGCGACTAGTGCACGCACACTTGCCGCTCTGCTTCACATTGATCAAGTATCGGTGTGACGTTTTTAGCATGGTCGCAGCGTTTTTAGACTCGAGCCGACAATATAATAATTTTAGAACGCTCCCGCGATATCTGTGTGATACAGACACAGTAAAAAGACAGTAGGGCAAGTCAGTTTTTCAGATTTTTCAGGATTACTGGAAAAATACCGGCAATCTCGTGACATTAAATTCCCGATGTCAAAACAATGAACTTTTGTTCTATAACTTTTTATTATAATATAATAAAAAGTTTACAAAAAATTATGGTGAATTTCTCCATTAAAGCATGCATACAGAACTTGGATTTTCCTAAGAAATCTAGAACACTCATATTAACAATTAAATTGTTTTCAGACAAATACATTCATGTTATTATGTATTTACAATTTGTGCAACCAATAATATTTTGTTTGTGACGTTGTGATAATCTTTCCCTATCATTAATGCCGATACCTTATATAATATAAGGGTGTCTCTGTGTGTGTGAGAAGGTACATAACACTATTCGTTATCTACAAAAATCTGGTGATACTGAGCAATGAGAAAATCACGGAAGAATGTGTGGGCGTCGCGAACATTGCCGGTCGTTGTATACAGTCGATCTTTGCTCTTCGGAAGTGTTTCATTTATTGTAGCAATGTTGTCAAAAAATTTCGTAAACTGTAATCATATTCTGTGAAAACTTGGAAATTAAAGTGAATATTTTGAAAATATTTACTGATCTTTAGTTGACGTAAAATACGTGTGATAATTTTGTATGGACCTTGAAACTGGTTGTAAGCATTCTTTCTTACAAACTACGAATTAAACGGTGGCCTAAAAACTGTTCACATTGTATCACAACATATATTCAGTACGGTTTTATAGTTTCTCACTCGAAATGCCTATCCTGTTTAGTGTAGTGGCCTGTAATAAAACTATATTAGCGAAATATGCGACCTGTGATGGTAACTTCACAGAAATATTGGAGCAACTGTTGATGAAGATTCCGCCGCAAAACGACAAGCTGACTTACTCTCATGGACATTATTTATTTCACTACATCGTTGAAAAATCATTTGTATACTTCTGCATAACGGACAAAGTAAGTGTTTAACTATACACCTAGTCTAGCCATAAATATTGTCACGAAGAAAACATTGATATTTTTATCTTTACATTATCATTTTATTCGAAATATTTGTATTATTTTAGAAATAAATAGGTAAGCAGTTTAAGAATATAACATTTATTCGAAATGGTCACCATTTGTTTTTATATAAGTCTTCAGCTCGTATGAAGACGGGAATATTCTCTTCTAGCCACGCATGTGTTGAGCGAGCCTTATGACCTGGTGCTGAGTCTTGCTGACAGGACCACTCTTGGTTAAGAGTTTGGAGTTGTTAAGAGGCTTTACGACCTTTTCAAGAATCATATCTTGATACAGTTGAGCCGACGTTTTAATACCATTTTCACAAAAATATGGTTCACTAGCTCCTTAATATTTAATACCCCACCAAACCATCACTGAAACCGGATAATGGCCACGTTACACCGTATTGACCAATTGAGCAGCTTCTCCGGAGTTATGAGCATAATCTCGATAATTTTGCATGTTAAAATGTTCCTCAAGCTGAAGTGTCAACCTTTGTCAACCCTATTTTATTTAAATCGTCAGTTGAGAAATGACCAGTACGTCTTTTGTCAGCAGCAAGTCCTAAATAATCTTTTAAAATACGTGACATGGTTCTGGGGGTTATATTCATCTCTCTGGACAAAATCTTCTGTTTCCGGACGGGATTTCTTCGGATTCTCTCCTTCACAGCTCTAATGGTCTGCTCTACTTTGTGTAATGCAATTACACCAATACAATTCTCGTTATCACCCCACTCCATCTTAATAATATTAGTATCTACAATATTTAATAATGATTGGAAGCAAAATGAGAAAAAACATTTAGTTTTCACGTGAGAATGACAGATTCCAAATTGAAATGTATTTATTTTTTCTTTATTGTAACGATATTTATGGCCAGATTGAGTAATATTAACTTTTAATCGGAATGCCGTTTCAGTCATTAGCATCATTTATACGATAAACATCTATATCAGTTTTTCGCGTAATGTACGCTTACAATCCCTTAAAAAGTAATTGAAACACATTGATTATATTAAATTACTTCCGAACTATTCTTATTCCGACTATAATAAATAATTGGTGTCATCGAACTGCTACAAACTTTTTCCGAGTGTACGATTTTATTTTTATTCAAGTTGCCAAACCATTGCGCTATCCCGACGTTGTTTTATTGCAAGTGTCAATTTTATCCTTTAAGAACAATGTGTTATGAGAATATTGATCAAATATTTAAAATAAGAAATTTTAATTTAAACTTCATTGAAATTTTAAATAATCTCATTAAATTTTAAGTCCATTTCATTGTTCATTTAAAATGATCACTCTCTCTGGTAGAAATCTCTATACTACGTATTAGGTCCTTACCTATGTGAAATTGCTGTTTATATAGAAAATTTCAAATGTATTTTTTTTATGGAAATTATATATTTAATTATTCAAAGTATTGCCCATTATTATCAATGCACTTTTGCCATTTTAATGGAAGTCGATTGATTGATGCCTCTGCTATAAAACTCCTGGAGACGGAAATCGATGAATTCTTAAAAGCCTTTTTATAGCCTCTCTAAAAGTCTGATTTTGAAAAAGAATGTCATACGTTTATATTGAAATTAATTTGAATTTGGAATTTTATTCCAAGCTAAATGCAAGATAACTAAGTTCAAAGTGGCTACTATGAGCAAACGGCAATTTCACAGGTAAGGCCCTAATACTCTTTTTTGAACAATTTTTCAAAATAATTATTTGTGTACAATTTAAATAAATATATAAGAATAAATCTTATATATATTCCATCAAATAAAAATATATATATTTTTGATACATTATTTCAGAGATTATTGATAAATTTTACAGATATGTCAGCGTTCAAGAGCATTCCTATTTCTAAAAGAAATAAAGAGAAAGTTTAGATGTAAGGGAAAGGAAGACTTCAATGAAGTGTTAGCCGCTGAAATGTATCGATACAGTGAAGATTATAGCACGATTACTATACATAAGGGAGATTTGGATGAACTGAATAACATTGGAGTTAAAAGCAGTGGCAAGTTTTGTATTTTAAAACTCAAATTATAAATTGGAGCAAGTATAATATTTACTATAAGTATAGGTGTCGGCCGTTGTACCGTGTCGTGTGGGCCGGCTTTAGAATAGCAACACACCATCTCTTCTCGTGGATGTCGTAAAAGACGACTAAGGATTAGCAAAGCGGCTACCTAAAGCCCCGAGGAACTAAACCATGGATTCGCCAAACTGTTTGGCTAGCGTGTCGTTTTAAGGCCATCATCCCTCATGCATAAGACAATGTACACGAGGAGGCCCGTGTACAGCGGTGGACACTGAAAGGGCTGCTTGCATTGCATTATATTTACTGACATCCAGAAGCATTGAGATTATATTTTCTATTCTCGTCACCGCAGGGCGGTTCATCCGCACTTCGTTGACAAAGAGCTACTGTGCAGTGTGTACTGTGCAGTCTTCAAGACATTTTAAATTGCGAACCCGAAAGTTGTGAAATTAACTGCCCACTGAAGATTTTTCACGAAGCTGCAAAATGAGGCTCTTAAAAAATGTGTAGTTATCGAATATATCGAGCAGTAGTACAGTTCAATTGTTCTGGAACTATTTTTAATATCGATATATAAATTTATAGAGTAGACGGTTTGATGATGTCATTTGCAGCTCTTAATAAAATTGATATGCTGTATTTGAATGAAAACATTTAGGCAACTACAGTTTTACACATTACATTAATGTATATATAAATCTACCCACTAGTTTAAAAAAATAACAAATATGAAGTTTGGCAACGCAGTATATAACCACATTGCACAAAATAATTTGAAGAAACATAACATGTAAATAAATTTAGATTCCAGTTACAAATTTACCCAAGCTTTATTTAGTTCGAAATCAATTAGCAGAAATTTGTGTATTCTAATTATGATTGGCTTATTTGCATTTGCGTGTATGGCATATTTATTTGGAAGTTACTTGCATAAAACTAATTTTTTTACATTATTAAACACTTATTTTATGTAACATGTCTTCTTTACAGAGACAATACTTGGAGAAAAAATATTGTTTGTGAAAAATACTGATAACTTAGCCTTTAGCGTGAGTATAAAACTTCATTTCAATTAAAACCTTTTAAAACTTATGTATACAATTATGGTTTTTTTTCAGTCTATTTCCTACGTGGGAAAAACATCACAAAGGATTTTGGTGTCAATAAAAGAATCCAAGTGGTACATGGTTATCATCGTTACACTAATACTTTTAGGTTTAGCTATTTATATATTCGGGCCTATGACCTGTTGCCATTTTGTAGTTTTAGTAATAGCTGTAAAATACATGTTAAAAAATAATAGATAAACATAAAATAGATTTAACAAAATCCATTTTTGTTATTGATTTTGTAAATATATTAGAATGTTAAGAAGGTAGGTTTGTTAAATATTGCATTTTGTTAATTTTTTTGACGCATTTTACTTTGAACAAATACAATTTGCTTCAATTTCTCAAATAAAATAGTATGTCAGTTTCTGTGCTGTATTTTTTATTTGAATGAAAACGGTTAGTGCGAATATTTGCAAAACAAAATATGAAAACTGGGAGCGTGCACCCGCTACAATTCCACAGCTGCTGTGCGCACTCGACTGGTCATGTTACCCCGATCTTAAAGATCTCATATGGAATAATATAAACTCCTTATTCTGTTATACTCTTAACACCTCATCCTCTTAAAGACTGGGATATAGATGTGGATCTGGCTATGGCATATATCTCGTTATAGATATATGCCATTCCCCATTTTTTCAACCATTTCTCATCAATTAATTTATTTAGAGCCCCGATTTAAAACTATAAATCTTAAGAGCCAGTATCTTTCCAAATAATACGATACTTTTTTTAAAGACAAATTAACACTTTTAAATAATAACGGTTGTTGGTTCCATTTATTTGAAAACATTAAGTTTACCAGTTATTATAAATATATTATAATTGGACCTAGGCTATTGATTAAGCAGTATTTCTTAATTTATAATTTATTTAAGTTAGTTTAACGAGTGTCTTCGAGTTGTGACGTTTTAGAAAATAGTTTAATTAAAAGACACTATTGAAACATACTAATATTATAAAGAGGAAAGATTTGTATTTTTGTATGTCTGTAACGAATAAACTCAAAAACTACTGGATCGATTTCAAAGATTATTTCACATTTAGTTATTTTCACCATTAGAATGCTACATTATCCCTGAGTAACATAGCCTATATTTATTACTAGAAAAAATTAGGGTCCCTCAAAATAAAATGGCTATATTTTATTTTGAAATTTTGAAAAAAATATCTTATTAACCGAAGCGAAGCGAGGGCGAGTCGCTAGTACATAATAAGTTAATGATAAGTAATGCATGATTACAAGTTTACTCTAATTGAAATTAGTTTAATTTGTAATTAGGGGTTAATCATAATTAGTTGATTTCAATTAAGCTAATTTTAAACAGCGTTTGGTAATTGTCGGTCTTATTGTTTGTTTGTACTTAAAATTTGCAGGCCCGCGGGGGCAAAACAGCTGTGCAATAATTTGAATGTCATCTGTTTTAAGCACATAAATTTAATTTGAATTTGTACATGCATATTGTCCTCATTGTACATTAGTGGAGTGGTCACAATTGGCATTGGATAGAGGGTCGTGGAGGATGATAGGAGAGGACTTTGCCTAGTACTGGAACACATTTTGAGGCTTTTTAAAAAGAGAAATAAGTAAATGAGCAACAGAAAATACTGAATGCGCAGCGATTGATAGTAGCAAATTTAAAGGTAGATTTAAATTTGGATTCTCTGGTGACAATAAAGAAATAAAGAGTCCTGCGAAGCGAGCCTCCGACGATTTGGTGATGACATTCTTAGTATTTTGAAATTATTTAGCTACTTCAGTTATTCAAAAATTGTTCTGTCGATCACGATTTACAGCTCATTTAGTATTTTTTCGCTGCTTGATTAAATAAAAGTCTTTAAAAGAACTTACATAGAAGAGTTGCTTGTTGTGGGTTGTGTTCTGTAGCGTATGAAACAGTTTGTTAGCGCCGCGAGCCGCCGCTTGAGCTCCCACTAGCGAAGACAACGCGTGCGTTACGCTCTCCATCAGTTGCTCGCGCGCTAATGTGCGTGTGTGCTCTACAAACAATATAGTACTATACACAAACAAGACAAGTGAGTCCTCGTCTACGCGGTTGCAGGAGGGCGGGGTAATCCCCGCGATCCCAGGGATGCTCCCGCGCCCCCGAAATCGCGCAGGCAAGGACTCATTTATCTTGTGTCTATTGATATTTTTTAAGATTAGCATGGCAGACTCCATATGAACACAAATTAGATAAGTATGTATGTTTTCTTGCTATACTTATTAGTGTTCTAAATACACTCCCGGTTTGTTATAGAAAAAAGGCGGCAGACGAGCGGCAGCCCATCTGATGGTAAGTGGATACTGTCATCAATAGACATCCGCGGCACACGCCCCCGGATGCGCTGCCTACCTACACAGATTAAAGAACGGATTGAGAGAAAGGGTTGGGAAAGTGGAGTGGGATGGGATGGAAATGGTCTCGGGAATATCTCACTCACTACGAAACAAACACTACGATTTTTCGCCAAAATGATGGTCCACTTCATATACTGCTTTAAAATTCATACTGCGTTGCTCTTTCGTGTAGCATTCCATGTTGACTAATTGCAACTGTCATATGTGACATCTATAAACAAACGCGAACCTATAACTAATAAATTTTATACCGCGAACCCGTAGGCTGTGGAACGAACTGCCTCAAGAGGTCTTTCCATTAAGCTACGATATGGGGTTCTTCAAGAGAGCTGTGAATAGGATTTTGCAAGGTCGGCGGCGCACCCGCATACCCCCTGGTGTTGCAGGTGTCCATGGGGGGCGGTAACACTTACCATCACGTGAGACCGCCTGCTCGTCCGCCCACTAGTATATATAAAAAAAAAAAAACGAGAGATACCAACCGCCAAACAAAAAAAATGGCGTGAATTTTAAATCCCGCGCCCAATCTGGGACAGCCTATACATAAAAATGCAGGATGGCTCGATTCAGATGGCTTGGTTAAGAGCTGCGCAGGACCGAGGGTAGCACAGACGATAGAAGGCTCAGTAGTGGGTGGAAACAAGCTATAGGTGATGATGACGAAGAGCTCGAGCGGTAAATCAGCGTTTATAACTTTAAGATAAATACCCTTAATAACCTGTTTAGACTCGAGCTTTTAACCACAAGGGTTGATGACTATTAAACGTTGAAATCGTGACTATGACATTCACGAGCGTTTAACATTCCGATCCTGAAAGGTTTATTAGCGCTCACTCAGCGCTGAGGTCGCGCTGGAGCGTTTAACGCTCAATTCTTATTTATATAACAATACATACATATAATATAATCGTAATAAATCCTTACACTTAATATTTTTTAAATAAGTTGTAGAAGTACAAGTGACGCAGAGCCCAAAACAACAATTACAAGGCAAGGCAGTCAAGGGTCAATTGCTTAGTAGGAATTCGCGTCAGTTTGGAAAAGTTCGTTAACAAAATCATGGAATGAATTCGCATACCGCGTCCCCTCACGCGGACGCACCAGATTGAAAGAGTTTTATTTTCAGTATTTTCTCAACCTAACATGTACATTTTTTTTGTGAACAAGCGCTATGTCGATATTTATTATTAAGAGTACATTTACTTTCCTTTTCTATTTTCTACAGTAGACGTTAAAATTATTAACTTAAACAAATGTTAAATAAAAAAGGGGTAATCACCCTTAAATAAAACGAAAAATGTAAAACAATAATTACCTTTATCTTGCATATTTCTGCTGCCCTGGGTTTCCGATAGTACGCCTCCGGGCCACCAAGATTTTAGTACTACGCTTATATAGTAGTGTAGCATTTGCTCTGAGAACAACCACGATATAGTCTCCTTGATTTGTCTGAAAATGTAAACGAAAATTAGTTTCTTTGTATCAAAGTTGACTTATCATGGTTATAACCGTGTGTTCCTAATTGCGACAAAAACATTCGCTGCATTATTGAATATCTTAAAAAACATAATTTACAGACTTGGTCTTGAATCGTGACTGGCGTTACTGAATCGTGGCTCTCGCGTTTCTACATTGGCCGCTACCAAATGTCGTATCTAGGCCCTGGCGTTTCTACATTGGCCGCTACCAAATGTCGTATCTAGGCCCTGGCGTTTCTACATTGGCCGCTACCAAATGTCGTATCTAGGCCCTGGCGTTTCTACATCAGTCGCTACGAAAACTCGTGACTGGCCCTGGCCTTTCTACATCCGAGATCAGAGATTTGAGAGAAAGAGTGGTTATAACGTAAATTATAACGTAGTGGTTATAAGAATACAGTAAATGAATTCAGAAAGTCTGTTTGGATGCTTGTTTCTTTTTCTATTCAATCACGCCGAGATGATTATGAAATACCATGATGACCGATCGGCATTATTATTACGAATTGTATTTAAACGAACAGCACAAAAATACTAAATGTGCAGCGAACCATGATCAACAAAATAACCTATATATAATAACTAAAATAAATGAGTCGTATAGAATCAAAGACGGCGAAATAGGTTAGTAACTTCACCATAAACTCTTTATTAACTAAGAGTTTATTGACTCTTCACCATCAAGGATGTTAATACATATATGTATTAACATCCTTGATGGTGAAGAGTTAATCAAATCAGTTTAGTTTTAAATTTTCTACGTTGCCATATATTTATCTCATTTTTGCGACTCAAATAACTTTAAATTAATGTAGGAACCCGCCGGCCGAAGCCAACTAGATCGACATCTAGTTGGTCATGACGTCATACGTCGTATTATTCCTGTCATCTGCTTTTATTGTTTTGTTGTTCTTCTTCTTTGCTTTTACAATTCATTTATTCAATAGTTTAGTTTTTCATGCTCTTTCTATAAATCTCTTTGTCTGTTTATGTACATCTTGCCTTCACATTGAATATAAGTGTTCACACTCAAGCAGATCAGCACTTTATTACTAAAAATGTTATCTAAGAGTTATCTATACTAAGAGAAACTGAATCTATAACCCACCTTTAAATTTGCTGCTCATTTAGTATTTTTTTGCTGCCCGTTTAATTATTTCTCTTTAACTGCCTATTAGTAGGTACTGTAACTATTTACCTATTTATCGTTCTGCCGTACGTAATCTGTACGAAGGTGACGAGCGTTTTCCTAAGCCATCGGAAAACACCGCGCATGTCAAATACTTCGCTTAGCAGAGCGTACAGAGGCTCTGCTATGCTATCCCGCTCCTCACTGAGGGGCCCAGCGCCTGTACAAGTCACATTTATTTCATCAGATTTATTTGGCGTCATTACGTCAAAATACTCTAAGTTCCCGGAAACTGTTCTTTAATTATTATTAACCCGTGGCTATCAAAGATTACAACACAACAAAGATCATTCATATACATGAAAACATCGGCCCATACAAATTTGGATTGTCCTTGCTATTTAAAGGCTAAATTAGCACCTATACCAGGCACTTCTTAGGTTTTAAATATAGTTGTCCGAGCAATCACTGAACTAGGATATTAGAAAAAGAAAAATAACTGTTTTTTCTACTACATAAGTAAAAAAAGGTAATTAAATATTTATAGATATAAGATATTAAACACAGCTATTACAGATTACAATATAAATGTATAATAATTAACTATTACGTTTATACTAATAGTATAAGCTATTAAGCGATTTTTATACAGAATACATACCACGTATAGAAGCGGTTATATTTTTATTAGTAGCATCTCCATTCCCATCAAGATATAGCGATATATCGTCTTCGTCTGCTGATAAATGTGCGAAAGCTTCCTTGTCTTGCGACGATCTAGTGGTTGCTTCACTACTTGTGCTGGAAAAGAACACATTTCACTAATACATAGGTTTAAAAAAAAACATCGACATAAAATGTTTTTTTTAACGTAACTGCACCGTTACCCACTAGGTCCATTTTAAGTCCATATAAGGGATAACAATGTGGGTACCGCAAGCGCTGAGGAAAAACGCCACCTCTGAAAGAGTGGACTCACCAACCCGTTTGGGCAGTGTGGTGTTTTAAGGCTATATATCCCCTATGCACAAGACAATGTGCTTGGCCTGCGATGGATACTGAAAAGGCTGATTACATTGCATTATATTTTACATTTATTATTGATATAGTAGGTAGGTATATATTGAACATAATTGATTCTGTGAATTTCAATCGTTTTGCACTACCTATATCCCTTTTATTTTTCTCTATCCCAAGGTTGCCTAGAAGAGATCGCTTAGTGATAAAGTCGCCTATTGTATTCTGTTATTTAAAGATATGTGAACATGTATTTGTATTGTAACTATTTGTATGGAATAGAGAGTATTTATTATTATTATTAAATAAGTCCGTTACACACATAAAGTAGAAAAGGATTGAATATGTATGGTTTTCACTTTTCAGTAAACAGAATATTAAAGGCTATCTAAAAACAAGGCGTTTTTTTTTGCTTTAATTTTCATCATTTACAAAGCAAAAGTAATTCACTATGCCTCTATTCATTGACACACGTGATGAAACAGAAGGTAAACAAAAGTTTAATAGAAATCGCTTTGTTTTATTTAAATTAGAGCCTAGACTGAGTGTTTAGTTCTTGTTTGGGTACTATCTCACATATAGGTCATAACATGCAAACTTAACCCCAGGAAATGCTAGTGATAAGGAATTAAGTTCTAATACTGTCTTTTTTATTTACCTTTTGTCTCATGCTGTAATAAATATGGTATACGTGTATTGATGTACTAAAATTTTGTGTTAAACGTAGATAGATGAATGCGTGTTATAAAATTGCATTGCAGTTCTAAGTATTTTCATTCCATACATGGTTAAAGGAAAATCTAATTATTTATTTGTGGAATATAGGTAAATACATAAGATGGCCAAGATGGGTGTATACATAAGATAAATACGTAGATGGATAAACATACGGCCTTTTAACAAATTCCGCCTCAGGATTAGAAACACTAATATCAACTTTTATAAAAAAAAAATGTTGTTTACCTTTTAAATAATGTCGAAAATGAGAATTTATTTTTCTTTGGCAGATCCCCTTGTTTCAAATATTCTGAGCTTGGATTAAGGAATGTGTATAACGCTTCACTTTGGTTTAGTCTATCATCTTCTAAAACAAACTGAAAAACAATAAATACCATACATTTTATAAAAAAAAATACCATATTAATAAAAAATACAAAAAAATATTTACTTACTTCTAAATATTTTTGAATTAAAATTTTGGCTTTTTCTAATGAGCTTTTGTCATTTTTTCCGAATAAAAACTTGAATGAATTTGATGGCAACTCTAAATTTTTTAACTCTGAACACATAGGCCTTAGTTTTCTATGTAATTCCTGAAAGCAAAGAAGATATATAAACAAATATTTCCAGTATTATTGACGGTAAAAGTAAATATTTTCTGACTTGTTGAGATATTCACATTTTGTGTACATTTCATAAGTGGATCTAAAACAAATAGATTTTTTTGTTATTACTACTTTCTAGATGACTGAGATTTTTATCAGCTTAAAATACGTATATCAGTTAGTTGAGATTTCGAGGTTACGATATACAACACTGAGTGTGAGTGCGATTTAAAAATGTTACACGATTACAATCAGTTGGTTTACGCGGAACTTGGGTAAAAGATTAGGCAAATTTGACAAAATTAGGCAGACCTACATTGTTATTGTAACAAGAACAAGAGGAACATTGTGGTAAAAAGAATATGATGCCTTTGTAGCCACGCCACCATATCTCATTTTATGGTATTAGAATTTGGTGGTTTCTCTACAAGTTTATTATGGTAATATGCGTTATCAATCACGACACCCGTTCCATCTTAAGATTATATGACAATATGGGCTTTTTCCACTACCTCCTGATGCTTTATCAGAATATATCAGAAAGACAGTATCACCTAGTTTTAATTGGCAGATAATCCATCTATCAGATTGTTAACAGATACTTTATCTATTTAGTTTATTACCTCCTGATACCTAATTAGAAGGTGGTGAGAAAGACCTTTAGTGTCATTTCCCCAAGTTAAAGACATTTACCTGAAACTCGTTGAGTGTCCTCAGCAGCACCCAGCCCGTTGATATTTGTTCTGGTTTCTCTTCGTCGCTCTTAGGTTCCAGTTCCGCCATGTGTACTACTATCACGAACTGCGGTGGTTTGGATTCATCAATTATCTGAGAAATAAAGTAATATATTTAGTATTATTATATTATTTACATAAATATTTTTTATTAAAAAGGTTCATAGATGCTATAAGATATAAGCTGATCTCTTTAAAAAAATGCTATAATCCTTTATGACCAATGTACACCAATGTAAACAAAATACATAGTTAAAACGCACATATACTTGTACATATACTTTTACAACTCATTTATGTTTCACTTTCATTTTTTAATATCTATTTTCTATTCGATAAAATCTAGACTATATGATCCACCAATCCGCACTGGGTTCGCATTACGACCCGAAACCACCAGTGATTTGCTAGGGGCGGCAAATCACTGTATTAGAAATCACAAGTACAAGTTTCTATTATTAGAATGGGTGTTAAAGAGCTTATTTATTTTAAATTTGTCACTCTTTTCTTTTCTAAGCGCCAAGAGTCTGGTCTTTATAAGCTCTTTTTTAAAACGTTTGTCATTCATAATTGATGATGACATGTATCGCGGAGGTCCATAGGCGGCATCCACATCATTCATTTACCACCGAGTGCATAAACTGTTCGTCTGCCACCTTCTTTTAATTAAAAAATGGAGGCAACAAAATTAGTTAGGATTCAACGATAACGCGATCGTACAATGATGCAGGTAATTCGAATTGTCGACGATCCTACCCTCACAGGCGATTAGTAACCACTCAGCGCCCACAGAGACAGTGCGTCCCTCTGCGTGTTCTGCCGCCTGTATAACGGCGAATGCGCCGAAGAATAGTTCGACATAACTCCCGTCTGGGGTTTGTTTATACAACCGCACCTCCTGTCACATAAGTGCATTTCCTTGATACGGAGGTGTCGCGAACTGTACCGTCGAAAAATAGTTTTATGCCGCGAGCCCACAGGCTGTGTAACGAACTGCTTCAATGGGGTCTTTCCCTTATACTACAAAATGGGGTGCTTCATTAGGATGTGTAACTGTGATTAGGATTCTGCAAGGTCGGCAGCGCAATCGCATACCCCCTGGTGCTGCACCTTACTTAACCCTACCACCTTACTTACCACCATGTGGGTCTCTGACCAATTTGCCGCCTTTATAAAAAGAAAAATCTAATATGTTTCAAAAATTACAAAGGAAAATTACATCAACTAGCAAATTTTTGCCTTTTTCCCACATCGTTACCTCAGCACTATGTACAGTGGCCCGCCACCTCCCCAAATGTTCCGCCCACGTGTCAGTCCTCGCCAGGTGAGCTTCCAAACGCATCTGTTCGCCCGCTAGCCGCTCCACTTCGTTCGCTAACATTGCTAGAGCTCGAGACTCGGGTTTCAAAGAAGCACGAAGTGCTGCTAATGCCTTTAAACAAATACACAATTATAAAAACAACACAGATATAAATGTAATGTAAAAGAGAACATAGGTATTATACCTAAATGGTTCAAATTATACCTAACGGTTCAAAATGGTTCGAAAAATAAAGCAATAAATACGATGTTCGGCGTTTTTTTCATTTGTAAACTTATATCGCTGTTGGTGTTCCCAGACGAAAGTAATGTGCGTCCGGCAAGTAGCAGTTATGTATGAACCGGCATTTATTGTAATTACAATCACGTCTATTCCCTTTGTATTGGTTGTCTACATATATTTGTCAGACATTTATTACAAGACTATTATTATTTACAAGAAGCTTTATTGAATTATTGAATTTTGCAGCGGAATTGCGTGGTCTGCTCTTGTGTGGTCACTAATAGGGAAAAGGCAAAACAAAAACAAAATATATTTGTATATAAAAGTATTAATTATCATTAATACTCTGAAATTGAAGATTAACTACACATATATATATATATATATATATATATATATATATATATATAATACTTTGTAATTTATTTATCAATTTCAACATCTCTTTTATGTTTTTAACGACTTAACTTGTCGTTTACTTATAATTTTCTCTGAAGCAATTTCATTTTCAAGATTTTATGATTTTAATTTTGAAACAGATTTACTAACAAATTGTGTACTATACACGCATGTGCACAATGATCAACTATGACACCTGTAATATACCATGTATTATTTAATTATGGTTCCATAATAAAGATTTATTATTATTATTTAAAATATGGTTCCAAACCATCTCGTCTCTCCTTCGATGAGCCAAAATGAGGTGGAGACGGTATAACTCCCGGCGGACTATACGTGCGGTATCGAGCAGCACCGCTTACTGCATCTTCGCTGAGAGCCAGCCGCCATGGAAACCCAACCGCCTCAGGTTGGTCTCGAGAATGGTCATTCACCCCTTTACGGACAAGACGACTGCGATGATTTCAGTTCGGTCCGTCGGCACGATGTCAGGCTTATTCGCTGGAATAGTCCTGTCTGTGATGAGGGCCGGTCCCAGTAGAGCTTTGCGCGGTCGTTTTCGAACACAGGCTCCGATGTATACTTGTAATAAGGCAATCGCTGTTCAAAGAGACTGAATTTCAGGACGAGGTTTTGGTGGAGAATTCTGGCCACTTGGTTATTTATTTATTAACAAGATGATCTCCAACATGAACTATCCCTCAAGCTTATATTCTGTAATATACTTTGTTCAATATAACGTCGGTAAAATAATATATTTGTCTGTGCAATACTCAGTATTGGAAAGAGCCGAGCAACCGGAGGTGATATGCCTGATTAACTCTCTGGGATGACCACACGCTCGAGATACGTCCACGGTGACATCCTTCAGTTTGTACTTCTGGTAGTTCCGCGTTTTAATCACCTGATCCTGTATTGCACAGGCTGCCCTAGGTTTCTGCGAAAAGATCTCCGAAGTGCAGGCAGTGCACGGAGGCTTTTGTGTCCACGTGGGGCTTATGGAGAGCCTCGAAGAACCTTCTATGCAGTTACCATATTATTTATTATTATTATTCTCCGTATTACTTATTGGTGTTAACTCCACGCCCGTGCTACAAAATATTTTTTGGTTTGCGAACGAAATAAAACCATGTGTTGTACAAGGCATACAATGAAGTAAAGAACCTGCACTCGTGTCATCTTCTGCTAGCAGAGGTTCCGTCTCGTTTCAGCCTCCAGCGCAATGAGCCATTATCGGGGATATTTTGTTTTAATGAATGTTATAAGTTTAAAATTCTGTGTAAATATGTTTAAAACAACATATTAAAATTCGTAGTGAAAAAGTCCTGAATGTAGGGCGCTGGCGCTGGTTGTGTAAACAGTATATTTAAGTCAGTTATTCTCTTCAGTCAGCTCGTGATCATGGTTGTCCAATCCAACCGAAACGTCGAGTAAAATAAATAAGGTAAACCATACGCGTTGAGACCCGCTGAAGTAGATAAATATGTGTGAAAAACAAGATAATCTCAAATATTATATTTTCGTATCAAATAATGCGTATTAAAGGTTGAAAAAATAACTTACCTGTGTTTTATTATTATGCCTCTCTTGTAACTGGTCGAGTTTCCTCCTCGCGTATGTGGAGTGTTCCGTGAGATGTACTGCTCCTCCCACGCTCTCAGCTGACGACACCGATTCATTGGACAACTGGCGATCCTCGATAGGTGATCTTTCTGATGACAATTCTAAAATAATTTTTACTCATAATTCTTAAAAGTAGGCGGATTGTGCCAATTTGCGGATGTGCCAACGTTCATCATTTTTGACTGATGTTGGCATGTAACACAGAATAGTCATGGGCGACAGAAACCATAAACATTGTATCACCTTCTCCGTAATGCAATCAGCCCTTTCAGTATCCACTGCTGGATATAGGCCTCCTCAAGCACATTGTCTTATGCATGAGGGATGTATTGCCTTTAAAACGGCCACGTTGGCCACGCGTAGTGGCTTTATTATCCCTTAGTCGCCTTTTAAGACATCCGCGGGAAGAGATTGGGTGGTGCTACTATATATCCGGCCGGCACCACACGGTACATCGTAATAAAAACATGAACTTCTCCGTATTAAAAATATTTATTAAGCTAAGACCATAAATCATAATAAACAAAGGCGAATGTTTATCCATAAACAAAGTATAACTTAGGAACTAATTGATATGAATCTATGAATGAATAATATGAAATCTTTATTAAAAAAAAGAAAGAACTTGTTAAGTGATTCATAGAGATATTACTTTCCTTCATTGATATTATTTATTTATTTACTTATTTAAACTTTAGTGCACAAAGAAACATTGTACAAAAGGTGGACTTATTGCCTAGTGTAGGGATGGCGAGCCAATGGCACGCGGCAAAATAATTTGGGTACGGCATTAATTAAGGAATTTAGGTACTTAATCGAAACAATTTATTTTTTCATCTACATTTAAATTTAAGGTCATAGTAACAAAGTTCATTCCGGTGCCGCGACGGCGACCGCAGGAGACGCACTCATTTTTCCTTTCATTTAAATAAACATACAACTGTTAATGTAACTATTGCTTTAAAAAATGTATAATTCTGGTTGCAATAAAGTTGATAGTATTTAGTTTTAGTTTTTTTCGTCATTAATCACTAAGTTAAGATTGTTTGACGGCACGTCATGGCCGCATTAAAAATTTCTTTTGAAAAAATAGCACGTAGATCAGTAAAGGTTCGCCATCCCTGGCCTAGTGGCATTCTCTGCCAGACAACCTTTGGGTAAACAGAAATACTAAGGGCGGTGCATTGTGTAATTAATAAATCAACGAATCTGTTCCAAATGTATTAAGAAGTAGAATGTTATTAACATTTTATTCATTTAATCTTCATTGCACAAGCAATTTGTATAGATGGCGCACTTAATGGCAAATGGTATTTCCTACCAGTAAAACCACCAGATCCAACAGAAATAAGAACGCGGGTGCAATATAGTTATTTCAATTATACTCGTATATAGTACAAATAGGTATAATATATACTACTAAGATCTTATGATACATATATAAGTTGCAGACATATATAATAGGTACAAAAGAGAGCAGAAAACATAATGGAAAGATGAAAAGTAGGGCAGAAAATATAGATCATTAACTCGGAAGTTGTTAATGATGATTTTAAACCGGTCTTTTAAGACATCTTTTATTTGGTGTTTTCCTAATATTACCTTTATTAGCTTCCTCTGTAGCCAGTTCAACGACCAATGCTTTGTACTGTTCACTTAAAATAAATGAAGCATAGTATTTCTCCTGGATTGTATCTATAACTGTATCCTGCACTTCGTAAAATACTTCTGGCCCTTTATCGCCTAGTAAGAACGCTTCCATTCTTTTTCTCGTATCCTGCAAATAAATGATTACCGATAAGTCAAGTTGATTCACAGTCGGACAAACATTTGCCTAAAGATTCAAATAGAAATTATCTAATTTGGACCATGTGTTTACAATGTGTTGTTTTAAAATACATTTAAATAGTACATGTCCTTTCCTATGTGATTACAGTTTGAAAATATAGCATTGACAAAATAGTACATTTGTTGTGACCGTTATTCTGAAAACATAATTCAATGTAGTATGTAGAATAGAAAGTTTGCTAACTACTTGTCTCAAGACACATTTATTTGAGACTAG
Source organism: Sesia bembeciformis (assembly GCA_943735995.1). Lineage (NCBI taxonomy): Eukaryota > Metazoa > Arthropoda > Insecta > Lepidoptera > Sesiidae > Sesia > Sesia bembeciformis. Next base: position 6,869,470 of record OX031029.1, on the reverse strand, counting down.
CGACCCGCCCCCGCTTCGCTTCGGTTTATAAGTTTTTATTTTACAATCTTATCGTTATATTTTGGCCAATTTACACAATATCTTTATAAATTATAGCATATATGTTATTCTGATGTATGGAGCTATATTATTGTAAAGTTACATTAAAATTAAAAGTAGTTTTTGCGTGAAAGAGTAACAAACATCCATACATCCATACATCCATACATCCATCCTCACAAACTTTCGCGGTTTATAATATTAATAGCATTACGGCAATTTGTGTACGCCTTTGTATCCATTTCTGGAACTTCTCCAATGAGGGTCGAGTAAATAGATACATAACATTCAAGTATACGTGTCACTGAAATAATGCAAAAGCTGAAAATAGGTTCTTGTGTATCTAGAATAGAATTGATTCTACCAGCTTTTAAAATAGTTCTTTTTCATATTTTTTGTTCATTTCTAGTACATTTCTATTGCCCTAGCCGCGCCTGGGCTGTACTGAGTAATGAGCGCTACAATAAAGATAGATAGAACAACAATATTTTACACTTTTGAATTATTTCCTAAAGTAATTTTATTTGTCGCTTAGAACGGTTTCATTTTAATTTAATTGAAGTGTCTCAGGTCGTACGTTATTTCAGTGACATGTTGTATATAACTAACAGATCGTTAGCCAAAGCTACGGTAAGATAAAGTGATGATATGATAAAGTTCACGCAAGAGAATGCTTGAAGCCAGAGTGTGAGTGGATAATTTATATAAATATGGTATATTAATATTTATATTTGGTTGTTTTTAACGTTTTGGTTTTAAACTGTTATGTTATAAATAAATAAAGGGAAGATATACCTTATCCACTTTAATCTCTGCACTCGGTGACCTAATGTATGTATAAAATATTTCTGCTCCGAGTTGATGCCAGCTACTTCGTGGACTGTGCCTCAACTCTTCCACAGCCATCCAGAACCCAACCAGGCCTTGTGAACACATCGTCTCTAGGAACATTGAGAGATATCTACGTCCAATCACGCTTTCTAATACTTTGTGCAGAGGTAGGGTCTGTAATGATAAAATATTCGTACTTTTTACGACAATGGGCTGTATGTTCTCTTTCAACGAAAGATGGCGTTGTACACGTAAGGACACGCGTGGTCAATACACAGGATGACCTCATTATAGTATAGATAGATATAGACAAATGGAGTGTGCAAGTAGATACAAACACAAAGACGTCACTATGGGCTTCAGCTGAAAATCGGCATCGAAAAACATTTTTCTACCTGAACACTTTCGGTGCGGGGCGGCGACGCGCGGATTTCCTTTGTCAAATTAGTTTTGATATTCCCCGTCCTCGTTCTGTCTACTAATTCTTATTTGTACTGTACCGTACTGAAATGTTCTTTCTTTCTTTCTTTAAAATGCACAAAAGGCAGTCTTATCGCTAAAAGCGATCTCTGCCAGACAACCTTAGGTAATGTGAGGTGGGACGAATAATTTAGAGTATTTGTGTCAGACGACATGATGTGGCAGACAGTCATACAAATATTACTCATGACCTGCTGTTAATGAAACTGCTTGCAACTCACGACGTGGACTACCCGCCTCTTCAGTGACGATGGTTGGTGCAACCCAACCGAAACGTCGAGTAAAATAAATAAGGTAAACACATTCGAGTTCAGACCCGTTTAAAAAAATGTGTGAAAAATGTGAATTTTCTCAAATGTTATAAATCTAATTAAATTGCTGGCAACGGGATTGTGATTGTGAGCAGCGACACCCGCTGGTAGGGACAAACTATAATTTTCACATATTATTGCAAGGCATTGGATATCGCACTTTTATCTAAATTCCAGTGACAAAAGACGAACATCGTCGCCGGACTACCGATGGCGGTTGCCATGGCTACAGGTCGCTGCCCGGTGTCGCCGTAGAGGAAATTAAAGCTAAGTATTTAATGTTAATCGCGCATTAGACAAGTAGGGCTTAGGTCTCCCAGCGGGCTATCGTTACACAAGTTTATAAAGGTTTTTCAATTATTTAGTTCGATAGTAAAAAAAACAATGTGATGAATTGCATGCCTAAGAATAAACAAGAAATTTGGGACAAGTATAGTATCCACGAATTCATACTGGGCTTGTATGATGGATTAGAGTCTGGCAAATGAGAGTAAAGATTGGAAAAGCGCGGTAAATAAAATTAAAAAAAATGATAATAGAAATAATGTGGGTGATAAAAACACACCTTGTTATCGGACTCGACCGTAGGAAAAGCGCCATCCCATCCCAACCTTCTTAGAGCTGCTTCACATTCCGCCTTTGCTATAGTAAGCTGACTTATGTATCGTTTTAATTTTTTGGCATCAGCTATTTGCTGCCGACTGACATTATATTGTGTGCCACTTTTCTCTATAACTTCTATATCAATGCCTTTCGCTCGCTTCACGTTTTGGAGGGTAGTCGCTTGCATTATTTGTGTTACGATGTCGTACCTGTAATTTATGCATTTGCTCAAATTAGTAACCAATCAACCATACATTTCAATATTTATAAAAATATTGCACTATTTGGTGAAATCATTAGATGCATTGATTCATTCTAACCACTCAATATAAGTTTAACCTTTGACCTTATATTGTTTGTGGGATGTAGAAATCCCAAGCCTGCCATAGTGTTTTATACTTCAAACATTCAGAATTCGTTCCATGTCTCTTGATACAAAAGCGTAAAATAAAATGATGGCTTATTTAACCTATTAAGCGTTCGTTTGCAAAGATTATTGTGGTGAAGTGATTTTACAATTTTGTTCCGGCACGGGTTACACCAGCAGTGGTCACGAGTTGACTGAAGAGGCGGGTAGTCCGGAATGGGAGCCACTATCCACATTTGATCTTCACATTCGGAAAGGCTGCAACACACTACACTAACAATTTCCGCGGACGTATTCTACGCCGACGACAGTTTATATCCATCTTTCCGATTGGAATTTTTATATTTCTTAATTTCAATCACTTCACGTACAATCCTGGGATAATAGTGACGTTCAGTGGAGAGGATTTTGGGAGTGCAGAGTTCTATCCAGTGGTTAATTCCAGCGTTGGGATTGTATTCGGCTATTGCTGATTTACTAGTTTCTTACAGCTGCGATGTGTTCCTTGACCCTTTTCGGAATTGTACGCTTAATTTAGCTTATGTAGGAATTACCACAGCTGCAGTCTATCTTAAAGACACCTGGCGTCTAGTAATGTATAACATCCTTGGGTGTGCGTAGATTTTCCGCTAGTTTGGAGGACGGAGTATATACATGGAGTATCTTAATGGAGTATGTTCTCAATAATGTTCCAACTTTGTCCGCCACTCCTTTAACGTATGGCATAAATGCTGGCTGTCTGTTAACCCCAGGATATTTCTCCCTCCGATTGTACCTTGGTTGCCTTTCACTCGCTTTGTACCCATTCCGTTTAAGTACCTCCTGAACAATTGATAATTCGTCTTTTATATGTTCAGGGTCACCGAGGTCATACGCTCTGTTGTTTAATGTAGCCTCGACGGATTGCAGGTGTCGAGGTTGATGATGTGCGGAGGCATCTGTCAGTGTGTGTTGACTTTCTATAAACAGTGTGGGATAAGGAACAGTCTTCTCTAACCATTATTTTGACATCTAAGAAATACAAAGTTTTGTCTTTTTTTCCAATTCATAGGTAAACCGCATTTCTGGATGAATAGAATTGAAGTGTTTGATATATTGCTTCACTTCCTGTCTATTTTCTTTGATGATGCTGAAGATGTCATCCACATACCTTTACCAAAGTTTCACTATGTTTGGCGCAATACTGAAGGTTCTCTCTTCCGTGTTCTATTCAGATATTCGCAATTACTGGTGTTATAGGACTGCCTATAGGGACACCATCTCTATGGAGACAATATTGACCTTGATATAGGAAGTAATTGCCAAACAAATGCCTTTATTATACGCGTTCAGACCCGATTTAGAATATAAAAAGGACATATTAATGAGGTGGTCTAATGAAATAAAGCTCACCAGTTCGGATAGTCAATCATAACGAAAATGTTAAGATTATTAGGTTTTTTTTTCACACAATGGTAACCAATTTTTATTGCATCAATGATTGTTCCACACTAGCAAAAAATGCCGTTTATCAATCATTTTAGTAGATTTCTAACAATTAGTCATTACTAACTACACAATGTTCATGTATAATTAATAGGAAACTATAACCTCAATGTTTACCCACCGTAACCGCTTTAGCGTGTCGACGTTATTGCAGCTGTTAATAAGTCGAATGTAATCTTCGAATGTTTTCGCGTACTCGTGCGTGCGCACATGCATCGCGTCCACCTCCTTTTGAGCCTCTAAGTACTGGATAATTTTCTGGTTTATGTAATCTGGCTCTGTGATTAGGTCTATCGCTGGTTGCAATACTGAAAGTAATAACGACTATTTATTTTGATTAAAAATCACTTGTTGAATGTTTAAGTAAAGTTGAAGAAGAATTAAAGTTTAATGGAGCCTAACCCTTCACCCCCCCCCCCCCCCTTAATAGCTGACAACCAAGTTTCTTTGAAAAGAATGTATGACGTGTCATCTAGTCTATTCCCATATTGATGAGTGTAACTGACTTTCTGATACATCCTGGTACCTTATTAGGTGGTGAGAAAGGCGATAAACCTTTTACCTTTGTAAAATATTTTTGGCCAGTATCTATTTACCATCAGATGGACCGTCAGCTCGTCAGCCGCCTTAATTAAATAAATAAAGATAAACAAATTTCACATTATATACTTTACTCTCCATCCCACCCCATCCTCCCCAAGGAGAAATAGGACCCTTTTTCCATTTCCATTCCTACATCTCCAAAGATAAGCAGTACATACATGGGCATGCCAAAACAAGTCATTCTGGACTGATGTTGGCTTGTATCTTGCATATCCGCAGGTGACAGTATTCACGTACCATAAGGTAGACTGTCTGTCACCTTCTTTCCTTAAAAAAGTTAAAAAAAGTTTAACTTTCCTTAAAAATAGGAAATGAAAATTACCTGTGACAGTCTGTTAAAAAAAACACTTATGATGACATTGAAATCATTCTTAAAATAAGTTTGTATTTTTTTAATAATACATAGTTTTTAATGATATTTGTAATTACATACTTTTACATGCCAAAATTTCTCTCACGAGGTGTGACGCTGGTGACAGAGAGTAGGTTCTTGGCATTAGGAACATGATGATCAGCTCACTGATCTGCCGTAGGTAATGCAGTTCAGTCTCAAAGGACAGCAGGTGGGGGGCCAGAGCAAACACTGGGGGCTGATTTAATTCCAACCTGTAAAAATAGCCTATGTAACATAGAGGGCTATTTGTTGTTGATAGAAATAATTTGCATACAAAAAGACAGCAGACAGAACATTACAGGGTAAATTTTTGGTACCTCTTGTACCTGTGAGTGAAGTGGCAAGAATTGTAACCACGACGCGAGGCGTTAGGATTTGTTTACAAATATAAAAACGGAAATACCCTCCACCCATGGATATGTTAATATTTACATTATTTAACGAATTGGGCGAATGTGCAGTGGCAAGATAAACTATTCAGTTTGATGGCACCAAGCAACCGATGTATTTATGTTAAAATCTGTAAATGTAGAAATAAATAAAAAAAAAAAAAAAAAATGACCCTTTGAAATAATAATGTATTAGGGCCTTACCCGTGAAATTGCCGTTTGTTCATAGTGGCCACTTTGAACATAGTTATTTTGCGTTCGACTTGGAATTTCCAATTCAAATTAATTTCAACTTAAAGCATTCTTTTCAAAATCAGTTATTCATTTGTTTTTCCGTCAAACGACTTTTTGCTTACACATCGTTGTGTTTGCAACCATGGAAAAGTTAAAAATTCGCATTATTTTCGAATGAGTTCCGTCGTGGCAGCAACGCAACAGACGGCACGCAATATCAATGATGTGTACAGACCAAACACCGCAAACGAACGCACGGTGCGTTTTGGTTTGTTCGTTTCCGTTTTGGATATTTCGACCTCAAGAATAAGCCCCGTGGACGACTAAAGACTAAAGTCGATAATGACGAATTGAAAGCAATAGTGGAAGCGGAGTCATCTCAAACCATGACTGAGTTAGCAGCAACCTTCGGCGTAAGTAACAAAACGATATTGATTCATTTGCGTCAAATCAGGAAGTGAAGAAGCTCGGAAAGTGGGTACCGAATGAGCTTAATGAGTCAACTGCAAACACGCGACGTGTCGAAGGTTGCTTTACTTTGCTGAACCGGAACAAAAATAAAGGGATTCTGAATCGTATTATCACTTGTGGATGAGAAGTGGATCCTGTGTGATAATCGTAAACTTTCGTCGCAATGGTTGAACCCCAGAGACACAGCCAAATAATGTCCCAAACGTAAACTGAGTCAAAAGAAGTTCATGGTAACTGTGTGGTGGTCCTGTGCTGGTATTATCTACTACAGCTTCTTGAGATCTGGTACAACTGTAAACGATGATGGACAAGCTCGCTATCAAACAACCGAGTCTGGTCAATCACTCTAGTCCACTGCTTCTCCACGAACGCTCGCCCACACATTGCACGACAGACAGTCTCAAAGTTACAGGAGCTTCGACTGGAAACTCTTCATCACCCACCGCACTCGCTAGACCTTTCCCCTACTGATTGCCATTTTATTTGGAATATGTATAACTTTTTACAGGGGAAAAAATTCGACTCCAAAGAGGCAGTGAAAGGCGCCTTCAGAGAATTCATTGATTCTCGTCCCCAGGAGTTCTATAACACAGGCATCAATCAACTTCCATTAAAATGGCAAAAGTGCATTGATAATAATGGATATTTCGATTAATTAAATTTATAATTTTCATACAAAAAACATATTTAAACGTTCCATATAAAACGGCAATTTCATAGGTAAGGATCTAATAATTAAATAGCTGAAGATATTATTAGAAATCCATCTGTGAAACCAAAATATCTTGAAAAATGGCCTAAAAATCAAAGTTACAACAGGACTGTGCTACTGTTATACCCTAGCGCAGTGGTACCCAGTTACACAGTAGTAATGCTAGTAAACAGTGGTGCCTTTATATGAATGACAGAGATAGCTATAGCTCTCCATCTCAAAACTCGTTGAATGAGCCAAGAAACATTAATTGCTAGTACAGTCAACTATCCCTTATAACTACAGTACAGTCAGTATTCCTTGCCTTAGAACTAGTTAGAAATAGATGCATTGTATTTTCACTATTTTTTAAGGATTGTCAAATTGAGTCAAAATGTCAGAAGTCAAAAGATAAGAAGAGAAAAGGTAAATATTTATTTATTTATTTTGTAGAACAGCCAACAATACATACAAAGAAACAAGAGTAAATACTAGGCTACTACTATGCTATAACTAAATGTTGCCTTACTTACAGGCTGTCACCGCAAAGAAAATGTGGAATGTTAACATTGTGTTAACATATAACATGGTAGCATTCGCGTTAAGACCCGTTTAAACAAATAAATATGTGTGAAAAATATCAAATGTTATAAATGTCAAAGTTAGTTTTTGGACATTTAGAAACTTAGTCGTGAACTCGTATCTGCTAATTTATTGATTCAATTTTAGCTCATGCAGAATGGAGCTTTGGCGACTTCTTGTAGTAAGTTTATTCTGGTATTTGCGTTTTTACTAGGAGAAAATCTTCTATAACTAATTAGAGTATATAGTAAAATACTTACGCACAACTCTGGGCAATCCTAATACGTTCAAAGTGCTGTGTAATTTTGGTGACCATATCAGTGGCTATAAGTTTCTCAGCATCTACTCTTAATAATCTTTCATGTATGTTCTGGATGGCTCCCCAGACATGCTCTTTGAATTTATCAATCACTGGTTCTGGTTGATGGCACATTGCCTTCAACCAACGGGTAACAAAGTCCCTGAGTACGTAATCAATTAGTTGTTGTAACTGGCTGTCTACAGTACGCCCAAATATCACTGGCAAACAAGGCTTTTTTGTAGAATGGGGCCAGTTAGCTTGGTCTTCCTAAAAAGTAAAATTTATTTTAGAAATGAAATTATTGATAGGTATGAAATGAAATGATAGGTATGCCACTGATAACAGCCCGCATCTAGGCGTAACATTTGTATTTACAGCGTTGAGGTGTACTGTTGCATTTACAATTGGACACTTACGTTTTATAAACACATTTTTACACCATGATAATATTTATTGATTATTCACTGTCTTGTTTCCAATTGTCCAATTGTCTTGTTTCTGTTGTAAATGAGTAATTTTTAACTCCCTCGCATAAGACTGGTGATGGGCACATCACTGTTGTTGTGTCGCGTCACTAGGCTTTACATCCTTTTTTGTTTTGTACTGATTGTCTTTTTTCTTCTACTAGTATTAAAAACCAACAGGTTATGGGCCCAGCAACGCAGCACCCAGAGCCATAAAAAAATGGCGTCATCATTTAGAATTGATCCTCTAAAAAAGGATAATTACGATACCTGGCGACTACAGGCGCAAGCCGTATTAATAAAGTCACAATTGTGGCAATATGTGGATGGATCCGCATCAAAGCCGGATGACGAAGACAGAGAACTAAAACAATGGAAGATCAACGATCTCTACGCAAAAAGTGAACTAATCTTATTAATAGATCCAAGTGAATTAAAACAAATAAAAAACTGCGTAACGTCCAAAGACGTGTGGGACACTTTAAACAAAATTTTTGGCAGTCAAGGTCCTGCTAGAAAGGCGACATTATTAAAACAGTTGATACTAGCAAAGATGCGCGATGGCGATGATACAAGGATGCATTTGAATAAGTTCTGCGAAACAGTTGATAAACTCCAAAATATGGACATTGAAATCAATGAAGACTTGTTGAGCATAATGATGCTTTATTCTTTAAGTTCATCTTTTGAAAACTTTCGAGTGGCTATAGAGTCGAGAGACAAATTACCAACTCTAGATGAACTAAAAATAAAAATTTTGGAAGAAAGTGAAGCCCGTAGCAAACAGGGTCATACTACGGAAAACGCTTTCTACAGTAACAATAAAAAGAAACATTATAAAAATAAATTTAATTTTTATTGTAAAATATGTAACAAGAAGGGTCATTCTTCTTCAAATTGTAGAAACCGTCAGACTGAGCCTTCTGAAAAGAAACATTCATCATATATAACGAAACATGTTTGTTTAACCACAAATATAAATAAAAGCAATGATTGGTGTCTTGACAGCGGTAGTACTGCTCACATGTGCTCAGATGAGAAAAAATTCATTGAATTAAATACGGAGAAAAGTGGTTCTTTGCATCTTGCTTGTGATAGCCAAACAGCATCCATCAGAGGTGAAGGTACTGTTGGAATAAATATACCTCACTCGGGCGATATTGATCTCATCAACACGCTGCATGTACCAGAACTAAGACAAACCTTTTATCGGTGACAAAATTCACGGACAAAGGTTTGAATGTTATATTTTCTAGAAATAAAGCAGTAATACGAAACCCTAAAGGTAAAATTGTTCTGATGGCCACCAGAAAAAATAACTTGTATTATGTCACAGATAAAAACAAACATGAATCAAAAGCATGTGGTAACAATTTAAAAGATAAAAATCATAATAATTTGCAGTTATGGCATAAAAAACTTGGGCATATAAATGAAAATGATTTAAAATTATGTGCTAAAAAGGAATTACTTACAGGAATAGACCTGAACATTAACACAAAGTTAGACGATTGTGAGACACGTATAAGTGGAAAGTTCTCTAAACCACCATTTCGAGCTACTGAAGAGAAACGATGCAGTGAGCCATTAGAGATTATACACACAGATGTGTGTGGTCCTATGAAAACCGAATCACCAGGGGGCTCCAAATATTTTGTTACATTTATAGACGATTTTACAAAGTATACAAGAGTGTATTTTATGCGTCATAAGAAAGTATTCAAATATTTTCAAGAATATAAAAATGAAGTACAAAACTTCACTGGTAAAAGAATAAAGTTTCTTCAAAGAGACAATGGAATTGGTGAATATTTAAATAAAGATTTTACTGAATACCTTAAGAAATGTGGCATACAGAGGCGATTGTCAGCGCCGTATACACCACAACAGTATGGTGTTGCTGAGAGAAAAAATCGAACACTGCTTGATAAAGCCCGATGTCTACTCATTGAAGCCAAACTACCAGAAATATTTTGGGCAGAGGCTATACATACAGCAAATTATCTTGGGAATAGAGTACCAACAAAAAGTCTAACCAATGATACTACTCCATTCGAACAATGGGTTGGTCGCACCCCATCGGCAAGACATCTTCAAGTTTTTGGGTCAAAAGCATTTATATTTATAAATAAAAGAAAAGGAAAGTTTAGTCTAAAAACCATAGATGGTATTTTTATGGGATATTCGGAATTCTCCAAAGCATATAGAATATGGATACCTGAATACCAAAGAATAGAAGTAACTAGAAATGTCAAAGTTCTAAAGAAAATGTTTTATGAGGAAAACAAAGAAGTTTTCAAAACAAAGAAAGTGCAAGAAAGGAAAGAGATTGAAATATTAATGAATGATTGAAAAGGAAATAAGGAAGTTTTTTCACCTTCCCAGGATCCTTACCTTTCCCTCCCTTGTCCAGACATCCTCTATCAAGATGATGATGGGACAGAAGAAGAGATTGATAATGAAGGGGAAGTACAGGCAATTGAAAGAAATGAAAATCAATCTATATCTACAGGAAGACCAAAACGTATTAGAAAAGTACCCGAATGGACAAAAGATTTCGAGTTAAATGCAGATGAAAATATGGATGATTGTACTTACCTGTGTAAAGAAGACTATCAAGATGAGTCATGGGATGAAGCTATAAAAGAAGAGATAAGGGCTCACCTAAAATATGAAACTTGGAAAATAGTCGAGAATAAAGAAAAAGTACATGCACTTACCTTTAAAATGGTCTTGAAAGAAAAATCGGACGGAAGAAAGAAAGCAAGGCTAGTGGCTAGAGGCTTCAGTCAAAGACCTGGATTGGATTATTTCGAAACATTCGCTCCAGTTGCTAAATTAAGTTCTATTAGAAGCCTCATTGCAAAATCCGTTGAAGAAAACCTGAAGGTATTTCAGTTGGATGTAATAACTGCGTTTCTGAATGGAGAAATAGAGGAAGAAATTTTCGCGCACAAACCTGAAGATTTAAAGAAATACTTACGTCAGATTGTTTTAGAAGAAAGTTCAAATAACAGATCACTCTTCGTAAAAGCAAGAACAATGCTTGAAGATTTAAAAAAAAAATAAGAACACAATCTGTAAATTAAATAAAGCTATTTATGGACTTAAGCAATCTGGAAGGCAGTGGTTTAAAAAACTTGATGTTAAACTAAAGGAATTAAAATTTATTCCATCCATTGCTGATCCCTGCATATACACATCTACGAAAGGAGAAAAAGTTATAACCGTATGTCTGTATGTTCATGACATTTTAATATTTGCAAGAGAAGAAACAGACATTAAACCTTTAAAGAAGGATTAAATGGAAACTTTTGCAATGAGAGATTTGGGGCAACTTAAAAATTGGCCTGGGCATAGATTTTGAATACAGAAAGGATACGATAACAATGTCTCAAACAAAGAACATTGATGAAGTTCTAAAGAAATACAATATGTTAGATTCAAAATCAGTCTCAACGCCAATGACACCAGGCATAAAATTAGAAAAGCAAGAAAAGTTTGACGAGGAAATTCCCTACCAAAATCTCATTGGAGCTTTAATGTATATATCTGTTGCTACTAGACCTGATATCAGCCATGCTGTTAGTTACCTTAGCCAATTCAATAATTGCTATGGGCGAGCGCACTGGTGTGCAGCGAAGCGTGTCCTTAGATATTTAAATGGGACTAAAAATATGAAATTGACTTTTAAAAGAACAAGTCAACCCATTTTAGGATATACTGATGCTGATTGGGCATCCTGCACAGTGGACAGAAGATCCTATACTGGTTATTGTTTTGTCCAAGCTGGAGCAGCAATTAGTTGGGAATCAAGGAAACAAAGGACTGTTGCCTTGTCCACAGCTGAAGCAGAATATATGGCTTTGACTGATGCTGCAAAGGAAGCCGTTCATCTCATACAGTTATGTAAAGATACTGGATTGGCACAAGAGAAAATAACTTTAATGAACGATAACCAGGCGGCGCAGAAATTAAGCAGCAATCCAATCATAAATGCTAGGTCTAAGCATATTGACATGAGGCATCACTACATCCGTGAGATTACTGAAAGAGGCCTCATCAAAATAGAATACCTATGCACAGAAAAAATGGTAGCGGACATCCTAACCAAGGCTCTGCCAATATCAAAGTTTGCACAGTGTCGGACAAGTCTTGGCTTAACATAAATTCAAATATGCTCGTGAGGGGGAGTGTTGTAAATGAGTATTTTTTAACTCCCTCGCATAAGACTGGTGATGGGCACATCACTGTTGTTGTGTCGCGTCACTAGGCTTTACATCCTTTTTTGTTTTGTACTGATTGTCTTTTTTCTTCTACTAGTATTAAAAACCAACAGTTTCAATGCAGTTTGTATTATAAACTGCAATTGGACAATTGGAAACAAGACAGTGAATATAATCAATAAATATTTTCATGGTGTAAAAATGTGTTTATAAAACGTTTATCCTACAATCTTGAAACCTGACTGAGTACAAGTCATTATAATCATGTACAACTTTTCCTTTCCAGTTTTCCTTGACTTGTTAATATAAAAGTCAATTGAAATTATCCGTTTTTTTTTATTGTTAACCCAACAGCAATACATACACTCCCGGACACCTGAATCGAGACATCCTGCATTTTTATGTATAAAGTCATTTATGAATAAATATAAAAATAATGTTAGGTCGAAGAAAAAGTTTTATGCAGTTTTGAAGCTGGCATATTCACCATCATTTTGGTGTGCTATTATTCAAAATTTTAATTCACGAATTTAAAACAGAAGAAAAGCAGTCAGTTCATTGTTTTGAAAAAAATAAGGAAGCAGAAAGTTTGAATTGGAGCAGTTTTTTGATTTAATGGCGTTGTTTTTCATTAATAATTTCGTTAAATTTTTGTTCCTGAAATTTGAACCGATTTTGACTTTAAATTTATAAACATTGCACACCTGATGCAAGCTGTGGCACTTCTTTAGTCTGGGCTTAGTCAGCGAAATGTGAGTGCACATCTTCATTTAAGCTGACCATTGATACACTTGGTACAATTGTACCATTGGACCATGATTCCGAGTGACAACGGAAAAACAAGATCGGTTTATCTTCACAAAATCATCATCTGACCTCAGTATAATTCCAAGAACAGCGTCAAGACTTTCATGGAGTGGCTGTTAGCGCTCGGACTGTTAGAAGGAGACTTGAAGAAGGTTCATATAAAACCACATAAGCCAGCCAATGGGCCCAAACTGACACGAGCTCATCGAATGGTGCGCCTTCAGATTGCGCGGGAGCATTTGCATTGGACTCAACGTCAATGGAGCCAGGTACTCTTCTATACTAATATAATAAAGAGGTAAAATTGTGTGTTTGTTACCTACACCTCCCTTCACTTCGGTTTATAAATTTCAAAATAAAATATAGCCTATATTAGACAGGGATAATGTAGCTTCCTATTTGTGAAAGAATTTTTGAAATCAGTTCAGTAGTTCCAGATATTACCCCCAACATACCTACAACACACACAATTTTACTTCTTTATTATATTAGTATAGATAGATAGATATCTTATATTACATATATCTTAATCCTATATGAGTATGTATGTATATTCATGTGTGTGTGTGTGTGTGTGTTTTTAGGTGTGTATGTTTGTGTGTGTATGTAGGTGTGTGTGTGTGTGTGTATGCGTGTGTTGGTGGGTATGTGTGTGTGTGTGTGTTGGTGTGTATGCGTGTGTTGGTGGGTATTTGTGTGTGTATTTGTGTCTGTGTGTGTATGTGTACACGATCTTGGGTTCGGGTGGGTATAAAACTCATAGACACTTTAGGAGCAGGGATGGCAAAATTCTAACAGTGTTTTAAAACCTTTGTTTTTAATAGTGTCTCTAACAAGTTTATTAAAAAAAAAGTTTGAAATAGACTGACAGAAATATTGTCAGAAACACTGTTTCTAAGAAATAAAAACATGAAAAAAACATTTCATACACCTGTGAATTTTGTCTAGACTATAACTTTGCTATACAGTTCTCATATAACATGTACATAATGTGGGAGCAAGTGATATGTAGCTTTATTATGTAGTGTAAGTTAGGTATTATAAGTAGAGGGTATCTGACCTATCTGCCTTCATATGAGCTGGTATTTCCAGGCAACTTCCCCGTAAACCCGTAAATCAAGTAAACTCGACCCGGGTTTACTTGATTTATTATTTTGTATTCATTGATTTATAATTTTAAACTAGATAAGTTGCCTAATAGTTTCTGTATAAGTTCAGGTATACAGTTAAATTACAGTAGGTTACACTATTTGATTAGTACTGACAGTTCTGTATTTAATTCACTTTATGGTAAATACCATTTCCTTCATAACACTTCTTTCATAAGTCATAGCACTCATAACATAACATAATAAAATAGAAAAAAATATTCTTAAAGGACTATACAAGCTATAAAATTATTTTTACTACGTTACAGATTTATGTCAGCTGTCAGAACTCGTAACCGGAATATATGCAGCGCGAGGCGGCCCTTACTGATGGCTTGTATGATACGACGCGAAAGTAGGCTATTATCAGGACCTTGAACGAGTTCGGCGCGCGAGTTTAATTTCTATACTTTTATTATTCTTTGTATGAAATATTTACGTACCTTTAATGTTTCCTCTAATTGTCGGACTTCTTTTTCTATTCTATCTATTAAAAACAGAGATGTTTGATGTGGAGATGAGAGGGCGACATGCCCCAAAAGAGTCAAAATAAATACTGCTATGGCAAGAAATAAACTCAATAATAATAAGTATACAAGGCTCCACAAAAATGGGAAATAGTTGGCTAGTACCAACCAAATAGGCGGAGCACTAATTGCGATCCACTTAAACATGTTTTACACAAGAATATCAATAAATCAAGTGTTCAACATTTTGTACACACCACAAATCTTTGTTTTGTTTTTACTTTAGTTGTAATTTAACTAAAATTGTATTTGAAACATATTTTAAGATTTCTATTCGTTGTTATGTAGGCATAATTAAAAATTACTTATTTTAGTACGTATTGAATTAAAAATATTTCTTTTGAAAAATATTTTTGCGATTATTTTGAGTGTTCAATGATTGTTGATTGATCGCGACAATTTGACGTTTTCATTTAAGTCAAAAAAACAGCTGATGTTTATAAATTTGAGACACACAGATATAAAAATATCCAAGGCATTTTGGTGTACATATTATTTTATTTCTAAATTGAAAGTATAAAGAAAAGGACATGTAAATAAAATATTAATGTAAACGAATGAAATATAAAAGTTTGTTGGTCAGTAATATACGTTACTGCTCAGTCTGATTCTGGCTATTTCTTCTGTTTATTTTTTTTCTCTTCATATAAATAGCAAAGGTGTAATCAGCGCATTCTGCTCATATAGTTATTTTTTTTATAGTACTTAAATGATGAGTGTTTACAGTTTTTTGAGCCAAAATTATTTTGAAATACGTTCATTTAAGTACAAATAACGTAATTACTCTTACTTGGTCAATATTATAAAACGCAACGTCTCTCTGTCTGTCTGTGCGTTAGTGCGCTTATAACTCGAGAACCACATCAGATTTACGTGTTACTTTTTAATTTATAGATATGTTCTCTGGCCAGGTTTTAATATATACTGCGCGGATGGAGCCGCCAGTGGAAGCTAGGCTTAAATAAGTAATTAGTATCCAATTAGGGTCCGTAAAGATGAAGAGAGTTTATGGCATATTAGTAATATATTTATTATTACCCAATTAAGTTCCATAACTATGTACCTATATTGTGTGTAAACTATGTATTTCGCGTTTTGTATACATTTTGTATTCTAAGTCGGGTCTGAACGCGTATAATGAACCTTTTTGTTGCGGACAGCCAATAAACCGTATAACAATCGGGGATATGTGTTGTGCAGTGTTCTGTGTCGTGTAGTATGTAGTATGTATGTAGGATAAGCATGTCATGTAATATATTTAGGATAAGTATATCATGTAAGATGTATAAATAAAGTTGATACAAGTTGCTCAATAAAGAGACAATGGGAGGGAGACGTTGTAACTGAAGCCTAAGTAAATACACGATTCCGGGAATAGTTTGCCGTAACAATAAGGGCAGCGCAGGGTGGCGTGTTATTGGTCAAAAGGGTCGAAACCCTCGGTTGCAAACATCCCTAGTTGAGCAGCTTGTATCGAGAATAAGAATAGGGCCATTTGGGTCCCAAAATACAGTCGTCACACAGCAGTCCTACGAGTTTCACTTCTACCTCAAGATACCTCGGGAGAACCCTGCCTACTCGGCACCTCAAGGGAACCCGGCCTGCCTCCTCATACCGTCATTCAGTTGGGCCCTCAGTTGCCCCGTCGATCGTCACCCGCCGCGCCCGCGTAACAAACACTAGCGCGTCTTCTGCTCGTATACGACCGGTCGGCCCGCCGAGCCATTATTATTAGTGAGCCGGTCGTCAACACTTTTAATCCTACTCTATGTTTCAGTACGAGTTACAACAGCCGTGGTCACGAGTTGACTGAAGAGGCTACCCAGTCCAGGGTGGGAGCTGTGAGCAGTTTCATCAACTACCCACATTTGATCTTTCCGCCTTTCTAGTCCCGTCAAAGTAAGTCAGGATTCACTCAGTAAAGTGGTAGTAGGTTACGTAATACTTTAACGGCCCCCTATCGCTTTACTAAGCGACTCCTACTTCGACGGGACTGGATAATGATGTGTTAGAAACGATGCTGGTATATTATTTGTGTGTGGACCAATAACTATGCCAGTGTCCAAATAATTATATACAAAAAAGATTCCATTAGTGATTGAATCACTCATCCGTGCTCCGCAGTCGGCCATCGCGCGCGTAGATCAATTCGCGAGACACGAACTAATGATTTCGAGACACGAGTCCTCGGAACAGTTATGAGACTCATGAGTTAATGGAGTCTGTAAGTCCATGCGGTCCGCGCGCCTGTACTCTCGAACACTTCACAATTATTTCCTTTCATTTATTTCATGATTAAGAGTTCTTGGTAGTTTCTCTTTGTAGACAAAGGTGCATAACTTTTTATTTACTGTAAACGTTAATGTTCTAAGGTGGCGGTGTTATTTTTTTGCATGTTCCTTGATATTATTTTTAATTGAACTATTTAATCGTTATTTTTTATAACTATATTATCTAATTGACAATTAGGTGCTAGTATTATTTTGTTGTGTTATTTTTAAATTATAACAAAAAAAAGTTTCAATAAAAAAAGCAGCTATCTTTGAAATCACTTGTTGAATTGTTGATAGAGTGGAACCTAATTGAGTTCATTCATCCGCTAGTTGCCATAGACTAAACGTTCGTAAGTTGGCCCGATCAACATAGAATCCTTTGAGTGATTGAATCAATTATCGCATAATTTGATCAGTTAGTGAGTTGGAAGGATTGACACACCTCTATTTGACAGTTCATATGACATTTAACACATCCTTGCAATATTTGTGAGTTCTCATTCTGTAATTTTTCTTCGTTCCCTGTTCCGTTGATATCACTTCATTTTATGGTTGTTGTTTAAGACTTTCGTAGTACTTAATACTGTACTATTACTAAGAATTATGTGTAACCTAAAATCAACTTACTTAGTCGTTGGCGGTGGGATTGGTGGTGTCACTTGTGTTGAAAATCTAGCAATATTACATCCTGAAGAGACTCTTATAATTATCACTGCTTCCTCGTTGGTCAAGAATGTGAGCAATGTTAGCTATTATGCTAAAACTATTGTGAAATTTGATATAAAGGAAACTGAAGCGAGTTCACTGCAGAAGATACATCCGAACCTAAGAATAGTATACGATTCTTTAAAACATGTAGATACAAAAAACAAACTGGCAACTACAGATGGCGGTACAGTTGTGAAATATGATGTTATGTGTATCTGCACTGGCGGTATTCCAAGGCTTATCTCAGACTCGAAGAAATGTAAAAGAATATTGGGGATCAGAGACACTGAGTCAGTTCAAGAATTTCAAGAAAAGCTTAAGAGTGGCCGTAAAATGCTCGTTGTAGGTAATGGAGGTATAGCATCAGAAATAATACATGCAACCAGAGGAATACAAAAGGTTTGGGTTGTTAGGGATGACTACATATCTGCTACATTTATAGATCCTGGAGCAGCTGAATTTTTCCAAAACACATTTAAAAACAAACCTTTAGAGATTCAGACTGAAAAACATATTATCCTGAGGAGACATGTCTTTTCCGAAGAAGACACATTGGTTTCATTAAATAAGAACTTAAAATCGGCAGCTTTAGGACCAGATTGGTATAAAAAACTGGAGGGAATAAGAAATGAAAGTGGAGAACAGGAACTTGAAATAATTTACAAAGTTGAAGTTGAATCTGTTGTAGAAGTGGTTAATAAAAAATATCCATTAGAAGTAAAATTATCAAATGGGAATATTGTACAGTGTGATTTTGTCATATCAGCAACTGGGGTTGAGCCGGCTGTCAATTTTTCATGGGATCAAGACCCAAAAATTGCCTCAGATGGTGGTTTGGCTGTTGGTGAATCTCAGGAAACAACAATTAAAGATGTTTTTGCAGCTGGAGATGTAGCTAATGCTGCATGGCCACATGCTCCTCAGTGGTTCCAGTTAAGATTGTGGACACAGGCTAGACAAATGGCTGCAATGGCTGCTAAAGCAATGCATGCGAGGATAACTGATCAGGAACCAGTTTTACAGGACTTTTGTTTTGAACTTTTTACTCATTGTACAACTCTTTTTGGATACAGAGTAGTATTACTAGGAAAATATAATGGACAAGGGTTAGGGAATAATTATGAAATACTTCTGCGCATGACACCTAACCTTGAATATATAAAATTTGTTTTACAAAATGGGAAACTACAAGGTGCAATACTTATTGGTGAAACTGATCTAGAAGAAATGTGTGAAAACTTAATTCTTGACCAAATTGATTTGACGCCATTTGGGGATGATATTTTAAATCCAGATATTGATATAGACGATTACTTTGATTAATAAAAATAGTTGGTTATAAATTTTGTACATAATAAAAACAATGTATCAAGAAATACATATTTTGTTTCTGAATTACGACCTCATCATTAGTAAATAAGGATACCGTAGGATAAGAAAAGGGAATCAAAAAACATAATCATAACTTAAGATATATTTTCAGGCCAGAACTCATACAACTCATCAACTGGCACATTCTCAACGTTTAAAAAAGTTGTACTTGAAGTTTTATGGTATTAATTAAGCTATTTTAGAAAAATATATCCAAGTGGATCCTATTTTGTATAATCTTTAAAGTGCTAGGATGTTGCAAAAAGCACAGCATTTTTTGTGCATACCATACCATCAGTCCATGGCTCACCGCCCTACATGATCCTGGGCTCTTCTCATTCAACCACCATCGGTGAAGTTCTTTAAGTTGCCGGTCCACCTGCCCAAAGGGCGTCCCACACTTTGCTTCCCGGAATGCAAGTTCTGATCTAAGTTCAGCAAGGAGCTTGATAGACGCGTTCAGCTTGGCTGGGCAGCATTTGGAAAAATGCATTGGCTCTTCTCGTCGCCTATACCACAATGCTCGCGTATATCCTGTTAGTTTTTGTGCATACTTAATGCCAATTCACTCCTGCAGGCTGTCACATGAGGGTATTTTTATGAGATTTTTATTTATTACTAATTTATTTGTCTATTTAAATGCAATGTTTAAATAGATCTTCTTGTTTTTAGATAAGAAAAATAATCATAAATAATTATCTAACCATAATATTTCTATTTAATTTGTAATAATGTATAATGTAATTTTAGGTATAATATATGTAATGTAACACTTCCTGTACCCTAGTACAGTGTTGTTAAACATTTTTTTCGTATTATGTACTACAACTTGCAATGAAATAAGAAATTAGAAAAGGTCCATGATACCTGTGTTGATGACCTCATTAGCACAGAACTGCCATTACAACCACTCCTAAGTTGCTGCTAACAGAATGAACAAATTTGCTCTAGAAAGTTGTATTTGCGGTTGTCACCAGCCAGCCGCATATTGAATAATGCGAAGATTAGCTGTAAAGGAAAATTTGTTCGAAGGAATTGTTACTATAAGTAGAGGAATCAATTTTAGGTATCCCATAGGTACATATGCTATTTTGAACGTATTTTAATAGTAGGTACCTACCGTCCGCCAAGTGTATTAGATGGTTCGATGTACGAAATAAATATGAAAAGCCGTACAAATACGAGTCATGCTCGTACATTAAGGTTTTACTTGATTAAGCTTTAGATATCTCACGCGAATGTTTTTACCTTATTTATTTCGCTCGGGTTGCACCAACCAAGGTAAACAAAGGTAGGTACCTAAACATTCGCTTTAAATAAATAACTTTAAATATAATTTAACCCTTTAAACTGTCCGAGGGCACCACTAATTTAACCCAGATTGAAGTCCTGGATATCCACTGTGATGGCGGACATTTTGGCGGGAACTCGAAAAGTAAAGTGCTAGTTTTTGTCGACTTTTTGGCGGGAATCCGAGAAATAAGTTTGTTTTTGTTTGATTATTGTTATAATTGTGTATTATGGGATTTGTGGTTTAATAGTGATAGTTTATGAACCTTCAAAGTGCCTAATGTTGCTGCATGATGTTTCTGATAATTAAATAAAAATGTTTCGTCTTCTTCCAAGGAGTCCACCTCTGTCCTCAGTAAACATATTATCAGTTATCACTTTACTGAGTGACTCCTACTTCGACGGGACTAGTTAGACAATGACATGTGAAAACAATTCCGTTTTATTGATGTGTGTGGACCAATAACATTGCCAGTGTCCAAATAAATTATATAAAAAATGAATTTATGTATGATTTGTTGAAAAGAAATGTGTATTTATGCGTTTTGTGGTTTAATAACGATAGTAAATTGTAAATAAAGTCAGTGATAGTCATATGGAACTTCAATGTTCAACTGGTAGGGAGAGAGTGCATGTGCAATCCCACAGCCGCTGGGCGCATTCCACTGGCCACATTACCCCTCTCTCACAGAAGATTACCTTGACATGTACTGCATTTCCTACTTTATCGTATTTCCCCAATGTACGTACGTGTTTCGGTAGTGAGTGAGATATTTCCCAAACCCATTTTCCCCAAGATCCCCATATTCCCAACCCTTTCTCACAATCCATTCCTTAATCTGCCAAGGTAAGCAGCTCATCTGAGGGCGTGCCAACGTTTGTCATTGTGGACTGATGTTGGCAAGTATCGTGGATGTCTATGGGCGACAGTATCCACTTACCATCAGGTGGACTGTATGCTCGTCCAGGGCCCTTTTTCTATAAAAAAAAAAGTGTTTTTTTTGTGTAATGTTGGTGATAATCAAAGAACTGCGTTTTTCGTGTGCTTCCAAGGAACTAATGTCCTCAGTAAACCTCTATTATATTACTTTACTGAGTGATTCCTGACTTACTTCGATGGGATTGGACATATTGAGTGGATATTTATTTATTTAACAATTAGCGACCCGCCCTCGCTTCGCTTCGGTTAATAACATTTTTTTTTTTCAAAATTTCAAAACTAAGTAGCCTATGTTACTCAGGGATAATGTAGCATTCTAATGGTGAAAGAATCTTTGAATCGGTCCAGTAGTTTTTGAGTTTATTCGTTACAAAAATACAAATATTTGTTCTTTATAATATTAGTATGATTACTGTACACACTTAGCATGAAATAAATAAAAAGGAAAAAAAGATATACAAAAGGCAAACTTATCTCCGGAGATTTCTTCCAATACACCTGGGAAAGTTAACTAAAGTTCAAGACAGAAGGGCGGGTGTAGTAATGCATGGTGTAGTCTATTAGTACGTTTTAGATTTTGAAATTGTTTATTACTAGAAAACTTCGCACGGGTAGAATGAGCAAAATGCACCATTGCCATTTATGAAAAAAAAAACTGTCATGGCTGTCATTCGTTTGTGATTGTATTTATCGTGAACGTTGTCTTTTTTCCTCCCCAGTTTTTTGCTGATACCTTACTGATACTGATTGAGTCTTTATCGAGTTAAGTTTGTAGATAGTTAGCTATTCTATATATTTTTGTGTCTAACCTACGTCGTGTCCGCAAAATACATATTGAGTGAATGTTAAATCTCTAGCAGTTTATTTTCTAATTAGTGTTTTTCTTTGTCACATCTGATTCGTCGACGATCAAAAATGCCTATTTTATTTAGTGTAGTGGCACGGGGCACAGTTGTGTTAGCAAAATATGCATCCTTGGCTGGTAATTTTACGGAGGTCACCGAACAAATCCTGTCGAAAATTCCACCCCACGACGATAAGTTGACGTATTCTCACGGAAATTATCTATTTCATTACATCGCAGAAAATAAGTTGGTTTATTTTTGCATTACAGATGATGTAAGTATAATATAAATATTATTGGAATGTTTTACATAAAACCAAACAGGAGTTTTTATTTATTTATATCTATACATATAATAAAATTGTAACAGGCCGTTGTCTGTACATTATAGATATTGAAAAAAAACTAATATGGGGGTCTTTATTAGAGCAACAGAAGCCAAAACAACAGTTTTTAGAAATTTTGTCTGTCATCGTACATGTCATGTCTGTATGTACGCATCACGCAAAAACTTTTTTTTTTTTTTTTTAAATTCCCTGCTATCTGCCATCGGCTGTCAGCCATAATCAGATGTTTTCAGGTGGTTGGGATAAAGGTAGGTGCGATTCCATCAAACAGCACCACATACATAGATAGAGACTATTCAGTTAGTTTCTCTGGTCTAAGTCCAATATTTGTTTTCTCTTCAGGCGTTTTACATCTTCCTGTGCATTTAACAGACTCTTAGCCAGTTTGTTTGTATACGCAAAAACTAATGCATGGAATTGAATGCAGTTTTCACCGATGTATTGCTAGAGGTCTAACTTAAAATATAGGCTCCATTTTACTGCAGGAAAATATCTTATTCCGATTGTTTTAAATTTAATAAACCGAAGTGAAGTGAGGGCGGGTCGCTAGTATGTAATAAAACAATCAAACATAATTGTAATGACTGCAGCAATTCTTCAATGTGTTCCAAGAATAACATACCATTGAAGTACAACTAATAATAAGAGTGATTGAATTTAATAAAGTTGAAGATTATAGCTGATATAGTTTTTGAAACTCACGACCGACCCGCATGTCTCCTTTGTTTGTTGTGTGGTCTATCTGTATAAGTGAAAGAGACCTCATGTCCTTCACAATATACCTTTAAGTACATTGGCACAAAATTTATATATATTATATACAATATTATAAATATTTTTCCAAAAACAATGGTGACACACGCCCATGACTCGCAAGACCAATACTTTATTAAAAAGATTTGTTTAATATAAATTTGACAGATATGGGTCCAGTTATATTGTATTATAATGTAATTAGACTACTGTTTTTCTATATTCCAGAAATTCCAACGTTCGAGAGCATTCCTTTTTCTCAATGAGATTAAGAGGAGATTTACAACAGCATTTGGAGATACAGCACAGACCGCCATCCCTTATGCCATGAATAGTGAATTCGCCCGGGTCCTTGCCACGGAGATGAAGCATTACAGTGAATCAAAGGACCTGGACACAATATCTAGAGTTCATGGAGAACTGGACGAACTGAAGAACATCATGGTTAAAAATATTGGTAAATACCTACAGTAACATTTATATTTTTTGTATTTTTTTTGACAAACAAACAAAACATAGTTTTTGTAAGCAAAAACCAACAAAGGGTTATAACAAACAAACCCTGAGGAACTATGTCCACTCTATAAGTGCGGATGCTCCAACCTACTTGGCCACTATAGCATTTTTAAGGCTATTAATCCCCCATGTACACGACATTTTACATGAGAAAGCTCATAGCCAGCAGTGGATGATAAAAAAGAGCTGGTTTAAGTAACATTTATATTTTTGTATTATTTCTCTATCACAAAATTGCTGATGACAATTACAAAGTAACAAACGATATACTTTGCCTTTCAAATAAGATACTTCCTTATATGTATTGTAGGCTAATCAGTGTAAAATTACACTAGTAAATATAGAATAAATTTCTGGTTTTGATAACAATTGAATTTACATTGTATTGGAAAAACAGTTGGAATATCAATGTCCTTATCTTTATTATTGAAATGTGTGGAGTAGAACTTGTATGTTGATAATGTAATTGACCGATATTTATAATCTACACTTATTACTAATTTACATATGATTTCTCTTAATGAGTTCATTATTTTCAATATTCAGTTAATTATCAATATGTTTACGAACCAAACAGAGGAGACCAGGAAACAATATCCCTTAGTGTAAATAAAATGTATGATTTTAGTTACCTTCTAATTAGTTGTAAATGTAGTTGGTATAATCAGCAAATTTATTGAATGTGTAGTGTTTCTGTCAATTATAATTGAGTTTTTTGGCTAATAATAAAATTTATTATATAAATTAACAATATTTGTATGCACTGACTAAGTTCTAAAACATGTGATAATCACTTTGACAATCTAAATTTGGTGCATCCTTTTCTATCTTTATAATCCAAAAAGATATGTAGATTGATTTGGCCTGTCAAAGA
Source organism: Sesia bembeciformis (assembly GCA_943735995.1). Classification (NCBI taxonomy): domain Eukaryota; kingdom Metazoa; phylum Arthropoda; class Insecta; order Lepidoptera; family Sesiidae; genus Sesia; species Sesia bembeciformis. The sequence goes on along the minus strand of OX031029.1, from coordinate 6,844,601 downwards.
TTTGGCAGAGCATTAATCACACATTTTCTAAAGTAGCCATAATATAAAAAAAAACAATATGCATAAATATATGATAATACAAGTAGAAAAATGCAAGTAGATTGGGCAAAACAGATTGCATTTAACTATAAAATTGTAATGTCAAGCATCAGATTTCAAAAATGCTATACAACTGATGTATTAACATGTTTAAAATGCTCACTAAATTGAATTCATAGTTTTTATTAGCTAGACCTTGAATTTTCTGTAATTTCTAGTAACATATTGTTAGTTACAAGGTTATAACCAGTAAATTGCCTTGCATTAAAAATAAGGTATAATGAGATGTTAATGGTTGTAGTTAACAAACAATTGGGATGCGAACCATGATAAGTGTATTGTAAAGCAATATACATTTAGAAACAGCATTGCAACATAATTATAATGATTTTCAAATGTTATCAAATTTTAGGGTAAAAAATGGTTCTACAAATAAAACGTGACTGTATTCTAACTCCAAAAATCTCTAAATTTAATTATTAGTTCAAAATCTAGATTTCCCTAATTAATTATTTTTCTGATACATTTACAGACAGTATGGCGATGCGTGGTGAGAAATTGGAGTTGCTGGTGAACAAAGCTGATAATTTGGTTACAAATGTAAGTAATATATAAATGATACCCTAACTAAACTTATATTCTAATAAGTAATTGAAATCGGAGCTAAATAATTAAATTGGAGCATACTTTTTGTGTCGAGAGTTGCCCGCTAAGCCTACTATATTAGAGTGAGTCATCATCACTTGAATTCATACAAACAAAATATTTTTGTCAAAATCTAATATTTTGTATGCAATTAGACAATTCTAAGGTCTTTTTTTAACTTAGGAGTTGTTTGAACTTAGCCTCTACGCAGACCATATAAGGTGCCTGTAAACATGTACAATTAAATGATTCTAAAACTATTCTTGACTTAGAGAAACAGAAATCTAAGCATTTTTATTTCGGAATGGCTAAATTATTGTGGCCCCAATGGATAGTTTGCGTGGAATGATGCCGTGATATGATAACAAAATTTGAAGCAGGGTCGTCTCGACGCGTTTACGACATTTTCACAGGTGACGAATCTTGTATCTACCACTATGATCCAGAAATTAAGCATCAATCTACTGTTTGACTGTATCAAAGTGAACCAACACTACTAAAGTGAAAAGAGCCAGAAGCATGGGATTTTTTTTATTTAACAAGCTATCTGATATCTGTATCTTTACGAAATGAAAGCAACGTTAACGTAGAATGAGACGTAGCCACGTGCATGGCGAACGTTTTTGCTGCAGTGAGTAACAACCGTCCAAACAGGACTCCGAGGACTGCTGCTGCACCAAGACAGACAAGACACTCGCTCACTCAGTGCTTTCTCAAATTTTGCCCAAAATTAAATTCCAACTATAAGTTTCCGTCGTCGTAAGACATGGCTACGTTCGAAGAGGTTGTGAAACAGTGGAAAATATGTTTTCAAAATTGGTTCAGACGCATAAAACTTTGTATAGATGCAAGTGAGGAGTACTTTAAGAAAATGTAATGAAAAAATTGGAACCCATAGAACATTTTGTTTCGTTTTCGCAAAACTTTGTAGTTTTTCACGTATATCATTATTCTACACGCACCCCCCGACTCCTGAGCCCCGAACGCTCGCCGCCTAGGCGCCCGGTAATGAGCGCTACGAACATTTTAGACAGTACAACGAAACCTTATACGTTTGTAACTTTTGATTTCTTCTTTCAAAAAAAATAAATTTTCATTAGAACGGTTTTATAGTTGACATGTTTCAGGTTTTACTTTATTTCGGTGACAGGTATATAGAAATAAACTAAAATTAATTAAACAAGTTTGAATATTTACTGCATACACTAACTGGTTTGTCTGTTTTGTTTTATGAATTACTCCACTATTTTGACAATTTAGTATCAGATTTCAAGCGATCCAGGTCAGATTCATTTATTTTGTAATTTATGTTTTGTTACCTGTTCTTGCGAAATAAATGAATATGAATATGAAGAAAATAAATTTGTATTTGAATAATCTACATATCTACTGTTATATCTACACTAACACCATTATTATTTATTATTATATCTGCACTAACAATAAACAATCCCTTTGCTCAGATAACATCGCATTATAATTTATCAACATAAAATAATAATTTATTTTTTACAGTCAGTGTCATACCGCGGCTCTGCTCGAACCCTTCAGCGCTCACTATTTTGGAAGAACATCAAGATGTACGTGATTTTGATCCTTATCGCCGCCATTGCTGTATACTTGATCGGGGCGATGGCTTGCGGCGGTCTCGCATGGAAATCTTGCGTTGGTTAATAATTTTACTACATACTGTCATATTATTGTTATTATAAAGTTTCCATTTTATTTAACTGCAATGCTTGCATTTAACATAAGTTGGCCTTTCGGAAGTTACAATACTGTAAAATGTTCTGTTTTTCTCACTTCGTCCTATTCCCCAATAAATGCAATAATGCTCAACATTTCATGGGTGGGGCCACGGAAATGTTGAGTAATTATTGCTTTCGATTGTTTTGGAAGAACAGACAGCAATAAATACAGTTCCAATAAGTTAGATCTCTAAATCCAATAAAAAAATCACCTGTACGTTTAGAAATTTTAATGTCAATTTGAAACGTAACTTGGAAGTGCTCAACATTATCATTGGCCAACTGTACGTCTTTCGATAGTGTGATATATGCCAGAGCCCATTCCTGATCCCAATCTGAATGGCTAATTTTTGTTAATTTTATACATGGGTTGACTCAAATAATTGTATTAAATAAGCATTTAGTTTCAATTAGCAAGAATTGGTTTGAAAATTGAATTTAAATATAAATTCATTAATCATGTAACGAAATTAATATTAATTTTTGAATTGTCTCAATTTTATCTTGAACAGGCATTTTATTAGCATAGCTTGCAGTTTTATATAATGTCAGCACATCACACTTTATCCGTATCGTTTCGCAAAATTATTATATAAAATTCTTCTTCCATCCTCTTAAACATTGTATTATTTTTTCTATAACAAGCTTTTTAATTTCAAACCAGTTTGTGATCCTTTGTACAAGAAAATAACAAGTGACTATAAAAATCATTAAATTATGAAACGTTTATGGGTAAGGGTGTATATCTCATGTAAAATTTTCAGCTTCAAATTGTCGGCTCATTTTTAATATATTACAATTAATATGCATAATTACTGATCGATACATTTGTGATAATTCCATTAAACGATTTACAGTGAATATGTCAGTAAATTAATAGATATTCTGTTTAGATTTCATTTATATTCAAGTTAATTTGGAAACAATTGATAATCAGTGAAAAATATAATATACTACTTTTCTCATAACAGATTTTAACCTTTACGTGAAAATCTGGAACAAGCTCACTGCGAATCATTGCTAATTGTAGTAACAGAGGTATTTGTAAATTATTCATCTTGTAGCGTCATGATAAGGCCATTTAGAATTGTTTTAGATTACACAGAGTATATTCCAACAAGGCTTTAAATGAACGCGCCGAGAACAAGGAACTAACGCCGACTATCTTGAAACGATAGCCTATTGATAGATACACAAACATATGTGTTGCCGTGTAATAAATTTTAAATTATACCGTTTTGGTATTAATGTAACTAGTCCTGTCTGTATTTAAATTTCCTGTTCTTTTTAATGGCAATAATATTTGACCTGTTAAACAATTTCATCCCATTCGGTCATAATGTTTATATTGTTAATTATAAATCTTGGTTTGTTACTATAAATCCCTCTGAAATATGCAAGTGCGCCAACACTTATGTAATTGTCACGTTCATTCAGATCTTTGTCGGACTATGTAACGTAAGATTTTTTTTTATGTAACCTGAGCACCAAATTAATATTTTTTTATAGTTAAGTTCTAGGTTAATCCTTCTGACAATACATAACCGGTTTATTATCCAAATTTTTGTGTAGGTGCATTTTTTGCAGAGGTGAAATAACATCTATACATATAATAAAATTGTAACAGGCCGATGTCTGTACATTATAGATATTGAAAAAAAACTAATATGGGGGGGGGGGGGTCTTTATTAGAGCAACAGAAGCCAAAACAACAGTTTTTAGAAATTTTGTCTGTCTGTCTGTATGTTTGTACACGCATCACGCAAAAACTACTACATGGAATTGAATGCAGTTTTCACCGATGTATTGCTAGAGGTCTAACTTAAAATATAGGCTCCATTTTACCGCAGGAAAATATCTTATTCCGATTGTTTTAAATTTAATAAACCGAAGCGAAGTGAGGGCGGGTCGCTAGTCGATAATAAAATTAAATAATTTTTCGGTAATATATGAAGCAAAATTGGATAACCATGAGAACGGTAGCCGTGATAATGATTCAGTAAATTTTGTCCAATTAACTAATGTATTGCCGACTGTGATATTTGGGGCTGGAAATATTTATGGATTTAGTATATCAGACTATATCGGTTCCGCCGAGTATCGGATCGTTACCACTCAATCAATTATTCTCTCAATCGTTCACTTTTAGAGGTGATGTAGCTCCGTAGAGCTTGCGGTAGTGGCTTTGTTATCACTTAGTCGCTTTGTTATCACTTATCCACGGGAAGAGATAGAGTAGAGTATACTAGTAGAATTGTGGAATAACAACGATAACTGACAGTCTGATGAAAAATCCAACATGTATTCCAATCGTTAAAGCTTTTAATCCATTTAGGAATGAAACTGAGTTTTTTTTTTCAAATTTACACCGTGGTAAGCCACATGGCTCCTTAACTCTTCTGAAATTTTGCGCAAATGATGAACGAATCTACCAGTGGGCCAGCGATGCGAAACTGTTTTTGTCGTGCAAGGTGTCCGCATGGAAAGTCCATTTTGTTGTAGTAGTTTATATTCATAAGACTATTACAACTTATTTTAGTAAAAACTGTACATACAAGACATTTTCTTCATTGTTACATCATAACACACAAGAGAGAATGGTGGGAACAGTGTTGTCAAAAAGATTAAATACAGACGGCCAAGGCAAATTATCATTACAACGCCAATATTTCAACAGTTTTTACTGTCAATAGCGAAGAAACCTTCGTACTCTCTATTGAATCAGAGTTGATAATAAACCCTTAGTAGTAGTATTATCAAGTCGACGATATACTTGGGTATTGGCAGTGGTTACCAACTGATAAGTGGCTGGTAATCCAGTTTCTTTTCTTCAACTGCAAATTCCATAAAGTGGAACATAAATGTTAAAAAATCAGTTAATTAATTGTTGTATTATAAATCCTGTAATCAATAATAAATAATTAAGGTAGAATTTATAGTAATAAATTACAACACACGAAACATTCACATTACATTCATATTAACATAAAATAATATCCCCTTACAATAATATTATTCTATTAATTATAATTATATATGAGTATTATAATTTATGTTATCTAATAATTACACGCTGAACATTGAATATTATTTGAAGATTTATTATGTTAACGAATGTATTCCAAATTGTATGTGTGTCCATTTAATGTTATCTTTCTATTAGAGACGGGACATTTGCACGACTTAAAAATGCAATTTTTTTGGATTTATTTTAAATGGTTGGGAGTTGTGAATCATGCTCCCTTTTACTGTTCCAAACTAAAAGGATTGTTTTAAATAAAGACTATAAATATTGTGATATCAAATATATTTAAGTATATGTCATTCGTTTACATATGAATGATAGATGTATGTGAATAAACTCTTTATAGGTATTACTAATATCATTGTTTTAATTCGCTTCTACAACATACAGCAAGAAGGCAAATAACAAGTCTTGTTATAGATATAACTAGTCTTGACTACTTGATGTCAAGTACTACCTACCTACTTGACTATTGGACGATGTAAAACTGGTTTTATTTGTCTTGTTCTTGTTGTTCTGTGACTTTTTCAATTGTTATAGTAATCCGATTGTCAATCTGTCTACTATGACAATTGAAATGGACACAGAACAACAAAAACAATACAAATAAAACAAGTTTTTAATAGCGTGCAGTAGTCAAGTACTTGGAAGACAATTTTTCGCTATAACATGCAATATCCACGGTTCGTTAATCGGAGCCCAGGAAGTTTGCATTTCAATGAGGACATGCCAATGTCAGGAACGTATCCCGAATATCGCGTTAGTCCTTGGGAGCGTGTCAGATTGATCCCGGTGGAGGGTGCATCCCCGCCCTTCCCGCGCTCGGGCGCGCGGTGCCTCCGCTCCGCAATCGCGCGCCAACCATAGCCGCGGGAGGGCGCCGCTATCGCCCGTCGCGGCCCAAACGCACGTGCTACTACAAAACTACTGTATGTGTGTGTGAGTGATGAATAATTCCGTGTCAATACTCGCCGGTGCGATGCCGTGCCTAGCGTAGGAATATTATCTGTCGTGTGTACGTACGAGCATGTATGTTCTTGGACGTTATTGTTGTTCCCGAGGGGGAGACGATTAATATCGCTTATGGATGTGGTATTAATATTAATGTTTCCCATTCATGGTTTATCTATATCAGCCCACGCCCGATGGTTAGCAATGTTACTTGCGATTTGTTTAGGTTTGACATTTTATTCTTGTTAGATTCTGATTATTAGCATGTTTCTAAAAAATCTCAATGATATAGATATTAGTGTTTTAGTTAGATTAAGCTGATTTTCATTTAATATACTTGAAGAACCGTTTTATTTGATTGGGTAGTATTTAAATAAGTATTCATTCATATTCGTGTCCAAAATGAGAAATCAGTATTGAAACCCGCGATACATATTAATTTAATGAAAAGGAAGTATTTAATAAAGCGACAATAGTATCAGTGATTTATTGTTTAATGCTATCGCTTTGTCGGTCAGTTAACATTGAATATAAACTCAATACAGGCATGGTCAGTTAGATATAGGTAACGAATGTAGAAAATTTAAGGTACATATGTGTGTGTATTGTATGTTCTTAAAAGCGGACGAGTGTGTGTGATCCGTGGCCGGTTATTAACGCCACAGGAAGCGGCGTCGATTTTAGGGAAGGTTAGGCTACGAATGGTTCACAGGTCATTGTTCTTTTTTACGTCGTTACGCTCATTTGGAGCTGCGACAAGATTTATCACTATTGTTTCGGCGTAAGCGCCTTTTTTTGTTCTATACCAACATGAGAACATCTGTTTTCGTCGCTTTGAACTTTAACAGAACAGGAAGCTTGTTTAGATGCCAAGGAATCTATTATTAATTAGGTGCTTTAATGAGCTATCCCTCCGGAATCTCGGGGTTATGCAAAAGTATTTGATAAAGTGCACAAACGACGCCCTAATTTCATTCAAATTCCGTTTTAATCCAGATGATAGCAGCAAAATGGGTTAACCTTGTGAAGCTCCACAAAGACAGTTCCCGCTTCAAAATGACTCGTAAAGAAGTGAAAAACGGACCTAATCTCGAATAATAGACGCATGATAATTTAGTGACACGATGAAATAGTGCCATATAAAAATGGATGACAGCTCTCCGGATTTGTCGCTTAAGCTGCGGCGCGGCTCAAGCGACTCGAGGGAGTCGTTTTACATGGATTTCGCTCAAGGAATCGATTCTGATATAGAGGAAGTAACGACCATCGAGCGAGTGATCCCTGAACATCCTGGAGGGAGAGCGGAGGGGGACTCGGATACCCTAGCGACCCCTTCGGGACTTGAAGAAAGCAAGGAGCTGCCGCAGTGGTAAGTTTTACAAACACCTTAAAACGCTACCAACTAACCCAAAGGTTAGTTAATAGAAAATACTTTTAAAATATTTTTAACGGTAATGTATTTTTTTTTAATAATAATTGATCTTGACAAATGGCATCGCAGAAGAGAGAACGAAGAAATTCCCAAAATTGAGAGGCGGTTTGATTTTCATAGGAATTCTTCAGTCTGTAACAGGCTTTAGCGAGTCGAGAGCTTTATTAAGATGAACTTTCATTCATAAACATGTATGTTTAACATTGGCCATCTCCTAATCCAGATACACCCGATCGCGTTATCCACGCCTATGAATTACCGTACCTCTAATTGCATACTTTATTACGAGATAAATACGAAACTTTATGAACATCTCACGAGTCAGTGCAGAGAAATATATGGAGCTGTTATTTTCCCTTGAAAAACCAATGACATTTTATCTTTACTGACCAAGTCACTATATTGCTAGATAATCGTATTACATTTTTTCTACTTAGGTCTTATATATTTATTTATGTATATTTACGTACTAGATAATTATAATAAGTGTCTATATTGTGTAACGTAACTTTATATTGCTTTTAAGCCATATTCACATTATATCTTAAAAAATCAACAGGTGGACCAAACGGATCCTTGGGGGGTTCGCACGACCTATCAGAAAATACAAACTAAATTTAAATCAAACTGACAGTTTAAAAGTTTTGGACATTTTTCATCAAGCAAACGTTGTCCTGTAGAATCAGTTCAATTTTTACCTGTGATATGTGACATACATCCACATGTACAATTTCTCTGCCTTCAGATCGAAATCTTTTAATCAAAACTTTTAATCTAAGTGTTTTATCCATTTCAATCTTACATCTTCCTTTTCCATCAAATCTTTCCTATTGTTAGTTTTAGTGAACCGAAAACCCAGCTGACGAAGAATTTTTCGTAATGTTCTCTCGCATCCTTTGAAAACAATGGCTTCTATTAATTTCAGTTTTAAAGACTTTAGTTTTAAGTCGGCACTTGTTTAAACCTCAAATGAAAATTATGCACCTTTCTTCTTACAACAGAAGTCAAAATCGTCAAGATTCAATAAAAGATTGTTTTTCGGTCTACCTTGTTTTAGAGTTTCTGATTTATTTCGCTGTTTCTGATGAATTCGAGCTGTCGTCAAGAGCTCTTACAATTTTACGGATACTTGTACGGGAAAGACCACTTACACCAAGAACTTTTTGTTCCTATCTTGTTAAAATAGGTTTTCGCGCGCGTATTTTTTAATTTTGTTCGTTCAGTTAAAAAATAAAAAGGTATATATTAAAAATATTTTAACCGTCTTGTTTATTTATGGGTTCTCCTTGTCTTGAATTCTTCTGCATCTTTATGAAAGCGACTCCTATAGTTGACTGTAGTGGATAATAATGTGTCTTCTTAAGGCGCTAGTGAGGGATTTTGACATCCACCACATCATTACATTGACAGGATATCTTTTTGAAAATAAAAAGGTAATTAAAATGAGGTTGGTAACAGTTGACGAAAGCAAATATTATATCTACGTATAAAATTTATTGTTTTGAAAACAAATACTTATTTTGGGGTATTAGTAACTATATACCTATTTATAAATTCGATTTTTACCAAAGATACTCGAATATTCCCGATGGCCAATGTTTTCGTCCAAGACCTGTATTAACTTTATTATGTATCCGTAAACAGCGTCGTGATTCTTGTAAAAGCCAATGCAAACTATCGAGTTTTACATGTCGGTTTACAAGTTAGATTCTGAAATCACATCGGTATAGTTACTTATTGTAAGTCGACTACATATTTAATGACATATCAAAGCCTTCGGACTTGATAAATGAACGATTAACTATTGATTTTGCTGCGTATCATGGCGAACGGCGGGATCATGCTTACAATGTAACCGCACGCAATCCAATTAAGTATTGAACGTAGCACAGAATTTCGCAGTGTTGTTATCCAGTTAGGTACCAGTTAAATTGATTAAAGAGTCGATAGTATATCTAGTGATGCACAGTAAATTGTTGGGGACGGTAGAGGAAATAAGTAAGTACCTACTTACGGCCATTAGCTTAACTATGTACACTTTCGAAATTTACTATGCAGGTATCCGCTGACCTCTTGTTGACACTTCTCAAAAGTTAAAATTGCAAATTAAGTATTTCCCTGATGGCTGTCCAGAATAATCACTATAATCTACAACTATAATCACTATAATCTACAACTATAATCTAACATCTATAAACTGTAGATTATAATCTGGCAAATACTCGGTCAATTTTCGTATACCTAATATTTAGAGTTATTTATTATAAACTACGACGCAGTGTACAAAGTAACCCTACCGATATGAACTGCGCCTCCATCTACACAGCACAAAGAGATCAAAACGGGACAGCGACAAATGTATGTCAGCGGCACCCGTCCGACGGGTATATCGGATCTAGTGAGCTTTCACTCCTTCCCGGGAACCCCGGGTCAGATAACAGGCCACATGTCATGGTTACATGTGAGTTTACATGACGAGGGACTAATCGTTTCTGACTATGGAGTGTCTCACTTTAGGCCCGAGGGTGTTTCTAGCACATGCCTAGAGTCGATAAATGGATCGAAATGAGTCCTGTGATATAATTAATTATTAACAATAAATTGTGACGTTTTCCGAAAAAGGTATCTCTGATATTTTTTTATTGTCGGTATGAACTTTTATGGTTAGGATTTTAAACATTCCTTATAATTTTAATTTTTAACTTAAAATTTCGTCGTTTCAAAATTTTGTTTAAATATAAACATGTTCTAACATTAATATAATACATTAAAAATTATGTTTGGGAAAATAGAATCGACAATAAGGGCTCATTTCTCAGTTAATGACACAAATTGTCCTATCAAATTCTATATAGGTACTAATTCTGTTAAAAATCAGTGACAATAAACGTCCTATCCTCTATCAAAGGCTGTTTTTGACGTATTTCTTCGTAAAAGGAGTTGAGAGTAGCGTTATAGTGAGACGTTATTCCTGTTGTTACGAATATACAATGTTAGCGTTGTTCAAATGCGCTGTCTTTCTGTAGTAGATCTCACTTTGGATTCATGAACTGATAGAAACGAATTATAATGATAGAATGAATGATGAACTGGTATCAAACTTGTCATCCTTCAGTACAAGGAAAAATCTGATCGTAATATTTTGTCTCATGATTCTGCTTGATAGATTGGACAATAATGAATCTGTTGATGGATCCCCTGTTTATTTAATTGAAATCACATTATGGAATTGAATAGTCTTAAGATATTTTATCAATCTTTTAGTGACGACTAAAATATTTCAGAATAATTTTACAAAATATTTTTAGTATTCTAATTTAATATGAATAACTTATAACGGTCATTGATTTTGGCATTAGATTCCTGTTATGTTTATCATTTAATGCTTGTAGATCTTCATACAATTTGTTGCAATCTGCCCTTTCAGTCTCCACTGCAGGACATGGACTTCCCGACGCACAGTGTCCTGTGCATGGGGGATGTTTTGACTTGAAACGCTACGTTGGCCAAACTGGTTGGCGAGTCCACTCTTTCAGAGGTGGTGTAGTTCCTCAGCGCACGTGGTAGCGGCTTTGTTATCCCTTAGTCGCCTTCTCCGACTTCCACGGTAAGAGATGCGGGTTGTGCTATACTATAATCGGCCGACACCACACAGCACATACCGTAAAACTTCATTATAAGTAATATTGACAAATAGGTACTTATATTTAGCTCTGTGACGAAATTTGATTCGTTCCACTCAGATTCTGAGTAAGTAATATCAAGATAAATGACTAATCCCAGAAAGAAGTATGACGATGATTCATTTAAGGGAAAATAATAGGACCGACTTTCATGGGATTCTAATAATAACGCGTAGTTTAGTTGGAAGCCGTCAAATATTTACATACTTTCCAGTATTTTTGTTATGCAACATAGAAACTGCACAGAGTAGGTACTGCATGTGGAAAAATGGGTCTACGAGAGCTTTGAAAGTTCTTCTTGTGTTTTAATTATATGTAATAAAATTGCAAAGTAACACAACGACATGTTAATGAAGTAAAAATTAAATTAAAGTATTATTTCCGTGTGCGGTAAACACCCCTCGTTAAATAACGACTCGTAACTCGTTTCAAGAAAGATTTATAGAATTGTGATTGTTCCTAGATAGTGTGTGATGTGATGAGTTTAACAAAAAGATACGTAAGTACATATCCTACATTGTACGCTAATTGAAACTTTAATTAAACCAAATTTGAAACCAATTGGGCACTTGGGGTCCATTTTTGTTTGTGAGCTAGCGCTGGCGATGACCTGCTGTTTTATCTTTTTCAAAGAAAAAAACGTTTATAACGGGCTTTGAACAATCTTGTTTAACATATTGGCGAAGTTCGTATTAGTACTAAATAGCCAAAGATAATCATTCATCAATAAAGCATAGTCTTTACATTTTCGTGGAAACGCGAAATTCTTTCATTGCTCTATTGTAGGAACGAAATAAAAATATGAAACAGACCACCATTGATCTTTCAGCGTTCACTAAAACCCGTTACTAAGATTTACGAGAGCTCCCAATGACTTTTTAACGACTGACGTTTCAATTCAACGCAATATTTCTTTCGCTGCGTAACAATCATTTGGGAAGGCTTTATTACAAGTCATTTTATTTATATTGCTTTTTTAATTTACATTGAAAAGCTGGGAATTTCAATTTTACATTCAAGTTAGTCGTGGGTATTCACGACTCCTCGTAGTGTTTCGGCTCACTTAATCCGGCTCCGCTCGCGGATCTGACTCCACTTAACGATTCCTTGACTCCTTTGATTCACCTACTTTGTATTTTATAAGAGCGTGAGAGCGACTCATTTGCTTTGCATCATGTTCGTTCATGTAGCTCAGCAATCCAAAAATGAAAGGAATAAATAATTCGGAGTCGATAACAGTTAGCCGGAATCATTTAGTTTCGGTTTCGCTCGCGGTTTCGGATCCTTTGTTTCATTGAATCCGCAGTTACCCATCGCTAATCCAAGTGCCCTCACTCGGCACTCCACACTTTCATCTCAAGCCGTGATTATTTAAAACATTTTTAGGTATATAGCCTAGGTATATAAACTTCGTTTGATATAAGGTATTTATTCTATTTTAGGTAATGTTAACTGTACCTGCGACTTTGTTGGCGTGAACTTTAGAGTATCGTAACCACCCTTTTTGGCATCCGCTGCTGGTTGCCTCCTCATGTACATTCTCCTGCGAATGAGGAATGTATGGTTTTAAAGCGCCACACTGGTCAATCCAAGCGGGTTGGCAAGTCTGCTCTTTTAGAGGTGGTGTAGTTTCTAAGCGCACGTGGTAGCGGCTTTGTTATCCCTTAGTCGCCTTTCACGACATCCACGGGAGCTATTCTAAAATCGGCCGACACCACATGGAGCTTTAGAATATTTGGGGTTAATTTATTGCATCATTAACATTATCAACAAAGAGGTCTAAACTAGTGGGAACCCACTCTTCGTAGACAATTGCTGCGAAAACTGTTGTTTGTTTCGCATATTGTCGCGTACCATTCTATCCTATTACACTCCATTCCATCCCATCCTATAATCACGCACACCATCACATACCATCGATTAATATACCTCCTCCTCCCAAAGACGATGGAATCACAAATTTAAACCTACCTGGATACATGATAATGTACCCACTTTTTTATTGACAAAAACTCTATAAATACTCTTAAGTAAATAGATATTTATCGTTCAGTAATGGGCTCAAAATTAAGGTTGGTATTTACATATCACTCTCCTAAAATGAAAAGCGTAACCCCAAGGGCTGTATTTAAAGTAAGGAAAATGCCTGTTTAGTTGTAATGACTTTGCAAAAAGGAGGTACAGGGTAAGTAGGTATATATGTAGTAATTGTAATACAAAAGTTTTTGGCATTTTTTTCCCACATTGTAACAAGTAACAGTCGTATTAGAATGACATTGGAATATATTAATAAAACGTTTATCTATCACGTTCTGTAATCTGTAATGGACAGGCTGGCTCATCATGGTTATTACAGGGTCAAATAATAATACTGATTCTCTATAATTAAAACTAACAGCTTCTACGATTATTTTCTGAACTTGATATATTTCCCAAAAAATACAAAATAAAGGTCCCTGGGTGGGCCTAGTGAGGCCCCGGTGTGTCTTCAGTTGTTTTTCACAGCCCGCGCTGTTTGGCCTGGCGTTATCCGCGGCCCGCGGTCGCTCCGCGCGGGCAACGGTTTACGGTTCTCGTTCTTGTTTATTTAGAGTCCTTTGTACGGCGGTGTCCGAGGACACCACCAAGTTGCGCGAGTATGCTCTGCTGTCAGGCGGGCGGGTGTGGTGCGGTGCCAAGTCCTTGATGTGTGCCATGTGCGAGCGGTCCGCGCGCGTGAACATCTTGGTGGCTAGGCGGCCGACGAATTGTCCAGGGTCTCGATCCCGAGATCCAATGCGATGGTCGCATTCTTCACATAGCGTGGCGAGTCGACTAGAGGGTACGTAGGGATTGTGACTGCTGAACACGAAGTAGTTTCTTATTGGTTTCGCTGACGAGGGCATACCACGCCGGCGCGGCTGCGTATGTGAGGAGAGATCTAATATATGTTTTGTAGACCCCGAGCTTTGAGCGTAGAGGGAGACAGGAGGAGAGCACAGCGCAGATGGTTCTACGCGACTCTGGCTCCGGCAACCACGTTCTTCACGTGTTTGGTCATTGTAAGTCTTCTGTCCATGGTCATCTTCAGGTATTTGATTGAGGGCGACCATTCGATGTTTTGGCCTTGTAGTCGGAGTAGTGGCGGGGGGTCACGCGTACCTCCGGTTATTAATGCTTGGGTCTTCTGTACGTTCACCGACAACCGCCATTTGCCAGCCAGGGCGGGAGGGAGTCGAGGGCTCGCTCCATTTTCTTTGCAGCGAAGGCGGCGTTTTTTATATTCGATTGTCGATACGCAGGTTTATACAACGTTGCGTATTTCTTGAATTTTAAGATGCCGTACAACAAAAATTGTTAGTTTTCATTAAAAAAAATCAGTCTTAAGAGGATGCAGGTGTTTATTATTTTATCCTTTATATCTAGATATGTGATGTTTATGATGGTGTAGCATCATTGAATAATGATGTCAGTTATACAATTTATGCACATATAGACTTGCTGATATAATGATTTTAAAATCGGGATTCAAGCAAACGAACTCGCGTGCAAATGCTTGTTATTTTATATTCGGCCTTCCAGTATAGTAGCAAATGCTTCTTCAACTATTTGTGGCTAGCTTATGAATCATTGAAGCTTCCCTAATAGTTTCCTCGTCTGTAACTAGTGGGTTAGGATGAATGCGCGGTTTCTGTAGGAATACCAACTAAAACTGGAGATTTGTCAGCAAAGTTACACAGCGAATGGAATAACTCGAAGTATTACGTTTCTCTAGTTTAAACAAGGTATGAAGTATAAATAAAGTTGAACTATAAAATTAGAATAACTTTTGTAGTTAAATATACATACTTAACTATATTCAGATCATTTCTTCAACGTTACCTACTAGTTTCCTAGTTCTATAATTTTAATAGCCTTCTACGAGTTAACTAGTACTTAACACTCGTTAAACTTTGTCAAACGAGTGAATATCTAAGAATTTAATTCTAGAGCTAAACTTAAAGCACTAAAAACGTTAAAAGTACATCGTTTTAATACTTCAGCGGTTTTAATATGCAGCTTCAGTTTTCTGCATATATTTTTTTATTATTGGGTCTTTTTTCTTTTTTATTTTAAAGCTATGAAATAAAATAGTAGTATTCAAGAGTTATTAATGGTTTTTCCAATAGTCATTAAATTAAATTTTCCTGCTATTGGTATTATGTAGCCTAAATATGGCTAGTTTTTTTTACCTAATATCATTTATCTATGTAACTTCCATCGAGTAAATATTTTTTTTTTCTGTTTAAGGTTATCTTTTGTGACAGAGATATGACGATAAATTATCGATTATAATTAATCAATTGTCGATTTAAGGATTTACCTAATGTGTTTTTAAACGCGGCCTCTAATTCATCTCAAAGGATTCACGTTCAAATGCATGTTAGTGGTCGATTTTACATATTTTTAATTTAAAGCAATTGTTACTTTAATAGGGTATTGACAATACTGAATATTGATAGTTTGTTTCAGTGCAAAAATTAAGTTTTTCTTCCCGACTTTTATTTTTTCATGAGGTAATTGTCGTCGGAAGTGATCCTAGGGATGTCTGGTGCTTGTATTTGTATTTTTATTATTATCGCATCATTGTAGCCTTAGTGGAACCACTGCTTAACCTTATGTAGGTGTAACGTAGTGTAGTGTTGGCGCAGTTTAGACAAGCGAGTGACAATTAGTCACTGCTACACCCTGGCGGTAAAGTTCATGCCGACCGCGCTATAGGCGTGTCGTAGGGTCTCTAAAGTACCTTTGAATGTACTATATAGATGTCATTAGATGCATTCATACTGTGGCAACCAGCAACTATTACTCTGACTCCTTTGATTTTGATTTTTTATAAATGGAATGGAATAACTAGCCTTACTTGGTGATGCAATACTCGGGCCGTCTTTTGATCTTGAGAATTTATAGCAATTAGAATCACAGTAAAAATAAATCAAAGTTAATTATTTCAGTTCATTAGAATAGCGGTTTCTTTGTATTTAAATATTCTTTCAAGATTCGCGATCAGGAAAAGTGTCTTTCACTTTTCCTGATCGTGAAAATTGTAGGTAAATATTAATAAAAAACATAAAACGTAAATTGATCTATCGAATCTTGCTTGCAAATATCCATCCATATTTCCGGAACAGTAACTGTTTCCACAGTTTGTTTCCAAAAATAAGTGTATAAATGCCTATGTAGGTATATTAGCTGGGCACACAAGCTGTATGTAAACACTCGAGAGCGACATGCCACGCTAATTTCACGCTACTTCGATGAGGCGAGAACCAACCAAATTAAACTAACACTACCATCACTGCATAATGCTGAAGGTCCACTAGCTAGGCTATACTATACGCTAAAGTAGTTTTTTTATTTACACTATGGCTATACAACCCAAGATTCCTTGATGCGGAATTATGATACATCGAGAGGTGGTATTAGGACGATGTGGGATCTGATACTTGCGATGTAAGATTCTGATATATGCGTTGCGGGATAAGATGTTGCGGAATTTTGATAAACGATACGGGATTCTGATTTATACTTTATGGGATTGAATGAAGTGGGTTTCTGATACATGCGTTGTGAGATTATACGTTGCGGAATTCTGATAAACGACGCGGGGTTCTGATATATGCATAAGAAGGTAGGTAACACCTTGACACACAAAGAACATGAATAGATGGACTACGTAGACACGCTATGCCATTTCTTGCACGTGCCGCTATATTTATCTTCACTATGATTGCCTTCGTAAAGATAAATGATACGTTTTAACAAATTACAACATTGAATTTCAAGATTCCAATAAACTTGTCGAAAATTGTGTACCGAAAATGTGTGTGGATAACGATATTCCTTTATGAATGTATTTTTGCTATCCTTGTCTATCACAGCTTAACCGTTAAGTTAGATGGATGATCCATTAGATGGGCTACACAAAAAAAAATACTGAAGGAAAGATTGACTTTAAGCGATCCATTATTACAACGTATTGTAACCGTAACCTGTAACCAGCCCTTTTATCGTCAATTACTGGACATGGGCCTCCTCAAGCACATTGTTTTGTGCATGAGGGATTAAAACGCCACATTGGCCAAGCGGGTTGGCGAGACCACTCTTTTAGAGGTAGTGTTGTTTTCAGGGCTTGTGGTAGCGGCTTTGCTATCCCTTTGCCGCCACGACACGACACCCACGGGAAGAGATGGAATGGTGCTGTTCTAAAGCCGGCCGAAAGTTTCATTCCAAAACTGCAAATATTGTTTTATATATTTTTGCACTTATCAGCATGTCCTAACCGGTGGATGTTCAGCTTAATAATCCGCCATGTTAATGAGAGGTGAACGTATTACAGTGTTTAATTAAATGAAAAATATGTGTGGCGTCGATTCCCAGGCCGCTCGTGTGAGTTTAAAACACGCTATCCGCTTATTTTAGCAACATTTTGCTGCGAATGAAGTCTGTTTTGTTTACCGCAAAGTTACAGTCAAATTGGAGCGGCTTTTGCTAAATGAAAACCAATTAAAATTATGTTTATTTTGAACCTTTGGTAATAATCTCTATTTACATTAACATTTCCAGTAATTTTCCTCAATCTTCTGTAATTGTTAAAGCTCCGGTTTCTAATCACTTTTAGTAATAATAATAAGTAGTTTCAATAATAATAAGACAATGGTAACACCAAATTCCCTACCAAATTGAAGAACAGGTGAGAACAGATAAAATAGAACATTTGGAAGACAAATATGTGACGTCATCACGGAAAAGCGACCTTGTTGTCGATTCTAGTTCTCGAGATATTCAGACTTTAGTGAAATCACAAAAAAATATCTCACCGTACTTCAATGCAATAATTTAAGTCAGTTAGCTGTTGACTTTCAATCCTACACGTCGTTGTACCGCGAACAACTCTCGAATTACCCGTTCAACGCACATTGAGGCTGGCCGCGTCCTAGCGCATAACATCGGTGGAGCGGCGCATAAATACGGCTGGCAAGCGATCCGCCGCGCGCCGGTGCGCAGCGCTGCTGCAGCGCGATGCGGTCCACTTCTAGTGGTTGATGGTTTATTTATACAAAATGTATGAAAATTATTCCGGAGAATTTTTGCAATGATTAAGAGCTGCGGTGCGGCCCGCCGTAATACGCGCGAGCCTTCAATGCCTTACATCATTATCTTCCAGTCAGCCTTTGGCCTATGCACGACATGAAATGCTAGAGGAGTAAAAAATAACTAGTGGCAGTAAATATAAATATAATATAATATCTATGTTTAGGACTATTATATTATAATAATACATATATGTATACATACTGGTATTTACGTAAACAACATACAAATATACTTACTCATAAAATATATATTTTAGGAATAATATACGTACTTAAGTATAAAGAAATATAGGTATAACACAAAATTTTGACACTAAGTTACGACACTCTTTTTTTTACGAATTGAAAAATGAACAAATTGTTATAAACCATTGAAAATTAACATACCGTGCTAATAGTATCAACCTATTTGTGCGGGATACGTATGCACTAACACGCAGTAGAATGCTAGTGTCTGTACTCCGCACCAACTGGATCGCCTGGGGGGTGTGGACTGTATAATAGGTTTTTCTTATCTTGAATAAAACAACAAGGCTTGTTCTTCAATAGAGCCGGGGTAGCGCAGAGGTACTTGTTCTTCTTCTTGTTCTTGTTGTTCTCGGAGTGGATGCCGCTGCGGAAGTGAAGTTGACCTGAAATGGTCCGCCTTTTATTCTATTTATTGGGTTCCTCAACCTCTGGCTAGTTGCGGGATTCCCCCACCACCGGTCAACGACGGGCCTCCCCTCCACTTGTCCATGTATGTACCCCTCCCGCTACCCGCGGGGAATCATTTATTTTCCTTATCGCTAACACGTATTTACATTTTTGATAAGATCCTAGTATGTCCTCAATTACACTAATGACCAACGATTTACGCCGAGACATACTAGGGATCACTCCATTATTATCAAATTATATACATAAAAACTTAACAACTAGTTGCGAAACTATATACATGTTTGCCTAAGTACCCTAGCCTTTTCGTCGTCAACACTATTTAATTAATACAACTGAGATATAATTATCCCAGTTTTCTTTAAATTACCTTTCAAAACAGAAACGAGAGAAATGTCAACACATTTCTCTCGATTCTGTTTTGAAAAGGGACTTTGTTGTCGGTGAATACCTATTAATAAATAATATAAGCCGAGAAACAAAAACTGACCCTTTAATAATGTGTGACTATTAATTAGTACAGACTATCGGTATTTATGTGAAAGTAATACATTAGTTATTACTTTCACATAAAAATTATTTTATTAGCCATAACTACAGATCTTCTAGTTTCCAAATAACGTAACATCTATTTAATTTCTAACGGGAACATACTTTTTCCGGGTCTTAAACGTCAAATGTCTAAATCACATTTTATGAAAATTGGATTTCAAACTTTTTAAAAAATATCCTTAGTACTCACATACATGATATACATATTTAGATAGATATTTTATGTAGATTTTGGAAACATCAATGAGTCCTATGTACAATAAGGTCCCTTTTCCTTGATAATGTCACATAGAATTGAAGAATTACAGAATCCAATTGTTTCACCCGAGGAACTCCTGTAGTATACAAATAAAAGGGTTTCTTTATTTTTTTAGAATAAAGCACTTTTATTATAAAGATTCTCTAAATCTTACAATATATGGCAAGTACATGTACTTTAATGCATTCACTTAAGAGATACACATCATCAGAGATTACTTATTTTAATACGGGTTTTCAACACCTTAGGTTAAGCGCGTACCTACTTACCCAGAACTTTGAATGATTTAAGGCTTGATACGTTCGATATTATATATCCAATCTTAGTAAAGTTGAAAGTTAATTAAAATATTATTTTGTTGTAGATATTGCTTCCTTTCTTTAAATAACGCTGACAAGAAACTCCTGCAATTATCTATTCATATATAGCGTCCCTAATAATGCTTGTACATGTTTTCGTTTTATTTCACGATATGCCAAGGAAGCGAGAGGCAGACATAAAAATGAAAAGAAAAAAAGTAAAGATTGCAGGTGTTTCATTGCGCTACTTGAAACGTCACGCGAAACCCTAAAAATGCATAACGTTCCCTTTGGTTCCCCTCTTCAATAACGTGTTGTGCACTGTAGATACATAAAGACACAGAGTATGGTTAATGTTACGAGGCTGTACCTAGATCATGTTATACTTACTCATAGTTATGTGTAGAGAAAAATAACGAAGCGAAGGATCATATTTTTTTTCTTTTCTTAGCGTTTTTAACGTCCCACTGCCTTCATCTGGCACAGCCCCCCTCCCAATAAATCACTAACGGGTTTTCATATACTATATATTCTGTTTTCTATATCATCTGGTGGTTGACTGATAGAGAATGCCGTTAGGCATTAAGCCCGTCTTTTGTACCGACATGTCAAATACTTGTGCAATGATGTTTAAATAAATAAGTGTCGGTTTAATTACAATTATGTATCTTGCCATTGTTCTTCCAGAAACGCAGTCGAGCCTCTCCAGTCTTTTCCACCGCTTGATCCTTTATATTATAAAGAAGCGTCACATACAAAATCTGAAAGAAGCTGTATAAATATCACTAGTCTTCTAATTTCTGGTTTGCGTTTGGCTGAAATGCCTACCTTTTAGATTTTGATGAGTAGTGTTGTATCTTAGTAGGTATAGATTATATCTTGTATCTTCGCACTAACTACGAAGAATCTCCATAGAGCTGAAAGAATAAGAATCAGCACATGATCGAACCTTCTTGATTTTCCTTTATTTTAAGAGATGTATAGAATACAAACAGCAGAATGACTTTATATTCATCTTAAGTCAACCTATACCGTATCTACAATTGACGGTGGATAGGTAGGTATATTGAATTTATTAGTTATTATCTTCAGAATATGGAAATATCTACGTTTATAATTTGTCTAATGAAATAGAGTTAATAATATTTGAGTTGATGTACCTACTAGATACATAATAGCTACGCCGACATCATGATGTCTGCGCCGTATCGTGACTACGAACACTTCAAAATTGCCATTTGCATTTCAGATTTGCATGAATATGTCGCCGTGACTATGAAATGCGATTTCAAATAGTGAAAGAAGGTAGTGCCAAAGTAGCATTTACCAAGAAGGTCAAAATCTTTTTAGTTATACTCCTATGCAGAAAAGGAATAGCGTTAACATTCCCCAGCCAACAATGAGTACAGAATGAGTGCCAAGCAGTCATACAGGGAAAATATAGATTTTTCAAGGACAGGCAAAGGATTACATCGTCCATTTAACAAAAGTATGAGCGTATCTAATGTCGCCTCTAATTCGTAAGGTTATAAATTCAACCCCGTAATATTGCGTTTCAGAACGGATCAATTATCAGATGGTTGACTGGTAGAGAAAGCGTAAGTCCTTCTTTTATACATGTCAAATACTTGTGCAATGAACTTTAAATAAATTATCACTAGTTCCGCGGTAAAGGAAAACATCGAAACTCTGCATAATCCCGAGAATTACTCTGCATTTGTTTCCATTGCTCCACATTGGGCCCTTCTGTTTTATTATGGCCCGAAACCTGTGCATACTATGGGACGTTATAGGCTAATATAGAGGGACAAAAGAATAAAAAAAATATGTGCATCTGTCTGGCCCGCCCCCTCGATAGCTGTGCATAATTCAATGTTTAAGGAACTCTCTCTCTTTAACTATAATTACATTAATGTTGCAAATTATTCATTTTGTGATTTTTTTAATAATAAAGAAATTCCCCTTATTCATGTCACACGTAAATAAATTCTTGAATAACTTTGAATTACCCACACGTACCCGCAGAACGTAACACTTACAATTTTCAGTGCTTAATATGTACGCTGCGCTGGCGTGCCGCATTGAGCGGCTCCAATTGCACAAATAGTGCACCACCGCATTATTAGCATAAAATGAGCTTTCGTCGGCGACGTACAGCCTGAGTGTAGCCGTTGCGACGTTTGAGCCTCAGATCAAAGAAACTACGAGGATGTCACATGATATGACATATTTATTATGTCCTTTTACTGGGCACTCACCCTAGTTACGAGTTATATACTCACTATCTACGATTAAAATATCTATTTACTCTCGAACCAAAGATTGTATTTCCGGGCAATCCTATTTCTAGGGTACTTAAAACTTTAAATTTGCCATTTGCTTTGCTGCTCTATTAATAGTTTCTCATTATATTTTAGTAAGTGGTACCGGCATTTCGGGCTGCTGTTGTCACAAAAAAGTGTAATATTCTATTATTTGCTACCACAAAAATAGGAAGAGGAACTGAACCAACGATTACATTGGTTGCATATTTTTCTCGTTTCCATCATCTTTGGCGTATACATAGTCAATTGAACATTGTGGTGTGTGTTGCAGTAATGGTCCTTTTAGCACACGCCTTAAGTAGCTGTCTCGCTCGCAGACGCCTACTAACAGATGGTGTTTGGGTAATGTAGCGCGGGTATAACTAATTGTAGTAAAATTTAGTAAAGGGTTAGACAAGGGTTCTGAAGCATAAACTGCCTTATCTTCTAGTTTGTATAAGTTAGTGCGTTAACATCATAATACAGTAAATTAATCCTTCGATAGCTCGAGTCAATTGACAATTACAATAAATGGATAACTCGGTGTTGATTGTTACAATTATTTAAAAGTAGTTGCTTCCTTTTGTGTACCTATCCACTCAATCATATTAGCAACCTGCTGTGTGATGCAGATTATTTTTGTATAAGGCTAGAACGTTTTTTTAGACATTTATCAATTCCCAAAATTAACTATATATTTACAAATATATTGAAGATAATATCTTCAAAAATTTCATTCCGATAGTAGACCTATACAAAGCTACTCCAATAATCACAATATTCATATGCATACGAGTGCAACAGCAGCTGTAAGTAACGATAAGAAACAAAACGAGAAGAGACAAAAGAAATACACGCAACAATTTGCATTTTGAATATTTTATGCTATGAAGAAATGCCTGTTGCGATTTCCAGCTCAGCATGAGCTTTGTGAATCTGTGTCAATCACAGCACAGACAGTCAGTGTCGATAGTAATTAACTATTAAGTTATCAAACTGCAATCAACCACCAAGAAACATGTTAGTTGTCACTATAATCGTGTACGGTGGTTTCGCCGTCCCGAGGAAACCGCCCCCAGTCGGCTAGACACCGCCTTCACAATATTATACTCGAACGGCTACCACGCGTCATAAATCAAACATTGTATGGCCACGGTTTGTATTTAAAGTGGGGAAGTCATCCATTTATGCAGGATGATGCGGCGAAAACTGTATCCACAGCGTTCTTTGAACCGTCACTATTGACGAACTCCGTCAACTCGGAGTCACGTCGCACATGTCGGATTATCATTTCGTTTGTTAAACGTGATTCAATATAGTATCGCTGCTAGTTGGACACACGTAGTTTGTTTCAATTCATTTACAATTCATTTAGTATTTTTTGTAATGTCATAATTATAATAATTTAATCATAATAGTAATAATTTACTTTGCAAGAAACATACGTAACAAAATATGGTGTTTCAATACATACATATGTTCATCCCATACATTCCATACATACATCCCATTAATTTCTGCCTTTAATAGGCGTGCAAAAATCAATTTTACATTTACATATTAATTATTACATGTTATCATTATAACCATCAAATTAATTACGATGTAGGTCTGTCCAGCAAATAATAATTGTTAATAATGTAGAAGCAATGTTCTTATAGCCATTATATCTTCATCATCTGCGTACATTTCCCGCACATTTTAAAAGGTTTGTATTTAAACAGCAGCAAATAATACAAATTCAGCAACAAATAAATAAATAAATACCAGCTGAAATAAATATCTTAATAATTTCCCGGTACGTTACGTTACGTTTAAGTTAGAAAATCATAATTATATTCAACTAGCGACCCGCCCTCGTTTCGCTTCGGTTTATGAGTTTTATAATTTCAATTTTTTTTTTAAATTTCAAAGTAAAATATAGCCTATATGAGACACGGATAATGTAGCTTCCTATTTGTGAAAGAATTTTTGAAATCGGTTCAGTAGTTTCAGTGATTACCCCCTACATACCTACAAACACACAATTTTACCCCTTTATTATATTAGTATAGATAAGGTCATACCGACAACAGAGTCTCTTTGGTCAGATAACGTTGAATGTATGCATATAATCTGAGGTAGAAACACTATGAATATATCATATGCAGTATACATGAGTATCTGCAGTTGCAGACAAACGCTAGTTATATATAAAAGCAGACTTACTAAATTAAATGGCGACTTGCACCGTAGTATGTAATTCCAGAGTTAGTTTTCGGCTGTCTGAAAGGTAAGTTTTATGTTAATACAGTCTCCAACTTGAAGAGTTAAGCAAAGACTATAATCCCACTTCTTAGTTTCAGTTTCTTTAGAGATAAAGCCAGCAGTAGTCAACAGATTAATGTTTTCTTGAGCCGATTAAACAGGCCTGTCTATTTAATTATTTAGTCCAAAGGTGAATATTGACACAATTCAGAAGTGTAGAAATGCTTATTTTAGAACTGTTAATAATAATTATATCTGATTAGGATCCTGTAAGTGCTTTCGACTAATTCAACAGTTCGTCCCCCAACAGTTTCGTCCCATTTCTTGTTTCTTAATAAATTTGGTAAAAAGGTACAATTAAATAGCGAGGCAATGAAGGACTTAAAGATACGTTTTATAAAATTTAATAATCAGAACAATAAATATAAGTACATATTTTTTATTCACATGCCTCTTGATGTTGCAGGCGTTCAAGGCGCTGGTCACTTATCAACCACAATTTCGATCCGTGAATCCCTGTATCCTATCCCTTCTAATTGTATAAGAAAGGATCCTACAGTATTTTTAAAATATTTGGCAAACGTTGATAAATGTATGCTCGAGAAATAAAAAATCTGGAGTATGTCCCGCGTGGTGGATTACGTCCCGAAACCCCCCTTCCCCGCCGAGATTTACTAGGGAAGCTCGTGCCCTGCAGTGCGACATAAGAGGCTGAAACAAGTACAAGTTGATAAACGCCCGATGAGGTTAGTCGGTATTTAAATAACGTCTTTTATTCAAATGGGCAACAAATCATGATCATCAAAAACATTTTTTTTTAAATAAATAAAGTAGATAATTTTAAATGACTAAGAATGACGTCACCAAGCCGACGGATTCCCGCTTCTCGGGACCTACATCTTTACTCTCACCAGAGAACCTAAATCTAACCCATCATTAAATTTGCTGCCAATTCAGTGTTTTTTGCTGTCCGTTTAATTATTTCCCTTAAATAACTATGTTGAATATTCTTGGAAAACAACTTTTATTACAAGTGACACTAAAAGTATTCCCAGGTTTCATATAAGGTAAAATCGATATTCCACGGAAGGATCCCCTTAAAATTATGTACCGGAAAGTGAGACGCCCAAGTCGGCTCTTTCTCCGCGAAAATACCTGCGCCTTCCTCCACCCTCTATTGTTAGAAACTTGTTTATTTGCGTAGGACAATACACTGATCTAAACGAAAATTGAAAATTTTCTTATGTCGGTATTAACCAAATAATTAATTTGTGATAGAATAAGGCGTTTTCGTTAGATTTAATAAAATACTTTTAAATAAAATAATTTAAATTGGACGTTTTAAAATATAAGCGAATAAAATTCCGAAAGTTAAGTCTGTAAAAAATGATATTTTTTTTTTATTATTCAGTAGTACCTGAACAATCTAGGAAATGGTAATTTTATAGACTTAACTAAATGTACAGTTTTGAGGAACGAAATTAAGGTGAATTTTCATTCGAACAGTACAAAACCCATTTTCCCTTTAGCATAATTACTATGCTATTGGTAATTGCTATGTAAGATATTTCCGTTGCAAGCGCAACGGAAATATCTGGGATAATATTCGGAGATTCGGATTTTAGTTTCGGTTTCGGATCTTGGATTTTAATAAGTAGGTATTATAGAATGAGGAGATTTCATTATCCATCAGCATATTTATATTATTTACCTCTAGTTTATTAGCTATGGCGTTTTATGATAAATAATAATACAGTTTTATGATAAATGATAAATAATTATCAGCCTATAACGTCCCACTGGAGGGCACAGGCCCCCCCTTAGCAGATCATTAGGAACGTTCGGGGCGTTTCGGGCCATAATTCACGGTCCAGTGTGGATTGATGGATACACATGCTCATGATTTTTTTTAAATGAGATCCAGCTTAGATTGCGTAGTTGTGAATTAACTGATCGGCTAAAGACGCTCATAAATTCACTGTTTTTAAAAAGAGTTTTTGTACTTCTATCGAATTAAAGGCAAACATATTCAATGTCTACCTGAATAACAAAGCCTGGAATGTAATTACGTGCCGTCCTTGGGAGCATTTAAAATTAAATCCCATTAATGTTCCCAACTCTGGTTGCTAGTGTCACTGTAATTTAGCGAATAGCAACACTTCTTTTTTGTAATTACGTGAAGTTTTAACCATTCAATTTAATTTTACGCTTAGGTAATAGGTACCCATTGTAATTGATTTCAGAGCCAGTATATTTTTAACAAGATCAAAGAAATTACTATTTTTTTTTAAAGTAAGGAGGCGGCAGATGAGCATACTGTACATCTGGTGATAAGTGGATACGGTCGCCTATGGACTTCCACGGTACGTGCCAACATCAGGCTAGAATGACAAACGTTGGCACGCCCCTGGATGCGCTGCCTACCTTTTGAGATGTAGGAATTGATTTGGAGAAAGGGTTGGGGAAATGAGAAGGGATAGGATAGGATGGCAATGGGCTCTGGCATATCTCATTCATTACCGAAACACCGCACATGTACGTAAACACGTACGGAGTATATAATATAGTGGGAAATGCAGTACCTACATTTCTGTGAGAGAGGAGTAACGTAGCGAGTCGAGAACGCTCACCAGCTGTTGGCTGTGCACTCTCCCCACACAGAGTTCACGAGTTTAGAGTTTTGGATTTTAGAATCAGTGTTTCGGCTTGGATCAATTCGATTAAGTTCGTAGATGGTCCAAATTTCTAGAGTAATTCATGAGTAATTCCTAAATAACGACGTTTTGAACTTTTCAACAAAGATAAATAATTTCAAAGATAAATTCCCACAATAAATTCAAAACCAATATATGAAAACTAACAAAGGTCCGTTGCATCATCAGTATCTACAACATCTTGTCCAACGACATATTGTCAGTTTTCATATATGTATTGGTTTTGAATTTATGTTAAACTGTTTAAACACATTTGTTTAAACAAATATGTTTATAAGAAATGTGTTTATACAGTTTTCTTTCTAAAACGTTCGATAAATACCGAATTTTTCCTGTGCGACTAGCGCCTGCTATCGGCGTTTTAACAATTCACGCTTTATGGTTTTGTACAGAGCGTATTGTTATAAAATTAAATACCGAGAGAGCAAAAGAATACAAAAGAAGGTGTAATGTTAAAACACTTCAGGGTTAATTATATCTTCGACTTTTCCTTCGACTTACACGATTAGTTATGTAGGTAATAGTCATCCAGCGTAGTTATGTATTACTTACGAATAAAAAATCAGAAGATTAATTTATGTATATCAATCAATCCCCTGATAAAAATGTTTAGGTAAGTTTTTTACACATTGATTAAAACATCGCAATATCTCTGTTAATACCGAGACTAGAGTTAGTACGAGCTGCGATACAATTAAGTATAGATATTTCAGATTTGCAAGATGGATAAATAACTGTGAAATACATAGTCGTAACTCGTAAGGCATAGCAACGTAAATGATACAGGTTTCCAAATGAAAGCGCGCTCTGGAATCTAAGTAAAATCTAATTTGAGAGGTGGAAACATTTCAAACTCATTGCTCCGGAACGAATTCTATTAGTACTTGTTACAGATAGTAACTTTGGCGGAGACGGAGGAGTGTAATAAAATTGTTAATATCTGTTATTATTTGCTGGAAGTTATGGTTATTGGTTTTGTCACCCAGTCCCATTTGGGTTGGCAATCTATAATAGACAGTACCTACCTACTTCTTTATGGTATTCAATTGTGTTGATTATGAATTAATATAAAAATCTTCATGTTCTGATCCATCGTTTCTCAATCTTTTAGTATCGCGCGACTCCCCCGAAAAGATC
This sequence comes from Sesia bembeciformis, assembly GCA_943735995.1. Taxonomy (NCBI): domain Eukaryota; kingdom Metazoa; phylum Arthropoda; class Insecta; order Lepidoptera; family Sesiidae; genus Sesia; species Sesia bembeciformis. The sequence goes on along the minus strand of OX031029.1, from coordinate 6,815,795 downwards.
AAAATTAAAGTAACAAAGTAAGTAACCTCACGATCTACTTTTTTGACCAATATCGGACTTAGTAATGTCATAAAAACCCTAATAAGGTCCGAATTATCTTTTTTTACAGTTTTACATTTTTTTTTAATTAAAACTTTACAAACACAAACATCATACAAAAGGCGGACTTAATGCCTAGTGGCATTCTCAGCCAGTCAACCTTTGGTTAAACAGAAATATGAAAGGCATTGCATCGTGCAATCATTAAAAATAACTACTAACAGTACATATAATACAATACACATATAATACCCAGGTACAATAATACATAATATTTTTTATATATAATATATATAAAAATGTGGGTATATAATATATACTCATATAAATACATACAACAATAAATTATATAATACTATAAATTGAAAATATGTATAATATATTTATTATAAGCCGTTGACATGGGGTGATTGCTTCAGAGAAAGAAATAAAAATCTAAGTAACTATATTTATCAACTCTGTTGGTTAAACAGATAATATCGCCGAAGCAACATTTTAAATGAAAATTTAGACGGGCTTTTCTAATGTTAGTGGGAAGAGTGTTCCACAGTTTGATAGCCTGAGCTGCGAAAGAAATGGACATAAAGCCAGTGCGGCAAGACAGGACATGTAAGGAAAAATTCTCATCAGAGCGAAGATAGCGATTATGAGTGTTAATACCCTGCAACCGAAATTTGCATTTCAGGTATTCAGGGGCAGACGGATCGTGAAGTACGGAGAAAAGTGTGCATAGTATTTTTACATACCCTCGCTGATGGATTGGAAGCCATTTAAGCTGAGAACGATAAGATATTTATTATAAATAATGAATTAATAAAAGGTTTATTCTTGATTTATTTTTTCCAAAGCAACTGCGACCTCTGTAATCGCCACCCCCAGGTTTTTTTTTTATAGAAAAAAGGTAGCTGAAGAGCATACAGTCCACCCGATGGGAAGTGGAAACTGTAACCCATGGACATTCGCGATACATACCAACATCAGTCTAGAATGACAAACGTTTGCAAGCCCGCGGATGGCGCTTATTATTACGTGATTTTTCTGTTAAGTTTATCACCCTCTTAAGCCTTTTTGATAAACTAATAAAGTCAGTTTTGTTTTTCTCTGTAGGATTATGTCTATATTTCCATAGTAACTGTCGTTTACGCTTGCAACATTTCTTTATTCCTTTAGATATCCATTTAGGCTTACGTTCTAATGATATTTTAATTAATATTTTTGGAAAACATAAATCGTAAAATAATCTAAATAATTCATAAAACATGTCAAAGGCTTTATTTGGATCGTTAGTATTAAAAATGTCATTGAAAGATATGGAATAAATGCATTGCTTAAATTTGTTTAAATTTTCATTGCTATAATCACGTCTTTCTACATGCCAATATTTCAGTACAGAATATGGTCTAACAGGACATGTCAATACCTGAGCGGTTGGTCAGAAAGGGCAAATTCCATAACCTTTGCATTACTTCCTCTTATATTATAGATAATGTTATCAAGGCATTTACCTGACATGGGACGAGTTGTTTGCATAATGCCTGGTTTCAGATCGTACCTCGATAAAACATTCACAAGCTCTTCAGAATAATTATATTTCCTTAACAAGTCTATATTAAAATCTCCGCAAATAATAACCTTCCTTTTATTAAGAGCAAAATGTTTTAATAACTTATCTAACGTAACAAAAAATATCCGGAAATCTTGTTTTAATTTCTTAGGTGGGCGATAGATGCAAAAAACGTAGATTCCAAAGTTTATTAATTCTATCCCCGAGCACTCAATTATACCTTCTATTGAAAAATTTACAACATTTGGTATCTCCTTGAACCTATGTGTGCTTCGCACTAATAAGCACGATCCCCCTTTACGTACTTTCCTGGTAAAGTAAGAACCTATCTGAAAATTATTTACTGTAAGGGTCTTAGGGTCACTTTTTATCATATTATGCTCCGTGATTCCAATTACATCAATAGAACTAGTGGTTTTTACTTCATACATATCAATTGCAAGAGTTAAAAGATGGGATTTGTTTTCAAGACCAGCTATATTTTGATGCAGAATATTTAACTCCCTACTTACGAAAACATTTTGATGTGCTTTGAGTTTGCTCATAAGTTTGCGGGTCGTCTTCAACATAGGTCTGGTTCAATAAATGATTCGTTGATTTTCCATCAGTTATGATGGTGCTAGTGGGTACATTATCTTTGGATGTGTTGGTTGCGTTGGTAATAGGAAATCTTTCAAAATCAACTTTCATGTTCTCCATAATATTCCGAAAAATAGTCCTAATACCAAAATTGTTAATTCTGCCCGTTACATTTGAAAACATGTCATATGCTAGTCTATTATTAGAGTCATAGAAATGAACAAAATTATTAACTTGCAATTCAACATACAGCATATAATTAAATATTTCAATTTTATAATTATACATAAGCGCTCCTAATATATAAGTCGGTGCACATATTATTATGTTTGTCATATTTATTTCCTTAATAGCATCTTTAATAACATTGATTAATCCTATAAAATTACAATTATGTTTAAATTCTGATTCACCCAATAAAATAATGCAATAATGCAATTCACATATGATTGAGGTTGAGAAAAAATGTTCTAAACTTTCTAATGTTCAATGTAGAAATTAGTAAAGTACAATTTGCTAATTAAACCGGAGCCGTAAGCATCCAAACTTAGAACCGCTTTCGATTCGCTTTCGAGTGGATTAGCTAGCTAATTAAGAGTACCTACTTCCAATGAGTTAATAATTAATAATTCGTTATCAACCATGTTTGAAGGGAAACTTTTAAACAATGCGTATTTTACGACGAAGACAATTCCTGAATTGATGTTAAACAAAAGTCTGTTACTATGAATTTACAGCTTCCCTTGTCTGATTAATTGGTCACAGATGCGTGGAAGACATCGTGTCACGAGATCACGTGAGAAAATAGGGAATAGGGTACCGTGCGAGGGAGATAACACTAATGGAGAGTGTGGACAGATTGATACCACGCTCTATTTTGGGTGTGAGCAGTGACTGTATTCTATAGCGATGGGTGTGAGTTTATTTCGGATGCAGTAAAAACACTTCCCTTTTATAGGTTTGTGTATTTAAGGACGATCGTATTTCATTAAGTGCGTAACACTTGGGTTGTCTTAACGTACGATAATTATTTTAATAGAGCCCATACTTTCATGAACAGGACTCCATGTTATATTCAATGTGTCAGCGAAGTAACGCATAACCTGAAACATGTCAACTAAGTCAACTAATTAAAAATATATAAAAATAAAATTATTTTGAGGAATAAATCAAAAGTTGTCATTGTTGTTGTTCATATTATTTAAACCGCCCGCCGCCGCCTAGGCTGCGCACGCGGTGCTATGCGCGTAGAATAAAAGATAATACTAGAAATGAAATATGTACTACTATAAATTATGAAAAGAAAACTATTGTAAAATCGATTCCACTCACGTTATTGAACAACCTATATTCAGTATAATTTTCCGATATTAGGTATTAGAAGATTTCATTGCAATTGGTGCGATTGGGTTTATTCAAGTAAGTTTGAATGGAAATAGACATTATTTATTGGAGACGATGTAATTTATACCTAATGCAGGCTGGGAAAAAAGAGATGAAATGAAATCTCAGGGAATACTCCAGAAGTAAACTGCTACTGCTATAGTGCTACTGAATCTTCTTATGGCTAATATTTTTTATGTAAAAATTTTCTGTTTTTGCTTTTTACTTTGCAGCTTACGTAGGTAAGGTGTTATATTGTTAGGCTAAAGTAGAGGCACCACTAGTAAATACAATAAAATTGTAATTACTCGTAGGTAACAATAATAAAAGAAAAACGAAGAGTACGATTGAGTACTCTGTACGAAGAAAAGACCCCAGCACTTCTTAGGTACTAAAAATTGTAAATAAGTGTGTATTAGGGTTATCGTTATGTTACTTAGTTTAGTTTTTATTCAAAAATTAGTTCAGCAGATTCTCCTTTTAATTATATTTCAATGTAGAATGGAAAGTGCTTGAGGTTCTTTCTAAACGTTGAGTAAGTATTCTAAAATAAGGAAACACGATTAAGACCTGTATGAATGTGTACCTATTATACATAATCGCGAAAATCTTAAAATTATATCACTTGCTCTCAGTGTTCGCACAGTCTTCGTGTGGAACAACAAAAATAATAGTGTTTAAAATTAAGTAAAGCATTATTCTATTATTTCTAATTTCAACTAAACCATGACAAGTGGAGGAAGTGGGCGAGGCCTTTGAGCAACACACTGAGCCAGTGAAACAACACTGGCTTATAATAATAACAAATATAGCGCCAAAGTACTTAGTGGACTGTTATTTTCAATTTAGACTTTTTTAGAGCCTCTGTTTTAGTGACTAATGAAAGTAATAAAGTAAGGAGGCATGGTTCATGAAAGACCAATTCTAATTTAAACAGTAGTGCAGTAGTAGTATTAACAGTATCCGTGTTAATTTTAATCTATTATCTTTGTTTAAATAAGGATAACGGGTTAAATGCGGATTATCATTCTCTTTGAAGCTGAGAGCGTGTGGTGCGTCTATGCGTGAAAATTGTAATCATGCGTTCGAGCGTTACCTCTGAATATTATATTGGAGGGATGGACACACTACACAGACACAGAATAATTAATAGTATAAGTCTATCGACGCTAAACGACTTCGTAAAGGTAGAACTTAGTGATTGGAAGGAAAGTTGAGATAAGGGTTTAAATAAAGCGTTAGGTACTAGCCTTCGTTCGTATTCTTTGTGTTGCATATGTCAATAATTTTTGCATTCTCTTTGACGACAAAATTGATGATATTTGTTAGTGATGGACCAAATGTTGATTCTGCCGAATGTCGAGTTGGGCCGAATATTCGGTTAAAACGCGCCGAAGCCGAAATTCGGCCGAACTTCGATTGAATTTCGCGCGTCTTTATTTTAAATTGACTAAGAAGTTTCCTAGCTTCCCAGCCAGCACAGTGAGAGACTTTTCTCAGAGGCAGGGGAATATATAGAGAAAAGAAATCACATTCTGCCAGATTGTGCAGAAAAGCTGACTTTTTGCATCATAATTTACGATTAATAAAAAATATTAATATATAAGAAAACAAACAGGAATACCTAAATAAATATCGTGTTATCTAATATAGGTACATATTTGATTATCTAATATAGTTTATAGTCTAATATAGATTATTAATCTAATGTAGATTATCTAATAATATACAGGGTGTGTCGTAAATAGTGGTCCAACGTTAAGGGGTCGATACACCATATATTCAGCTATCACATACCAGAATTTGAAATTTTTTTTTTCCACGGGTCTCTGTTTTATTCATTATTATTATTATTTTGAAAAATCGATACCTTGAGTTACTAATTTGGCTGTTATTTCAACAAATAACATTATTTTTTTATTTTGTTTCTTGTTTATTATTGATAATAAGATGTGCTATCACATACAATACTTTTTTTAAATGGAAACTTAAAGATATTAAAAAAAAAATGTCTTTATTTCAAAATTCAACTCTAATCTCTAGCAAATCATGTGAATTCGGGGGCGAATGGTGTAAAAAAAATGTACTACACAATCTGTGCCCATTATTTTAAAAACTTGTCCAATAAATGCAGATTCTAAAATGATATTAATAATAACCGATTCCATAATGAAAAAGAAGTTATTGCCATTTCAATTGAGAAGGAGCCGAATTTAAAAAATACACTTTTTCATTTTAATTAACTTACCGGTATTGCAAAATGTTTTGGACCCATTTAGAAGTAAATTTTAAGTTAGCTATTAACAGCTGAGTGGTATTTGAGTCATGCACAAACATATCACAGGTAAACAAACGTGTCTCATGTAAAAAAAAGGGTACTTGGCCAGATAACACAAGACTCATTGAAACACCTCAGTATAGCGCGCATGAGTAGTGAAAAAAATCACAAGGTTTTTTTTTATTGCTATTCTGTTAAGTATGAACGAGACAGACTATGTCAAGAAGATATTCGTAATAATCTAATCAGTTAAAATGCTTCAGTGTGGTCCCGTACGTCGCATGCGCTTCTAGTCTCTGTGTTTATCCCGCCGTTAATTAAACAAAAGAAGATCTGGATGACTTCGATCTGGATGTCTGTCCCAATAAAGTCAGGCTGCCGATACCTATGCATTCGCCATGAATAAAATGCATGTCAGCATATTCACGCGGTGTGTACTGAGACATCGCCCTAATCTTCACTGCACTGCACGTTTGTCAAAATCGTTGAGCAAATCAAAGTCCAAATAACGTAGCCGACGTCGTAGGGATCACAAAAACCAACAAGTCCGAACAGAAGCAAATCCGAGTCCAGGAAGTAAAAGAAGCAATTCAATGGCGGAGATAAACACAGAGACTAGAAGCGCCTGCGACGTACGGGACCACACTGAAGCATTTTAACTGATTAGATTATTACGAATATCTTCTTGACATAGTCTGTCTCGTTCATACTTACCAGAATAGCAATAAAAAAAAACCTTGTGATTTTTTTCACTACTCATGCGCGCTATACTGAGGTGTTTCAATGAGTCTTGTGTTATCTGGCCAAGTACCCTTTTTTTTACATGAGACACGTTTGTTTACCTGTGATATGTTTGTGCATGACTCAAATACCACTCAGCTGTTAATAGCTAACTTAAAATTTACTTCTAAATGGGTCCAAAACATTTTGCAATACCGGTAAGTTAATTAAAATGAAAAAGTGTATTTTTTAAATTCGGCTCCTTCTCAATTGAAATGGCAATAACTTCTTTTTAATTATGGAATCGGTTATTATTAATATCATTTTAGAATCTGCATTTATTGGACAAGTTTTTAAAATAATGGGCACAGATTGTGTAGTACATTTTTTTTACACCATTCGCCCCCGAATTCACATGATTTGCTAGAGATTAGAGTTGAATTTTGAAATAAAGACATTTTTTCTTTAATATCTTTAAGTTTCCATTTAAAAAAAGTATTAAGTATTGTATGCACATCTTATTATCAATAATAAACAAGAAACAAAATAAAAAAATAATGTTATTTGTTGAAATAACAGCCAAATTAGTAACTCAAGGTATCGATTTTTCAAAATAATAATAATAATGAATAAAACAGAGACCCGTGGAAAAAAAAAATTTCAAATTCTGGTATGTGATAGCTGAATATATGGTGTATCGACCCCTTAACGTTGGACCACTATTTACGACACACCCTGTATAGCTATAACGATATTAATAATTGATTATTAAGAGAAAAACAGACAATGTTCACTAGCTATTGTTAGAAATAATTAAGTTTTAGATTATTTCATACCTATAAAAACCAATGTTCCTTAATTTACTTTAATTAATATGTATGTAAATCTAAATACCTACATCACTAGTAAAAGTTATTTATTACATGTATACTTTTTCGTGTGCTGCCAAGGAGTCTTCTTCTGTCCTCAGTAAACCTATATCACTTTACTGAGCGACTCCTGACTAGACTAGACGGGACTAGACATTGACATAATACGTTTTAGACTTTAAAATTGTCATAGACGAGTATAAATAGAAAAAAAAAACCGATCACGTTTATAAGATAATAACAGGTACCTATCTTAACTATTAATAATGGGTAATTTTTTATACATAATGTGATATTATTTTCAGAAAAGATGAAAAAATAACAGTTAATTATGAACAGTGAATTTACTTAATCTATACATATAATAAAACAGTAAAAAAGTTATGTCTGTACATTGAATTAATTAAAAAAAAATGTTTTTGGAAGCTACAGAACCCAAAGCAGAAGTTTTTAGAATTTATGCCTGTATGTTTGTCTGATTTTCTGTTTGTTACGCCATCACGTAAAAGCTACTGAACAGATTTTGATCGGGTTTTAACTAATGTATAGCTATTTGTCCAGAAGGAAAACTGGTGTATGTGTCATCTTCATATGACACGAGGAGTAGTTAAACGATCTTTTACAGCTGTTTAGTATAAGCAAGTAAAGCCGCGGGTAGCAGCTAGTATCATCTAATCGTTGTACAATACGCCATTTTAGCTGTAGAATAAAGGCTAGGCCGGCTACTAATCTAGTCAATAATGTTAGTTCATGTTACCGAATATTCGGCACATGAACTGAAACCGAAATCAACCGAAATCCGGCCGAATGCCGAAGCTCGAATGTGTAACGAATTTGGGTCTATCTCTAATATTTATCATTAATGTAAACTTAATCTAACATGTATCTGGCAGAATGTGTAACGCTTGTCTAATTTAGCATAACACCTGTATGCAAGGGTGTAGTCAGGATTTTCTTACAATTTAAATAGAGCTAGTGTAATGTAGAAAGTCTGTTATTTATTCTTCCCTATGGGGAGGGGGTCGTTCAAGCGCCTCAACCTGCTCCACCGTGGCTGCGCCCATGCCTATAAGTACCCGCATTCGAAAGCAAATTACACTACGTAACAAAAAATTGTTTATGTTTATTTCTTTGTGTTTATTGTATGAAAGTAATGTGCTGAACGCGAATATGCCATTCATTTTTTACAGGTGTCGATACTTTTCGATATTTTAACGGTTTTTTAATAATTTCAAATTTATCGCTTTTTCTGGCAATCGTAGTTGTTCAAACTAATCACCAGTACATGGCTCTAACGTGGTGTTCCAACTTTATTAATAAAAAGCTGGAAGGCTTCAGTATATCGACTTCTATAACAAACCAACTATAAATATCGATATTTTTCACAAAATATCTTCCTGTTGTGTGTGAGTGTAGATGCAGTTTTTTGGTTCTAAGTAAAGTTGATTGTTGTCTTTTAACGTAAAATGTCATCATACAGAAATTGTAAATTGCTAGCAGATACGTTTTGTTACGTTTACATTACATTACATTGGATCTAAACAAGCGAAACATAAAATTGTGCTTGGCACAAAGTTCTGTGAGGCGTACCGTGCTTATTTCGGTTATGTTTAAGACCAACATGTTACATGGGCTCCCCATGTGACATGGTAGCTGCCGGTCTACTTTAGAGGGTTGGCTACGTGGAACAAGAAAATGTATGCCGTTTGCAATTTCTCGAATATGGCGAGAGCCTACTAATCATCACGACAACTGTTAATTTTGTATGGTGGAAATTACACATTACAAGAGTTAATGGTCTCTTTGAGCACATTAAAATTCCTCATGAACCAGACCAATGGTGTCTGTTTATAGACAGCTCAAGTAGAAGTCTCAAAGCTGTCCTACTGCACAAAGGGAATAAGTTTCCGTCCATACCAGTAGCTCATTCTGCACAACTTAAAAAGACTTACGAAAATATCAAGCTGCTCTTAGAAAAACTAAAATATGAATGTTACAAATGGGATGTTTGTGGTGATTTTAAGGTGTTGGGATTTCTTCTAGGGCTTCAAGGTTCATCAAACAATTCATCAAAGGTTTAGATAGCAACAGTGAGGCTCTGAACCTCATCAGACAAATGTTCCCCAAGATAAGTGAAGCAAAAATAAAAGGTGGAATTTTCACCGGACCTCAGATTCGTGTGATGTTAAAGTCAAAAGAACTTGTAGGTGTAATGACTCTTGATGAACGAAATGCTTGGGATGCATTTAGAATAGTAGTGCAACAGTTTTTGGGCAACAATAGAAGTGAGAAATACACGCAATTGATAGAAAATTTGATACAGAGTTACTTGGATGTAGAATGTCCGTGAAAATGCATTACTTGTTTTTTCATATTGACTTCTTTAGGCCAAATTTAGGAGCTGTTAGTGAGGACACGGTGAACGCTTTCACCAAGACATTCACTGCATGGAACGAAGGTATCAGGGACGTTGGGACTGTGCTATGATGGGAGACTATGTATGGGGTATAGTGCGTGAAGAGTGGTCAGAAAAACATAAGAGGAAAAGCCGTTCTGATGTACATTTTTGAATGACACTATTGTTGTATGAAAATTCAATGTTATTAAATATTTTTGTACTTATTGCTACCAATTTTTAAAGTACTGTTCGTTAGATTTCTTCTATAAGACTAGTTATATTAAATAAACATGTAATATTAGCAGTTTTTAAGAAAATTGAAAAATTTACTATTATTGCCAAAATATTGACACTTGAGAAAAACTACTTGTATATTCATAATCAGCATCATCGAATTAATCATTAAACACTAAAAAAGTAAGATAAACAAAAACTTGGTCAAATTTTGTTACGTAGTGTTATTATTATTTTCAAATTCGGTATTCCTGAAGACCGAACCTAGACCGAATTGTGTTCATAATTCTGAAGTACCTAAATGACATGAATTTCTAAAAACAATTTTGCAAAGAAATAAGTGTTCATGGTTTTATTTAGCAAATATTTAGGAAAATAGCAAAAACTAAATAGCAAGAAAAGAAATCGTATAACTTTCATTTCAATTACATAAGAATCATGAATGGTATCCAATATTTTACTTCAGAAATATATGTGATTCACTAAACGGCATTAAAAGGTAATAACTGATGGTAAGACTGATATAGTACTAGCGACCCGCCCTTGCTTCGCTTCGGTTTATAAGTTTTTTTTCTTTTTTTGCAATTATTTTTTCAAAATTTCAAATTATAGTATATTTGTGAAAGAATTTTTGAAATCGGTTCAGTAGTTCCAGAGATTACCCCCAACATACGAACACACAATTTTACCTTTTTATTATATTATTAAGTATAGATAAGTCGTTGGTTTTTTATCAATAAGAAGTCATGTACTCACTGGAAAAAAAGAAATTGTGACCTTGCTTACACACAGATAATGATGCTCTAAAAAGGGCATAGACCGGGATTTATACCCTTCTCAGACTCTTTTTACATTCAAAGGCGTGTCAGTCAAACGCAGGGGACAAGTGAAGTGAAATGAAGGCTTATTAGATAGTGGTGGTTTAAATTCATGTAAATAGTGGAGGAACTAAAGTGAGGTCGTTGTTAGGTTCTAAGATATCTAGTGAATGCATAGTACAATGTCCTAATTACTTTAATAATAGTCCCTAAGTAAAGGGTTCCAACAGGTATTATGTTGTAGTACGAGTAAGTTTTAGGGTAGTGCTGTTGAAGGTAGATAAAATAGGTAGTCTTAATTTAAGAGTTAGACTTACAGATTGTGAAGAGTATTTTTTGAAGAATTTGGAATCCAAAGGAATACTTATGATTTAAATTCATAAAAACGTCTATTATAGTAGAGGAATATAATAACAGTGAGACTGTTCTAAGATATAACTGTACTCGTACAGTACCCGGTACACAAACAAGAGTATGTTGAAGCGACTTACCAGACTTCAACTCATGCGATAGTGAATGACAGAGGTGTTCTACAAGAATGAAAACAGTCGAATATCATACGACATACCATATATACATATATATACATACCTCATACCTTCCCGTGGGTGTCGTAAAGAGACTAAGGGGTATTAAAGCCTCTAAAAAAGTGGACTCGCCCACCTTCATGGCACCTAGCATGGCATTTTAAGGTCATACGTCCCTCATGCACAGAAAATGTTCCCTGGTAACAGATAAGGTTGCCTGGAAGACTTAGATTGCCTGGAAGAGATCGCCTTAGCGATAAAGTTGTCTATTGTATTCTGTCATTTAAATATATGACCACATGTAATAACTGATGCAATAAAGAGTATTTATTATTTTTTAATACATGTTCTAAACCATCTCGTATTTCCCTGGGTAGGCCAAAATAAGGGTAGAGAGGGGGTATAATACCAGCGGAAGCACAGTCGGCCAGGGTTTAGGATCCCAAGGACAAAAACCGGCGGACAATACGCGCGGTATCGAGCAGCACTGCCTTCTGCATCTTCGCTGAGAAGCAGCCACCGCGAAAGGTTGCTCAGGTTGCTCTCGAGGCTGCTGGGGATTAACCCGTCTAGGGACAAGACCACTGGATGATTTCATTCGACGTCGCGTCCCACATGTCGATGATCTCGTACGCTAGAGTAAGTCAGTGCGAGTGACTGCCAGCATCACATTCATGATGATTCACGTTCTCTTAATACTGTAAGTTAATCTTAATCTTAGTAAGCTGAATAATTCTGTTCTACACCCCCGACATTATGCACACATGCGAGTATATTATGTACGTTGTCTAGCTGCATGTAAGGCGACTATTGTACGACGTGTAGGGCCCTGGAGATGTCTAGCATTCTGTTACTACGCAGCTTACAGACTTCGCGCGTGCTACTACACGTACACCGTATAAACATAATGGGCACACTTAATTGGATGGTCCTCCGGTGTTTGCATTAATGGTACTTGTTTAGCTGCAAAACCGCTTTTTATGGACCGAGTGGAAGGTGTAATGATAGAGCTAATTTGCAGAGATGTCTCATGAAAAAGCCAATTTATTAAGCATGTACATTATTATGTAGTAAAAAAATTACTTACTTCTTATCGTCAGTGTTTCGTGTAGGTGTTCTGAGCAGTCGTTCATTAATTAATTTATTAACCGTACTTAGCTATTTTATCGTGCGCTGCTGGACATGGGCGTCCTCATACACATCGTTTTGGGCATGAGGGATGCATGGCCTTAAAATGCCAAACGGTCAAGAGGATTGGCGGGTCAACTCATTTAGAGGTGGCGTATTTCCTTAAGGCTTGTGGTAGCGACTTTGAAATCCCTTAGTCGCCTGTCACAACACCCACGGGAACAGGTGCTATCCTATCCTAAAGCCTGCTGACACTAGCGGGCAAGTAATTAACCTATTGCTGCAGCAATATTCTGTGTAAGTTTTTGGCCTCAGAATATTTAATCGAACAATGAATGAAGTATAATATTAAAAGTTACACGAAGCAAAAAACTGAAATCAATAATGTTCAATGAACAATGCTGGTCTCCGACGCAGTTTCTCAAAACTTTACCCATTTATTATGCTTACTTCTTATGTCACAGTTACTAAATTTACAGGTCAAGGTCTTAGTTAAGACCCACACGGAAGATTCTAAATAGGATACCATGCATATACCCGTCTATATACCCTCGTAACTAATTTACGTCTACAGTTTCCGCTGAATGGTGCGATTTATGTACAGCGTGTACAAAAGTACTTCCGCGGGTAAGTCAACCAAATATCGTCTCTACGATGTGGGTATTAGGTGTACGGGAAATGGATTTATGTTGTTGGACTAAAGAAGCGTGGGCGTCCATCGAACGAGACTGCGCGTCGCCTCTTCTGTAGACCCGGGGCGTTAAATGAATGGAGATGCCTTTGGCTGACCTGAATCCTGGAGAGGAATTTATATTAATGGATCCTCTTAATTCCGGCATCGGGTTTAATAAAAACGAACCAATACTGCATACCTTTTTTAAAATAAAAAGGCGATGGTAACGAGAGCCCGTGACATCTGCCATACATGCCAACATTAATTTAAAATGATAAAAGCTGGTACGTCCGTATTACCTTTGTCTAGACAGGATTTGGAAAAGGATTCGGTTGGACGAGGAATAGTGAGTAAAACTTGTATGTATTACACTTGTTCTTATGTATGTATGTGTGACGTAAGTCTGTATGTATGTATTTGTAATAATATATTATATTTATTCTACCACATCATCTAAATTATGTCATTCATGCACCTCCAATTTGTACTTCTCTGATCAACTCAAAGGTTGGCTGGTAGAGAATGCCTTAAGGCATTAAGCTCGCCTTTTGTACGATGCCTATTGTGCAATGAAGTGTAAATAATTAATTAATTTATTAAAACGGAACGATTTTTTTTAATTCCATTACACTTACCAATCGAAGGGATGGATGGGTTGAGTAGGAGTTCATTCTATTTAAAATAAACTCAATTCGATATTGCCTTGGACAAAGGAAATTTCAGAATAATGTATATTTAATTAAGTAGGAAGATATTAGGTATTTCACGATACAATGTTTGCGTGGGTTGGAGGTTATTTGCGCAAACGGTTTCATTTACCCAATATAGATTTGTGTAATCCATGATAAGGTCTTACTAATGGTAAGTGACTTTCAAGCCCATGTCATCCGCACCCTCAGAGGGTTACAAACGAGGTATGCGACTTTATTTTAATTAAAACCTTGATTTCATTTCAATCAGTTGATTTTGATCAAGTGTTTGATTATAATTATTACCAAGATTGTGGTCTACCGTTTGAAATGAATTAGACTATAAATTAATTTTTGTTCATTGTTCATAGATAGGTTTTAAGGTCTTGGATACTGCAGAACTTGTATCTTACACAAACCTTTATGGTTTACTTGATATAATTATGATAGTTTTATACTTTTTATTTGTATAAATGGTATAATAAAAAAATAATAGTACAAATGGACGCAATTCACGATAACTGCAGGATGAGACTATAAATTCAAATTGACACCAATAGGATTAAGTGCACAGGTGCCTTCCTGCAGCATCGGGAGACTAGCAAAGAATAGGCACTCAGTGTATTTTTCATTTCTATTATACCTACTGAAAAAATAATTGCAAATGTAAAGATGGTCTGATTGTTACGATTGTTCTATATATTTGCATAGAAAGTGACAAATATTCCAAACTTTGATAAACTATTATACACTTGTACTTGTGCTTTTTGCCTGCGACTTCGCCCGCGTGGATTTTGTTTTAAAATTAAAAGAGCATGTCCTTTTCCGGATATCAGGCTACCCTTTTGGTAAAATTTCATGAAGATCGGTGCAGTTATTTACTCATGTTTAATTATTTTAACTAGGAAGTTTATACGCTAAGTTTCACGTCTCTAACTTAAATAGTTCTTGCCTAAAAAATGCATAATAAATCCCCCTCTTTCCAGTAAAATTTATATAAATATTTCCTTAGTGGCCAAGAATGTCATCTATCTACTGTGCAAATGTCATGTTTCTAGCTTCAGCGGTTTCGGCTCGGCCAGGACATCTCTTTTTATATGTATAGATGATATAGGCACGAGTAGATTTTCAATTTTTTTTCAAGTCTTATTGCTATATGAAGAACTCTTCAGTGTAAGAATTTGTATCACAAAAGCTGTAGACTTCAGGAAAAGCAATACTGTTGAAGAACAATCACACACACACATACACAAATACGAAGAAAGTCAGAAGTCGTTCTTTTTATTCAACTAGTTTATTATACGAATACAAAGTAGAAACGTAGTTTTTACTATCTTTGTCTTATCTTAGTTCTATTTCAATTATCTTTTTATCTTGTTGTGTGTTTTTAAACATATTTAATTTTCTCCTGCCAATACACTTCGCTGTTCTATTCAAGAATATATAGGATGACTTTAGTCTTTAATATATATTATTTGCAATATATGTAATATGAAAATACCTACACCTCTACGCCGAAATAATTCTATCCTTATATTTGTGTACATATATCTACAATTTAGAGCCAACATACACCGATTGCGCATAATTGCTCCTGCGCAGACTGTGAAATCAGCAATATCCTCTCGGCGCTTCCCTCCGCACTCCCCCACGTCCTATCATGACCAGAACGTGTACTGTCTGCATGTTTAATTTCTGAATTAATCGTTGATACACATAACAATATATTTAGGTACTTAGGTCTCATTTATAACGTTTTCAATTAGCAGCATAAATGTACGTAACAGATTAGTAACGTTACAATACCACTCATCGACATCAGTTTTAAATTTGTAATGAGCTTTGTATGGATTTTTGGATATTAA
The DNA here is from genome assembly GCA_943735995.1 of Sesia bembeciformis. Lineage (NCBI taxonomy): Eukaryota > Metazoa > Arthropoda > Insecta > Lepidoptera > Sesiidae > Sesia > Sesia bembeciformis. Next base: position 6,800,031 of record OX031029.1, on the reverse strand, counting down.
AATTTAGACGCAGTGTGAGACGCCTTCCACTCAAGTGGAGCGACGACTGGAAGAAGTTCGCCGGTAATTGTTGGATGACAAGAGTCGAAGATCGTGTCTGGAAGAGGCCTATATCCAGCAGCGGAGAGACATAGGCGGATGGTAAAGTATGGTATGCGTGTTTATTTCGGTTGGAAATTAATAATATTTTTTTTAAAAACAATTTCGAAGCCGCCTGATGCCGAAAAATCTTCCTTTACCATCTTCTGCTTTAGGAATTATTCCGTCATTTTATTGAAATTATATCGTATAATTAATTTTGGTACTTATATTTGTTTCTTCCTCATAACTTTAAACTGTGACTTATAAATATATACCCGTAGTTTCGTGCGCAATTCCATCCGCTTTGTACTCACTTATCAGTGAACTTCGGGCTCTGTCCACTCTGTTTCATCATCTCATTTAGCAATTTCGCTCGAGAGGCAGCCTCCGCTCACATGCTGCGATAATAGTCGTATGAAATTGCTGCAATCCATGCGACTGTCATCGAGTTAGATCAGTTTATCCCCTCGGGTCGTGGCGGCTTAATTCAGTGTCCGCCGTGCGTCCGCGCCGTATTTCCGCGCCATTTGACATACTAAAACGTCTCCATATCTGATTTTTTCATAAAAAAGGCATCTGTCTTTATACAGTGATTCATGTTAATACAATTAAATGGAAGGTGAATCCATTACAATGAAGATCACAGAATCGTTGGTAAATGACACCGAAACGGATAATGAAAGGTAGGACCCTAAGTTGAATATTGATTTGTTGGAATCTTTTGCTCCGGGTTGTTGATTTAGGAGTACGCTCGTCGGCGGTACTCGCCCGTTCAAATATTGTTACGTTACAGAGATACGTACTTACAAAAGTTTTTACGCTATTTCCTTAATGCCGGGATGTACTTAACGATTTTTCAGATGCGCTACTTGTGTCTAGATATCCCGTATTTACGGATATTTCGGTTTGAAGATAAGACAGTTTTGCTTAGATGGAGTTCTTTATCAAGTGTGATTCAATAGTCAACCTTTTGGAGAGTTGCAGTCGTGTTGCAAATGTCATAGCGATTAACCACTTATTATATTGTAATTAGTCGTCTAAGTCTAGGCTGAGGAGTAAATAAGGTTTAAAAACCACTTGTTGGTCCCTAATACTGACGTAAACTGACATTAACAGCAAAATTAATGCCCTAATCACTCACGAAAAGACAGATAGGCGTAAAACGATTCGCGTCACGACAAAGCCCCTCGCCCTACTTCCTGTTGTGTTTTGTCCCTCAAATATTGTAAACATTGGGATGTCCTAAATACCTCGAGGTCACTGACCTGTTACTGCACTCCAAAATTCTGTTGTTGACAAGGGTGGCTCGATTAATTTTAAAATGTAAGGGAATGTGAACGCGGCACGCGAATAATGAAATAAACGTATTCTTCACGCGTCCTATCCACATTTCGGTCTATATTGACACGTGACGCTGTCGGCTTACCGATGAAAATATGATTTTTGTTTGCGTGCTGGAGTGGATTTTAATTCGCTTTTGTACGGTGTGTACAGGTGTATCCGTTTGGGGTATTCGTCTAATATTTTACGAAGACTGTACAAACATTGTTTACCAATATAAAACATGCCCGTTTTGTGAAAATGGAGTAAAGAACTAATTACGAAATAAATTACTTTACCTGTGTTGGGATTAAGTAATATTTACTTTCGATAAAATATTCGTAAGCACCTTTCATTTGCTTCTGTAAGTAGAGTGCTTGTAATAAGTACGATTTTATCCATTTTTATAGATATAAATGTAGCAGACCTCTTGGTGGTAAGTGGATTTTGTCGCCTATGGACATTCGCGACTCATTCATGGTGAAACACGTATATGCTACAATTAACGACAGTCTTCTGTGAGAGAGGGGTAACTCGTTAAATCAAGCACGCTCAGCGGCTGCGGGGATTGCAGTATGCGGTCTCCACCTCATATAATTTACGCTATACAAATTAAACTCATATGCGATTTAAGAATCTAAAGAAGAATTATTGCTAATTATATTTAACACAATTTCAGAAGAATTTAAAAATCATATTATATTAATTGATTTTGACAAATAGGGCCACTAACAAAAGAGAGCAATTGAAGGTTACAAGCTGTATGACCATACAGCTTGTCCGTACACCATACACCATATAGATCATACAGCTTGTAACAATAAGAATAAAATCTAAATTCTGTAATGAATGGCATACCTATAATTGACATGAATATATACACATTCAATAGAATTGAACCTGAAAATAAATTCTTTTTCCTTTTCGTGAATAGCTTTCTGTCGAGTATCATTTTCAAGACAATGGCATCTTTTCGTAATTTCTAACTGGAGAGCGGAATTTGTGAAATATTCACGCGACGTGTAGAAAAAAACAGGCTTTCTGTCGCGTGCATAATGGAGTTCTTTTTTGTTGCCACCATCCAGACATCGCAAATAAAACTACTTTTTGACAAACGGGGCCCTTCATAAATATGACACGCGAACGTACGCGGCAGATGAAATAAACGAAAATTCTTACCATGTGCGCACTTCATAATTTTAAAATACCTCATGTCTACGAGTGTAAGCATGAGATGTGTCACATTATTTTTGATACTGTGTTATTTGTTTCCGTTAAAGTCCTCGCGCCAACTTCACACTTGTGACGCATCCTAAGGAATAACAAAGTTGTTATCACAAGCTCCGAGGAATTACGATACTTCTACAAGAGTGGACTCGTCAACCCGCTTGGTCAGCTTGGCGTTTTTAGGGCCGGTCATACCTCGTGTAGATACAAGACAATGTTCATGATGAGGCTCATGCCCAGAAGTTGACGAAAAAACGAAAATTAGGTTTATCCCTATAACACTACCCAACTTTTAACCTACAGGTAATATTAAAAGGGATAACATCGCTTATACAGAGCATTATTATTTTGCTCAACTAAAGCCAAACGAAATTACTAAATTCCAGTGGACGAGCCAAGTTTAATGGAGACGGAATTTAAACCGATCTATATTAATAATAGCTACTTTTTAAGCAAAAACGCCAGTCGTGATTCAGCGTGAAAGTACTCTGGTTCAGGCATCCATTGATCAATGGGGTGGGCGGGCGGCGGCCGGCGCGGCGCCAACGAAAGGGAAACGCTACGAGACAGACACTACGATACTACAACCATCTCCAATAATAATAGCCTGGCGGCAAAATGCTATCAACCGAAAAGTAACCTTAAGATAACAAGTTTAAACTTGAATTTAATTGAAAGAGTATGTTTAAGACCTTTAACATCACGCGTTCCACAGTTGATATTGTAGTACGGCGTTCACAGTTCAAAGTTGATATTGTAGTACGGCGTTGGCGTTCAACTAGATTTAGATAGTTTTGTTTGGCTTTACCGAAATTTAATTTGGAGAATTTGTTTGAGAATTGCATTTTATTTTCTTTAGCTTTTCTCTTTTCTTGTAGACTTGTCACCATTTCGAGTTACGACGAAGATTTTAGAGAATTTTAATATAGTATAAAGTTTGTTTTTGATTTAAATGTAACTATAGTTTAACTAGGTAATAGATTTTTTAAATATACTGCCGTATCTGTTCCCATATATTTTTAAAATTGGGACACGACATAGTCAAAACTGTAAGAAAATTGTCCCCTCTCACGGGATTAGCTCGAACTAATTACATTTCTACATGTCAACCTTAGATCAAATCAAAAGTTGTCTAAGATGTCAACATACTTTATTGAACAAATAGATTGTTATAGATGTCATCATTTTTATATATCACTACGATGAATTCTAACTAAAGTTATTTTTGGACATTTAAATTTTCTATATACCTATAAACAAGGCCAAAATGGCCTCCAAAAAGCTCGGTGTGCTGAACAGAGCGAAACGGTACTTCACTCCTGGGCAACTTCTTATGCTTTACAAAGCTCAAGTGAGGCCCCATATGGAGTATTGCTCTCATCTCTGGGCCGGCGCACCGAAATACCAATTGGACCCATTTGACTCCATCCAACGACGTGCTATTCGTATTGTCGACGATCCCACTCTCACGGGCGGTTTAGAATCCCTCAGCAGTCGGAGAGACGTTGCGTCTCTCTGTGTGTTCTACCGCCTGTACAATGGGGAATGCTCTGAAGAATTGTTTAATATAATTCCCACCTCGGGTTTCTACAACCGCACCTCCCGTTACAGAAGTGCGGTCCATCTGCATTTCCTCGATACGGAGGAGTCGCGCACTGTTCGGTCCAAAAATTACTTTATACCGCGAACTCGTAGGCTGTGGAACGAACTGCCTCAAGAAGTCTTTCCATTAAGCTAGGATATGGGGTTTTTCAAGAGAGCTGTGAATAGGATTTTGCAAGATCGGCGGCGCACCCGCATACCCCCTGGTGTTGCAGGTGTCCATGGGCGGCGGTAACACTTACCATCACGTGGGACCGCTTGCTCGTCCGCCCAATAGTATATAAAAAAAAAATAAGTAAGTTATGTTAGAAGGTTCATAAAACGCACTTGTATTGTGACACTGCGGTTGCATTTTCCTAATCTTTGTATGTTTCTTGGCACGTTAATCTCTTATCATTCTTCTAAAAATATATCTTTAAACTGCTTAGAATATAATAAAGAAAACAATAATTATATAAATTTAAACAGCGTAAATATTATGAGTAGGGGATAGAATCTATAGAGAAGAATCAATAGAAGAATCTAGGAGAGATTAAATAATTTAGCTAGATGGTGCTGAAGTTCTGTTTAGAGTTCGGGGTTTTTGTACAAATTAACGCAGGTTTGATACATTACTGTGAAATTTATAAAGATATTCATAATGAAAGACGATCAAAAAATTACGGACAGCCAGTTATTTTGGCGATTTAAACATAATTTGGAAACATATGTGTGGAATATGCTGAAACTATATGCTAGGTAACACAAAATCTCTTTGTAAACATATTAAATAAGCATTCAGACAAAAGATAAGAGAAAAATATATCAAACAGGAATTTGTGACATACCTATTAATTAATTAATAATTAATTTAATTATTAATTACTCTATTAACTATTAAATAAAATGCATTCAATTTATTAAATTAATTAATGTAATTATTCTACTAACTATTAAATAAATTACAATTAATCGTCAAGTTAAGACAGTTGAAATAAGATTGGTACGTTTCTCTTGACATAATTTTATCCTAAAATTTGACTTGAGACAAAGATTTATGTAATAAATATACCTATTATGTTGATAATAATACATGCTTACCAGATAAAACCTTCCCTACTAACGAGTATACGCTGTCGTCCAATTAACATCAGAAAGGGTGCTCCGTGTAATGGAACTTTGCAATTGAATATTCATACACATTATAGCTTTTATACGGCGAACCATTTGCTTAAGTACTGATACAGATAACATGAAACATTGTTCATTTTCTGTTATTCCATTTTTTTTTATACGAAAGGTGAGTGGTCGCCGTCGCCCATGGACACCTGCAACATCTGGGAGATGCGGTTACGCTGCTGACCTTGCAGAATCCCATTTACATTCTTCTAGAAGAGCCCCATGTAGTAATAAAGTGCGACAATCCCAGTAGCCAGTTCGTTCCACAACTTTCTGTTATAACAAAATTGTAATAACCGAGTCCAAATCATTAAATATCTTTTGTTCGGAATTTACTTGCGATATTTATTACTTTGAATAATAATTTGTTTCGAGGGTTACGTTGTTTGTTGGAATCTCGACAATTAACATTACCAAAGCAATATAGAAGCTGTATATAAACTCGTGTAGCTTAGGTAGCGTAGGCGGCACTTCACTCTACTTTCTATAATTGAATAATAAATAACTTATTATATTAAAATCCGACATAAATAACTTACAGGATCCGACAAAATGCCCGCAATATAGAAAAGAAACGGGCGAATTTGGCGTCAGATAAATAGACAGCAAGGAAATAGCTACAGAAAGTTTTCTTCACGAAAATGAGATTCCATTTTCTTGTCGCAATAGTTCTGACCTGTACTAAAATATATAAAGCACATATGTATATACAGGGGTTATTGAAAAAAATACCCGCAATTTTTCGACCTGAATTATAACCTCAAAACATAAGTGTGAAAACAGCGGAAAATGGTGTGACGATGCACCCTGGGAAACGTCCGCGATTCATACATCCAGCAGTGTCCACTCATATGTTGCGGTATGGTAAATGGATTCAAGTGGGTTGGAGATTCATCAGATTCATCTACATCTCCAGAGCCTGGAGGATACATAATAATATAATACAATCCATTGGCAAAGGTTTCTACGAAACGCTGTCGATATTCTGATGTCATTACTTTATTTCTTACTAGCTGTGCCCGCGACTTCGTACGCGTGGAATTTTAGTTTTTAAACTCTAAATTGGAATATATTTTCTTCCCGTCAGCCGATTTCGATGAAACAAAGCCTATTCACCTATTAATTAAACTGTGGAAACCCCATGAAAATCCGTTGCGTAGTTTTGGAGATTAGCGTATTCGAACAGACAAACAGACAGACAACAAATTTCAAAATCGTATTTTTGTATTCTGATACTCTTCCTTCATCGCCCCCAATCAGTTTTTGGTAAATATATTCCATATACAGACACGCTGGTTCTACAGTTTTATTATACTTGTATGTATAGAAGAAGATTCACTGAAGCGTCTAAATCTTGCCAAGCTAAGATTTAGACGCTTCACTGGATGCATACTTCCGGAGATATAAACAGAAACGTCTTTCTGAAACGTATCATGTTCGGTAAGGTGTAAAGGCCGAAGAATCGATATTTGTGATTCGAGAAAACGCCTAAATTAGGAAAGAAAGATAATGTTATCTATTTATGTCGTCTTCAGTAGCTCCCTCATTTTTTTTATTAAAAGAAAGAAAATAAAGTGACAAATAACAGACAGTCCATTAGATGGTAAGTGGATACAATGTCGTCCATGTTCATCCCAGATACATGCGAAGATCAATTCAGAATGACAACCGCTTGCACGCCCCCCGATGCGCTGCTTACCTTTGGAGATTTGGGAATGAAGTTACAGAAAACGTTAAGAAAATGGGGAGGGATAGGATTGGATGGGATGGATTCCATCAGTTACGGTTGAAAATATGATCTACGATACTTAACTACACATCTGCAAATTGTCAAAAACGTTTTTTAATTCGTTTGTAAGATCCAGTCATTACAACAATAGTAATGTCCATAAAATACAATACAATATCATGAAAATTATCATATTACAACTTACGAGCACGCGGTGAATTTGTAATCAATATTTATTATCAATTTCCATCTCCATAACCAATAAAACCTGTGTTTTACAAAAGTTCATTCGTATCTACATATGTCGGTACACTTGGAATCAGAGTGCACGTGTGAATCGAGTAGGTTAAAATTAACGTTGCATGTAATCCAAACCCCGCACCCCGACAGAATTATCTTTGCTTACGACAAAATATGGAACTAATTGCCTTGAATATTCAATAGAATAATCAAATTAATTTACACCTTTCTATCTGTTGTTTGTTTGTTTAATATATTACTTAACTCTTTCATTTATTTTTAACATAAATTACAACAATATATTGCAATGTATATCGCGAAACAGCTGAATTATTTTAAGGGGACTGCAGAGAAAAAAAATGTTCTAACGAAAGGTCAACAACACTCAAACGTATAGACTTATCTGAAAAATAAGTATCTATCTAAAAATAGTACAGTTTGTCATCTTATATTTTATTTAGTTTACGCAGAAAATCGAGTTTGTTGTCATCAGCGCCGCCAGTTACGTGCATAAATAAGTTTGTTTGTCCGTAAACCGTTTACGTAAGAGACGAGAACGGAAATCGAACGTTGCCATATTGGATGCGGAAATGGTGCGCCGTCTGTCCCGGCTGTCATTTGATTTGCCGGGTCTTCGGCGTCTTACACAAAGTAAGGTCGTAATTAAATGAATGGGACGTTTTGAGGAGGAAAGTGAAATTGAGAGAATTAAGAGTAAATGTAGGTACTTACATTGTACAAGATAAAAATAACATGTAGGATAATACATAAATTAGAATCATTTTGTATTTAATGTGATCATCAATGAGCAAACAATATAAATCAAGGAACTACTTAGTAAATAGTACTCATTTGAAATCTAGTGATATCCATCAAAACGAAAGATGGGATAGACAAGTTTTTGAATCGAGATCATTTATCAGGATGTGTAGTGTGGAACGTCCGCCCGCCAGGTGGACCGACTACTTAAAGAAGTTCTTTTGTAGGGAATAGAAGAGATGAGCCAAAGATTGTGGCCGCTCCACATTCGATTATCCGCTCTTTTCATCTCGTCACTACGACGAATTTCTTTAAGACATCGGTCTACCTGACCGGAAGGCACAGATTATTTAATAGATCTTATCAGGGGTGATCAACCACTTGGATTCCCTATCACTTTGATCCAATGGGACCTTTTGTGTTCCCCTAACCTTATATTATTATACTCTTTATATATAACGGAATATTGACTTTGATGTAATGTACTCTACATGTGATCTCCACTTTAATTGACTATCAATTGTAACTCCTAGATACTTGACTCCATTGGAGATCTCAAGTTTTTTCCATAGTGTTAATTCCTTTAACCCCGTAAGAATCTTTTTCGTAGTGAATATGACTACGTACGCTTTGTTCGGGTTTATGGTTAGATAATTACTACTGCACCATCTTTCTACCCTATTCAACGCCATTTGCATGATTTTCGATACTGTCTTTGGAAATTTTCCAATAACCAGTCTCACAAGATCATCTGCATATCCAACTGTATAGACCGGTCCCCTATTCAGTTTTTTTAAGATTGAGTCCACTACCAGGCACCTACTACCATTATTGCTGTTTTTTGTCTTTTTGACATTCATTCAGCATTGTTAAGTTTTTAGCCAATCTGACTCCCTACCCTCCACTGAGCCTTCAAAAGTTGGGGATGCTTTTAATACCTGTCGCCGTTGACAGTGAGTGCAGCTCCTTGCTCATTTCGGAAGAAATAAGGGCCCATCGGGCCTCCGGACCAAAATCCATACCAAAGAGTGACTTTTTGGGATGCATTTGATGTTCTTGAATTTCCCCAAGTCCCATCGGCATTTCTCGGTTTTAGTTGACGTTAATCGAAGCTCGTCTTTACACATAGAGTTATTAAAACTACTAGACTTCACTTATATTTAGATGCAATTTTACATATTGTGTGACGTAAGTGGGAAAATTTCGCGTGATGAATGTGGCAGAAAAATAATATTAAATCTCTTTGCATTAATTCAAAGCATGGGCAGTAATAAAGACATTATTACATAAAAATAGAACAATGTCTTGTCTTGTTGTCTGTTTATATCAATTTTGTAATAATAAAATATATTTAATAATAGATATTTAATACATTCCCTTGTCGGCCTCATCCTAGCTACTTCCTTTATCAGTGTTGCAGTTTGTTATCAATTTTACCTTGTTTTTATGTTTTAATATATTAAAATTGACGAGGACCTTATTTCTCAATAAAGACGAATAATAGGAGAATAATATCGTTCTGTTGTATAGTAAATAAAAAGAATAACAATACCTACAATATCGGCTTCAACTAATACCAATATAAAATGCGGTAAACCGCTTGATACACAATACCGCTTGATACCGCGGTCTTGTGAAATTGTAATTAATGTGTACAAATACTTTTGTATAAAGAAGCTGCTTTTTTAATTCGAGATATGGGGTTTTAGATTTAGAAAAACAGAAAATAATAGATAAATTTTGATGGAAAACATGACATTCGATTAAAATGAATAAAATACCTCATTGTAATGAGTCGAATATTCACATCGCACATACTAAAGGAAATGGTTGGACAGATTCAGCCGATAAACGTTTGTAGCAACCCATTTCCAAAGTTCAAAGATTTATAATTGTTCACGCCGATAACGAAAGGGCCTTTGTACCCGGTGCTCTTTTATGAGACCTATCGACAGACTCTGAGGGTGATTACCGCAAGGAGATGAATTTAGAGAAATATGAGAAGTGGTTACGAAAGCAATTGATACCTAACTTACGGCAAGATAGTGTCGTTGTGATTATTGATAACGCGTCTTACCATAATAAACTTGTAGAGAAAACAACTAATTCTAATACAATCAAGGGTGATATGGTGGCGTGGCTACAAAGGCATCATATTCCATTTACTACAGATGCCAAGAAGCCTGAACTTTATGACATAATAAAATGTCACAAAGGAAACTGTTCCGAATTTAATGTTGATAAAGTTCTTCAAGAATATGGACACACCGCAATTCTTTTGCCACCACATCATCCGGATTTTAATCCGATCGAAAACATCTGGGCCCCATTAAAGGGATATATTGCCTCTAAATACATAGAAATGAATAAATCCACTTTGAAGAAGCTCTTTATAGAAGAAATAGATACGATGGGATCCGAAGAATGGACGAAAATCTGTAATCACGCCATTAAATGTGAAGAAGAATTTCTGACATAAGAAGTAAAACCCGACATTTAAGGACAGTTTTATAATTATTTTTTCCGACTCAGTCAGCGAAAATGACTATAGTTGATTCTGAAGATTAATACATAATGTTATAATTTTTCCAAAGTTGACTGGGTTTGTTAATGTAAGTAACAACTCTGTATATTCATAAGTGTACTGTTAACAAACTACTATCAGGGTGTAGAGGTGTCATCACATTAGATGATTTACATTACTTCTTCCAAACTATCACGTAATGATGGTTAATCTATTCAAAGGCAGCAATGTACTTCGCACAATTTGTTATAGTGGCACTGCACGGAACTGCACCGATAAAATTCGAGATATGCCTATGGGACTTCTTTAGATAATTGTATTGTACCTATGTACTTCGCCACAAAGAATATCCTTATGCTCGCAAAAAATAATTAACAGATTGAAATGAAAAAGAAAAGAAACTTTCTCCTTAACTTTTATTAACAAATTACTGTTGCTGTCATTTACAAAGATCTTAAATTTGCTTTCAGAATAAAACTTTATTGAACGATTTAAACTGTGAACAATCGACAATGCCCAAATGGGCTTCGAGAACAAAAGGCAAAAATATAGGTCAAATCACTTGATGTGCTGAAGAGAAAGGAAAAAACATTTAAAATTGCGATTTTTCACAATAAAAAAGACAAATAAAATACTTTTTGAGAGCACTTGGCTCTAAACAGCTCTAAGGCTAGATGGCTCTTCGGTCGACAATTTATTATAACTTTTTCAGTAAAACAATTAGGTAAATAAGTAAATCATTTTCGTGATTCATGATGCTTGTGTTATCGTCATTTCGATAATGTTTCCTGGGACTACTAATACAAAATGGCTCGTATTCCTTGACATTGACTTGACTTGACTTCTGTTTAATGTAATTTGGAATTTTGAATTAATGTAATGTGCAAAAATTTGGTTTGCTTCGTTAACCAATCATTTATACCTATTATAAATGGGTATAAAGTATATATGATCTAATTTATCGTTTCCTATCTTTTATTAAAAATTGATGGTCTTAAACACCTTTTCCCACAAACTCTGCTGTATTTTCAAAACTATTATTCGAGCTTGATAAAGAAACATATTAAAATTGGACAATTATAAAGCTGCAAGAACATTTGTGAATTTGTAGTTCGAAATTAGACTATGCAATGAATGCACTTTCATTTTTTTCAAGTACAGTTCAGGAAAATCAATATAACTTTCTAAAGATAAAAAAGGATTCTATTTTTGTGACTGATTAATTTTATTTTATAGAACAAAAAAATACATTTTCCCTTTATCACCGACCTATATTTCTAGTTCCTCAAGGATTTCTTAGATTGATTGTTACTATATTTATTAAAACAGTATAGTTAACCAACTAGGGTTAAGTAGATTTATAACTTTAACTAACTAGATAAAGTGAGAAATTAAGTGTTCCACAAGAAACGCCCTTCGTTTTTATATGGAGGTATGTTAAGAATTGCTGTGCAATTTTTTTTTTAAGATTTGGCAAAGATTACAGCCATCCGAGACATTGAGTAAAGTAAAAAAGGTCAACATTACACCTTTAGATTCCGAATTTGCCATTTTGAGAGTCATTTGCATTTTTGAGAATTCCACATTTTGCTACTAAACCCAAAAAGGCAGGATATTTACGACAATATCATTATAGAATTTCTATTCCGTATAAGCAATCCGAATAATAATTCACTTACGTAGCATGACGTCAAGGAGAGAGTTCTCCCCCAAACTCTTGACAGCTCTTGTTAAAGTTATCACATTCAAATCTCGCAGTCAGCATGATTCTTTGCGAAACTGAACAGAAGGGAAACCATCAATTTTTGCCAAATTATACCTATACTTATTATATATCGTGGGTTCATTGGAAATCTGTCGAAACAAAATGATGTACCGCAAAACTGAAGGATCATATTTCAGAAACTTGAGAGATGTTAATAAAACACTCCTTCATTCCCGTACGATTTTGATCTATCGAGCGATGAGGCCTAACTTTTAATGCCAAGTGGTGAAAAGTATTTTGGTGACACAAGCGGGGAAAGTAATTTACATTCTTAATCACTTTTAACAATAATATCACTTTCATGATTATTCCTTTAATAAGTTAGTATTTGTTGTTAAGTATTCACTGGGTATGTGGAATGTAGAATTTAGTGCAATATATATATTATAATAATAACAAAACAAAGCCGTGTCTGTACATTTAATGTTTTTTGAAAAAAGTCATTGCAGTAAAATGTGCGAATGATTCGGACCTAAAAACGACAATATTTGGATTTTTTGTCTATCTGTCCGTCTAGATGTCTGTCTGACCGCGCATCATGTAAAAATCACTGGACGGATTTTAATGAAACGTGGTATATTTATAGCTCATGCGTTGCGTTAACATTTAGGATATTTTTTTATCCAGATCAATTATAGGGTTCCCACGGGAATCAAGCTAACCATATATATACCATATATACGCGCGTGAAATAGCGGTTACCGCTAGTGTGTAAATTTATTTAGTTTTATTTATTTATTTCAAAAACAACTTACGGACTATTTACACCTAAATTTTAAAGACATGCGTACTGCAACAAATAGAAAGGGTGCAGAAACCGTAGCTATCCAAATAGGCAAATAGCCCGCGCTACGATACGCTAAATTTTCGTCATATTTGTAGGTGTTTTTTACATTCAAGGGAATTGAATTCGTGAAATGGCCTAATTCTAAACAGTGCTTAATATTGGCTGATATTTATAATACTCTTAAAACTGTGTATTGTATGTATGTATGTAAGATATACATACAATACATACATAAATGCATATAAAACAAGTATAAATATTTATATACAAATTATAAAAAATATATATTATATTAAAACAAATTATATCAAACAAATCATTTTCTATACGTACGTATCCGCGCGCCAAGAAAGGGATTTATACAAAAAGTCAGTAAGCAAGTAAGTACACCTTATTGTACACCAATAAATATGTACTCGTAGTTCACGTTTTATGTCGCAAAATTTATCTACAAGCTTTTATTATCTGTGGTATCTCGAAATATTATATAGGTTTGTGTTGTGGCCTAACAAAGAAAGTAATATTGGTAAAGTGATGGATTCTGATAAAGAACAGGCTTAGTTTTTGTCGCTTCTCTATTGTAAATTTTACCCGTCAAGGGCCCCCGGGGAGGAGTGACTTTTCAAAGTCCGCGGGTGACTTTTATTTTGTAAGGATTATGTAGTACGGAAAACTTCGTCACCAGCTGAACTTTTTAATTAAAGTAGACAATAGCGTTGTATAAATACTAAAAGTAAGTTTGTACCGTAATTTTAAATTATACTTACAAAATTATAAGTTAAAAGCATTAAAAATCAACGCAATGTTTTGGGTAAGTTTACAATAGCGTTCAAGGAATGTTGGAAAAAAGATCTGGGAATAGTGATAAAGTACAATTAAGAAAGGGATAATTGATTTTATATTTTCTGAGCGACAAATGTAATATTAGGATAATTTTGAGTATTAGAATACACTTTGAGGAAAAACTATTGTTAATAAACCGTATTATACAAAGTGAAATAAAAATACCTGTACTCAATTAACACTGAATTTGTTTCGTGAAAACTAATAGCTTATGTTCTATCTATACTAATATAATAAAAAGGTAAAATTATGTTTGTTTGTGGGTATATTTGGGGTAATCTCTGGAACTACTGAACCGATTTCAACAAATCTTTTACAAATAGGAAGCTACATTATCCGTGTCTAATATAGGCTATATTTTATTTTGAAATTTTGGAAATAAAATTTTGAAAAAGAAAAACTTATAAACCGAAGCCAAACGAGGGCGGGTCGCTAGTGTTCCATAATTCCGTATTTTCATGTTTTCACACAACTCGCATCGATTTACATAGATATAAATAGGTATTCAATAGTAGTTATTCGATTAAAAACGTTTATGATCCGTTCGCAGTAGCGTATAGTAAGTAGTATACAGTAACAAAACCAGACTTCATTTAAAAAAAAAAACTTTTTTTGGCAAAATATATATTTCGGAAAAAGTCGTAGGTACAACAATAGTTGTTAGTTTTAATGATATACTCGTAATAATGTTTGTGCCGTGTGGTGCCGGCAGGCTACAGAATTTCATCAGCCCATCTTCTCCCGTGGGTGACGTAAAAAGCGGGGATAACAAAGCCCTACGACAACCCCTGAGCGACTACGCCAACTCTAAAGCACTCGTTTATTAACAAACATTATTATGCAACCAATGCAACCAGCCCTTTTCGTATCAATTGCAGGTCTTGTCCTCATGCACAAGACAATGTGCATAAGGAAGCCTATGTCCTACAGTGGACACTGCAAGGGCTGGATGAATAATAATGTTTGTTAATGAACTCCTACATATTCTTTACTAAAATAGTCATATCATGTTATTTATCACTGAATTTCTGTTCGAAGTGTGTTAATTAATAATATTTGTGTTTTTGTTTCAGTTGCTACACGATTCCTGCGAACAACATGTCGGGAGGGTCACATGTCTCTCGCGGTACTTTTGGTGGGGCGGAGTCCGAGATATCTAGCGGTAGTGCGCCGCCACTGCCCAGTCCAGCCTCCCCGGGTGCTGCGCTGGTGTCTCCGGAGACCCTGAGCCGACATAGCAGTCCCCCTCCACTTCCAGCCCACCCTGTACACCAGCCAGCACCATCGTGTTCTTCGCATCGGGTACATATGGAATCACCGTTGAGGTAAAATCTTTTAAAAGCGCGTTCTGTTACCTTTCTAATGTCTTTCGTGATTTAATCTATGTAAATGTAAATGAAAGAGATTACATCATATAATGTAAATGTAATGAAATACATCATTACATTTACATAGATGTAGGAATTAAAAGTAAACACAGTGAATAAAGAATTAAAATTAAAATTGATAATCAAAACAAAAATTAAAATTTATTCTTAATCAAAATTAAAATAGTGTATTAAAATAAAAAGAAGTTATAAAGAAAGGGTCGTATTGCTTGATAAATTAAATCGTTATTTTTATTAGTTAGGTTTGTTAGGCGAATCGTTAGGTGCGGACTTCTAACCGTTCCGTTTCGGCCCGTGCCACTGAGTTTCTATATAACGTGTTATATACCGAAATAACGCAAAATCTGAAACACGTTAACAAATTTAAAATAAATGAAATTGTTCTAGCGAAAACTAAAATTATTTTAGGCAATAAAACAAAAGTTTTAAATATGTAAAGAAAATATATTTCTTTCATTTGAGTTTTGCCGCGCTCCGATTGAACTGAGGATTGAAGAATCAACATTATAAATATGTAAGGTTTACTTGTGCTATCTAAAACGTTCGCGGTTCTCATTACTCACTAATAACAGGGTATGACGTCGCAGCGCGGACGAAGATATTAATTTCGTAACTGCGCTTAGAATAAAGATAAGCTAGAAATGAACAATAAGGGCTGGCGCAGATCTGGCGAAGCGAAACGCAGAGCATGCTCGCGAAGGTTTCTAGTCGCCGCGCACACTAGGCGAATTAGGCCGCGCTATTTTTCACGTGAGAATGCGCGAGCATGCGCGCACCTTCTTGCGTGTATTACAAAGTGGTTAGCGGTGCCTATCGCGCATGCCGGCGACCGAAAGGGGCGGGGGTTCGCGAAGTAGCACGTAAGCTCGCGCAGTCGCGCTCCTGCGCGCTACCGCCCATTAGCGCTGAGTCGACGTTCACTTTAAGGCGCTTGAAGACTAGTAGATGCGTTGGTGAATTTTTATGATCTTATTATGATGTCAACAAAGTTGATTATTGTTTTTTAATAACAATTGCGCTGCGCTGCCATAAGTTATAAAAAAAATCTATTGTAAAAACTTGTAGAATCGACTCCTTAAAGTGAACACATATTCTACATACAAAAATAATACATAATAACATTCCACTCAATGGCTCGAACTAGGATTTCCGTATCGGGTTCAAAAATACACGCAAAGATGAACACGCTACATAGATTGGAACAACAATTTGTTTTTAAACAAATTAATGTCCGACCGAGAATCGAACCTGGGACCTATTAGAGAGCAGATAGTGTCACTACTTCCTGTGCAAAAGTCGCTCCTAACGCAATTTCGATGATTTCTATGTTATTCACTATGTATTGTATACACATATATATATATCGCTGGATCATGTATGTATAAATATATAACGTAATCTTTATCTGGGAAATTGGGTTAGTGCTCACGACATCGGAATTGTTTCCTAATAAACCACAAGCGGGCGCTTGTGGTTTATTGTAAGACAGTGTAATGTGATGTAATATTGCACAGTAACGATTAAATTAAAAGTGACACTGAGAAATAATCGTAGTCAAAATAATATTTTTATTAAATTTTGTCCGTGAAATCAAAATGTGCTAAAAATTACTGAGTTAGGACTCACATGTTATAGTACCGCGCTACAAAGTCGACTTGTATAAGGAGATAGTCCAAACTTATATGAATGATTTTTTGAAATATAGTCAATTAGCAGTGATAACCCAAAGGACTTTTCTCGATTAACATTCAATTATATTCAATTTTCAATGAATACTAGTACAGTGGTGAAGGAAAACACTGAGAGAATGAAATAAATATCTATTCACCAATCTACATGATGGCATAAACTGATATGCCTGATAACATAAACTGATGACAGATTAGCAGGGTAGTAACAGTTTAGCATCAAGCTAACTGTCATTGTATCATCAAGCGTTGAAAGGAGGGAAGATTAGAAAAAAGGAAAGGGCCCGTACAAGAATTTTTAAGGAGTCAAAATAGAACGTCGGTAAAAGCTCACATAAGTTCGGTGCGCTCCTCCTACTGATCAGTGCGAATTCGCGAGATTGCTAGGTCTATGGGAAGGTGAGTTCTCTTCCCGAAATATGTGCTGAATATGAGATTGCAAGGAGAAGGCTTATGCCCCGCAGTGAGACGTTAAAGGCATATCGAGGTAATTATAAAAGAAATGTTTGGATATATACATGTTATCTCTCTCCCTATGATCTTTTCATCAACGTTGAGGATCGTGAATCTGCCAACGAAGCCTGTCGACGATCGTCGTCCTCCATGTGTTGCGATCTTTGGGGTCGAGGAGGGCCTTGTTCGCCGGAACATTGAGGATGCGCCTTCTAGTTCTCTTGCCTTCTACTTTGCCTGTTATCTGCAACTTTTATAGATTTTCTGGGCTTCTTCGTGCTATATGGCCAAAGTACTGAAGC
The DNA here is from genome assembly GCA_943735995.1 of Sesia bembeciformis. NCBI lineage: Eukaryota > Metazoa > Arthropoda > Insecta > Lepidoptera > Sesiidae > Sesia > Sesia bembeciformis. The sequence goes on along the minus strand of OX031029.1, from coordinate 6,782,165 downwards.
ATCCGGCGTAGGCATGTAGATGAGAGTCTGTTCATTATTCATTTTCAATTCCTTTAAGATGGACACATTTGTAAGTCAGGCCGTCTCCACGTATTATAACTACCCACTAATTTAACAGACAGAGAATTCACTTGCTCCCTAAACCCATCTCCCACAAGGCCAACATATTTTACACCGCGCTCAACAGTTTTATCGCTGTGTCAAATAAACGCCTTATTCAGATTAAAGTGTCAATTTTCTAGTACGCAGGCGAACAAACATCACTGTAATGAACTTTGAACAGGGCCCCGGGGAACGGAAAAACGGAATTGCGACTTGTAAACCCTTAACGGAAACGAGGGCTACAATTTACGAATAACAAACGAACCCTCTCTATTTAGAGCGAGTATTCAAAAGGATATTGTGAATGTGCCTAATAACTCCGCTCGCTATGAAAATGCAAACATTTTCATAGCGTTGTGTCAACTTTTGTGATATTTTTGCAAAGAACGCACAAAGAGCGAGCGAACAGGCACCTGAAGCCGACTGTAGTCATTTATTTCGAAAGACCTTTTTGGTAAATCTGTTCAATAGTATTTTTGTAGATTTTCCGGAAAATCACTGATCGTAAAAAGGAGATTATTATTATTTTTTTATGTACATAAAAGAAATCAAAAGTGCGAGATGAAAGAAATCACTCAATAGCAGCCAAGTAAATATTTTTGATGAATTCATAAGTATCCACTTTTGGTATAAGGATTATACTTATAAAATGAAATTAGACTCATTTAGTCGAAAAGAATTTTGAGATGGGAAATTGTAAAACATGAAAAGGTACGTTTTGTAAAAACCTTATCATAAATAAATGAACTACAATGTTTAATGGTTGGCAGCCAGTTGCCATTAAGAAATATGAACTTTTTAAAAATTAATAAGAATTTTTAAAAAACGCTCTTCTGATACTTTTTTCTTAATCCAAGGTGCGGTTTTCAGTCGGGGCTTTTTGGGTCGTAAGTCGTATTTTACTGTCAATTTATACAACTAAGCTCGGAACAGCTTTTCCTGGTTCGGATAATTGGTTCTACCTCGGCTATTTATTAATGGATTCCGCTTGCGGCCTATTTCTTCCATTTTATGTGGACTTAATGTCTTAATATAAGAAGATGTGAAACAAGTTTTCAGTAGTACATACTTGTTAGGTTTATCTATCTATATTAAACAATAGAACACCTTTAGCCTGTGTATTTCCATTGGTGGATAAATATAGGCTTCTGTATAATTATAGGATAAACAAGCCCCGTGACCACACACGATCTTCCGCATGTACAGACAATTTAATACGAATTATAATTGTTTTGTAAACATTATTGAGGTTTTCTATAGCAAACCGTATTGAGGCATTTTTGAATCCTATTAATCTCACAAAGTGCAATGAATCGGAAAGTATTTAGTATAAAATACTTGAACAACTTGCTTGTATGGTGAATGCAATTTAACTTTAAATTTGTGCAACTGCTATCTATAGTGTTGTAATCCATCTTACAAAAACTTCGGTGAATATATCTAAATTAAAAAATAGTAGATAAAATAGAAGTTGTACTAGAAATAAAAACTACTATCCTATATTTTCTGTTATATATAGTACAGAAATAGTGTTGCTTGATGGTTCTTAGGTAGGATGAACAAATTTTAATCAGATAATCAAAACCAGATTATTTGAGACAAATGTTTCACCAATGTACAATTACCACATTCCCTTTGTTGTTCTTATTACTCAATCTTTATTTAATTATTCTTGTTATTTTCTCTAAATCTATTATACAAATATACAAATAAATAATTAAGTAATGGTTAAATAAACAGTAATATAAATGAAAAAGTAAATTTACTTACACAATCAACAGACATTGCACAGCACTAAAACAGCTCAACGAATAAAACATGTACCTACCTACCTACCAAAACAAGCTGTACCAAAGGCGAGATTTGAATTAGGGAAATGCAGATGACTGTAATTGCTATTAAAACTAACTATGACGCGGGCTCCGTCCGGTGGTTCAGAGTTACATTTAATGGGAAAACGTTCATAAGTTATAGAAAAGTTGGGCCGTCGATACTTGTATTTTAGTTATAAGACGATAATTAGTGTTAATATTTCGTTTATTTTTTTTGCACTTACATATTATAGGTAACATATATGTATGTTACTTATATATATGTAGAAATATTCCCGGATAAAGCAATGAGACCGTCTAGATGTATTCTCTTCTTAAGACATTGTTATATTTATATATATTTTTGTCATCATGTAAGAAGTTCGCCGATGGTGGCTGTAGCCGAAGTTCATATATGGCGGCGAGCCTATATTGGCGGATGGTATGGTAACATTTTTACAATCGTTTAATCTATTTATCGAAGCAATTACATGCTTCTATCTTACCGGTTTTCCGCCGGTAGACTGGCGGAAGGAACGGATCTCGGCTTAGGGCGTTGCTTTGGGAGGGTACCGCGGGATCGCGAGTCGGTGAGAAGCGCCCAGGCACGTGTTGATACCTGGCAAAGGTGTTGGCTGAGCATTTTACGCGTGTCGCCCTACGGCGGCGTCGGCGCCCGGTCATTACCCTGTGCAGAATAATAAGCGCTACGATCGTTTTAGATAAAACAACAAACACTTTTGTAACTTCTGATTTATTCCCTAAAACAATTTTATTTTTCGCTTGAACGGTTTTATAGAGGTATTTTAAATTAGTTGACGTGTTTCAGGTATTGTGTTATTTCGGTGACATGTAATCAAAGTCGGTGATAAACCAGTCAGCCGGGTCATTAATCTTTTTGTAACATATTCCAAAAAGTATATTTGTTATTTTTTCATCAGGTTATCGAGTCCACCATCGCTATCCCTGGGTGGCTCCCTGTCCCTCCAGCCAGTACTCTACGGAACAGCGGGCGGGCCTACGCATGCGCCTCTACCCCCAACGAGACACACCACGCACCGGGCCTCAGCCATACAACATATGCATTTTATTAGCGCGTAAGTATCACCGCTCAAAACGATTAGTCATCAAAACTATTTAGAAATATGTTAAGGTTCAGAAGAAGGAAAAAGATGTATTTTATGAGGTCATGATCTTTTGATTTAGGTACAACTTTCTTGTATTAAACCTGGGATGAAGATTATGAAGTTTCATTGAAATCTCTGACCGCTTGTATGAGGTATTCTTAGGATCTAGGACCTAAGGGGGAACCGTTAATACTATTAGTTATTTTGTGCTATAATATCTTACTGCAGGACGCACACGAGGTTTAGAATCCAATGGTAAAATGGAAGACCGCGATAAATTTTGAAATTATCTTTCATATCCGTTGCTGCCACTTTGTTTCATTAGAAAGTTTTTAACATTACCTTACTATTGTATGTATGTACTTATATACCAGTTGTCGTTTATAACTTTGCTTATAATTATTAAGTTATTTGTCACAAAGAATTGCCTACAAAAAGGTGACCTGGAATGAACATTCAGCGTTGAATTATGGAACATACGGTTCTTTGTACATCAAACACGAGGCTCAATTTCACGAAAAACAAACCAAGGGAAAGCATATGGAACCCAAAGATTTATACAAAACAAGAGGAAATAAACGAATAACGCATTTCACAAAAAATAATATTAGGCGTCGCTAAAATAATATTAGTCGATACCTATGCAAATACGAATTTATGTTTTTGGACCCGTTTGTTGGAATATTGCCAGTTTAGTACCCTGGTTAATATAAATTTACGTATCCACTACACGACAAATGTGATACTAGTTATTTTGTTTATTTAACAAACTTTAACGTACATTATCGTACAAAGGCGATTATAAATATTTATATTATTATGATTAATATATAATTTAAACGACAATATTTGTGAGAAAATTGACCTTATTGCTGGGTCTAGTGACTTGAGACTTTAGTGAAGAATATTGATATATTATTCAAGATATTGACTTTAAAATAGAACTTAAAAAATAGAAACCATGAAATTTAATACGCAAAAATTAATAGGTAAAAACGTCTTTTGTTAGGTACTTATTTTCTTTAGGTCTGAAACGTCAATACTTTGGAATAAATTGTTTAATAAAATCGATGGTCTGTCTACAGACACCATTTACCTCTCGAATAACACCATTTTAACGCTTCTATCATATTGTCTTTTTATTAGTACACATCTTTACCGACCGATTAAAAAATTGAGATAACTACCATTCAACGGGGATGAGGATAGGAGTAGGGGAGGGTTTTTTATAAGTGTATAAATTAAGCGTTAAAAATAAGTGTATAACACTCCCTTAAAATATCGGTATTCGATCCCCTGACATGCTATATATTCATTCGTATCTACAGAGACAGAAATAGATATAAAGTATTGAAATATAACAAATCAGTTATAAATATGTACTATCAGTTTGTCCGTCTGTCTGCCACCTACTCGATGTAAAACCTATATTCAAGAAACTTTTTTATCTTAGTCAGATTAATATTTTTATTAATAGACTAATAGTTATTCAAAATTCCTTTAGCGACACGACACGTTATTACGGTTATATAAACCTAACTAAATTGTGAGTAAATGCAAGTTGTGTCCTTCCTAACTTCACTTTCATTCCGTTTCTTTCCGTATGTCAAGAAAAACCAATATATTGTAGGTACTTCTTTTATGCGACAATTTTACTGCTCTTATACATTCGGCTGCCGAGCGTTACAACACAATAAGCGAATATTGAACAGTATACAATATTCGTAGAATTGATTTAATGTTCCTCATATACAGTTGCCACTAGAGTGGTTACCTTTTCCAAGTAAATGTGAATCTTTGAGAATGCCGAACGAAATTTGCTCCGGTTAGGAAATGCAGTAAAATTTTACTTACCAGAATCGCACCAATTTCATTACTGTACCTTACATACATTGTGGATACGGCAGGAATGTGGGCACAATAATGTTTCCCGACTATCAAGTGTTGCCCTCGTAAAAGTTTATGCTTAATAAAATTTCCATTATATTAGCATTTGATCTTTGACGGAGTTTCAGTGAATCTAACAATGTGACTCCCTCGGAGCTAATGTAAACCTTTGGTTCCCAACTTTATTTTATGTAGGTGTTGTACGTATATGTAAGTACATAACGTATAAGTTACAAAGATTTAAGTACTCCGCCTGTGATCTCTGATCTGTTTTGTGAAAAATAAAAATCAATATTTGCTTTACATCAAATATTTAGTTAAAATTAACTGCTCAAAATCAATACTTAAGATGGTTGAGATTAATACAATAATTAGCTCCATCCGAAATCAATACTTGAGTGCATAAAGAATAACAGCAATTGTCTCTGCTCATAAATCAAAAAATGTCAACTTATGTCAACATTTTTTTTTGTTGAAGATGTATATAATACGATCGGATTACGTAGGTACCTTATTGTTTCAAGGCAGTTTAGTTCAGAGACGATTCAATATGTTTTAGTAAGGAATGATAATAATACAATCTCTTGAAAGTAGTTATTTTATTATAAAATATTCAAGTGAACATCGGAATAGCTCGATTTCACGTTCAAAATTAATATACGGGTACGTTTAACAAGTAATCATTTTCAATATCAAAATATTGTCTGACTAGACATGATCTATAAATTATCGAAATTAAAGATTTTTTTCGAAATTACTAAAGCTAATACCTACTGTTTTTTATGTGAATGGAAAAATAATTTATTGTTTTTTTATGTGAATGAACGGAAAAGAAAACATTTCATTTTACATTAAAACGCTTAAACTTTGAATTTTAAAAACTTAAAAAGTATTTCTAATTTCGCTGTAATCTATTTAACAGTCTCTCTGTGGATTACTTTGATAAATGTCCAGTGGAGTGGAACGGCTCAAAAATAAAGTAAGGCCAATTATTAGTCTGGGGGTAAAATTGCCACTGTGAAAAATGTGACCGCTCAGCGCACGCCGCCGTAATAAATTACAAGAATACGTAAAAGCTTACAACGGAGTGTTCTCAGCACACTCCCCTTCGGTCCCAAGTGATGGGAATGTTTTTACCTAACTGGCATTCGATGTTTTCGCTGACTGACGCGAGCCCTCGGAATCTGTTTTATTGGATTTCGCTTTTTTATCGAATTTCTAGAAAACACTTTCTGGAAATAACTTTACTGAATTAGTTGATAATTTTTTTGTATTATATTTTTTTTAGGTTTACTTGTACTTAATATTGTTATTAATGAATTTTACGAATATTTTTTATTTACGAATCATATATTGATATGATTCGTAAATTAAATGCAAGCATGCGTTCTAGTGCCAAATTTTAAATTTACAGTAAACCGCGCATCTGCGTACGTCATTTTAATTACTCGTATACATATGTATATCTAAGATGCGAGATGTAGTTAATAAACTTACATATATTGCTGTTCTTCTGCTGCTGTACCCTTCTTGGTCTCATATTTCTACACATTGTCATGTCAGTGGTGGATCATCGAACGGAGTCATATATTGATACTCTCGATACTCACCTAATCAAAGACAACCCCATCACTAGCGGTACAATCGCACTCCAAAGGGAAATTGCATTTCCCCACTGAATGTACACACTAATGAAAATCTCTCCTCGGGCGGTGTCACAATGTAGTCTAGTGCTTGGAAATTAAGAGCTGTATACAGTTTACTGAGCTCACCATCTTGAGACCATATTTCTATTTACGTTGTAAGGGAACAACATACAAATGTTGTTACTTGTACTATTTCGCGTAGGGGAAATAAGGGACTGTACAGATCGATCCGACTGTACCTTCGCGTCACTATTCTTTTGTGTGTTGACCTACGTGAATACATTTACACTATAACAAAGTATCGCGTAAGGGCGGGTCATAACAGGTCCACATTTCAGCAAATCACAAGTAGACACGTGGTCTGTTAGGCTTTTAGGGAGATTTCTCAGAAATCTATCTATTGGGAGATCACGATTTTTGACTTTTGAAAAACGCCACTTTTCTACTTTTTAAAAACCATGAAAAAGAATTCAAAAATGTCGTAAAGAAATTTCATCGCCTATACTCGCTATAAATAATTTATTGTTGAATACCCACGACTTACCCATGAAACTGTATAATTCGACTGCGCAAGTTAAAAACCTACTAAGTGATAGATTGTGAAAAATCAGATTTTTGCGTTTTTGGTCGTAACATAGGTACATATAAATATGTAAGATATCAGTATCATGGAACCAGAGGTATGGTTAGAATATAAGAGCTTGCTCTCGTAGCCACTTGGAATATATTTAATTAGCTTTAGAAGTCCAAACACTAATATGTTTCTTGGTCTTCCTATAACATTTGGTTTAGTTCACTTATTGCGTTATCAATTTGGACAACTGAACTGTTGTGTAAACATTTGTTTTCTGAAACTTACGGAAAATAGCAAAATCTGCATTCCACTATTATATTCGTAAGAAGGTCTATTTATATTTGTACTTGTTTTCTGTTTTATGTTTGTTTTTCGGCTCGTACGTGCTCGAATGTGAATAAGCTTTAATACAAACGACGATTCGCTTACCACGCTATAGTTTGTGCAATGCCTTAATATTTCTATCGCCTCGTATGGAGAAATAATGTCGAGGAAGTAGGCTGGAACACAATGAAATGCAAGCTCTCCAGCAAATTGTGGTGTAATGGAAATGTTGTGTTTGTTATTGCAGGAGGTTGGCGGGTTTCGTGGCAATTGGGCCGCTGAGCTTGTCTTTCCTTTGTATACGAGTATTTATAATAATTCCCCTTTGTTGGGCTTAAATCATTGGCATACATTTTAATGTGTAAATTATACAGTGATATCTGATAATAACAATTATTCTTAAAATTCGATAGAGCTTAATTGTTATCATCATTATATATATATTTTAAATTTATGGCTAAAGTTTGTTTTTAATTGTTTTTCATTTTATTTTAGGATTACCACCAGCTACACATATCATATTTTACATAAAACTAAATTATAATGACACGTTCTTACATGTTTACAGGTGTACACAACATTTTTGTTAGCATCAATGTTAGGTTAAACTGTACTTATTTCAAGGAACTTAACGAATGCCCCCCTCATTCATTTATGTAACATTTTAAATGAAATAATTATATTGCGGTGAAATTTCTATGTAGAAAATTTAATTTACATTGTCTTTTCACAGTGACGTCATCCCAAACAAAAGCACACAAAAAGATGACGTCAATTCGTATTTAGTTTCGGATTTGGAAATATTGAGCTTAATCATAAAACATCGCATATTAGATACTTGAAATCTGTTTTTAATTCACTAGAACTTGATTAAAATTAAATACTATGTTTTACATCGAAAAATGGTTAAAAAATATTATACATAGGTTCGATAAAATGAGTAAAAGTGTACCAAAAATCAACACACTTGGGATATACCCCAAATGAAAGCTTTTATACCATAGATCTTTGAATGTTGATATTTTTTTTTATATAAAGAATAGACGGCAGACGAGCGGGCGGGACACATGACGGTAAGTGGTCACTGCTGCCCATGGACACCTGCAACACCAGGGGGTTTGCGGGGCTGCCGACCTTGCAGACTCCTGTTCAATGTTAATGTCAAAACCATGGACGAAAGATGATATAAACCCCTTTTCTATTCTTATCTTTTGTTTGCTAAAATCTTTTTCATATTCTTGTATTGAAAAAAAAAACCCACCGCATTCACAGTTACAATTGATTGTAACGATTACGGTAGATCATAAAACAAATACTAATATTATGTTTGATGGGGAGTTGGGATTACATTTATACATTTTCCCCCATCGTCCTTTGTGAAGAATAAAATCGTTGATATGTTTTTATTTCGTGTTAAAGAACTTTACGCCACTTTCGTGTATAGATGACTGATAGAAATTAGATTTTAATTTATGACATTCCTCTATGGTAAAAATTGTGATGTTGTTGAAAATGAAAAAAAAAAACATATATACCTAAATACTATCCTACTAATTTGTTTTTAAACTCACGTCATCGGTTAGGTCATATCTGGATGATGGTGAGATGCATCATCATGGTGACTGCACTAGATGAAGCTTCATCACTAAATGCTAACTTAAGTCCTTCATGACTTTGTGGAAACAAAGTCATGAAAGACGGCTGCTAAAGAAAAAGCCGTCTAATAATGCTTTAGACGGCAACGAATCATAAAAAATCATTGAACGAAAATGTTTTCTTGTAAAATTTATTTTTTTGCAAACACTAAATTTTCAAATTGCCCCCAGAAATAAAAAAACAATGACAGTTTTGAAAATTTAATGGCGTTTAACAAGCAAAGAGTTTGATATTCAAATGAATTTGTTTTTTTCTATCGTATTGTACAGTAGCCAGTTCTAAGAATTTTTAGTTTAACCTATCGTAGTTTTGATTTTATAAGATTCATTAGAAACTGTATAGTTTCATTCCCTGAATAACAATTACATATTCAAATACACAACCAAACAAACATTTATATGTATGTATATACATACTCGTACATACATACATAAACACATATATGCAAATTCATATATACATAATTACATACGCATGCACCGCAAATTATATATATATATTTAAATTCAAACTTTATTTATAAGCTTTTTTTTTGTACTTTTGATAAATAAGCTGTAATTATTAATAGTTACACACAAATTACTGGTATTGCCATATTGATTATAGCTCCCGTGATACAGGTTTACCTACTTCACGAGTTGGGGGATTCATAACAATGTTCTGTAAACAGAATCTGTTATCAATATTATTATCTGTTATTTTACTTACATATTTTTTCATATATTGTATTTGTTACTCTTATGTTGGAAGTTAAATCTGTGAACGACAGACAATCAAGCCGTGTAATTACATCTCATTTTAATTCTGAATAACCAATTTCCTGTGGAGTGCATTTAAATGTTTACACTTATGGAAAATATTAATAGGACACAATATTACGTACACAGTAATATTTAACGTGGAATGAAGCTTAGTCTTCACTAGGTACCTATATGAGTCGCTGCGATTTCAAGTAGGTACAGACCAACACACGTAACTCTGTCGGTGAAGGATGTTGTTGGTGTTACTATTGTAAATATTTTTGGGAACTACTTCCATTGTTTATAGTGTAAAACTTGATATTTTATCTACGAATTAAACAAAGATCGAAATTATCCACAACAATATTTTCTTTTACTGTTCCTTTTTCATCCAATAGTAGAAATTTTAGTGGAAGTACTGGGTGTCCAGTGACAGATTTCAAGCTTTGAATAATCATTAAAAAAACTACACCAGTTATATAAAATATGTTTATTGTAATTTACAAATGATAAATGCGGATTTTATTTTTTATAAACGACATTTTCTAAATGGCTACCATCAAGCCTCACACACTCTTCGAGTCTAGCGCGCATATTTTGAAAAACACGTTTAAAGACTGTATTACTCTCCGTAAAATCACTATAACAGCTGCAATACATTCATGGACACAATTGCCTTATGAGTTGTTGCCCCATTTTGCTGGAACCACGTGTTCCGGTTAAAGTGTGGACTATTCTGTAGTTCCTGCCTAAAAAAATCACTTATCATCCCTGAACATCTCTTCGAAATTACGGTCACATTTTGGCCACGCTGGTTTTGAAGAAATAAGGCTCTACAATGGCAGATGCAGACGTTGCACACCACACTGTAACCTTAGGCTTGTTTAAAGGCTCTTGATGCATTTCTCTTGGGTTGCTGACATCCCAGTAACGGAAATTTTGCTTGTATACATATCCTCCTCCTATGTGAAAGTGAGCTTCGTCGCTGAAGAATATGTTACCCATACGAGTATCAGTACCGTGGGCGTAGGTCCCGGTCTGGGTCTATTCATTGTTGATCCCGTACCTCTAAACCTCGCTACCTAAGACCGAATGAGGTTAATCGACGGTCCATCACGTAAACGACGAATACGGTATTGATTATTAAATCGACGAGCCTCAGACAATGAAAAACCACTCGAAATGTAAGCCTTAAAACGGTAAAAGCCCGTTGTTCTTCGTTCCACTTCTCCATAGCTACTAAAAATCCGCAACACTTGCTTCGAACGATGCCTCCTCCGCCCCTCGCCCCTGCCGAGTACAGAAACCAGATGCGTTCAAAGTTTCAAATCTGCCACTGGACACCCATTATTTGCAGCTACTTCTCCCTCGTGACTTACCTTTCTAATTGTACAAGTACGTACACATATACGCTTGAAAAGAAAGAAAAAGTAATAAAGTACATATTGCTGTATGTATTTGAATAAAGTTAAATAAATAAATAACATCACATGCATAATCACACATTTAACAAATTTTTAATCTATAACATGGTATGGTGAAATCAACGACACATGAGCTTTGCAGCTGCGAGAGTGGGTGTTGAATTTCCTATTGTCCTATTGTCGAAATAGTTTGCACTGTACAATATTGGTGTGCAGTGTGCACGCATGCAAACGCAATGCTCATGTCTCGTTCATTTCACTGTAACATTTACCTGAATGTATCATGCATGACATAACAGTTGTTACATTTAGTTGCTAAATTGACCATCGGCAAAGTTACGTGTCTGTATAATATACTTCAAGACACAAAACAACTGTCAACTGTCAAAACAACTGTAGTATTCATCAACATTTCAATAAGGCTCAGGCCTAAAAGGTAGCTCCTGAGGTCCAGACCACAACACCATAGAGCTCGGTCGGCGTAAGTTAAAGTTTAGTAATTTAGTAACTAAGGCCAGTCGGTAGTCACAAACAGCCTACATAACTCACTACTAGACCATTGATTGCATTATTCATGAAACGGAAAACGTTCTAGGTAAAGTGGCTTATTGATTGGAATGTACAAACGAATGTCATAGGCTTTCTTTTACGAACACACTTCAGAGACCAATTAATGTGGATGTTAGATGTGGATTGTTCATAGACAAATAAAAGCTTGATTTGTTTTAGGCAAGTCAAATTCTCTTTGATCGTATAATGTAAATCTATTGAGGATGATTTAGTATTTTCTTCAAGTTTGGACTAAGCTATGGGTCGATCCTTTTTTAAAAAGCTATTTTAATTATCAACATAAAAACTAAATTAAAATATGTACCTGTAAATGACCCTAGGCTTAGAAGAAATATGTTACATGATAATTATGACAAAACGGCTGTGACCACTAGAAATGCTATGCGCTGAAACTTATCTCCAAAACTTGCACACCGAGCAATTTGAAACTTCCAAATCCACGAAAGATCCCTTCAAACTTCGGTCTCCACTTGTGACGTCATAATCTAAAGTCACTATACAGGAGGCATATCATTGTACGGAACTTTGCAACTGTAAATAGGTATCGTTGGAATCGCTGTGGGGAGCCAATAACACGCGGTTGCCATGACGACGAACCGAGCAGAAGAGGGGACCCTTCCCCCATGGGGACCGCTAAGGGCTTGCAGATACCAGCAAAGAAAGATACCTTCAGTGTCGCACAATTATAAGCGAATAAAGGGACTCAATTTGTACTTAGAGAAGGTCTAGGAAGACTGGTCGAATAATATTTCAGTGCTTTTTGGAACACGTGCGCCTTGAACTCCGGTGATACAATAAAAGAAACATTCTCAAAATTCACAACATGAGATTTGAAGATTAGGTTTATAATATAAACTTGGATACATATGCACGAAGTTATGAGTTCAAGCTACATTTATTGTAACTTATTAATTACAGATTAGCTTGATGGCGAAGGAAAACGTTGGTGGAGTCCCAGATAAATTAATTAATACACCAACAGTATTATTTAAGCATATTACATTATAATATGTGGATCACATGGTTTAATTATTTATTATTATAGGTACCGAGTACTATTTTCATATATTTTAGCTACGTTATACACCTTTATGAAATATTATTACACGAGTATATTCCATAATTTCATAGTATAGTATGTAGTATAATTAGATGTAGTATTTTTATATGAGTGTGCGCAAATAAGTTTGTAATTAAACAACAATTTTGCGCTTTTGAGTATTCTTTTATACGAATGCAACTAAATCAAGTCCGGTGACTCTTGAAAGGCCACTAGGGCCACAAGAATTTAGTCAAACCGAAAAAAAAAAGTGCATCTAAAATTCGGTGAATATTTCATAATAGCACTTTGACTTTTCAATCTAGGTACCGTTTTTATGTAAAATTTATAAAATTTTCTGTATAAAATTAATAGCGACCTACTCTGACTTCGGTCACGTAGCATAACGATTAAAGAAGTTAGAGAACCCAAATATAGAGAACTCTTAGGGAACCCAAATATAGCGTATCTTCATCTGAATTATTTATCTTCTTGAATGTTAAATAAAATACAAAGTCAGGTCTTATACAAAATAGTTCTTTACTTCTACATATAAACAAGATTCACACCAAAAGTCATGGACATAGTAGTAGCGAGACCGTATCTGCCGCAAGACCTACGACTGATGGTGTAGACGAGGCCATGATTGGCGACAGCGTATCGGGGAGTGCAGCGGGGATACCCTCTGGTCAGGTCGGCCAAATGACTTGAACAAATTTATCGGTAGTGAGTGAATGAGAAGAGCAGAGACTGTGTGTGGTGGCGGGCCTTACCAGAGGCTTATATCCAGCACTGGAGAAATACAGCCAACTGGTGTGTTATATACGTAAGCATAAAGAAATTTAAAAAAATCAATAAAGAGGCGTAGTGTCTCGAGTTTTCTTCAAAAACATCGAAAAGTATGTTCAATGTATTATAAATCAAAAGAAACTACGATACATAGAGTCGTGTTTAACAAACATACCTTCATAAAACAAATATTAACATGAAACAATGTTTTATTCGTATCCAATTCGAACCCCTATTACATACAGAATACGAATATTTTCATTTATTTCTTTGAAGATATTCAAAATGGTAACAAGAATGAATTATTAAATTGGTTTTCACGTCAACCTTTCCTATGTCAAATCAACTCGTTTTCCGTGGTAAGATTGTTGAAAGGTAACCAAGAGAAGAAATGCTTTTACCGACGAAGTCGTGCGAAGTATCTTTCAGAAAAAAATAGCTGATGCCGTTTTGATTCTTACAGTCATACGCTTATAGCATATAATTGTTGATGTTATATATAATGATGTAATTATATTTACCAGTACAGCTGAAGATGAGGGTGAGGCGGAAAAGGAAACATTTTTCATTTCTGAATAGATATCAAATTATATAACCAAATGACTACTAATGTGTAGGCATTATTGTGTAGATTATACACTGTAATATTTATTCCGGCTGGAAATCTTCTGTTTAAACCCGCTATATTTTAATAACTACTGGTCACGTAATTAAAAATACACCTAAACTAACATCGACTTAACACTAAAACACTGACTTTTATAAAAAAAATGAGTCACGCTATTTTTATTTGAGTATGATTTAACTGGTCAGTGTTTTAGTCGAGTTTTGATCAACGATCATAAGAAATTGATAAGCGAAATTGATTGATTGATCAGCGATGTGTGGTCTATCACTCAGCGGACAAAGCGTAAACGATCAGCCGAAACGAAACTATTATTTTTATTGTGAAGTGCTTTAAAATGAAACGATTAACAAAATATACAACCTTAGGGCTGAAAATACTTTTCATTGATATACTTACTTTGGAACTGCGTATTATACTTTTTGATCAGCTCTAAGACTAATTATGCGATACAAAAACAAAAATAAGATAACGAAATGTAATTTTTTAACGGAAAATATCCAACATTTATGTTGTCTCATTTTTATTTACTATATATACATATATATTTCATGAGCTTGTTTTATTATGCAAAGGTGAATTAAAAATCCAATTAAAATTGAATATAAAATGTAATCAAATCATAATAATAAATTCTTAACACATGTCAGTAACAGTTGGTACACTGACAGTAAACCAATTGGCTAATTGGCTTTTCGCAGCTTAAGCTCTGCCCATGTCAGCCGAAATTCACTAGTATTTTCAATTAATCGACTTATCAGGAAAATTTTTAAGATAGTCGGATTGTCAAATAATTAGTCAAATCAGTTAAATAAAATTACGTCTGGTCACTGTTTAAATGCATCTGATTAATCCATCTTTTGATCGGTACAATAATTAAATTGTATACAGATTACATTTTCGAATAATCAGTTTAATTCGCTGTAAACATTTAATTAAATACATAAAATAAGTGAAAAAATGATGATCAAATTTTATTAATAGTACAAGTTTAATTCTATAGATATTATCTAATCAATTAAATTAATTCACAGGTCAAACAATTTGTTCCTTTTTCTTTGTTCCTTCTCTTATCAGAATTACAATATTTTCAAAATTATTCGATTTATTTTAATGAAATATACTCCGTAACGTCACCATAATATTGGGTAATAATGAAAACAGCAACAATATTGAAGTCAGTAGATTTCGAAATTTGCGCTAATAAACAAATGGGCGGACAGACACACACTAAGGTTTATTGCAGTTTATATTGTAAAGGTTTGTTTTAAAAGAAGACAATTTATCTAAAGTCACCCTAACCTCTATCACAAAAGACTACTTGAAATGTACTGCATTTTCTACTTTATCTTATTTCCCCAATGTACGTACGTGTTTCGGTAGTGACCTATTCCCATCTCATCCTATCCTATCCCTCTCCATTTTCCCAACTAAAGAGTTGGGAAAATGGAATCTGCAAAGGTAGACAGCGCATCCGGTGGCGTGCCAACGTTTGCCATTCTGGACTGATGTTGGCATGTATCGCAGAAGTCTATGGGCGACAGCGTCCACTTACCATCAGGTTGACTGTCTGTTCGTCTGCTGCCTTTTTTCTATAAAAAAACCAATTACCTATTCAATGTGAGCATTATCCCTTAATTATGTATGACTAGAATATTTTCCGGTTTCATAAAATATTTAAGGTAATTTGTTGTGCAAACCAAAAATTTACTGGTGCGAAAAATCGCAATCTCTGCTAATGAAAAGTTAATGAAATTTGTAGCGATTTGATAGATTAATCTTAGGCCGGTGGATGACCGGCTTAGCACCCGCAGTTTTGCGCACTTTTCAGCGGTTATTTCGTTATTAGCTCTGAAATAATTGTACATAATTTATTAGTAAAATTATGCTGTATATTTGTAGCTATATATTTAGCCAGGCTTATCCACTATTATCACACTTATCACAAATAAAAGTAAAATAAACTATTATACGAAAATCTTTTTGTGTTAATTGTGAAAACTAATATAGAAATATTCAATAGTCTAGGGAAAAATCCAAAATTAATATTAGGTTTACCTAAAATATTACAAAATTTACAAAAGTTTCGTTGGGGCAAGTTTATCTGTAACGAAAAGTACAACCACCTATATTAGTTTGTTTGTATAGACGTCAAATATTAGTTTTATAATTATTTTTGGAATTTTTGGAAAAGGGTATAGCGGTATAATTTTGAACTACTTACCTGATTTAGCTTAGCTTCGAATTCAACCGATATATAAACTTGACAGGAAAATAGTTGATATTTTCCTGTCAAATTTCTTTTCGATCCGTTAAAAAGTGCGCCCTGCAGCCCTGCAGTACGTCTACAAATTTCGTTAGTAAAATTTTTCTGAAATTCGTAAATCGTGATCTCCCAATATAACATTCTACACACGTCCACACAAGGCGGATATCGTCGGCGTATCGCCGTGTAGATGCGCTAGGCGATAGCCAACTTACTATTGAAATTAGTGGCACGGGCGAGAATATCGCCGCGAGAGACTCGCTCGTGTAGTTGGTGCCATAGGCAGATTTCTTCGAAATCTTTCAAACAGAATGTAACGCTGATTGACGAACTTGAAGGGTTTTGGCTGATGGTAGAATTGGACAGCTAAAAGGAAGTAAAAAAAAAATCAATGATAAATTGGGATATACAAATACGGAAGAAAGAGCAGAGCGCACATAACCCAATCTGTTCCGCCAATACATTTGCATTTACGTTGTCTGATACCCAATGAGATAAAGTTGCCGTAGATGTATAAATAGATGTCGACATCCGTATTGATAGCAAAAAAGGGATGCTCGCTGAGAATGAGCAATCGTTTTCATAGATTAATGAGATCCTACTGACACTGTAACCTCTTCTTAGGGACTGTCTGCGTATCTCCATAAGTGTATATCTACATATATTTTTTTAAACTTATAAGATTCTTATTAGAAGATACGGATACAAAGTATTAAGTACCTCGCATATCGCTCTTCATTCAGAAATAACTATTTTTTCTTATATATTAGTTGCATTCACCATATGCAACTAATACATAACTACTTATTTAAAGCGCCGGCCACGAGCAGGAATAATTTCGGTGATTGACATGAGCTCAGCCAAGACTGGACGGAAAAGAGATTTTACCATCCAGTCTTGGCTGACCTCATGTCAATGACCGAAATTCTTCGTGCTCGTGGCGCGAGCTTAAGTAATAATTTAAAAAAAAAATTATGTTCACTAGAGTGGATTTTTCCCCACAATATCACGTTGTTATTTATTTTCGTTGTTATTTTAACTGGCGGCATCTGTACCTCAGGATTCTCCTAGCACGGGTGCCAACGAGCCTCCTCTATACATTATATAATTACCGTAAACTAGCTGTGCCCAAGGCTTCGCCCGAGTGGACTTCGGTTATCGCGGTAAATACCCTAAGTCCGTATCTGTTAAGTACCCTATGTCTGTCCCTGGGTTTGGATCTACCTCTGTGTGAATTTTCATCCACATCTGCTCAGCGGTTTAATCGTGAAAAGGTAATATTTATAATATTAGTATGGATTATTGTTGAATAAAACGCAGAATTAAAATAATTAGGTAGTGTTAATACTTATGAGAGATGTACATGAACTGTAAAGTGTTAAATAAATTATCATTTTCATTACCATTCGATTGTCTTTATTAAAGATGCGAATATTTCGTACAGAACTGAATACATAATCCATTTTTCATGTACATACGTGCCCGAGGCTTATTGGGGTCAAATTTCTAGATCGGTATCACAGTGTAACAAGATGAGTAATATCATTATAGTTTTCAACGATATCACACTAGATTATTGTGAAGACTTCCTGCACGTTATCAATAAAATTACTGAACCGATTTTGATAAAAAGTACCCTACAATCTTCCCAGATAAACTCACTACACAGCAGAGAATAAAGAGAATCCCGATGTTAACGCGATGGATGTATGACGAAAATAATTTCAGTTTTTTACATTTATAGTTAAGTTTTTGTTTCCGTTTCTTCAACGTACGACAAAAATTCCATTCAAGAAAATTTGTATACGAATTTTCATTGCAAAGTAAGCAAGTCTACATAAAAAAATTGCGACACCTAGCATAAAAATAAAATAGTGTACATGTATTCGTAAATACCGCCTAATACCGCGTGACGTAAATATCGCGCAAGATATTAACACTTATCTCTTCGAAGCACATAGTTATATTGCTTTATTTTCCAGTAAAAATGGCGCTGGTTTACTGCTACTTTGAGACCCTGTAACTCCTTCTGAACATTCGATAAGAACCCGGTATTTTCCAAAGGCTCGCATACAGACAGTCTTTCGTATTATTAATGGAAAATGTCTACTAACATTGTTGCTCTCTCCGTATCCTTTGTATCTGGTGCTACACGATTGTAATAGGGAATGTAGTTTATTGGCGAATACAAAGCTTTCTATATCCGACAAACTGCGCTGTTTGTAAAATTTGTCGCGACAATGTTTATGTAAACAATGAGAAAGGGATTTGTTTCTATACGTCTTTGTTTACAAGTTTATATTACATTCGTAGTTGTTAAGTTTTTAGTTAGCATTAGATGTTAGTATACCTTGAAGTGTACTATATTCCCCACTTTATCCTATTCCCAATGTACGTACGTGTTTCGGTGGTGAGTGAGATATGCTAGAGCCCATCCATCTCATCCCTCTCTATCCCTCCCTATTGTCCCAGCCTTTTCTCCAAAATCATTCCTTCCTTTCCAAAGGTAAGCAAAGCAGCTTATCCAGGGGCGTGTCAACGTTTGCCATTCTGGACTGAAGTTGTCATGTGCAACGGATATCCATGGACGTCAGTATTCCCTTACAACCCGGGAGACAGTATGCTCCTCTGTAGTCTTCTTCCTATAAAAAATGAATTTTCGACAGTCAACATATGTATAAGTGCAAGAAGTTTATATTATGTATGGTTATGTTTTTAAACTTGTACAGGTGCTTACCTGAAGTTTTTCATTAACTTCATTAATAAAATTGATAACAAAAATGGCGGAATTCGGTTCGGAGAATGGGGATAGATAGGGATAGGGGAAGTACCTAAAAAGTGCAACAGTTTATGCAGATGATAACCGGTTTACTCTTTAAGTTTGACTTTTAATAATTGTTATGTAAACGGGTACTCACGATTAATTATTTATTTATTGTAGTCGATATTTCTACCTTCCATCGTGTTCGTTTTTGATTCGCCTGCCCACACTGAACTTGGTTTTGTTTGGTTAGGTTCCTTGCACACTATACTAACAACATCACCACACACATGCGAGTTCGGAAACGCATCTACTTTTCTGAGTTTGCAAAGTTCAATCACTGGGTCTCCCATGTACGTGCCAACTTAAATCCATCCTCGCGGTTGAAATTTCGGCATTTTTGATTTCTATTGACTCAACACTATTGTCTCTAATGTCTCTAATGTCTCTAATGTCTCTAATGGCGTTCAGTTGGAATTATTTTTGGTTTGTATAATTCAGTCCAATGATTGGTTCCTGAATCTAATAGGTGTTCTGCTATTGCCATCTTGTGTGGGTTATTATTTTTCACGGCGGTTATGTGTTCCTTTACACGGCTTGCTATGGTTCGTTTGGTTTGTCCAATGTATGAGCTTCCACGGCTACAGTTCACTATGTAGACTCCGGGGCACTAATAGGGCAAGTTATTCATGTAACTGGACCGAAATATTGGCTATAATAAATAAATAATACATCGCAACTCGTTGACATACTCGTTAAGATTTATGTCAGCTGTCAGAGCTCTTCCTGTAGTAACCGGAACATAGTCTATTCCCATATCGATAATGCAAATTAAACTATTTATTTTCAAGCCAATCGGGTTATAAATATTTATATGTGCCATCATCTGAGCTAAGGGATCTTATTGTCGGCCTTACTGAATTTTGTTAAGATTTTCCAACTTCATGTATCGGCCCTGGAAATTTCAATTAGCATAAGGGATAAATCACAACTATTCAGGAGTACCTAACAATAATATTGTTTTTAAAATATAATCACATTTTAAAAAAAAAAAAAATTATCTTTAACTTCGTCAGTGTCAGAGGAGCTTTAAGATTTAAATATTGCTTGATCTTAAAGCTCTTTGGGATTGAAGCATGTACGCTCCCCTTATCAAAATGCAGTATATATGCTTTCAAATTCAAAAATAAATCTTTTTGCAAAAATAATATAAGTGAAAGCTTCACCCTTCAAGGTTTTGGCTATATTAGTGCTATTGAATCTTAACCACTGCTTTATTTTTATTATAATAATAAAAGTTCTTGATCTTTTCTATTGTTTGATAAACAAATTTTAACATTTTGATATTGTTATTTGTTCAGGGGTGATGCGCTGGCAACTACATTATCGGCTCTTTACGGGAAGCTACTAGTTGTGATGGGCATCGCGTTTCCCATGGCAGAGGTCATATCCACCTACATTCCACCCTCCTTCTATGAGGTAAGTTAACTCCTTCCGATACTAGTTGATAGTTGGATATAGGAAGCTTATTATCGAGGTGCTTACATATAAGTACAAGTCTTACGTATAAGTCTGGCAAGAGCCATAGGTTATGACAATGACGTATGAACTAATGGTTAAAAGATTTTTGGATTGCTATTTGTTGGCTAGATTCGGTATGGGTATGTGTTTTATCTTAGGAATGTGATGTTTTCAGGTTAAAAGTGAGTCAATTGTAGTCCCACCAGTATGCATTTATCTACCCAATTCATATTTAGTATGTTTCTTACTGTATTTACTTATAATGGTTGATTAAAAGTAAATACAGTGGTCTAAATTGTATAATTTTTGTCTTATTAGTGTTAATTTCTAAATTATGTTATGTAACCCAGGTTTTTATAACATTAACATTTGTAATTCAGTGTAGACTATAATCGTCTCTAGAACATTTAAGTAGTAGTGACACATCGTCCGCGAAGAGGAGACACAAAGGATTTGAGAGCTTGGGCAAATCATTAGTATATATAAGAAAAATAATAAATCCCAGTACATTTCTTTGAGGAATTGACCAATTTGTAATCATTGTGTCCGGTTGGATATTAGCAGCTCGCAAATTCGCACAAAATGTTTACAGATTTCGAATTTCATACGAGCCAACATTGGAAACTGCAAACATTTTGTGCGAATTTGCGAGTTGCTGTCAGGGTTATAGATAAGTTATTGTAATCTTTAGGGTACTATGGGGCTGACATACACAAAAGTGTATAAGCCTCCAAATAAAATGAAGACAAATAAAAAAACCGTTGATCACAGGTTGTGTTACTGTAGTGTTCGACTTCTGCATATTGCACCCTACTTGATAAATATTACCTGAGCCACTCGCGCGCTGCACTCCTTATTATTATTACTTATACAGGGTGTGTCGTAAATAGTGGTCCAACGTTAAGGGGTCGATACACCATATATTCAGCTATCACATACCAGAATTTGAATTATTTTTTTCCACGGGTCTCTGTTTTATTCATTATTATTATTATTTTGAAAAATCGATACCTTGAGTTACTAATTTGGCTGTTATTTCCACAAATAACATTATTTTTTTTATTTTGTTTCTTATTTATTATTGATAAATACATGTGCTATCACATACAATACTTTTTTAAATGGAAACTTAAAGATATTAAAGAAAAAATGTCTTTATTTCA
Organism: Sesia bembeciformis; assembly: GCA_943735995.1. Lineage (NCBI taxonomy): Eukaryota > Metazoa > Arthropoda > Insecta > Lepidoptera > Sesiidae > Sesia > Sesia bembeciformis. Next base: position 6,760,140 of record OX031029.1, on the reverse strand, counting down.
AAATTCAACTCTAATCTCTAGCAAATCATGTGAATTCGGGGGCAAATGGTGTAAAAAAATGTACTACACAATCTGTGCCCATTATTTTAAAAACTTGTCCAATAAATGCAGATTCTAAAATGATATTAATAATAACCGATTCCATAATGAAAAAGAAGTTATTGCCATTTCAATTGAGAAGGAGCCGAATTTAAAAAATACACTTTTTCATTTTAATTAACTTACCGGTATTGCAAAATGTTTTGGACCCATTTAGAAGTAAATTTTAACTTAGCTATTAACAGCTGAGTGGTATTTGAGTCATGCACAAACATATCACAGGTAAACAAACGTGTCTCATGTAAAAAAAAGAGTACTAGGCCAGATAACACAAGACTCATTGAAACATCTCAGTATAGCGCGCATGAGTAGTGAAAAAAATCACAAGTTTTTTTTTTATTGCTATTCTCTTAAGTATGAACGAGACAGACTATGTCAAGAAGATATTCGTAATAATCTAATCCGTTAAAATGCTTCAGTGTGATCCCGTACGTCGCATGCGCTTCTAGTCTCTATGTTTATCTCCGCCATTGAATTGCTTCTTTTACTTCCTGGACTCGGATTTGCTTCTGTTTGGACTTGTTGGTTTTTGTGATCCCTACGACATCGGCTACGTTATTTGGACTTTGATTTGCTCAACGATTTCGACAAACGTGCAGTGCAGTGAAGATTAGGCGATGTCTCAGTACACACCGCGTGAATATGCTGACATGCATTTTATTCATGGCGAATGCATAGGCATCGGCAGCCCGACTTTATTGTGACAGACATCCAGATTGAAGTCATCCAGATCTTCTTTTGTTTAATTAACGGCGGGATAAACACAGAGACTAGAAGCGCATGCGACGTACGGGATCACACTGAAGCATTTTAACTGATTAGATTATTACGAATATCTTCTTGACATAGTCTGTCTCGTTCATACTTAAGAGCATAGCAATAAAAAAAAACCTTGTGATTTTTTTCACTACTCATGCGCGCTATACTGAGACGTTTCAATGAGTCTTGTGTTATCTGGCCAAGTACCCTTTTTTTTACCTGAGCCACGTTTGTTTACCTGTGATATGTTTGTGCGTGACTCAAATACCACTCAGCTGTTAATAGCTAAGTTAAAATTTACTTCTAAATGGGTCCAAAACATTTTGCAATACCGGTAAGTTAATTAAAATGAAAAAGTGTATTTTTTAAATTCGGCTCCTTCTCAATTGAAATGGCAATAACTTCTTTTTCATTATGGAATCGGTTATTATTAATATCATTTTAGAATCTGCATTTATTGGACAAGTTTTTAAAATAATGGGCACAGATTGTGTAGTACATTTTTTTTACACCATTCGCCCCCGAATTCACATGATTTGCTAGAGATTAGAGTTGAATTTTGAAATAAAGACATTTTTTCTTTAATATCTTAAAGTTTCCATTTAAAAAAAGTATTGTATGTGATAGCACATCTATTTATCAATAATAAACGAGAAACAAAATAAAAAAATAATGTTATTTGTTGAAATAACAGTCAAATTAGTAACTCAAGGTATCGATTTTTCAAAATAATAATAATAATGAATAAAACAGAGATCCGTGAAAAAAAAGAAATTCAAATTCTGGTATGTGATAGCTGAATATATGGTGTATCGACCCCTTAACGTTGGACCACTATTTACGACACACCCTGTATATAAAAATGTGTGCTATTTTATGTCAATTTATTTATAAGGTCATGCTTCCTTGACAGTTTTATTAGGGTTATTATTACAGGGGTATTAGTACAGAGTACTAACAACAATTAATCTATCAGATATTTTTTTATTATTTCTTTCGAAATTCACTGATATAATGCCGCTAGGTACCCTATCAAAGGAATCAAATTTATACAACATGCTCAATATATAGGTATATATAGAGCATGTTGAATAATAATGGACTCAACCTATCATTTGATTGTTATTACTTATTATTATAGTTATTTGTCAGATGCTTCATTACTTTTTTTTTCATTTGAAAATAGAAAATAAAGACGCATAGAATAGAAAAAATTCATTGTATCCGTATTATGAATTCAGATTCGAGAGTTTGTTGGTATTTCTTTAATAACCCTACAAAGTAAACTTTTATTACCCTGTAACAAATGTCTATTAGTTAATTATTAGTTTAATAATTTACTTGTGGTTACTATTGTAGCAAAGAAATATTTTCTTTTGCTATGATGACCGCAATTTTAATCTTTAATTATACCAACACATCTCTCCAACATTAAGATCAATTTATTTATAGTTTTTATTGTATACAGGGCTTCTACCTTTACCTGTACATTGGTAGCATGGTGTTTCTTCTCTACATGTACGCAGCACTAGTGAGGGACCGGTCTCGATCCGCCGCTGACACCACTGTCGTTGCAAGTAAGTATATTTCACCTTGTCAATAATGCCATACATTTTATACGGCTACGAGCATTCTTGTTGTCTTTGGTAAAAACGTGGTAACATAAACTTAAGAAACAAGAATATTTAGTAGATATATCTAGGGAAAGAAATCCAATAACAAAACCGACAAAAATGTCTTTTTACCTGTGACAACAATTTCCATAAGTAATTGATTTAGTGTTATAATTTTTTTTATGGTGACCATCTTATTATCTGAAGAATTGGTAGGGTAAATTACCATTATAAATATTCAAAATGTAAATATGTGCCGGGTACTTGCAACTTAATTAAAGCTCTCGTAAGGATGAAAATTCTTATTATACATTAAGTATAACATTGTTTAAGAGCTTACGTCCTCATTAAACATTTTCCGGCTGTTAAACCTTCCTTCTTAACCTTTAAAGCGAAATCTTGAGACGGTAAAAAATAAGGGAAGAATATGTTTTTATTTTTGTAAAATTAATTTTAAACTTCTCTTAACCGGTTCTCCAGTAGCCTTTAACTAAATTGATGTTGTTTCTTTCTACGGGTAACTAAAAATTGGGTTTTAAATTGCATCATTATTCTCGCACAAATATTTCAACGAGGGTCTAATAATAAAAAGCGACCTGGTAAAGACGCTGCGAGCAATTTCCCGCTAAAAGAGCACGTTTTTCGCTTTTCTTCCTTTTAACTTCCGAGAAATAATTTAGCACGAGTTGTAAAGGCAAAAGTTATACCGCAGTTCAATTTGTAACAGTTCAGCATTTCTCTGCTAAAATTAGATAGAGAGATAGATAGATATATTTTATTGTATAAAGTGTGTCCTATAAACAAAAGTGTCCCATAAACTTTACTACGGGAGGCCTGTGCTCTGCAGCGGGTCGTTATTTAAGCTGGAAAAAAAAATCAATTAACTAAAAATTATGAGCGTAATCCATGGATTCAGGCTTAGGAAAAAAACTCCTAGACTGTCACCGCTCTTACCCCTAGGCTATTAGTGAAGTCGTGTGAAGTGTGAAGCCAGTGTGAAGCCGCCGCGTGTCAGACCCGAAGGTTCACACTGGAAGTAGCTATCTACCTTTAAATGTATTCTTTTCCGCATTTTATATAGTCCTAACACGTATTCTGCCGTCAAAGTCGTATAAAGCCACGAAAGCCGATTTGAACTAAGCTTACGGTGGAAAAACAACTGCAGATGTTTTTTTGCTTGTTTTTCCTTATTGCATATTTTACTCCAGTTTTTGCATGGAACCCTTTTTGAAGATGAGGTATAGCTGGTGCAGAAACAGTAGAGGGATTATTTTCTAGTATACATCTACTATTGTCATAAGTCATAAATGGCGCATAAGTGTAGTTATAAATGTGAGCCCAATTTACACTTAGTTGGGTTTCGAGTAGTTATTTTTTAAGTCTAGTTTTTTGCGAATTTGGGTTGCTTTCAATACGTATTCTTTTCAAAATGTACGGCGCTCATTAGCTCCTAAAATATTTTGCCTCTTTTTCAAAATATGGTGACTGTTTCTTTTTTTTAATAATTACAACGTTCATTAACACTTTAATAATTGGTGTGAAGCTTCGGAGTAAATTCGAGGGAAAACCGTCAATGTTTAATAATGTCGTGTCTACATAAAAAGGAGAAAAAATAAGAGAAGACAAAAAAATAACCGATGAAATGTAAATACTACAAAATCAGGATAAAGTACTTTATTAGTGAAATGAATTAAACATGAATCAAAAATGTATCGGAAGTAAGCAACGTAAAAGAAAGTGAAAACATTAATAAATCTCTTGTTTGTGCAAGAATTAGTTCGTTAAGGTAGGTATGTAGGTACTTACTTCGTTCTTTTTTATCCAAATGCGCCCTTCTAAACGTGATTTATGCAACCTTTGGGCTATTGCCAACCGCATGAACATCTGTTCGGTGTTGTAGAGTCATCAATAACACTTCACAACATAATTTGATGAATGAAGCACAGTTTAACTGTATTGGACCAAGTTTGACTATTTTGTTTCAACAATATATCATAATATCTCTTAAGTTAATTTCTGATTAATAAGTAGTTTTAGAAATAGTACACATGAAATGTATGGCTGCCGTAAGGTTGTGACCGCTTCCTGCTCATAATACATGGAAATAATGCTGCTCATAATGGTGTATAATGCATGCAATCAATATCGACTGGGTATTAGCAACATGCGTACATTGGTCGCCATAAATAGACTATTCCCGATGATTTCCAATCCTTTAATCCACTTCTGAATCTCTAAAGGAGCATTCGGGAGTGTGTCAACGTTTGCCATTCTTGACTGATGTTGCTATGTATCACGGTTGTCCATGGGCGACGGTATGTAGTTATCACCAAGTGGACTCTGTGCTCCTCTGTCACCTTTTCATGAGAAAAATGAATGTTTAATCTTCGTGCTATGTATTCATTACTATAGTGCGACTATCACTAACATTTCACAACTTTAAAATTGTGATACAAGAATAAATTAATCTATATCAAACTGGGCAGTGCCACCGCGATATTGCAATCGCGGAGTGTTTTCCTAATTCGCATATATATCACATTTAATTCAAATCATTTTGTACTTATTTATCTATTTAAACGAGTCTCAACACGTATGTCTCAACGCCAAAATCAATTACTGGATTACTCTATAGTCCAAAAATCCTCTCCACTGATCGCCACTATTTCTCCAGATTTCAATTGCATTCGTGCACAATGCACGATTGCCATTGAAATCAAGATACATAAAAAAATCAGTCGAGAAGATAGATACAAATTGTCCTTGGTATGGAATTCTGTGATTAATGAATTTAAAAAAATTAAACCTCGCGGTTTTTCGTCGTACGCTATTTCATATATTGGGAGTGTTATGTGCCGTAACTTTCCAGACTATGAGGAGTAAAGAGGACCAAATGCGGGTAGTTGATAAAATTGCTCCCAATTCTCGACGTGGACTACCCGCCTCTTTAGTCAGCTTGTGACCATAGTTGGTGCAACCCAACAAAGGTAAACAAACGCGTTGAGACCCGTTTGAATAGATAACTATGTATTTACTTCATTTGTGACATATTTCTGCGATACACGAGTCAATGAAGAGTAGGCATATTCGTAATTATTAAATCTTTTTGTTGCGGTGTAGAATCAGAATCCAGTTCATCACCGTCAGAATCAGACTCGTGTTCGTCACAGACGGAGCGCAGTACGGTGACGAATACACATTTACCACCTCAGCTTGCAGCCAAGCGGCTCTCGCTGGGCTTCGCGCTTGCCACGCGCACGCACCATTACGGTAGCTTCTATCTGAGGATGGGCGCTGTTGGTAAGTACTAGAAAATATCCTTTTATAATAGACATCTGATTTTTATACAATAACTTATAGTATTTGAGCCAAATATTAAAGGTGAAATAAAATCTGCCCGATTTTGCTAGCTTGGAAACGTGGAAAGAATGGGAGAAGTTCGTGTGCTGAAATACGATCGTACGAAGGATGACTAGACGGTCGTAGACCAATCGGCCGCTCCAGGTACCGCTGGGAAGACTGGTTTAGAAGGACCTGCGGAAACTCCGATCGTGAGGAAGGAGTTCGTACGACACAGAAGCTGTGGCGTCTTTCGGTCGCGGAGACTAAAATCTACTTTGGGTAACTGACCCTTCGGAATAGTAGTAGTAGTTTGCAGGCAAAGAGCTAACCTGATCGTATAAGACTGATGTTGCCAATGTTATCTGTAGTCTTCTGACTCTGAGCAAACTCCTTATCTCAAAATACCGCCAATGTGCTAGCAAACTGAGAAGTTATTATTATGTGCAACTTGACAACAGTTAAAACGGACAGCAATTAAATAAATAAATAACGCCACACTCCATGAAACAACAATCAACGCAACACAGTATATCTACTGCTAGTAGCAACCATTATTTGTATAGTGAACAACGAAGTGACTCTTAAGGTGTGTACAAATTGGAAGATTTACTTGTAACAAATCATTCAGTATTGAACATCGAGCAATGAATGCTTGAGATAAAATTGTTAATCGAGTCATTTGCTTTTGTCTCATTCTCAGGAATGTTACATATACGTACTCCAGTCAAGCGAACATTTCTTGTAATATTCTGGTGATCGTTATTCAAAAGCTATCCTATTTTCTTTAATGCTTCTAAGTCTGTCGTTCATGTGGCTCGCTGTAGCCCACACGTTAGTTTTAATTGTATTTTTAATTTCCGAATGACAACATAGCATAAAGTAACACTAACTGCAACCAGCCCCTATTTCATCCACTCCACCGGGACATTAGCCTCCTCGCGTGTATTGTGAATGATAGATGTATGGCCTTAAAATGCCACGCTGGCCAAGTGGGTTGGCGAATTCATTGTTTTAGTGGTGTTGTAGTTCCTCAGGACTTATGGCAGCGGCTTTGTTATCCCTTAGTCGCGCACGATACGATACCCACGGGAAGAGAGCTATTGGTGCTGGAGAAGAGAAGGTGGGTGCTATTGTAAAGCCATCCGACACCACACGGCCATGGGCATGGAGTAATTATTCATTGTCATTAACTGAAACGTCATGACAAGGTACGCATCTTTATAAATTTTTGGCTCAAAAGATCTTATTTGAAGTATAAATATTTGTCGGAATTCATCAATAAAGCTGTTATTGTAGACACACGTCTATGTCCATATTAAGGAACAAAATTTATTTACAGACGAAATGATTTATCATTCAGGAAATGACAATTACTCAACAAATGGTGCAATTAGTTATTACTACATTAGTAATTGTACATTAGTCTTTTTTAAAAGATTTGATTAACTATGTAAACAATGAATACTTAATATTTACAGAGTTGTTTGTTTTCATATATAAGTATTTAAAGACATTGGACAAAAGTAACACGATTATATCATTCTGCGTTAGTCCAAACGGTCGTTATTTCATACGACACTTCTACTTCATTGTATTTAAAATATTTTACTGTCTTAAACTTTTAACAGTAAAACATTATGTGCTTTCATTTTTGGGTTTCTATTATAGTACACATAATATCTTTAACTCTTGGAGCAATTCCTTTTGAAAATTTTGATGTGAATGAAAAGTTAAAAACGTGTGTAAGAAATGTAATTTCGACACAGTTTGAAAAAGGATCAGAACTAACTATTGTGAACACACAAACAGGAGAAGATCTTGTAAAAAATATTTATGATTTAACACACGTCAGGATAATTAATAGGGAACCCTTAAATAGCGATTTGAAGATCTATAATGAAGCTTATTTTATTGTAGTAAACGATTGTGATTTACTTAATTTTTATATCAGTAAGGCAAAGAAAGATTGGTATTGGAATCCTAAAGCTAAATTTGTGATTATTCTGAGACAGTACGAGTATGCCGATAAGGGTAGAAGCTTACTATATTGTTTCAAAAGAATGCTTGAATATCATTTATTACGTGTAATATTGATTGTGAAGGAGCCAAAAAGTTATGCAATTTACACATATTATCCGTATACTAGAAATGGATGTGGGAGGAAATATCAAAATATAGTTAGAGTGTGCGATTGTAACAGTTCCATGAAAAAAATTAATGTTTTGTCAGAATTTAATAGAAGTAGCTTAGTGAACTGTACATTTCGTGCCATCAGTCATCAATGGCCCCCTTATACAATAATTCCACCACTTAGTCACAGAAGCGGTGTTTTAGGAGTAGAACAGTATATTCTCGGTCTACTCGCTAAGAAAGAGAAATTTAATATTGTTTATAGATACGATTTAAGAACTGAAACATTCGGTTTTGTATTAAAGAATTTTACTGCAACTGAACTTTATGCAATTTTGCAAAGGAGAGAGGTAGACCTAGCCGTTGGTGGCTTCGTTTTAACTTATAATAGAGCTACAGTTTTTGATTTTATTGGGACACATATGCCTTTTGTAGATAGCTTGAGACTTTTTGTACACACGAGTGATTATGTGCCACGATGGAAGATACCCTATTTGGCTTTTTGTCCTATTGTATGGAGTTCGTTTTTGGCCGCATTTGTTTTATTCCTTTTACTATTTTTCATTCGAAGTGAATTTATACAATCTGAAGCTATAAAACGTTGCGATAAAGTTTCTGTAGTGTTGTACCTCTGTGGTAGTGTTTTCCAAAATTTATCAACGTGTTTAGAGATGCGAATAAATAATAGAATATATTTAATGGGTTGGATTTTATTTATCTTTTTTATTAATAATTTTTATCAAACGTCAATAATAAGTGTGACTGCGAAACGCAGTAAAGAACACGTAATAGATAGTTTGGATGAATTATTGAAATCAGGTACATTGAAGCCGTGCATTTCTAATAATACCTGGTGGTATCTTAGGGAAAATAAATATTTAATTTCAAATGAAAATATACCACAAATATCTGATTGCTACCACGTGGAGAAATGTTTGACAACAGTAGCTACAGAGAAAAATATGTATTCTATTGTTTCACATTTAAGAGCTCAGTATATTTTAACAGACAGTCAGGCAAAGAAAATTCATACAGCAAGCGTGCCACTTCAAGGATTGAGTTATGGTATATATTTCAATCGTGGGTTTCCACTTCTGTCGCATTTGAATATTCAGATGTTGCGATTATTTGAAGCGGGTTTAATTAACAAAGGTTTGAATGATGTGTATAATAATAAGAAAAGCGCTCAACGACTACATCAAAGAAAAGAATTCTTTAATGAATTGTCGCGTTTAACGCTTAATGATGTACGTCTACCGTGTGCAATAATTATAACAGGGTGTGCAGTATCTACCGTTGTTTTTGTATTTGAAGTGTTTTGTATGTCTCAAAAAAACTAAAGAGATCAGAAGAAAAAATGTTTCCAAAACCAATAAATAATTTGGATTGACATAGTACGATAGATTGGTGCGAGCTTTGGGAGGGGGATATTTAGCTGTGGAGAGACATAGACTAATAGGTATATGGTATAGTTTAGTATAGATAGGTATAAGTTAAGTTAAAAACTAATAAGTATAAGTTATTAGATGTTATAATATAGTTATAGAATAATAAGTATAAGTTATTAATAATAATAATAAATTGATGTAATCGTATTTTCTAATGTACACTAATAAAGGAGTAATCTATTTCTTTCTTTGTTTAATTATCTTTGTTATTTTATTTCTGTGTATAGGATCTTCTATCTATACTAATATAATAAAGAGAGAGCGCGAATTTTGTGAGTTTGTGTGTACGTGGAGGGTAATCTCCGGATGAAAAATTCTTTCACCATTTGAAAGGTACATTATTCCAGATGGACATAGGCTTACATATTATGTGCAAAAAATATGCCGGGCATACAACGCATGCCGGGCACAGCTAGTATTCTATAAAATCGGCGGCCCACCCACGTTTTCGATGGTACACGACCGGTGACTCTTGAAAGGCCACTAGGACCACAAGAATTTAGCCATTCCGAAACGAAAAAAAAAGTTATCGATGGTGTTGCAGGTGTTCATAGGCGGCGGTGACCACTTACCATCTTGTGGACCGGCCGCTAGTCTGTCAAATATTTTATATGTATTTAAAAAAAGAATAGACTTCAGTATTGTACTGTAGATGAATACAATTAATTAGTTAATGAACTTCATAACAAAATAGAATAAATGTTTATATGTACATTAATAATAAATTGTGTTCTATTTACTCTTATTCCGAACGAACAAATCTGTCTTCGTCACTGGTTATGACTATTGACCAATCAGAACTAATTTAACGACAATTCTGACTACATTAGACGGTAATGTAAGGATTAGTTCAGAAAGTTTCGTACAAACACAAAATCATACAGCGGGTAACCGATAGAGTTTGTAACAAGAATTGTGATTTTTTGCTTTGCATTTAGCAAATGTACAGCATATATGAAAAAATAAGAATATGAAATAAATGTAGTGTATTGTATAATATATGAATATGATTTTATTTTAACATGAAATATATGAAAAAATTAACAAAATTTTAAAAGAAAATAAGTATCTTTTTTACAAAAAATAATCATGATATCGTCATTCGAAATCATGAACGGAATCCTTTTTTTAACTTTTGGGAAAATATTGGACTGAAATATACAATACACATAAGTATATTCTATTAAACCAATTTCAACCAACTTTCGCGTAATCCTATTATTTCCCGGCATCGAATACGATGTCGTATACAGGCTGTTAGTGACATGCTATCGAAAATTAAAATCAGGAGTTCAGTAGGTACACGATACTGAGTCCCCTGGCGTTGAAATTTTTCGCTGGTCTTTTCATGATTTTCACGATTTTTTTTTGTGCATTTTATTACTAATTACAGCATGGTATCACTTATGTAGTCGTCTCAATTCGAATTAAAAGAAAAAAAACAACAAATGACGATATTTAACATAAACCAGCAATGTAATTCAAATCTCAATATACACGCGATTTGACGCGATAATCTTAATGCTGTTATCTTAACGATAACGATGTTTTACAATTGAGTGACAAGTGAGAACAAAATTTAATGCTATTACCGGCATCGAATACGATGTCGTGTATACACAATTGAGTGACAAGTGAGAACAAAATTTAATGCCAGTTTCTACTAATAGGTACATAATGTCTATTGATATCCATTTAAAAGAGAAAACAATACTAGAAATAATTAAATAAATAAATAAAAATAAAATAGCAATAACTGTAAAACTTAGTATAAAATTAATAAAATTCGCAATATTTAAGTTATTAATCTACTAACATTAATTAACCTTTGACTTTCAATTGTTCTCTTTCTTAGCAGCAATCCTTTTGGGCCAGGTCGCACTTGACCGGTGAAAGAGAATTCTACCCACATATGAAATCACACTTATAATAAAATAAAATTAGTTAACAAAGAACCGTTACATAAATAGCGATTTGATGACAAGGAAGCATACTTTATTGTAAAAAATGATTGCACATTATTTAGTTTCAATGTACAGACTCTACCGAAATTTCACTAGCTTAACTAGTTCCTGAGATACAGGCCTTGCAAAAGAAAATCTTCTCCCCCTTTTTTCCCCCTCTTCCAGAGAAGATTACTAAAAATACTTCTTTAGTGGATACGTATGTTACAAAACTTATCTACTGTGCAAATTTAATGTTTCTAGCTTCAGCGGTTTAGACTCGGCGATGATGGATCAGTCAGTCAGGACATCTCTTTTTATTTGTAAATTTAACTTTAATTATCCTTCGACCTTCAATTGTTTTCTTTTATAACAGTGATCTTGTTGGCACAAGTCGCACTTGACAATTATTTTATTTTCAATTTTAAAATGGTTTCCTTAATAGTATTACCATTCTACTTGAATTTATTTTTTGAGTACTTTCGAAGCATGCTACCGCTAATATCTATACAATTAGATCATGGTGCCCCGGAAACATACCGTTCCTCCAGTGTTGAATGTACGCCTCTCCCAATACTCGCCATCACACACGATCTTATCTTCGGTTCTTCTCATACAAACTAATGGTTGTACCGGCTACCACCTTCAAATCGTCGCACCGTCGTGCCTCAAATTCTGGTAATTCGAAATTATTTTACGAATAACTATTCAAATTAATTTCGCGTATGAATTATTACGAAATTACAGACGACGGATTAGACCCATAGGCAGTGATTCTACTGTGCAAATGGTCCCGGGTTCGATTCCCGGTCGGACGCTGATTTGTCTAAAAGCAAGTGTTTGTTCGTGGCTTATTTATATCTTTGAAAGCACGATTCAGGGGTATCCAGTGTGGCCATCGAGTGTATGGTTATTCATTTGTTTAGCACCGTATACTACGTTTAATAGATGTACGTATACTTCTTATGGCCGTGTGATGTCGGCTGGCTTTACAACTAGCACCTATCTCGCTCCATGGGTGTCGTAAAAGGCGATTAAGGGATATCAAAGCTGCCACCATAAGTCCTGAGGATCTACATCACTTTTCGCCAGCTCGCCAACCGGCGTTGAGATTCAAGGTGATACATCTCTTATATACGGGACAATCTGCACGAGGGAGCCCATTCATGTCCCGCTGTGGGCGGTAAAACGGCTGGTTACGGTTACATCGTGGAAATCTTTCCTACCTAGAAATAATTCTCGTTTAAGCCTAATTACTTAGACTTACTAAGGTTATTTGTATTAATTACAATTTAGTTACGTAACGTAAATAACCACGAATAATATCCGCGCAATAATCACGAACTATAATTATTTACTTATAAATAATCATGATTAATAATGATTTCTATTTCTGATTGCAATGTGTATTTTGTACTATATACAATTAAAATAAATTAATATTAGCACATACATATTTATGGAATGAAAAAATAGTAGTTGTAATAATTATCACCTATGTTTATGACTAAATTCATTTGGATAAAAAAAAATTGTGAATTATAACATTTATGACAACCATTGTAAGACAATGCGCTTTTGAACAAGCGACATTATGGTACGCAAGAGGTTCCCCTGTCTATTTAAAAATCTTATTTTAATAACTTATCAGTACAATAATTGTTGTAAACATAATATGTCAATAAAATGAACAAAATGTATACAGTAAAGACAATTAGTCACTCAGAAAATGACAGTAATTCAACAAATAGTGCTTTAGTGATTTCCAAAAAGGTTTGATAAGATATACAAATAACGAAAATCAATATTTACACAATTGTTTTTTCATATAAATTGTAAAGCATTACATCCCTGCGTATCAAACTAGGTGGATGTATTTTATACAATCTTTCTACTTGAATATTGTGTTTAAAACATTTTATTATTCCAAAAGTTTTAACTACGAAACATGTATATTTAATCTAAGGTTTCTGTTATAATATACGTATTTACATCATCAACCTTAGGAGCAATTCCTCTTGGAAGCTTTGAAACAAATGAGCAGTTAAATGCGTGTATAAGAAATACAATTTCGACGCAACTTGAAAAGGGATCGCAACTGACGATAATAAACACAGATACAGGAGAAGATCATCTAAAACACATTTATGATTTAACGCATGTGAAAATAATTAATAGAGAACCACTCAACAATGACTTGAATATCTATAATGAAGCATACTTCATTATAATAAATGATTGCACATTACTTAGTTTTTATGTAGAAAATGTAAAGAAAGATTGGAATTGGAATTCCAAAGCTAAATTTGTAATTATTTTGAGCCGTGATGAGTATGTCGATAATGGTAGAAGTTTGCTATATTGCTTCAAAAGGATGCTTGAATATCATGTTTTACGTGTGATATTTGTTGTTAAGGAAACAATAAATTATGCAGTTTACACGTATTTTCCATATACAAGAAATGGATGTGGAAAGAATTTTCAAAATATAGTTAGAGTGTGCGATTGTAATAGTTCCATGAAAGATATTGATGTTTTGTCAGAATTTAATACAAGCAGTTTAGTAAACTGTACATTCCGAGCCCTAAGTCATCATTTTCCTCCCTTTACATTAATTCCATCGCCGAGTCACAAAAGGAATATCTTAGGAGTAGAACAGTATATTCTAGATCTACTCGCTAAAAAAGAGAAATTTAATATTGTTTATAGATACGATTTAAGAACTGAAATATTTGGGTTTGTTTTAAGTAATTTTACTGCAACTGATCTTTTTGGAATTTTGCAAAGAAGAGAGGCAGACTTACTCGTTGGTGGCTTTGTTTTAACGTACAATAGAACTACGGAGTTTGATTTTATTTGGACACATATGCCTCTTGTAGATAGTTTGAGACTTTTTGTACATACGACTGGTTATGTGCCACAATGGAAGATACCCTATTTAGCTTTTCGTATTATTGTATGGATTTTTTTGCTGACCACACTTGTATTATTTATTTTATTATTCTTCATTAGAAATGAATTTATACAATCGGAAACCATAAAACGTTATGATAATGTTTCTGCGATGTTGTACCTTTGTGGTAGTGTTTTTCAAAATTTATCAACGTGTTTAGAGATGCGAATAAATAGTAGAATATATTTATTGGGTTGGATTTTATTTATATTTTTTATTAACAGTTTTTACCAAACGTCAATAATAAGTATGACTGCGAAGCGCAGTAAAGAGAACGCAATTGATAGTTTAGATGAATTATTAGATTTAGGTACGTTAAAGCCATGCATTTCAAATAATACTTTGTTGTATCTTAAAGATCACAAATATTTACTTTCGAATGAAAATTCACCCCAAATTTCTGATTGCTACCATGCACATAAAGGTTTGACAACAATAGCTAAAATGAAGAACATGTATTCAATTATTTCACATTTAAGAGCTCAGTATATTCTAGACGACTGTCATATAAAGAACATTCATACAGCAAGCGTGCCTCTTCAAGGATTGTGTTATGGTATATTTTTCAACCGTGGGTTCCCACTTCTTTCGCATCTGAATATGGAAATGTTGCGATTCTTTGAAACAGGTTTAATATTCAAAGGTTTAAGGGATGTGTATAATTATAAGAAACGTGCTAGATGGTTAGGTCAAAGAAAAGAATCCTCAATAGAATTTTCGCGTTTGACTCTTGATGATATACGTCTGCCGTGTGCAATAATTATAATAGGGTGTACAGTATCCACTTTTGTTTTCGTATTAGAAATATTTTTTATGTCTAAAAACTATATTTTTTCTGATTGACGTACGAGTAGTTTAGGGTAGTGGTGAGTTTTCGCCAAGGTATATCCAGAAATGGAGTGACATAGGTTGATAGTATTGATAGATTTATTTTGATATAATATAGATAGATATATATAGAAGTTAATATGTATTATACCTATGTATAATAATGTGATTTCGTTTTCTTAAACATAATAATAAAGTAATAATCTACGTCTTGATTTGTTTTCTTAATTTGCTTTCTAACCTATTTCAGTAATGAAGAATCCATGGACATAATAATGTAGTTCTAAGGTTCCTAAAAATATACTTACCCCATTTAACATTAAGCCAATTTTAGTAAATAAACAAATTTGTCAACTACATATGTTATACTACTAACTAAACGCAAAAAATGGGGAGAGATAGGTTAGGATGGGAATGTGCTTTGGAATATATCAATCACTAAACACGAACTTGAATATGTACTTCTCATCTAGCCTTCAAGTCGTTGATCTTCTTCAAGTCGTCGGAACATGCCTGAAATGCTGGAATCACGAAATTATTTAATATTTTTAACGATTTGTAAACACAAATACCTACGTATTTTGTGTGATAGATAATGTAGAACGTCTGGCCTCTCCGTTATAACTTTGAAGTCTACTGGGCTAATTTTATGGCGGTTTTTACTATTGTGTATGCCGTATTAATCCCGAGTATTATTAGTATATTTATCCCGGAAGTACTGTAGTATTAACGATAACGCACGAGAGTCATTACAGTGATGTAAACGATCGTGTGATATCGTAAGAACTAGTGTAATGAAGTCATTCAGGTAGGAGAGAGGCACTGAAAGTTTATACAACGGGCTAGACAGACATATTATTTTTAAAAACAAATTAAAATTTCAAGAATGAACTCTCTAGCTCTCAAATTCTGTTTGAATCATTGCTCTATTGGTTGTTTTATTGTTTTGGTGTGAATTAAAAAAATATGTCTGTTTCTCTTAACATGAATTTAATATAAGGATTTTTTTTATTTTATTCATTTATTTTTTTGTGTTTTTCGCTGTGGCTGTGGTTTGCTATTAATCAACAACACTTAACATCATTAAAAACGTATTCACTGGAAACTAGAAACGAAAAGCTTCAACTGGAATTTAATCTTGACGCTCCTTCTTGTGCTACAGTGTATAATTGATATAGAGGTACGATTTTTAATAAATTTAAGCGTGGCCCAGCTCAGTGATGATTTACATGCAGGGCGTCTTTACACTGATGTGACAGAATAGAACATTAATGCCGTAAAGCTAATGATTAAAGGAGATAAATAAACGACCTACCAGCAGATATAGTTCACATTAGACATTGACATAATTCATGTTCAAAAGCTCCCACATTCTACAAATTTCTTTTGTTTCGCTTATTCTAAGAATTATATTATTGTTTACAATTTATTCTTAAGGCCAAGAAATAGAATAATGATAAACAGTGGAAGGTGAGGTTGGCCGCCTTTGAAACAGGCTTCAGACTGGAACTTGACGAAACTAAAAACGATTCCTAAAAATGGATATAGGTACTTTTTAAATAACAGAATGTATATACTTAGAGTTTTGTGTAAACGTCAGTTTATCTGGAGTAATCTCCGAATGATGATGAAATAATAATGATGAAACCTTTATTAATTATTATTTTTGGCCTTACTTATGAAATTGCTGTTTATTCATAGTGGCTAGTTTGAATTTAGTTATCTTGCCTTTGGCTTGGAATTCCTAATTCAAATTAATTTCAATTTAAAACTATGACATTCTTTTTCAAAATCAGTTATTCATTTGTTTTTCCGTCAAACAACTTTTTGCTTAGATATCATTGTGGTTGCGACCATGGAAAATTAAAAATGGTGTTTTCGAATATGAGTTCCATCGTGGCAGCAACATAGCACAGACGGCACGCAATACCAATGATGTGTACGGACCAAACACTGCAAACGAATGCACGGTGCGATTTTGGTTTGATTGTTTCCGTTCTGGAAGTTTCAACCTCAAAAACAAGCCCCGTGGACAACCGGAAACTAAAGTCACAATGACGAATTGAAAGCAATAGTGGAAGCGGATTCATCTCAAATCACGTTTGAGTTAGCACTAACCTTCGGCGTAAGTAACAAAACGATATTGATTCATTTGCGTCAAATCGGGAAAGTGAAAAAGTTCCGAAAGTGGGTACCGTACGAGTATGAGCTTAATAAAAGGTACCTGCGTCGAACGCGTCCAAGCTTGTCTTACTTTGCTGAACCGGCACACAAATGAAAGGATTCTGAATCGCATTGTCATTTGTGATGAGAAGTGGATCGTATATGATAATCGTAAAATTTCGTCACAATGGTTGAACCCAGGAGACATAGCCAAATAATGTCCCAAACGTAAACTGAATCAAAAAAATCTCATCGTCACTGTATGGTAGTCCCTTTGCCGGTATTATTCACTACATCTTCTTGAGATCTGGCACAACAATTAATGCAGATGTGTACTGTGAAGAACTGCAAACGATGATGGAGAAGCTCGCTATCAAATAACCGAGTTTGGTCAATCACTAGTCCACTGCTTCTCCATGATAACGCTAGTCCACACACTGCACGACAGACAGTCTCAAAGTTACAGGAGCTCCGACTAGAAACTTTCCGTCACCCACCCTACTCGTCAGACCTTGCCCCTACTGATTTAATTTTTTTTTCAAATTTGGATATTTTTACAGGGGTTTTCTCCCCTGTAATCAACTCCGATGAGGCAGTGAAAAACGCCTTCAGAAAATTCATCGATTCCCGTCCCCAAGAGTTCTATAGCAGAGGCATCAATCAACTTCCAGTATAATGGCAAAAGTGCATGGATTATAATGGACAATACTTCGATTAATTAAATATATAATTTACATACAAAAAGAATTCTTTGTATTTTTCTATTTAAAACGGCAATTTCATAGGTACGGGCCCCATATAATAATTATATGTATGCCTTTAACTCGCCCTTAACTTTTTTTTGTTACTCACTAGTTTTATTACTACTTGACTAAGTAATCTTATTTGAACTAACTTATCAGTAGAATAAATGAATAATTATTGTAAACACATGTTTTTGTCAAAACGAATGATTAATACATACAAAAAACAATTTGTAACCCAACAATAACTTCCAAAGGGCTCGATAATATCTACAAACAACAAAAATAATATTTACATGCCCGTTTCTTTTCGTATAAATTGCAGAGCATTAGAAAAAAGCGATACGATTTCATAACTGTGTCTTAGACTAGGCGGATGTATAATACTGAAATAAAAATATTTCATTCTTTAAAAGTTTTAAAAATAAAACATTATGTATATTTATTTTTGGATCTCTATTATAATATACATATCTTCAATCCTAGCAGCAATTCCTCCTGGAAGCTTTGGAACAAATGAGCAGTTAAAATCGTGTATAAGAAATATAATTTTGACGCAATTTGAGAAAGGATCTGATCTGACTATTATAAACACAGAGGCAGGAGAAGATCATGTAAAAAACATTAATGATTTAACACACGTTAAAATAGTTAATAGAGAACCGTTAAATAACGACTTGAAGATCTATAACGAAGCATACTTTATTGTAATAAATGATTGCACGTTACTTAGTTTCTACGTAGAAAATTTAAAGAAAGACTGGTTTTGGAATCCCAAGGCTAAATTTGTAATTATTTTGGGACAAAACGAGTATCTCCATAATGGTAGAAGTTTACTATATTGTTTCAAAACAATGCTTGAGTATTATATTTTTCGTGTGATATTAGTTATGAAGGAACCAAGAAATTATGCAGTTTACACGTATTTTCCTTATACAAGAAATGGATGCGGAAGGAATTATCAAAATATAGTTAGAGTGTGCGATTGTAACAGGTCCATGAAAGATATTGATGTTTTGTCAGAATTTAATACAAACAGTTTAGTAAACTGTACATTTCGAGCCATTAGTCATCATTCACCTCCCTTTACATTAATTCCATCGCCGAGTCACAAAAGGAATATCTTAGGAGTAGAACAGTATATTCTAGATCTACTCGCTAAAAAAGAGAAATTTAATATTATTTATAGATACGATTTAAGAACTGAAATATTTGGGTTTGTTTTAAGTAATTTTACTGCAACTGATCTTTTTGGAATTTTGCAAAGACGAGAGGTGGACTTACTCGTTGGTGGCTTTGTTTTAACGTACAATAGAATTTCAGGGTTTGATTTTATTTGGACACATATGCCTCACGTAGACAGCATTAGAATTTTTGTACACACGACTGGTTATGTGCCGCGATGGAAGATACCCTATTTAGCTTTCCGTCCTGTTGTATGGAACTCTTTATTAGCCGCATTTGTGTTATTCGTTGTATTATTTTTCATTAGAAGTGAATTCATACAATCGGAAACCGTAAAACTTTATGATAAAGTTTCAGTAGTGTTGTACCTCTGCGGTAGTGTTGTTCAAAATATATCAACGTGTTTAGAGATGAGACTAAATAGTAGAATATATTTATTGGGTTGGATTTTATTTATATTTTTTATTAATAATTTTTATCAAACCTCAATAATAAGTATGACTGCGAAGCGGAGTAAAGAGTACACAATTGATAGTTTAGACGAATTATTAGAATTAGGTACATTACAACCATGCATTTCAAATAATACTCGGTTTTATCTTACAGAAAATAAATATGTACTTCCGAATGAAAATTTACCACAAATATCCGATTGCTACCATATGCAAAAATCTTTGACAACAATAGCTAAAGTTAAAAATATGTATTCAATTATGTCGAATTTAAGAGCTCAATACATTTTAGATGACAATTATGTAATGAAAGTTCATGCAGCAAGCGTGCCTCTTCAAGGATTGTGTTATGGTATATTTTTCAACCATGGGTTCCCACTTCTTTCGCATCTGAATATGGAAATGTTGCGATTCTTTGAAACAGGTTTAATATACAAAGGTTTGAGGGATGTGTATAATTATAAGAAACGTGTTGGATGGTTACGTCAAAGAAAAGAATCCTTAAATGAATTTTCTCGTTTGAGTCTTGATGATATACGCGTGCCGTGTGCAATAATTATAACAGGGTATACATTATCTACTCTTGTTTTCGTATTAGAAGTATTTTTTATATCTCATAAACTATTAAAATAGAATTTAAAAAAATATATTATAAAAAATGTAGCAAATAATCAATAAACGTTTCTGATTGACTTAATACATTTGAGCTTTTAAATACAAAAAATACATATGTATACAAAATTACTTTCTCTATTGACCAAAATTAATTTAACGTAGGTACACAAACGTTCTATTGGACTCCGCCCTAGTACGGGTCCTATATCCTATATATCTGTATCGCGGTAGTTACGAATGATCTAATTGGAGTCACAATTGAAGATCTAGATCTAGGTTTCAGATCAGTACGAGTACGTCTAGTAATGGAGTGACATACGCTAATAGTATGATATAATTTGGTTCAATTATATGGTATATAATATGTATTTATATTAATGTATTTTTTTATATTAAATTAGTAATCTAAGTCTGTATTTGTTTAATTACTTTTAATCTACTTTAGTAATGTATTGTACAATTATAAAGTTAATTTATAAAGTTTGTAATATTATTGCGACTTATATGGAAACCTTAGAATAATTTGTTTGTATAAAAATTATGTATTTAATGAATCGAAGTATTGTCTATTATTATTAATGCACTTTTGCATGTTAATGAATACTTCGGCTAAGGAACTCCTGGGAACGGGAATCCATGAATTTTCTGAAGGCGGTTTTCACTGCCTCATCGAAGTTGATTTTTTTCCCTGTTAAAAGTTATCCAAATTCGGAAAAAATTTAAATCAGTAGGGGCAAGGTCTGACGAGTACGGTGGGTGACGGGGAGTTTCCAGTCGAAGCTCCTCTAACTTTGAGACTGTCTGTCGTGCAGTGTGTGGACTAGCGTTATCAATAGTTATCACGGAGAAGCAGTGGACAAGAGTGCTTGACCAAACTCGGTTGTTTGATAGCGAGCTTCTTCATCATAGTTTGCAGCTCTTCACAGTACACATCTGCATTAATTGTAGTGCCAGATCTCAAGAAGCTGTGGTGAATAATACCGGCAAAGGGACCACCATACAGTGACCATGAGCTTCCTTATGACTCAGTTTACATTCGGGACATTGTTTGGCTATGTCTCCTTGGTACAGCCATTGTGGCGAACTTTTAGGATTACCATACAGGATCCACTTCTCATTACAAATGACAATATGATTCAGAATTCCTTCATTTTAGTGCCGGTTCAGCAACGCGTGTTTGTAGCAGACTTTCGTTCAGCTCATACGGTATCCACTTTCTAAACTTGTTAATTTTGCTGATTTGACGCAAATGAATCAATATCGTTAGGTCACTTACGCCGAAGGCTACTGCTAATTCAAATGAGATGAATCCACTTCCACTATTGCTTTCAATTCGAAATTATCAACTTTAGGCTTGTTTTTGGGGTAGAAATTTCCAGAACGGAAACGATCAAACTAAATATTTTCCTTTTGCGATGTTTGGTCCGTACACATCGTTGATATTGCGTGCCACCTGTGCTGCGTCACTGCCACGACGGAACTCATATTATGTCGGTGAGAAAGTTTCTTCGTTTTTTATTAGGTTATTGGAGTTATTGGGTAGGTATTCATTTTATCAAAATCGTCCCGAAATTTTAAGACTAAGAAGCAGGGGTCATCACAGTGATTTATCTCGGTGTGCTATCGTAAAAACTTATAATGAAATCATTTACATATAAATACCTCTATCTTCACATATTGAGACACTCATTACTCTAGCAGGCAAAACCACGGGCCACTATATTTGAAATAATCTTGCAAATCAGTAAAGTAATTTTGATTAATACTTTATTAATTATATTCGTCAAGTTTACACTTAAAACGTTTGTAATTACTACTTTAATACCTATTTGACTGATTGATCTTATTTGAAGTAACCACTGTATTATTTATTGTAAACACATGTCTACGTCAATAAGAATGACCTTATGAATAATCTTATTTGGAGTAACTTATCAGTAAAATAAATGATTATTGTAAACACATGTCCTTGTCAACAATAATGACCAAAATACAAAAGAAACCATTTGTCGCCCAAAAATGACAATTATTCAACATAACCATTAGTCATCCCCAAAAGGGTCTGATTGTAAGAAACTTAGTTGTTTTTTTGAAAATTTAAAAAAAGATTGGTATTTTCCAAAAGCTAAATTTGTATTAATTTTGAGAGAGTATGTGCTACATGCACATAATGGTAGAAGTTTGTTATATTGTTTCAAAAGAATGCTTGAATACGTGTGATATTTATTGTCAAAGAACAAAGAAAAATATGCAGTTTACACATATTTACCGAATGCAAGAGACGGATGCGGTAGGAATTATCAAAATATAGAGAGTGTGCGATTGTAACAATTCGATAAAAAATACTGTTGTTTTGTCAGAATTTAGTAAAAGTAGCTAGTAAACTGTACATTCCGAGCCTTAAGTCATCAATGGCCACCCTTTACATTAATTCCATCGCCTAGTCACAAAAGGAATATTTTAGGAGTAGAACATTATATTCTAGATCTACTCGCTAAAAAAGAGAAATTTAATATTGTTTATAGATACGATTTAAGAACTGAAATATTTGGTTTTGTTTTAATTAATTTTACTGCAACTGATCTTTTCGGAATTCTGCAAAGCAGAGAGGTGGACTTACTCGTTGGTGGCTTTATTTTAACTTACAAAAGAACTGCTGTGTTTGATTTTATAAGGACGCATCTGCCTCTCGTAGATAATTTCAGACTTTTTGTACACTCGAGTGACTATGTACCGCGATGGAAGATACCATATTCAGCTTTCCGTTCGATAGTATGGAAGTCGTTGATAGCCGCATTTGTTCTATTTATTTTATTATTCTTCATTAGAAGTGAATTTGTACAATCAGAGACTATAAAACGGTATGATAAAGTTTCAATAGTGTTCAATAGTTGTAGTGTTTTTCAAAACTTATCAATGTGTTTACAGATGCTAATAAATAATAGAATATATTTATTTGGTTGATTTAATGTTTAATGTTTTAATGTTTTCCTCCATCACCTTCGTCACAGGACGCCCTTCTCTAACATCGTCACTGAGGTAGGTACGACCACGTTTAAAGTCACTGAATCAGTTATAAACAGTGGCACTGGATGGGGATTCATCACCAAATGCTTATTCATTACCACACTACCAAAAATTGTTTCAGGTTTAGACTGCAACGAAGGTCGAAAAATTATTGAACGAATATATCCTCTTGTTAAATTCATTTTACTGCAAACTTTACAACTGTACAACTTTGCCATTTCCAAGACACAGCAAGTGATTAATCTCATTTATATCACACAACGTACAGCAGATCATTAGAAAAATATTAAACAAAATATTGGAAGAATATTAAAAGAAGGAAAGGAGTTTCTTTCTACTTCTGAGTTTCATGTCCTCAATAAAGAAAGGAAGGAAGAGAAATAATATGATAGATCTTGATACGTTTACTTGTGCGGAGGAGGTAGCAGTAAATAAAACTATGATGTAATCAGTCGTTTATTTCCTTAAATTCATACATTAATAAATACCAAATACTAATAATTAATACTTAGTACTTAATAATAATAACAATAATTAATATTTAATTAAGAGCAAACATTTTTGTTTGTCGTGTAGCGCACGACCAAGAAAAAAATGTTTAATGTATGTACGTACACAAATATTGAAACTACGACAGTAATAAACTCCGTTTCCTATTATGATGAACAAATCAATTTGTCTTTGGTGGTTATCACCTCTCTCTACTAACTAATTATAACAAAGTTAACAAAAGTACCTACCTACTGGATAAGTTAGGTTAGCATGGATTATATACTCTATATATAATTTAACGTGATCCTTCAACCGGTTTTCATGTAATCCTCTTGTAATGTAATCCTCTTTTAGGCGTGGAATAATTGTTCAATAATAAGATACGATTCAATTTTATTCTTGAAAGCGCAGTGTTTGTATAAAACGTACGAATAATGATCACATTTGCCTATCTCTTTTATGCAATAGTAAATTAATAATGTAGTAACATTAAATAATGTTTAATGTTAATAATTGTTTGTTTTATATTAATAATATGTAATGTTAATAATTCTTAATTTGTTATTATTGTCTGTGCGTTGTTGACCGGCTATAGAATAGCACCACCACATTTTTTCTCGTGGGTGCCGTACGAGATAAAAGTGTCGTAAATCCGTTAACATAAGCCCTGAGGGACTACATCTCCGTTAAAGGAGCAGATTCGCGAATCCACTTGACCGGCGTGGTGTTTTAAAGCCATACATCCCTTATGCATAAGACAATGTACATGAGGAAGTTCACTCCCAGCAGTGGACGAAAAAAGGGCTGGTCACGGTTAATCTTTTTAATGTTTTTATTGTTTCAGCGTTCGGCATCGGTTCCATGATTTACTCCGGGCTAGAATTCGGCCAATACTGGGAACTGGAGAGGAACACCAACTGCCACAACGTGCTGCTCGCCTTGACGCCTGCGACACGAATGGCGTTTATTTTCATTCAGATGTACTTCATCTTTCTAAACAACGAGGTTTGTTTTTTTACCATCCTACATTTTGCTCCATTGTTTTGAATAGACATTGAATTATAGCGTGGATTTTATGACTTGTATTTACTTTCAATAGTCATTTTATACCCGTTGTATCTATTCAGGAACACGTCAAGCTAAACACGCTGGCCCGCGCCGGCCAACATGTTCTGAGATTTAACTTAGATAAGGAGAAATGGTGGAAACCCTGCGTTTTATTTGTTCGACGATTATATTTTGAGTTATTGTAAAGTGGTAGTAAATATGTATTGTGAGTACATCGAAATTAGGCATATAAATCGAAATACATTTGCTTTTATTTTTAAATGAATAATGAGCTGATAAAATAAATGATTTTTGTTGTCGGTTAAAATCCACCCCTATTAATTAGTTATTTTATATCTCTTACACGTTGTTCTATTAGTCCAAATGAAGATATTGAAGTTGATAGCTATAAAATACGTGCCACTATTGTCATTAACAATTTTAATGTTGGAGGAGGCGACACTACACCAACTCGCGAACACGCTTGGTCAGTGTGGTTAAGCCCCTTGAGAGAGAGTTGTGCTGAGAGATTCTTCATGGACAAGGCAACGTGCACGAGGAGGCCCATGTCCAGCAGTGGATGAAAAAAGGGCTGATTAAGATTATAGCGTATTAAAATATAAAAAATCTACCAGATGATGTAATGCCTAATCGAAAACAGTTGAACCAAAACGGGTTAATTATTTAATTTCCTTCTTTCAGATGAAAGTGTACAAGCACAAGATAGTGGCTCGGTTCGGTTTGATGCATATGGTGGGCACGAATCTGAGTGTATGGCTAAACGTATTAGTGCAGGAGACCAAGCACGAGATCCTCACTTTCTACGATCCGGAGAACAAGACCATTGGCATTTCACATAGACTAGGTATGAAGTATTAAAATTGTCTTCTATAACTTCAGTGAACTCCCCGTAATCATTTATTATATTTGTATCTATTAAAACAAAAATTGCATCTGCGTTTTATTTTCTGTTTGATCTGGTGGTTGACTGGTAGAGAATACCGTAAGGCACTAAGTCATGCCTTACGGTATTCTCTACCAAACATGCCAACATTAACCTAGAATGACAAATGTAGACACGTCTCCGGATAAGCTGTTTACTTTTAGAGAATTAGGAGTGGCGTTGGGAAGGTGGGATTAGGGAATATTACAGGCGGATAAGTTTTCCTATTTTTATATATGTTCAAAACAAGAACATAAAACTTTATACTCTGTGACAATTTTGGTCATCAAAATATCTATAGGACAATTAATCTACACATTAATTAATATTATAATAAAAATAAACAAATTTAAATAAAATATAATAAATTAAATCAAAAATGTAAAGATATGCTATGCTGTTCATAGATAATCAATCTATGATATAGGATCAATTATCTATGGACAGCACTGTATAGGTTTGTCGATGACGACGCTTGAGGTTCTGTAGCCGTGCTTCGGATCCAATAAAGGGACAGCCTTGCGTTCCACTATAATAAATTATTGTATCAAGTTGCACGTTTGGCTTTTCTTTCACCTACACTATACATTACTTTATATTTAGACTTAATTTCCATAACATTTATTTATAAATATGTCCGTAACAAAAGTTAGAAAGTCAAATTATACAATAAATTCTATCTTTTCAATATATTTAGTATATTTAAAAATAACTGAATATTAATTATGTAATCAAATAATTCCTACGTAGGTACATAAGAATATTTGATTATTTGAGATAATGATATAATGATATAATAACTTATCACTATGGGAATCAATCCGGGAAATTAAAATCATATATATTTTGAAAAATGACTGAGTTACAGGGTTAATAACTAACAAGATACATAGAAATGGACCTCACTATTTTACTAATGATGACATTAACATCTTTCTAAAATGAATTTGTTTTCTTCTCTAGTTGTTGAATAAGCTACAAAACATTAAATTCAAATAAAATCAACTACCCTATTATGAGTATATACCTACTTAGTTCTATTAATTGCTTCAAACGTAATTCAATTATTCAATAAATATTAATGATTTCATCCCTGGGCAGTTACGAGTACTTTAACATTTACTAAAAATCCCTGTGTGCCATTTTATAGGCCCCCACAATTTTGTTGGAAGTACGAGCTTTGTCGCGCGTGCCATGTCGAAAATCGATACTGCCCTGAGTCCGACTTGTTTCTACGAGGTATATGTTATGTCAACCGGACGTTCGTGGAGGTTTTACAAAGTTGCATTTGAGCGCGTTGACTTTATGCAGATTATGAATTCATAATGTCAACGTGTTTTGTTTTTTAATTAAATACCATTTACTCTTTCGTTTAATTCAATAATTTGTTACTGATTGTTTTTCTGTTTTTATCATAGTAACTAAAAATTACCCAGTATATCATTTTTATATTGTAATTGTAACTAGACATTGAAGTTCTTTTTTTTGTTATTTTTTTGCAACTAATTCGTTTAGCAAATGTTTTTCACATTAGTTGTGATCTTATCTGAAAAACAGTCACGAAAAGTTATTTCTACAAACATTAGGTACAGATGTAAAGCTAGGCTACGTGACTATGTAAGCATGCGATTGCAAGTTCCCAATAGTTTCCTTTGTGCGTGCTCACTGTCAATTGGATTAATTATTGCGGTTGAGCATTGATTCAGTTCAGTTATTACAAGGCCCCATCATCAACTTAGAAGTAAACTAATTATTTATTATTACTCTATCTACTCAAACAGTCTCATTAACAAAATTACACAGTATGAACCCAAAAAAGGAATATTCTCGTTTTGGGGTGTGTAAAGGTTATTGTTACGGTATCCTCTCAGGAGTTTCATTCTCATTTTTTACGCCTAACCCCAGTCCGCATAATTTGTTTCCTTATGAGCTCTTGCTGGGCTTCTTTATTAAGTAACACGCCTTTGTTTCAATTTATTCACGCTTGACCCCCATCGTTCATTTTATGGAGTTCATAATTTTTAACATTGTTATAGCGCATTTATCAAATTTTCTAGCGATAGTGATAAACAGAATCCAATTTAATGGGTCCCTCGGCGAAACGGGTTATTACGGAGCTGTGTCGCGTTCCTATCTCGACTGACCCCGGAAGGAATTCTGACCCAAATTCTCAAGTGTTTGCCGGGAAACCGATCGAAGACATACCTATAACAGTAATGGGATTTCTATCATTTACTGCCAATACTTTCCTTAAAGTATTTTGGTAGTAACTGCTTTGTTTACAGTGTGAAACAAAGTTTCCTATACCTGTTCACTACCATACATGGGATGTTATACTTCCCTTTACTGTATAAAACAACCATCATTAACTATTATTTGGCTACAGCCATCTCTTTAATAAATTTCACTTAGAAGCTTTGACCAGCATGAACAAATTGTTTAAATCTCATTTGTAACAATAGAGGGAGCTTTTTGTCGTTTGACTTGATATAAATTTATTTAGTCTAAAATAGGTTTTTAACAGTGCACAGTGGTGAGAAAATGGTATTTGACGATTAATATCGATTTACATAGTATGTGTTTATGGAAAGAAAGTAACCGTTGAGCAGAATGTTGAATGTTGGCACCTTTGATGATTTAGGACGGGATTTGGATAACGAGTTGGGAAGAATGAAAAGTAGGTAGTATAGCGGGATAAAGAGTTTTCCTCGTCTAATTACACTCCCCATCCATCCTATATTAAAACTGCAACTTGCTTGACGACTTTATTATTATATGATAAGTCCAAGTAGCCATCCGTTATACCATAGATCTGCTGTCTGGAATTATATTTATAACCATGTGGTGTGCATGTCTGACTTTTAATAAAAATGTTAATATCAACCAATACATCCAACCATTATATCCAAAATTCAACTACTACTATTGTCTGTTTCAGCGTTTCAAAAAGCTTTCGCAGCGTTGGCAACTGAAGTTCCTCCGTCTCACCCAGCGGCTGCACATCTTAGAGTCCCTCGTGGACTGAAAGGCCCTCACCATATCTTCGAATGTCGTCGAACCAACATCATGGGATCTCTAGTGCAAGACGCTTCGCCCTTCCTCTTCCCTTGCACCATCGAGTACTCACTCATATGTGCTGCTATTCTTTACGTCATGTGGAAGAACATCTCCAAATACCCCTCTAAAGACGTCGCAACAGCTATTGCTAAAGCTCGTCTGTTAGAAGGCCTAGCATATAAAAAATCCCCACATTTATATAGCGTAGACTGCGCGAGGGCTCACAAAGGCCTATTCTTTGGCATACTTGTATTAGTTCTCACTATCATATCACTAATTTTGTTCTTCGTTCTGATATCCAGGAGAGAGTATGCAACATTGGCTGTAGTAGAAGTGAACGTTTGTGAGTTGGCTCTCTATGCTATGACCACATTTGCAAGTTTGGCAGGAATGGTTTGCGTTAGGAATCTGAAGTACGATGGAAACCGCAACCTTGAATTAGATAATATTCTTCTTGTTGGAGCGCAAACAGGAATGTTCATTTATGGTACATTCACCATTATAGGAGGGCATTTCACTATAGAGAAGAATACAATACTCATACTGATCACAGCATTGTCATCTTTAGTGCAAACTACGTGTCAGACGATGTTTATATTGGATGCCAGTCGAAGGTCAGCAAAAACAGCAGAACAATTACGGAAGAAACCTGGAAGAGAAATAGTGACGTTTCTTTTAGTGACAAACCTAGCGATGTGGGCTATCAATACTTTAGAAAAATCTCGAGCAGAATCACATCCCGTACAACTCCATTTCTACGGTCTTTGGGCTTGGACGATCATCACTCATGTGTCAATGCCTCTAGCGATTTTCTACAGGTTTCATTCAACAGTTTGTTTATGTGAGATCTGGAAACGGGCCTATAAAATGAAACCGGCTTATATGTAGCGACCGGCGACCAGATACTAAAATACAATGCGTGCTCGTTGACACAGACTATGGTGATTTTTGGTCTCATAGGACCAGAAACTGGCGTATAGATTGGCTTAGTTGAGTGTTAGTGCCATATTTCGAATACTCCGAGTGGATACCGGATTTGAAATGCTAACTTTGAATATGGCTACGATATCGTATATAGATGATGGTACATAATTTTTCCCAAACATATTTCCTCTTCTTCTCTGTCCGGTGTGCACTTGATTATGATCTGTGTCACTTTTGAAGTTGACTGCTTTAATGTTAAGTTATTGTATTAAAATATTTTAATGTGTTATTTATTTGTAGCTTTATTAGCTGTTTTTACTGTAGGAACTGATACGTTAGATGAAGATTATGTATCAGACGGGTTGAATTTTGATAATTTGTGCGCATGTTATGTCGTTGCTTCTTTTGCATCGTAGCATTTAAAACTAATTGTTAAAGATCTGTGAACCTTTTTTACAACTATTCATAAGTTCTTGTGTTCATCCTATTAAATGTAATTAGGCGTGATTAGTATAAAATCTTTGGTAGAGTTCATGTTACTCGTACATTCCACTTATTAATAATTCTCTTTGCTGGTGTAGCATTTAATGATTTCACAATTTTGATTCAGAATACAATGTCTTCCACTTTTACATTTTCTATACATTTTTTTAAATATTGTATTTCGTAACTTGTATCTGTATTTTTGATTAGATTTTGAAAGCTTACAGTAGATTTGTCTACAGTTACAGTGGGAACAATAACATCGACCTAACAATACTCGTGTGTTTTTGATGAATTTTGGTCATGCATCATTGAGTCATAATAAAATAGAATCTTAATGAAATAATCATAATGGAAGCCGCATAATAATGATATAATCTGATCGAATTTTAGAGATTTGGTAGTAATATTTTTGCGAGGAAATGTAGTGTCTGTATTTTGGATAAAATTTTAAAAACAGTAGCGATACTTACATACCGAGGACCCAGTAGTTAGGATAAAGGAAACACCAAAGTTTTATATTATGAGTAGGGAATATTTGGAGCTTATTAAGTATTAGAATCCAAGTGTGTGTCCAATGTTACTCGTTTATATTGTCGTAAAACTTTTTGGAAAATACACCAATGCATGTTAACTATGATTGCCGATAGACTTAGATATTTCGTCCAGCTCGCCATATATTATTTCGAACAAAAAATATAGATACCAATATTAGTATTAGTCGAGCAGATCCAGTATCAGAGAGAGTATGTACTAGTTTGCTCAAAGTGTTGCTATAACAAAAATATCAATGTTATCAAATAAAACGTATATGAAACCACAGATCAAAGTATGTAACAGTCCAATACCTCAAAGCACTATATTTGATTTGAAAAAAATATTAAGCATTTTTAGATATAAGATTATGTACGTTATATTTGTATAAAATATTTGAAATGGAAAAATTTCGCTAAAGTCTTGAGTTGCTTTAATTCCTAGTTTCTGGAACAGGTTTCAGAAAACGAAATTATTTAATACCCTTATATATATATTTATACATAAATAAATACGTATAGTCCTAGTTCTTTATAAAAATAATAATATTACAGTGTAAATATAACATTGTACCTATAATATAAGTTGTATTACATTCATTACTCATAATATGACCATTTTAGCTTTGATATTAGGTACGATTTGAAATACCAAATCAATAGGTATCTATAATTTATTACAGTGGATGTGTGATTGGAATGTGTATAATTTTGTTCAAAAGAAGGGGCTCAAGGTATATTTATGTGCTCTACTCATTTCTAAAATATGTTTTTATTGCAATAACTTTTTTAAAGGAGTTTTTTGGGTATTTCTGTGAGATTAATAAATAATAAAAATCTATGAAAAAAACTCAAAAACGATGCAAGAAGTATTTATATTATTTATTTTATTTACACGTAGGTAGGTACTTTTATTTTCTTTCGGACATTTTCTTTTCGGGCATTTATGGAGACAGTGCGGTATATATTGCAGGTATTCATGAAGAGCATTTAAAGTTTAGATTATACTTGTATATAATATTATAAAGAAGCTATGAAAAGCAGATAACAGTACATTGATCTTTTTTATATAGAAATAAGGCGGCTGCCGAGCGTACAGTCCACCCGATGATAAGTGGATACTGTCCACGTCAGTCATACATCTGTCATCTGTCGAGAATGATAACGATGGCCCCGGATGCTCCGCCTACCCTTGGAATGGATTTGGAGAAAGGGTTGAAAAAATGGTGAAGATAGGGTAGGATGGAATGGGCTCTGGCATATCTCACTCACTACCAAAACACTTACGTACATTGGGGAAGTACGATAAAGTAGGAAATGCAATACATTTCAAGGTAGTCTGCTGTTAGAGAGGGGTAGCGTGGCCAGTCGAGTGCGCCCAGCGGCTATGGGAATGCAGCGTGCACTCTCCCGCTACAAAAATAGCTTATTATTGTTCTCAATATTAATGTAAGTTGTTTCTTTTTTATCTTTACATCACATTATACCAAATATTTGTTAAACGCCTTATAATTTTAGGTCGAACATGGCAATTTTGAATATTTTAAAACGGCTTAGTTTTGTAAAATTATAGTGATATTAGAGTAATGTTTTTAATTCTATATTTGTAAACTATTTATTAGTATGATTGTCTATAAGTCTAAGATTTGTCGTCTTGGATGTTTAACGTTTACAAGCAAATAAAGCTTCTCGGAAGTATCCTGTTTTTATTTCAATTCGTCTATAAGTGTGGCCATGTACCTACCTAGTTAAAAATATCGTGAATCCGATTCTCATAAAAGATATTATTTATTTAAATACATTAAAAACTTAATCTCATATTTTGTTGTACACAGTTCAAATAGTTATTGATAAGTTTACAAGAGTCCACGTACAAAACATGATTATTCCCTTTGCAGAGTTCAACCATCAAACCTGGGAGAGCGATACTACAAAGCATGCTGAGGTTTTTGTGAAATATAAGACGTGTCGGAAATATAAGACGACTAAAGCTAAACATACTATTCCTATTTCATTTATAAAAAGGAAGGGTTACATTTATGATTTGCGAATACGATAAACTGTAATTCTAGGACAAAACCTTTGTAGAAACTTTGGACATCGATATTATTTATCACGATCTTAGCCCTGAAGAAGACTTGGTCAAAAATTGTATTCAAAGCCTAATAAATTCCAGCTTAGAAATCTCGAATACAATTTCGTTCCATATTGGCTTAATTTACAACCGGATTGAATTTTAACGAGTCAGGGCTACCACTGTTTAAATGGTATCTTTCTTCATCGGTATTTTTCCATCTGTCAGTGAATCAGCCATCTGATGAGCTATCATTGACTGATTTTTTTAAATTATGCCTCGTATTGTCAACAATACAGCACTGCGAATATTCTAATGAATTTCGTCCATTTGAACTTAATAAGATCTCTAACCTTATTAAGTACTATTGTTTTTTTTTATAACGCCTCACCCAATGGCCCACTCCAGGATTCGTGGATCCAGAGACACATACGTGCAAAACCTATCCCCATATTGACGCCATCCCTTTCTGCCTCACGCCAGTCTGTCATCTGTCTAGCTGGAGGTTTATTTGTCAACGTTATAATTTTGTATATTTGTAATACTTTTCATCGCAGCTCCCAATGTATCCATCTCTCTGTTTAACCCAATAGTCAGCTGGCAGAGAATGCCTTAAGGCTTTCAGCTCACCCTTTGTACGATATAGTGCATTAAAGATTGTTAAATAAATAAAATTACGACGGTTAGTTCTATAGCACGCGACAGGGCGGGTGTGCGGTTTCAAGCAATCTTTTAGCGATGTAAAAACAACGTTAGGTTGGTGGATACTTATTGACAATTTTAATTAATATTTATTATTGAAAATTGATGTACTTGTATATAAAATATTTTAATTTAAATGAATCTAACTACATAATTAAAGCGATTAAACTCATACCTCAATCGCATTCCCGCGCTGTCGCCTATAGGCCTCCACTCGGTGACTCTCATGATCTCTCTTTCAAATTTACTCAAGTGTCTGGTCCAAGTCCACTTCAAAGTTGCATCAAACTGTAACTAGATTGCAGCTGTTGGGCGCATTCGACTGGCCAAGCTACCCCTTTCTCACAGAATACGACCGTTAAATGTGTGGCGTTTCCCACTTTATACTATTCCCATAATGTAGTGAATGAGATATGGCAGAGCCCCCCTCCCATTTCCATTCCATCCTATCCTACCCCTCTACTTTTTCCCAACCCCCTTTCTAAATCCATTCTTAAATATCCAAAGTTAGGCAGAGCATCGGGGGCGTGCCTACATTTCTCATTCTGGACTGATGTTGACATATATCGCGGATGGCCATTAGCGAAAATGTTCATTTACCACCAGGTTTGTATGCTCGTCTACTGCTTTCTTTCTATAAAATAAAATCTACCTAATGAAATCTCACCAAAGTCAACTTCTTTGCTCCTTTTCCGTGTGATGTCATTCGGAACTTTATTTCCCATGCAACTCATACATACAATTTAACTATGCATTTTTTTATATGAAAGAAGACGGAGGGAAATTTCCCCTTTATGCGCGTGTAAATTGTCCTGCTGCTTACTTTTGATTCTGCTGAACATCTTCATTTGTTATTAAATATAATTAGTTCACATTTATTTATTTTTACCAAATTTTGAGGAATAAAAAGGCGACAACCCTATTGTACCCAAGCTAGGTTAAGGTAATAAGTACGTGAGCGTATGAATGGACGCCTACGTTCTGTCACGCACCATGCGAGCCTTGACACCTACTTTGTGTTACGTAAACTTATTTAGCGTTCCTATCAATCGACATAAATGTCTGGTTAATTTTTGTCAGTGTCTGATTATATGTGCTGGAAAGTTGGTTTTTGTTTTATTGTGAAATGAAATTTATAGATAATTTTGGTGTCTTCGATAATATCTAATGTAATTAGCAACGTGTAACATGGATATTTAAAAAAAAAAACATTTCAATATCTGACTTAAATTTTGAAAAAATCACTACACCGACGTGCTTAATTCAGGTGACCACCCTTAGTTCTCAATTGGTTCAGAAAGTTATTGGTTCAGGAATTGGTTGGGTTTATCCATGAATAATCCATGACCATGAGTGCCTCCTAACATATTATACCGTAAGCCTGTGTCTTTCCACTGCTGGATATAGGCCTCTCCCAAGGGTCGCCACCAAACATGCTCTTCAGCTCTTCTCATACAGCCACTACCGGTGACTTTCTTCAAGTCGTTAGTCCACCTGAAACGATAAAAAAATTAATTTATCTATATCGAATGTAACGAACGAGGTCTTCATAAATGTAGCGTTTATGGATAAACTGGAGGACACATATTACTATATGTTAACCGAATCTAATAAAATTCGGTATAAAAATAGTTTGGGTTTATCCATGAATAATTGAGCCCTAGTTCAGAAATGGGCCAAATTGTTTCAGTAGTTAGCCAATAGGTAACCAGTAGTTAAGTTTACTAACTTTAACTTTTGAAACTTTTGTGTCGTGTGGTGTAGGCCGGCTATATAATAGCAACACCCCATATCTTCCTGTCGTAAAATGCGACTATGGGATAAGACAGGTCCTGAGAAACAACATCACCTCCAACTCGACTGGACTCGCCAACCCGCTTCGCTAGCGTGGCCTTTAAAAGCCATACGTCCCTCATGCACCCGACAACGTGCCTGGGTACAGAAAGGGCTGGTTGCATTTTATTGTTGCATTGCAACTTTTGAAGTTGTTGGATAGGCCTCATGAGTCTCTAACGTAACCATAAATATTCATTTTCCAAAAGGTACGAAAAATAGTGAAATCTACCTGATTACCGACATTTGGACGTAATAAATGTTATGTAAACGTGTTACTCGCGATTTATAATTTATTTATTATAGCAATATGTCGGTCCAGTTTTATGAACCGTGGTCTCGACGAGACCGTGGAGGCGGGTGAGGGTGTTGTTGCTATTGACAGACAAATTTGTCTACCCTACGTCGTGTTCGTTTTTGATTCACCTGCCCACACTGAACTCGTTTTTATTGATCAAGTTCCTTGCACAACTAACAATATCACCAAAACGCACTTGAAAAAATTTGAAAACGCACCTACATTTTTGGGTTTAGAATATTTAATCACTGGGTCCCATATACGTGCCAAATTAAATCCATCCTCGCGATTGAAATATCGGCATTTTTTAATATCTATTGCCTCTCGGACCAAACGCGGTATGTAATGGCGTTCAGTTGAAATTACTCTTGGTTTGTGTAATTTGGACCTAGTCGGCTGGGGTGATTTTATTAGGCTTATTTCGTACCTAAAGTGTGGAATACATTAGGCCTGGTAGAAGGCCTGATAATAACAGACGGTCTAAGAACTTTGACTATAAAGAAAATAAAAAAGATACAATACCCTACATGCTTATACACTAATGTGTGATCATTTAACGTGTACGGTGTACCTAATTGCTTAGAATCGGATATAATGACGCTTTCACTAACTTATAAAACAACATTGTTCGTCAATGGGTACGTTTGTCTACAAATCGACTCAAGGCTCATTTAGATAATATGCGTTTCGAATTAAAATCTAAAGTTTAAGAGAGGTGTCACTGGTCAGGTTCAACAATAAACTTCTACCATCCAACAATCAATGTCGTAGTTTCATTTGTTTTTTAATGACACCATGTTGTACGCTGGGAATGATGTGAGTTTCTCTTATGTTCTAAGACAAAATATCCTATAGATACGTTTACTATAAGTATAAATGACGTTGTCATGACATTTTATATACGAGACTTATGCTTCATGGTTAAAATCTTAAACGGATCTTAATGCGTACGTTCACCCTTTTTTATTTTACTTGATGTTTCAGCTGTGTTACACCAACCATGGTTATGAGCTGACTGAAGTGGCTGTGACTGGCTGACTGACTGAAGCCATTCGCATTAAACCCCATTTAATATGTTATGGATATTTAATATGTATAATATAGACGCATGTTATGGATATGAGTTTGGAATTTTAGGCCCCAAACACATTGCAAGGCGGTCGAGAGTTCATCTTTTCTTTTCTAACGCCGTCTGTCATCCACACGGTTTTGACGCGTATTGACCAAATCCGCATTTGCGCTGTGTTTCATGTGTTTGGGGCCTAAATCTAGGATTTTACAAAGAAGAATTTGCTTACTGTTAAATTATTTATCAGTTAAAGATCCCATTCATTCATCTGAGCTATATTAGGTAAAGTAAAACCGTTGGACTGGTAATAAATAATTTGTGAATGTTAGTGGATCACTTCTAGATAAGCTGAGCGGTCCATATTTAGATATAGGTGACTCTCACCATGCGCTATGCAGTAGTTATCAGATTGCTAAGCGATGCTACTTACATTTAAGTAGACAACACACGTACCTTTTTAATGCATATTCGTTGTATCAAGTAGGTACCTATTACTTCAAGTAAATCAAGTACTTCCAGTAAGTGCTGACTGGTTTAATGATGGGTTCGTTGATTTCGAGAAACTAATATTTTTTACTATTATTTATTAAAATACGGACACAATAGTAATATACATCTTAAGGAGACAGACGGGCCGACGAGAGCTCGTGGAGGACGTGATGACATTCGGAATCTTTCGGAAACTATCACTAATAGCAATGTGCACTTTCGTGTTTTACTTCAGTGTGTGACATATGTCTACTGGAAAATTTTTAGAAACTTTTTGGTTAGGTTCTTAGTAATTTAAGACCCTGTTCAACTTTAATTAGACCTGGGATCCATCCCAGGTTGCAAAGGGTGCATCCCCCAGCCGCTCTGAACACACTCGACTAGCTACGTTGGCCGTCTCTCACAGAAGACTAACATAAAATGTGCTGCATTTTCTCCTTTATCCTATTGCCTCTATGTAAGTACGTGTTAGTGAGTGAGATATACCTGTGTCCATTCCAATCCTATCCTATCTCTCCACATTTTCTCAACTCTTTCTTCAAATCCATTCTTAAATCTACAAAGGTAGGCAGTGATCCGAAGGCAACCCAACGTTTGTCATACTGTATGATATTGGCAGACTGTATGCCCATCTATAGTCTTCATTGTATAAAAAAACCTCTATGAATTTAATATAATCCTTTCCCAAAAATTGTTAAGGGTCATAGGTCAGTCCCATATGGCCCTTTGTCGTGCGTCATGGATTTCAAGCTAGTCCACAAAATAATACAAGTTCTTACAGAATTCATTTATTTAAGAAAGTGCTACATATATTTTGTATATGTAATTAAGTAGGTTTATAGAGTCGTCGCTATAGGAATACACCGATTACCTAGGTACTAGAGACTCGGGCAATTAAAAAGACGGGTTTAAAAATATGAAGAGTGTGGTTTACACTGGCCTTGGTGTAGAAAGTAGGCATGCTGGCAAATCAGTTACGTGATGCAATTAGATAGTGGATTAGAAGCCAACTTTTACGAGTTTTACGACCAAGCCACCGGTGAAATGACTACTGTCAATTCAAGACTAGTATCAACTAGTACGGTACTATTAATATAAAGTATAAGTAGAGGCCTTCTCGCTCTATCATTATTATATCATTACCTTTAATGATACTATATAAAGGCTTATTATATAAATGACAAGGGAAATCCTGGAATAAAAATAATACCATATAATAAAGTAACTCATAAGCTGAAAATAGGTCGTTCAGTAGGTATCGAAGTTGAATCGATTCTACCAATTTTTGGAATAGGTTATCATTCTAGCACCTATGTCTATTTCAGTGGGTATATCTTTTAAATTACACGCGGCGGCGCCCGCGCCGAGTCGCTAGCCGCCTAGACGCCCGGTCATTATTTTGTACTGAGTAATGAGCGCTATGAACGTTTTAGATAGGACAAAACTAACATATTTGTAGCTTTTGATTTATTCCCTAAAATAATTTTAAATTAGTTCACGCGTTGCTCAGGAGTACAAGTACCTAAAAGATCAACGGTACATCTATATCAACACATTTATTTGTTAATTCCATAATCCAAACCAGATGTGGCCAGTCACTAAAAGGTCAGAGTTCATACACAATATAGAGCACCATTTAAATCATCTTCAATGACATGCATTATGTATGAAATCACGTGGCTCGGTTTCTTAAATGGGTCATAAATACCCTTCGCTTTGTTAATGTGAACCTTTATTCCCCACGACACTACCGAGCCACACTACATGTAGTGTCGTAGAGAATTTCTTTTCCCGTCTGCACTAGGTACCGACCAGCAGTCTCATGGGTAAATTTTAAAATGGTGGGATCTTTCATTCCCCGCGCCACTTTAATAATTATAATTTAGATATTTAGAATTAATTAATAAGAAATACATCAAACTTAATTAATTAGTAATACATCAAATTTAATTAATTAGAAATACAATAATTTATAATTGTAAACCTTTTAAATCACATAATAATATTAACTTCATTTGAGAGCATTTGAATAAAATCTTGTTCTTAAAAAAAATACCTTTAATTTTGTAAATAGGTATATACGTATACCTATATATAATTATTAATTACCCATATAAATCTTTATAACATACATTTACAGTCATTCTGTCTTATTAATACTATTTGTATTAATTAGTCTCCATTATCTTTAAATTTCCCATAACGCAAAGTAGGTACCAAGAAATGCAGAGCCAGAACAATGATTATATTTTTAAATAACATTTATTTTCCTTTTTATATAACAACTATTAATAAATCATATGCTTTGATGTTTTTATTCCACCAGGTTATGTTAGAAATGATGACTAGAACAGATTCACGTGTTATAGCATCACGCTTTCGGTATTGCATACACGACACGAGGTTTGTCCTGGCACCGTGCGATCAATACTTGTATAGTGCAAAGGCGGTGTTTACTCGATAGTAAGGAGCATAACGCAGATTATTAACAGTATATGGTCTTCGTGAATTGTGTAGAATTGTATTGTTTATACGGCGATGTGGTGTTTTACGCAAGTGTTACGTCAAAAAGAATGTTTTTATTTCTCAAGACTTACAAGTTACGAAAGAATAAAGTATTTAATTTTTTATATTCCGTTTTCATGCGTTTTTAATACTCGAATAAGAATTAATTCGTGCCAAAACGGCGTGTTAAATGGAAAACACTTGTTTGTAATTGTAAGGTTTACTTTTCCTAAAAAACATTTTGTCGTTTTTTCGGGTTATTCCGTATTATTTCTTGAATAGCATTTAAGTTTAGCTACTGTTCCTCATCCATTATTTTGTGGAAAGTACGTCGTATAAAAGTATGTACGCGTCGGTGCATCCTACCTACCCCAATGTTTTGATCTCAGCCGCCCCTCTATACACGTGCGCGCTGCAACTAATAGCAACGTTTGCCAGCGGTTCTAAACCTGTTTGTACTCCTACTTACTTTCACAAAAGGTGTTTACGTATCAACAACAATAGGTGTTTACGGATGACTTATATATTAACCTGTGGTCTGAGAATAATAATATTAATACTGCTGTAGGATGCTGTTTTTAACAAGTACTAATTTACACTTCGCTTCGGTTTTTTTAAGTTTTTTTAAGGTTTTTTTTTTTTTTTAAGTGGCGTTCGTCATCTTACGGTACTTCGTAATTGCGATATAAAGATTACAGCCTATCTGATAGTCGATCGAACAAAATGTTATATCGACGGCTAGATATTAGGAGTAGGTACAGTTTTATCTCTACATAATATAATATTAACATATTATATTTAACGATGGGATTTCGGGCAAAAAACGGACCCAATGCAGAATGGTGAATATTAAAAATGCCTCAGGTTATTTTTAACATCTTTGAGCATATCGATTTCTTGATGAGGGTTTCCTCGTTGTTGATGCAGTGAAAATTGAAAAAAAAGTACATAATTGAAAAAAATTAGTAATTGATTAAAAATTTTAATTTTACTTAAGTAGTAACTCAATGGCACGGATTAGAATTCGTAATCATAATCACGATGTCATGATTGTGAGTCGAAATTAGACTATCATCGTTCCTATAAACTTTAAGCTTAGCGTCACCTTTCTTTTCTTTTAGAGGGAAGGGGGGGGGGGATGAATGAAAATGGATACGCGATGATTATTCAGGGTCATTTCGCGTTCCCCCTAACGGGAGTACACCTCCGTGACTGGGTGATGTGACGTGGCAGTAGGGGTACTGTGGTGTCACTTCTGTCCGTCGATAGGGACAGGTCAATGGACAGAGTGGCACCTAGGGGCCGTGATTGGAAAATAATCAATTTCAAATTTTAATTATTAGGCATCGGGCATACGTTGTTGCCTTGTCGTGCGGCCAGCTGTGTGAACATTTTTAGGAAACCCATACTGTAATTTGTTGTGAGCTATTGACCGCCCAGTTACGGTGACCCGCTACACCTATTTATTTCGACACTTTTGTATCATAATTACTAAAAAATCTGTTTCCAAATTTCCAATTGGAAATTTGAGGCCTGCCAACTACCACTTCAGCTTACTGGTTCTATGAGCTATGTCAGCAACTTGGGCAAAGTGGACATATGCCGCAGGACCAATAACCAATGAGCGAGATGAGTCCTTAAATGGAGACCACGTACCGAAAAATGTAGCGTGGGATGCTCTCCGCCGAGGTGGACTGACGACTTTAAGAAAGTCGCCGGTAGTGGCTGGATGAGAAGAGCAGAAGATAGTGTGTGGTGGCGGTCTTTAGGAGAGACACAAGCCGATGTTATGATACGGTACACATTTGAGGAATATCTGCACAATTGGAACCCCAACGCACTGGAACCGCTATTCTTAGTATGTTATAGTAGTTTACAAGTAATACAAAGTTTGACAATCACTTGTCGTAATTATGTAAAGGCACCCCTCGTCCTTTTAAAGTCATTTATCTGCACACTTTCCCTCTTCATATTCCGTTCAATCAGTATACAAGGTAGCAAGGAAATATACAGAAAGCTTTATTATGTTCATACAAAATACTAAATCTCGTCATGTATAAAACCGTTACGAAAAAAAAATGCAACTACTCGTAATACGAAACAAAATTAGAAGAATACAAAAGTTAATAGATTTTTATGTAAATATTATGTGGAAATATGAGTGTAATTATTATTATTATATCTATCTGTACACATAGGAAGGTATGTAGGTTTGTTTTCGTTTGCTTCTATAATAAAACAAATCAATGACACTTTCACTCCTCAATTAGTGGGTCAAGCCTAAACAGCAGATCATTTTAGCCCAAATACATAGAAAGTAGACGCCTGTCTAAGACACATAACGGCACTATCTTTTTGTATTTAGGAGCAATACATTTATATCTATGAATTAATGCATCTAGTGTAGATGTCAGAAATATACTCAATTTAATATGTATAACTTCGTCTATGGGTGTCAGTTGTAACGTAACAATTCAATCAAGTTTAGGAGTCTTATATTGTTTATGTCATGCAACCCACATGACACCTTCAAAACTACTTTCACAGAAAAACATACAGCCCACACGTTAACACCTACTGCTCCATAGAAAATTTATTAAGACATAATAACGGTGTTTTTAAAATTAGCTTTATTTTATTAAAGCTTGTACTTACATACACATTTTACTGAAACAATCATTAGACTTTAATTCATTCATTCATTTCCAATCATTAAGACTAAATGAGATCTTTTATGTACCTATAATCCTGTATTGTATTCTTGAAATTACAATTTACATTCTTATGGATGTATTGGTCCAATTTTAGATGCAACAGTTCGCAGTCTAGACAAGGCTTTCATTAATAATATACAAGTAAAATGCAGCATGATTTTTATGTGAAATTCGATAGAACCTAGCGTTAAATATTGGTATGGTGTGGTTGAGAGAGGAGGGTTCGCGTGTCTGGCAACCAAGGCACAATAGACCCCGTGGTTTATAGTTATGCGCGTATCTAACAAACGACGCGCCATCCGCGAGTTGGCGCCGAGCAACGGAGTTGATCGCGCGTTTGCGCCAATTCAAATTTCGAACGTGGTGTCTATTCCTTCATTTTCTTTATAAAATACCATAAACAAAAAGAGTAGTATTGGTGTTGGAATTATTTAAAAAGAAACTAATTTCCCGCGTAAATAGAGACCCTTTCGCATAGAATCTTTTTCAAACGCTTTCGAAAGTAGTAAACAGTTGACAAAGGGTTTTGAATTTGGAACTTTTTGTGAGTAAGCAGTGAGTGCCCGTCTTTACAATAGAAGATCACTGAATGGACACAATGGAACTTCTCTGCTAGTAATTTTCGTCACGATAAAATGAGAACGTAAGTATTATTTGCTTTGTTTTTCTTAATACAAATCACCTGGCTAGCAGCTCTGCAGAATTTCTATTAGGTACATACTTATCTATTGAGGTTCTTGTAGGTTAGCATATATTTAGCTATATTTAGCAGATGTTTCTTCAAGTAGGTAGTGATACTTGTCTTTTTATATATGGCAATGGTGCAGTTAGTACATTCTGCCAGCGTCAAGTTTTCTTCGCAATAATTAATTTTAACAAATTTAACTTATTCTGTCAATGTCCAGTCCCGTCAAAGTGAGTCAGGAGTCGCAGTAAAGTGATAGTGGGCTTTTCTTTGAGTATCATAAACATCGTGCAAAAAAAACACTTTGAAGTTTAATAAACTATCACCAATGGACAAATCACAAAATGCACAATATACTACTTTTAAAATAATCAAACAAAAATTCGACTTCACTTCTCGAGTTCCCGTCAAAGAGTCTGATATAATACTCGTGTAATATTTGCAGCGGCCGCATAACTATATAATTGCGATTCTACGCGAACTGTGTAGTATTAACTACAGTTTCTATGCAATATGTAAACATTTCATTGCAAATAGAGCTGCCCCATTGAAAAAGGGCAACAAACGAATGGGTAAGTGTTCGAATAGTGATTTATTATGATATTTTACAGGATTATGTACCTATATAATTTTTCAAATAACTTTTTCTGTAAGTCAAACGGCAATTATAGTCGGTACTTCTATCATGCTCTGCTTGCAATCTTTTATTTTCTATTTTAGCTGTTCATTATTACCTTCAACAGGTAAATATTATATAATAGTGTAGGTATATAAGAATATCATTCAAGGTTTTCGCGGTTTGCGTAAGGTCACGTTGGTATAATGAACCCTTCTTTAGTTTCTTACTTTAGTAATAAACTCTGGCCTAACTATTTTAAAGCAGCACATTAAACATTTGTCTGATATCAACACTGTTGACAATGCAAAATTAATTCCATATCATGATATCACGTACACAATGCTTTACACGAAAATATAGAAAAAAATACTATACAATACTATATAAACTATATATACTTACATATACAACGAGAACACAAAAAATAAAATAAAAAAAACATAATAATTTTGGAGTTGAATTCCAAGAAGTCTTCACTGCTTAAAAAAAGTTCAATAGTTCAATGAAAAAATTAAAT
Organism: Sesia bembeciformis; assembly: GCA_943735995.1. Classification (NCBI taxonomy): domain Eukaryota; kingdom Metazoa; phylum Arthropoda; class Insecta; order Lepidoptera; family Sesiidae; genus Sesia; species Sesia bembeciformis. The sequence continues at coordinate 6,715,856 of OX031029.1, read as the reverse complement.
TTTCATTTTTCTATTATAGCTTATGGGGTTTCAGCTCAGCGTTGATGAGCTCGTCAGTCAATCAGCCAATCGGGACATTTCTTTTTATATGTATAGAAAAATATTTGTAGTCGTCTAATACTCTTTAAAATCTGGCTTCGGATTTATTGTCCTTGCAAAACAGACTATCCGAAGAAACTGTATCCTTTTGAAATTAATTCAATACTCAGACTGCATCAGTGTAGTACCTATTGGTATTATAAATACAGATTCGAACCAGTTAATAAGTAATTTCGACTACATGTAGGCGCTAAGAACGATGCTGTATCCCATAGCCCTCGGGGCGTGTGTTACTGGCCATGTTAGTCCACTCTAACAGAAGACCTGCTTCCTGTATATTTTTTTCGTTTTGGGAAGTATCCAATTCCATATATGTAATCTTACCCCGTTCCGTTATCTGGTTGGATTGGAAAATGAGTGTGGAATTAGATAATCCCTATTCTCCATCTTTTTTAGTCCTTATTCTTAATCCCTCAACGGTATGCAGCATTTTTGGAAGTATCAACATTCATCATATTTGACTGATGTTGGCATGTAATACGTAATTATTATTCACGTATCCAAAGTCTAATTAGAAATTTTCAAATCCCTAACTTAAAAGTTTTTGAGATACAGAATTTGTATACAAAATTGCCCCCTTTATTTATTGTCCCCTTCTAAGTTATTATATAAAAAAATGTCGAAACATATGTTTAAGACTAAATCAAAAGTCTTACGCCAAATTTCATATATCGAATTAAAAAATCTTTTAAGATAAATAGAATATTATGCCTTCTGCCCCCTAAATTTTAGAATCTAGAAAAAACGTGAAAAAGAGTGGTTTGATGGCATTGTACATAAAAAAGAAACGTGTTTTTTTAGATATTGATTTATCTACAAGCGCAGGGAGCGGGTTCTCAAGCGTGTACTGCTGACTAAATGGCACATTGTGATTTCGAATGCAGCCGTCATCCGGTCACCGCACAACTCAGGTTCAAGGTCCACACACTCAGCCTCCGTCGACTTATTGGCAGTGGCAACATTCGAATTCTCACAATTAAATACCGTTAATTAAAGCTTCTTGTATCTTGTCGGGTTGGCAGGTCCTTGACGCGATAGTCGTCTGTTCAGATTTTTTGTGCTAGCAATTTTAATCACGACGATAATGGCTGGTGTCATGTTTTCTTTTCAGTACAGACGTCGTTTTAATGTTTAGCCTTTTGGCCTATAGCTTCCTATTTAGTCGTCCAATTAGGGAAACACAGCCGAGAGACCTGTCTTTTAAAAGAACAGGAACATTTTCCTAGTCATAGCGTGGTAATATTGTATAGCTCAATTTTTGGTGTATAGGTGGAACTGACTAAAGTTTAAATTATATCTAATATTTTAAAAACAACATTTTTTTTTCGCCATATCCGAGTAATATTGTCCACAAAGTAACTATCCCGGTACTAATAATTATTTGTGTCATTAATCTACGTACCTATAGGTAGTAAAAAAGCTAAGCATCAAAAACCTATTTCTATTGAAACTTATTTAACAAACGATTTATTAATATTGCGAAAACATGACACCTCATAAAACATATCTGCATTGTAAACATTGTAATTTACATTTACCGGCACACGTTCAAGGCTCTATGCTAAGAGTATGACATAACACCAGACATTAGCTTCGCAGAGTGGAGAAGTGTTATTATTAAAACGATTTGATTTCCGCTTATTTTATCTTAAACCTTTTGCTGTCAGATGGTATAATATCTATAAAACATTCAGCGATAGTTCTGTTTCTACAATTTGAGTAATTTTGTTTTGTATACATTTGATTTGAAGTGGGCGGGTCATATTTGCCGCAGGACCGATAGCCGATGGGGTAGACGAGTCCTCGAGTGGAGGCCACGTAACGGGACGCCCTCTGGCCAGGTGCACCGACGACTTGGAAGAGGTTCGCCGGTGGTGGTTGGATGAGAAGAACCGACGATCGTGTGTGGTGGCGAGCTTTGGGAGAGGCCTATATCTAGCAGTGGAGATACATAAACATTTGATTTATATAGAGTGGAATTGCAATTGCAAATTGCAATTCCATTTTGCAAATTTGCAAATTTGCAGGTGTCCATTTTTCAATTCTCAGTTGGTTAAATTTTGTAGATGTACAGTCCTCAAAGGGAGCAATTCGAGGAATTGGTTTCGCAGTGACTTTGGGAGTCAATAAGCTAAGCAAGGGATTTAATTATCCGTAGCGTTTTCTATCAACAGTTAAAACATGAATTTATGAATTTTAATGAGTTAATGATTTTTCTTTAATTAAATAACAGTTCATAAATCCCTATAATTATTTACAAAGCAGCCAAACTAATGGAAGATTAAACCTCGAATGCAATCTTCCTTATCTTTCACATTTTTTGTCCGTGGGATTTTTTTTGTGACTTTTTTTTGCAAGATATACGTAGGCATTTATAGATAGAAGATAAATCAGATAAACATCGAGGTGTACGAACTGCTTAATTGTATACTAAATAGAAATTGTAAATTATTATTTAATTAACAGAATTGTCATATATTCACCGTCATCGATAAAGTTAACTCTCTAAGATTATGTTATGTATGACTCTTTGCTACGAAACATTGTGCGCTGTGTACGAGTATAAAAAATATATAAAGTTCTTTGTCGTAGGGTAGACTGGGTACGGTTGTAACAATTTTCATTTTATCGCCTACAGGACAGCCACTATGCCTTTAAACAACGGTTGAAGCATGTAAGATGAAAGCCTGGTCATTTGTCTTCAAACTGATATAAAAATCAGATGCCCAAGTAAAACAGTTTAGCAGATATGAGCCGATTTAATGAGTGTCGGAGATTGTTACAATCGACCCCATGCCAGGGGCGGTTGTAACAGTGAGGGGGGGCAGTTGTAACACTCCGAAATTATAAACAATTCAAGCAATTTAATCAGTTTTATTACTCAAAAACACTAATATGTACTTTTAACTAATATCACAATATTGTAGGCACATTATAAGCAGTCTTTTCATATAATTTTTAGAGCTAAACTAAAAGAAATCAACAAAAATAATGTTTCTCTTATACATAATGGAACTCAATAAACTCAGCATACGAAAAGCATATGCAATCATTTTAGCTTTCTATATTATAACATTGAAATAAAATTCGATCAATACATCCTCAATGGGTCAGATAAATAGACACTATAGTGACACTATTTCTTTGATTCAGGTACCTTCTTAGCTTATGTATGAAATTTTACGGCCTTAAATTGTATCTCGAGTTTATTCTATGTTATCATATTCAATTGTATTCATACACTTGTATACATTCAATTCAATAGACGAACGTTTAATTTTTAATGAACTTTTACAACATTATTTCGTCATTTCGTTCTTTATAAATATTGAATTACAATTGAGGTTGTAATTAATTAGTGCACTCAAATTTATAAGCATGTACAGGAATTGAAGAGCGTACATTTGAATATAGATAATGAAAGAGACGCACTGACGTTTCCCCTCGTGTGAAGTGCACCGTGACTATCTCAAAGAAGACTGCCTAATTAATCTGGCTTATAAGAGAACCGAGTTCACCGGAGAATAAATTACGATTTGCTTTTATTTTTGAATAGATTAACGGAAACGTACATAGATAGATGCAGTAAGAATGATGCGACTATATTTTTATAAACATACCATGTGTCATGTTATAGGAGTAGATTTAAAATGGATGTGTATAAATGAGAAAGTTCCATTGGGAAAGTTGAAATCAAACTCCTCTCCGAGACACAATAAGAAGTTCAGAGACGACAACAAAGGCGGGTGGGTGAATTTCTCAGCGCGTCTATCTAACTACGCATTGGTTTTCTCTATATCTTTGTAGATAGTGGTACAAAAAAAAATCATTCATTCAAAGCCTGTCCAAAGAGCCATCGTTTCAAATTTAATCAAAGGAAGGTCTTTAATATAATTCAGTAGTTTATTATTATATTCGAATTCCAAAGATATAGACCGACTGATTGGCGCAGTTGGTCCCTGGTCGGACATATATTCATTTAAAAAAGAAAAGAAAAGACAAATGTATGTTCGGGTCTGAGTGTGTGTTTGTGTTTGTCTTTATATGTGTCTCTGGACCCACGACACAGGGAATTCTAGTGTGGGCCATTGAGTGTGGCGTTATTTATTATTATTATTACTTTTCCTATAATAAACAAATCATAAATTAAAATTATTTACTTCTGTCAGTAAAAAAATGCATGTTTTGTTGATCACGATTTGCTGCCTATTTAATATTGTACTTTTTCGGTGTTCGTTTAAATACAAGCAGTTAGTAAATAGATAGTAATACATTAAATACTGTGTCAAGAGTTTTACGATACCGCGAGTGACACTCATCGCTCGCTCCCACTGTCGAACAGGCTCTTGTCGTAAAATGCCTGGTGAAAATGCACTCGTTAACACTTTTTGTGGAATTGTGTGAATAAGTTTTAATAAGCGAGTTAAAAATCATTAAAATAATTAGTGAATTTTATAGCTTACGTATATTATCAACACAAAAATGATATTGATCATTTGTGAAATGTGCGTTTTATCTTAACCGGATGGACTGTCTGCTCGGTCTTGAAATTCCAAAGTTAAGCTTTACATATTACGTATTTTAATGCTCCACATGGGTAAAGACGCGAGCAAGAGCTCTTTTGATAGGTAGGGTGGTACACAGATTTGCGATTTCCATAGACATCTATACATGTAATAAAAACCATAAAAAATAAAAAATGATTGCAGTTTACTCTACGAACGATAACTCATCAGCCTGTCTCTCCACTGCTGTATAAAGGCCTCATCCAAGTCTTGTCACCACGCACGATCCTCAGCTCTTCTCATCCAACCATCAGCTAATTTCTTTAAGTCGTCGGTCCACCTGGCAGACGGCGTCCCACACTGCACTTCCCGGTCCGTGGCCTCCATTCTAGAACTCGTCTACCCGAACGAGCATGGGTCCTGCGGTAAATATGAGCTGCCCATTGCCAATTTAACATATCGACATCTACGAGCTATGTCGGCGACTAGTTCTTTGGCGAATGTCTTTATGGCGGGGTCCATGGCTCGCCGAGTGACTTTGAACTTATGGATCAGGCATACCGTTACCTCTAACCGGCTGTAACCGTGGCCTCCCACGTTTCGGCTACCAACGATACAGACCCCAAAACAACCGTTTTTAGAATTTTTGTCTTCCTGTCTGAACGCACATTATGCAAAAACTACTCCACGGATTTCAATGAAACTTGACATAGTTATAACTTATATAGGTATTGGGTTAACGTTTAGGATACTTTTCCCACGGGAATCACAAGTTCACTCGAACGAAGTCGCTGGCACCGCTAGTACATAATATATTCCGTAGATACCATTTTTTTTGCAAAACAAATACGTATTAGGCTATAGTATCGATCGCGTAACTGTTAGCAGAGGGCTACAGGTGGTGCGTGGGGTCTTTATTTTGGTACGGTCATTGACCCCCTCCGCCCTTCCTGGGGGCGGCAGGCCGTCTGGCGCGCCCTCGCCAAGTTCATGCGAGCATGCGCCCAAGTTCGGGGTTTCAATGCATTTATAATACATAATCTGGTATAAACACAACAATAACATACCCATGAGGTATAGTCGTTTTTGCAATGCTTTGTACTTATTATTATCGTGTTTTATGCTAGAGCGGGAAAAGTTGCCAAGTTCCCTTTGTAAGGTTACTCAATCACGTAAAAGCTTTGTTTAACTAAACTGTTATTCCATTTAACCCAAGCCTGCGGGCTTGCTTCATTTTATGTTTGTTGTCCCTATTATACGTATTATTTAATTGACAAAATATTGTCTACAATCGATTTTATTATTAACGATCTATAGTACAATATGTTGAAGACGGATAAGTAAGTCATAACTTCAGCAAGTGGGTTACCACTTGCTATTTGTATTAGGTAATTGTTTGGTTACATTGAATGTTCTGCTATTACGAAGTCAACGTCGTAATATGGTACGTCCAACTATAGGGCACAAAATGCAATCACGAGTTAGTTTCGAGCTATAATCCACCACACGGGCTTAGTGTGGATTAGTGAATATTACACAAATGCTTTCTTCATTTCATTTTTCGGACACGCGGGATTCCGCAATAAATTTTCCATTATCACCAAGCTACTGATAATTGAAAAATACATATTTAAATAAAATCACAGTGGTACGGGCCGAGGTAAACATACGACCTCACGAATGAGATTTACGAATAGGTTAAGCTATTATATCAAATTGGTTGATGTACTTGTCACCAACCGTCCTATCTATCTTAGTAGTATCTCCAATCAACGTAAGTGCAACCCCTAGATGTGCGCGGTGGTATCCCCTAGGGTGAAATGTGCGCGGAACCAACCGGAAAAAGAGGTGCTGATGAGTACTCTCAAACTAAACATTTAACAATAAAATTTTAGTCAAACCAAATTTAGAAGTTGCCCAATTACTGTACAGGTTTGTGAGTCGTCATTAGTATGTACCCTTTGTCATTAGTATGTATGTCATTTTTATCTTAGTTGATTTCCTTTTGTGTAGATATTTTGGTAAGTTTAGGTCACGATGGGAATGATATGTGGCGTAGTTATAAAGGTATAAAACCTTTAAATGAAGTAGATTTAAAAAAGGCAGCCCTATTAAGTTCTACGCAAATGCTCAGGGCCGCTCAGTACTTTATTTTCCGTGTCGCGCGTAATTTCACCCGATAGATAACTCATTTTATTCGTTCTTCAATTCATCATTTGACATATTATGTGTAAACTCCTCACATTTGGACTCAGTAACGAATTTCGATGTATGTCTGCACGTCGTGTTTAACAATTCCACGCTTTTCCGGCTGCAATACGGCGACGAACGTTGGCATTTAGGTATTTACCACAGTATAAAAGAGACAGTAGTATAATTAAGCGATTTTCTGCAAATTATTATGCTTTAACGGAAGCTTGACCTACGCCTGATGACTGGTTTACTTGCTGCTTGTTGGATCAAATCCTTTCTCATTCTTTCCTCTGTTGTTACTGTTCTAAATATTTACTCTTAAGTACGTATTCCCGTATTTTAATGGAAAATTCTAATGGAGTTTTAATTTAAATTATGATTAAAACTTGAATGGCCTCTATGTTTATTGAAAAAAGTCTTGCGGTCGAATTTCTTTCCGACTGCTTTTTTCGGAATTGTAGCACCGTATACATACGAGTAGGTACAGTTATCTTTCGTATGTTGAATTCGTCCAATATGAAATTAAGCGTTTTAAATAAGGATGAACCCCTGCTCTATAAATAAACTGGATCGCAAAAATTCCGGGTCGCTAATAAAAACCGTGATATCTCCATAAATTATATACCTAGATCGCTCGAATAAATAATATGTAGTAAGGAGGTTACTAATGCTTGTTCTAAATATCTAAAGAGGTTTCATTTGTACAAGTTACAGATTTAAAAAAAAATATTCTGCATTTTGAAAAATTTCAAAATTTAAAATTAGGAAAAGAATATTTTTTCTGCTTTTGTTTCAAACGGAGCTGTCATTATAAATGGTTCCTTGGATTGATCAGAGTATTCAATGCAATATCATGTCGTTATCACCTGAAGAATGTACACGGATTATTACCATGGTACAAGAAGGAAGAAGTCAGCGTAGCACTGCTAGAACAGTAGGAGTATCTTTATCAACGGTCCAAAGAGTACTCCAGCGATTTCAAGAGACCGGCATGAACATCAGGAGACCAGGAAATGGCAGGCCAAGGTGCACAACTACACGAGAAGACCGATTCATCGTGAGCACTATGTTAAGAAATCGACATCTCACGGCTGTTCAGGTCCGAAACAGTCTTCAAGAAATTCACCACAACAATGTGAGCTCTAATACGATTCTGCGACGTCTTCGTGAAGCTGATATAAAGCCTTATAGACCAGCAAACGGCCCCAAACTGCTCAGAGAAGATCGAGTTGCCAGGTTACGGTTTGCTCGAGAACACATCCGATGGACGGATGAAGATTGGTCCAAGGTTATGTTTTCCGATGAGTCCAGATTTTGTTTATTTACGCACGACGGGAGACGAAGAGTATTTAGACGGCCAGGAGAACGGTATCATCAAGCGTGTTTTGAAGAAAAGGTGCCATTCGGTGAAGGATCAATAATGGTTTGGGCTGGGATATCTTCAGAGGATCGCACGGAGTTAGTGATCATAGAAAACGGTTCTCTGACTGCTATCAGATACGTAGGAGAGATTTTAAATGAGCATGCTGGTCCATTCTTAGTGTATATGGGTGCAATTTCCATTCTTATGCACGATAATGCGCGACCACATACTGCTCATTTGGTCAATATGTATATTCAAGACGTCGGTATTACCTGCATGGAGTGGCCAGTTCGCAGCCCAGACTTAAATTCCATAGAACATGCATGGGACGAGCTCGGGAGATGCGTGAGACAACGCTCTCCTGCTCCCGTTACCTTACACGAGTTAAAGAATGCGCTAGTGGAAGAATGGGCAAACATAGACCAAAATCGTATTAAAAATTTGGTTTACAGCATGCCACATCGTCTTATTGAAGTGATACGGGCTCGTGGAGGAAATACAAAATATTAAATTGACAAAAAAACTTTTATTTTTTAAGATTTACTGCGAAGTGTATTTTTGTTGTCATAGGTTAGAAGCGAAATTTTCTTATTTTTTAGTATTTAATTAAAGTTATATAGTGTACAGAACGTGTTACACATTTTTTTATATATATTAATCAGTCATCTACAATATACTATAGTTTCGCAAATTAGTCTTATGTATTTAAGAAACTATCACGCCATTTATTATAATAGCGACCCGGAATTTTTGCGATCCAGTGTATACTGTGCATTTACTGAGGTATTTACCCTAGTGTGGGTGTTTAGCTTTTACTCGCAATTTCCGGCGTGGGCAGGTTACGTCCTCCAATACATAATGAACGTACTTTTTGAAGTAGAATGTTATGGTGGCGAAATGTGTATTACGTGTTATTGTAACTTAATGTGTATCACAGTTCTTAGAAAACAATATGAAAACATTCAATGTTTATTTTGGTTTAGTAAATAAAGTAGGTATATTTTCAATATTATTATTTAGAACTAACTTAAATAATAATATCAAAAATAACCATTTATTGTATAAAGTTTTAATGACGACTGGAATAAAGTCGCCGGTAGTGGGTGGATGAGATAGCTGAAGACCGCGTGTGGTGGCCGTCCTTGGGAGAGGCCTATATCCAGCAGTGGAGAGACATACGAGTATTGTCAGGATTTCCAGTATTGTCGACCAGGCGCTTTGAAAGGTTTTAAAATAGTAAGTAAATGCACACTAGGGCCCCAAGGACCTAGTTCCGACACCGAATGCAGTAAAAATGTATTAGGGGTCGATGTCCCTCTATTTGAAGCTCTGGCGGTTCTCCGGTTTTTTGCCGCTGCGCTGTGTCAGCCTTCCCGCACTTTCCGTGAAGGTCTATTTTGACGAAGGCAATATATCGTTAGGTCAAGTCGAGTTATTGGCGAGTTTAAGAGCACTTAAACTCGCGACGTTGATTTCACGACATAAGAAAATTTAACTTTTGTTCTACTGCTCTTTACTGTGCTAAATATAGTGCCACACCTAATGGCCCACACTAGGTTTCCCTATGTCGTGGGTCCAAAGACACATAGAAGGATAAACAGGCCACCCAGATCCGAACACATATTTGTCTTTAAACAAATAAAAGCCCGACCTAAAACAACAAACAGAACAGAATAACAATTTAAACAACAAATTAAACAGTTATTTAAACAAATAAAACAGAATATTATTATTGTATATTATATAATTTGAAATAACTATAATATATTTATAATAGAAAGAAGGCGACAGACGAGCAGACAGACCCCCCCCCCCCCCTCTTATTGCGCACCAAAACAAAACAAGACAGTAACAGACATGAAATCCACAAAAGGCGGTTTTATCGATATCAGCTATCTACCAGACAACCTTTGTATATAATAATACAATATTATCATTACCTTTTATTTCTCTTCAATGTTTTTTCTTTAGCCACAGACAGCCCACATGATAGCAAGTGGTCACCGCGGCGGCCCATGGACACTTGCAACACGAGGGTGGTAGACAGTGAGGCGCCGACCTCCCAGAATCCTATTCACAGCTCTCTTGAAGAACCCCATGAAAAATTAATGAAAATGAAAAAAAAAAAAAAAATGTTCAATGAAAAAGTATCTATCACTCGGCGGTTTATTTTACAACTTTCGGATTCATTGTATAGTGTCTTGAAGGCTATCGCATTGTTTTTGAATAAGTTTGTTCTTCTATCAATAGTCGCAAAACAGGACACCATATTTTTGGAGATGGAGCCGCTGCCACAGCCGCTGGACGCACTCGACTGGCCAAATTAGTCCTCTCTCATGTAAAAAGTTCATGGACAATAGCCACTTACCACCAGGTGGCTTCGTTGGCTAACTTTTTCATAAAAAAAGTTTATTGTTTTAATTTAATTAAGGCCGACTATGAAGCTATGCAAAAGAGATAATCCTATGCACCTATATTAAACTCTCTATTACAATTATTATTAAAATGAAGACATTATAAGACAACGGACGAAAATACTAGCTAGCTGAGACGGCTTGCATAATGATTACAAACGGTCGACGACCTCTCTTCCGGCGTCGGATCACGTAAAGTTCGACGTGTCAAGTATTTATTATCTAATGCATTTTCGACATACCTAAAGGTCAAGTTGTTTATGATTTTAGATGACTTTTGTATACAATTACTTACAACATAATAATATATTCTCAGTTGATTATAAGGCATTACTGTTACACGTAGGTATAATTCTTTCTTTCATTTTGATAAGTTAAGTTGATAAGTTCGTGCAATACAACATTGTTATAATCGTGTATTCACAGTAAGGCGCGAAGTCATACATAGCATAAGAACCCGTTAATCCATCATATCCATGCTACCGAACAACGGATATCGTCTTTCACATTTATAACGAGGCTTCTTTGAAATGATCCCTACGCCGCTAAATTTTATAAGTATAAAGTGTTTCTTAAATCTGTGTTTAAAAATGATTAGTGAAAAAAGCTTACTTACTTCCATTCTAAATCTATTCTTAAATCTCCAAAAGAAGGCAGAGGATCCGGGGGCGTATATTCACGAACTAATAGGCTAGGTGGTCCGTATCCGTGTCTGGTGCTTAGCTTATATCTTTCAGAACTTTTAAACCGCCTGGTCGTCAGCACTCGCTACCCTGGGCAACTGCAACAGCAACCAACGCTTTTGGTATCCACTGCTGGACATGGGCTGCCTCTTGCACCTTGTCCTGTGCACGAGTGATGCCCGTGCACGTGTCTCTAAACGCCACGCTGACCAAGCGGGTTGGCGAGTACACTCTTTTAGAGGTGATGTAGGATGTAGTTCCTCACGGCTTGTACTAGCCGCTTTATTATCCCTTAGTCGCCTTTTACGACATCCACGGACAGATATGGCTACCCTAGGGTAAGCTATTAATTCGCATAACACATCAGCAACCTAGAGGAAGCAAAGTTACTCATCTTGCCACAGGGATCAAATTTGTACAACATGTTCACAGAAGCATACATTATTCACTTTATCCTATTCTTGTTATGCGGTAATGAGTGAGATATGCCAGTGCCCATTTCGATCCACTCCTCCTCATTTTCCCAATCCTTTCTCTAAATCCATTCCTAAATTTAAAAAGGTAGGCAGCGCATTCAGGTGCCTACCAACGTTCGTCATTCTGGACTGATATTGGCATAATATATCGCTGACGACCATGGGCGATCGCTAACGTCCATGGGCAACGATATCTACTTACCACCACATAACCTCTTAGCAGTGGAGTGTTCGGTCGTCTGCAGTCTTCATTCCATTAAAAATATAAGCTAAAATTATGCTGGGTATTTTAGAATTAATCGTTTTCATGTAAAATTAAATATTATATTTCCCGTGAATACGTTGTTTTTCATTACAGTCAAAAAAGGATTTAATTTGCTAATCGTTGACCGTTATATTATTTTGTCGCGTTCGTTCAACTTCTACATACAAGTCTTTCACCTCGCTTACGAAAAAGTCGTAACGTCGAGACAATGGCTCATAAAACACTTGTCGCAGTATCTGATATCTCAAAGTCACGCGTGTGGTATCTGAAGCAATCGCGCTATAAGCAGTCACTAATGGCTACTGTGTTATGACAGCCGCTCACGTAAACAGTAAGGGACGTGCGCACGCGCCACCGTAAGATAATGTTTGTTTGGACATCTACCGACAACCGCCAATGGGCTAATGTGGTGGTTCCTCGAAACCATAGGAGGTTAAAATTCTTCTAAGATATACTTGTGACAGAACTATGTCACGAAATTCGTAAAAAGTACAAACCCACCGTTTGGCTTTTATTGTTCTAATGAAGTTTAATAAATTAAGTTTCAATAAGAAAGTAAGGAGTATCTATTCTAGACTCTCATTCGTGAGATCGTAAAATTCTTCGCCCGTGGCACTGAGATTCTACCTAAGTACGGATTTTTTTTAAATATCACTATCTCGCAGGTTCCAGAATTTAAAAAATCTGGAGCATGTGTATTCATTGCCGCATTGGGCCCCCGTGGTGGATTGTGGCCCAAAACCCCTTAGGGTACTTGGCGATTTTTTGTTGATTGACTAGGCGAGGCCTGTTTAAAAAGACTGAGAAAAAAAGAAATTGTCTGGATCTCTATATATTTTCTTTTCCGTAGGATTATAATGTTAATTATCTAAGATACCAAGATATAATACAAGTAATACATCTTTCTTATGTAATCTGTGCCTTCTTGCAGGAAGTCGGGACAAATTAAATAAAAATATAACTATGATTAAGTGGATTCTCATGAAGATGACGTGCATGACTCTCAGCTCATATTTATAGCCGCATAGTGTGAAATACTACGACAGCATGGGATAGTTCTGACGAACCGAACCCCACTGTATACCGCCCCCATTTATTTCATATGGGCCCATTCAACGTCTCCGAGACGTGAGAATAGGATGGATTTAACTATTGTTGTTCCATTAGTACATTGATATTGTTTGGAAAATTTTGAGGTTAGAAATTGAAAAGTCAAAAATTGATCACTCATACATAAAAAAAGTATTCTTGTACATTAAACTGGAACACAGTTTAACAATGTTCAGTAATACCCGGAGTGATACCATATAGTGATACATATAGTAATAATAGTGATACCATACCATTACTGGCATAGTAGGTGTTGGCTAGGTGAAAATGCTTTTATAGCATTAAGTCCGCCTTTTTCTTAAAACAATAAAGTGTAAGTAAATAAATAGGAGGACAATAGTATAAGAGTAGAAGAATAGTACCTAATTTGGAAGACGGAGGGTGCATGCTACAATCCCACAGCTACTTGTTGCACTTGATTGTCAAGTCACTCCTCTCTCACAGAACTGTTATAAAATTTACTACATTTCCCATTTTATTCTATTCCCCAATGTATGTACGTGTTTCGATAGTGATTCCCATTTTCCAACCCTTTCTTCCAACCAAATCTATTCCTAAATCTCCGAAAGTAGACTGTACATCCGGGAGCGTGCTAACGTTTGTCAGTCTGGACTGAAGTCGATATGTCCATAAGTGACAGTATCAACATACCACCAGGTGCACTGTATACTCGCCTGTTGCCAATAGAGTTAATGTAAAGTTGAGCTGTCTGCTGTTTGAGGGGGAGAGTGCAGGTTGCAATCCAACAGCCGCTAGGCGCACTCGACTGGCCACTTTACCCCTCTCTCACAGAAGACTACGTTGAAATGTACTTTATCATATTTCCCTAATGTACGTACGTGTTTCGGTAGTGAGTCAGATGTACCAGAGCCCATTCCCATCCTATCCCTCCCCATATTCCCAACACTTTCTCCAAATCCATCTCCAAAGGTCGGCAGCGCAACCGGGGGCGTGCCAACGTTCGTCATGTTGGACTAATGTTGGCATGTATTGCGGATGTCTATGGGCGACAGTATCCACTTACGATCAGGTGGAATGTATGCACGTCCGCCGCCATCGTTCATAAAAGAAATAGATTTATTTTTATATACGTGTAGCTGTAATATTGTCGTAATATTGATGAAAGTAATCGCCACAAATGACATTGCTTTTAAACTAGCAGAAAGATGTCCAATGGATACCGACTTCGCAGTTCAGGTAATGACGTTGTATTATCCAAGTTACTTCCACGGTTTATGACATTACAAGTATCACGAGTAAATCATGTGTACCCCTACGCTTTGCAGTATCATGACTCACAATCAGAGGGATAATAGGGGTATTAGCAGGGCGTAGAACGGACGTGATAAGGCTGAAACGTACCCAATATGTCAGCTCGAAGGGTTTGCTCTCGAAATTATTAATTACAAGCCAGAGACAGAATAATACTGATGTAGTTTGATATGAGACAAATGATAATAATGAAATAAACTGTGAAGAAGATACAAGTCCACTTACAGGCTACAAATAGGATACATACGTTATTAAAAATATTCTAATTTCAATTAAAAGTGATGTCGTATCACTCAAACGTAATTTGAAATTGGTCAATTTTTTTATTGACAACATATGAACAATATTCATTTTGATGCTGTAGTTGTATGTAGCTACGTCACATGTTTAAGAACAATTTAATGTAGTATTATTTGCATATAATTACGTATATTTGACCTTTCCTATCTAAATATTAAAATGTCAACATTTTAATTGGTGCAAACGTACATTGTTTTTGTATACTGACTTATAAAAAAGGAAATCTAAAGAATCATTCAACGTCCCAGCACAAACTAACCGAAATAATTATCAATCAAGCGCTTATCCCATGGGATGCTCCATAATATCCCATCGCTTTAATAGACGGCGTCCATGCATTCCGGAACGGGCCGAAGTTAACCGAAAGTTTATGTTTTTTTGCTCCATCTCGCTCTTTCACTCAGACGAAAACATGTGGCTTACAAACAAACGCTTTCTTAACGGTGCCGGAACGCGAACGTGTTTTTGTTTGGTTAGTGTTATTAAATGGTATCGACATTGTTGTGATTTATTTATGTATGCACTGGTGTTTCTGTAGTAATTTATAGTACATGAATGCCGCGAGTGCGTGTGTTGCCGTGAAAATAACTTAAGAGTTTGTGTTAGAACTGGAATTTTGTTGAAAGTTGTGAACATTAAGTTAAAATAATGTAAGTAAACACATCGGTTATTACAATATGAACATTTCGTAGAATAAATTTAGTAAGTGACTGATGATGTTTTTTTTGTTCTCTTATGCAAATTGATCAGTTCATATCGTACTGCAAGTTATTTTTATCTATATTTTCAATATACATAAATCCCATAATGCGACTAGAATTGACTAGATTCCATTGATAGCGGCTATTAGCGACATTTGTTAATAACAAGAACGTTTTTCAAATCACATAAAAATTGTTATTATGATAACTATCAGAAATTCATAAATCAATGTAATAGAGAAGTGCCTTTAAAAACAAATAGATAGATAGCACTTGATTTTAGAGAAGTTTAATATGAATTTGATAAATAATAATAATTTAAGCAGGAATTTGTCCCTTCTGCAAATCGTACTTTCCAATTAAAAATAATATTGAAACATATTAAATATTAATAAAGATAACATGGCAGCTTTTTGCTGCTTCCGATAAATTTTGACTAAACTTTTTAATTTTAAATTTAAACATATAAAGTGCTTTACGAGATGCTTAAAAATTCAAATCGAGTGTATTTTAGTTGATCAATGAAATATAACTAATAGAAGTACTTACAAAAATGATAATTAACAGGTGCTACTTAATATATACCAAAAACAACAATAAACAACTAAAGCCTGGATTGTTCCTAGAATAAATCGTTAGTGGTTATTATGAATTTACGACTCGTTTGACTGCCCTCTTGAAACTGAAATCATAAAGCTTATGCTTGGGGAACATAATAAAATTTTATAGAATTTTAGCTGTTATTATTATACTGCCGCGGAACCATTTTAAACGTTATAAGTACGAAAAATTATGGCGACCTTTGCCGAGTGTTAATTAAAACTGGCAATCGTATTTCAAGCTGTAAACAGGCCTACGAGATTTGATTTCTCTCTAACAAGCAAGCTTTGTGCCGTGTGGCGTCGGCCGGCTATAGAATGCACCACCCTATCTCCTCCCGTGGGTGTCGTAAAGGGCGACTAAGGAATAACAAAGCCGCTATCATAAACGCTGAGGAACTACACCACCTCTAAAAGAGTGGACTCACCAACCCGCTTGGCGTTTTAAAGCTATTCATCCCTCATGCAGAAGACGATGTGCATGAGGAGGCCCATGCCCAGCAGTGGATACTGAAAGGGCTGGTTACATTGCAAGCAAGCATTCGCAAAGGGAAGTTCTTAGTTTTCTAAAGGTACGATTCCGAGGCACGCGACAGATGGCAGATGGCAGACGGCACCGGCCGACGGCCCGAGGCGGCGACTCCACTTGACGCCAGTTGCGACGGCATCCATTATTAAATTACATGAGAACGTTTCGGACCCACGACTGCAAGTGCTGCGCGGCAAGTTGTATTTTGTTGTGACGCGTCGTGGCAGCCAGCACAACCGCGCGAAGACAGCAAAGACGTGTGCATTCGGACAACATTGAGGTTGACATACGAAGAAAGCGAACATTTACTTAATTTAGTGTCCAAACACATTATTGATTGTTGATTAGCCTTCTACGTTTATGTTCACCTACATTAAAAGTATTGGTTTTCTTCTTTTGATGTAGAAATGGACAAATACAGTAACAAGTTATCGTCTTCTTCTTTTTATGATTAAAGCTGTTCAATTATATTCACTGTTCAGACTCGTGAGAGGAGAAAATAGGAAAACACTGCCACTGTTTAGATGTGCCGCGCTGAAACTTTCGACGGCTTCCTTGAATTTATAACGACGGCATGTACCGCACGGCGTCACAGGTCGTCGCCGTCAGCAGGAGCCGTCTGCCGTCCGTCGCGTGCTTCGGGATCGTACCTTAATAGGACGAAAATTTGCTAGATTTAGAGTGAAACGTGAACTTCATATACGACGGCGGAGGGACACCAGGAAAATTAAAAGGAAACAATAAAAGGACAAATGCCAATTGTCCGATAGGTTAATTGGCTGCACAATTTTTGTGTTAATTACATAGAACAAGAACCCTTTGGAAACTGCCGTGTGAAAGACACCGTTTCATGCTTGAAATTAATTTGACTGACATTGGCACATCATATTTTTCGAAATGTCCGCATAGAATTGTAATAACTTTGTTTAGAAATGCTATGATATCGTTACACTGTAGTTGACTGTAGTTGACTGTATTTGACTGTAGTTGACTGTAGTTGACTGTAGTTGACTGTAGTTGACTGTAGTTGACTGTAGTTGACTGTAGTTGACTGTAGTTGACTGTAGTTGACTGTAGTTGACTGTAGTTGACTGTAGTTGACTGTAGTTGACTGTAGTTGACTGTAGTTGACTGTAGTTGACTGTAGTTGACTGTAGTTGACTGTAGTTGACTGTAGTTGACTGTAGTTGACTGTAGTTGACTGTAGTTGACTGTAGTTGACTGTAGTTGACTGTAGTTGACTGTAGTTGACTGTAGTTGACTGTAGTTGACTGTAGTTGACTGTAGTTGACTGTAGTTGACTGTAGTTGACTGTAGTTGACTGTAGTTGACTGTAGTTGACTGTAGTTGACTGTAGTTGACTGTAGTTGACTGTAGTTGACTGTAGTTGACTGTAGTTGACTGTAGTTGACTGTAGTTGACTGTAGTTGACTGTAGTTGACTGTAGTTGACTGTAGTTGACTGTAGTTGACTGTAGTTGACTGTAGTTGACTGTAGTTGACTGTAGTTGACTGTAGTTGACTGTAGTTGACTGTAGTTGACTGTAGTTGACTGTAGTTGGTCACCCGAAACTTTAAGGAAATTATTATATTTTGTAATATTATTCTTTATTTTAGACTTTTTTTTCTCTTACTTTATTTAGTAGGTATATCAATATTGTGCATATCAACCCCATCATACCCTCTATCTATCTTACTTATCTACATCTATCTATACTATAATTACGTCTATCATAATTATCTATCTTAATTTATCTATGACACTGATAGCGACTCGCAAATTCGCACAGAATGTTTGCAGCTTTCGATGTTGCCTCGGACAGAATTCTATGGAACATCCCTACATCACACCTGTTCAAATGTAGTCTCTATCAGAGCCTTCCTCTCAGGTTCGTTCCGGGAACACTCAAACAACAAGTGTTGGACATCTTCAACTGTACCACAACTTTGACAATTAGGAGAATTAATTTTATTTCACACTTATATTGATGATATTATTATCTAGAAGAACATGATATTTGTGTGGATACCGCGGCAACTGTTTATTAGATGTAAGAAACCTAACGATTATATTTATAACTAGTTAATTGCTTGATGCACTTCGTCCACTGCTTGTTCTAAATGAGAATTGTCTAATTATGCGGTTATTATATTATAAATTACTTATACGTTAACGTTATACGTTGAGTTAACGGTACGTTAACGTAACACAAAGATTGTTAATCTAATACATAAAAAATAATGTTTGTTTGTTTGTTCGTCTTCTATGCGTTCCTAAACCATTCATCCGATGTCGATGAAACTTTGGTGCGTTGTTGTGCGTGGGCCCGGAAAGGTTTCTGACAAAAAAAATCTAACGCATTGCAGCGCATGCCGGGCACAGCTAGTATCTAATAAAACTTTGCAGGAGCAAGTTTTCCATATATGACATACATTTTAGAAATGACAGTAATTGTTACAAGGCCAATATTGTCTTAATTGTATGTGATTAATTTCGTTGAAAATTCCACAATTCACTTAACTTTGTTACCATAGATTTCATTCTATGCTCGTTCGTAACATTTCTTAATAAGATATTTCTTAGAATTATAGTTATAATAATTAGCTTCAGATAATGTCGACACTTTTCTGTTGTCGCAAATTTTATATATGACTATCTAGTTCTTAATTACTGTCATAGCATACAAAAAGTTCAGCCTGTGTCTCTTTACTGCTTGGTATAGGTCCTTCCCAATCACTATAATCACTACCGGACTTTGTTCCTTTGTTCAAGTCGTTGGCCCACCTGGCCGGAAGGCGTCCTACGCTACTTTTCCTGTCAATAAGCGGGGCATTTTTAGATGGAAAAACACTCTATATTGTGTTCGTTTACTAAAGCAACAAGTCACTTTTAGTTTGTCGTTCTGTTTATCAGTTCTCTCATACTTTGGTACCTTTAACCAAAAATATATCTGGTACCCATAGGTACAACTACTAACCAGATATCTGTACTTTATCATAATGAAATGTGCATGTATCAGTGGGATACTGAATTAAGGATAGATAATGGAACTAACTTAGGAGAGTTCCTGACCGTATGAAATTAAGAAGTGGTTTAATTAAATAAGGATTTCTTTGAGAAAACAAATTTGAATGAAGAAGAAAGACATTTCAAGACAATACAATTTAAAAGTTTGGGTTCTAATTTCAATTGTAATAAATTCAGAGAATTTAAGTTTTAGCGTTAGTGCACGTTATACATTGTTAAATAAAAAAAAAAATCTAGGATTCAACGAATACATTGACGTCGCAATAATAAAAAGTTAACAAAAACTCTCCATAAATTCGACATGTCGACATTTTATAATTTTTATTACTAAACTTTGTTGTCGAAAATTTTGTGGCTTTAAAGTGATGTACCATCGTAACCAGGGGCTGGTTACGACGGTACATCCTTTTATCGTCCACCGGTGGTCACGGGCCCTCTCATTCACTTTGTCCTATGCATGAGGGATGTAAGGCCTTAATACGACACACAGATGTTTATGTAGATGTAAATGATGTGGATGATGATGATGGATTCATAAGGTAATAAAATTAAAAAAAGTCATTCTTTATAATAAATATCTCGGAAACTAGGAGCTCCAAGGCTTGGTCCCTTGGTCTTTTTTTACTTAGAAACACACATTTTACATATTTCCAAGGGCAAGTACGTAAATGCATTAATGTGCAACGAGGGCACAAATCAGACGTTACTCGGAATGGTAATTCCAGCGATCGACATTCATGAAGCCAAATGAATACGTCAACTGCATACCAACATTACCAACCCAGCCATCTGTGACCTCACCCCTTTATGTCTTTCCACGGAAATATTTACATGACAGTGGAAGTAGGTCGAGTAGTACCTACGTGTCTGTATTGTATTAGATACCACAGAATCTATTACGTCGGAGATGCCGGTGTCGTACGGTCACGTATTGCCGATCTTAGGGTTGATAAATAGAGACGGGAAATGATTTTCATTATTTCATTTATTTTTTATTTTCAAGTCACATAAACTTAATACTGCTAACCTGTTTGGAAAAATAAAAATAAAAAATGCTTCAGCCTCAATACAAAATACAATGAGGCTTTTGTGTGTGTTTATAAGTTGAACTCATTTCAGTATTAGTTGCAACTGCGTAGCGAAACCAGTGGTTGTGTAACGAGCGCCGCTAAGTCTTTTTTTGTGAGCATCGCAGTGTAGTTGTGTACTCTCATCTCGAGTGTTGCGAGCGGCAACAGTCCAGTGTGTCGCGGTCGCTGAAAGGCGTGCTCATCTCGGTTGAATAGCGGCCCAGCCCTCACATAGGCAGCTCGCTATTTGCAGAACAATGCAGGCTTGATGTGCGCACGCCGCCGGGAAAGCGCGGGAGGGAAAACGCGCGAGAACCGCTTGGCAGTCTCGGTTCGCGAGCGCGACCGGCCGCGCGCCGACGCTTGCCCCGCGACGCTTGCGCCCTGGCGCACGCCGCCGCCACGCGCCGCGCTCGCGGCGTTACGTTTTCTGAATCGACCGCAGACGGCGACACTGCCACCGTGACTGAATTTCAGTGTCAAAAGGTTGGTGACCCCACTTTCGTGCAGCCGAAAACCCACTTAAAATCATCGCTATAAGAGCTAGTTTACTTCCCCCCTTGGTAGTCACATTGGACGATAAGCTCGGAGATTTGAATTGTAATATCCTCGTGTATCGCAAATGTCAAAGGGTTCTGAATTAACTATCGCCCTACTATATACAAATTTATATCAGAAATAGGTTCTAATAGGAAGGAACTTGAGTACTTGAAGGTAAGGAACATTTCCATATTTGTGGCAAATGAAATTGGGCTTTTGTGAGAAAAACGAGTAAAAATGTACAATGTAGACTTTATAAACATCTTTGTAGAAATAATTAAGAAAAACTTTTGAAATTACTTATTTTTAAATTGAATTTCGTCTCTAAGAATTATTAAAAATGAAAACGATAATCATTTCCTCCTATACCTTTTAAGTGTGGCCTTGAGATCGCGAGGTTTTGTCATTCATAAAAAATACCCACTTAGAAGTCTCCGATGACACACGATGTCTCCTCAAATTTATCAGAGATTTTCTCGGAAAATATGTTTAAAATAGTGATTGGTAGCACACATACAGAGAAATTGTGACCCACATTACGCGTCCTATACTGAAATTAGATTGCAAGAACGCGTTCACAAGAACTAATGTTGTTAGATCAAAACCACGCCAAGGGATGTCATGCCCAGGAATATATAGCACAGATTCAATGCTACGAATTGATGAGATCATCGAACGTAAAAGTAGATATGACATTTTAGTTTCCCCCATCGATGACATAAGCTTCTGACATAAATAAAACTATTTCTAAAGTGATGAATTCCTTGTTGAAGGGCCATTAGTTTTTCAATTGCGGTCCATTCTTTTCAAATGCGACACACCCTACTGTAGGCTAGTCAATGTGAATTATGGCGATTTAATTGTTTCGTTAATCGTTGATGGATATTATTGATATACCTATATCATTAATTGGCTATAAAGTCTAAAAAGAAATTATTTTTTTCATTAAAAATTATGTCAAGTTCTTTTTATGTCAATTGCAGTAGTAAAAACAAAATGCTCTGATATAGGTCGGTAACGACGGAGCAAATTTCGACTTAAAGTACCTACTTAATGATATTCTGATACACGCAACGCTATCAAACACTTTGATTAATTAAATTGAATAAATAATTATATCCTTGTTGATAATATGACCTGTGTCGTTTGTAGAGAAACTATTTTCTCTAGCAATTTTTTTTAAACTTAAATTATTTACTATTTATTTGTTTATATTGAGGTCGATTAATATGGTCCTATGGTAATTAAGACCACATATATTTTGAGTGTTTTGTTGGTTAATTAAAGTAATTAATTATAAAAAAATATTAAGGTCTTTTGATTCGTTTCTTTAATCACTAACGCAGTGTTCGTATGATTTTTGTATGGTATTTGCACAAGCAACATTCGTGTAGTCTAGTCCTAACTAAACATGCTTTCACATTGGACGTTTGAAAAAGGCTTAAAGTTTTTGATTCCTTTCCGCTAATTCCTAGAAAAAAGGCACAAATGCATTTTGATGACGTTCGAGAAAAATGTAAAAAAATCGATAAATTTTTAAAGTCAAGCTAGAAACTTGGAGTTTAGGAGAAAAACAAAGATTTACAGTTGTTACAGATTGCAGATTGCAGTTGTTTACTGTATTTGTTTATTTTAAATTTTCGAATATATTTAATTCTACTTATGCTTTCGTTAAAAATACAGCCTTCGTATAGTATTTGCACAAGGAACAGTCGTGTAGTCAAGTTCTATCTAAAGGCTTTCATATTGAACGCCTGAACATCGTTTGTAGGCGTGGAATTAACGGGTGATTAGCGGGCGGAAAATTAGCTCTTAGCGATTAGCCTTTTAAGGCGCTCTAATGAGCAAAGCCTGCCTTCACTGAAGCTAAGGGCTGGGAAAATGTGCAATAAATAACCTTCGATATGTGGGATTTGTTACTACACTAAATGATTTGTTGTTTCTCATTTATACAATCGTGAGATAAGATAAATCATAATAATAATAGAGTCTTTTATAGTTAATTTTGTAGACAAAGCGAGTTGTTTAGGAGTAATTGTTGTAAAAACACCTTTAAGACCTTCGTATAGAAGAATATGGTAGATAAACGAAAATATAACCGTGCTGTCCTCCTGATCATGGTATCATGACCCATGTGATAATTACCGAATAAGAGCAGATATTTTTTAGAGCTTACAATGGCTCAAAAGCACGTCATTTTAGTATAGGGCGTAATATTTTCTGCAAATTTATAAAATTATTTAATTATAGATAAAGCCTGCAAAATTTTTAGAGATCTAATAAACCTAGAACTAATTTATTGTGCTGTATTATTATTATAAAACACATATGAAGGTAAATAATAACATCCATTAGCCTAAACAAAACCAGGGACGGATTTAATAAAGAACTTGGTAAACGTCTTTTGTTCACATTACGAATAATTTGGAGAAGCTCTATTGGTGTTTTGTGTGGTTTCCTCTGTAAAGTATTAAAAGGTATTCAAAATTAATTTCTCTTAATTTTGCAAATGGAAGCAGCCAGTAACAAAATTTAGTGAAGTTTATTAAACATAATTATTGGTATACGGATAAACACAATAATTTCATAATTTTGTACTCATTTTCCATTAATGAAAAGTAGCACAGTACTTTGAAAGAAAAATCGGAAAATATTTTCGTCAGAAATTTCATTAAAGGTTATCTGTGTGCCGATTGTATTTTATAAATAAATATGCTCTACAAATTTCGGTCTTACGACGTATATATAAAGCTGAAAATTGTTAGAAGCGTGGCTCGAGGAACGAGCAACAGGCAGATGGAATAGCTCGCCGTATTCTATTCAGCAGTTCGCTTTCATAACAAACTATAAAAAAGTATTTTCCAAGCCCTTTTATGAGCGGCATGAGCCGATAATTCTGAACTTTTATTTGAAAAATATGTTCAATGGTGTTATTAAAATTGAATTTTGTAATTATATTTGTATATAACATAACAAACTTATAACTTATAACAATATTTGTATTATATTTTCTGTGAATTCATTTAGTATATTTATTTTTTAAAGTATCAATAAATTGGTGGTGAAAAAATGTGTTTAAAACAACTGTACGCATCTAATCCTCATTTTTAACTGTGTAGTGACAATAATACACATGGGACAAAGAAGGAAAGGAATTTACAAGGATTTATTTATCATTGATTTCCGACAAATCCTCAAAATTAAAATCATTCAATTTCCAATAATGATTACCGATACACGTTGATAATTTTACATTGAAATGAATTGCATCATTGACACATGTCAGCGATGAAAACGTAAACGATGTATTACGTAACCGTAATAATTCATGAATAATTACGAATACATTTGTTTCGATAAATATTTTTGTTAGCCATCTTACGCAAAAGTTGAAAAGTGGCAACTGAAAAGTTATGACATGATGACCACTTGAATCTTTCTCTTTTTTTACTTTAATTAGTCGTAATATATAGTTTAATTTAAAGTTAGATAGGTACTTAACTTTAGATTAAACCAAAAAGGTACTTACTGATTGAACTAAAAAAATATTTATAGAACTAATTATAAATTGACCTACAAACGGTGAACGGAAAACGTTCACCGCCTACAAATTACATACCTACTTAGGTACTAATGTTACAAGTGCATGCTTATTAGATTAGGTACTATTCGTATTCGCAAATAGTGGGGCACAGTGTTCATATATTCGGGAATAGTGATTATTTGCTATTCGAAACATCCCTAATGGATATACATGCTCCAGTTTTTTTTTAATTCTCGCGCAATTAGATTCTCTCGCGATCAGTTCCGTCTTTACCCTAATCGCACGTGGGGCACGAGCCTAGGGCCCCCGGCCCGATGGGGGCCCCGAAATGCCGAAATCCACTGCCTATGTATTTTTTATCCAATTAATCAATACATAAGAAAAATTTTTTTTTAACAAAAACAAGTTTTTATTGTATTCTACTCGTCGAATCCATTCATTTGATACCCAACTCGAAAGAAACCATTAACATCAACGTAAGTCAAATTTTTAAAACAGTAATCACATCACTATATTTGATTTGTATAAAGCTAACCGTACCTAATAACCAATAAAGTCACCAAACAAAAGTAAATTCTCTGATGTTTTCATTCATTGATGTTTTTGTTTGCCTTCTAAAAGGGCCCCAAACTATGTGTGCCCAAGGGCCCCTGCATGGCCTAAGAAGGCCATGCTCGCGATGTTTTCCTTCACCACTGAGCTGGTGATAATTGCTAAAAATCCATACGTAAATAAAAACGCAGTGGTAATGTAAATAAAACTTAACGTAATAAATAAAATGTAGGTAAATAAAAACGTACGGGTCGAGGATTTGAACTCATGACTTCACGAATGAGAATCGTAGGCTAATCGTTAACCTTTATAGGCTATTACTTGTTCTTTCAATACCTATGTTTAATTGTATTTGCCCATGAGACGGCAGTTTGATATTCGAGGAATCAAATTATAATACCTACTAATTTTGTAAATACCTCTTGGCTATTTTCGCTTAAATTGTCGGGTGTAACATAACATACTACGTGATATATATATTCTTGTATGTCTGTATACTAACCCAACCCTTTGAAGATGTACGTTTGCGTACGTTCAAAGCACACAAACGTTTACTGCTCTATACATAACAGTAGCTATGTATCACCTTGCCCGGTTTATTTTTACTTTTTTGGAAGCGATAAAAGGGATCTATTTAAAGCATTTTAAAATTGACAGCGTTGTATGCACGTTAACGTTAAACAAAGGGAATATTGAATTTAATTGTCAAACATTGTCCGTGCTTAGCGACTTCTTCTCTAAATTAAGTAATGTCTTAATCATAGACTTTAGAATACGTTGAATGGTAAAGACGTAATGTCGTCTTTCGAAAAAATGACGTACTGAAACTATGCCGACTAAATGTCAGTACCATTAAAATGCATATTATTATTTACCTAATCATACTATACCTGTGAATGGAACGAGTCGTACATTCGTACGTACGCTGCTTCAGTTTGTTTTCTATGGTCTATAGACGACTATATGATATATGGTCTATGGTCATAAATATACAACTTGGTAAATAATATATTGTCGTTATCTGAGCATAGGTCCATATTGTCGACATAGCCTTATTGACTTTGGTATAATTTTGTAACTTAAAATTTCGTTGTTTCAAGATTCTGTTTAAATAAAAACTTAAAACTTTTTAACATAAAGCAATAACAATTATGCTATAATTTTATTTAAGATTTCACTAATATCTGGGAAAATAGAGCCGACAGTAAGGTCCCTTTTATAAGATAGCTTCACGTACCTTGCTAGATTTAATTTTTGTTAAATTAAAACATGCTAGAGTAAACATATTAAACAACGCGTTATTTTGTCTTTAGTAAACCATGAGCTGAACAGATTAGATACCTAGCTGTGAGTATATACATATATGTTACCGTATAAAAACATTTCTCAAATGTTAAATATATAAAGGTTTAAAATTTAAAATATTAAAGTGCTGCCCTATAATTAAATGAAACTGTAATTAAGCACTGCCCCGGTCTCTGCCCTTATTTCTCTCTTCTACGGTTTCAAAGCATGTTTTGTGTAACCAAAAAACACGGATGCGTGTAACGAACCCGAAAATTAAAATGAATTGATTAATGCGGCTAAATGTGTGCATACATGACAACTCAGAAAGTTGATATATGTAATTTAAATCAATAAATCTTCTATTTTGGCACAATCAATGCAGGTAGCTATGCAACAATACCTTTGGTCTCTAACTTAAGTACCGACAAGTAGGTGACTCCGATGGTTCGAAATTAACCTCTATGCACTCTACATAAAACCTTGAAATTGGCCTAAAGACTTATTTGAAGACAAAAAAAACGTCTAATTTTTGGTCCCAAGATTCTCTGTTTATGAAGACCGGGCACATAGGTACATAAAATAAATGAAATGTAAAAGAAACAGAAATACGAATTATGTGAATATATTCTAAGTTTTTACTAATATAAAATACATAAAATATCAATAATAATACTCTAAATATATAATACTCTAATATCTAATAGACTCTAAATAATCATAGTCTAGGCTTAATCATCTAGGGGTATCTTTGCACATTCATATTCGTGAGGTCGGGAGTTCAAACACCGATGTTTACTATTGAAGTTTCTACTTTTTAAATTATAATTAGCTAGGGGTAAAGGAAAGTATCGTGAGCAAATCCGCACGCTCGAGAATAAAAAATATCTACTGTGTGTGTATCCGCTAATCCGCACTAGGCCAACACCTACTTCTTTAGTAGGCCTGCGTGGTGGATTATGCCCCGACACCCCCTCGTGCGTAGTAGGAGAGGCCTGTGCCCATCGGTTCCTGCTCTTCAATGAGACGTTACGGGCTTATTTCGGTTGGTATATTGTCTTTACTAACAGTCACAATCTTTTGTGTATTTAGTGATTTGAGAGAATTCTAAAAATGACATTTATTTAATCTCTGTAACTATTATCTATCATTCTTTTAAACTTTATAGGAAATTGTGTTAAATTAACGAGAGTTATATAAGGCTTAGAAAGAGAAAAGGAAAACCTGCATTAAAATAATGATGTGAAAGAGACGACGCCGTCACGTGAAATGACGGCATAGTAGTAGACTATGCGTGACTCTCTAGGAAAGTGCTGTTGGAACGGGTTTTTATTTCGCCGTGAAGTTACTGTGGGTAATTCCATCACGGCAAGGGGTTAAAGGTAAAAGGGGAGGGTATGTAGCAATGTAATGATCACATATTATTGCACTTAATCTCTGGGCCAAACAAGCGTCCCATAAATACAACATTTTTTGCGATTCGCAAATAACTCACTTGACGTAACTATGTTTTACATTTGTTGTTCAGAACTGAAAAAGTAAGATTGTACAACGTTGTATTATACAATATTGCTTTTGCTGTTGACATTATGTATCCGTCTAATAAACGACTTTATAACGAGCTGCAAAAGGATTTGTAATCTTTGGAAAGCCTGGTTAGACAATATTATTCTAAGGTTAATAATAGCAATTGTACGTTATATTGACTATTCCAATTATCTTTGCAAAACTAACTTATCATTTTATATCTTCAACTTTATTTAATCCATTTCAAAAGAATGGTTATCAAAAATGATAGATGTCTAAGATGACCGCGAGTGTACGTATATCATTTACTTAGTTAGATATTTATTTATTTACGCTTTACTGCACTAAATTGTACTGGAGACGGACTTAATGCCTAGTGGCATGCTCTGCCAGTCAACCCTTGGTTAAACAGAAACGCAATAGCGTGGTGCCAAGTAACCTCCTTGTAAAGCGAATAGTAAGACACTGAATACGAAATAATACATACATCAAATTATACAGAATAATAATAATACAGAAGTAACAATATGCCTACCGATTAGCTGAATTGATACTCTCTTTGCTTTAAGAAGAATGAACTACTAACACTAAGGCTTAAGATAAATTTAGCAGTAAATATACCATACCATACCATCAGCCTATGTCTCTTCACTGCTGGACGTAGGCCTCTCCCAAACCTCGCCACCACACACGATCCTCGGCTTTTCTCATCCAACCACCGCCAGTGAACGTCTTCAAGTAGTCGATCCACGTGGCCAGAGGGCGTCCCACAGTGCGCTTCCCGGTACGTGGCCTCCACCCGAGGACTCGTCTGCCCCATCGGTTATCGGTCCTGCGGCAAATATGACCTGCCTATTGCCACTTCAGCATGCTGATTCTGTGAGCTATGTCGGTGAGTTTTGTTCTTTGGCTGCAAAGAAACTCAGCAAAGCTCTCTCCATGGCTCGCTAAGCGACTTTAAACTTATGGATCAGGCCCATCGTCATAGGCCACGTTTCCGCACCATACGTCATAACGGGCAGGGCGCACTGATTGAAAACTTCGTCTTCAAGTATTGTGGTATAGGCGACGATAAGAGCCGAATAGGGTGCGCGAAGCAGTAAATATAGGTATTATAAATGAGTCAAACCCTTAAACCCATATTACTTTAAAATGCGAGCTTGTACGTCGGTCGTATATAAAATAATTGTGTGTAATACATACTGATAATCACACAAAGTCACAGAACATCTATCTATATACATATAATAAAATTGTAACAGGCCGATGTCTGTACATTATAGATATTGAAAAATAAAACTAGTATGGGGTGTCATTATTAGAGCAACAGAAGCCAATACAACAGTTTTTAGAAATTTTGTCTGTCTGTCTGTCTGTCTGTATGTTTGTACACGCATCACGCAAAAACTACGACATGGAAATGAATGCAGTTTTCACCGATGTATTGCTAGAGGTCTAACTTAAAATATAGGCTCCATTTTACCGCAGGAAAATATCTTATTCCGATTGTTTTATGTTTTAAATTTAATAAACCGAAGCGAAGTGAGGGCGGGTCGCTAGTATTAAATAAATACGTATTGTTTAACAATTAAAGTGCTGAATTAAGAGGCGTAGTACTTATGTACCTATGTCACTCTATGGTGGCTAGGTAAATTTTGAGATACTCCAATTTGAGAAAGAGAACTCATTTGAGCTGTACCGTTTTTAAAACATCATTTATTTTAAATTCGAATTCCGGAAGCCATTTAGTCAAAACTAATACAATAAAAACGTATTCACTTTTTTATTGAATTTCGCGCGCTTTTCTCTGCAAGAATGGAATTCGAACGAGAACACTTTCGTGCAGCGATGTTATACAATTTTAAAGTTGGATTAAATGAAAGTGAGTGTAAAGCTGATACGTATCAACTTCTGGGGACCTCGCACCGTCCGCGTCCCATGCAACAATTTTTAGATGGTTGGTATGTATTAAATCAAAAACGTTGTAAATCAGGTTTGAGAGAAGTTTTCTTGCATCATCTTACAAAGCAAACCTTACCCAAGAGTTTTTGAAGACCACAGAGATCCAAGAATTGAGCCACCCTCCTTATAGCCCTGATTTAGCTCCACGCGACTTCTTTCTCTTTCCAAAAGTGAAGCTTGGACTCCGTGGCATTCTTTTTGACAGCCCTGAGGACGCTCAGTATGCTTTTATGGCAGCTGCTGAGGGCTTTGGTAAAGAAGAATAGTATATTTTGAGAAGTCGTAATAAAAATTTGTGTTGAAACCAAATTTTTTTTTTATACTATGTCAAAACGTACCAAGTCACCCACGTATACTTTATTTATCACAGCTTTAATAATATACCTTCCTAAATACACCTGTTGACAATGAGATAAATATATCACAATGTAAAGGTATTATCATACGATTCTGTCGATTGAGAAAACATCGGTTTGATTCCCAGTGATCAAAACATTTAGTGTTTGTTCGGGATTTGAGTTATTTGTGTTCCATTTTATGTAAGTTTTTGAACTCTAATGGGTGCCATGACACACAATTCCTAGTGCGGCGTTATTAATTAGTATTTATAAAATCCATAAACTAATAATTAGATACAAAAAGAAACACACGTGCACTTTCATGAAAATCCCACTACCTATGAATTACCTTTGAATGCGAAAGTTACTAAATCACGTCGCAATAGCTGAACCGATTTCATTGAAACTAGACAAAAAGGTAGATTGTAATTCGGATTAATACATGCTACCACCATTCATTCATGTAGACCACGCGAGAAACTTGAATTTGAATTTACAGGCAATAAAAGTAAGCGTTAAATAAATAGTTACAGTATAAAGCTCTACAATTCGTGTATAAACATTTTTTTTTCTAAAAATGTATGGAAATTTACGAAATCTTCTTTTTGACTGGTGTCTGTCATTGGCTTCTTTTAATTAATGAAACACCAACAATCATGTTTGGATAGTGGTTGAGAACATATATTATTTGATAACCATCCTGTAACAGAAACGCTCTCAAAGGTTTATAAATGGGTACCTACAAGGTGTTAAGACTATAAATAGGCAGGAAAGGGGTTCCGTCGTAAACTAACATTATCTGATGAACGAATGAACAAGGTTGCCAAAAGTGTTGTAAAAATGAGCGTAGAGCGCACGAGTGAACTCGAATGGCTCTAGCGTTAAAAGTTAGTGAGTGAGCGTTATAGTCCAAATTTTTAATGTTTGATGGTCGTAAACTCTTGTAGTTAAAAGCTCGAGTCTGAAACGGTTAAGGTTAAATAGCATTAACCAGCGTGCCAGCGCTCACGCGTCCAAGCGATCAGCGCTCAATTTAACAACACCAGTTGCCAGTTGTCGCGAGTATATTACAGATGTATAGAATGTAGGAGTATTACTGTATCTTACTACCAAATGCAGGTCACACGCTGAAATTAGGTCGTAAACTTGGTATCGTTGGGGAGTAAAATCACAGTAAAATTATCAGCGTGAGAATTACTTGGCAACATAATGAGCATGATTCACAATTAAAAATACAATTTGAGACCAATAAATACAGCTATATGCTTTTCTGTATATACGGCTTCACGCGAGGAAACTCAGATTTTTTTGCAAGAGTTGCATGCATCTCTTAATTGAGATTCTTAAACAAAACAGCAATACTTAGTAAACATGCCTCTCATTAGATATATGTATTTATCAATACAGGTGCTTATATGTTATGTAGAAGACAAACATAAGCAATAAAATCGTAAAACACAATTACTTTCTTCGAGAAATATCTTATCGAGCGCATTCGTGCCGGTCTCGTCGTCACAACTATTTGAAATGCATTTGAAAAACATTCCTGTACATATTACTCCGTGAAACATTGAATCCGTGATCGTGCACACAAATTATGGTATATTCGATCTCGTTATTATGCAAATGCCCACGGCACCGATCCATCGGTGGGACATAAATTACGTTACCGGAGCTGCAGCCAATTGTTGGTCGTTTTGTTGCCAACAACGGTAAATGGTACGTTTGTTACAATGGCAATTCAGATTACATTTCTACACGTATACTATTCGTAAATTGTTACTTTTTGTTTAATTGGTCGTGTTCGTAGAAACTTGATGCCTCTTTTTCTTTCATTAGTTTATAAATTCTTCGATTCGTTTTTAAAACTTTTTATAAATTGAAAAGTCCATTACATTTTTTTAATGACATTTTTGATAAAATTTAAAAAATACAACATCTATCTTATCTAAACTTTTTATTATAAATTGTAAAACTTAGATTAGTTTAAAAAGATTGGATTAGATTAAATTATTTTATTATGTACTCCGTTTCTATAAAACTTACTAGCAGCACTTTAAAAAATTCACGCGGTAAGTCAGAAGAAAGAAAAATAGGAAGCACTGTATAATCGATTTTTTATAGTATCTCAGAATTGTCGTTGTAGTATGGCATTACTCCACTAGGCTTGTCATTGCTCACTATAGTCGTTGTAGTATGGCATTACTCCATTAGGCTTGTCATTGCTCACTATTGTCGTTGTAGTATGGCATTACTCCACTAGGCTTGTCATTGCTCACTATAGTCGTTGTAGTATGGCATTACTCCATTAGGCTTGTCATTGCTCACTATTGTCGTTGTAGTATGGCATTACTCCACTAGGCTTGTCATTGCTCACTATAGTCGTTGTAGTATGGCATTACTCCATTAGGCTTGTCATTGCTCACTATAGTCGTTGTAGTATGGCATTACTCCATTAGGCTTGTCCTTGCTCACTATTGTCGTTGTAGTATGGCATTACTCCACTAGGCTTGTCATTGCTCACTATAGTCGTTGTAGTATGGCATTACTCCATTAGGCTTGTCATTGCTCACTATAGTCGTTGTAGTATGGCATTACTCCATTAGGCTTGTCATTGCTCACTATTGTCGTTGTAGTATGGCATTACTCCATTAGGCTTGTCATTGCTCACTATAGTCGTTGTAGTATGGCATTACTCCATTAGGCTTGTCATTGCTCACTATAGTAAACGGAAGTTAAGTGTAGTGAGATTGAGGGTTTAGTTATTATTTAATAGGTAATGACGTCTTCAGCGAGGGAAGGCGTTCTCAGATTGCAGTTGCATTGTTGATTGTATCTCAACAATGGCACATTGTATTACGTTGCCAATGACCGATCATGTGCCAAGTATGGTAGTGGTTAGTAAAGCTAGTAGTGTTTGTAATTAATCCATATATATATGTATAAGATTAGACTTATATAACGGGATAAATACTTTTTGCAGGTATGTTTCTTACTCGTTCGTTAAAATGATTTTCTTTGACTTTACTTACATTTAGTATCATACACACAGTGTCAGCGTATAACGTGCTAGCATAGGCCCGGGATTTGAAATTACGACTTCACCAATGTTAGTCGAGAATACCCCTAGGCTATCACTGCTGTTATTTAGAAGTATGTAAATATTAATTCAGCACACTCAATATCAAATAGTGAAGTTAGAAAAAAGTAAAGAAAATATTTCTTACAGTAGGTACAAGTATTATTTCTCATATAGGCAGAGAACGCGGAAGCTGTCAGTCCCTTTCATTGT
This sequence comes from Sesia bembeciformis, assembly GCA_943735995.1. Taxonomy (NCBI): domain Eukaryota; kingdom Metazoa; phylum Arthropoda; class Insecta; order Lepidoptera; family Sesiidae; genus Sesia; species Sesia bembeciformis. The sequence continues at coordinate 6,682,211 of OX031029.1, read as the reverse complement.
AAGTAAATCGAAAACAAACCTACATTCAGTTCCTTCCATTATTTCCTCATCCTATTTACGGGAACAGTTAATTGGAACAAGTCGTACTTCAAACAAGAGTCTGTCTATACAAATTATCTTTAAATTCACGGTTCAAACGTGAAGCGTATATATCCCGAACACGTTTATTTTTTATAATTATTTATGTGTTATTTTATTATGTTAAAACGTCGGTTTTCTTTTTAATCTGATCTGATTGTCATGAATGTCTTTGAAAGTCTCTTTTTCACAGACAACATTCATTCAAATAATTTACAATCTGTGGAAGATGTTTAAGACTACGAGGGTGAATCAAAGAGTTCTTAGAATTGTCATTAGAAATTCAAATGAAAACATTTTATTTCTCTACGTAATCTTTTTTTTTTTATTTATACTAGTGGGCGGACGAGCAAGCGGTCCCACGTGATGGTAAGTGTTACCGCCGCCCATGGACACCTTGCAAATCGATACATTTAGTATAACGTTTTTCTATTTTCCTTATTCCCTCCGAAAAACTAATTTCCTTGAGTCTCAAGAAACTCCTCTACGGCAGCCATAACCGCGTCATCATCATTAAATTTTGTTCCACGGCTATGGTCCTTTAATTTTGGAAATAAGTGAAAATCACTAGGCTAAAATCACAAGTCCTATGAATATGGTGGGTGATTAAGAATTTCGAAGCAAGCTTTATGGATTGCCGTGAGTGCAACTTCGGATCGACGTGCTGGAGCATTATCGTAGTGAAATAATACGCCCAATGACAATTTTCCTCGACGTTTTCTTTAATCGCTTCACGCACTTTTGTAATCAAAAACACTGCACTGTTGTAGGCACCTGTTATCGATTTTACTTTCGGCGTGTTGTCAATTAAAAGGATTCCTTCAAAATCCCAGAACACAGAAGCCATAACTTTAGCCTGCGGTCGGAGCAACTCGAATTTTTTCCATGGGCGATGAAGATGGCTGTTTCCAAGACATGCTTTGTTTCTTCGTTTCAGGATCAAAATGGTGCATCCACGCTTCATCCATGGTTACAAAACGATGACAAAATTTATCAGGATCATGCTGAAATATTTCGAAATTCGGCTTTGAAACTTCCAAAAGTCGGTTTTTGTTTTCTTCAGTTAACATTCGTCGAATCCATATTAATGTTACTTTTTAAATCTTAAAGTATTCGTTAAAATGGATTGCATACTGTCAAATGAAATCTTTACAGTCTCTGTTAAACATTTTATCGGATTCTTCTGTCTTCTAAAACCAGTTTCTCCACTTTTCTGACGCTTTCTTTGGTGACGGAGGTGGAAGGCCGGCCAGTACGGGGATCATCTTCACAGCTCGATCTGCCCCTTTAAAATTCCGCAACCCAGTAAGCGACAGTGGAATAGGGTAAAGCGTCAGCCCCTAATGTCTGCTGGATGTTCAAAAAAATTTCCTTCGTGGACATTTTTTCAGACACAGGTACTTTATTACTGCATGTAACTCTCTTTTTTCCATAATTGGATGTTTTAACAACTAGTTACACAAAATAGTTAATTACTAAAGAGTAGTACTATAGAATCAAGTGACACTTGACATAAATACTATTGATATATTATTTTTGGCTGTCTGACTGTTTGGATTACGAAAAAAGCATTGGACGGATTTTAATGAAACTTGACATATTATAACTCTGTGTCGGTTCAACATTTAGGGTAGATTTATCCTGATTAATTATAAAGTTCCCACGGGAATGAAGTTTTAACATCTGCGGCGACGAAGTCGCATGCACTGCTAGTTCTAAAATAAAATTAAATTGTATACGTACTTTATATAATTATAAAGTACGTATAAAATTTACTTGTTGCTTCACATCCGACGATAGTCAGCAAGCAGACGCACTCAGTGGATATTACCATCCAATGTTTACAATGTGGCTCGTAGTTCCTACTACTTTACGCCTGACCTACATTCTTTATTGTGTATCATAATTTTTTAATCTTCGTTTCGTTGTGAGTATAATAGCCTTATGCGTATAAATATAAAGCGTTAAAGTTCCAACAAATTCAATTTTTAAAACGAAAGTTTTGTCATCAATCAAACAATCTCTATCTTTATTAATCATTCACATTGATACTGTTCTTCATGGATTCAAAATGGATAAAAGATGCATTTATGAAAACACAGCTTTTACACTGTAACTCAGAAATGTTCACATAATATACTCATTGAGATACTCTACGATACTTAATTACAGAGCGGTCTACAAATCGTAAAGCCTTGTACACCCTCGATACAGACACGGTAACAAAGGGCTTCCGTCTAGAGTGTTTTGTCGACGTGAGGGCAGTAATGGGTCAGCTAGTTTCCCATGAGGATTTCACATAATGAGTAGCACAGTAAGAAAATTTTATATAATCTTTGCACGTCACGAAATCCGTTCCTATCTATGAAGAAAGATCAAAAGGGCTATGGTTATAGTAATTTGAGTCACGCTATCATATATCGCAGTCGTTCGGATAATAGTGTAGCCTTTTAGCATTTTTCAATCATCATCACGATCAGGATGTTACCATGGTTAGGAGAATCCAGTTGAAACATTGAGTAAAATAGGATTTTGCAAGGTCGGCGGCGCGCCCGCATACCCCCTGGTGTTGCAGGTGTCCATGGGCGGCGGAAACACTTACCATCACGTGGGCCCGCTTGCTTGTCCGCCCACTAGTATATATAAAAAAAATAAAATAAAGAAAAGGTAAACTTAAGCCATTAAGAACGGTTTAAAAGATAAATATATGTGTGTGTATTTGTTCTCTACCCGAGAAATTATCCTCCAATACTCTCCATTTACCCAAACCTTCTTCCAAATTCATTTCTTTAATTCTCCAAAGGTAGGCAGCGCATCCGGGGACATGCCAAGTTTGCCATTAGAGACTGATTTTGGCATTTATCGCGAATGTTCATAGGTGACCTCCTCTCCATAAAAAAAATATTTATTAGAGACGATTCCACATCAGGATAAACATTTTTTATCATTCCCTGGGATATTCCTGGCATTCGCCGGATCACATTTATTCTTAAAAAATAGTACACGCTAGTTTAAAAATTCTACAAAAAAATCTTAAAGACCAACGCTGTTGAAAGACATTATTCTTGTGGCAAAGTGAAACTAACTGAGTTTCTATCAACTTTGACGAATGCCAGTTCCATTTAGCTGGTTAGCTGTCAGCGCAAATACTCGTGTATTACGTTTCATGTTACCGTCGGATTGACTGACTCCGAGTCCACTGACCTGATGCCCTCATTATACTGAATCGATTGTTGTCCTTTGCTAGCGAATACTCGGTACGCGCATTTCCTGGAAGGGCTTGCCGACTTCATAAACTCATTTCATTATTTAAATTGCTGTCGCGTGCCATTTGTTATATTAAACTAATGGATAATCAATACGCCAGGTATGTTTAGCTTAGTCTGGCAATTGAAAGTTGAGATTGGAAAAGCGTAGTAAATTTAAAAAAAAATAGTTTATCTGTAAAAATAGTTGGAAATACAATTTTGATATTTGAATTCAATAATAAAATTAGCCTAGCATTGAATTCAAGTATCAAAATTATTGTTCCAACTATTTTTTCTGAATATGCCGTTGGGAAACTTTCATTTGTCAGAGCATACGTAACTACACTTATTATACTCTGTACAATTTGCTTCGTAGTTTATGATAATTAATACGCCGAGTATTTGTCACACTGGAGTGGAATTTGCAGTCATGTAAAGATTGATACTTATGCGGGCGCGAAGGTTGTGCAAAATTTGTATGGTCTTAGGCAAACATTTCTAAATCTGCTTTTCTCATTTGTAATTTGATAGAGGTTAGTAAACCATACCCACACAATCCTACGCAGTTATTTTATTACATAATGTAGGCATAAATGTAACTTGTTGTGGGTGACAAACCAATGAATTATAAATGAAGTGACTTTATTATAATAGTAGAATTTACTGGATCTTTTGAACCCCTAATAATGAATATTTTCTATACTTCCTATATGCTATAGGTACATACATATAAAAAAGTACACTGCAGTGATGTACATAGGCCACAAAATATTTTTTGAAATTTTTGTCTACCTGTTCGTCTGTCTGAACGCGCATCACAGAAAACTCATTGAAACTTGGCATAATAATATTCATAATTTATGTGCCGCGTTCACTTTTTGTTTTAGTTCAGATCAATTACAAACTTCTCACGGGAATCAAACTAATCATTGTACTCTATGCGTTTATGAAGTCGCACTGCTAGAGCACTATAATAGAGAAGAAAAAGCAACAGTTTTCAGCATTACACTACCTCTATTTAAATTATAATAAAATTGTTTGTTGTTGCCCACCCTGGATAAAATCCTGACTACACACTTGAATTTTTCCATTGAAACTTGTTTAAGTTTGCCTAACAATTCTATAAATTTGACAGGACCTTATACTTAAACTCAATATTTGATTATAACTCGTCATAGCAGGAACACATCCCTTTTAGGATCATGAAAGGGTTGCAGGCCATAATCTGCCACGTAGATCCAATGTGGATTGACGGTTAGTTTAACAACAACCGTTTTATTTTATCAATACATCCAAAGAGAAACGGTCAATAGGTCCATTTATATATACGAGTACTTCTTATTTTTTATCTAAATGCGTCAGTACGGATGCAACTTCACCCAGTTATGGTCAGACGAGTCTCGAGCCACCCACATTGAGGCAAACGGCTGTGTGCTAGTATTTTCACCGCACATAATAGAATCGTTTCTCTCGACAAAAAACGCTCTGCATTCAGCCCGCTTCCCGCAGGCTATGCGAAAGCTGAATGTGAGGCCATAGTGCGTTATTCAAAAAGAAAAAAAAAGGAAAAAAAGGTGTCGTGTCGTGGCTTCTCGCTAGGCCTCCATTGATAGAATATAAATTGAATCCCGATTGGGTAAACCTATTAGATTCGAATCGAATTCATTAAAAGATTATTTCGATTCCGTAGTTTCTGGACGCCGCCGCGGCCGTTAGATGCAATTTGCTTAATTATTATAGCCAAATTACATATTTATATTATTAACATTTGAAACCATTATCTTTTTGTAACACCTATCCGACCATTATTTGTATAAAAACAAATAACTCGCTTTGTACGACATTGTACGATGAAGGTTATTATAATACTTAAATGAATAAATAACAAATATCCAAAATGTTAAATACACATTAATTATAAAACATACGTTATAAAAAAAATAAAGAAAAGATTATTCTTCTAAACTTCGACTGCATTTGTGCAATGTTGAAATAAAATTTATTAATCGCTAAAATAACTAGGTACTTCTTATAAAAGTACTGTGGCCCTACACTTATTTCCTATTTTAACGAGGAACAGAATTGTTAATGACGTCAGCTGCGTTCCAATCTGGGATGTAAAAGAAGAGAAAATGTGTCAACAGGTAAATAATATTTTGTCATTAAAATTCAGAGCGTAGCTCCGCTTGATTGTCTTTTGGAATAATGTACTCGTAAACAATAGTAAGTTAACATTTATGAATAACATTGATTTTCTGTGCCGGAAAATTGTTCTTTGACACCGCTAACATATTCGTACCAATAATTAGGTACATCGTTACTCGTTACATTAATCTTTATGTATATAGATAAGTTTAATCATGACGGATGGCCATGTTAGTAGTGCCCCTACCTGGTAGGCAGAGGGTCCTGGATTTGATTCCCGGTTGAATATTTATTTGTTGACGAATGTTGGGGTTTGGGTGGCGTGTTCGTCTTTGTATGTGTTTCTGGTTCCACGACACAGGCAATCCTAAAGTGTAGATCATTGAGTGTTGTGTTATCATTAGGTGCTTAGGTAAAGTTATTTAAAAAAACATATCAATATATCATATCATATAATATAACATAGTTATATAAAAAAAGTTATATAAAAAACATATGTCTCCTTCGATTTTTAGGAACAATGTTGGATACATTATTTATAAGTGTAACTACTGCAATAATTATTCTTTGATCCGCATTCCATGATCGACAGTTCAGAACAACAATTAGAACAATAAATGTTTTGTGTGACATTAATATCAATTTGCAATTGAGAGCTAAGAAGCGTAAAGAGTGATAGTTACCGTCGGCAACATATACTTAGTCTGGCCACAAATCTACAAACATGGTTGATGCTGAGCTGCAAGAACAACACGAGTAATGTAGTTATACATATATAAAAGGAAACCTTGTTCCTCAATAAACGTGATTTACTCGTATTAGTAGACATTCTCCTGTCCCACATATTGAGCGCTGTAAATATAGGATAAAAAATGTGTGCCCTGAAAGTTTTTATAGTAATGACAATCCGTTTTAATCTGCCCGGAAACGATCATTAAAACTCGATTGAACTCTAGGGAAGTCGGTTTGAAAATTTTTGCACAGCAACCTACTCTTATAAAACTCGTTAACATATTTATGAAAACATATTAGGGGAATTGTGCTTAAGATGACATACTTTTTGTTTTGAGGCAAATATTTGAAAATTCAAAGGTTATAAAAAATAAATGTAAGGCTACACATTTAAAACGTTTATTTACGACGCACGAAAATTAATCTTGACGCTATAGAAAACTTAATAATTGATATAAAATAAAAAAACACCAATCATGTCCATGTGGGTAAGATGACACACGTCAGTCTAAGTTGACATACCTAATTATCGGTGTACATTTCACTTTTGAAAACCTTAGTTCTTGGTGCAACGCCAGCACATAGTGTAACACCATCGCTTACATAATTGGCAGCATACCCAATGCTCTCCTGGCTTCCATTTGCTATATAATTCGTTACAATAAAGGCATGCAGCATCGGAGTCATCAACATCATCAGCGTCCTGATTAAAATCTTCCATAGATCCGGCCATCTGAGTCATCCTGAAGGATAGTACGCTTCACCTGCTTTCGAGCTCTAACGCTCTTGCGATTTTCCTTCTCTTTTTTATTTTGGACTTGGGCTTTAACTTCGTCCATAAAAGGAGTGCCTGTCAGAACCCGAGAGCCAGTGATTTTCCTCTTCGTGCTTCTTGCTTGCCCCGTAGACATTGATTTCGGAAATGGAGAAATTTCTATTTGGTATCTCCTGGGTGGTAGACTATCCAGCAATGACTTGGCAATCACGCTGAACTGGACCGACTGATGTAGGATTTTTAGTGCTCTTTGAGAAAGAAGGTCCACCAACGATTTGGCTAGCACGCTGAACTAGATCGACTGTTGCAGGATCTATCGTATCAATCAAACAATAACAATGTTAACTATCAAATAAATACTATAAGAAAACTTAAATAATAAAATCTACTCAAACAAAGACTTAAAACTATTGTCGCATCGGTCGTCCCGAACAAAAATAAAACAGGATTTTAAAGTATTCATAAACGCAAGAACTTCAGGGTAAGATGACATACTATGTCATCTTAAGCCGACTGTTGCTATGTCATCTTACCCTACGAGGTAAAAAATATTTGCCACCTTTTGCGACTTAAAAACTTTAAAGTTACTTTAATTATTCTTCAATATTCATAACCCATATTAACCACAGTTCATATCAAAGTAGTCAAACACAACTAAAATCTTACCTGAACATATTTATTGGCACAAACACTTTCAACAAAATAATATTTTCGAGTGTCGAAATCAAAACAATCCACACCACATCCAAACAACGCAAGCGGTCGCTCACAAAAGTTTTGAGTGGTGACGCTATCTGTGAGCCGATGTGTGATCGTCGTTTAGGCGTTTCTGGCGCGTATATTTGAACGGATATAGGCACTGTGTCATCTTACCTGAGTATGTCATCTTAAGCACAATTCCCCTATTAGTATACAAGAGAGCGTTAACATTTTATTATTATGTTCATTATCTTTTTAATGACAAAACAGAGCGTTAGAACAAGGAAAACATTTAATAATAATAATAGTTTACTTGCAAAAATATGAGTACAAAACTGGTGACAATTTTAAACGGATGCTACCCATTCTACTGTAAATCAGCGAGCAGAAACTATAAAAAATTACAATAAACACAATTTAACTTAAAGACAGATTATTTATATTTAAAAGGAATATTAAACTACGTCGCCAGGTCTGAACAATAATATAATTATAATAATATATACGAGTATTTATATCAAGTAGTGAGGATTTATGCATCCCGCAAACAATAGACAAACAACGAAAGGTCATTATAAATTAAAGGTCATTATAGCAAAGTGTCAAATTATAATTTTAAAATAATTAATTAAGACATCCGTAATATGCAAGAAGAGCGGCCTGCTCTGTTGCCGTCAGTTTCAGTATCTTCAACACATATACAAAATCATCAAGTTTATGAGATAGTTTCTCAATGTGAGCTTTTCAGTTACATTCGTCGTCTGTAGTTATACCGAGGAAAATTCTTTTCTCCCCCTGTTCTACTTTTGTGTTGTTGTGGGAGATACTCACATTCAATGATTATCCTCTACAAGTTTCTGAATTCAATAAAACTACTTTTGTTCATATTAATGTTTAAATTATTCTGATCCAGCCAATTTACGGCAGAATGAAAAGCTTGATTTTCTTCATATTCAAAATTGCATCTTTGTTTGCATTTAATTATGAGAGTAGGTAGTGACATCGACAAATGGGATGCACTCGGTCCCTACAGCGTCTGGTATGTTATTTATATATAATAGAAATAACGGAAGACCGAGGAGAACACTGTCCTGCGGCATACCGTAGCTATTTCCACGATATCGCGATCTATGACTATTACAGCGATTACCCTCTACATAGTTGCGATATCTCCATAAATTGTTTTCTATTGCTCAAATAACTCGTTAGCCATTCTAATGATTTCCCTCTTTCTTAGGAACTCCACTCCTCTCCACTTTTCTTAGGAAAGTTTTGTGACACACCATGTCAAATGCCTTTGTCTTATCTATAAATATGGACACAACTGGATTACCACGGTTTAAACTTTCGGTAACAGACCTAATTAAAAAAAACAGACCAAGGTTGTGATCTTTATGTTATTTTAATTATTTTTGTTAAACATAATCTTTTAAAATGCTTTAGATAAAATTGGTATTGGTATAAATGATTTTATAATAGAGTAGGTATTTATCTACTGGGAAACTGGAAAGACAAAACAATAATATGCCCGAGTGGTACGCAAATGGATTCTGCACATCATTTTAATAATTTTGTATTTATGACAACATATCCCGCTGAGTTTGTGATTACATTCTTTAATTATTTTATATATGTCCATTGGGTGGTTGGATGTTAAAAATATGCTATTGTCATGGTTAGGTATTGAATATGTAGGTATTATTTATATTATTGTTGTAGCTATTCAATTTAATAAAGTAATCATTAAAATACTCTGCTATCTCCAAAGGAGATGTTATAGTTTGCGATTCATTTATCGTTATTTGCTTTATTTTTTTAGCGTATATTTTGTTATCTATATTATTTTTGATTGAGTTGTATAAATACATTTTCTTAATAATTTATTATAATTGGCATATATTATTTTATTGGCTTGTTTATTAGTGGAAGATAGTCGATATATAAGATACAAATGCCTCTTAATAATACAACATCGCTTCAGACCTCTAGTCATATATTTATTTTAAATCTTTTATTTATTAATTTTACACATATTATTAGGAAACATTATAGTCATGGAATATATAAAACGACCTGTACAACATTTGTAAATGACAAAGCAGCGAAATTACGAAATTTATTTACGTTATCATTACATTGATTTCTTTTGATAACAAGTAGGAGGGTTTTCTACTAATACGGTTGGTGATATCGCCAATTCAAAAGAAAGACTGTGTCCAGTTTCATGATCAGATAATCTTAAATAATGTAAATTAGGTCATGTGTTTGAAAAATTACCAACTATTAGATCAAAGCAAGGTTTGAGTTTTGGAGGGATAGAACTAACCGATGGAAATAAAACATATCATACAAGGTAAAAAGTTTTTGTCATATTTCCTACGAATATCTGATGCAGCGAATATAACACATGAGAAAATTTAATACAATTAAATACTGTGTTCCAAAGAAAAAAGGACTTACTAATGCATTCTTCGTTAAAAATGTTACTAATGACCCTTTTTATTAGGAGGGCAAGATTGGAATTAGGTGACAAAGGGCGGATGGACAAGACGAAACATAAAGATTCCCGCTAGGCAATGGAACCCAAATGACTTCAATTAATGATTAATCACTATTTACGTGATCGATCAATCATCATAATGTAACGAATCCCACAAATTGCTGAACACTTGACATTTCATCTACAACTGTTATAACTTTGAACACAAGGTTCCAAACGCATTCTAACAAGTAATCACGTCTGTTTACAAATATATCGGTCAAGTAAGTTAAATCGACAGTCCATTAGCCCGAGTTCGGTTAGTGCTATTGACACCATTGCGCACGCGTCACGTCCGTAAAAACAAATACCATATATAAATGTCATTTGTTGTCGTATGCGTCAAACACATGCGACAACAAACAATGTCGTATGCGGCATGCGCGATTGATACTTGTTTTTTTTTCTTAATCGATTAATGTACTGTATATTGTACAAGAACATGTAGAATATAAATAATAATATACCATACCATACTATCAGCCTGTATCTACAGTGCTGCTGCTGGCCTTCCCAAGACTCGCCACCACACGATCTTTGGCTCTTCCCATCCAGCTACCACCGGCGAACACCTTCAAGTAGTCGGTCCACCTTGCTACTCATACGAATGGTAACATATGATACCATATACCATTAGCTTGTTAGATATAGATAGACGCCACTGTTAGATATAGGCCTCTCTTATGGAAAGCCAACATTCGTTCGTCCGTTCTTCTGTTCTTCCGTTCTTCCACCCAGCCTGTAACGACGACTTCCATAAGGCCAGGTAAGCTCTAAGACTTACCTGGTCGGAGGGCGTTCCAAACTACGTCTTTTGTGCGAGGATTCCAATAAAGGACTCGCCCACTCCGAAGATTGTCGATTCCGCAAGAAATTTCAACCTGTCCTTTGCCACTTTAGCTTACTGACATGCCATTATGATCAGTTAGTTATACTTCGGTTCACTTACGAATTTCTTCATTTTGGACCCTATCCATCTGAGTAGTGCTCTTAGTATAGCGCTCGATGGGTGATTTTGTACTTATGACTCAGGAGCACTGTCAAATTCCACCGTCACGCTGAAACATATTTAAAAAATGGCAAACTAATTATTAGGTATCGAAATTTCTATTCTATAACAATAAGAATACTGTTTATATTATTTATAAAATAATTGTATTATATTGTTAATTGTTCGATTTTAATTTCATTATTCTATGAAACGAATTGTATTCTATTGTCCGTTTTACTTGCCTTACAAAGACAGTGGAGAATAATTTAATAGACACGTGTGTACACTATTATTATTTTTATGGCAAGCATTTAACAAAATGGATTCTACTTAGGTTATTACTAGGGATTGCAATACCGCAGTGTTTTCAATCCCGCAGTAAATTTTCGGGATTGGAGTCAATTGGGAGGATTGTATCGCGGGTAGTTTATAAAATTTTATGATTTGAAATAAAGAAATACCTTTGTTTAGTAAATTGTTTAAGCAATTTAAATTTAAAAATCGACAACAGTATTTCTGTTAACATACTTATTTTGAATCAAATGTTAAAACTCTCCTAACTATACTGTAAATCAACATTTCTTATACATTAAAATAACTTTAAAGAAATTTATCTATGTATGTAATGTCATGTATGCTCCTATAATTATATAGGATATTATTATATCTGACTATATAATTATAGTCAGATATAATTATCTGACTATAATTATATAGTCATGTCATCCTATAATTATATGACATATAATCTTAATTATATGTCAGATATCTTAGCAGTCTCATTAAATTTAATACAATAATTGTAGATCACATTGAGTTGTAATATAATTAAAATGCTTATTTTAAAATGTTTGGATTAATTATTAAATCAGTCATCACTTCTGCTTTTGAATGAATGCTTTTAAGAAACAAATAGTATTGTTTAAGAACAAATTGTTTCGCTCGTATATATATCCAGCGGCCCAGAAGACCATGTCTGCCTCTACGCTTGTTGGATTAATTGTCTATAAGTACTTTCCTCTCACTCCTCCACATTCATAGACAGTTTTTTCCTTCTTTAATATTTTATCAAAGATCTTTCTCTTTTCTGGTCTTTGGCTGCTGGTAATCTTCTTTTTCTTAATGTTAAATTGATTTGAAAAAAATCTTGGTTATCTTGTACGGTGAATGTTGACATTCACCGTAGAAGATAACCAAGATTTCAGTTTTAATAGCTCCAGTGCAGTTTCAACATGTTTGTTGTCTTCTTCAATAACTGTCCTTTGCGCATACACACGTTCCTTTTATTTTTTTTAAGATTACGAGTCATCCGCGCGGATCCGAATAGTTGTTGCTCTGGATCCCGCTTTGCGGAATTGCAATCCCTAGTGTCTACTCCTTACATGGAACCTTTTTTCATTTTTCATTATCATTTCTGTTAGTATCGGCATGGATGTAAGTAAGTAGGTAGTTACGCAATTCGATTTAATGAATGCTCAAATAGTTCCCGTCGCGACAACACAACTGTGACTTAATATTGGCTTCACATCATGGGCGCACCACCATTTAAAGTCTCACATCGTCACCAAATGGAGTAGATTTTTGTGGAGGGTCGATTTATTAAAAATCCATTGTTTGCCAAAAGTGGTGTGGTAAAAACCTATTATTTCCAATATACATGACCCCTATAAATGGTTACGCAAAATGTTTGTATGATTATTATGGTGACGAGTAAAACTTTGTTAAAGAAAAAAACAGAATAATAAAGTACTAACAATTACTTAATTAAATTGTGTCAGCGTAATTTCTTATAACCGATTTTCAGTATACTATCTACGAATTAGTATTGTACAACATTACGAGTAGGTACATCGAAATGGAAATAAACTGTTTAATTCTTTGGGAGTTATGTATCATTAAATACTTACCTGACACACACCAGCCCATTCCAGTAACCAGCCCTTATGACATCCACTATTCTACATGGGTCTCCTTATGCACATTGTCTTGTGCACGAAGAATGTATGGCTTATTATATGGCTTTTAGCATGGGATATGCTGGTCCAGTGAGTTGACGGGTCCACTATTTTAGAGGTTAATCACTTAATTAACCTCTAACACCTTCACGACACATAAGGGAAGATATGGGGTGGAGCTACTCCAAAGCCGGTCGATACCACCTGACATATGTAAGTAGATATGTGGGGGTAATTTTCTGATTGTATATTATTATTCTAATAACAACTCTTTCTTTGTCATTAAGGTGCGCGTACGCGAGTTCTACATCGCGATGCAGCGTTGCCCCTACATCCACGAGATGAAGGAGCGGCTGCTGGGCGCGCCAGTGGAATTAGAGTCGAGGGACGTAGTGGTGCAGCCAGCGCGAGACCGCGGCCTCGAACACGCACCGGACCCACAGGTCGGCACCATTGTCAAAGTGAGTAATCAGCTCTAGGAGTACTATGCTGTACACTTAGTTGTACATTATGTAGCTTTATTCCTACATCCTTAAGAAAAATAAGCTGCTTCTGGGCACGTCAATGGAGCCTGGTCGACTTTATAGCCGAGACCTAGACCTCAAATGCGCACCGAACCAGCAGGTTGACAGTTGGGCACTATTGTCAGGGAGAGTATACGCTTCTGAACGCATTCGAAGATATTTAGATTGTCGGACTTGGGATTATCATCTTTGTCCACCCCAAGTAAACCACGTTAGGGCGGACAACAAGAATAGGAAAATAAAATGTTCCTCTTGGCCATCCCCAGTATCTTGCAGGGTGGCTAACAGGAATTAAAAATAAATATTAGTCAAATTGCATATTAAATATTAGTCAAATATTAGTGTGCGGGATACGTATGCACTAACACGCAGTAGAATGCTAGTGTCTGTACTCCGCACCAACTGGATCGCCGGGGGGTGTGGACTGTATAATAGGTTTTTCCGTGTCTTGAATAAAAACAACAAGGCTTGTTCTTCAATAGAGCCGGGGTAGCGCAGAGGTACTTGTTCTTCTTCTTTGTTCTTGTTGTTGTCGGAGTGGATGCCGCTGCGGAAGTGATTTTGACCGGAAATGGTCCGCCTATTATTCGCGTATTGGGTTCTCCAACTTGCGGCTAGTTGCGGGATTCCTCCACCACCGGTCAACGTCGGGCCTCCCCTCCACTTGTCCATTTATGTACCCCTCCCGCTACCCGCGGGGAATCATTTATTTTCCTTATCGCTAACACGTATTTACATTTTTGATAAGATCCTAGTATGTCCTCAATTACACTATGCACCAACGATACCTATACTATGCACCAACGATTTATGTAGGGACATACTAGGGATTACTCCATTATTTCCATATTATATACATAAAAACTTAACAACTATTTGCGAAACTATATACATGTTTGCCTAAGTACCCTAGCCTTTTCGTCGTCAACAATTAGTCACCTCAAATTTGCACCCCTTATGGTCCAAATAAAACAATGCAAAAGTAAAACGTTCCTCTTGACCCCACCAAGAGTTTCATATTTTTGCAAGATCATCCAAGAACATCGAGTGCTAGTTCGTTGGTAGACGAAAAGACAGGAATATTACAATATGGAATTCCATTATGAGTAGTATAACAGAGAACAATCCGAGCCTAACTGTGTAATTTGGAACGAATGCTAATTAATGTAAGGAAGCCATATCAATTTCTTGACGAAAAAATACGGCTTCGCCAAAATGGGTCACAGTACCATTTAACAACGAAAGTATAGAGTGCGATAAACTAGCCCTTTCAGTATCCTCGCTGGACATGTTTTATGCACATTGTCTCGTGCCTAGGGGATCTAATGCCGTAAAACTCGACGCTGGCCAAGTGGGTTGGCGAGTCCATTCTTTTAGAAGTGGTGTAGTTCCTCACGGCTTGTGGCAGCAGCCTGTTATAGCGTAATTTGTATTATTTTTAGATGAATTTCTAGAGTTATTTATCAAGCTTCTTAACTCATTAAAAAGCATAATTTAGGTGAAAATCTGTAGGCATTTGATTCAAGAACGCATTTCTAAAGAAAAATAGTCCAGAACAAGGTATTTCATTAATCATACATATGTAGCTATTAATTTTAACAGAACGTTCCCTTGTTCTTTACGTAGGTGCTACCGCAGAATCTTATAGCAGCGACCTTGTTTCAGCTGAATTCCGACGGCTACGGGTCGCACACGTCGCCGGCGCGAGCACCACTCGTCACTGACGAGTGTGAGCCGCCGGCGGACGAGAGCGACGCCCTCACTCCCACTGATGCGGTGATACGGTACAGAACATGCTGTCCGCCTGAAAGTACACCCAAAAATGCCAAGTAAGTATTTAACAGTTATTATGAATACAGACAATATACATGTTGGCTGTGTGGTGTTGGCCGGATTTAGGACAGCACCAGCCCATTCTTTCCCGTGTGAAAAGGCTACTAAAAGATAATAAAACCGCTACTACAAGCTCACAGGAACTACACCGCCTCAAAAAAGTAGACTAGCTTATCAGCGTGGCGTTTTAAAGCCATAATCATAAGACAATGTGCACGGAGAGGATCCAACAATGGACCTTAAAAGGTTGGTATTACGGTAATATACATGTAAATTGTCCACGAGATGGTAAGCATAAGAAAGCACAAGATGGTAAGCAGTAGAGATCTGACATGGACAGAAGAAGTGCTATGAAACTTTGAACATACACAGCTACATATCTGTATGGGACATATCTGTATTAAAACAATGCGACTTAACTCTATGGGAATTAAAACAATGCGAAATGTATATACAGATGGCTAGTTATTTACAGATTGTATAAATTGAACAAGTAGTAGGTACTTCTCTGTATGTCTGTATGTACAACAGTTGTCTAACATTGTATGTTGTAGCATAAGTTTAAGTCAATTCAGATAAAACTGCAAATTGTCTCAAGTTCTACATGTCTCAAAACTTGATATACAGTTTGCACAATGTTGCTTTAATTTATATTATGTAGTTTTGCGGGACGTAAAATGCGAGTATAGTTTCGTAAATGTTGTAAACAGCTGCCGTGTATGATATTACACTTGTTTACTATATCTGTAAAACTTCTTGTTGTTGGTAGTACGAATAAATTCTAGGTTGAAACTTTATAACGTTACAGGATATGAATAAGTGTCGGTTTTTAGGCCTATGAGATTGAAATATAAAATTATTCAATTTTATTTATATGTTTCAGTCTGTTTTATATAGTCATTATAATATATTATAAAACAAATATAAGTAATGAAAAATATATGATGAATGACTGTGAATGAACAGAATTTGGTTTTAAGAAATTTTATCCGACTCACCAAGGTGTATGAATAAATGCATGAACTAAAGACCCACGAATGAATTATTTATGTTCTGATCCCGTAATAAATCAAAGCAACGGAATTCCTAACAAAGAAACACTTATTTCTCCTTAATTCCTTACGGACAATGAATTCATGACGAATCAACAGCATGATGGCATTGAAAGCATCAAAGAGAACGACTACAATCAACAATTTATTTGCTATTTGGTACATCATTGATCTATTAAACTAATAAAATGCCGTCACCAAACTGGCCTAAAAGCCGCAATGGACAATTTAAAAATAACTAAAGGGGAGGAAGCTGTAATCAAAGCACTTCCACGTCGCATGGATGGACACCATGGTGGTGCACACCAGTTTAAAATTGACTTTGTTGTTGTAACATTGTTGAAGATTAATTGTGTAATAGAAGTAGAGTAACGACTTGTTTGTCTCTTGTTGCTAAAAAGATAGGTAATTCGGCATGTAAATGAATGAGTAGGTACCACCACATCTTTATATAAATCCATACAATACATTTTGGATCAAACAACATTTATACGGTTCAAATTTAAGGAAGAGGTTATGTTAACAGTATAAAGAACTGCCGTTCTCGTAATGTCGGAACATATAAAGCTATTATATGAAATTTTTACGCTGCGAGTAGGAAGTTAATATAATATTACATCAAAACGCTAACGCATCGAATGATATTGATGTACATAATGTAGTACATTTCGACCGAAGTTAGAAGAAATATATTATATTTTATTTCGACTTTCCCTCTGGAATTGCTCGCACTAAATTGTTACATGTCAGTCATAATCATACCCTTAATGGAAATTGAGAAGTTCCTATAGAAACCATTTTTTGTAGAATCAAAAGTTTAATCAGAATGGGTAATAGTTACAACAGAATCGAAATTAAATTGTATTAGGTTTGAAAACAAAGGGACAACGAACAGAACAGGCCAGACAAAATTGTAGTTACCAAGACTTGTTTCGCGGTACCATTTATGGATGAACTAATGCTAGGCGACCATAACACGATGTAAGTATGCATTGTGTGCAATCGCGGACAAGGCCGAGTTCTTAGATATTATGTCATTGACGGGTTTAAAGCACAATTAAAATTGATAACGACACACAGGACATCTGATCTCGTGTTTACAGAATAGATTCTGATTAATCAGCTAGGTTCTTCACTCATACTCGTACAAATAAATAAGTACTCATACTCGTAGCAAATAAGAAAATCAACATACCGGGTCTATACATACAATAAAATCAAACACTGGTTTTTAAAATTTTTGTTTGTTTTTTCTTGCATCATGCAAACCACTGGACGAACTTTGCATATTGTAAAGATTTATTTTAAGGGTTTTACAGAAGATCTGCAATAAAAATCATCACACTATTAGAATATTTTTTCTAACAAGAAACCGAGATCATCTTTTAAAATTAAATTTTCTTTATTTTGAGGTACTTCTGTTTTTCACAAGGCGCACAACAGCTGAAGGGTTTGATCAAACGGCCGAGCGTATTATAAATATTATATTCCCTTCAAGACGTGGTCATTTCGATTAGTGGTAATCCAAGGAGTTATTACGGGTCCATTGATGGCTCCTCAGCGGAGTTCCGATCAAAGCGTTAAACGAGAGTCATCACTAAATACCGCACCGAAACAAACCATTTTTTCGTTCTTTGTCACAATATCTGCTTTTAGATCTCTCTTATTACAACAGTTTGTAACACTATTTATTGTGGGCCGCAGGCAACAGCTAGTACAAAAAAAAATGATACTAATGAAACAATAATACAATATAATAATAATGAAATATAAAATATATACTTGTAGCATCATTTTTTTTAAATATGTTATTTTGTCAGATAATGCCACATATTATTATAGTAGGTACTCTGTTACCTACTCCTTTTTTATAAGAGAAATGAATAAGGAACCTATTTATTTAGCTATCTTGAAAATACTGTGATATTTGTAACGAAGTGCGAGGTTTGATTGGTTTAAGAATATAATAATTGAGAGGATACAAAGACTTTTATCTTTCATTTAATATTTAAAACAAACACGGCAACTTTTAATATAAGTAGTCCGAGATTAGGTGCTATTAGGTTCTATCATGAGTCATGAGCGAAATTACAACTTCTTCACTGTTGTTTGAAAGCTATTTAAAATTGCAGAACATCTTAGTGAACTTTATTAGTGGAGTTTTCTTTTGCTTTTTCCTTGTTTCTTTGCTATTACTGACCGGGTTAGTCTAGATTTGAAATCCAATTAGAGTTACACTAATAGAGGCATTATGAAATAGACGAGTTTGCGGTTTAGAATATGTGTGACGATTTTAACGTGGTAGCGGTACACTACTAATTATTATGTCTCAATGTTGACCACTGTGTAATATGATAATGTAGATGTAACCTACTAAAGCGCACGTCACGAGCAGGAATAATTGATATGAGATCAGCCAAGACTGGACAGTAAAGAGGTTTGTATGAAATCGCCGATCACAGACCACTTTACTAGACCCCTCATATTAAGGTTCAATGATCGAAATTCTTCATGCTCGTGGCGCGCGCTTTACGTATTGTATCTACACGAATACTAATTGACTATATCAATCATGAAACTAATGTTATTGGCCTAATTTTAATGAAATGTAGATTCTTATTGCCTGCCTAAATAAATAACCTACATAGATATTATTAATTATTATCGTAAAAAAACGTTTTCGATTTCAAGCTTTGGCACTTTGTAAACAGATATGACAGAGTATAGAAACGAGTTTCTATAATTCGATATAATTTTAATTCGATTCCAGATTTGACAATTTCAGTGTTGCAACGTTATGACAAGTACTAAATAGTAACGTTGCGAAATTATTCGATACGGAAATGGAATATTTCCGGATCGATTCTTCTCGTTTATAATTTTATTCTAGTAAACTAAGTATATTTGTGAAGGAAATTAAATATTTGTGAACGGATAATTTAGTTATGACGATTAATTTTATTACGGATCTGAGAGTTTTCTTTAATAATTGTGTGTGAAATAAATAAATAAATGTGATCATGAAGGAACATGAGAAATAAAACAAATAGATGTATTATGGTAATATTTTATTTTATAAATCGTCGCCGTCATCGCTATCGCTATCGCTGTCACTTTCTGTAACATTTATTATAAATGTGTCTGTGATATTGTCAATTAACATATCTAGCCTACTCATTTTTTCCTCTTCTTTGACAACATGGGATACGCATTTAGACCATTCGGTGGCCGTAATTTTTTGAATGCCTTCCTCAAATAAATTTCTCACGTCTGTCAATTTGAAGGTTTTATTATTTTGAGCTACATGCCCCTTTTTTACCTGAGCCCATATCAATTCGATAGGGTTCAGCTCGCAATGGTAAGGGGGCAATCTTAAAACCGTGATCCCATGTTGTGCTGCCATTTCGTCTACAGCGTACTTATTAAAAGACTCGTTATGTGGAATCAGTTCTAAAAGCGTAGCTTTAACCATATCTGGTTCGTAATGAATATTTTTATTTAAAAGCCAGTCTTGAATGGCAGCTTTTTTCCAGCTCATTTTTGGTGCCGTTTCCAATTTTCGGGAGTGGTAAGGTGCATTATCCATCACCACAATTGAGTTTGGTCTTAATTTTGGTAAGACTCCAGCGAACCACTCCTCAAAACAAACTGCATTCATCTCATCATGGTAATCTTCACAATTTTTCTTTGCTTCAAAAATCATGAGCCCCTCTTCCAGGAAGCCTTCTTCACTACCTATATGGCTAATTATGAGACGTTTGCCTTTTCCAGATGGGTTTTTTAATCCAGTGGTCAGTCCCTCCAAAAACGCTTGCCGAGATGATGTGACTTGCTTGTCCACCCAAGTTTTTTTTACAGTATGACCTTAAATCACATATAGTACATGAACATTCAATATTACTATTAAATTTAATGTAAATGTATAATATATTAATTCAAAATGTTAGCCTTACCTGCGTTAACCCAAGTTTCATCTTGATAATATATATGTCTCCCTTCTCGTCGAAACTGACATATAGATCGCAAGTAACGCTGGCGCCATGTTATTATATCATTTCGATCAATAAGTGTGCTCTTGCGTGACCGTGCAACAAATTTAAAATTAAGATGCTTCAAAATTTTTCTGAGGGTGTCTTTGGAAACCTTGGGCATTTCTGGATCATCGTTCATCACTTGTAAAATCTGAAATAGTAAATTTTATAATAGTTTGGAATCATTACTTATATATAAAAGATGTAGGTATAAAATAATACTGTCTGACTGATTGACTAACCTTTGCAATGGTTGGAGGTTCATTTCGGTAAAAGAACTGATGAACTATTCGTCGTATTGCGGAGAATGTAAATTCATCAATTTTATCTTTGAAACTTCGCTTTGGTCCAGTTTTTTTAGGGGGAGTTGGCGGCGCACCTTTATTTACTTCCTTCAAAACGTTACAAACAGAGCGTGAGGTTATTCCCAATATGTGAGCAACTTTGTTCATACATTCATTTTCTTCCACAACTTCAAAGGCCTCCAATTGCGCAGAAGTTTCATTTTTCACGTACTTATATGCGTTGCAGATCATTACTTTTTCAGTAACAGTGAAAGCTTTTCGTGGACGTTTTTTTCTTGGAGACAAGAAAACATCCACGTCTTTTTGTGATGTACTTGGCGGAGGATCCATTTTGATGGAAAACCAAAACAAATAGATTCACTCAAAGTTCACAAAAAACTATAAACGTAACAACAAACACAACGTAACAAAACTTTAACAAAAACCCAACAAAATAACAAAATATCGATTCGCAATGAAACGAGATATTCGTGCAGTCAGACTAGGAGAATGAAGCCGAATGACAAGATAAACAAAATGGCGATAGCTGCACGAGCGCGCACGGGTTGCCAATACAGAAAACTATCTAGGCTCTTTTATTATAAGTTTTGTTTTTAATATAAAAAAAACAAAAATATTAACTTTTTATAAAATAAAGCAGCGGTTACTAATTAATAAATAATTGTTATGAATAATTATGTATTTATTTAAATAAAAATCAATAATTTAGTCTTTAATTGGCACACCAATATTATGATTACATAAACATAAATCGCGATTGTTTATCGATTTTTGTGTTCATCACTACACTATTATATGTGGTATCATTATTTTACAAAATGACAGTAGCTAATGTCAAATGTGGAATCGAATTATAATTCCGACTATAGTACAGATACTAATTCTATTGATTGATATTCTATTCTATTCTAACTATTGATATAAGTTACAAACATGTTGTCCTGTCTAAAACATTCGTAGTGCTCATCACCCAGACCGGGCGCCGGTACTTGAATTATGAAAAAAAAACTTATTGTGACTACTTATAGAATTCTACTCTCGGTACTAAACAAATACCTACCTATTTTCAACTTTTGCGTTATTTTAGCGACACGTCGTATATATATCCAAATCCTAATATTCAAATAGGTGTTAGATCTCCCCCTCGGTGAACATAATTAATACCATTATTATTAGGATGAAAAACATCATCGATGAGTTTATAGGTGTTATTTAACTCAGTACTAGGTAGTAGTAATGCGTATGAGTATATTAAGGTATAACCTCGGTAATTTTAAGCATCACTGATTGTATTTATTGAAGCTCGATGAAAACCGCGATATTTCATGATAAATGTTGCCACGTCATTATCGAACAGTAATTAACAGACAGTTTACATAAGTTAATACGGACTCTACGACGTTGTAATTAAGTTCAAATTATATTTTCACAAAGAATATGATAGGCGTAAATCCAAATAGGGCCACGTTGGACTCTTCAAAAGTCAATTAGATATTGCAATGATTTATGTATATAAAATGGGTAGTACAAAAATACACAATCACAAAGATCTACTTCTGATGCAGGTCAATGACCCGTGTTACGCGTAGTGTTGTAGTCTATTGAATTGGCCCGTGAATGCGCGCGCCTCTCATCCTCTGAGACAGTTATTATCCCAAGCGTCTTTTGAATGTGAATATTGCTTCTGTGGAGTGCTGGAGACAGACTGCATATGCATTTGCATTGTTAGGGTTGCCTCTATGGTGTAGTTTTGTACAGGGGTGTGTTTCGGGCGAGATAAGAGGCCGAGGGGCCGGGTCAGTGGGTCGCGCGCGCAGCCTCCCAAAGCTCCGGGAGAGACGCGCCTCTATCGACCGCTTGACGCCTCACTAGCTAGGGTTGTCGCGTGCTTTTCGTGGGAATTCGTGTAAATATTACAGGGAAATTATTGTTCGTGTTATTGGTATAAACCAATAACACGAACAATAATTTTGATATTGATGATATTGATATTGATTGCGGAATCTTTTAGACGTTTCATATATTTTTGATACGCATTTAAATTGCTTGCCACTTGATTGAGACGTGTTCCTACGAAATACATGCACAGACTAATTCCTGATATATTGTATGTAACTACCAGTATCTATACGACTTGTAAGGAATTACGGATGTTCGCTAGTATAAGTTAAAATATTACTATACCTATATAGTGTTCCTCATAAGCCGGTGCTTGTCCATTAGATTGTGTGATAAGTTTCTTCATCCTGTCACAGCAGTGTAGCCAGTTCTTTGCTACAAATGTAGTCCAGTCCAACTCCAGTACAATTGAATAAGTCAAAAAACAAAATAAAAGTGCATATTAAAATTAAATGATTTAATGTTTCTGACAAATGAGAAATTTAAAAAACATATAGTAATAAAATATCGCATATGACACAGTATTGCTCTCTTATCTAATTAAACGGTTAGGTAAGAGGTGTTCGGTTATCAAGTGAACTAATTAAGACAGTAAATCAGTCTACATCTCTCCCTTCTGCTCGATGCCATAATCGTAATACCGAACAAAATTTACGACCCTCCTGCCATTAGAAGTGCAATTTAAAACAAGAGGGTGCGTTCGGGAGGGTTAGTGCCACCCCTGCATCGAGACGCGCAGCATCCTTTACTGCGCAACTCGGAGCGCACTCGAGCCGGAGGTACGGTCTCGATGCCGCACTTCGACATTTCCGGAGCCCTTTTGCCTTGAAAAAGGTCCTCGCGGTCCATAATCCTTGCCCTTGCCTCTCCCCTTGACCCTTGTACATCCAGAAATGGGTACCTTGTAAGTCCTTTGCTCCCATCCGCGTCGTGAAGTGTTAGTGACAATGGGAAAGGACAAGCACCAGCCGACCGAGGCTGAAGTCAAGGTGGCGACGGTAGATCTGGAAGCGGTAGACAATATGGCGACTTTGCCGGTGGGTCAACACCGCCAGCAGGGAAGCGACATCGCAATCGCCGAAAAGCATAACACCGCGAACAAAGAGATGGAGCTCAAATGCGTACAACCGAAGCCGTCAAAAAAGTACGTTTTAGAGGATAATATTTTAATGATTCAAAAATAAATTCATTTTTTTTTAAATACGCTTGGTAACGAAAATGTTTTCGTGAAACGTTTTTAACTTGTAATAATGGACACGTAGTTCTGATTTTTGAAAAATAATTTCTAAGACATATTTTTTTACTTAAACCCTATCAATTTTATTATATAAAAAAACGAAAAAGAGTCAGAATATAACTTTATCATTTTGTAGGTGTTGAAAACAATAGGTTTACATACCAAACCATTGTAAAACATGTAACTAAAAGTTTACTCTTATTAACCCGCGTGGGTTAGATAGATACAGTGGGTAGATATTTTAGACTTTAATAGAAGTAGCTTTCGTGATGTATACCTACTCATGTCTATATTATACATAGGTATCGGAAATGAGACGCGCGTCTAGGAGGCAGTTAATTAAAACCGCGTCAGCGTTCCACCACACACACTCAAGAGTTACATAACAATATCTCATTATTTAACTAGAACATCGATGAGTTAGCTACAGAATATATTGAATGTCTTTAATATTTCTTCCATAGAACATCGCTGTTCATCATTTCAAGTTTCATCTACGCCAAGCTTCTAGTCGTGGTGTGCATCGCCTACGTCATCAGCGATGTTATCACCCACAATCTACCTCTGTACTACTACGAAGGGTTCTTCACTTATTTGTATGGCATGAGCATATTGTTCCTATTGTACGTCTTCTGCTTCCTCCTCCAAGGTAAGTAAAATATAAGTTAATTTTTTTCATAATTAAAACCACCGAGGCGCTGGTCGTCAGGAAACTAAATGTGTTTTAGATTTTTTGTTTTGTCGCATCAAACATGAAACGTGGAAAGCAGCTACGATTTTTACTAGAAAACTGTTCAGATACAATACGGCTTAAAATATAGGCTGCTATTGTCGCATTACACTTTTCAGTAATACCTTTATAATGTTAATTGGCGTTAAGCCCGCCGCCTATCATTCATTCTACAATAAATTAATTAAATAAATGTTGTTTCTGAAGACTGTTCAATGTGGCTTACTTACCACAGGTTCATTATTGAGCTTACTTAAAATGTCGTGTGATAAGAAAAAGTAGGCCGTGGTTACTCATACAATAAAGTGAAATAAACAGATTTTATTTCAAGTCCGCTATACATCGTTGTCGTGAAGGTTGTCGTGAAGTATTTATATGAATTATAACGAAGGTAACGTTTTTCCACTGAGATTCGAAAATTAGCTATAATTCATATAAATACTTCAAGATTACTTCTTATCTACTTAAAAATTGGTTCGCTTTTATATATATTTTATATAAGAAAGGCTACCTACTAATAAAAATAGCCTCAAGAGGAAGCTTTGGAACACTACCTCCGTAAGCTAACTATATTTTTCTCTTTTTTTCTCTATATTTATATTATTTGTATGTATGTATTATATATATTATATTTATTAATTTTATCGTATAAGTATATTATCAATGTATTATTAATTATTATATTATTATTGTTATTTATAGAGACGAATTAAGCTTTTCTATTTGAGTTCTTCCGCACGCGCTTAAATTTTTCGCATTTAACCTACGGTCGACTTTTATAAATTGTATAAATTTTATATATTTTGTTGTTTTAATGACCACCAACTTCCTAAAAAAGCTGTTTAAGTAAGTAATTTTCAAAATCCAATTTGAACCACAATTTAAAATCACCAAAAACATGGGAAACGAAAAGCCGCAGGTAAATCGAGTATTTAAACAAAAATATCTAAGTAAAAGAGTTGGTTCTAAAAATATTACTCTTTATATAGAAAGCGCGTGCTGCAGCGGCAGTCCTCCGAAACCGAAGCCTCCGCCAAAGGAAAAGAAGCCGAAAAAAGAAAAAGAAAAGAAAACCAAAGACAAGGACGGAAAAGATGGAAAAGATGGAAAGGACGGAAAGAAAGATGGCAAGAAAGAAGGCAAAGGAAAGGACAAGGATAAGGACAAGGATGCTGGGAAAGAGAAGTCGAGCAAAGAATCTAAGAAGCAAAGTCAGTTCCAGGTGAGTGGTGTTTATTTACTGACGAAACAGCACATCCATTATATTTGTACTTAACATAATCACCTATCCACGTGTCGCTTCGCGTGTCGTTCTGTGTTAGTTAACCATCACATTTCATTTATGAATTAAATTTTTATGTGATTTTTATTAAACATTTTGTGAGTTTGTTCATACATTCGGAATATTTATTGTTTTGCATTTCACCATAAACAATGTCAAATCGAGAACGCTTTGTAAAGGACGTTAACAACCCGCATGACCCCGTTTTGTTTACGCCGCCTACTTTTTTGTTTTTTCCATATCATTTGGGCAGGAGGTGTATCCCCGTAAGATGCGCGATAAAGTTCGACAACAACAATTGCAATTGCAAATGGCACAATTGTATACGTCAGAGCAGGTGAGGAGAATACCTTGAGGCATCAGGCTTGGAAACTTGTGTATTATATCATTACGGAGAGCTTTGGATGTGCTGTTGTAGTTGAATTTTTCGTAATAGTGCTTGTATTTTGGCCGCTATTTCACGATTTTTGCTTCCTCGAACATCGCCCTTAGGCTTATTTATAATCACTGTGTTGACAACCTCGTAGAAATCGCATCAAAGATGCACGTTGATATTAACATCTTTGAAGATCAAAATAATAATTTCATTTTATTTCAAAGTAGAAGTACTAATTTGCATTGACGCTCAGTAATTTGGACACTTCTGCAGTGCCTCATAAAAATACATCTTCAATTTATTGTAATGACTTCCCTTATCCAACTATACATAACTGGATAATCAAATTGTGATTATGGTCATTGTAGGAAAAAATATTGTTTAAAGTACATAAATTTTCTACTTACAGTGTAATTATATGCTTCACTGCGATAATCAATCGTAACTTATATTTTTTTATAACAGCAACAAGATATTGTGGAATTGGAAGCAGGACCTGTGGCAAGGCCGCTTCGTAGACGCAAGACTTCGCAGAATGATCACAGCCACGGGAGCTTCTTTTTGAGAATTGGTGCTATTGGTAAGTTGGTCCAATTGTTGTCTGACTATCCAAAAGACTCACAATTCTATTTAGGAGTTAATAAAAACGTGTCGATTACTATGCAAATTTACAAAGTGTCCTTTACATTGGATAAAGTCACCGGTAATGGCTTAGTGAGAAAAGCGTAAGATAGTGTAACGGAAGGCCCCGGGAGAGGAGCATATGCAGCAGTGGAGGGATACATTGATTAACGTTCTCAAACTTTACAAGTATTTCCAATACATCAAAATTTCTACCAATTTCGTTTTTACTGAACTATGTTATTTTTCATTATTTTAGCATTTGGTCTGGGTACAATGATTTACAACGGCTTAGAGTTCGGAACATTCTTCGAGTTACCTTTGGAATCGCCTTGCTATCTCATCTTGAAAGGAGTCAACCCTGTATTACAAATGGTCTTCACCTTCATGCAGATGTATTTCATCTTCATGAACTCACGTGTAAGGATATTAAAATTCTAACTCAACATTATTTTTTAATTCAGGGAATATTTTTTTATTTTTTCTCTACTTGTTTCAGTTGAACATACATCGATTCAAAGTGATTGCTCGGTTTGGTCTGATGCATGTTGTAGCTACTAACATCTGCATTTGGATTCGGACGCTGGTTCTTGAGTCGCTAAAGGAAATTACTGACTATCACGTGAAGAATCCTCAAGGACTGCCTGGTGAGACCGTACTTGGAAGTAAGTTAACTGTAAGTTACATATGTATTTGATAAACTTGTTTCTATTTTGAACTTTTTCTGTTTAAATTTTTAGAAGTTATCCGCAAGCATACATTGAGACATTCTGGCAAGGTGTTTGGTGCTGCTTCCACCGCTGCCACTACAATCGCAGCTACTGCAGTCACAACTGCCAAAAGTGCTGGGGAGCAACTTCTTAATGTTGTTACTACGACCGCTACTGCCCCTACGACTACCACAAGTAAGCATTTATCGTGTCAAATAATTTCATTGTTTACTACAATTTTAACACGTTATCCCTCTGAAGAATTCACATTCATATTACCAAATGCATGATCGCTAACTAAAATATGTATTGAACTAATTTTTCAGCGACCACTCCTTCACCATTTAATGTAGGTGGTGGTTTCCTTCATAAATCTAAACTTCTCGATACTATAAAAAGTACTTTTGGATATGAAAATGGGATGGGATACGGTCACGAATTTAAAGGTTCTTGGCCAAATGATAATCCTTTCACCACAACCTCTACTGTCGCGCCACTAACGGCGGCTACTGAAAAAGTAACTCAAGCTCAGACGGCCATATTGGAAGTGTTCAATTTTGCTTATGTTTCAACTGTGAAACCGATAGTAAGTGCGATGTCGACTTTGATGCCGTCAATGAGTTCTGGACCATTCGTTACCGATAAAGATGAATGGGGCAATAGTATCAGAACCTATCGCGTAGATGAACCACCCCATTATCCAGGTTCGTCATTGGAATGTCGTATCGAGTCTACAAATTTTGTTTCTTGCTGCTGCACTATTTATTTGCAAAGTATATAATGTCTACTTTAGTTATGTTTTAGTTACCTGTAGTGTGGAGAAGTTAGACGCCTATCATTTTTTGTATTATGTAATAATCACCTTTTCACTGTTTCAACTTATTATAGTGGTACGTCACGTCACTCGCGCATGTATTATTTACATAAAATTGTTTAATTTTATTGATGTCAGTTACTTTGCATAGGTTACTATGGAATACAATTCTGTACGCAATTCCATATTTTTTCAGTTAACAACGCTACGGAAATCTTCGAATCATTTGATAGCTTGAACCCGGCTGCTTTGATTGCTAATATCGATAACACGACTGTTTGTGCGAGAAATCCAATCATGGGCACCATCGTCACAGACTCTGCACCTTATCTGTACCCGTTCATCATCGAGTACTCTCTTATTGGCGCTGCTGTTATTTACGTCATGTGGAAGCATATTGGTCGCTATCCCAGGTAAATATTCCCTTTTTAACAGAATCTTTCTTAATTAAATTCCTGATTTCGATTTGTGTCAATATTGCTTAAGATACTCTATTATAAGAACAGTAATTGCACGCACCCATTTGATTAAAAACGATTAACACAGCGCAACCAATCACCCAATAACGTATTAAAATCACTTACCTCACTTTAGAGTTCCACGCATCCAAGTAGATTTTCCTGTACTGAATGCGAGTATGAGTGGTTTGCATAACGTCGCTCCCGCGACTGACGTGCTCGTGTGGGTTTGGTTGCAGCGTGGCCAACGACGAAGATCTGGAAAGACGTCTGGAGGCTGTTCTGTCCCGCAGGGCGGCGGCGCTCGCGGCGGCGCAGCGCGGCAACCGCGTCGACTGCGCCGGCGCCTCCAAGGGCCTCTTCTGCGGACTGCTCCTCCTCGTGGCCTCTCTCATCTGCTTGATTCTCTTCTTCGTCCTCATTAGACACCAGGAGTTGAAGCGCCTCTCTATTTACTTGGCCGATGTCTCCCACTGCGCTCTGATGGTTCTTTCTATCCTCGCTATTCTGATTGGATTTATACGGTAAGTTATCAATCAACAGTGTTACATGTTATATAATTAAGTTTGTGTTTACGTTAAATTTAACTTTTATTACCTTTTTGTATTTAGTTTGTCTGGTTAAACTAGTGCCTTTATATTGTTTTGTTTTCTTTTTCCCTTTCCTCCACCATTTCGTCTTAATTTCCCTTTCCTTATTTCCTTTGGTTATTTTTGTCTGTGCTCCATTGAATGAAATGTTCATAAATTGTGCCCTTTGTATGTTACGATGTACTGATTCCTTGGAATAAACACGACAATGCATTACGACTGCAAATACTTTCTATTTTCAAATTACCATTTTCATTTCTTATGTTGGGTTCATTTTTTAATTTACCTTATTTTTAATTAATTTCTTCCTTCTGTTTTTTGTTTACCATGTTTGGTTTCTCCTCTTTTGACTTGTTAACTTCAGTGGTAAAAAGATGAAATGGAGCTATAGTCCTCCCTCCTATACCGAACCTCTTCGCAGGGTGCAATCTTTGAAGTTCCGCTCTGAAGAACAATCTGACCTGAACGACATCTTGCTGCGTGTCTCAGCCTTCGGACTCTTTGTGTACGCCGTGTTCAGCGTCATCGCCGGGGGGATGGGCGCATTCACTCATGAGCCCAACTTGCTTGTCATGATTACTGGATGCTTGAGTGTACTCCAGGTGGGTCAATATAATTTTTTAAGTCATTTTTTTTTTAATCTTTCTTTTGTGTTACAATTATGTTACATGACATAATAGTAATATTATGTCATGTAACATAATTGTAACACAAATGGGTTGTTAGGGTTTATACTTTATACGTTGTATAAATAAAATTATCAAATTAGTATGGTTTTACAATTATTGTTTATAATTAGTTTTCATCTTCAAATAATTCTCTTTTATTAATAAAATATTTCCAGCTTATAAATAAAGAAATCAATAAGATTCAACTATCATTATTAATTACATAATAACTTAATAAGACTTTTAGATAATCACAGACTTTAATTAGACTCACTATCCGTTATATTATTTTTAATCAGCTATCTTTAAATATATTTTATTATTAATAACAACTTTTCAACTCATAGCTTCTGAGACTAATTAGACTTTTATATTAATCAACTATCATTAATTAATCAACTTTTCAGATAACCTTCAAACATTTATAAGAGATAATTCCGTTCAGAGCATTCAGATTCAGCATTGTTGTCACTATTTACCAGTGCTCTGAATGCTAAAATCTGTTATGAGATATTTTGATGGAACGAAAAAAAAAAACATTATTTCAGTCAGTACCCTATTTACACACACCTTTACGTATTCCTTTGTGTCACGTTACATAAAATGTCATACAATTGTCATACTTATGATAACAAAATCATGTTTTCTTGATTAAATTTGATCAAATGGTATGTCAAAACATTCGATATTTTAAAGCAAAATGAACTAAGACCCACAAACTTATTTACGAGTACATCCATATATTCCAACTAAAATGAGTTAAAATGTAAGTACCAATTCTGTGAACACCTGTGAATTTTTTTTCACCGAGCTACTCTGTACACGAGGCGAAATCTGAAGACAATAAATAACACAAATGATAGAAAATATGGACAGGTATATCTTTTAATTTTTATCCAAAATTTTAACAACTAGCCCGTGTTTAAAGATCAAAAACGTTAGAAAACCGAATCCTTTACTATTGATATTATAAATCATATCAGAAAACAAACAAATTATTTTTTTATTTGTGATCACAATTGATCATGGAATAGGATACACGCATTGTTTGTATTAACTCTAAATTCAAAATATTTATATATTTCAGTATATATATTTCATATTTATATATTTATTTATCTTTCCATAAATGCTACACGAAAATACGATACCATAAAGACGAAAAATATGCCTTTGCCCTTGGGTTTTAGAAGCTTCCGTTGTAATTCAAGTGGACAAGATTTTTATAAAAAGGGTCATAATTTTTTAAATTGGCTCATTTATCATACTTTACAGGAATATTAGGTAATAGCTGATTGTTAAAATATTGTACTTGATTGCATATCCATTTTAAAATATTTTATTGTTACACAAATATTTTAGACAAATATGGAATTAAATTTATAAATACCCTAGATACAAAGTTGATATCAAAATTCTCACTTATATGTTATTGTCCTAAATTAGTGTTCAGAGTATAAATTAGTGATGATTGATTTATGATAAGATTAATTTAAATAGATTGTATGTTAACGTTAGGTCTATCAATCATAAATCATACCACTAATAATACGAGTATAATAAATTCATGTAATAACATTTAGCTAATGTGGGTAGGTATCAACTAATCCTTACAGGGTTCGCGTGGTGTATTATGGTCTGAAACCCCCTAGTGATTTCCAGTAGGATTTGATGGAGGGCTGTTAAGATAAAATATATTATGTAAAATAAATAACTAAAATAATTTATCAGAATACTTAACGTTTGTTACTGGTATAATTGCAGGTGATCCTGCAGCTGCTGTTCATCGCGGACGTGTCGCGGCGGCGCGTGCACCTGCCGGAGCAGGAGCGCAGCAAGCCGGCGCGCCAGGCCGTCACCTTCCTGCTCATCTGCAATGTCACCATGTGGTTCATTTACACGGTCGAGGCGCAGAAGGTGCTCGCGAACCCGGTACGTCAAAATACTACTTCACTCATCGCTATCATTCTCAGCAGTTTTATTCTGCCCACTGTAAAGTATAAGCCTCCTCTTTTACATTTGTCTTGTTCTAGTCGCATCCAGGTCTTGTTTGCGACTCCGTTCTGTCCTCGTAAGAACTAAAATTTCTAACGAAAATATAAGAAACATTATATTCGGAAATTAAAAATAAACAATGGTTATTTTTTGTTTTATCCCAAATTTAATAAAGATCACAAGAACGAAGTGACTTCCCCTTAATAGAGAGAGTAAGAAAAGTGTTAATGGAGTTTAAGTAATTTAAGTCAAATTTAAATTACTCATTAGTCATAGTATTATGACTAGATTGTAATTTTAAATGTGATACCTATTAATTAGGTACCTATATTATAGTAAAAATAAAAAAATAATAAATAAAACCCAAATTCGCAAGTTTATAGCTAGGTTATAAATTAATGAAATTTTACCATTTTTTTTGGATTTTTCTCGAATGTCATCAAACTGCACTCGTGCCTTTTTTCTACGATTGTGTTTGTTCTACGATTGGGTACCTGGCTGCTGGATGGCCTACACTTCTTTTTCGAGTTCTAGGTTACTACTCAATTAGAATTTTGTTCAAATTGTTCAATTAGATTAGACGTCTGGCTACATGTCCTTTACTCCTTTCCTGTCTACTGCTAGTAGATCCCCTTACAATCGGACACCAACGAACGATCAATCGTGCAGGGTCATAATGTGGTATAAAGCGAAAAATGATTACAATATTTAAGAATTAAAAGGCACGTATTATATGACGTTTGTATCTTTATTTATGGTTCCTTTACTGAGTATTCTATTCTATAAGAGGTTGATTTGCAGTACTCTCTACTAGCGAACAATATCGATTAATAAAATTAGATGCCACACGTGTAGAACAAAACAACTAATTGCCAGAACTAACCGTAGGTATTTTATAGCTTCAAATTTTATTACTTAAACATTTAATTTTAATCTTATCTATTATATTATATAAAAAATGATGTCTGTTTTTTGTTCGTCTTCTCTGCGCTCCTAAACCGTTCGTCCGATTTCGATGAAACTTTGGTGAGTTGTTGTGCGCGCGCCCTGACAAAACAAATAAAAAATCTAACGCATTGCAACGCATGCCGGGCACAGCTAGTAATGAATAAAAAGGATTGGGAAAAAATGGACCCCTGTGGGACGATCGTTTTATTTGAAATTATATTTTCTTTTTTAATAACCATTTAGTTTAGTAACTTATTGTCACTGTGTGTGGTAGTACCTATGTGTTTATATTATGGAATTATGTTAGTAGAGAAATGATAATTTCTTATCAAAGGCCTCGTAATTTTTACCATTTATTTAATGCTTTATATGACAGTACCTATATAGTTTGCGCTAAAGGGGCACCATTATTAGGTTAGGTTAGATTCTACCCATGTGTTTCTAAAAATAATAATAAAACAATATATTATCAATTTGTAGGTGCAACTGGACTTCTACGGTTTCGTGGCTTGGTCTCTGGTGCAGCGCTTCACTCTGCCGCTTTGCATTTTCCATCGTTTCCACTCGGCGGTGACCCTCGCCGAGATATGGAAGACCAGCTACAAAGCGCGACTCGAGTGAGCCAATCGCGGTCACAGGGATTTAAAAACCGTTGTCCAATCATCACTGACAATGTCCTAGTTTGAACTAGGAACGATGCTACCGATTTCGTCCTTGTCCGGGACAGCAATTTGTGTAGTTAGATGGAATAAATTCGCTGCTATAATAGTGTCAAAATAATTTCGCAGTAACATAATGTATCGTATACTAGATGAAGTGCGACGAATTTAGGTAACGGTCGATTTTACGACGTACAAGTCCTGAAATTGCTCTCCTCGAATGAATCGTATGGTAGTGGACTCGCACACCTCACCTGGATCTTATTTGCAATCGACTTCTTATTTATCATGTTCTACTGTTGTTTCATATATTTTTATTTTTCACATTCCATATACTTTACAGTTTCGTTATAAAAATAAGTTTCTTGGAAGACTGACTGTGGAGACTTTAACGTGACCAAACGTACATATTCTTCAACATATTTTTCTTTTTTGAGATACGTAAACACTATTTGCTCAGTTTTCGGATTTTTTATACTTGTGGTTTTTATAAAAGCATTTCCTTAAGATGATTTTATTAAGAAAAGGTCGATCGAAAAACGATAATAGAAGTAATTCCCAGTTGTGAAGAGTTCCCTCCTTTGTTAGAAATAATTTGTGTGCCATGGTTTTAGGATTAAGGCTCAATTCGACAATATTTTACATTTCTTTAAATTCAAAAGGGAATACGTTGCAACTCAAAAATTATACTGGGACAAAGGGAACATTTATTTACAAAAGTTGTCTTATACCTGAACTTTTATGATTGTGTGATTATCACGTAGGTACATATTAATGAATAAACCATTCTACCGCTACAAGACAGGTCGCCTTTCCGAGATTTTTGATCGTCGTAACATATTTTAAGAGTTTAATAATAATTGCTATATTAAAGTTTCAGAAAATTTATTAGCCAACATAATTGAGTAAGCGAGTAGAATTATTATTATATTGGAAGTTTAACATAAAATTTCGGAATATTTATAATCGTAAAACGTAGATAACGTGTCGAAATAATCTGAATAATGTACTTAAATTTAGAGGAACACGAGTGTATTGTGCTATTTCGTCTGCAGTAAACTGCTTAGTACAGGCCATTTTGGTATATGGTTTAGAACATTTTTATTGCAAAGGGGCCATAATGCAAATATTTTTAATCTCCACCATTGCACATTTTAAATAGCGCTGTTAGAGTACCAATGTAGGACATACAAAAGTAACAAACAGATTCCGATATATGTAGTTTTGACAACAGTAGACACGAGCCCAGAAACTTATTCTTAGAAAAAGATAGCTCTTGAATTCAGTAAAGAAAAAGTAATTTTTGGACCGTCTGAAGCTAGATCATCTTAGCACAAACGTTATACGTGAAATATTAAATTTCCCTCTACAAATATTTTCTTAAGTGCAATCTATTTTTCTAAGCTGTGGTGTTTATTAACTGGCGTGTCATTACACGTGATATCATTTTGATGTTATGGATTTTGTATAAATAGATCTTATATTCAATTATTTATGATATATGATTAATTTTGTAATATAACATGTAAGGTAAAGTTGTAACTTAGTTGCTCTAGGATCAGAGAGCGATGTGTGCTTAAAATGTGCGATCATGAGTGAATGTAGTTAGATTTTGACTGGTTTAATATTTTAATGTTGAATAAAATGCGTAATTTATTATATTATTAGCAGTACGTAATAATTGTGTAATAACGACCTGAAAGCCAAGCGGAACAATTCTACGAGGCTGACGTTGTCACATCTCGAAGACGTTCATCGTTAAAGCACCGACCAGTGCGCCTAGCTTCACTCATCACTGCCGATAAGTTATAACAACAGTAATAAAGTTAATAAATAGTAAGTCCTTTGATAAACCTATACTATTTCTACGTATTATCAACATGTTCAATTTTGTAGGTGATATTTACAGTGTACAAATGTTTGGAACAAACGTACGTATTACCGATATTTCTAACTATAGGTTTAACGTTATTATCATACTATTTGGATATACTCAATCAGCGTTGATAGATACCAAAAATTAAAATTTGGAAATTCTACTTTAAAGTGGTATATAATTAATATTAAATGTCTATTTGAATAAATCAAAGTAATATATGTGATTGTTAGTTTCATTTATATATTCCTTCCTTTGGCCTTGTAGGCACCTTTACCTACACATTTTTTTATGAATTTTATTAATAGAAAAAAAAAATGTATTTCTCTATAAACGTATTTGTAGGGTAGGGTAGGGTAGTATTGTAGGGTACGTACGTAGGGTAGACTGGGTACAGTTGTAACAATTTAACTTGTATTATTGTGATCGCTTGTTTTATGGCCATTATGGAAATAAACTGCGACATAGTCGACATCTGTTTTGAAATGTTTATTAGAATTAGACGTCCACGAATTAAATAGTTAGCAGATAGTAGTAGTTTTGAAAAGGGAATCCCACTGTTGCAACTTACCGCATTACCATACCCGCCCGCATACCAGGAGCGGTTCTAACAGTAATGGGGGTCGGTCGTAACACAAATAACACACAGTACCTACATGCATTACAATCACTTTTATTACAGGTTTATCACAGAAAAGTACCTTTTATTGATTCAAGGCTAATATGGCTCCATTTTCTTAACATTTTGTGCAGTCATATATATCTAAATACTCTATAAAATCCACATATTCAAATCTACAATTTAATACTTGTTATCCTAAATTAGCATAAATAAGAACAACATCAAAGAAAACACTTTTAAATGACAAAAGTTACGTTTCGTAATCACAAAATCCATAGCTGGGCATAAGACCGTTAATCCGTTAATCGTTAAATAACGAAGTTAACTTTTCGTGTAACGGATTAACTTTTAAGTTAATTTTTAAAAATGTTAACGGACTGTTTAACTTCCGTTAACTTTCTATGAGTCCGTTAATCGTTAAAGTTCGCCGCGAAAACATGTTCTTACTTGTTCGGTCGTGTGCGCGTAGGCGGTAGTTAGTTAATAGGCGTAGTTCAAGCGGTGGTGGCGGAAGTAGCAATGGAGAAGAAGATGATGATTTTTTTATTTCTGTCACGCAATCTAAAGAGAAGACTAGCGGACACCGATCTTTAAAAAATAAAGCCCAAGGTCTAGTGAAAATTTGGGTGGACATGAAATCAAAAGACTCATTCAACGATGCGGCATTTTAACGGAGAAAAATGCCGGAGAACAGATTTTAATAAATCTATTTATTAAATATAATACCGCTATATCTTCCAGTGCTGCAGTTGAGCGACTTTTTTTCCATTCATTTTGCAGTTGAGGTATTTTGACTCCAAAATGATCATCGCTGTCCGATGAAAATTTCAATATGTTAATGTTCATGAATGGAAATATGCATCTTATGTCAGACAGTGATGAATAATGAATGTTACGGGTTTTTATTTTCAGCAAGATTGTCAAGTTTGATCACCCTTATAATAATTATTATCCCATTCAGTATTTACTCAACCTGAATATTATGTCAGATACCATTATGCTTCGCTATCTGACTTGAGATTCATATTTCTCTTGTTGGTTTTAATAAATAAATAAATAATAAACAAGCAAAGATTTATATCCTGTTTTTTTTTCTGTATCTTTTATGTGATCCATGTCCTACCTAAACATCTCATTTCACATATAGGTACAACAACATAAGTTGTAATATTACTATTAACGAGTTAACGATTAACTTTAACTTCCGTTAAATCATCCGTAAAATAACGCTTTAACGATTAACGAAGTTAACTTTTTTATTAACGGACTAACGATTAACGAAGTTAACTATTTGATTAACGATACCCAGCTATGACAAAATCCTAATAAAGATACCATAAATTATGTTATCATAATAATAAAGGGTGTTTTTTTAGAGGTATAGAACTTTAAGTTGGCAACACTGTTTTAACTGGCGGCCATTTTGTCAGCTGTCAAGTGATTTGTGTTTAGTTTGGTTTGGCATTTCAACATGAATAGACTGATGCCTGAACAACGCTTCCAAATTGTGCAAATTTATTTTGAAAATAATGGTTCTGTTCGAAATACGTATCGCGCACTACGTCCATTTTACGGTCAACATAATCGTCCATCAGAGCAATTAATTCGACTAACTATGGACCGTTTTCGCACCACGTTTACTCTAAATGATAATACGCATCTACAGAGACGTCGTACAGTGCGTACAGAAGAAGCCATTGCTGCTGTAGAGCGTAGCGTAGAGGAAGACCGGAATCAGTCTATCCGCCACCGTGCACAGGAATTGGATATGTGTCCATCCACTTTATGGAAGATTTTGCGGAAAGATCTTGGTTTGCGTGATTACAAAATCCAACTCGTGCAAGAATTGAAGCCACGCGATCACCTAACAAGGCGTAGATTCGGTGAATGGGCCCAAAACAAGATTGCCGTTGATCCCGATTTTCATAAGAGAATTTTGTTTAGCGATGACGCTCACTTTTGGTTGAATGGCTACGTCAATAAACAAAACTGCCGTATTTGGAGTGAAGATAATCCTCAAGTGTATGTTGAGACACCGTTACATCCAGAAAAACTGACTGTTTGGTGTGCTTTATGGGCTGGTGGAATCATTGGTCCGTACTTCTTTAAAAACGATGCTGGCCAGAACGTTATAGTCAATGGTGACCGCTATAGAGCCATGATTACTGACTTTTTCGTTCCTCAATTGAACAACCACGATGTGCAGGAGCTGTGGTTTCAACAAGACGGCGCAACATGTCACACAGCTCGTTTCACAATTGATTTACTGAAGGAAACGTTTGGTAACCGCATAATTTCACGTTCCGGACCCGTGAATTGGCCTCCAAGATCGTGCGATTTAACGCCGCTAGACTATTTTCTGTGGGGATATGTGAAGTCGCTAGTCTACGCCGATAAGCCCGAAACGATCGACCACTTGGAGGACAACATTTGCCGCGTTATTGCCGATATACGGCCACAAACGTTGGAAAAAGTTATTGAAAATTGGACCTCCAGATTGGATTACGTCCGAGCCAGCCGTGGCGGTCATATGCCAGAAATCATATTTAAATTATAATGCCAAAAGATTATCTTTTGAATAAAGTCAATTTCATGTCAATTTTAAAAATTCACCTTGTTTTATTCCATTTCAATGTTCTATACCTCTAAAAAAAACACCCTTTAAATAGAGCGTTAGGTATTGCTCAACTGACCAAAAAAACGAATACTATTAAAGCAATTGAGCACTTCTACTCAAAAACAATTAAAATTTAAATAAAAAGCTTTAACAAAATTAAATGGCAATAAGTATAATAATTTAGTCAGATATAATTTACAAATGTAATATCGACCACCATCTGTGCACTCTAAATGAGACTAGAGTCGACAGTTCCCACAGGGATGTTAGATAGTGGCCCCATAAACCTGGTACAGATGTCGCTAAAAGCTGGTATTTGAAAACAAAAGTTGGTATAAGTGTGCTCCGTTTGAAACAATCATAATTTTATTCAGGGTTGCCAACTCCTTACCAGGGTGTTACTCCTTACCGACTGACATCCTAAAAAGTGTCTTGAAATCCCCATCAACATTTTTGATGAGAAAGAGTCATGCACTAAATGTGCTTTAGGTTAAAATTTTGTGCTAGACACATGAAAATAGTGCTAAATCTACCACCGAAAGTGCTAAGTAAATCTAAATAGCATTTTTTTCTTTTGATTGAATAAAAGCAAGATTTATAGGCTTTTATCACGGAAAAACTTTAAAATAAAATTATGAAATGATTAATTAAAAAATATCATATATTTATCGTCAATGTCAACATTGCACTCATTGGAAAATTTCTCTTAAGATAGAAAAAAGAAATTTTAATGCATGATGGATGTTATAAGTTGGTAATATTGCGTACCACCACAAGTTTTAGTTGGTACATGGCACAAGGCCCTGAAAAATGGTATGTGTACCGGGAAATCGGTACGTCTAACATCCCTGCTGATTCGTGTCCAGTCGTGTGATGCACATCTTTACCCCTTGGACCTATAACCGCACCGCTAATATTATAGTTTCGCGAAGTTCTTTTCTGAATAAATACTCTATGGTTGTGTTGTTACAATCGTACCCGATTACAACCGTCCCCGATTACAACCTGGAGTAGAAAATAAACTATCATTAAATTTAATTTTTGGTCTTATAAATCAGGTAATTTTTTAGACTTCTAGCCAAGTTGAGTTTTTGTTTGATTTGTTATAAAAATTGAGTATTTGTGCATTTTGTGGTCTAATAGTGATAGTTTATTAAACTTCAAAGTGTTTTTTGGGCGTAATGTTTGTGAAAATCAATTAAAAACAAAGGACTGCGTTCTTCGTGTGCTTTCAAGGAGTCCTTTTCTGACCTCAGTAAACCTACTATCACTTTACTGAGTGACTGCTGACCTCCTGACTTACTTCGACGGGACTGGACATTGACAGACTTTAAAATTATTTTAGTTTAAAATTGACGAAGAAAACTTGATACTGGCAGAATGTGCAAATTGCACCATTGCCATAGATGAAAAAAAAAACATTACACATCCCTGGCACTTTATAGATATTAGAGTAAATTTTAGTATCAATACAAAACCGACCAGGACATTGTGTGTGTCAACGAACTTTAAAGTTCGGATTATTATTTATTGTTAGAATAATAAACATCTGTGGCGCATGTATTATGTTATTCTATCTGGATATTTTCAGATTCCCCATCCGACATCGTATTAATATATCGAATAGGTGAAGATTTCGGTAATGCTTTCGGTAAAGAACTTACGGTAACAGCGATGCGTGCAAAACAAGTGAAACGCCACGACAAGATTTTTTTTTAAAAGTAAAAACTTTTTTCCGTTGTCATAATCAAATGACATCAGTCAGTGTCAAGTCAAAATTTATCAAAAAGTTATTTCATGTTTTTCCCGTGGGTTTTTCAATAACTTATTCATCCATCCATCCGACCGATTCAATCGTATTGTCGTGTCGGTATCATCTTTGCGGCTTTACATTCCTAATTTGTTGTTGGTTATTAAACATACTGAGACTACAGTTTAAAGAAATAGGCACAGATTTTGTTGCGACAGACTTGAAATTGTGAAGAAATTGTTTCTATGGTAATAGGAATCTAATTCCTAATAGGAGTATTTCGATCGAATTATCTATTAACTTAGTTTGAAAATGTCTTTTTCTATGGTTCTTAATTGTACAATACTGTTATTGTTTTTAAACTGTGCGAGAACTACCGAGTGCATAAACGAGAATGGTTTAAAAGAGACTAGTGATGTTAACAAAAGATTTTCCTATTGGCCGTCGGTGCATAATGCGGCTAAATTGATGAGTTTGCGAAGACGCGAGGTTCAGCAAGGAGGTGCGAGCGAAGGCGGCATCGTAAAGGAAGGGAATCCGCTTACGCCGTTGATTCATTCCATTCAGTCAGTATCTCCTTCAGAGCAGTCAGATCCGCCACTACCAGCCCAGCCTCCAAAGTCTCTCGAACCAAAATCACCTGTAGATACACAGCCAGGCAGTGCTAAGGAGCCCATGAGCAATGCCAAACCTGACACTGCAAAAGGTAATATATTATAATGGTATAATAATATCACCCTCAGTTTAACAAAGCCGTAAGTCATGTCGAAATTTAGATTTTAATAGTATTTAAAAGAGCATTTTAAACTACACAATTTCAATTTTTTTCATAATTTTATTACCATATTAACAAAATTATAGCCAATAATTTGTTTCTTTTTCAAAAAGATTTTTAAAAAAAAATAAGATGTTCATTAAAATAATAAGCATAGAAATATCACATTACAGAAAGTAATAATGAGTAGTATTTATTATTTTAATGATATATAACTTTTGACATTTACTCTACTAAAACATTATTACTCTTGTCTTATGGCTTTATTCCACTGAGGGTGTGATATTCCACTTCCACTGTTATATTGTAAATTATCATCTTGCAAATTTTCCTGTATGACTAATTCACAAATTATGTTTCCTAACCTTTTTATTTGTATATATTTCCATTAGCGGAGAATATGTTTTTATTATCTTATCTAGATTTATCCCGATTATATTAAAGGTGAATTCAACTTAGCAAAAATTCTAAATTTTCAATGAATACTACTATTTTACCTGCATTGCTATCTTAGACAACTTTTCAAATCCACACACTTGCTATGTGAAGTAATAGAATGTGAACAAATGTCTCATTCAAATATTCCATTTAATTGAATAGACCATCATTACAATTCAGTCGCTCAGTGCAATAGTGGTATAACCCTCATTTTTCTTATTTATTTTGTCATTAATGTAAATGAAGGACTGATGAAAATATTGTAACTAAAATTTTACTACTAATATGAATCTAATTTTTAATGAAAGAAAAGTTCATTTTACCATATCTATAAACAATAGTTTATGAACTATAAACATTTAAGTGCCATAGTTTAAATACAGTTAAGTGCCATAGTTGAAGTTGAGCAATAAAAATATTATAGATATGATCATCAATCATCATACTTAATTAAGTATGATGATTTTTAATAACATAATGATATATGATATAAGTAATAAATAAATAAATAAATAATATATAAAGATATAATAAATATAAGTAATATTTGCATACATGTAACATTGTGCCACTAGACAATCATGTCATTTGTATTTCAAGATTCAAGGTCAGTAGGTGTGTAACCTTGTAGATTATATAAATTGAGTTTTTATTAATGGACCGAAATACAAGGTCTAAGGGGATTCACTAGTGTAAGCCATAATGAGAATCACTTAGTTTAGTTAGTTGATGTATTGAGAACATGCTTTTTTCTGTAAAAAGTTTATTTGTTTATTAATTTTATTCAGAGGCTAAGTTTTCGCCTTTTTATTTAAATAATGCAAAACTACATAATTCCAATTTCCTACCTTAATGAGACTACTATTTACGATATTTCAAACTATAACTAATATTTCAACACCTATTCTATTGTATATAATGTATCTGATACTGTGGGTTGTCATAAAAGGTGGCTAAGGGGTAATAAAGCTACCACAAGCCTTGAGGAACCACAATACCTCCAAGGAATGGACTGGCCAAATCGCTTGGATAGTGTGTTAAGGCTATACATCCTCCATACTAGTGGTGTCTTTAACCATTATATCGTTTTTTTAACTTTTCTCATATTCTGAATGAAAGCTTTGGTATCTATTTAAAATCTATTTGATTTTTACAGTGATTGACGACATTTTTATAATAAAAATAATTATTATAAAAAATAATTATAATGTAATTATTATATAATATATAATATAATTATTATATAAAGCTTATTATAAAAAATATAATAATAATGGCTTATTATATCATTATTACAATGTAAAAAATATTATTAATCATAAGATTAAATATGATTTATATTGTAGTTTCAGTGAATACATCTACTAATATAAATGAGACTGTGGTTCCATCCACCACAAACAGCAATAATACAAAAGCCAATGTAACTGCCTCAAGTAACACAGAAACAATCCAGTTGAATTTGAATAGGCCTGGAGTTGTAAAGAGAGGCCTCATTGTGTTTGGAGGATTTGCTCTGCTGGCAGTAGCATACTTCATATTCTACAGGTAATTTTATAATTTCTATGTAATAATATGCATGAATGTTAACATTATGAAATGACAACAAAATGACAACCGTAGAGTAGTTAAGTGGGCTTTAAAGAATTTGTGCGACATCAAAGCTTTACTACCATTTCATTACAAATATAGTGATCAATCAATGGAATGGATTACCTAAGGAAGTTATATCATTTGAGAACAATAAATCAATTTAAAAATAGACTACCAATATCTTAAAGCACAAAAACAGATATAGATTTCATCACATCAAGCGTAAGCTGTTTTTTTCTCTTTTTTTTATGGTCGAAGGCGGCAGACGAGCATACAGTCCACATGATGGTAAGTGGATACCGTCGCCCATAGACGTCCGCGATACATGCCAACATTAGTCCAAAATGACAAATCTTAGCAGGACCCCGAATGCACTGCCTACCTTTAGAGATATAGGAATGTATTTGGAGAAAGGGTTGGGATTGGGCTCTGGCACATCTCACTCACTACCGAAACACGTACATACATTAGGTAAATAAGATAAAGTGGGAAAAGCAGTACACTTCAAGGTAGTCTTCAAGGGGTAACGTGGCTAGTCGAACGCACCTAGCCGGCCGTTGGATTGCAGCGTGAACTCTTCCCCTCTCAGAATATAGAATATGCTTGTCTATTATATAATAATAATTATGTATGTCCAAAGCTTTCATATTCGTGTTTTATATTTTGCGACTTAACTAATAATACATACTTGAAAAAACAACTAGTTTTTTTCTTAAATGTCATGTAAAGGGTCGTTGTCACTAAGGACTTTACAACTTTGGTAAAGATTTTCTTTAAACTTCTATGTTTCTAGATTTTGATTATATAGAAATAGTTTATTTATATATATATATATTTTATTTATCATTTAGTGCACAAATAAACATTGTACCAAATGTCAACTTAATGCTTAGTGGCATTGTCTGCCTGCATCATTAAAAATGACTACTAACAATACATATAATACAATACACATATAATACCTAGGTACACTAATACATAAATATTGATAAAAATATATACTTATATACCTACATATATGCCCATACAAATACATACAACAATAAATAGTTTATATAAAATATATAGAAACATTGGATTTTTAAGGTATAAGCAGTAGAAAAAAAGATTTCACTAATGTCTTAATATCTGGGAAACTAGAGCCGACAATAA
This sequence comes from Sesia bembeciformis, assembly GCA_943735995.1. Lineage (NCBI taxonomy): Eukaryota > Metazoa > Arthropoda > Insecta > Lepidoptera > Sesiidae > Sesia > Sesia bembeciformis. The sequence continues at coordinate 6,637,494 of OX031029.1, read as the reverse complement.
GATAAGATCCTCTTTCTTAGACAATGTCTCAAATATTGTTCACACATTGTGATTATGTTTTCTTTTGATTTCTACTTTTAAATCACATTTTAAATTAGCAGTGCTCACGGCTTTGTTTGCGGGTTTGAGGATAATTCCTTCGGAAACTTTATAGTGGATTTGCATTAAAGGTATCCTATATAAGTTGATTATATAGGATATGCCAATTAATAAGTTATACTTAGCTATGCCAAGTTTCATTAAAATCTGTTCAGTGGTTTTTGCGTGATGTGTGTTCAGACAGACAAAAATGTTACTGCCACACAATACAATCTGTGTGTTTTGTTGTCATTTTGTTTTTTTTTGGTTGTTTACAAATTAAAAATAAAAACTAGTTTTGGAAGTGATCCCATGTTTTGGATGTGATTCTGATTATACGTACGTTGGTTAACGTAAAATAAAGAATTATTTTATCTTTAGATCTCTAGATCTTTAGATTTATTTTGGTTCTTCCTTGACTTTCATTTAAATCATTGATTAAAATAAAAAAATCACTTGATTTAATCAAATTGATTTAAATTACTCATCCCTGCATCCAGTGGTGTTTGCGTGCTACGCGATCAAACAGACAGACAAGAATTCTAATAATTGTTGTTTTGGGCTTTGTATCATAAGAACTTTATAATACAGTACTTGTACTATTAGTTACTCTATGACTGCAGTGAATTTTTCAAAAAATATTTCCAGTGCACACACGGCTACGGTTTTATTCTTATACTCGTATATCTAAGTATATATATGTATAGTGTATAAAATATGCTTACCTATCGGGGGAAAAATTACTGGCTGGTCAAGAATTTAGCAGTACATTCGTAAGGTAAAGTGACCTGATGTTATTTTGAACATACTAAATCCAGTGTTATAAATTCTAAGTACAGTGATAGATAAGATTACAACTTCCTTCAACACATTGTATTATCTTATATGTATATCCACATCGACCATCTACATATATAATAAAATCGCAACAAAGCCGTGTCTGTATATTTAATATTTTTTTAAAAAGTCTCGCAGTTTAAATAAAGTACTGGTGATATAGAGTACGAAACAACAATTTTTGTCTATCTGTCTGAAATCGCATCATGCAAAAACCACTGGACGGATTTTTATGCAACTTAGCACAGTTACAACTTAAGTGTTGGGTTAACATTTAGGGTACTATCTAGATCAATTATAAAGTTCCCACGGGAATCAAGTTAACCACACATACTCTAACATCTAGGCACACGAAGCTGCAGCCACTGCTAGTATTAAAATAAGGAAGCAGTCGCTCCAAAATGTTGAAATAAAAATATTGATAAGGGTTTTTATAACATTTTCCAGGAAAAAGAACAGCAAAAACGATTCAAAGAACACTAGTGCGACAGATGCGAACCAATTCCGATATGGTGTTTTACATTCAGACGACAGGAGAGACAATTTGGAACTCTCCCAAATCCCACTTACCATGGACTCTGACGATGAAGAAGACGAAGATTTAGAGATATTTGATTTAGAACAAAAGAAGAAATCACTCTCATACGTCAACTTACAAACAAATGATGAAGATATAGTGTTTGATACACAAAACAGAGAGAGTGATAGAGACAATCTCTTGTTAGACATAGAGGATAGAGCGTCAGATACCTTGATCAATTGGAGTGCTAACGGTAATAAGTCTATATTATAATTACCACTTGAGTGACTATTATTGCTGGCCTGATAGGGTAGTTGACTATATTTAAAATTAAGTACTTAGATCATTTGAACACCGCTATTTGACTTTTTTACGTACCTACTTACAGGTTTTTTTCCTAACTAGCGACTTTTGTAAGTGGACACTCAATATATTGTATGGCTGGAGAAGAAAACAAACTCGTATTAAAAAGAATTTTTCCAATTCATTATGAAATCAAAAAGATAAATTAATGAACTTGCGAATATTTAAGGGAGCTATTATCTCTGTTATTCACGCGTGGCATATAATGGCACTATTGTGTTAGTGATATCATTAAGGCAGTAGCATGGGCTTGTACTAACAAACTTCTAATCCTTTTTTCAAGGTATTTTTGATTTTCATTTCACAAATTTATTTTAATTAATTTTTGAAATAGTCAAAAACCCTATTGGCAATTACTTACAGAATCTTGTATTTTACTAGATGGACTACTTAATTACATACATTCATTGTACTGTGATGTAGCCTGATTCCTGCCACTAATGGCAATTTGTGCAGTAATTGTTTAGACTCCTGCTTGTCCATTTTAAAATTCTCTTAAAATAAATACATAGTCATAACGTACACAGTATAAAAGTATTAGTATAAAATACAAAAGTAGTTTATAAGCGTTTGCACGATTACAAGCTTATTGCATTCATAAATTAGATATACGGTGAACGGTGGTTTTAAAGTTCATATTCGTTGCTCAAATGAATGAATAAGTATGTACTACGTTATTTTAGCGGTTGGCACTACCTGACCGCTAATTGAATAAGTGCATAATGAGTTGCAAAGCAGTTTGTATTTGTGCGGATGCTCGATTGACCAATACTGTATATTGGGGATGGCATGATTAAAACGATGTCTTGCATTATGTTTTAAAGACTGTTTAAAACACAATTGTAATTAAACATGTTCTAAATTAAAATGATTTGTACAATCGGATTTTATAAGGGCTAAGATTTCTAGATTTCCATAGGTAAATTCCTTAAAACTGTTTATGTTTCTCTAGTTACAAAAACTATTTGCCTGACTTACAAGTAATACAATTCAGAATATAAGGGAATTACTTATTTCTTGGCCTTAGTGTTGTTTTAAACATTTAAGAACTAGTGTTCAAAATCACAAAAAAAAAATGTTTTTTTAATTAATTACGTGTCTACAATAACTTATACAATTGGCCTTACGAGTAAAAAAAATGTTTCTTTTTCCATCTCCGGATCTACATGGCAGGCCTGTAAGATCTGGAAGAATGGCCTAGAGATAAAATAAGACACTGTACGGGACGGGCTACATCACAAAACTCTCATCTGAGAAATGGAAAAATATATTTTTTATTATTATTCTCTAGAATGTTATTTTTTTAACTTTACGTAAGATCTATGTATTTATGTAGTTTTTATTGTGGACACGCGAACCGTCTTAAAAATGATCAATAGTGATGTGAGTATTGAATTGTAATATTTAAGTTGGGTTCTAAACCATTATAATCGCTTATTGTCAATCTGAATATGGATGCATCCCTTTCTATTTTCGTAATACAAGATGAGAGGCAGCATTTGGATTGTCAAAGAACGGTTTTCACACGTTTTGGAATGTGATTTTCATTCTTTAATGTTAGATAGGACGTGTCATCTAGCTAAAGCGCGCGCCCCCACCAGAAAGAGTTTCGATCATTGATATGAGATCAGCAAAGAGCGGACGCTCAAGAGATTTGTATGAAATCGTCGATCAAGTCCACTTCCACTACTGACCACTGGTCTAGTAGTGGTCGGTAGTGGTGACTTCGTGTCAGTGACCAAAATTGTTCCTGCTCGGGACGCGCGCTACAGCAGTGTACTTTGGTATGAAATACTGTAAATCTATGATTGTTTATCACCTACTTAATTATAATTAAACTATACCAGTGACCAAAAAAATCTCAGATTTCAGTAGAATTTTGTAAAGAGTAACAGAAGCATGAAGTGACAGTATTAATAACATGGCAAACATGATTTCTGTTACAAGATAACAAATGTGAAAGAAATAATAAGTAATCTTTGTTTTTTAACTTACATAAGTACAGTCTTTATTCATTTAAAAAATGATAAACTTGTTTATGATAGACTCATGGTATGGTATATTAAATTATTACATGATTCAAAAAATTAAAATTAAAAAAGGCAGATTGAGACTTTGACATATAAAGTATGTAGGACCCATCGACTTAGTGCTATTGTTCATACCTATTTTCAATATTTCGCTGTATCTCAAGGTTATTTAAATATAAATGCAATTCGTTGGGAGACCTAAAGATCTTTCCAAGAAGGCATTATGAGGGATTCATAAATAGATATAGCATTATTTGTACGCATTCCAATGCTGTGTTTTATCTCAATGAGTGACTAGCTTGCACGATAAATGTTTCATGTAAATCAAACATTGCGTCTGTTTATTATCTCCTCATATTATGGTACCTATTTGGGCCAACCAAATGGCCTCACACGACTCACATGTTATCAAGAGTACGTAAACAATGAAAAGATGTTTATAAATTGTATCTCTTTGTTGATCTGCAAGCAGTTACATCAACAGATTGCCATATAATTGAAACTGTTTATTGTGTGATAAGTTTGATAATTTCTCTAATTGTGTAATTTTTCCTCAAGGTCGAGTTGAAATTGGCGAGTTCTTTTGATACAATACATTTACTATATAGATAGATTTTGAATAAACAACAAACTGAACACCCAGCGTAAGAATGTATGAGTGTCTAAAAAGTTTGCTATGGGTCGTAATGGCAGCAACCTGCATGTGTGTGCGTCGCGTGTACTGACACATTGAAAGGCGACGTTACGTTATTACTATTCTCAAGTCTGTGAGCATTTATAGTATTTTTTGTATGCATGTCTGTGTAAATGGGAAACATTCGCAAGTAGACGAATGATTCGCTATTTTTTTTACAAATGTACAATAAAGTTGTTACGATGTTTCAGCTTTTTGACAAATGGTTATTTCATTAATTGAGAATCTACAAACAATATTTCTTAATAATTGATTAATTGATCTTGCAAAGTTCATTTATGATGAAGATGTAAACAGGATATTAATAGTACATTATTACTTTTTGTAATTACGATACACGTGGTGTTATTATGAAAAATAATTCGATAAACAACTCGTTCTATTGAAGTTAATATTCGTTACAATTGTTAACGTAATAGAGTCGAGATTCGCTCGAAAAGTCAGGTTGAATTCAAAGTGACAAGCAAATTGAGTTCATTAACACTATAGATAAATATTTCGTTTTTGTATGATGTAAATTTAAGTATCGTTTAAATTGTTACAGACGCTTCTGTACTTAGATACTAGTTCTATGGGAGAGCCTCGAATCTATAACATGCTCTATGGTTTAACACCAATGAAACACTTGTTATTAGGAATAATACTATAGGTATAATTGAATGATTAACTGTAGCTACAGTTCATAATTGTAATGACAAAGAAATTCTCAATAGGGCTAACAGTGAAGCCAATCTCATGCCCGAAATATATATAATCCATAGAATAAAATATGTATAACGGCAACGATCAGGAATCATCACTAGGATGCCCCTAGCCCACGTCACTTCTAATCATCACAACTGCTAAACGTCCTACAAATGTGACAGATTGCCACTCCCAACAGAAATACGATGATTTATATCGCTTCAGAAATCTGTTATGCAGGCAACCGATGTTCGTAGTGATGAACTGATGTACGAATGAGTTTAGTTTTAAATAGTTTTTGTAAACAATAATCCCTAGTTCAGTCAGCTAGTTCACATTCGTGTAATGTTAGTGGTACCGCGCGGTTAAATGTCGACAATTCACACAAATCTGTTGTCGGTAGAGCTTAGTACCAACATGGAAGTTCCATAAACCACTTCATTTTTTTTCCCTCATCGTTAAAAAAATCGGTGTCGGTCTCGCTTTGCGCTTAATTCAAATACATCCTCGAGGAAACTGTATGTAAGACTGAATGCACTAAAGAAAAAATGCACACGTGCGCGTACCGCGCGGTTCATTTGAACTGCGCGGCTAAGTGTGAATATGCGTTTTCAGCTGCGTAATGTGAACTATTCTAAAAGTATCGGATTGGACTTTGCATAACAAACTCCAATCAGAAAGAATTCAAAGTTAATAAATACAAACAATAACCATAAAGAAAGAAAAGAAAACCAGCAGTGGTCGGGGCTCGTGACTTGTCTTTATGCATTTTAAAGTTACAAATAATATTGAAATCCATCTTTCCGGTTGGCGTCTGCCATCGGGATATTTTCTGAATATGAGTGATAAAGAAGTGAATGTGAATGTGCCATTACTTCCAAAGTTATTGAATAATTTCAAGTATATTTTTTTTTGATAAATGTGAAAAAAATAACTATGCATTTATATCGGCACTGTAATGATTTGTAATTGGTTGTGTGTTTGAGAACTTATTTTTGTGTAATAATTGCTTCTAAAGAAGTGTATTATGACTATCTTACATAGATCTTAATTTTATGTTATTAATATATAAGTAAATAGACATTAAGAAGCTAAGGGATTCTATAAAAAATCTTAAAGGGCGATGTTTTAGAAAGATACGTAATTGTTTGGTTTAGTTTTCTATATGAAAGCATATGAATAATATACCGAAGCGTTTACACGTATTTAAATACAATGTGTAAAAATACATTCCTGAGGCCTAAATGTAATTCGGTACATGATTCTAAATGTACACGATTCGGTCCCCGTTACGAGCGTATTTCGTGCAAAAAACCCTTCAAAAGTAGTTTGGTATAGTCACGTGCAGTCATTTTTGAAAAATGCGTCCATCGATGAAATACGCAAATAAATCAACGGGGGACATGTCTACAAACATTAAATGTCACGTGACAAAATCCGACGTTACCGAGATATTCATTAGTTATCTTTTAACGTGACACCAGCATATTATCCTTTTATTTGGCCCGAAGTTGTGGCCCACTATTGGACTCTATTATATGCTGACTCTAACATTTTTTTATATATACAAGTATATATCTCCCCTATCGATTTATATGCGTTTCATCAATGAAACAGCAGTTTTCATAAATAGTGTCTTCGAACCTCTTTCAGACAATTTTTAAATCAGGTTTTATTTAAAGGCACATCCCGAGACAGCCCATTCGTCTTCGGGACCCGTTTATTTGCACCTCGCATACGTTGATTTCAGAAATAGCTACTGATTCCATATCAACAATTAGCTATCTTTTGACTAACATCGCCACGAATAGTGAGACAATTCTAAAGACCTTGATATGGCCTAAAACTGACCCCGTACCCAGACATATGTAAATATGAATAGTTAAGTTTAGGAGGACATTTACATCAGACTATGTATACTTTCAACAACATTCGGGATGTCATCACATCAGTGATATATTCGTTAAAAGTGTACATAGACATATGTAGAAATTCAAACTGTCTGGGAGTCGCATAAATCTTAAATGTTTATAAATATGTAAGAATCTAACAAATGCTTAGTAATTCTATAGAATTAAAAAGCCGGTTTATACGTACTATGTTGATAAGTATTTAACTATATTTTAAAATAAAAATCAGTCTATCAAAGTACTTAGAGCTTAGCAACACTTAGCTTAGCTTAACTACTTAGCAAGAAAGTATTACTACTTAAAGTTAGATTTATTTTTAACTTAAAAATTATTTAAATACTTATGAACTTAATACGTTTAAACCGGCCTTGAATGCAATAGTGTACAATAATAAAGCTTAAGTGACCGTAATTACTAATAAATATTTCTAATTCTAATTTCTTTAGTACATCAACATATCAATAATCTTGATCTATTGAATACGAACTTGAAAAAGAACGTATCCTGCGACATGTGTCTATGTAACACTTAATTGTGCAATATTACTTTTTTTTATTATTTAGAAGTGCATATTTTACTCCTTACCATTGGAGATGGTGTTTGCCAATCCAGAAATGTTATTACAAACCTTTTTCCTTTAACAAATAACGCTACACTCAATAGCCCACACTAGAATTCCCGGTGTTGTGGGTCCAGAGACACGTACAAAGGCGAACACAACACTTGCAACACCCAGACCCGAATAAACACCCGTCTACAAATTTAAAACAAGTCACTGTTGTACAGTTCAGTGTTACCCACAAAATAAATTAAATATCTATGATTTCTGTATTATTATCACCGACTTCAAGCTTTGGACTGTGATAATAGAAGAGAGACTAAGTAAAATTTTATATTTTTCGGTATCATATTTTTTGCGTATTGTGTAATAAAAGTATTTGCTCTCTGTCTCCTTATTGTTACTTACCGACAGCATTGTAAAGCAAGGTTGTTTATAATTTAATAAAGATGTTTAATATTTTATTATAATTGTTTTAATTGTATATTTAGATGTAGTTAGTAGTACAACACATCAACAACAATAGATATTGTAAGAGTAAATACTTTCGGCTCATGACGGTTTTCAGCAAAATTTCTATTTAGCGGTTTCAATTGGTATCGGTTTATCGTTAATTGAGACTGTTTTAACACTTCCACCCCCACGCGTCGCTAGTGTCGCTTGCTGCCATTTTTAAGACTTGCAAGTTTTTTTTTCTTAATGTCTATAAGTAAATATCTGTAAAGGTCTATGGCATACAAGGGAAATCAAGAGAGAATTATATTCATACTGGCTGGAACAATTGATCGGGCTTTGGAAGGAAAGTACCTTAAATATTGATGATACTAAATTACTCAAAGGAAACTATTTAAAAAAATAAAAACTACGTTTTAGATTATCATAAAAAAAAAATACAGTTTATTATACCCATTTCTTACATTCTTAGTAAACTGGGTTTGCAATCTTTGCAGGAGAGAAGAGTAATTTTTGATCTCACTTTTTTATTCAAAATTATTAACAACTTTTTAGATTGCTCTTTCCTAACATCGCACATAAATTATAGAATAAGTGCTGCTGGCACGAGGAACTCTGATGTGTTTTATGTCCCCTATAGAAGAACTGACGTTAGCAAGAATGAAACTTTGATACGACTGATGCGCAAGGCTAACGCTCTTGGTGATACTGTTAATTTGTATGGTAACGATATTGTTGAATTTTCGCGCCAACTGAGAAGTTCTGATCTTGTGTTGCTTTGAGTTGTACTTTCTATTTTCCTTTCTTTAATCTGTTATGTAAAAAGGGTATATCCCGTATAAATAAATAAATAAATATTACTGTCTACAAAAAGCGTTTCTCACCCCGTTTGCGTCTTGCTAAAAAATCCTGTTTGTGACAGGGTTTTGTCTCGGAAAATAATTCTTGAAATGTTTGTAAAAATACTGTTACTGCAGTTTAAGACAATATCGTGATATAATACCGACCTTTGTGATTAATAAAAGGAAAAATATACATACTGCTTATAGGTAGTTTTAAGTATTAGTTCAAGGTAGTTTTAAGTAGTTTCAATGTCCTCATTACTGGTGTGTGAAAATAAAGATATTTTAAATCTTGTTCAACACCCCACATTCACAGAGTGCCCGCGTCTCTACATTTATGTTTCAGTTTCTATATACCTACTAGTTTTAGTTCAGGAAATAAAAAAGTAACAAGTATGTATTTTCTGATTAAAATGAGAGTTAGCCGCCAAGACTTCTAAATCTGTGCGTATTTTGTACCAGCATTCGTTTGCCAGATTACCAATGTTTCGCTTGTAATGTCTACTGTACTAAAAAGGAAATCCCAAAATTTCCAACATTTCCGAAACAAAGGGGAGCTGCGATTGCGATAGCACGTGTATTGGAAGACAGGAGTCGTGTTATCGTACGTTTTATTTTAGTCTCGTACGTTTCGGAGCACGTAGTCGCTGTCTGGGTTTCTACTGGTAAGATATTGAGATAAACGAACCGACACATTTTGTTTGCAGACGGTACCAGTTTACTGCGTGCTGTAGTGGTAGCTATAGTAGTCTGGATTTGATCAAATTATTAAGAGTATGTTTGTGTCTTGTCTGTATTTGGTACCACTGGTAATCATCAAATGCCGGTTATTCTTTAATAGACTTCAAAAGTTTGGTTTTCAGTGTTATCTGTAAGTATCTAAAAGCACGATAAAAATCTATGCCATATTCATTACAGCATAACCCAAAGTGTAAACAAAAAAGGCAGTAGTTTTAAAACTTACACTACCATTTTCCTGGGGTTAAGTTACAAAACAAGCCAAAAAGTTACAAAAAGGAGCCTAAACAAGAACTAGACTCGGTCTAGGTTATAATTTAAATAAAACAAAGTGATTTCTATTAAACTTCTGTTTACCTTATGTCTCATGCTTCAATGAATAGAGAATAGAAAATCTATTCACAATATATATTTTTTTACAGAAATATGTGTACGTAAATACCTACATCGATATGTTTCGTGTTTGTATGTACCTAAGTTTGTTTATACATATATATAATATGTAAAGAAATTTTTTTTTTATAGCCAGGTGACAAGCGGGCAGACAGTCTACCTCTTGGTAAATGGATACTTTCGCCCATGCATATCCGCGATACTTGACAAAGTCAACAATCAGCAGTCTAGGGGCATCAATCAACTTCCATTAAAATCGCAAACGGGCATTGATAATAATGGATAATATTTCGATTAATTAAATATATAATTTTCATACAAAAACAATTATTTGAATTTTCCATATAAAACGGTAATTTCATACTTAAGTAAGGACCTAATATATACCTAAATGGTTCAGTAAAACCGATTTTGATTATTCCTTTTTTATTGGTTTTGGTATTTTCAATTTACTTCAAAATCATTATAATCTTTTAAATAGTTTTAAAGTTGTATTAATTATGGCAAAACTAATTACTGCGGATGCGGGACAGCACCAACAGAATCCTGACGGTGGTCGCAAAGAGGATTGATTGTCCCATCCTAAAATTTTGGGTGGGACTAACGATAAAATAGATAAATAGTATACAGTTTGTTTCTTACTAACATAGTTTATATCTCTTACCAGGGCCATCTTTACCAGGGGGTGCAAGGGGTGCGGTGCACCCCTGGCGCCCCGCGCCCGGGGGCGCCTGTCGAGCGCTGAATTCAGTGCCGGCTTTACCTATGGTGCAGGGGGTGCGGTGCACACGGGCGCAGGGTCTTAGGGGGCGCCGAGCGCCGCTCGCGACACCTCCAAAGAGTTCAAAACACCTACTAGAGGGCGCCCTGCACCCGGGCGCTACATGAGCTAGAGCCGGCGCTGTCTCTTACTAACTCTGCCTATAAATATTTTGTTATATTTGAAATAAATAATTGGTGAATGAGGTGTTAGTGGTGGTTACCTACTACTACCTGTTTTGTTTCACGCGTTAATAGCTAGGTAGGTACCGGTCAAAACCTGTGTAGGTACTAAATTGTGAAAATAGCAAATTTTTCTCTCCCCTGTGATAAAGAGGCACCGTTAAAAAACAACAGCTAACATACGCGACATGGGCACAAATAAATAAACAAGTGAAGTGAAGTGGCCGCCGCGTGATGAAAGCAAACAAACATTCGCGTGCAATCTACTATAACTAAAATGATATTATATTGTACTGTGTTATCAATAGTATTTTGTATTACTTTATTATATACGGTACTCGTAATCTATCTCTTCCTCTAAATAATGTCACTACCCGTTGGTTGACTGGAAGAGATCGCTTGTTGAGGCCGCTTGTTGCTTCTGTATATCTTACGTAAAATGTAATTAATAAAGTTATAACAGGATTGCAATAAATAATTTTCATTAATTATTCTTATTTAATCTTTAATGCTTTGGGGCATCATCTCCCAGTCAACCTTTGGACTATGCAGAGATGGTACGGTAGGTGCAATAACAGTAGGTGCAAACTGATAGGTACTATCAATAGGTTAATTGTTCATTCATTGCTATCTATGTACCTATACCCATAAAGTATATAAAATACACAAAAATTCTGTGTTTTTTCACGGTAATCTCAGGTCGTTGGTGAGGTACCTTACTGGGGCATTTCATCATTATGTGCGTAAAGAGTAGGTTCAGAATGATTTCAGTGTTCAATTCAGCACGAAAATATTGTATCTAGCTATGAAAATGTACTGGGTTTTGTGCAACAAAGTTCTTAAAATTCGCGTAATAAGAGAATGATGCCCCGTGCAAAGGTTGTGTATTATCAGGAAATTACCATATTAAATTTTCGCGTTCTGCGTACTAATCGTAAATTATAAAGTATGTCTTATTAAAAGTACATTATCTATGCCCTCACCCGACAGAGCATTCCATGAAGTTAGACTAACAAGTGCAAGTAATCCCAGAAAACACTCAATGCTTTATCGGGTGGTGAAAGACTGGGTGAAAGACATGTTACTTGAAGAAATCATAAATTCTTTCAAAAATTAGCAAAAGCTGCTAATGTATTAATCAATAACAATTGATAAACTGATCTAAAACACGTGCCTAAGTATAGTGTAAGAATCAACCCATGACTAAGGTAGACGTTACCCGATAAAAACGCCGAATAAAAACTGAGTACTTTATTAGGTATTACCTCGCTTTATTTTTCAGGTGCGAACTAAAAAATGAAAAACAGCAAAACTAGAACATAGGTACTAGCCGGCTTGATAATTACAGGAAAAACGCTAGCAGCTCAACATTATAAAGGTCCAGAATTAAAACTGACTGTAAATGTCACTAAAAAGTTTTTAATCTTACATTGGAACCCGTAAAATGTATTGCCAAAAGTACGAACTTACAGTAGATTTATGGGGAGGGAGGGGGGATGACATGTAGGCATTCATCTACTATAATATGTGCGAATATGGGGTTGTTGCTTTTTACGAGTGACTTACACAGTTGTCAAGGGGTGTGGAGATGTGAAACGTTTACGTGAACTGGAACCGGCAATGGCTTCGTTAACTTCATATTCTATTCCGCTCGGTAAATCTTCAAAATCTTACAAACTAAATCTACTTCCATTTCATAGTGGCTCAAGCCAATTCATATTAAACGAGCTTTAAAACTGTCTGGAATAATTATCTTAAAAATAATGTAAACCAGACTAAACTCGAATCAGAAGTTCTAGATTAATCCTAACAGGAAATGACAGAAACCCTTTAATGTTTTATGCGTTTATTATTGTTTCTTTATTTTATGTTCCTTAGGTAATTGTAATTGTAATTGTTTTTCTACCTTTTAATGTGTGTTGCTGTATTGAAAAAAAAGATGTCTACCTATATCTAATTTATATAGATATTTTTCCTTCAGGTCACTGAGTTTATCATCAGCTTAATTTTTAAATCAAAACCATCTATGATCAAATCTAAAGATGATAGATTGTGATCTAAACTAATACTTCAGATTATAACCTTTATATCATATACCTATGATCTAAAGTAGGTTTAGTATTTAAGCAAAAACCATTTTTTTCTAATGTAAAGTATAGTTGACCTGATTATGGAAACATTAAGTTAAAAAGGAAAATTCACATGATTTTTACAAATGAACGTTTTACAAATGGGTTGATTATGTAATAATTAACAAAACATTATTCTAAAGGGCCTCTGTACTTTATTAAAATATTATTTTAGACCTTTCCATCCCTTCATAGCTCTTTAGTAGCTATGAAGTCCACGGTACATTGATGTTAGGATGTAGTCGAAGTTATTATGGAAAGGCGATGGTTATAAATAGATTAGGAATGTAAATGGTAAGTTTTTAAGCTTCTAAATACGTCTGCTACTTGATTCTCCATACACAAAATAATTCGACACAAATATACTCTATAATAGCGTTAAAAACGAAAAACTCGGGTCTCAGAGCATCACAATGGATCTGGCCTTTACTGTCGGCAGGCGCGACTTTGGGATTTGACTTAATACAATTATAAACAGTTTTCTGTCAAATGAATTGATGTCACAGTTTTCAATTGCGATTTTACTTTTTGGTCCCGTTGAGTAATTAAGACTTTTGTAAGTTTGCATCAAGAAGCATCACTAAAAATTCTTAATATCGAAATTCCAAATTGCGAAGTCATCCTATCTTGTGTTTTACATCACTTTATAATATATATTGATGTGATATTGATGAACTGACTTGATATTAATATGACTTGCTTTAATGTAATGTCCGATCCAATCCAATTAATTTACTGAAAACAAAACTAAATCAATAAATCAATTTCGATCAAACTTGCGGTCTCGATGAATCAAATTATGAATATGTAAACAAACAGTCATCACCTCATTATTTCCTTTAAGGCCGTGTCAGTTACCTCAGGCTAATGTTTGTTTACATTTTAGATAAATTGGATTGGAATGGAATATAATTCCGCCCATCGCTTATGCCTCAGTCCGTCTACCCGAGGGACGGTCGGCCCCGCGAGCCGGAGGGTTTGGCCGGCCGGAGCGGAAATGAAAAATAAACACGTCCGGACGTCGCACGGCGCCGGCCGCGGAAAATGAAGGGCCGGACCAACTCGCCAGTTACAACGACCTACTAAGATATTAAACTGATACATGATGTGATGATGTATCACGGGAATCCTATCACATGAAGTAGCTTATAATATTTTAGGCGGTTTTTTAAGTTTAAGTTTTTTGTATAGAAAGAAAGTGGCGAGCGAGTTTAACAGTCTATCTAGTAGTAAGTGGATAATGACAACCGCGATACATGTGCCAACATCAGTCCAGAAAAACATTGCTACGGATGTGCTACCTATGGAAATTTAGGAATGGATTTGGAGAAAGGGTTGGAGGGATAGGATTGAATGGCATAGTAATCTCACTTACTACCGAAATACATACATTGGGGGAATACGACGAAGTGGGAAATGCTTTGCATTTTATGGTAATTTTCTGTGGGAATGAGGTAACGTGGCCAGTCAAGTGCGCCCAGCGGCTGTAGAATTTAGATTAAATTAAATTAGAATTTAGCAGTATTTTTAGTCAGAGTAGTAGAAGAGTATTTCTTTATTCAAAGGTGTTCCTTTGAATAAGTTGCTGAGATAGCACTCAATCTCAGACATGATTGGTATATATAGAAACGTAGTACGTAGTATATAGAAAAGTAAGGGAAGCCTTTACTTGTACTTTTCAAGCTGTACCTTTATGTCATATTAAATTTATAATTACTAATACACTAGAATCTTTCTTATAAGTACGCTTTGTTTTCTATCTTAAGTCTTGGGGCTATTTTGGGTAGAGTAAAAGAAGAATTAAAAAATTAAAACTTGAACAAACTTGAAATCATTTTCACTAGTTGATATTATTCTGCTGTATGTTGTTGGATTTTGTAAATTGGTGACATCAGTGATAGCTAATGGAAGAAAGCCCTATAAAATTTTCTTCGTAACTCCACGTAGCACAAGCCCAAAATTAATGTAACAGGACGGGGAATGAGCTATTACCCGCACGTTTAACGTTTACACGCCGCCTTTCTTGTACAGCTGATGAACACACTTAGTTGAAATTTTGATGGATTATCTTAAGCGCAGTCCTAATCCAACAACCTGGTAATGAATATTTAAAACCCTGCACTCTTTTCCAGATTAATGGAAACTTTGAAAAAATTGTGGCCTAACCTAACCATGTAAAAATGACTACACTGATCGAATTTTTTCTTCAGATTTTAGTCAATTCCAAAGCCAATTCTGGACCTTCAATAGATTGTCAAACAAACGCGACATGGTGTTTTATTATCTATTTAATTAATTATATAGAGAGGATAAAGTATGGAATTCCATTTCCACATATGGACATTTAGTTAGTCATTGCGTAGGTATTATAAAGAGAGGAATGGAAAGTTGTAAACAAAGGAGGTGTGTAGGTTTTTAAATGCAGAAATGAATGAAAATGATTTGTATCAACAAACTAGACTAAAAAAACGTGATTCAAACTTGTAGATAATAATAACAAAATAAATCATAATCTTTAAAATAAAATCTTCTAATTAGATTGTATATAGGTATGTTTATAAAGCTAAAAGACCGAGACTTCTGGTAAAGTGAGGTGGTATTCATATACTAATCGAAGATTTAAGTTGAGAGTCAATAATTGGAGAATTCTTTATGAGGTTATCATTTTTTTTAATTGCTTATCTCGTAAATAAACTAACCCAATGACACAATAAATAAGTTATGTATCCTAAAATAATTTCTAAAATCGCAAGACCTATTTCAGTATTACGTTAATAAATAGATAATCAGTTTAATTAGAGCAGGTTATTGATCGATTCTATTAATCGCACCATCGAATCAAAGCAGGCCGCGTTGCCGAGTCAAATTCAATTAATTATTACTATTAACCGATTGATTAGTACGCGGCTTGTAACTGATATCGTATTAATTACAGTGCTGTGTTGGTGTAAGTAGACATCAAAAATTAAGATTAGCTGAGAGCAGATACTCTCAGCAATACAGATTGTGTGGGTGTACAGAAGGGTCTTACGGATATTGTGGATGGATCGAGTGAGAAACGAGACGGTTTTGCAGAGACTAAATTATGGGTTGGTAATTTAGAAAAAAAAACATTTCAAAATTTATCATTAGGTATTGGTCACATTATGGCCAATGATATATTTATTAAAGGAATACATACAGTTTGTCGTTAGAACAAATTAGGTTAACACAAATAAAATAAAAAACAATGAATTCTCCACTATTTAGACATATAGTTTAGTTTCTATGCAACAAATAATCCATAAAATATTAATCAATACAAATAATAATTAAGAAGCAACTTTACTGTAATGTCCAGATCTCAGGCCAATTCCACATTCTTATAATTTTTTATACAAAGTTGTACAGAGATACATATGAATTAAAATAATGTTATACAACAAAACGGGTATAATTTGTTGTTACTTTTACAGCTACTTCGAACTTGCTTAATATGTATTGAGAGACAAACAAAACCATAGATGCGAATATGCATGATTGTAAGCCTTACAGGTAATGGACACCATTTCTTGCAACATAATGCAGGGTAAATGTATCTTCGTCAACCTGACAGATGACTTAGGCTTTAGAAAAATCACAAAATGGCATCAGAAATCTTAGGGAGTGGTTCGGGGTGAGCACGAAATGTTTATTCCGGCCAGCAGACTCTCGTGTAGGATGATCATCACCAACTTCCGTTAGGAGATTGCAATAGAAGAAGATCTATATAAAAACTTAATGAAACTGATGCATTTTATACTAGTTGCGCCATTGTCCTCGTTCCCGTGGACTTTAATTGTGATTAGTTCATTGTACCACTAACAGAGGTCGGGGTTAGGTAGTGTGATTTTGGTACCTGTGACGAAATTGTATTAATATGGATATAGCTTGAGATTCCCGGGATTCTGAATCTGGTTGTTAATGATGTTGTACGTACTTGCAACTAAATATGTCTATATTATTGTGTGTGTTTGAGCCGGAAGAGACTGTGATTTCTTTTTAGGGAATAGATAACGGAACGCTAACGCAACCTCATGCTGGCCATATAGGTATCGCCAAAATAAAGAAAAAGATACAAAGAAAATTGTCTGTCACGATACGTCGTTTAGAGCGGAAGTGCAGTCCAAAAAAAATTTATAATTTAAGAGCTATTGCGGCCTCCGTAGGCGTTGGATTTCGGCACTACACTACGTTATTTAGTGGCTCATCAGCCTAGTATAAAGCTAGGTGCCTGAGCAGTGGGATGCTACCTCCCGGAGTTCTGGTGTCAGTTTCTGTATGTTGGGGAGACAGCGGAGCGTTCTTAGGACTTCGCTGCTAACGAGACAAGATTATTCATTTTTTACCAAGAAGTTGCTCCCTGTCACAGTAGGCTCGCGCTACCAGGTTTTGAGAAATACCACAGGATCCAAGTCTGGGGATTTACACGGCCTCTACAGTGTGCGTATCGGATTATCGAAAATAGATATATTTTATATACCCACATTATTATGAGGCTTATAGTTTGTAGTGAGGATATCAAGAAAACTAAATAGGTTTAAAACACATTATTAGTTACCGTAAACTCAGTTACATAGCGAAATAAACTTAGGTACATAGCAAAAATACGAGTAGATTAAAATGACACCTGAGAATATGTATATCGGAAAAAGGGAATGTCCATATTAATCTTTCTTGCCGCAAGTACCGAAATCACACTACCTAACCCCGACCTATGATTATAAGAGATACCCAAACCACAGGTTACTGTAAGTTTTATATTGTAGGTAGACTGAGATCGCTTAGACAGAGCTAGTTAAAAGCGATCTCTTCCAGTCTACGAATAGTGAAATGACTTAGAGGTAGAAAAAAATGTATTATCATCTTAACTTTAATTTTATAACGCGCTAAGGTACAAAGTATATTTTCTCTATTTTATACGACTATATAAATCATAAACAATATTCTTATTTTCCTTAAATACGAGAAATGACGATATGTGAAATCAAAATATCTTGAAAAATGTCTAAGATAAAAATCTTAGAAAGCTTAGATAGTCCATATATTGATTTCGAACAGAAATTTTGTCAAAAGAAGGAGCTGAATCTTAGAATATACCCAAATTTGATATTTTTTATTTCAACTTAACAGTTATACGAACATTTCATACGAGCTCATCTATCAGATTGGAAAGTGGCGGTATGTTTGCTGAAGGTGTGCGGCGCGCGCAACTCTTTTAGTTTGTGTTTCCCCAACTTTGATTGAAACTCTCTTTATTCTAGCAAATTGGTAAAACTTTCCCAATTGCTTTTCTTCCACTTTTAAATCTTCAAGGTTCTACAAATGGCGTAACTTACTTTTGTAACATTTAACACATACGTGTTGATGTTAGTGTGTGTGCTATGTCGACAAAAACTTGTATAAAGCTTTGGTTTAAAAGAGCAACAAAATACTAAATGACCAGCAAATCATCATTCAAATGAGTAGCAATCAAAAAATCTATTTTTGAATAACTAAAGTAAATTATTTTAAATTAAAATTAGGTACTATGTCATCACCGTGTCGACGGACTCTCGCCACGCGGCACTCCTATTTCTTCGTTATCACCAGATAATCTAAATCTAACACCTATTTTTAAATGTGCTACCATCGATTTGCTACTCAGTCAGTGTTGCACATTTAATTATTTCTCAATCTGATTTCTCCTTATATGTCCTCCTTCGCGTACAATTGAGATCCTAGTTGTCATCAAGCCCTCTTGTGCTGTAAGTATTGGGTAATAGAGTGATAGAGATCAAACTCCTTCAAACAAACTCATACAAATATAAACTCATACAAGCACCTTCGCAACTCGTTATCAGCTTCTTCGACAAGCGGCTAGGTAGTGCCAATCGCAAGTGCAAATACAAACGTTGTTGGACAACCTATGTATTCTGATAAAGTGGCTACTATGCACATTAAACTCACTATCATAAATCTTTTACGAACGCTAAAACGGTTTGTAATCGTGCTATCATTGGGTTAGTCAATGGTTCAAGCACGTGATCAAAGTATTTGAAGAACTTGTTTATTAGTGTCTGGGAAAAGTAATTTTATTGGTGCTTGTTTCCCAGATATTGAGACTTTTGTGTAATCTTTGAAGAAAAAACAAAAACCCGCCTGCGTCTAAATCCTATATATAATATTGGCATATATACAAATAAACTAATATGAATGAAACAAGTTTGCATGTTTGCTGCATACGCTAACCAGTTTCTTTGTTTTGTTTTATGAATTATTCCACTATTTTGACTATTCAGCATCAGACTTAAAGCAATCGCGACCAGATTTATTTATTTTGTAATCTGGTCCCGACTGATTTTAATCGGTCACTCTGTTTAAGCTCTGCGGGGGGAATGAAAAACTGACATACGTACGTAACTGTGAAAAACATATCCCTCCTCGCGTGCCGCAGTCGGGTAAAAATAACATATTTTCAATTGCTTATTAAAAATCAGATGTTATCGTATGTGTCTATTGAAATAGAATCCTGAAAGAAGGAAGTATAAAATAAATGGAAATAAAAAATTAAAGGGAAAAGGAATACAAAGAAAAGATCGTGAAGGAAACAATAATGTTATTCAAATTTAATTGAAGCCAATAAATACAAGGCTATTGGTGAAAGGAATACAAAATAAGAACGTTCGAGAACTTTTTACTTTCAGTCTGCTGGTCCGCCTGCGACGAGTTTTGCAGGCATTTTAATTATCTGGAAATATACGGCACGACGAATAAGTAAAAAGGGATCACAATGAGAAAATAATAGCTGCAGTGGGATTAGCATTGCGTTCTTGAGTACGATGCGAAAGTATGGAAGTTCTTATTGGATATAACTTCTCAGTTTACTCTTGGTTTATAATGAAACATCTCAAAAAGTCCAAGAAAATTTGTACGACGCAGGGCGCATTCTTCATATCGCCGAGACTTACTTTATAGAAGATCGGTTTGAAGTTTCACTAACTGTAAGTTTCACGGTAGTTTTCTGTGAGAGATGTAAAAGTATGTGTACACAGAGATGTATACTATAATACATACACATACACACACATACACAGAGATGTATGTGTGAGGGTAACTTGGCCATTCCTTGGCCAGTCGTGTTCACAACACTTTATAAAATATTCTCAGTGTGGCGAAGTATAAGTTTATTTATTTCTCCATACAACTGTAGCTGAAGAGGCTTGTGAATCCCTTTAGAAAATGCACACCGGATCCCAGCTTGGGCCGGATAACGAGATAGTGGCCGACAGAGGCGCATTAAAATTAACTTTTCCATTTTGCCAGCCTCTTAAACCCCCTTACATCCATATAAAGTGCGGCCCTGGATTTTGAACGGCGTTTCAAGTTGAGTATGTTTAAACGTTAGCCTCTGGCGTAATCGCCAGTTTTCGTTAATCCGAGTGGTGGTTTTAAAAGTTGTCTCTTTATATAATTTGCTATCTTTTAGTTGAAATATTTGGACATAGAATTAACACCCTTTGGAGTTTACTATCTAATAGTAGAAATACGCCCAGAAAGTAAATATACCTATTAACTTTCATTTTGGAATATTAGTAGGTTGTGGTATTATTTATTACCTATATGATACATATAGTTGTGGTATAAGACTCGTGGTACATAGTTTTGGTATATATGGCAGTGGTGTATACGGTATTATAGTTGTTAGGCCAATCCATCTGTTTTCGTGGATGTTGTGGATCCATTCTGAGGAACTATACCACCTCTAATATCATAGACTCGCCCATTCGCTTGTGCTGCGTGACGTTTTAAGGCCATTCATCCCCCATGAACAAGACAGTGTGCATGAGGAGGCCCATGTCCTGCAGTATACGATTGGTTACAGTTCTTGCTACTGTTTATTTATAACTACGAACGTGAAAGCTGACTGACCAATGACCCGAAGCAGTTTTAATACTTCTCCTATACTTAGACAAGTTCTCTTTTACCCGAGCAAAGTTATGATCAAGAAAAATAGTACTCATAGACTTTACCTACTCAAGATTGTTATGATTCTTGTAAACCGATGAAAATTTCAACAAAGCGTCGTCTGGAAACTTTGAAAAAACCCTTTTAACTTTCTTGAATATATTTTGATTTTTAAATTGTTATATTGAAATTGGAGTTAAAGAAAATATTAGTAAATGAATTAATAATGCGTCTAACAACTTTTCACCGACTTTATTGTACTTTATTGTACTTTATTGCTAGTTTCTGAAGTCACTTCGGTGAATAAGGAATGATTAATATTTTAGAAAGTAATATAGTTAATAGTAATAGTAAGTCTCGACTTTTAAAGAAAACATTTTCAATATTTTCAAAAGACAAAACCAATGAAGCGCCTGACCTTTATTGTTTATCTGTTGTTTGCTCGTCTGCAAGAATCTCGAGGACGCCGCATTAGTTAAATTTAATTTTAGGAATACATTTTATAATTTTATACATTTCTTGATTCGTTTTACAAATAGTGTTTATTACTGTTTATGTTTTTTATATTTAAAGGTCCACAATGAGATATTATACAGGGTTAAATAAAACTAAGAACAAACGTTGTTAGTTTTCAAGAAAGATACTGGAGTTTCGGATAAATCACCTATTCTCGATTTTAGAATTAGTCACAGTCATTTTTATAGCACCGTATGCAGTAAGCAGAGAGATTAGTTTCCATCGACATGGTCTAAACCCAAACAAAATTCTGTCTTAGAATCGTCTATCTATTCAGACCTTAGTGTTATTGTGCCGTGTAGTGACGGTCGGCTATAGAATAGTACCACCCCATTTCTTCCCGTGGGTGTCGTAAAATACAACTAAGGGATAACTAAGCATAAGCCTTGAAGAATTACATCACCTCGCTCGTCTGTGGACTCGTCAACCCGCTTGGCCAGCGTGGCGGTTTACAGCCATACATACGGGAGGCCCATGTCCAGCAGTGGATACTGAAAGCGCTGGTTGCATTGCATTCTATGGAATGTTCAGTATAGACTTATCGACTTTGGTTGAAGTTTACTTATTTAAAATTTCGTTGGTTTTAATTCTCCTTCATTACAATAATTTAGTTTAATATAGTTTTAATTAAATTTATCTTTAAATAAAAACATGCTCTAACACCTGATTTTTAGACAAGAATTAATATTCTTTTATAAATATTACACTATTCATTAAAATTACATTCGACAAAAATGTACATTTTGTCAGATAATGTCACAAATAAACAAAAGGAAATTGAAACATAATGAAATGTATGGTATTTATGTACATTTGCTTTTACCTCAATTAGCAGAGTATACTCTCTTAAAATAAAATAAATCGTAGTAAATTCATTGTAAATACTCGTATTTTTCTAACACGTTTCTATTGTTTAACTTGGCAGGTAGAACGAGATATAATGAGCGTTGCGAGGCGATTTCTTCGCAGTTCTCCACGGCCTCACTAGCGAGGATAATGAGAAAATAATTACTCATTTGTCGGTGAATTACTAGCGTGTGTAATGCGAAATAGATTTAGAGAATTTCTTTCGCGTGAAGAATGTTTCTTAGGAAATACACGCTGATTTATTTCGAATACGAGTTGATTATAATATAGCATAACGGCAAAGGAAGAAAGAAATAAATTTATTAGTATCAGGTAACACTATACACTAATAATATAACTTACTATAACTTAAACTATAATAAACTACTTAACACAAAGGTTTGTATTGCCACCCGCTTGACGGGCCAGAACTCAGGATGTGCTGCAGCAAAAATTGCAGCTGATTTTCAGTTGTAGCCTTAAAGTTTTTCAGTTGTAGTTTCACTTCTTAAAGGTCTTCCTCGGAGGTAAAGGACGGGCAACGGGGTGGCGCGTAGAGAGTATAATAGGATAGGGCGGTATCCTTTATGCAATATACTTTTTGCTCCCTTGGATTAGACGGGATTGAACGCGATGGTAGTACAGGTTTTTTTTATAGAATAGATGGCAGACGAGCGGGCGGATCAGACGATGGTAAATGGTCACCGCTGCCCATGAACAGCTGCAACACCAGGGGATTTACGGGTATGCTGCCGACCCGCAATGAGTTTGTTTGCACTAACAATATGAGTTTGTTTCCTCCTCTAATTGTTAAATAAGTCACAGAGCTATTGTGCCCTATTATGTAATGAGTAAAATTAACACAATCATGTATACTAACCGTATAATAAATACTAGGCGTGCAGGCCATATTTGTCGCAGGACCATCAACCCATGGAGTAGACGAGTTCCCAAATAGAGACCACGTATCGGAAAATATAGGGTGAGTCGCCTTCCGGCCTGGTGGACTGACGACTTGAAGAAAGTCGCTGATAGTGGCTGGATGCGAAGAGCAGAAAACCTTGTATGATGGTGCTCCTTCGGCTCTCCCAATATAGACCCTTGGTTATAGGCCTCTGGGTATATCCAGCAGTGGCGAAACAGAGGCTGATGGTACGGTACATCGTACTTGTGACTTGTGTAATATGAAGTTTTTATTCTGCTCTAAATGTTCGTGTGAACAGTTGCGCAATTCTGTCACGAAGGTAAACATTCGCGGCAGTTGTCGCGTACGATTGTTTGCAGTAGGCACGACTGAGTGACGCGGGTCGCGAAAGGGTGTTACGTTGTAAATCAAACGACTTACTTCACCAGCTGAGCCCAGCGTTTTGATGCACTGCTTTGTTGTCCGCCTCAAAAGGTATCATTAGGTCTGTATCATTGGATCTATGTCATTTTAGGTCCATTTGCTTAACAATTTATATGTAGTCATAAGTCATTGCTCATAAGTCAATACGAGAGATAGTCATATTGTAAGTGCAATGTAATATTTTGAAACATTGTCCAATCCAGTGAGTGAACCATTACAAACTTTGTTGTGCTTTAAAAAACAAATTATTATTGTAATTTTAATATTTATACCTATTCGTTACTGTAACCGAAAGAACAGATTTATTTTACATTATTATATTAGTGCTAATAAACTATATTGAAGAGGTAATAACATTAATTAAGATAATGAGTTTATATTTATTCGATCGTTCAATAATCGTAATGACTCTAAGTGCTTCTATGCGCTAAGTTTTTACGTAAATAAGGATGATTAGACTATAGACTTGACAAATATTACTAGTACAAATACATGATTTTCTGGTTGCAAGGAGAGTTCTATGTAGTATAGTTAAAATGAGCGTTCGACGCTCTAGGACTGAGTTCAAGGTTGTAAGCGGATTTTAATATTTTTTTTTTAGGTTAAAAGTTCGAGTCTAAACCAGTTAAGCTTAAAATTCATTAGCGTTGACTTTTTAACATTTTAAAATAAACTAGTCCTATACTCTGCAGTAAGACGTTATAGGCAGACGTCGATACACTATGTTAATTTACTGGATGGTAACCGTAGCTGCTAGAACAGATACAGGTCTTAAGGTTGTTCAGGATATTATTTTTTTCCATTAATATCTATACATACTTATATTAGGGATCTTTCGAATAACAAAAAAACACTATTCGCGAAGACGAATACGAATAATTCGCCTCACTATTCGCGAATACGAATAGTACCTACTACGCACTCATTTATAAAATTTGTAAGTACGTAATTTTAGTCCAATTTAAAGTTAGTGCTACAAGTTTTTTTTGGAGGGTATCAATGAGTTTGGTTTTATC
This sequence comes from Sesia bembeciformis, assembly GCA_943735995.1. Lineage (NCBI taxonomy): Eukaryota > Metazoa > Arthropoda > Insecta > Lepidoptera > Sesiidae > Sesia > Sesia bembeciformis. Next base: position 6,612,631 of record OX031029.1, on the reverse strand, counting down.
CACAGATAGGTACTTACCTAACCTTAAATTAAACTAACTAATCACTTACTGATTAAACTAGAAAAAACTAGATAACTAATTTTCAAATGAACTTCTTTTCGTATAGAACTTCTTTCACCTACTATTTACATTGGTATGTTACTAATCGATTACTATTCGAGTATTCGTTTGGGAAATCTCGAATACGAGTACGAATACAAACACTTGAACATTGGCGAATATTCGTCAAAACGAATACGAATATTCGGAACATAGTAAGTGTGAGTACTTTCCTAAGTATTGAAGATCTTCAACATTCATATGTATTAAAGACAGTCACTCCGTTACTTACAATGCAACGGACAGAAACCTACTTAGTCGTAACATTTTACGTAAAGTTTTAAACAATACAGCAACTTTCAGCGTTTATATTTCTTAAAATAGATATTATTATTAAAAAAATCCTGTATTGTTTCCTTATTTCAGTTTGGAAACTCAGCACAACAAAGTTCACTAAACTGCACAATAAAGGGGAATTGAAACCTACCGTTTAAGCTCCTGATATCGATTTTGGTACTGTTATGACAACAATAATGTACGATTTTTAAGGAAGTATCACAGTGTGTAGAAGATCCCTTAGCCTGTGTCTCTCCACTGCTGAATATAGGCCTCTCCTAAGGATCGCCATCACACACGGTCTTCGACTCTTCTACCCAGACATTATCGGTGACTTCCTTCAAGTCTTCAGTCCACCTGGTCGGAGGGCGTCCTACGCTACGTTTCCCCATTCGACCTCCATTCGAGGGCTCGTCTCCTCCATCGGTTATGGGTCCTTCCTGCGGCCTATCGTCTGCCGCTTCTTATACTCTAGTCAAGGGTCTATAAGATACACTATACTTTATATAATACACATATTTGAAACTAAAACTTCACTATTTCACATTAATGTTATTAATATATCAATTCATTTTCTATACTTTTTGTTTTAATTATAATCATAATCATTATGATAATCTATAATTATAATCTATAATTATCTTTTCGAATATTCGTAACTTAGTCCCATAGTGTGGGGTCTAACAGAAACTGTGTATGGGTATTTTGGTAACTAAAATTGGCTTATGGTAGCATTATTGGCTTATTAGCTTAGTTATTTTACATTTAGTGCAAAAATATCTGAAAATTGAGTTGCTTTTAAATGTGTGTTCAAAGATCCTACACTGGTTTGTCTACATTTTGTGATATCGATAAGTTAGTGGTCCAATTGTATAGAAGTAAGTGGTCAGCTATCTATGGGAGCTTTTTGGCTTTTACCGAGGATAATTTCGTTAAATCGCAGACCGGTCGACGTTAAGTAAAAGTGGACTTTTATTTAATGTACTCTTTGGTAGTTTTTTTTAACCGCGCGTATATCATGTACATAATTTTTAAAATTGTTGGAATATAATAATTACTATTTTCCTTTTGAAATTTAAATATTTTGTTATTGTCATCTGTGATGTGAGAAGGTGATTGCTAAGTACTAAGTGCTGATTGCAATATAATGGCGCTTCCACTATGTAATATTAATAGGCTTTAATAATTCATGGCAATTACTTATATATATAGTATTCGAAATCCATCTATACGAAATAAGCAATAAGCTAGTAAATTACTTACTGAATGGATTATGAAACAATTTTCCGATGGAAAGAACGAATTATTGGAAAATTTTAGAGTATTCTTTTGTCATAATGAGACATATATTTTCTGAAACATAGTGAGGTATGTTACTTGGTTCCATACATAACTAAGTAAGATTGGGAGAAATCATTCTTCTATCAAAAAGTTCTTTGGAATCAGAAACAAATTAATAGATATACAGGGAGGAATATCGAAAAAAATATTGGACGACAAATACCTGACATCAATACAATTAACTTTTATTTTATGACTTTGTAATAATACTTTGTTTTATTCAATAATAATTCAATAGTAATAATAAGTTTTATTCACTGATTTATAATGTAATATAATGAGGTTATTATGGTTTTGTTTTATAAGGCGCATCACTTTGTCAACGACCGTTCGCACGATTACAAACTTTTCTTGCATTCGTAAATGAGTTATTATGGTGATTTTATGGTTCATATTCGTTGCTCTAACTGAATTAATATATTTGTTCTACATAGCTATATTTGCGGTTGGCGCTACCTAACAAATTATTGAACGTGCGAACGGCCGGTTGGCCGATACTTTATAGAAAAAAGTCGTAGATTTTTTTGTTGTTTTGACAAAGTATCAGCTTCCAGATATTATCTAATAAAATTGAATGCTTATATAGAAAATAAAATAAAACTACAACCTTATTAGTCGTAACTACAGCAAGCGAATAAAAACACAAGGTTAATCGTCCGTCAACTTAAACAAACGCGCAATAGAAACTTTTGCAAACTTCTCCTTTTCTCACGACAAGAATAAAAGCAGTCTCACAACTAGCAGATTGTCCACCAACTTAAGCTATTATGATGGACAAAAATAGTTGGCCAAACTTCGCCAAAGTTGGTCCAACTTGGGACCTAACAGCCCTCGTTATTGCATTAGTTGGGCAATATTTTTGTACAATGAGGTTATATTGTAACAGGCTATTGTATGGCGAATTAGTGTCGTGACAAGCTAATGGTTATAATAATAAAAGACTAAAAAAAACGCAAGAAAAATGTTTTTAGAATATTACTCTTAAAGAAACATATAAAATGTATAGTTATTTATTGGGTTATTGTATTTTAAAGGGCCGGTTTATGCTTGCTACTTGCAACGGTGACATTATTTTTTTTATATGCAGAAAGAAGTAAACGGTTAGGGTAGCCCGTTTGGTGGTACTGTCGTCTATAGACATTCGTGCATATGATTACTGTTACGCTACTTTGCTGATACTAATATATCAACTTTATATCAACCCGTGGCGTACATTGATTATGAGACTAAAAACGGTAATGACAGTAGGTATGGTGACAGAAATGACAGTTACAAGCTTATAAGCACGTAACGATTGTATTAGGTGACAGGAAAATATCAAGAGCTATAATAACACTAGGGGTTTAATGATCGTCCGTGACTTTGCTCATATAGTATAGTATAAGTAGCAGTTAAATTCCAAACTCTGTTTGTCTAAGCATGCAAACATACTATTCTGTCCCTCCTCATTTTCCCAACCCTTTTTCAAATCCATTACTAAATCTTATAGGAAAGCAGCGCATCCGTGGGTGTGCCAAAGTTTGACATTCTGGACTGATGTTGGCATCGGGTGACGGTATCCTTTTACTACCCGGTGGACTGTCTATTTGCTTTTCTTAGCGTTTCTTCTTAGCGTCTCATATTTTCGTTTATTTGTTTTATTTTTCGGTTGTACAATTTTATTTAACTATATAGGCATCAAAAAACTAAGCCAAAGCAACATATACATATAAATACTAGGAGTGCGTTATTGGTATCAATATTCTATTGTGAAAATGTTCGTGAACGAATTGAATTAAAATTATTCAATAAACATACGAGTAGGTACCTATAACAAATGTAATTTCAGAAAATTTAAAATTTATTTGTTGGTCTTTGTAATTTATGTTTGAACGGGAATTTATTTACTGCAATGGAAATGGAATAAAATGAATACCCACAGAAGACCTGTGCCAGATTAATATTTCGCTTAGACCTCAGACGGCATGAGTAATGAAGTCCACGCATATCTGTGAGCACAAAGACTGTCAGGGACACGGGATTGGATCGTTCGAACAGGTAAATTAATCCGATGCAATTTTATCTAGTCTCTGGAGGGCTGTGCCACAGTGGGATCACTTTTAATCTATGCTTTGTTATGTTTTCAATTATTTATTTTATGAATATAGGATACATAAGGTATTTATACTACAAAACGAGTACAATAAGGCCTTTAACTATATTCCACCTCAAAATTGGGCCATGCAAATATCAATGCAAAATTAGACGATCTTAAGTCATATTTAAAAAAAATATCATTGTTAATTATTTATTCTGAGCCCATTGTCTAATGAATACCGAACATGTCATCACTTGTTACGTCATTGTCATTGATCATTTTATCACGAGATTGTCAGTTAAAAACGTATTTACTATGTTATATGCCGTTTCACTTAAAACTAATTTATTTAATTTCTTAAGACATTAAAGTGTAGTACTTTTTATGTTTTTTGGCAGTTTGTTACAAAATTTTGGTCCCATATCATAATAAACTTTTCTAAAGTAAAGCTGTTCTAAAAGATATTGTATAATTAATTGATTACCGTTACGTTTAATTTAATGTAATAAGCTGATTAAGATTATGTTTTGTTATAATTTTATTTTATTTGTACTTACTACGAATTTTCCTTGTATTTATTATGGAACCGATTTCATAATTGGTATCGAATGTGTTATATTAGCTGTCATTTACATTCCGTGGAGCTCGTGGCAATGGAGCATGACGTCAATGTTTCGTAGCTCTCTGCTACAATAGTTCCTATGCTTAATATTATTTTCTAAATTTATTTTTATTGTATAATTGTACATTTTATTGTATACTTGCGTATTTTTAATACTAAAGCTTATATTTACTTTTACATAAATATACAAGTAAGTATTTATTTCATTTAATAACAAATAGTAGATAGTTTTATTCGCAAAACGAAATATAATTTGACGCCATTATGGAACGATTTAATTGGCCGGGTACGAACATCTCCGTTGTCCTTTTGTAATATGACGTGACCCGCGAAGGGTTCATTCTCATACTAATTGAAATTCAAGATATTTCGCGGTCCACTTGATGGTGCAAAATGCCATACGTTCTAATTTAAATACCTCTAACCTGTTAAGGTCAGGAAATTAATTTTGGTATTGTTTTTTTTAATTTATCGATAACATAAAATCAAAACAAAGGATTCTTACCAAACCTATGTCAGGGCGGCGAGCGTCGCGATGTGACAAGTATGTACATTCATTTCTTAAGCACAAACTTCATTAGTTAATATTTAATTTTTAATATTAGGTGAAAATTATGGTTAAAATATGGATTACTAATTTTTAGGCGTTTTACCCAATGAAAAGTAGACATAACTTTAAAAATACCTGAATGCCACAAGTTCGAATCCCTTGGGTTAAAGGTACCAGGAATGTGTTCAGTAATTTTGGGATCTGTTATTTTAGGTTATCGATGTGAAGTATGTGTGATCACCTGATCACTTGTTAACAGTAAGAGCTCAATATTTGAGTCCGAAATTGTTGAAAGTATGAAGTTGTTGTTTGTTTTATATGAGGAAGGTTTATGTATCTACGGGAAACGTTGCGTGGGACGGACAGGTGGACCATCGACTTGAAGAAAGTCGCCAGTTGAGAAGAACTGAAGACCGTGTGTGTTGGCGTTCCTCGGGGGAGGCCTATATCCAACAGTGCATGCGGTGGAGAGACACAGACTGATGGCATGTTATGATATAATAATATTTTATCAATTAATGGTCATATATAATGGACGAAAAGAGTATATGAAACAATTATATTGCATTATTAAACGTATATTGCATGTTTATATGTATGTATGTAAATTTTGGTAGATGTATTTAAATATATGCTTATTTATTATGTTATTCAACATAATATGCGTCACTATTTACTATAATTTTATTTAATCTTAACTGTTATTGCACCCACCGCGACATTTTTACATAGCTCAAAGCTTCACTGCTAGACAATGCTTCCAAATTAAGTTAAATGAATAATAAATAGATTAATCACCAAAATATGAGTAATCTTAGTCGTGAAATTAAAATTTTCACTAATTTAAAGTCAACCTAGAAACTTAGTTTTGGATAAAACAAAAAAATAAATAAACACTGTTTATTGTCTTTGTTTATTTTGAATTTCCGAATATAATGTTACTAATAATGCTTTCGTTACAAATCTTAGGAGGGCAGAAAAAACATCGCTTGTAGAATTGCCTAAAAAAAATGACAGTCGCGAATAGCAACATCCTCATAAGTCACACTCGATCCCCATAACTTTTATCAAAACAAACCGGCAGTTGCAAAGTCGGGATTCCCCGAAGTATCAGTCGCGCGGTCACTGTTTTCAAAGTGAGTTGTTGTAAAGAAAAACAAGGGTTCCCTCAGATCGTCTCATTGATGCCCAGCTCACGAACTCACTTTGTTAAGAAAACACCGCCCGCCTTTGATATAGGCGGAGCGATATTTTAATGCATATCTTGAACAGAATTATTGATAAACAAATCGGATATTGGTAATGGTTTCACTCTTGATTTTTTGTTCAGGGTGGAATTTTATTTTAAGGTAGAAACGGCTTTGGTATACATATTTCAAAAGCTAGAACCTACCTTTAATTAGTTAGCAATAGCACAAATTCAATTTCAATGTTACAATTCTGAAAACGTTAGAATTATGTTGTAATTTGTAATATATGTATGTGTTAACAGATAGGTACATAGATTATAATATATATGTGCCAATATGAGATGTGTTATTGTATAGATTTGGTGTAAGCCTATTAAAATAAGCTTTCACTCTGTAATTTGGTTTAAAAAAACATATTTAGATTCTAAACAGCTTCTCAAACTGAAAAGTGGTAGTCACGTAAAAACTTGAGTCATTTCTCAACGTAAAGAGTCCCCACGGCATGAAATCTTCTAGACGTTTCGATTGCCGTATTTCTTGTCCTTCATTCATTAGCAAGTTCAATCAGCGGGCCACAGCTTGAGGTTATTTATTACCTTACATCCCTAACAATTACGGAAAGGAAAAACTTTCCCCATTACCGACTCTTGGGTAGGCTTTCGTACAAAAAAAAAGAGAAATTGTACACGCCACCGTGCAGCGTAATGGATTCCGGGTTTCGATTTCGTTTCTGATATTAAGAAGGACATTAACGTTGCGGGCGCATGAATTTTTGAAGCGAGAACCTATGACTTTTCTTTAACAAAAACTGGTCACCACCTTTACCATTGATTGCTTTATCATTGAAAAAATAACTTTTTCTGTATTACATTCTGTATTACATAAAATGATCGTTTGGTTATGTTAATTGTCGCCAATACTAATAATATTTTTGAATAATTTGTAAATAAAATATAGGAAACTGATTACAATTGAATGTAATTGACTTTATCGTTAATCTAAAATTAAATAATACGTAATTTGTGGAATGACAATATTTCAATTAATTAACAAAATTGTCTTTATCTTTCTAAATATTATTATAATTTAGAAATATCAATAAGTATAGGCAGTTTATTAAGAAATGACAAATTGATATCGGCATTGGCTGTTCTATGACAAAAATATTTAATATCTTTCCGAATAATTAACAACTATTCGTACTAGTATATATTTTATATTTATCTATACTAATATAATAAAGAGGTAAAATTGTGTGTTTGTTTGTAGGTATGTTGGGGGTAATCTCTGGAACTACTGAACCGATTTCAAAAATTCTTTCACAAATAGGAAGCTACATTATTCGTGTCTTATATAGAATTTGAAATACTTAATTTTGAAATTTTGAAAAAAAAAAATTAAGAAAAAAACATAAACCGAAGCGAAGCGAGGGCGGGTCGCTAGTAATATAAATATATATTTAGATCTGTGTGGTCCTTAGTGCGCATCCATAATACCATTCAAAGCGCATTGTTTAGAGCACTTTAGGGCCATTATCTGACGCAACGCCTTGCCATCCACCGAGATAGTGGTATTATCTCGCTGGATTGGCTGAAGACTGAGTACTTTGCCAAAGTAACTTGCCAAATTTACCGGACAATATGCTCACTATATAGTCCGCTACTTTAAGCATTTTGTACAGTAAATATTTATTGTATTTTTATTGTCATTATTTAAATTCATTTAAATGATATTGTAAAATGATTAACCGTAACCGTAAGCCCTTCTACCGTCCACTCCTTCTTCCGAGGACATGGGCCTCCTCTAATATACTGTCTTGTGCATGAGAGGTGGTCTTAAAACGCTACGTTGGCCAAGCCCGTTGGCAACTCCACTCTTTTAGAGATGGTGTAGCTCCTGAGGGCTTGTGGTCGCGGCTTCGTTATCCTTTAGTCGCCTTTTTACAACATCTACGGGTAAAAATGGAGTGACGCTATTCTAAAGTCGGCCGACACCACTCGGCCAAATGACTAACATGCCTTAGAATTTTACTCACGAAAGACTAATGTCCTCTTCATTTATATTAACGTAAACATTAACATTTCTTGGGATTGAGAGGACAAGGTACCAACGGAACGATATTAAAATTCCGTTTGTTTGTAACAAATTAAGGAAACGGAAAGGGCTCCTCTAACGAGATAATAACATTTCCCGCACAGGTGGTACCGGGAATGCCGCTGAATATTCTGCTTTGCGCCCGGAGGCTACTCCAAATGTATTGTGTTTGTGTAAGTACATAACTGGTGTATATTTTACTTAAATAAAAAATATATGTATCCATATAAAATGTGGAGTGTATATAAATAAAAATATATATATATACATAGGTGAGATGGCGTTTTAGAACCCTGGTCTTTACCAATAGGTTACCATAAGTACGGATTTCCCGATTATCATCAGGTCGGTGATTAAGGAACACATTGTATAGACACCCGAATCCCTAAGAATTAAAACATATAACGAATACTCGTAATTTTTGATATTTGAATACTTACAAATTAATACAGATTTTCAACAATTTTCAACAACTTTTACCCTACTGTCGGTAATTAAAGAGCGGCAGCGATAGCCTATCGACATCTATACATATTATCGATTTTCTTTCGTGAGGTCATGACTAAACTGAATTTCTATCCAAATAACGATTTTTAAAATTATCACCAGTTTGGCAGTGAATACATTCTCCAAATACATTCCTAAATCTCCAAAGATTGATCTTTTATTTTATTATCATAACATTCCATCAACCTGTGTCTCCCCATTGATGGATATAGGCCTCTCCCGCGGACCGCCACCACACACAGTCTTCAGCTCTTTTCATCCAGCCACTACCGGCGAAGTCGTCAGTCCACCTGGCTGGAGTGCGTCCCACGCTACATTTTCAGCTGCGTGATCTCCATTAGAGGACTCGTCTCCCCTATTGGTTGTCGGTCCTGCGTCATATATGGCCTGCCCACTTTACTTCAACTTGCTGATCGTTTGTTATGTTTTTTAGTTTTTTTTAGTTCTTTGTCGAATCTCTTCGATACGGATTTTGTCCAGCAAAGAGCATAGCTCTTTCCACCCCCCCCCCCATAACCCCATTCCATAACCCCGAGCATAGCTCTTTCCATCGCTCGCTGAGCGACGACTGACTCGTGATGAGGGGCGTGACGAGGTATTTTTGATGAACTCTTTTCTCAAGAAGAAGTCACAGGAAGTGGACTTGGCAAAGCCCGGACGGTGGAACACAAAACAGATTGACCTCGTCATTGCCGACAGAACGCGCATATTTAGGGATGTCAAGGTGATTAATAGTGTCAAGACCGGAAGTGATAACCGACTTGTACTTGGCACTCCAAATATCGCTTATAGTTAGGAAGGTCTGTTATGATGAAGACCAGTCTTAATCCCATACCAGCTGAAACCGTGTTAGGCACCAACAAGTTTCAGCTATAACTCCAAAATCGATTTAAGGCATTGACGACATGGGCGACAACTTGACGAGGGATGTGGGCTGCAAGCACTTTAAGCAGCAACATTGAGGAAAAAAGCCCAAACTCTCGAGCGAAACTCTAGTTCTCATGGAATACAGACACCAGGGGTCTGCGCTAATTGGGTCGTCGGAGCGCCAACCCAATAAAACAATCAAGAGGCTAATACGTTGAGACCTGCGCCGCTTCTATACACAACAAATTGAAGCGGCGATCGAAAATAACAAAGTATTTGCTTGAAGACGTAATTGAAGACTTTCGTCTTCAATCAAGACAAGACAGTGAGTCCAGCCCGTTATGACGTATGTTGCCGAATGCTTGATTCACAAATTCAAAAAAGACCTTGTTATTTTTCTCTTTTTTATTTTTTCACCGCTGGTTATAAAATATCTCCGAAAGTAGGCAGCGCATCCGGGAGCGTGGCCAAGTTGCCATTCTGGACTTATGTTGGCATGTATCGCGGATGTTCATCTGCGACAGTATCTTCTTACCACGAGGTATACTGTCTGCTCATCTGCCGCTTTATTTTCGTAAAAAAAAAATGTTTAAGCATTTACAAAAATCTGGATCATGTATTTCTAACGATTCGCACAGTTCTTGCGCAGTCGGAAATAATTTCTAGATTCTCAGTAATACAGCTCGCCAAATCTAAGCAACGTATAAAACCGTCCAGACCCATTCCATACAAATAACGTCACGGGCCGTACATTCGGAGATTTAACGGCTATGCCACGTGGCGGGCACGTACACCGTAATTCAGTCCGCAGGTGCGCCGACAATCCGAAGACAAGTCTACACATTGAAATTTAATAAAACTTCCCTCTAGTTTTGTACGTATTTCAGACTTGTCAAAGTAAATGCGGCATTGTATTATGAATACTGAAATGATGTGAATAATTTCACATCTCACATCGTCAAAGACCTTTTGCTCAACAGAATCGACAGTTGCTTTTTTATTACTATTTTATTCACTTTGTTTATGACCGGTGCATATTCTTTATTAACCTGTTTATTGTTAAGTGTGTGCATATTTTTTATTAACCTGTTTATTGTTAAGTGTGTGCATTTTTTTATTCAACTGTTTATTGTTAGGTGTGTGCATATTTTTTATTCACCTGTTTATTGTTAGGTGTTCTTATCTTATTGTTAGGTACTTTGAAAAGGACAATATCCAACAGCAAAAAGAAAAGGTAGTCTTTGGTTTAGGAGGACAGCAGTGTCATAACACTTACGAATATTTTATTATTATTTATTGTAATTTTAATCGTGTCGAAGCCTGCCGTACGAGTTTCAAGAGTTAGACTATACCAACGCTCATTTTCCATTTCATCCTATAATATCTCATCTTATCTTCTACTGTTCCATCTAGTCGAGATTATAACGGGATGAAAGAATCTCCGTTATAGTTTTTAATGTCCATCCCACCCGATCCCCCAAGGAATGATACCGAGTGTAATTGAATGAGGATTACACCCCATCTTCTTATACTACCTGTCCTTCTCCACCCTTCCTTCCTTCATACCCAAATCCACACCGAAATCTCCAAGGTGCATTTCATTCATAATATACAGTTTTATTCTGAATAGACGCACGTATTGCAGATGTCCACGGGCGACACTATTTATTTACCACCACGTGGACTATATGCTCTTCGGCCACATTTTTTATATAAAAAAGAAACTGTACAACCGTGAGTACTGTTATGCATATATCTTTACGAATACCCAAATTTTTCCCAAATTAAAATTTATAAGAAGCAATGAAAACTTATTTGATTTTAATCAATTTCAGTCATTCATTACATTCCCGTTCACATTTTAATTACATACATCGTTAATGATACGAAAACTCATATTAATTAAATCAGCCTGCAGGCTAGCTGTAACACAAACACGTCGTGAGGGTCCTCGCAGTCATTCCGGCAGCGAATGGCACACTCCTACATATTATTTACATTTCATTTGCGAGAATGCTATATGCGAGTATGCGAAGTGCGCAGCGGCTTTAGGAAGAATTTCACAATTGTACGATGCGGTATTTTAAGACTGATGATTGTGTAACATAATGTTTATGTGTAACGTGACATAAGGGAAAAGAGTAATAAATATGAAAATAAAAATATATCTTCTAGAAGATATCTAAGGAAAGTATAAATATACCTATATGTCTATAACAGATAAAAACAAAATAAGACAAATACACACTCAAAAAGAAATACTCCAAAATAGAACTCTAAAAACTGAGCAGGAGATAAAATGAAATAACATACTACACTGTAATTAAAACTGTGAACAAAGATAGAAATAAAGAAAAAAAGGTTGAAGCTAAACGTAAAATAATTGAATAAATAAATACATCGTTAAAGGAAAAGAACAGCATTTTTCTTCGCCATTTTTTTTAAAAGAGGTGAAGACTGAAGGTCGGAAAATCAATTGAAAATGATAATGATGCGTAAAGGGTTAGATGACCTTCCGGTGATCCTTACAGAAACCTATTACAAACCAAAAATAATGCCAGTGCTTACCTTAACACAACCCAATTCAATAAATATGTCTCATCCAAGAAAAACTCCTTAGGTAACTTTGTAATGATATTCTTCCTAGAAATTGCTGTTCTAGATTTTTGGCGATGTTGAATGTTTTGCGAAGTAGGAGTAAATATTATGCCACTGTTGTTATGTTTGTATATTATTGCTTAGCTAAATACGAAACCGAACTTCCACATAACATATGTATATATACACAGGTATGAAAATGGACTATAGTAATTATTGTGTGGTAAGTAAAAACATGGTAAGTACACGTTTCATGGTAAGTACAATACGAGTAAAGCGGAAGAAATAATACTACACATTGTAATAAAACCAAATCTAAAGCAATTTTCGCAACAATGTTTCACGTCCCTCCTTCAACAGACGAAAAAGATTTACTTGCATCTAGATATCGTTTTCAGCTGAAGTGGACGCTGGGCAGATCTCAGATAACGAATGCAATTTACACAGTAACAGCTCTGAAAGATTACGTTATTTTGTTCAGAGGTTTAATGTATTTCACTTTATTTGTAAGGAGAGGTTTGTTTTCTCATTATACGTCATACACATACTATTTTATTTATAAAGCAGGTGGCAGGCTGCTTTATAAATAATGCTGGACACCTGCAACATCAAGGGAATGCTGGTGCGCTGCCGATCTTGTAGGATCCTATTCACAGCCCATGATAATATTTGTATTCTGTTTGTAATTTTTAGCAAGCTTGGTTATTGTTTGATTACTAGGCGATGATGTAATGGCAATAAATATTTTTACAATAGAACTAAAATGGAGATTTCATGTAATAGACCAAGTGTGCCATTTCAGTCCAATGCTTCACTTTCTTACTTCTTCATAAAACACATTTTACAAAGCAAGTACTATGTCAAGGAAAAATACTATTCCACAACTGAAATTACGACTGATTCATCTTTTAAGAAGTGTCATCTTCATCACCGAAAATCATCGATTATTTTAGCCAAAATAATTAGCCGAATATTTGGACTTAGCTACTCTAATCAATGGATGCATTTTTAAAAATAATTAGCGAAGGTTTTCTGCCAAAATGTTCTCCTACCCGCTAGTTTCCTGTTTCTCCAGATTCTTCCTTGGATGATTATCTGCAACAAAACCTATTTCCTAATGTTTGGATTTAATACTTTAACAACATAATACGTATTGATAAAATCTTTTAATATAATGTCAGTATATATATTTTTTTTTTAATAATAACAGATGTTAACAAAAGGATACAGACATGCATTTACCTAACTGTATTATAAACGGAAATTCTTCCAAGTCAAGTCGAAAACTGTTTCTTAAATTTCTGATAAAATCACCTTATATTTTACTTGGAGATGTCAGTCGACTTGATTTTCCCGTAACGCGGGTGTGACGTTTTTCACTTACGTGGAAACTCACCTAAATGTCGTGAAAGTAATGGTGTGCATGTTACGCGAAATTGTGAGGCTGGTGAGGACTGTTTTCCTTCTATTGACTCTGAGACACGCGACGGGATAGTAGTGAGTCTTTGGGTACTTTGAAAATGTGATTATTGAGCTTCTATACGAATTTTGATACTTGTAAAAATCTATATTGAATTTGACAATGAAGTATCAGTTTACCATTCCACTAACCGTCAAACCTTGTCGAACTACACTATCTTGATTCAATTTTTATTTACGTCTAGTTTAACCCGTACAACACTAATGACTGGATAATTAAACTGCGTTGCGAAAATAGTCTTAAATAATAACAATTCAATCAAGACAAGGTCGCCAATATTTTTTTGTTTCTTGAATCTTTACATATACATAGCTAGAAGCCGATTTTATTAATATAAAACAGATTTAACTTATCATTTGCGTATTCCACTATTATTACAACGGTTCGGTTGCGAGTAAGTCGATATAGTCGAAACAGCATTATTCTACAAACAAGGCACTGACAAAGTCCTTTTACGCCTCTAAACCTTGAGTACCTTTGACCGAGCGTGTGCCCAACAATTTTAAATAAATTGTAATAAGGATATAATTAGCCATGAGTATAATAATAACACCCTAGATAAAACACGATGGTGTGCCTAGTCTCTATCAAAGAATTCAGGTTGCGCTCACACTTGAAGTTGAAATTGAAATGTAGATTGAAAAAGATAACTTGATAAAAAATAATCACTATATATCAAGGTAGTAATGAGTAACGAACGTGAATTTGAATGTAATACGAGTAAAGTGAAACATGGTGTGGCGACAATTTTCCAACGAGTAATTTTATAGGTCAGCTTTGCATCACCATCTGCGGACAGAGAGGCACGTTTCGTATTGAAAAAACGTATTTGCTGGAGACTATAATTTCTTTTTTGATTAGTATAAAATATATTTCTATAATAAAACACGGAGAAATTTTGATTTTTACGAATAGTGGGAAATATAGTCGATGAGTGTACTGTACTGATTATTATATCAATGTATTTTTTTTAATATTTGACGATGACGAATTATTTTGAATATTCTTCTTCATAAATATTATGTTCGTTCAAGAATAGCATAATATAAAGACGAGCATTATTCACCAAAACAACATTTAATAGCTGTAAAAACAATAAAGTTATATTAAAAATTGTATTTTTAAATTTCCTTGCTTCACCTGTAAAGTAGCCTCTTGGCTTTTACGCCAATTGAATAGTAAGATGTAGATATATAAAATACATAAACATGTAGTATTAGTTGTAACTATAGCAGACCTATTGCTGAGCGTATACATACCGTCTAGTCAAGTAGATAATGGAACTAAATAACTGAAAATTTCGTTAAAACTTTAGATTTTGATTAGGTTTTTCATAAAGACCCTTCAGCAGTGCACAATTTCCGTGTTTAGTTTCTAATATAAAATGACGGTAGTGCGAAACCCGATGCAGACCCATGTCCGGTCCACTCTTGACGTTTATGAGGGTAAACTACATGGCTGGAGGTAATCTGATCTATATATAAAACAAGAACGGTAAATTTATTACCACCTTCGCCTGTTTACGGTCGCATTTTCTTTGTTGTTGCGTCAATCATTGCAGCCACTTGGCGTCGAAGGTAAGAAGAAAAGTGCTGTTTCTTTTGTTGCTAATATATAACAGCTAAGTTCAAATAGAGATACCATAACCATCCCTTGTTTATTCACTGCTGGACATGAGGGATGTATGGCCTTAAAATGCCACGCTGGCCAGGCGGGTTGGCGAGTCCATTCTTATGGAGGTGTCGTAGTAGCGGCTAGATTTGTTACTTTGGTTAAATAAATAAAAAAATATGAAGATATTTTGTAGGACATTACTCGTAAATGTGTTGCAAAGATATTATTTTTTTGGGATTCAACTATCGAAATTTATATCTTACATCATACTGACTTTTGAATGTCTTACGTCTTTGAGCTTACTGACCTTTGCTTATTGTAAATGGTCAGTGATTGGTAGTCTCGTTGTCTTCTTAATATGGTAGGATTAATATTTGAAATTAACCGTTTTTGTAGAAGATATTGGAGACGTGAGGGCGTGCCACATGATTGTAAGTGGTCACCGCCCCCCAGTGATACACACAACATCAGATGACATGCAGGTTCACTGGCGACGTTGTAGAATTCTGTTAACAGCTCTCTTGAAGAGCTCCTTGTGGTTGTATAACAGGAAAACTTCAGGTGGCAGTTCGTTCCACAACAAGAGAAGAAAATAAACTCAGATTAAAATCAATTTTTCAAATTTATTAGTTATGATTTTAAGTCCCTCATAAGTCAGTCACCTATGTTACTCTGGTGTCATGGCGCTACTTTATTACTCATGTAACATAGAGTAAGTAGCCTTTAATTAACACAGTAGCCTTTAATTATCACAGTAGCTTTTAATTAACACAGTAGCCTCTAATTACCACAGTAACCTTTAATTAATACAGTAGCCTTTAATTAACGCAGTAGCCTTTAATTGACACAGTAGCCTTTAATTAACACAGTAGCTTTTAAGTAACACATTATTGATGTCATTAAAACGGCCCTTTTCTCACTTATGATTTCTAAGCCCATTATCTATAACTCATTATATTTTAAAGATATTTTGATATTTCGGGTCGGTATTTTATATCTTTAATTATTTAAGATAACAGATCTCGATCTTAAAAAGATTGATCTCAATTATTTTAAAGAGTCAAATAACGCATTTAGCTTCACCACCGCGCAGGTACGTGTGTTGAATTTTATGCTGACTGTATCGTTCGGAGTGGAGGCATGAAGGAAATGTACTAACGGTATGCTGCCACACATGAACTCGTCACCGACACGGTCCATGACGACCACGGTTGTCTCCGTAGCTAAAAGCGAATCCGTGTTTATCACTTGAAAGCCTGCGTTTTATATGAACTATAAAGTATGTACATAATATTAAGTGGCCGTTTCCAAAAATGTTATGTTATTTGAAATTTTAACTGAATATTCTAGAGCTTTGGTGCCTTGACGGCCTATTCTTAAGTTTGAATCCTAGGCCATACTACTAGGTACGTTCCTACTTAAAATAATATGTGTAATACTTAAATATATTTTTTATAGGAAAAAGTCTGCCGAGCATACAGTCCACCTGGTGGTAAGTGGATACTGTCGCCCATGGGCATTCCACGGTTTATGTCAAGTTCAGTCCACAATGACAAACGTTGACACGCCCCCGGATACGCGACCTACCTTTAAATTTGTAGGAATAATTATCTAATAATTCTAATTGTAATTTAATAATTTTAATTCTAGTTCTCACTCGTTCTTCTAGTTTTAATCCTAGTAATTTAATACGGCTAATGCTTTCGGAAGAAAAACAGGGTAAGGAAATAAGCTAATCCGAGAATTTAAAAAAAAGAATAAATATTATCTGTTGCAAATTCAACTATGTTTTCACCGTGGCTGCTTGTTGCAAAATGTACTCGTGTCATCTTTCGGAAAGGTATGTACGGAAACATTTAATTGAAAATGTGGATTTATAAATAGATATTTGCGTTTTTGTTTCGTTCTGTTCTTATCTGGTTTGTTTCCCTGTTTTCATTTATTGTATATCGTGTAGACTAAGCAAACGAAGTGGCTCGGTAAACTATTTATATACCCTCGACAAAACTATTTATATTATACTCTAGCAAGAAATTATTTTCGAACAACATTTCTGAACTGACCACTCCATTTCTCGTATTATTCTCATAATTTTTTCACCTAACAAGGACTCAGTTTCCCGTAGAAAAAATATTTACAACCAAAGCCTTTTCACCAAATCTCTCACAAAGTGTCTATTGTGTTGAACACAAAGACCCCTGACAGCGCATATCTTTCAGCAATCCACTGTAGCAATTTATTTTATAAATACTCCATCATTTGCGGTTTTAATAAAAGCATTGTTCTCCATTTTGGGGCGGGTAACAAATGATGCAACTGCTTGCTTGGGATTAAATGACTGAGTCGAATTAACTGATTAATCTACTTCGGAAATAATTGCCTTGAATAGTAAACAATAAGGTGATTATGGTTCGGTATTGTTTATTCAGTTTAGTTTAATTTTAAGACGAAATATATTTTAAACTTTCTTTCAGTGCAAAAACATTATTTCTTTTTTATTTCACAGAGTCTTGATAAAGAGAAACAGACTTGGTTAACCTTCTATAAGATGCTAATACGACACAAAAACTGTCGCTTAGGAAAAACATATCAGAAGTAACATTTGGAAGAGGCGTTCCTATATCCAACAGTGAATACAAAAAAGCTACTAACAACGGTGAATGACAGTAATGAGAAAAAAACCCATAAATTTTACGATGCTCTGCGTATTAGGTACTTTTCTTTCGCAAACACAGTTCTTTTTAAAACACACCTTCGAATCCTAACTAAGTAGACATCAATCCTCTTACCATAAAAAAAACGCTTCACACCTTTACAACGGTATTCAACAATAAAAATAATAATATATATTTATTCTTACGGTTTAATGCTATTCTAACAGATTCTCAACCAATCTGATTTGTTAGAGGCTTTCATTACATTTAAAAAAAAACTTTAGAGCAAAAACTATTATAAAAATTTTTAGAGCGAGTCTACCCGTTTTGGTTAGGGTTAGAGGACTTTCTTATGCGATGCGTGCTTACAGTGCATTTTCTAGAGGCAGTTCAATTTGTATGCAATTTGTATACCTTTCCCTGTATACAAAGCGAATGAATAAATCAAATACGCGATACGTGCACATTCGTTAGTTCGCACCAAAAAGCTATCATACGTAGTATTTAAATTCTATTCTATTTATTTGTTTGTACATTTATTTGTTCTAAATATGGTATATTAGATGGAAAGGTAAATATGAGCATATTTATATTTTTAGAACCATATTTGAACCTATTTAGAATATCAATTCATGTGGCGAACTTTAATACAATTTTGCAATACACAGATAAGGGCCGCAATATCTTAGAGACTGGTCTCTAACTTAAGTCTAGTTATAGTTATCTATCTAGTCATAAAGCTATCCTTAATCTTGACGCACTTACCTAAGTTCAAATTTCGGTTATTACAGTTTATATTTCAAAAAATATATCCTGTCATCACGTGCTTGATGCCATTCAAATCATAGTAAATACAAAATGAAGTCTGTTTCCTTCATTGACATTGATTACACGCTAAAGTAGTATGTGTATAGTTTTTTACAGTCTGCTGTGTGAACTCCTATTCGTTCCTGTGTAGTACGTACTCGAATTTCTGTACAGGCTGTGTAATTCTGTAAAATACATCCAAATGTGAAACGTATATTTTAACAAGTATTCAGCTAAACACTTTTTCCCTAAACCGTAGATTATTTACGTCCTTTTATCTCAAGAACGCGTGAGAGGTGATATCGTTAACGATATGTTAAAACCCGGCAGATTTGCATTTGCCTCATTACTTCGCCATTCCATATGCTGTCTGAAGTCCTTAAGTCCGGCGGGCTAAATCATCGAGTCAAAGCGTATGATAGACGGGGGAATCCGGGAATTATTCCTAGTCACGTACGAAGTTGAGGGTGTAAGGCTTCGGGGCTTTGTTCTGTTTTAATTATGCGATCGGAGTCAAAAGTTAATACTCGGTAAATAGTAATGACTGCAGTCGGTAGAGATGACATTGTAATCTTGTACTGGTTACTTATTAATATTATACTATACTTATTATAATACTTATTATTATTATGCATTTAGATGACATCCGAGAAGCAAACAATTTTTCATTAATTTAAACTAAGTTAGTTTTGTATGAAACAAATAGTATAATCATTGCTTATTGCGTTTGTTTATTTTTGACTAGATGTTGCCCACGGCTTCGCGCGCGTAAATTATGTATCTGTTAAATCTATGTTAATTAAAACAACTATTTTTTTTAAAATCGGTGTGATATAAAGATGTGACGTACGGATGACAAAGATATTGGTACAACACAAATAAATGGAGTATGTATCAGTCTCTATACGCAAAGGGAAGGCGCATGTTCACTAGTGGACATTTTTTCGACTGAAGGCCTTTGTACATGAAACATAACCGCAACTAGACCTTTTTTTCGTCCATTGCTGGACATGGGCCTCCTTCTGGCTCTTGTGCATAAGGGATGTATCACCTTAAAACGCCACGCTGACCAAGTGGGTTGGCGAGTCCACTCTTTTAGAGGTATAGTTCCTCAGGGATTATGGTAGCGGCCTTGCTATCCTCTGGTCTCCTTGTGTGACATCCAGCGGATGAGATGGGGCGATGCTGTTCTAAAGCCTGCCGACACCACACGGCCGATAGGTAAACATAATCGTAGTAAAATCGAACGAATAGTCACATTTACGAACGTGGGCTTAAAACAGCACAAACTGACAGTCGATAAATTCAAAAGTTTTTCTAATAAGCGGTTAGGAGTTAGGCGACGTAACTCAAGGAACAAGTTGGTCGAAGTAACTTATGGTGTCTCGCGGTCGCCACGTCCAAACTCGATAAGTTTGTAGAGCCATGTGGCGCTCTCTTGCGGGAGTTTCATGATATGGGTTTAGGGTTAAATGTAGGGGTATAGGGAATAGTGGATGAGGTATAGTGATTGTACACTAGACAAACTAGAAATTCCCAATTGGGTAATGTTTAGATCTATGGGGTTTTGAGTGTATTAACAGTTAACAAGAAAACATCTGATTATCTATTAATATCTGCTTCAATATTTTAAGTTTTAGTTAATTTATTTAAAGGCAACCAACCGGGCTTAACACAATTATACATTTTTGGATTCATAAACAAGTTATTACGATTTTAAAGTTAAATTTCGTTGCTCTAACTGAATGAATAGGTTTGTTCTATACGGTTATATAGTTTAACTTGTAGACTTTCTATTGTGATAAATCTTTAGATAGATCTAATTGAAATCATTCGTCTAATTAAATAATTTAATGGATTCTTGAAAATTACAATTAATCACCTATTTAATTGTAATATTGGGTCACTTATTAATGACAAACTACATCTAGTGCTTTCTAAGACTGAGCTTTTAAATGATAGTGTTCTTTGTATGACGCCGAAAATCTAAAACGAAATTCCAGTCACAATAAAAAAACGCTCAAAATATAGGCACATTTAAGAGAAAAAAAATCCATGATTTTCATATTGACAAATGTTACATATACACAGATATAAATGACTGTTTTTCGGACAGAACTATTTGGCATTCTAAATGTTTGTAAATGTCGAATGACTTTAAAAAACGTTACTTTAAATATATAGTAAATACACTTATTATTATTTTTTTAATATGTAATTGTATTTCATTTAAATATAAGAATTTGTATGCCCAAAAGGCGAGGATATAAGTTTGTAATGACGATGACATTTTTGCACCTGAAATTCACAAATAAACATTTTGATTTGATTTGATATACAGTGAAGAATATTAAAAAAAAATACCAATAAGTGCATTTACTACTGAAATAAATATATGAGTACAATGATTTCAGTAAATATTATAGATTAATAATATCTGTTGCAAGACCATACCTTCTAACTTAAACTATAATTTTACCTGATATAAAGGAGCCTTAATGCTAAGCCTATCTCATTATCCTATTATATATATGTATATAGACAAAGAGATAGGTACCCATGTAAAGTTTCATAAAAATATTTGTACAGTATAAACTTGAAAAAGAATGTGATTAAAAACACAACATTGAAGAATTGAAGACAACATCGAGCGCATCTGGAGCGAGGAGCTAGCGTAACCAAAAAAGTTTTATAACTCAGAGAGAAATCATTTTAATAAATGAGAATTTGGCAAGTTCTCGTAAATGTAGACACATTTTTCCGTTACAATGTTGTCAATCAGTCAGCAGTCTCCGCCAGTGTACCCGTTTCCTTTTCCGCTTTTCTCCTTATTCCCGCTGATTTGATTGAAAACTTCCTTTCACGCACCTGTGACCCAGATCTTGAAAATAAGTACATGCATAATATATGCAAGTATGTATAAGTACGACCAGGAAATTGGGTTCTACCAGTATCTATATTCGTAGACAATACGATAAAGATTTTATCAATATACTTTTAGGAACGTTTATATAATATGAATGGTTTACAAATTTATAAACATGAAAATTCGAAATTTTTAGGGTTTGTTCCTGTCATTATAAGCAACAGCTCTGCAAGTTCCAAATTGTTTCGTTAATTTTTACCAAAATTATGAAAATATGAAATAAAAGGAACTGATTAGAAAAACTACATGTATTTTCCATTTAAAACTTTCGGAGTATGCCGTGTTAATCTTAAAATTAAGAGATCAAATTTTGCAGGATTTTTTTCTATATATTTGAAAGGTATCTAGGGGGCGCGTAACATTAATTTCACAAATCATTAAATGAAGGACCACTCTAAATTGTATCTAATACTTATAATCGCGGATGCGATTCGGTGAAAAGCAACCGTGAAATGATACAAAAGTGGACCCGGCGTTAAACGTCGAACACGCGGGGTCGGTAGTTACAACGACGCGACGCTAATAAAATAAAGTATACAACATTTTCAATATGCCGCCAGCTCGGTACTCGGTAGGTACCTTGCCACAGGAATCAGTTTTCATTTTATTTATCTCTTATCATTTTTACTTGTTGAGATTAGATTCTATAATACTTTCTATTAGGATCACATGCGTCCCTTAACTCCATTTTATTCCTAATTCGGTCCGTTTGGATAGGATAGGACTAGGTAATAAAGGGATCGGACTTATCTTATCTTATTAATTATATTCTTCTCTTGGTGGAATGGGTTGGGATGGAAAATGCGCTCTGACCATTGCCAGAGCGTATTGGCCTGTCGACGAAAAGGTGAGCAGCAAGGTTTCAAAGAAGTATAAAATTCTAAACAATCAAAACCACGTGTAAAGTTCTGTTTCATAATACAGTAAATAATTCCTTGTATAAAGGGTAGCTACAACAAAAGCTACAATGACAAGGGACATTCAAACTACAACTTATTTCATTAAATTCCCGATAATTTTGAACAAAAATTTCGCCACTTTTGGGTCCCATTGCACCACCCGTGAAAGTTAAGCACGGGTTAAAATTGTTGGTTTAAATTCGTTTATTCGTCCCGGCTCGGGTTAGACCCGGGGTGGGGTAACGAACGTTACAATTGGTCCCATGAGGACCACCGGTTCAGGTTAACTGGGTACGGTTCTGTCTCACGATTGCCGAAATTAGGGCAAGAGCGCAATATATTACAGTCAGAGTTTATATTGGCGTATGGAGACTATGTACCAGTTATTACATGCAGTTATGGAAGCCTGCGAAATCTTTAGGGATTCACAGAGTATCTAGTAAAGAAGTAGTTAGGTACTACTCGTAGAGGTAAAATGATAATTGTTTTTTTTTATATATGGAAATAGGCAATTGTTATTCTGTCCTTGACTGTTAATATCAAATAATATAAAAATTAATGTTTGTTTGTTTGTTCGTCTTCTATTCGTTCCTAAACCGTTCATCCGATTTCGATGAAATCGCTTCCTAAACGTTGTTTCTGACAAAAAAAAATTCTAACGCATAACAACGCATGCCGGGTACAGCTAGTATCAAATAATTTTTATACAACAGTAATTAAATGAGCAGCAAATCGATGGTAGCAATTTTTTAAAGGATCAGCTTTAAGTTCTCTGGTGACAACAAAGAAACAGGAATCCCGCGAAGCTGAACTTCGTCGACTTGGTGACGACATTATTAGTGATTTAAATTATTTATTTGTAATTATAAAAATAAGTTGATTTGTTGATAATTATTAGTATTAATTAATTAGTATTTTTTTTTGGGTTCGTTTAAATATAAGCAATTTATATTTATCTCATTTTCTAACATTTGCGTGATTGTTGTTATCTTGCTGCTAATACAGATTCAGTTGAGATCTGCGGTTGAAAACTGTCTGTATCAGTTTATGACGATCGTGATATCCTACTGCAGGGCCTATGTCCTCCTGGATATATTTTTTATTTATTTATTTTCATATATTTTAGTCGAATATTTTCAATATTTTTTACAACTCCAAAATTCCTAAAATCCATAACGGTTATTTTACATATTTTCTAACAATATCATCCAGGAACGAGTAAATTGTTATGTAACTTTTACAATTTAAAGCCGATCTCATTTGTGATTCTCCAGACGTCGCCTCGTTCGTGAACTTTTATAGTTTCCCGCTTAAACTTTCGCGAATTTAATCAAAGCAGAACATTTTGCAATAATTTTTATGAACTAACTTTGGAAAATGATATGAATATTTTAAGAAACGAGTTTGATTCTGGGGCTAGACCGTTTTAGAGTTTTTAGGGCTAGAGATGCTACGAGTGTGTTTCCAGTAATGTCCTAAAACTACCATACAGTCTAAAGATCGGCCTCCTCTCCAACCCCTCTAGTCGATCACCACTAACCACCAACTGAAACGTAATCTATTTGGAAAGTCACTTGTAATGTAACACGTAACGTAATGTTGTAATGTAATGTAACACTTGTCACAATGTAATACGGAAATATATTGAACACTCCTATTTTAACACCAAACTATACTTGACGACATCGAAGTGGAACTAACTCAACATTCTTTAATATCTGTCTTTTATAATAATCCTTTCGTTTGTTTCTATCTTCATTTAACTACTATTTTAGTGTGGGTAAGTAAATCGTTCTTTATCCAACTAGTTCGTGTCTTCGCGCTCACCCAAACAAGCGACTGTCAAAGGTTCGGTCGGCAACAGATCTACATGTGCAGTCAATAACGTGCTAATACACCGAAAACTATTCGATTCTAGTGCTTATTACTAGTGCTTTAAGGTACCGGTGGGTGCAGGTTGACCTGTTGCTGTAAGGCTGTAGCTGTTGCTTATGGACATCTTAACACACTACTAATAAGGGCTAAAACCGAGTAATTTTGGGTCCGATAGCGTGTTGCCGACTGTCTATGCATCCTTAATAAGTATTCATTCTCTGGCATCACGATTTCTTTTCTCGTATATTGCTTCAACATATTGTCTGTAATCTTCCTTAAAAATAAATAAATTTATTACACAATCTACAACAAGTACACACTCACTTGTTTACTTGTGGAAACAAACACATTTGATCATTCATCATTCATCACAATTTGAAAAGCTACAACGGTAGGTAAACTGAGCAAATGTAACGAGTAATATTTAAATTGAGGTAACAAAGCCCACGCGTAGAAGTAAAACAAAGTCTGTTACAAAGCAAATTTTAATTTTTATATCCGGCCGCAGTTTGTAAACACTCGTTACCGAAATTGTGTTTGTCTTGTTCTGTTTTCTGGGACATCACACGAATATTTCTCGTTCAAGAAATTTTACTAAATTTTGGACAAAAAAAATCAATTTTATAACTTTTACGATTTTATTAATATTTTTTATTGTTCACACACATATGTATATTTGTTCATATGTTCGCGTTTTGTACCCATTATAAATATAAATCAGCAATAGCAGAACACATTCACAATATTGGAATTAATCCCTGGATAGAACCCTGCACTCCAAAAATCCTCTCCACTGAACGTCAATATTGTCCCAGGATAGTATATGAAGCGATTAAAATGAAGAAATATAGAAATGTCATTCGGTAAGATGTGAAATTAGACCCCATTTAGTAAAGCTGACAGTAAAGCTGTTAATGTTAAGACTTAATACTTGTAGAATACCTACTTAATTAAGTTTCAACTGTTTCAATTTAAGTAAACTGTAAATGAATCAAACGAAAAGGCATCACGGCGCCTATTGTCAAACTTTTTGCGACTTAGCGCTCGCCCAAACTCGAAAGCGACTATTAAACTTTACGGGGAGTGCTGTCACCGTAAACTTTTTAATAAATCCATCCATCCGAAGGCAACGACATTACGTACAGGCACAGAGCGACAAAGAATACGCCATTTGAAAGCCATTCCTTCATCTATCAGAGTGACACGCAATCAAACAATACAATAAAACTTCTCTTCCGAAAAATACTTGAAAATAATTTCTCCATTTAAATTCAGGAGGGGTGGGGCGAGTGTGACGAGGCGGTGCTAACAAAGGTTTTTCTTGAAGGTAATAACCGCTGAGGTGCTCACGGTTTATTGTGCGTTTGTGGAAAAGGTCGGAGTAAAGGAATGAAACAGCCACATCGAGTTTAAAAGAAGTAGCATTTGTTTCCGGAGGTTGCACTTTCTTATTCAACGTTGTTGGGAAAACTTTTGTTGTCTACAACATCGCAGCTGTGAGTTTTTATTCTCGTGGTTTAATTTTACACGAATAATTACTTTTATTCACAGGTTCCTTACCTTCATCCTTTGGACCACATCTTTTCATCTACAGGAGCAGATAAAATAAGTTGATTAAATTTATTTTATTCTCTGTTGTTTATTTAAACTTATTAATTAATCTATCAAGACATATGTTCGTTGACCTTTAACAACATTATATTCGTCGTGGTACAATTCTATTCGAGGCACTATTGGGTCAAGCCTCCCTTGATTGATCTATAACACAACTGATATTTTATTACGAGTATATTGTAGATACGGGGCTTCTGACAGTGGGCCTGATCCATAGTTTAAAGTCGCTCAGCGAGCCATGGAGACAGATATGCTCGGAGATTTTTTGCGGGGTAAGATCCGACGCGAAGAGATTGGCCAAAGGACTAAAGTCACCGACATAGCTTACAGAATCAGCTTGCTGAAGTGGTAATGGGCAGGTCATATTTGCCGCAAGACCGATAATCGATGGGGTAGACGAGTCCTCGACGCAAGGACGTCGTCCAGCCAAGTAGACCAACGACTAGAAAAAGTTTCGCCGGTGGTGCTTGGATGAGAAGAGCCGAGGATCGTGTGTGGTGGCGAGCTTTGGGAGAGTTCTATATCTAGCAGTAGAGGAACATAGGCTGATGGTATGGTGTATCAAATAATCATAGGTTGTATAGACTCCGCAACGTGTACTCTCATACAATCAGAATTGCTAGATTAAATATAGGTGGGTATTTTCGGGGCTACTTACTAATATTAAAAATTGTTTAACCTTCTGTTTCATACAGGGCTTGTTCCAAGTATATGTTAAGTGTGTGGCAATATTTTTTATGTGAGATATTCTGCTGGCGCCGTTTTCCAATCGGGAGCTTTATACAAGAGTACGTACGAAAAATGTTGAAACTACAAAGCGCATGAAAATTTTATTATCAAAATGTCGATCTGAAAATTTGAATAAAATATGCAGGTATATAAATTTTCGTAAATATCTATTGATATATTGTTACCATACCATACCATCGGTTTAAATCCCTCCGCTGTTGGCTATAGATATTTCTCAAGGCTCGCCATCGCACACATTTTTCGCTCGTCTCATCCAGCCGTAAACTTCTTCAAGTCGCAGGGCGTCCCACGCTGCGTTTCCCGTTAAATTCTCACCATTCAGAGACTCATCTACCCCGCCTAATGACGTATCAAAAGGAAAATCAAATGGTTATGAATTCATCGATTCTTTACTTACAAGTATTAAATGACTTGAGGTCATTAATATTTCTGTTACTTGTAGGCGCAATTTGTCATTAAATCTGTGTCCATTGTCCTTCCGACCGTTACCGGAAAGAGGATGCGGCAGATTTACAATTACATTAAGACAATATGAAATGTAATGTAATGTAAAATATATGTTCTCTCCATAACAATATTCTTTCAAAATAAGAGAAATGTACTCATTGTACTTGTTATCATTTGCTTGGCAATTTTACATTCGTAACAGAAACGAAATAACACAGCAACTGCAATTTTAAACTTGGCAGTCTTTCATATTCTTTTTCATGGCTGATTCAATTAACTTATGTAACATAAAGGAAAATAAAATAACTTCTACTTCAATGACTCGATTAGTTTCCGTCTCGTAATTTCATTTACTGATTAGCGTCTATACGACAAACTAATAAACAAACTTGTCACGGTATATGTACGTACATACATGTACACAATACACAATCTACTAATTACTAGTCTAAATAAAGATGAAAAGATAATCTAAATATAACTTGTAATTATGTAGTTTTCTTTTTATAGAATAAGGCGGAAGACGAGCATACAGTCCACTTGATGGTAAGTGGATACTGTCGCCCATAGGCGATACATGCCAACATCAGTCCAGAATGACAAACGTTGGCACGCCCCTGGATGTGCTGCCTACCTTTGCAAATTAACGAATGTATTGGGAGAAAGGGTTGGGAAAATGAAAAGGGATAGGATAGGGTGGGATGGGAATGGGAGTGGGATGGGCATATCTCATTCCCTACCGAAATACGTATGTACAATGGGGAAATACGATGAAGTAGGAAATGCAGTACATTTCAAGGTAGTCTTCTGTGAGAGAGGGGTAACGTGGCCAGTCGAGTGCGCCCAGCGGCTGTGAAAATGCAGCATGCACTCTCCCCCAAGTTTATGTACAGTGGCACTTTTTCTGTCTCCGTATGTAAAATAAACAGGCAAGGGTATGATTCCACGTATATAAAGAATTACGTCTGTATACCAATCAGTTTCTTTGTTTGTTCGAGGTAATCTCGGCAACTACTGGTTCGATTTTATTGCAGTTTCCTCTATTTTGTACAGTATTTATCCCACAATAGTCGAGTTTGTATTCCATTAATTACGTAAATACAGTTATCTATTATTTTATATTTAAGCATTGTGTGGAATGCCCTCCAGCCAGATGGACCGTCGACTTGAAGATGTTCGCCGGTGGTGATTGGCGAGAGGCATAGTATAGTATGGTATTTAAATTATTTATTGCATTTCTTTTGAGGTAGAACTATTCGAGTGGCAGTGATAGAACTGGCAGTGATAGAGGTGGCAGAGGTAGAGGTGGCAGAGGTAGAGGTGGCAGAGGTAGAGGTGGCAGAGGTAGAGGTGGCAGAGGCAGAGGTGGCAGAGGTAGAGGTGGCAGAGGTAGAGGTGGCAGAGGCAGAGGTGGCAGAGGTAGAGGTGGAAAATTATTTATAATAACATAATATTTTGTAACGTATGCAATTGCAAAATAAATGATTGAATATGATTTGAACTGTTTCAAAAAAATACACGAAAGTTTTAAGAGAGTAAGAGAGAAAGAATCGCAATTTCTCGGTAAATCGGACTCCAAGCGAGTGAAACTGTGGTTACAAGCTAGTGTAATATAAGTTAACAGTCAAGGACACCTACGAATCTAAATATAGACTCCTATATGTATAAAATCACTTTAATATCTAATATACGTCAGTGAAGGCGCGCGGCACAGATGCGCGCTGTCGTTACACTTTGAAACTCATAACGGTTATTGAACTCATCATGGCCGTCATTACGCTGATCACACCATGGTTTCCTCTACTTGGATCTACGATGTTCTACGACAACTTTTTATAGGAAATAAAGTAGGATACAGATAGTTTGATGACAACTGATTAGCCCAGTTGGTAGTACCCCTCTAAGTAGTGTGAAAAAGATCGCGGGTTCGATTCCCGGTCGGATATTCGTTTGTTTAAAGGACAGAAGTATGTGTGGGTGTGGATGGTACCTTCTGCTACCATTGTATAATATGAGTTAATCATTATTTATGTTTTCGATATGTTATTTCGAGGGTAATTATTTAGTAGCAAAATTGTAAATAGCTACTACACAATGGCGTGCCAATGCACGTGAATTCAAAATGTTTTAAAACTTGATGAACGTTCGCATACGGATGTTTATATAAAAATGTTTTTAATTGACTTGAAAATGTGAGGAGCTCTAACAACACTAGCGTTCGCCCATGACTTCGTCCATGCTAGCTTAGGTTTAGCGTAAATAAGTATTCGTTAGTTAAAAACTTTGCTTATATTATAATTATGATTAATTTACTACAAGTGAGCAAATCTGAAATCAATTAGCTGAAGTTTCTTGAATAGATTTGGAGTCGGCTTTGCAAGTAATGGCTAAAAACCTACATATTCTACCTGTGATCTATTTGCTCTTTATCCAAAGGTTGTCTGGCCGAGATCGCTGTTAGCGATAAGACCGCCTTCTTTACATTTGTGTGTCTAGGATATCTGTTATTGTTTTTTTTCTGTTTGTGGTGTGCAATCAAGAGTTTTATCTATCTATTCCCGTACTCGCTATCCCAACCCGACCTCTTAGAGTGGGGAGTAAAATAGAATACAGATAGTCTCTCATCTTATTATAATAAATAATCGCTATCCAACCCATACAACCCCATCTCGGTTTATTAAGTAAAGAAATAATGGTATAAAGGAAACTTCTTATTCCATTAACTCTTTACATTCTATCCCATCTTACAACTCAAGAATGAAAAGGAACTGTAATGGGATGAGGAAAACACACTCCATTATTTCATATCCTTCTTCATCCTTTTTGGAAATCTACGCCTAAATCCCAAAAGATAGGAGGTTTAAACGAAGGCATGTCGGCATTCGTCATTATTCTTGACTGATATTGACGTGTATTTGCGGATATGGACACTTATTTCCAGATTTTGAAAAATCCAATTTTCTAGTGAAAGTCGATTCTGGTGAAAGTATAGACGTTTGGAATAAATTCCTCTTGATCCGTCTGTCGTATTGTAGCCACTGGTGAAAAATAAAACAAACAATACAATAAAAGGGCAATTGTCTGAGGTAAGTGGTTAAGACGCGTCTTATGTTGCGATTGGTAAGGTCCACAAATATTTAAAATCATACCTATTGAATGATACTTTTATGTATGCGTTTTTGGTGACAAAACGTTTTTCGCAAAGCATTTCTGATCGTGTATGTAATATTTAAATATAAGCGTTGGATCAAAGCGGAACGATCTCTTTGTGACAAATATCTACGCTTTCTGCCAGTGCGATGGAGGTGATAATCGTCGGCGCATGCAGATTGTGATCGCTCTGAATATTGTGTAATATTATATGCAAATAGCGCGCATGTATGCAGCTTCAAAGAAATTGGATTTATAACACCCGCTTTTGTTTCTGTTGCAAAATAAAAGAATTGAAAGTGTACCTTTATTGGTATAAAATAATTTATTAATTGGAAACAAATTATTACCATAATCAGCGTTTTTTTTTCGTCCACGGATAGACATTCTGACAAACTCCCTCATGTCTTGTCATATAAGAGGGTCACTACCAACTGGGCTAATGTATCGTCAAATTTAATATCTAATTTTAGGTACTGAACATTTCCTTTGTCATGAATATTCCATTAACACATTAATAGCTCCACATCTAGATTTTTCGTAAATAAAATTAAACAGGTAAAAAACCGAAATTGTTTATTAAGTAAATACATTATGTTACAACGTGGTGGTAAACAAACCAGTGTACAATTTATTAAGAATAATTTATAAAGCTAACTTGGCTACAGCGTTTGCGGCGGCGCACTTCCTCCTAGACTGAAGTCTCACTTTATCTGCGAAGTTTCAGTTTTTATAAGATACCAGTGACGTCGAAAAGTTTCTGGACTGACATATTTCTAGATATCTAAAAAAACAAATCATACGTCATTGTAATTGTCATTTATCCCGCTAATTCGTGCATAATTTTTAGTATTCAAACCTCGTTAGTAGTGATTCTTTGACTCTTAAAACAACAGGAATTCGCAATATCTATAAAATTTATCTATAAACTGGAATATCATTCCATGATTAAGTTCCTTACAAAAGAAGGTGTTAGCCCGACAGATATCAAACAAAAGTTGGATAAAATGTACGGGGATTCTTATTTATCATTTTCCATCGTCAAATATTGGTGTAAGCTATTTCGTTTAGGACGAGAGTCCATCGACGACGAACCTCGCTCCTGTCGAACTGTTGAGGCACTCACTCCAAAGTGAGCTCTCTGGTGGAAGAAGAAGTTCTGAGCGACCGACGACGGCTAAAGACGAAAGAAATAGCAGCAAGGACAGGCCTTTCAAAAACTAAACTCTTTATTTTACTTCATTCTTCATCATGAACAACTTCATGAACATCTTCATATGAATAACTGCACTAACTGCGAGGTGGGTGCCAAAACTTCTTTTAAGTGTGAACCGAAATGAACGAGTAGCGTGAAACGAAAACGATTTTTGTAGTCAATTGTTACTGGGGATGCAATTATGGTTATTTTGGTGTGATTAGTAAAAGGGTGTCGATGAAGTGGGGTCGTTCTGGTGAAGCACCGCCTAGAAAGGCAAAAATGACTCAGTTCCATCAAAAATATTATGGTTTTGATATTCTAGGATTGTGAAGGTTTTTTGTTTATAGACATAAAATAACGCAATACTACGGTAAATGGAAGCTATTATGCTAATCTTATAGAGCAATCACGAGAAGCAATCAAGCAGAAACGTCGTGGAAATCTATGCAAAGATGTGCGGGCTCTCCATGACCATGCACCCGTCCGAGCCGTCGCAGTTGCGAAAGCTGCTGGTTCAAACTGTGGCTTCACGGAAATTCGCCACCCACCCAACGAGTGATTAGTATTTGGTTTCAAAACTCAGAGGTGGACTTAAGGGGTAGCATGATGTTGAAGTGACCGCTGGCGGTTTCGCTCATTTTGAAGATAAAACTTTTAACTATTTTTATACTGGAATAGAATCGCTAATTAAACGGGTTAAAATGCTAATTAAACACTTTTCGGGTGAAAAGTGTGTTCAAATAGACGAAGACTATTTTGAAAATGAATTTCAGTGTTTTTTTTATCAGGCCGGAAACTTTTGGACCTCCCCGTACATACAAATTTTAGTTGCAGTCTTGCCAAAAATTTTTACACATTATTGGAAAACTTAGAATGATTAAAGGCTGTGCAGTTTTTTCTGTTTGGCATTCATGTACTTCCTCACATCAGAGTATAACATCGTATTGCTGGTCACCGGTTCTCTCCTGTGAATATCAGGGATTTTGAGGCAAAATCTATTATTTGGCCCATAATACACAAGTCTAAGCTTATTATTCTCGCGTTTGTAGGTTTCCTTGCGAATGGTTATTAGCCCTTTTTTAAAGAAAAGGTGGCAGACGGGCAGGCGGCCCAAGAGATAGCAAATGTTTGCCGCCGCTCATGGACATCTGCAATACCAGAGGGATGGGGGTGCGTTGCCGAACTTGCAGAATCCTACACATAGTCCTTTTGCAGAGCCTCATATAGTAATTAAATGGAAAAACCTGAGCTTGCAGTTTGTCCCACAACTTTCGAGTTCGCGGCATAAAATGTCTTAATACCCTTCACTCTGTACGCAACGGACTGTTTGTCAACGAAGTGCGGATGAACCACCCTTCGGTGACGAATAAATTTTATTACTTTTGGACCTTATTATCGGTTCTAGTTTCCCAATTATTTAATAATTCAGTGAAAATCTTTAACAAATGAAACACATTTTTATTGATTTGTTTTAATAATCTGATGTTAGTACAAGTTTGTGTCTAAACATATTTGAAACAACAAAATATTAAGTTATAAAATTTAAATAAAAAACTTAACCAA
The DNA here is from genome assembly GCA_943735995.1 of Sesia bembeciformis. Classification (NCBI taxonomy): domain Eukaryota; kingdom Metazoa; phylum Arthropoda; class Insecta; order Lepidoptera; family Sesiidae; genus Sesia; species Sesia bembeciformis. The sequence continues at coordinate 6,579,433 of OX031029.1, read as the reverse complement.
AATTGTTAACATAAGTCTATATCAAGAATAATGATCAATTGCTCCGATAACGTTATATTTTTATGAAAGATCATTCATTATCTATTTGTAATACATTTACCTAAAAATATAACAATAAAAAAAATAAACAAACAATATTATTATTACCTACTAAATTATGCCTCGCTTACAAAAACACGATTAATGTTTTCAGTTTTCCGAGCTTATTATTAAAGGCAGTATCCAGGGAACGTGTGATAATTCAGTTTATTTCACAAATCCCAAATGAAAAATAAATTTCTACGGTGCTCGGTTTGTAAATTAAATACAAACACTTTGAGTGACGATCACCCTGCAAATTGGTATATTCCGGCAACTAGGTTGTTGTAACTAGGTTTCACAACGTTTACAACGAAAATAGCTCTCATGGGGTGGTGAATACACAGTAAATGTGAAACGATTTTTTTAAATTGCCAACTACAATAGTTTCCAAAACAAAATTTATTTTTAGGATTCTACGATATTTTGAACTGGATATAAATCGTCATTTCGTAAACTTGTAATTTGCCTGGTGCATAATTATAAATATATATAATACAATAAAGCAATATCAATATGTTTTTTTTAAAGATTTTCACATAAATCTTAAACATTTGGGAGACTAGAACCGATAATAAGTTCCAAAAATAATAAAATTCAAAGTTCAGAAATATGTAGTTAAACTGCGTTAAACAGTTTAACAGTTAAACTGCGTTAAAATTAAACAGTTTAAAATATGTGAATAAAGTACCCACTTGCAAAAGAATAATGCGTCCGTTTCTTCTTTCTTATTGTGTATTAAAATGCATACATCTGTCTGTCTCTGTGTGGATGAGGATGACATTTGTCTCGATTTCAAGTGACCAAAACATTATGTATTAATCCATTATAAATTTTATGTGTACCTTTAAGTTGATACTGTGAACACTAATTAGAAATAAGTTATTATTTAAGATTGCGATGTAAATTGTAAAATGGCATCTTTGTTGGTTGAATTAACAACTAAATAAATAATTGAAATGTAACTACATATATAGACATATTATAACAAATAAAGGGATTATAAACAACAAAAGTATCATAATCCATCTTATGTTATCTATCATTGTCTTATTATTTTTAGTATTTTAGTCTTAGTCTTAGTATTCTTGTCTACTATAATTTCATCAGTGTACATTATTCTTCTTCTTCTTCTCTAATAATATATAAAAATGAATGTTTGTTTGTTTGTCCTCTATGCGTTCCTATACCATTCATCCGATTGCGATGAAACTTTGGTGAGTTATTGTGCGGCGCACGCTCGCAAAGGTTTCTGAATTAGTACTACCGTTTTACAATAGGTGACGCGCGATAAATTGAAGACCACGCGAACGAAGTCGCGGGCAACAGCTAGTTACTTATAATATCTTAGAAATTTCGCGAAAAACCTCAAAATAATATCCTCCACCGTATTTTCATCTCAGATTACTTCGGGATATACGAGTATCATATTTTATTCTCCAGGGGAAAGGTCGCAATTAGACTTGACTACCGTAGATAGAAATAGAATGTAAAAGCCGATTACAGTCTTTATTTTATCGATTTTCTGTCTGCTCTGTCTGTCTCGAGTCTTATGGGGTCTTTATTTCGGTATTATATTATTTGCAACTTTCATCTTGAGAAAATACTTTCAAAACCCCTCCATTGTTATTGTTATTTCTAAATTAACAATTTTTAGGAAAAGTATGATGTCATAAAGATAATATAAAAAGAATAACAATGATTAAATTATGCTGAATACAGACAAAGTGAAATAGTATGGTATAAAAAACGTTTTAAGTTTATTTTCATTTTTACAGTTAAAAGTATGAAAGTTGGCCACATTTAACACAGCCACCGCAAAATAGCTAGAAATAAGTTTGACAAAGATATCTGTATGCAAGCATGGTATTATATGTTATATATTGTAAACATATAAATAAATACTACATAATGATAATAAATGAAGACACATAACGACAATATTATATTATTTGCCTTAAAAATATAAATACACAAAAGGAGTCATAATAATTATTTTTATATTCGGAACCAAAACAGCCACCGTTATTATATATTATTCATTAATGTGAAAATCTGTGTTTAATTTCTTCAAAAGTATTTCAGACAACGCTTGCTAAAAATATTTCCGTTTTTAAAGTCCGAACGAACATTTGGCATTAATCTTGAGCTATGTACTGAAAATCTTTTGCGAAATTTTCAGATGTTACACGTAGAATGGACTCGTCCCACTTTCAGGTTTTCTGTTTGTATTCTGAATGTCTTGGTTCGCTTGCGTTCCAATTCCGATAAATGTGCCCGCTTTCTAAAATGAGACATTAGAATGTAGATAGGACTAAGTATGTATCGATTTCTTGAGGCTTAGTTGTTACCATCAATCGTCGTTGTTACCACGGAATGTCTGACTGTAGAAAAGAAATACCAGCTGTGTGGTTGTTAGCATCGTTATCAAAAAGCAATTTTGTGAATATACTGATGTAATAAGTAACAAGAGTATTTTAAATCTGGTTTGACTATAATTTTTTTTTTCTGTAGGTGTTTCTGCCTTTTCAGAACTAAATCTGTATTAGGGATAAGAATGTTATTACTCGTGACAACATTCACATGACCCACGATATGGATTGTAAATGATACATTAAGTTTTAGATAAATACATAAATAAATATTCATACTTACGTGAACTTAAATGAAGTGTGTAGGTATACATATTTCATTTGAGTAGGTAGTCTTAATTGAGAGTAGAAATTTTCAAAATTCAATATTGAAATTTATAAATTAAAAAATAAGTCCCAAACTTTTTAATTTTTTATTATTACAATATTGTAATAATTTAAGGATAACTTCTCGTTAAAACTTTCAAGGTTTTCATTGGGTATGTATTATACATACCCAAATTGATATTTGGAGCATTATTATACCGAGTCATAATAAAACAATAAAAGTTATTCATACCCCATTTTAGAAAAAGGTGCGGCTGAATGTCAATGTTCGACATATTTCATGGCTCCCGGCCCGTCTCTAGTGCATATTGAATCTGAAATAAACCGCACGAAGGGGAGAATGGGCAACAATGGTGAAAATGACAGCCTCGGTCCGCATACAGCCCTCTCAGGTACCATACAGGTACCTTTTTATTATTTACATCGCATTTTCAACGAGTGTTTGCCTTGAGCTTACTTTGATTTTGGAAAAGTGGCGAGATGTAAACGTGTGATCTGAATACATGAAGGTTTTTTTTATGGCAAGTGCTTGTGTTGTGTTAGTGGAAAATGGTCGGGTTTGTGGTGAAAGACTGCTATTTAGAGGTAGTGTTTACGCCTATTTAATGACTGTTTGTATACAAGAGAAGCCTCTGTTTACAATGAGTATGTAAACCTTTACAGATATATATAAACATGAGTATGTAGACCTCTACAAATATAAGTAAGTACATGAAAACATTTACTTTCCTACGTTATAATGTTGGAAGTTACCAAGACTTAAATCTTGTCATTTTTATCAAAATAAAGCCCAGTCGCACAGTCGGAAAGGTAAATTTATTTCGTTGCTATTTGTAGTTTTCAGAATAAATGTTTTGAAAACATTTGTAGGATCTCATGAGCCCTATTTAACAAGTATATCGTTTATATTGACGGGCCATAAAAACCGTTACAATAAAGAAAAAAAAATACATTTGAATTTGGAATCTGTCATTCTCACGTGAATAATAAATGTTTTTTCTCATTTTCATTTTCTCATTAAATATTGTACTAGTATTAAAACTGAGTGGGGTGATAACGAAAATCGTATTGCTGTAATTGCATTACACAAAATAGGCATGGAGCGAAATACAATTTTTAAAACTCTCCATCCGCCTAGTATTAAACAAATGTTTGTGGACCGGGCTATTGGTAGGTGTACATTGAAACGTCTTCTGTTTGTGACAGAAAAAGGTCTGGCCGTCCACGTACTATTCGTACTTACCAGACGATTAAAGCTGTGAAAAAGAGAATCCGAATAAATCCCGTCCGGAACCAAAATAATTTATCCAGAGAGATGAATATAGCACCCAGATTGATGTCACGTATTTTTAGAGATTATTTAGGAAATTCTGCTTACAAAAGACGTACTGGTCATTTCTCAACGGACCTCTATACGGCAATATACGGACCTCGCAAGCAGTTCGCTTGCGGTCGCAAACATAAAATTCAGTCGGCGTGCAGACGAGTTTCGCCGTGCTGCCGGCAGCAGAGAGCTGCTCGGCCCGCCGTAGACGGACCGCTTCAAGCAGTCCGCTCCGACTGTTCACCGCTTCAGACGAGGACTTGCACCATGTTCTATGGTCCTGTCCTCTATATGGGGAGGATCGACAGAGAATGTTGGAGGGGATCACATCACAGGAGGAGGGACCAGTGTTGTACTGTGACCTGGTTTCCTCAGAGGCGAACTTCCGCGGGCTACGCGAATGTGCACACCGATGCCACAAGAAAAGGAGCCCACGGGAGCTGCTCGGTGTCGAAGTAACGTAAAATGTCGAGTAGAACAGCCCCAGAAAGAGGAGAGTGGCACAGGGACACGGGCAAAGAAATTACTTGTAGAGGCAAAGCAGATACCCGCCGTAACACAGCCCTCAGTAGGCGAACGGCGCAATCCTCCCGACGATTCGCTCCGTATAACCAAGAGGTTGGTAGGACCGTAGGCGGAGGTGAGACATGCTCACCGCTTCCTCTCTCAGCACCCCGCGTATCCTGCGTATCGTATTCCCGCCCGGCTTTTGTTTGCGCAATAATAGAAGAAGCAGTGTTTCCTCGTCGAAGTCCATGTTGCAACTGAATGATCAGCGGCAGCTTAGAGCAGTCGTGTTGCGGTCGAACTCTTCTGTAATAGGACTGCTTGAAGCAATCAACTTGCGTTCGACTAAAACTGCAACCCGACTGCTCTCGTGCAGCTGGCCACGACTGCTCCAAGCTGCTCGTCTATGGGCCCTCCTTATTATTTTCCTCGTTCCTTGAATACAATCTGCCTCATTAATTCACTGAACACAAATCGAATTAGCAGTTATTTATCACACACGAGAGTTATAACTTTGCTGGAAGGCGATGTTAAATTCCAAATGAATAGGCCCCGGTAAGAGAGCATTAACTCAACTCCGCGTGAAGTACGGAAACGCGCTCCAACGCCTCGCAATTATTGACAAAGAGTATCAGAAGCTTGAGTTTTGGTTTTATGCCCATTTTCTACCTTATTCATGAATAAATTAATTATTTTTAGTGTGTAAAGGACATAGCGACATAGCTCATAGGATCTGGATAATACCTAGTCTAATTAGTCTTTTTTGATCTAGTATTCTTTGATACAAAGAAACGTTAGTATTCATTATTTATCAAGAAGAATAGTTGGAGTTGCAGTACATTAGACACAATATAAGTGTTACTAAAGTAATTTACTATTCAGCGAAAGGAATGTCATAATGAAAACGAAGGTACGAATAGATTAATTAATGAAACTGGATTTATTTATCTGCCTTAACAAAGAAAAAATCCGCTGGTAATACGAATGAAATAAATAAATGCTTTGGTTGCATTCATTTATAGAAAAAAATATTGTCGAGTAGTTGTTTTTCAACCAAAGTCATATTTACTACAGTAAATGCTTACAATGTTGTTTATTTGTAAGTGAAATTACAAAAGATTTCTATTGGCAGCAGACGATGCACTTACCATACCATACCGTATCTCTTCACTGCTGGATATAGGCATCACCCAAAGACGACTACTACACACGGTTTCTGGTCTTCCCATCTAACCACTGCTGGTGACTTTCTTTAAGTCATCAGCCCATCTGGCAGGAGGGTGCTCCGTGCTATGTTTATGTTATTTACAAAACTGTATTCTCCTTAACGACGTTACATTGTAGATTAAAATATTGTCTCCTCTGCGCATTTTTATATTCTGCGTTTGAAAATCAACTCTATCCGCAGTCCCAGCGCGGTAAATGCTCTCAGTGCTGTTCATTTGTCAGTAAAATTACAAAAAGCTTGTGGTTGGCACCAGCGAGGCGCTGTTGCGCGCCGTCGCACAGATAATGAGTTTAATTTCGACGATCTCAAACATTAAATGTTAAGCGATAATTAATTTAGAATTTGATTCCGGTACATACAAATGTTTGGGAGTTTTTATTTGTGAAGTAAGTCTTGTAGGTTGTGACTTTGTTGAGAGACGGTGTTTAGGCAGAGCTTCAATAATTAACCGTGGAAATTATTCGTAAAAAATACATTTTATAATTTGTCAGGTTTACTGAAAATACTTGGCTTCGAAAACAAGGAATCTTGATTCTAGAGCATATTGAGAAAAGTAGGAAATGGAGGAAGCCTTTGCTTAGCAATGAAACAGTATACTATACCTACGTATATGCATATTGTACAGCGACGTACAGCTAATGTACGCAAAACTTTTGTACTTTCATACAATCTGACTGCCTGATATTTTCGACGGGATATTTCGTCATTTTGTTAAAAACGATTGTTATAAAGTATCTGCAAACTGTTACTACGAGTACGATTCACGTAGTTCTAAAATCAACATATGCTACTAATGCTACATCTGATAAATAATTTACGAGACCGATCAACTGATCTACCTTAATTACTTTTCCCAAAAATAAATCGAAACGAACGATGCCTTTGGGACTTCTCATGAGTTTATCTGTTTCCGATTAGAAAAAGGAATAAATTTTATTACAGACACATTTAAAGAAACAAAAGGGCAAGGCAGGGAAAGTTTTGGAGATTAATTCTCTCGATAAAATTTCACGGTTGAAGTGTTGCGACTACCTTCTGAAGAGGGTGGACCAGGAACTGATATCGGTAAGGTTTCATAGATTTATGAAATGAATAGAGCTGATCATTTAATGATATAATAATGTAGTTAAGTAAGGAAGGGACATTTCAATACTAATTTCAGTATATCAGCCTATAACGTCCCACTGCAGGACCTAATAATAAACTATCTGAATGACACATCAGACTATAATAATAATAGGTAGTCGTAAAAGCTCGCGGTCTTTTTGAACATGACTTTAGCGTGCTATATTTCTGGCAACACGTGACTGTGCCACGGTACTGTGATATACCGTTTGACAGCTGACTTTTTTGTAATGGCGGGAAATTGAAATTACAAGTTAAAAGTTTTATCTTTTCATATTTTTTAACAATTGTAAAATGGAATTTAATAAGGAGATAATTAGTTATGTTTTACAATTTTTTTTCGACTAGAGTATGAATGCTTCTGTGTTCGAAAAGAGATTTGTGGTGTTTACGGGGAATATGCTTTATCTAAAACTATTGCAAAAAAATGATTCAGTCGATTCAGATCTGGTAATTTTGATGTGAATGATGTGTTCCTTGATGTGGTTGTCCTATTAAGGTGAATGTTGATATTATCATTGAAAAAATTGAAGCAGATCGATTGCGTCATCAAATTGCGGACGAGCTTAGCATTTACCTCTGAACAGTGAATAGAACTTTGTGAATAGAATTGTGAATAGATATGTGAAATATTGCTAAAACGAAATGAAATCGATCCATATGATAAGTGGATTACCTACGATAACAATGTTCGAAAACGATCTTGGTCTACGGGAGGTGAGCCATCACAAATAGTCCCAAATCCAGGCCTCACTACGAACAAAGTCATGTTATGTGTATAGTGGAACTGGAAAGGCGTTGTGTATTACTAGCTTTTGCCACATGGCCGAACGGTTAATTTTGATGTCTATTGTCATAAATTAGTAAAATTGAAAACGCCCAGAATTAATGAATCAAAAAGGTGTAGTTATCCATTATAGACAACGCTCGACCGCATTTATCTTTGATGATTAAACAAAAAAAGATGAACCTTGACTGTGAAGCTTTAATGCATCCTCGACACAGTTATGTAATGGCTCAGCCAGAAAAATGGCGCAAGATAGTCGAATTAAATGGACAATATTCCCTTTAATAAATATTTTTCTAATACATACAAAAATAGTCTTTATTATTTTCACTATAAAGAGGCCGCGTACTTATCCGACTACCTGATATTATAAAAACTTAAAAAAATGCTAATTAATCACCTCTCAATGAATCGTAATAAAATTCTGCATGAATTTAGGTCGATATTAGGCCAAGGAGAAGAATATTAGTTACTTCTTCCCGAAATCTGTAAAATTTCACGCGGGTATCATTATAAAATTAATTTCACAGTAATGTCAATTAAATTAAATATTAATTTATGTGTCAATATAATTTAATTACTAAAATAGGTATTATTTATTTATTCACTGACAGCAACAGAATCGTTAAAACGTGCACACACTTTATTTCCAATAGTAATGAAAACATTTTGTGCATGTTGTCGGCTTAAACGACATTCTCAAGTCTATACATTAATTTGGCTCAGCGGGCAGAAGTGAGTTGGCCTTAGGTCCCCACGGACCCGCGGGACTCCGTCTTTTTATGGCTTTCTTTCAAGGCAACATTGCTTTAATGTCTGTTAAGGAGCATTTTATCTATTTCAGTTTGTCTTGCCAAAGGAAAAGGGTTCATTTGTTGCGTGACACACTTCGAATAGAGATAAACTGATTTTATCAAGTTTTTTTCCGCTTATCGGAATTAAAAAGACTTTTGAACCCAAAATAATGTATATTGTATAGGCATGGTCAGCTAGAGAGTAAATAAATAATTTTTTTCTTTTCGAATGTGGCAATTGTGCAAATAGCATAATCTGCTCATGTCAAGTTTTTCTTCGTAGTTCCATCGGAGTAAGTCAGGAGTCGCTCAGTAAAACGATTTACTGGTTTAGTAACCTCAGGTTTACTGAGGCCAGAAGAGGACTTCCAAACTTTTTGTGTGCAGTCCTATGCTTCTATTTGATTATCACAAACATTATGCACAGAAAACAATTGACGTTCAATAAATTATCACTATTAAACCACAAAACGTATAATAAACAATTTTTTAAAATTAATCTATAAAAACTCAATTCACTTCTCTAGTTCTCGTCATAAACTCCGTCTTTTATTAAAAAGAGAAATGATTATCTTTCCCAATGGGTTATGGCTCAATGGTCAAAAATTCGGCAATATCCACTTACCACCAGGTGGACTGTATGATCGTTTGCCACCTTCTTTCTATAAAAAAAATTAGAAAATTGAAACTTATTTTAGAGTTATTAGAGTCTGGTCTGATTTGGATACTGCTCCACATACAATTCAGCTATCTGAAGTCTCGGATGGCACGGGTCCTAATTATGCTCTATTTCATTTTTATTTGCCATAAAATAAATAGTTATAAACTTATAGCTAACATGAGGAGTATCAAACGACCTTCAGCTCCTACATGTTTTCAACTAACACATTTTTTTTTCTATAGAAAGTAGGCTGCAGACAAGCATACAGTTCATAAGGTGTTAAGTGGCTACTGTCGCACATGGACATCCGAGGTACGTGCCAACTTGACTTCAGAATGACAAACGTTGACACGCCCCCGGATGCGCTGCCGAACTGTTAACATATAGGAATGGATTTGGAGTAAGGGTTGGGAAAATGGGGACGGATAATCCTACAATTCTATCCAGAATGGGATGGGATGGGAATGAACACTGACATATCTCACTCACTACTGAAACAAATATCTGGGGAAAAGGATAAAGTGGGAAATGCAGAACATTTCAAAGTAGTCTTCTGTGAGAGAGGAGTAACGAGGCCCAGCGTCTATTGGATTGCAGCGTGCACCCTTCCCCTCCAATTTTTCAGAAATTCTAGTGATAGTGTCTCATCAAATACTTCGCTTGCGACTTTATATTGCTATCACGTTATTCAAGATAATTCATATAAGGACACAGGTTTTATCCGATTTTAAACTAAAGATAAGTATCTTTAGGTTAGAATTGTTAGTTTTTACCTACATATAATTTAATTTTAAATAAGAGATGCGACTACCCACGTATAGCTTTTTGAAATATTGCAGTAATGTGACAGGGGCAAGCTAAAAATCAACGCTGTGTAGGCATGTACTCACAGCATTCGCTGAGCTTGCGACCTTTTACACACTGAGATATTTAAAATATAATTAACTCTGTATACCACTGGTTTGTTTTGTGTAGTTTACAGTGTGACAGATATAGAATTACTATATAGCGTGACAGATATAGAATTAACTTATTTATGTAATATTTACTGTGAAAATAAACAAGACAATACAACCGGGAAGAGGACATCAAAATATTTTATTAGCAGAGGGACGGACAGTCGAATTAGTGGGGTTCCGGCGCCAAGCAGACGTTACACGCTGCTGAAATTGATATCATCAAGTTATTTATAAGTCGTTCTGTATGGAAGTAACATGTTTTGAATGGGAATGTAGCACCATGCTGGGATAAAGGTTGCAAAGAGATTGCGGGAACTCGATCTCATTTCGAACTGATAGTAGGTATGCCTACGGAATTATATGATCAATAAATTAATTATGTTAGTATTTATGTGATTTGAACAAACATTTATTTAGTAAGTCAAAAATAACACTATTTGGGAACAGAAATATGAATAATTTGCCTCACCATTCGTAAATACGAATACGCATAATAACTAACCTACAACCCACGCACTTGTAAAATTAGTACCTAAGTAATTTTATAGCTCAATTAAAAAGTAATATTTTAGTTAAATTTATTTATCTTAGTTAAGTACCTATGTAATGTAATTAATTTTTAAATAAACTTTGATTCTTAAGGATTTTTTTCTTTGTATAAAAAACGTCTTTTAAGTTAGGTTTTATTATTTAAATAGTATTCCAGTATTTGTTTAGAAAATGAAGTATACAAGTACGAATATGGAAGCTTGATAAATAATTGGCAAGTATTCTCCAAAACGAATACGAATATTCAGGACATGCCTAATATAAACTCATGGACAAAATCTAATAATTTTACTTAAAACGAATTCTTTTATTCGAACAACAACAACGATTCGATATTATATTTCTGTTTTACGTTTTCTTAATATGTACACCAGTAAAAGGAAAGCGCGCAGACAGCAAAGGGTCTTGTAATGAGAAAATGAGGATTGGATTTGCTTTGTGAGCTTCGGGTTGTAAAACTAAAAACATTAAGCGGAACAAAGGATAGCCAATTTCACAATGCAATTGGATTTTAATTGCTTTGCATATTAAGAATAGGTAAAAATATTAAAATAATATATTCAAATGTTGCAAATCTAATTCTAATGCTGGTGTTGCAAGTGTCCATGGGCGGCGGTGACCACTTATCATCATGTAGCCTGCCGGCTCGCGCTCGTCTGCTTATAAAAGCTCGACAGTTTTTGAGAAAATGCTTTTCCTTGTGTATACTACCACAATGTTCGAAAACGAAAGTCAGTGCATCCTGTCAATTATGACATACTGATCCGAAACGCGTTCTCTGATTAGGTCTATCAGGATTCATAAGTTCAAAGTCATTCAGCTAGCTAAGAAGACGGATTCTTTTTCAGGATAAAATCCGAAACGAAGAGATTCACTAACCAACGAAAATCACCATCATAACTCATAGAATAATCACACTGAAGGTCATATTTGCCGCAATACAAACAGCTGATTGGGTACACAAATCTTTGAATTGAGACAACGTGTTGGGAAACGCGATGTAGAACGTCTTCCAGTCAGGTGTACCGACGATTTGAAAAAGTTTATTAGAAGTTGCTGGATGAGAAGAGCGGCAGATCGTGTGTGGAGGGACTTCAAGAGTGGAGTGACATAGGCTGTAGGTATATTGTGCATTCCGAAATGTGCTAAAAAATTAAGCACTGCGATTATGTGTGACTCTTTTATAAAAAGACCTGAAAATACCTACCTGAAAAGATACCGAACCTGGTGATATAAATAAGTATGAGACGAATTCTCATAAATGTAAAATTAAAAAATTCGTCACTTTTATGTCCAGTTTCAACATATAGTGTTGGGTCATAAATGTTATTTTGTTATAACAATAATTGAAACGATGTGCATGCACAGAAACTGCTGTGCAACAATCCTCTGTACATTCAAAATTGAATTACTGAATACTGAAACGTTTGTTATTTATGCAAACATTGATAAAACATATCCGGACGTCACTATTTATTGCTTTTGCGGTGCAATTAAGGAATTTAATTAATTGTTTTAAAGTTTCCATTACACTGTTTTGAGTAGTTGAAACGATTTTAGATCATTTATTATTTTGGTTCTTAATTAACATAACGAATAAATTAAAGGCTTGCGAAGGGGCACGTGAATAAACAATTCTCTCGTATCGAGTCAGTGAATCGGAAACCGAATTTAGTTTCAAGGAGGAATGATGTCCTACCGGTGGTCGTTTGCCGCTGATGAATCGAAAGGTGTATGAACGACCTTCACATTTATGTGAAGGCGAACTTCCGCCCACAAACGTTCGTTATTAAGTATATTAATATAATACCTATCCACTCACATGTGCGATATCTGATCTAGGAATAAATCACACGTGAAAACTAAAACTACTTACTCAATAGCAAATTATCTTCACTTTCCCATTTATGTTGTTACGTTAGCTCAATAGGTGTATAATTCTGCTTAGTTGCACTCCAGACTTCATTAGTAAATGTGAAAAGCCTATTAAAGTGTTTTATAATTATTAACAGCTTTATAATTATTAATTATTATTTATAACAGCTGTGTTTGTGCATTATGCATTACTAGCGTATCGATGCACTTTTTATAAAAATATACGAAATAAATAAATAGACTAAAAAAATATTGAAGGATTTTGCGGACTGCAATAAGCACATACTCACCGATCAAACGATAGAAAATAAATTAATAACACCACACTCAGTGTCCGACACTTCGGACTCACTACATAGAGAACTCTACTCTATGTAGTGAGTCCGAAGATATACAAAGACGAACACAACACACATACCTGAACAAACATTTGTCTTTAAACAAATGACTCTCCGACCGCAAATCGATTCTGGACCTTTCTGCACGGCAGACTACTTACTGGGATAATCGATCGAAATAACATTTTAAAATCAGATGAAATTAAATTATCTTAATTCTATGATTCTGACATTTTCCCACCGTGGTCTAACAACCACAGTTCACAGGCGGAACAGCACTAATCGCAGTCCTGTCATCAAAATGTCACGGTACTGGAGGGTTCCATTGTGATGACGCCGTTTTGCAGAATAGCCGATAATGGAGGCAATTAAAATGTATGGAGGCTTAACTGCAATGTCCTGTACCGAAATTAATTTATAGCCACCCGAAATAACCTCACTTTTCTGTGAACGGTTTCATCCCCGCTTCGGAACCGCTTTAATAGCTGTTTAGGTTTTACTGTTCTTATATTACATGCCAATATTATTTTATTGGAATAAGTCGAACTTTTTATATTCGTGTCTGTATAATATCACAATCTTATCCTTTTATATAAAACCTATTAGTATATGTATGTTTAAGTATATCATTTTATGTTTCAGTACGAGTGTATCATTTCATACAAGACATGTCGGTCTGTGTTTTTGTATACTCTTATCACAGGAACTAATGCGCAGATTTTGCTGCGACTTTTATTAAGCTACCTTTATACTGGGCGTTAAAAGAAGCGTGCGTTGCTTATGGAGCGTGAGAGCTTTTAAAGTTTTTTATTGCCAACGTCCCATCACTCGTAAAACGTAAGCGCTAGAGGCGCTAACGTTCCCTAGAAAAAGAATATTCTGTGCGTGCAGCCTCGCTGTCTGTTCGAAAATATATATTGTAGCTTTGGAGTATAATATGTATTCCGGTCCGGAGTATAAATCGGTCCAGTATGAGTGAAATAAAGGCGGATTTTTAAATATATCAGTCTATAACGTCCGTTATAGTCTATAATCTATAACGTCTATAACGAGGTGGTTTTAGGTCTTAACCAACCACATTCTCTAGCACGTGGGTTTCCTCTCGATGTTTCCTTCACCGCTGAGCTAGTGATAATGGAAAATCCATATTTAAGTAGAAACTCGTACCGTTGTACGATTCGAGGTTCGAATATGAATCTAGATTAGATCTAGGTTATCAACGCTGCGAGTTTTTTTTTTTAAAGGCATAAAATGGCGATTTACTGGGCGATGCCACTGGCAGAACCTAGTATATTATAAATCCTTACCTAAGCACAGGTAATGGATATATCTAAAAGCTTTTACCCGTACCTTGACCCACGTAAGTATTAAAGTAATCGTAATTTCAGTTTTCCTGGGAGCCTTCTCGTGGAAAAAAGAAGTCGATATTATAAATTCTATGTAAAATTCCAGCCTTTTTCTTTCACGTACCAAAATGGGAAAACAATTTTAGGCAGATAAAGCAAATTTTCGTATTGATTTAATCTGTCTCTTTAATTAAAAAAACACCGCTTATTACTCCAAGAAAAGCATCCTAAAAAAGAAATCAAACAAGTGGCTGTCGCTCAGGAAATCACCAATTATTATGAAAACATCGGCACCTCGGCAAACAGCCTTGAGGAGGGTGGAGGCCCCTATTATTGTCACTTGCCACCGGGCATCGGTAATTAAAGCAATTGTGAAATACGTTCAGGGCTGTATGGTAATTTCCACGGCCCATATCAATTTATTGTCGCCCTAAAACAGCCAATTTGTCCCTTCATCCCCCCCCCCCCCCTCCTCAATCCCAATTAGTGGTCGCATCAATGCGCTTAATGTTTCAATACGCTTTCACGTGGCGTAAGTACTTAAGTGAAGTAAGTAAAGATTGTCATACGGTCGTGTCTAAGCGGCAATTGCATTCAATCAATACACATTATAATTTAATTTGGGATTTCATTTCTCTAACTTTATTTTCATATATTTCACTTAGCTTCTGTACATATAAATTCAAACGATTGGCTCAGTTGGTAGTGACCTGTGCAAACGGTCCCGGGTTCGATTCTTGGTTGGACATTCATTTGTTTAAAGACATGATTGTTCGGGTCTGGATGTGTGTTTGTGTGTCTCTGGACTCACGATACAAGAAAACCTAGTGCGGGCCTATTGAATATGGCGTTATAAAAAAAATCTTAAAAAAGGCCATGATTTGATTGTCTAATAGATGTCTGATAGACAGATTTGATGTCTTGTTCGTTAGAAGATTTGTATGTAGTTACAAAACGCACAATATCCAATTTGCTGCGGCACAAATATATATAAAGACAATGCCTGACTGACTGACTGACTCATCAATGCTACTCGACTTCGGTTTCGGAGCGGTTTCGACTCGGAAACTGCTGATGTTAGATTCATGAAATTTGGAGTGCAATGTAATTTTTGTATGGAATCACAACTAAACGCAACTAAATCCACGTGAGTAAAACCATGAGCAACAGCTAGTTTATTTATATTCAAGTCAATCTGTAGATTTAAAGATACGATTCGTTGGACGGTGTAGAAAATATTATTAAATAACTTTAGTGTTTATTTCAATAGAGCTGTATTAATGCTAGTATTTATACTCGACTCACATTCGTGTGAGCGTGATTTCAAATCCTCGGCCAGTATCATTGAGTTTCTACTAAAGTACGGATTTTGAAAACAATGGCACTAACTCGGCGGTGATGGAAAACATCGTGAGAAAACCTGCATAATCAAGAAATATAAAAACCTGCAGTATGTGTATCCAACAATACGCTCTGGGCCTGCTTGGCGGATTAATTATCGGCCCAAAACACTCCCCGTGACTTACTAGGGAAGGCCTGTGGCCTGCAGTGGGACGTTATAGGCTGACACAACAACATATTTAAGTTATTGAGTTTGAATACTTTTAATATGTACATATTTGGAAGTAACAAGCAGTTCTAACTAACCAAATCATACCCGTAAGTAACAAGTATATTTTATCAATAAAGTGCATCGATACACCAAAGGAGAGTAAATGTTAAATATTTTCCTAGCAAGCCAATTAGGGGAAAACAGAGCTAACTGCGCAACAGATAGGGGCCGTGTTCTCGTAATTCTATTAAACGATTAAATAATTCAAGCGACTTCAAAGAAGATGCGCTTTCAAAAGTAAAACGAAGCAAATAACTTTGTAATAGAAGAGGGTAAAAAACGGGAACGCATTCGTTCAAACGCGGTCGAAACGCGTTTTCTTATTATGTCGGTAATTAATGCTATTACCTTTTATAAATACCTATAGTCCGGTTCAACGCCTTTGGAAAATGGCTAATTCATACATCAATATAAAAATCTTTTTGGCGGGTACTCGAAACGTAAAAATTATGCACCTATAGTAGATTTTGTGGATTAACAGTAACAGTTTATTAAACTTCGAAGTGCCTAGTGTTCGTGCATAATATTGTGGTAAGAAAAGTAAAGTTGAGACTGCATTTTTCGTGTGCTTCGAAGGAGTTCAAGTCTTTCCTCAGTAAACCTATCCCTTTTTACTGAGCGGCTTTTGACCTGCTACGACGTGACTGGACACTGACGAGATGTTTTGAATTGTTTTCACTTACGAAGAAAACTTGACAGTGACAGAATTTGCTAATTGCACCAATGCCATATATGAAGAAAAAAAATGATGGTAGCGTATTATTATAGTTGAGGAATGGAGGCTTAATAAAGATTACAGGATTAAACAGGATTAATGTTTTTAGGACAAATATCGAAAAAATCTTGTCAAGTTAGTGAGATGGACTCGAATTACTTATTATAGATATTCTATATTTTAAGTTTATAAATACTTCAGTTTTATATAAATTAATTTTAATTATGCAATTTATATACCTACAAACGATACTCGTATGTTATTCGAAATAAAGGGACACAATTAAACAGACAAAACCACGGATTTTATTTGATTTGATTCCATAAGTTTAGTGAGATTATGATAGAATGAGTTAATAAAAATTAAAGGGAAACTTTTCAATTTATAAATGGTTTATTTCTCCATGGAAGTTTTGTTATGCAAGTTTGTTTTTGTTATACTTACATTTTAAAAGCCCCTAGTCTCAAGAAATAGCAGTCTTGTCTATAGCAGAGGCAGGGCCTTAGTAAAGAGTATTAATTTTCACGCATTATTATTTATTTACCAAAATTTGTCGAGTCACCAGCTAGTAAATACGAATAGAATTTCCACACCAAATGTATGCTAAACTGCTAATTATAATCCTTGGATCTGACCCGTGAATGGAGCCCGTATTTCAGTTCAACCTGAGCGATTATATCGAGCTTGGCTTCTTTGACTGGGACATTCAATGAGGCTCCTTTGATCGCAATCCTTTAAGCCACTGGCAGGTGGAATGTACTGAATAATAAACAGATGTACTACGAGGTCGGTTTAAAACGTGGTTATGTTTGATTAGACGTTTGATATAAGGCGTTTAGGTTTCTTGTAATTTTACGTCCCTTAATTTTTATTTTAGAAACTATTGTATCTTAAAAGGAAACACTGTTAACATGATACGTCCTCTTAGTTTTTGAATGAGGTGTACAAATTTCAATTCAAGCGATTCCAGCCCTAACAATTGGGCTATCAATACAATAGAAAACATTAGAAGGTCATATTGCTTGATGTCATATATTGATGATAAAATGCGGAAATAACCATTATCTCAAAGCATAGATAAGTAAATAAAGGGCCCTTGCTTTGCATATGTTTGCCAAAACTAGGAATATGGTAACAAACATCGTAGAATTATCGAAGGGCGACTTATGATCAGCAATCGGACAAACAAATATAATTGTTTAAATGTAATTTAGAAACATGTCAGTTTTAAAGTTTTTAATTTTTGACTTTTAATCTTTAAATTAGGTAAAAATGTTAATTTACTAACAATAACTTAATATGGATGTTGTTTATCTGAGAATAAATGTCATTATTATTATTATTAGCAAATTAATGAGTTTACTGTTTTACATAACAATATGTCTCCATACAAATCTTGATAAACATTACGACACCCGTTAAGAAATTAAATTTGGATCAGAAAAATCGATATTGTTTCTTTTTTCTACACGAAAATATTTAGGTGGATTCCTTTTGAAGCGGTTCCGGCAACGCCCCAGGGAAGATTTCCCGGTAATTAGGTGGAATTTTTCTTTGGAATTATGCTACAAACATCCCATTCATTGGTAGATAAAAGATTTTATCTTCTGGGCCGATCGTTGATGTAAATAACGAACTCATTTCTTTCGCTTTTATTAACGAGAAAAAGAAAAAGGTTCCCGTAATTTCTTGTAGCAGCGAAAATAGAAATTCAATATCTTTCTTCTGTGGTAAACAGGTAAATATCTGGTTAAGAGTTTGGTTTAACTTGATCGCTTTAACATTGCTACTTCCAGTTTCTTTGTTTATTTTAATTATTTATATATTTTTTTTATATAATACTTTTCATGTATTATTTGTAAATAAGATTTTAAATCATATTATGAATATTATATGTATATATGTTATACTTATTGTTTAACTTTTAATACCTTAGTTTTAAAGATATTTTTTATAATTTCCAAATTTTATAGCTCAGCGGTGAACGCATGGGGGCATGCATAAAAAAATAAAGTCTGAGGCAAGTGTATCCAAAAATCCGCACTGGGCCCGCCCGTTGGATTATAGTCCGAAGCATCCTAGCGTTTGACTAGGCCCTAGTCTAGTCACTAGGGGATACCGGTGGGCCATTGTGGGACGTTATTGTCATTAGATTATTGGTACCATATTACTACCAAAAACCCAAGTGATTTTAAAACAATTAATTCGTTTCAAATTAGAAAATTGTAGATGTCCTCTTGTGGAAGGTCCCTTAGTAATAGGCACACGTAATTTTCAACTTTACAAAGAGTTGAGACATGAATGTTACAATTGAAATCTTCAGAGGGACCGAGATGGAAAGTTTAATTTGGATACACAATGGCAATTTTAAACTTGGTCGTACGCAATTCAAATCTAAAGTGGATTTCGGAATTAATTCGATTATGTTGAACTTCTCAGACTGCTTGAGATTTTTTATAGATTCACGTTTCAACTTTGAACGATCTTTTATCTTTATTGAAGGTTCATTAATTAAGCCGTTCGCTTAATGTAATCGAAAACTCGTCTCTAATTTTCTCCTCACCATTAATCATTTTATGTGTATTTTGTATACCATATCGTACTAATTGCCTATGTTTCTGCACAGTTAGATTTACGAATAGATTTCAAAGTCCGCCACTATAGATACAAGATCTAGTCACTACCGGTGACTTTTATAGGCCGTCTGTCCGCCTGGCCGGAGTGTGGTCCAATGCAAAGCTACGGTACACGATCTCTATTAGAAGACTCGTATTCTAATATTCCTAGAAAATTGTAGGAAAATTGTGTTTCTAGAAATAATTGTAGACCTAGCCTAATTTTCATTATAAGTATAGAATTGAGTTTGCTGGTTATAAAGATTTTGTATTTTAAAGTAGCCGGAAATCATATTATATTCATATAATACTCGAATAATGAAACAAATTATAAGAATTATGCGTTAAGAATTATGTTTATATTTACCGAATAGGTCTATATAAATTGCCACTTTCCAATTAAGAAAGAACTTTCTAATTCTGTTACACATTTACGTAAGTTAAGCAGCACGCAATATGAAGTAAATTAGGATTTCCAAGAAGCTAGAGTGCTGTAATTATTTCTAACCTTGTCAAGCGAAAATACGTAACACTACGTGCACACAGTGTAGAGATATAAACAGCATTTTAAAGTTTCTACTTACTATGCCCGAATAGAATATTGCAGTCATTCGTATTTTAAAAAGTAATGTTTTCTTTGAGTACTTATTCCGCTTTTGTGTGCGTGAGATGAATCTCATGTATTCTTTGTCGCCCCTGGTATTTATAGGGTTTCCTTCAAAACAGACATATCGAGCTATCATTCCACAAAATTGTATTTAATTGAAACTTAATATATAATTTGTAATTTTGAAATGTATATTTTGTGTCTGTTTGCGAGGATCGCATTTCACAGGTTCACATGAAGGCACCATACGATTATACTGTGGTACATAGTAGCATCAGTCCCCTGCAGCCCATAAATACACTGGTATTTAATGAGTTTCCTACGCCGTTAAGCGTCGACCCTCGGCAGTAATGCAGCGCTATCATCGCGCGACATTATCTGCCGCTTAAACATGTGATGAGACGCACGGCGCAGGGCAATGAATGCGTTTTTTGGGTGATGAATGTTGCAAGAGAATGCTTATACATATGTGTAGGTATGTATACTTATAGAATGTGTAGGTTTACTAGGTGCAAGTTGACAACTTTTGGTATATGTTTTTAAATTATATCTAAGCACCACCAAACATCTTGCATGAACTGGCAAGAAATGCATCAATAAACAGGTTTAAATAAAAAAATCTGCACTCTCTTAACACAGAATTTACATCATTAAAATCATCATTAACATTTGCTTGTTCTACGACTTCTTTCTGAACTGAACTGAAATTCTGGGGGGGGGGTGCATGTTGCATTCCCACAGCCGCTGGGCGCACTTGACTGGCTACGTTACCACTCTCTCACAGAAGACTACCTTAAATTGTACTGCATTTCCCACTTTATCGTATTTCCCCAATGTACGTACGTGTTTCGGTAGTGAGTGAGGTACGCCAGAGCCCGTTCCCATCCCACTCTATCCGTCCCCATTTTCCCAATCCATTCCTTATTCTGCAAAGGTAGGCAGCGCATCCGCGGGCGTGCCAACGTTTGTCATTCTGGATTGATGTTGGCATGTATCGCAGATGTCTATGGACGATAGTATCCACTTACCATCAGGTTGACTGTATGCTCGTCTATTTTCTATAAAAAAAAAACTCTGTACTACTCACTGTATGCTACTCCATTATAAACTCCATTTATAAACAGCTGGTATTCGAAATGCTACTATTAGATATGGTGTGAAAAAAGTACTTAATTTTAATGTGTTTTATTTAACCCTGTACATTGAAGGAACATCTGATGTCTCCCTCGATTATTCACAACGAAGCGGCACAGAGAGACACTTGGGAGAGGCCTTTATCCAGTAGTGGAGAGACGCAAGGCGATGGTATGGTAATTTCTTCGGATTTAGTATCATTTTTAAACTCATTAATTATTTGATTATTTTTTAATTAAATATGAAACTACATATGTACTGATTTACATATACAACAATTTTATTACTGCTACTTTGTCGAGACCATGTTATGCTATGTAAAAATCCCAACGCGACGTTTACACGCATGCAAATTTACACGCAAATCCCAAGTTATTCTTATTTAAAATAGACTTAACTATTCTGGTCGGGTGACGCAAACACACGGCGCAGGGACCATAAGGTACCCTATGTGTGATTGTGGTTTCCCAACCGACACCCGCTGTAACTAGTTAGTGTAACCCGTATTTTAATTTTAAGTTGTTAAATAAATAAAATAAATACATATCTATACTAATATAATAAATATAAAATAAATTTTCGATTTAGTACCTAATCTCTAAGGAATACCTTTTTGCTGTTTCTTCATATTATCTTTCCTTATATTAAGGCCTTAATTTTCTGCTCTCCTGAAGATTTATGACCCCTGAATGTATAATATATTTTAATGACAAAAAATACGAATTTTCGTTCAGGCTCGTTGGCGCAAACAGTAAAAATTTGATATGTATTTGTAAAAAATCTTTTTATAACACACAATATGTAAATTTTTCCATTTTATAATATCTGTTGCCCATGGATTTGTTTGCGTGGAGTGAGCATTAAAAATGAGTTAATATGTATTAATATAGTTAATAAAATGGTAGTAACAAAACAGTAGTATTAACAAACGAACCAACTTTCGCAAGAAATCATTTTACATTAGCACGGCTTTTCAAAATTATTTAGTAAGAAATATATTTAGATTGAGGCGTTTACAAAATAATATGTAAAATTTATGACAAAGATTGACATCGGTTTACTAATTTAAACATTATTAATTGCTATTATTTTAATTTTTGTTTAGGCTAAATTTTGTACTTTCCCTCGTTTATTCTTAACAAGTGCAAAAATGCAATGCAACCAGCCATATTAGTATCGACTGCTGAACACGGGCTTCCTCACGCACATTGTCTCGTGCATGAGGGATGTATGGCCCCAAAACGCCACGTTGGCGAGGTTGGCGAGTCCACTTTTTTAGAGGTGGTGCCTGTGGTAGCCTTTTACTACGCCCACGGGAAGAGAGTGGGTGGTCCTAGTCTATAGTCGGCAGACACCACATGGCACTGCAAGTAAAAGAACTATTGGAGGTCAATGGTAATGTCAAAAGGTCATGCCGTTTAATGGGTCCGTAAAGATATGTTTAGAGCAGCTAAAAATCTATAAAAGTTGAGGAAAATAAGGAGAAAAGGAACCATTGCGTGGAAAAAAGTCCTCATTGAGTGCTTTAATATTTTACCTCGCAGACAACTAAGCATAAGGAAAATTGCAGTAAAATAAGTATTTTAAAACCCTTTCAAGCTTCAAAAAGTAAGAACTGTCAGAAGAAACGTCGATCGATGATAAAAGGCATCCATTATTCCTCTTTATTTATTCAGCAAGTTGAAAATGCAACGCAGTTTCGCCAACAAACGTACTTACTTATTGAAATATTGCTGATAGTAATAACATGTTCAGTTGAAACAATGTTCAGCTTTGGCAGTCAACAAGGTTATTGAAGACATGTGCTTTTTTATTTTTTAAGATTTTCCTTGGGAAAAAAGGGGGATAACTAGCTAAATATCTGAAGGTAGCTGAAGATTGTGGCTTCCCAATCGACACTTAGGGCCGGCGCAGTCCTGGCGTAGCGCAGCGCAACACGGTCATGATTAACACACAACGATCAACTTTGTCGACATTGGAGTAAAATCAAAAATCCACCAACGCACTTATCAGTCTTTGAGCGCGTAATAGCGGACGTAGACGCAGCGCTGACACGCGCCAGCGCGCAGGAGCACGTTTGAAGTTTCATTAAATAAATAAATATATAATATTCTACGAAAATATGAGTTTACATTAAGAGTTATATAGAATCATAATTTGTTAAGAGATCTTCGAAACTTCCGTCTCTCTCTGTGTCCATCCACCAATGCTACAAAGCAATATCTGATATTCACATATCCTCACTGGGCTCGCGTGGTAGATTATGGTCCGAAACCCCCCCGTGATTTACTAGGGGAGGCCTGTGCCCTGCAGAGGGACATTGTACGCTGATATAAAATTATCTCGTCAACTATATACTAATTTTCTATCTTAGTATATATGTAACGTATCTTATGAATTTTCATTGAACTTATTGATATTAGTTATATCAATTATATTAGTTATATCAATTATATTAGTTACTGATACATTTAGTTATAATACAACTTATAATTATTTGGTTACATTGACAATTACATTATTGTATAAGGATATTTCGTTGTATAGGATTATTCGTTATCTATAATATTGGTTTAATACAGTTTTTCTCATTGCGTACATATTTCACGAGTATATCCTAAGTTTGTAAATACTAATCTTGCAGAATTACGATGTCTTAAAGTGAGTTCTAATAAAGATCTCTGATTCAAGAGGGACAAAACTTATCAAGATTTCTAATGAAATCAAAGACAAAACACCTTTTCAAAAAGCAGTGATTAATTAAGTATAAGGGAATGCTTATTTCGTGTGCACTCTGCTGGTTCCCTATTATCAAATCATTCGATATTGCATTATAGCATAACTTATATAAGTGTAACCTTTTATTTACACTGAAATGAAATTTAAAAAAATGCACATAAGGACATAAAAAAATATTTCTGTGTTTTCTAACCGTAATTTCATAGGTATAGTATAACTGAGAATTTGAACTCGAGCCGATGTTTCGTAGAACTCGTAACAAATCGTAGCGTGACGTCATAAATTCGTAGAAGTGCTACGCTGACACGCCAATAGCGTAACAGTTAAACGCTGTATAGAGTAGAAAATGTTAGTATATTTATATCGTTCAACAGTGAATAAATGTAAACTTTTAAATCTATTAGTTACAAATTGTCTATACTGATTAATATTATAGTTGACGGGATGTCGAGTATCTTCCAAATAGCACTACAGACGGTTCAGGGGAAAGTGACAAGATCCTCGGAAGGAGGCCTGTGCCCCGCCCCGCGCCTTGATTAATTCGAGGGGACTCCTCTTAATCCAGATTAAAAGTTCCGAACCACCTCATTGAAGAATGTACGGGCGTAGCTTATTATGAATTTATTCATCCTTTATTAAAACGCGAGAATGAAAGCATGCCTTTGTTACGGAAATTAATTTTGCTTATCGGATATACATTACTTTAATTTGATGGGACTCTGTACGATAAATTATGAGTTTAATGAAGCGTTATGAATTTTGTGAAATAATTAAATATGTATAATAGGTATGTTCAGTTCAGGATGCAGCACTGGACAGTGGGATATGACACGAGGCAAGAGACCCATTGCCTAGTATTGAGACAATTCCAGACTAATGAAAAAGTTCAGTTAAGTTTGCTTTAATATTCTATATCTATACGTATAATAAAATAGTAAAAGGATCGAGTCTATGTTGAGTAAATTTTAAAAAATCATTTTGAGTGTTAGAAAGAGCTCGAAAATTAACCTCAATGTATTGGGTACATTGAGATTAAAAGCTTTATTAGATATAAACACATGCCTGTTAAACACTTTTCACTATTTGTCAATAGATTCCATGGACAAGAATAGAATTTATAGTAACAAGTAATTCATGCCAACATTTTTGCTCGCCTATGACCTTTGTATTTATTCTGGAAAATCTGATTTTTATCCCTTTCTTAACGAAGTGATATATGCATCGGCGCGACGCGGCGCTCCGAAGACAATGTCACAATACTCCATCCACATTTGAATGTATTTTCGTTGTTGTAAGACCGAATGATGCTACGAAGGTACCCATAATTCAATGAGGTTTTTTGAAAACAGATGGCTCTGCTAGATGAATTTTAAACTAGAAATACTCAAAACACTACATAAACGGATAAGCGAAGACAAGTTCCTTTGAGTCACTAAAAGCCCAATAATCTGTGGTTAAACGCTTCGTTGCACGTTAACCACAAATGTTCCGCGTGAAGCAGAATGAAAAACGAATGAACCAGTCTACGTGCAAAAAATGTACCTAAGCATTCGGACAAATAAATTATTGGAGTAAATATATGAAGATCGTGGACACTAGCCAGGATTCATTGTTTTCGGATGATTTTCTAGGGCATACTGACAAAGATACCTATTTACGAAAAAAAATACAAGGATAAACCACGAATAGCACTACATGTAGTCCCCATCTTTGGTACCCGGTAGTGAGACAATCCAATGTCTTATAGGAAGAGGTTGTTAAATGTATATAGTGCTGCTCCCACCTCTTGATCGGTATACCGGAACATTCGTGAATCTATTTGACACCAATTATGGACGCGCAGTTCGAATATTCGACCATTCCATCAGGAACCGTAGTGTGGGACACCCTTTGGCTAGGTAGATCAATGACTTGAAAGAGTTCGTCGGTGGTGGCTGGATGAGAAGAGCCGAAGACCGTGTGTACATTCCCGCTGAAATGTATATTACACAATTATTATTTGATAGATCATTCTACTAACGATTTACGTGTCGATCAATATCAGGCTATAATGTTCGGTACGAATTGGGGCATATTATTTTATAAAATTTTCTCATTATGCGTGGGTTTCCTCATGACGTATTCTTTTATAGCGTGACATTTTAAAAAGGTGTGAATATGTTAATTAAGCATGTTAATTTCCACAAAATTGCCCTCAAAAATAATTGTGTACCTCGTTACAGAGTAAAATTAAAATTGGCATTTTGTTTTCGATCTCCGTCGGGCGCCACTATGGGACCAAAATAAATTCGTTTTATTACCCGATTAAGAGCTTACAACGGATTTTACAGCAACATAACACATATATTTAATAGTTTTATCTGCGCGGTTTCATTAATGAATTTTAAAATGTTATTTTGCAACATTATTTTATTAGTTTGTTTACTTTTAATAAAATATAATGATTTACGAGTACGTTTAATTTTCCACTCTTTTCAAGTTACAATAACGATATACATAACGATGTTTCTTATTTTATTATCTCTAGATTTTATTATGAAACTCTTTGAAATCTCTGACTGTTGCACATGGCTTCTCTCGCCAGCAATTAACTGCGTATCCAGCTGTTCCCAGTTATAAGGTTTACCGAAACGTTTTTCTTATGCGGTTCCAGTGGCGGGTGCAAACATATGGATGTATTCTCATTTATACGGCAAAACCGAATGCGGTAAAAAAACCGTTTCGTTTATTTTGCTGCCGTGTCTTGTCACTGAAAACAGTGAGCGGCATACGGTAAAAAAAAACCGAAATGGTCGCAGTGGCAATAGTATCTAAATGAAAGAATTCACACAGTCCAGTTTTTTGTACCGTACGCCACCCGCGCGCCGTATACTGAGGGAGGGGTAGGTCGGGCAGTCGCTGCACTCTAC
This sequence comes from Sesia bembeciformis, assembly GCA_943735995.1. Lineage (NCBI taxonomy): Eukaryota > Metazoa > Arthropoda > Insecta > Lepidoptera > Sesiidae > Sesia > Sesia bembeciformis. Next base: position 6,552,832 of record OX031029.1, on the reverse strand, counting down.
CGTATCAGAACACTGACTCGTAAAACGTATAAATGTGAACCTTTATACGTTTTTTTTACCTTTACGGCTAAACCGTATAAGAAAACCGAATCGAATAAACCGCATAAGTGGGCATATTGTGATTGCATTCAAAATTTGACAGCCTGTATTTTAGCTTCCTGACACATTTTGAAAAACAGTAAAACACGTATTTCATTATTTGATTCTAGAATATTTATTTACAAACAAATACAAAGTAGTTACGTCACCCAAGCCCTTACTGTTGATAGCTAGGTCAGCAGAACCGGGTGGTCGGCCGAAGTTAGCTTAGTTAGCATTTAGGATGTAGCGATGGGAGGTTACCTTGTAGTTAGATTTAATTAAATAAGTAAGTTGAATACTGGCATCAAGCTCTGCCACATGTCTTCAATCTCATTAGTTTAATATATTTTTAGTTTTTAAAAAGCATTTTCTTTGCTCCCGAAACTTGACTAAGTTCTTTGCAGCTTGTTATAAACTTATTCAATACATGCATAAGTTGCACCAACCGCAAATGTAACGTAGTCAGACAAACCTGTTAACTCAGTTTAAACAACGAATATGAAATTTAAAGTGACCGTAATAACTCGTTTATGGCCGCAAAAACAGTTTGTTATCATACGAACGCTCTGTTTTCTGATACTTTAGTAATACAATGCCCCCGACTGAATAAATAATTACCGATTAAGGCAAAACTTGTCACTACTGGTAAGTAGACTGACGGAATAAAGTTACAATTAAACATTATTAATTAAATGTAGCGTGGAACGCCCTCCGGCGAGGTGGACGGGCGACTCGAAGAAAGTCGCCGGCAGTGGGTGGTTGAGACGAGGGGAAGACCGTGTGTGGTGGCGTTCTTTAGGAGAGGCCTATATCCAGCAGTGGATAGACACAGGCTGATGGTACGGTATAGGTTAATAGTACCGTTACTGGTTAATGGTACGCCAACATTAAGGGTACCGCATGATAATTATAGCTCGGTGACGCGGGTTCAGGCCATCAATTAACAAATTAAGTTATTAATGAGAGTCATTTAAATAACAGAGGACTTAGATTAAGTTTATTAAACTTCAAAGTGTGTTTCGTGGGTGATGTTTGTGATAATCAAACAAAAGCGCAGGACCTCTGACTTGCTTCGACGGGACTGGACGTTGACAGGTTACATTTTAGAATTTGAAATTGTTTATTACGATATGGGGTTCTTCAAGAGAGCTGTGAATAAGATTTTGCAAGGTCTGCGGCGCGCCCGCATACACCCTGGTGTTGCAGGTGTCCATGTATGGCGGTAACACTTACCATCACGTGGGACCGCTTGCTCGTCCGCCCACTAATCTATAAAAAAAAATGTCATTACTTGTTGTAATGAATATTTATATACATAGCAGTAGGACATTGAAAACAACATACAAAAAACAGTTTGAATTAAATTTTGAATTAAAAGACAAGAATATTAGTGTAATTCCGTTTAAATGTTTATTATGCATTGCAAAAAGTGTAATACCTAGGCTATGACACACGTTATATGTATGAAAATTGTGCCCAGTGTGAGCTCATAAAGTGACGGCTATTAGTAATGTTGTGGGAAATAGTCACATTCGAAATACACCAACTGGACATTAACTTCCCGCGTTGCAAAGTGAAACGAACCGGTCGTAAGACAGGACACACCTTGAGATAACGTCATTATACCGTATTATTTTATTTTTTTCTTGGGAATTACTTCTTCTCGGAGGTAAATAGTATCAGTTCGTTGTGAAATGTCTTTTCTTGTATAAAAAAATGACCTTTTACAGTTGACAGTAAACTCAATAGCGAAACATGACGCTATGCTCTGACTGCGCGCTAGATTTAATTAGTCTGGCTCAACGAGCTGTGTGATTGTCAAGTCACGGCACGGTGTTCACTTTTGTATGCGAATATGCAATATATATGTCTGTTTTGCTGTTATCAATGGCGAAATCATTAGAAAAAATATCTAACACCATTTTTTTAAGTTGTGATAGTACGGAATCAAATAGTCTTGCTCAACAAGCCGCTATTGTCAAATCACTGGACAATCTTCATTAGTATACAAGAGTAATCACAATATATCTGCCAAAGTAAACACTTTCCATCTACTTACTACCAGGTAAACTGTTCGATAGTCTGCTTCTTCCCTTAAAAAAAATTAAAAAATAACTCGTGACACCTAATAGCAGTAAGATATTGACTCGAGTACTCGTAGTTACTCGAGTACTCGTAGTTACTCGAGTACTCGTAGTTACTCGAGTACTCGTAGTTACTCGAGTACTCGAGTAACTCGAGAAGTGAAAATATGTTTTTGTTTGGTTATTGTAAAAATTGTGTATTAGGCGTTTTGGGGTTTAACGGTGAGAATTTATTAAACTTCAAAGTGTGTTTCGTCGTGGGTGATGTTTGTGATAATCAAACAAAAGCGTCCTGACTTGCTTCGACGGGACTGGACGTTGACAGGTTACATATTAGAATTTGAAATTGTTTATTACGAAGAAAATTTGACACTGGCAGAATGTGCTAATTGCACTATAAAGATGTGTGTATATAGGTATCTTATTTGTTCATATTCGTCTAACTATTATTAATTTACAGTTGCTCTTTCAGCGAATGACCGCTTATTCTGAAGAATCGTTACATATATTTCAATTTAAAAACTGTTAGTTTTATAAAAAAAATACCAAACCACTCTTAATATTAATACCTATTACGTATTTTGTACATTTAAAGACAAGTGTTGTAATCGTCAACCAGTTTATAAACTATTAGCACCACGACTTAGATATTAAACCGAGCTAGGTAAACCTAGCGCATAAATTGTCTAACGAATGCACCATGCACCCATATCCGCTTTAGTTAATTGTACTGTCAGAGATACAGCCGGCCGCGTAATTACGAAACCGTGTGGCATCAACTATGCTATAAATTGTTCGACGCAATTAAGCTTGGAAATACGCGGTCGGCGGTGAGCTGCTCAGCGGAACATATGTAGTGGCATTTGCTTACAGTGTATATAGAGAATCTTCATTATCGTAACGTTTATTAGAGGTTTATGAAAGTTTTTTTTAAAATGGTAGTCGTTATAAGAGAATTTAGGATAAAATCACCGTCCCGTCTAGTCCCTTCTAAAATAGATTGATATAATATTCTTTATTGTATTTTTTTATGTACGAATGCGGCAGACGGGCATATAGTCCACCTGATGGTAAGTTGGATACTGTCGCCCATAGACAACCGCGATACATGCCAACATTACTCCAAAATGTCTAACGTTTACTTTTGGAGATTTAGGGAAATGGATTTGGAGGAGGGGTTGGAAAAATGGGAACTATATGGTATATTATATGAGAAACATAATTAGTTTTACACAGTGCATTACTTAAAGGCATGCTCAGCGTGCCTAAAAACTTATAATTGAGGGTAATTGAAAAAATAATTTTAATTTATAATTTGACAAGTATGAATAAAATATATATTGTAGGTTTTTTTTTATGGACAAGAGGGCGAGCGAGCACGCGGGCCCACGTGATGGTAAGTGATACCGATTCGCCGCCCATGGACACCTGCAACACCAGGGGGTATGCGGGTGCGCCACCGACATTGCAAAATCCTATTCACAGCTTTCTTGAAGAACCCCTTAACATAGTTTAATGGGAAGAACTCTTGAGGTTCATGAAGTAATAAAATTAAATAACATTGGAAATCAGAATTAGTAAGGGAATTCAAAATCTTGATTGTAAATTTCGGCACACATGTATAATGTATATACTTGATAAGGGCACACTGTTAACAAAGTTTTTGATATTTGGTTTGAGTGAAAGCATTTCGCGGAAGAAAAAGTATTTTTGTCGAGAAGATTGTACATTTATAATGCGAGTCATGAACCTTGAATGTTTCATTACATGTTTCTTTACACATATTGTGATGCGTTTGTGTACTAATAATAATTTGGCAACTCGTTCCTTCTTATCAAGTTAAAGCACGTAAATGTTTGTATTTGCCCGGCTTTGGCAGCGTTGTGAGGTTTTATCTCACAAAGTTGTATGGTTAATTAACCCGAAAAGCCTTCAAGTTCCCGGCACGTTGCGCCGCGGGCCAGGAACTTGTTACACCCATGTTTTGGATTTTCCTCGAAAAGTACGTCTTTTGTACATAGTCCATACTTTGTTAGAACTTTTTACATTTACTTACCTCTGTGGTATATGGAGGTTTGGGCTTGGTCTGGAATAATTTAATTTTGTTGGAATCAGCGGCGACATACATCTACTACTGAAATATATGCACGTTCACGTGTTGCATTCGAGTACATTACAAACGATTATTGGTATTGTGGCTTAGTAAGTACACGGGCATCATAACCGAGGATGTTAGTCAAATATTGTTGTTCGATAATAAGACATCGCGCACATTAAGTCGCGTTTCCACGTGGTCTGCCGCAACCGATCGATGAAACCATAAATCGATAAAACCATAAACTGGCCATAAGAACAACGTAAATAATAAAGCAACGATCCCTTGTTTAGTCTTGAGCCGGCGATATGTTACACGTCATACATCGATATAAAATTGCCGACGGCAGGCGCCGGTCGCAAAGCTAGATTTCGGTATTTTCCATACGTATTAAGAAATGTTTAAACAAATTTGGTAGAACTTAACTAGACCTATACAACGACGTCTAATTTGTATAGATGAAGTTATTATATGAAATAGTTTGTCTACAAAATTTTGCTATATCCGCAATACGTAAGTATGTATATTTCTTCGAATCTTTAGCTGCGGATGGTTACTCGATTGCACGACAAGCGTCACCGTGCGGGGGCGCGGCTCCCAATTTAGTAATTATGTTAAAATATCTTTAAAATACTATAATAGTACAACAGTATCACTTAAGCAGCGTAACTACATTCGGTTCATCTCCATTCCTCACTAAAGGCGCTTTATGTACATACTTTGTTGCATGTTGATCCCGCGAGTGAACCAGTCGAAAGTTTCGCAACAGAGAGATTTAATTTGGACTTAAGTATTCGTTGCTTGTTTCGCACCGGAACTCGAGTTACATTGTAGGCGATATGTTCCTATATTTTACTTACTTTATTGTGACGAGTTTCAAAATAATGAGACAAACAAGTTGCAAATATGATGAGTATATAAATCGATTAATTCATGAAGCCCAAAACCAAAGATTCCATTTATAACACAGAGTTAATTGACTTTTTTTTTCATTTGACGCAACAAAACACGCACTCATAAAGTTAACACGAAACAAAAGGAAGTAGTACATAAATGTTGTATTATCTTACCTAGTCGACCTTTGACTGTGTGTCACGATGACAAAAGTTATCTGGCACAGCATGAGGCTACGGAGCAGAATTTGCAACCACAGTTAAAACAATATTATTCATTTTACAGACTGTATCCTCCCTTTATCTTTTTTTTTGTTATGAGGGTGAGTGCAGTTTACGAAACAAACGACTAACATCAAAAAGGTACTGTATTAAATTACAAAGTATTTCGGTAAGTTCGCGCCATTTTTCAATTTGTAGAATAACCGAAAAAATGGCCGTAAAAATGACACAATTCGGTGATAACCAGTTCGGAAACGTGGCAAGGTGTTGCCCATTTTTTCACATTTTTTCGTTACGGTTGAGTCCGTTCTATCTGTGTACATTTTTGGACGATATATGAGTGTAATATTTTTGCACGCGGGTGGTTGTTTAAGGACGAATGAGTGCGCAGACAATTTCGTTCTGCTCACCAAGTGTGACAGGAGCCTACCTTTATTATAGACAATCAAAATGTCCTAGATAGACCCTTGTCCATTTAAGACATTTGTCTATGTAGGAATCGATCTTCGCAAAAATATGTATTGCAATGTATTCGTGATAACATATAGACTATGAGAAACTTTGCAACTGGCAATCATGAGGACCAGTGTTCGGACGGTTAATGGTAAAAACGAAAAGTTAACCAGTAGTTCTTGCTCGTAGAACAACCGAATTTTTTAAGGTTTCGCAAAATTCTTTACGTTTCTCGTGAAGAATGTTAGAAATGCCGGCAACATTTCGCGGGAAACCGCTTGACCTCATTTAAAAAAGTTTTCGCTTCGAGCAAGATTGATGTTTGTGGAAATCTACGTTTATGAAAAAAAGATCCGTTTAAGGAAGAACACGACGATGAAGTTAGATGCATATCATTAAAACATAAGTACTCGCATTACTTACTTGTAAATTATAATAAACGTGGTAATTTTAGTATCTACAAATGAATTTGTTTAAGGAGTTGGAATCTGTGTAAATTGAAACTTAATTAATTGTAAATTATTCAAATAAGTGTGATTACTTATTATCTTAGTCAAACACTAAGATAACTAAGCACTTCAGTAGTTATATTATCCTGGCTTCAATAAAAAAAATATCACCAATTTGAAATCTACACCAGAAAAGAACGTTTAAAGCTTTTATGAATAAAGAGGAGTCACAATGGTGGTGAACAGCAATGCTCAACCTACCCCATCGAGATACATATTGATTGATCAGTATTGAATTTCGATTGCTCAACCCATTAACCAGGATAATAGTACTAGCAAATTGTAAGAAATGACAGCGTATCCCTCAAATCGAATCATTTATTGCATGACTATAGGAAAAGTACATAATGTACAAACTTATCTACTTCACCCACAAACTGTACAGTTCGAATATTTAAAAAATATTATTGAAAATTAATAAATAAATCTTCTAAGTCACTGCGACGTTATTTATAGCTTATTTTTTACCATTATTCAGTTGTGAAAGAAAATATTGTGAAGAAATTCATGGATCTCAGAATCTAGGGTATATATAATAAACACCACTAATCCGCAGTATGTACACTATGGCCCTCGCAATGGGACGTAATAGGCTGCAACGATAACTGTAATAATAGTTATAGTATAGGTAAGATTGTATCTTATACATAGTATTGTTGTACTTAGTAAGTCGTTGCCTTTAATGATTTCCAACCATATTCCTTCTTCTTGTCTATGGTATTTAAGTAGACGCTTTATTACTACAAACGAACCAGCACACAGCCTGCTTCAGTTAATTTGTAATAATTTAATGTATATTCTTAGTTATAGATACCTGGATAGATAGATTATTATTTTTTCTTTTTATGGACGAAGGCGGCAGACGAACATACAGTCCACCTCATGGTAAGTAGATACTGTCGCCCATAGACACCCGCGATACATGCCAACATTAGTCCAAAATGACAAACGTTGGCACGACCCCGGATGCGCTGCCTACCTTTGGAGATATAGGAATGGATTTGGAGAAAAGGTTGGGGAAATAGGGAGGGATAGGATGGGAATGGGCTCTAGCACATCTCACTCACTACCGAAACACTTACATTACGGATTACATTACGTACATTAGAGAAATAAGATAAAGTGGGAAATGCGGTACATTTCAAAGTAATCTTCTGTGAGAGAGGGGTAATGTGGCCAGTTGGATTGCAGCCTGCACTCTCCCCCTCCCAATAAACTAATATAGAAAGAACTCGTAATGATTAAAGTTAAGATTTGTATGTTGCCAAGGGTAACTGGAGTTACCCTGGCAGGAGTACCGCAGTCACATCTGCGAGTTCGTACACTTCTTTAAGGTTTCCAATAGGTGCATACTCAACCACAATAGTAACCAGCCCTTATACTGCTAGACATGGGCGGCCTCATCGACATTGTCTTGTTCATGAGAGATGTATGGCCTTAAAAGGCCACGCTAGCCAAGCGAGTTGGCGAGTTAATTCTTTTAGTGGGATAAATGGAATTTGTGGTAGTTGAGGAACTACCACAAATCTAAAAGAGTGAAATCTTGTGGCGGCGGCATTGTTATACTTTAGACGCCCTTTACGGCCACATTTAGCTATTTAGCATACTCAAAATCTTTAAATTGCCTCAGGCCATGCGTTTATTTACTTCATTTATAAAAAAAGAAAACATCTAAATGGTCTCGCGTGCACATTCAGTATCACTATTTGCTGAAACGATTTTCCACCTCTTTTCATCTCACAAAGATCACGTATCGCGGCGTCAGCGCACTCCGGAGGTAATTTGATGATATTACGTGCGTGCGACAGATGTTTCTATGTGTATTTTTCAATCTCACCCAGCCGGGAGCGATTTACACCCACGTAGTTTCGAATAAATGACCGCAGCCTGAAGCAAGTGAAAATCATTTGGAAAGATATTGAAGTAATGATTGCCATTACTTTCAATTTTGGGCGTTGTTTATCAGAGGAAAATTCGTTGTAATGTATTTATGTTTGCTAAATAATGGTGTCGTTAATTGATTGATATATTCGTTAAGTACTTTATTATTAAAAAAAGGAGATATAATCAAATTAGCAGCAGAAAATATTGAACGGACAGAAAATCGATGGCATAATAAAGAAATAAGAGTCGCGGTCGATTTTGTTATGATATTCTTTGTAATTAAAAATTATTTATTGCAGTTTTTTTTTTTAAAGTTTATTTTGTTGATCGTGAATTGCTGCTCATTTCCTATTTTTTATTCATTTACTCTTTTTGCATTATATTGTACAGAAGCGGACTTCATGCCTTGAGGCGTTCTCTACCGGTCGACCGTTGGTTAAATGTAAAAAATTAAAGTGCATACAAAAGAAATTAAACAGTAAAGCTTAATTCATCTGTATAAATAATATTTAATTATACGATAGAATATATACTAAAATATATATTAAATATATGGACCAAACATATTATATTAATAAGATAATATAACTATATAATACTTACAATACATACATTAATAAAAATATATACAGAAAAAAAATACCATTAGCTCTGTAAATTTTGGAGGTAGTGTTCCGAAAGCTACCTCTTGAGGCTTTGCTTGATGCTCGTTTAAATACAAGCCAAAATAAGTAATGGCTGTCATATAGCAAAATTCTTTATATATAAACAGTAACATTAATGCCACCTCATATTAAAAATCAAGAGTTTGATTAAGAACGTTAAAAGAGAATGGTGAGTGGTTACCATCAATGTCATCAATTACTTGTGTTTGTTATATAAAGGCATCATTCGTTTATATAGACAAATAAATATTATATGTAGATGTTACGTTGCAGTTAAAACCCGTTTTCAGTAAAAACGCATTTTTCCTAGTAAAAACTCATTTTTACTGAAAACGGGTTTTAACTGTAACATAGATGTCACACAGATTTTTTTTAACAAATGAACAATATACTCGTAACATGAAACTTTTAAATATTTTTTTAACAATACTTCAAAGAACAATGATAAACGTACCAACGATTTTCATTCTGGACTGATGTTGGTATGTATCACGGATGTCCACGGCTACATTATCCATTTACCACCTTCTTTCTATAAAAAAAAGTCGAAGGGACGAGTGTGACTGAAATGTTTATGCCTATCTGATACCGAAGAATATGAGTGTAAACGTATTAACAAAATGTAGGATTCAATCTTCACTAATGAAACATTTTTAAATCCATTTAACTGTTGAGACAGGAAACACTTAAAACGTAAATAAAATAATGCAATGCATTTGTAGCGCCGATACAATCACAAAGGTCTTTTCAAACCTTTGTATGTACGGATTGATAGCCGAAGATCTGGTGATCACAAAGCGGGCTAAAGAATGGAAGCGATCTCGAAGCGCGCTCGATCTATCAATTTGTTTAATTGGATTCTTTTCTTTGTACTTTTTTCCCTTTTTGCAAACAACCCGATCCATTGAGATTTAATGTTACTTCTTTGTTGCCGGCGATCTTTTTCTTTTCGATTTGTGTAATACTTTATTGCAAATTCTATTTCACAAACGAAAACAAAAATAGTTTTTTACTCAGTGAAATAAAATATTTGTACTTAAAATGGACCAACTTGTAGCAGCCATTTCATTATAATCGGTTGGGTTAGTAATTAGCTGACCTAAATTAGAATTTTATTATTTTATATGTGAGTGAAATGATATGTGAGTAATATGACGATAGTTGTATGTTCTTCAATTCGCGGCGTTATAATCGAATGGCTGCTCCATACTTGCACACGACGGTCGACAAAGCTCCAATTATACGATTGGTTTGATTGCATAATAACTGCAAAAAATAAAGGTTTATCGTAAAAATCTTATCAAACAAATACACTATCATCCATGTAAATACAGACCTATTTTAAGTTTATTAGAAACTCACATTGAATTGAAACACTGTGTAGTGGAATTAAATTACATTTTGTGGGTAGAGCGGGTACGAGAGTACTTCCAAATTGTTGTGGTCTCTAAGCTCTATTCAGCGTATTGTTAACTATTGTTCACTGACTTTGAAAAGGCTTAATTTTACGACCGCGCAACGGAAGTATATTAAAATAATGTATACATGTATGTATATAGATATGTTAAAATATTATTTGGAACTATATTTAGCTGTAGTTTCATAGTTGTTCAGTTACATAGACATTGTACATTTTAGTTTCTTATTAATCACGTGTAATTTGTGTGAAGTAACGGTTAGTTAACTTATATGTGACGGTTTTGTCCACTTTGATTATACCAAAGGCTACCCTTTTCTAAGATTTGCAATACACCGATAAACTGATGACTTGTTTGAGATAATTAGTTCTTTGGGTTTCTACGACCGCACTTCCCATACTGAAATGGAGTACATGGAGTACTTTATTTACAAGGGGATTATACTGCGATTCCGTATGTGTTAAACAAACGGACCCGACGTCTTCAAATTATACTTCGACATGGAGTTCTTCATAGAAATTCTATAAGACGGTAGCGCATTCCTGCTCTTGTTCATGGAACACACTTTTTGAAATGCGGACCGCGTGGCATTTGCTATAAAAACGAAAAAAATATATATGTGATTCCAAAGATTAAGTACCTATAGCGAATCATGCTCAATATCAAAGAGATTATTTATTTATTTAAAAAGACATACAGTCTGTTGTTAGAATAAATTAGGTTAATACAAATATTGATAAACAAAAAAGAGGTCTCCAATATTCCGGCATATTTTACAGTTTACTTCAGAACTAATAATAAAATAATTAAAAAACTAATGATAAAATAATAATAATAAAAGCAATAATTTGTAACATTTTAATAAATATAAATTGAGAAGTAACTCTATAGTAATTGAATTCGATTAATTTCAACCAATTTTGGCGTCTTTGTCCTTATATCTTTTACTACGTCGTATCAAATCGTTGAGTACGGGATTAATACATGTCGTATTTCTTATGACCCAAATAAAAGGTGTGACTGTAACAATATTACACACAAATTCACCTTTGTCGGTCGAACAAAGAGACGAAGGTAGCTGGGAAAGGTGCGAAGAGCCCGCGAAAAGTTATTGTTTGCCAAAATTAGCTGTCGGCGGGATTGATGTATCGTTTTTGCTGAAAAAAGAGGATCCTATGGGATCACGTGATGCGTGATTGGAGGTAGCGTAATGATCAAGGAGTTGTGGTGGTTTTATCTGGTTTCGATATTCTTTCATCAGCCGAAATTACTTCTGATAACAGCCCTTATAATGAAGCTTGTGGTGTCTGTTTAATCTTACAGGATATTTAAGTATTACAGAATCAGTAATTTAATTTATCGATGGAAAACAAAATATTTTATTTTACACTAAGAATAAACCTAGAATTCAAAACCTTAAAAGTATTTTAGTCCATCACGCACAATGGAAATTTATGAAACAACTTATTATAGTCTTCGAGATTGTTTTTTTTTTTCTAATTATGAAAATTGTTTTGTTGTAGCTTCGTCTGTAAGGAGTCAGTTGATAGCGTAAAGTAATTAGTGTAACAATACAGAATATGTACAGATATGAAACACCATACCACACCACCGGCCCGTGTTAGATCACCTCCCCAAGTGCCGCCACCATATTCAGTAATTCCCTCTACTAATCCAGACTCTACTGGCGATATTTTCTTAAGTCATCCGTTAACCTGGATCTGTCGTGGAGTGCAATATGTTCTGATAATATAGGTCAAGTCATCTCCTCCTGCAAACGGTGTACTCTAGGCTAGCGGAAAATAGCAGTATTCGCTAGGTAAGCAGCAGCAACTCCACCAGTGCAAGACACCTAGCACTGTGATCACCAACACGCCTGCACAGCCAGCGTTATGATCACTGCATAGACCTCTCATTGCGACAACGTACTTACTATATACCACATTACATTTCAACCATTATTTGTTTCGTGTATTCTTTGTGAAATGTGCGGCGGTCTGTACGCACCACTCTACTAAGACTAGGTAGTGAACAACAGTAGTAAATAATTGAGATTTAAACGCGAATTGTAGTGCATTTTTTTATTATTTTCATTTGAATGAAAATAACTCCCGTGCGGAGCTGGGGCGGGACACCAGTAAATTACACAATAAAGTATAAGTTAAGAACACGCAAACTTTATAAATCTTGCACACATTGCGCGATAGTTTTTACATATTAATGTGTAAGATACGAAAAAGATTAAAACGGCACTATTTGTTAATTATTTGATATTGTATATATAATAGTTATAATATAATGTGTATATAATTACATTTATTATATGTCTAGGTATAAGTATTTATGTATTATATATAAATATATTTTGTTAATATCATTATACTATTATACATAGGTACATATATATACATATTTTCCGTACACACTACGCTTGCCTTTCCTGTTCTCTTTTCCAGGTCTAAATCTGCGCAGGAGATAAGCTTGCCTGTTGTACATCTATTTCATTTTATGTGTGTATAATAAAGTATTAAATAAAAAGTAAAGAAAAATTCATTACTAACTCCATTCAACTGATCTATCCAGTTAGTAATATGAATTAACTTATGAAAATTATAATGACACGATCACGCTTCCGTCGTTTCTTCTATTTGCACTTCAATATTTCCAACAAAATACATAAAACATTTTCCGCTTAAATAAACAACAAGGCTTTTAAATCATCCCCCACGAGGCCTACAAGAACTAAACTTGGAACATTACTGTGACGACCCTTAAAAAAGTACCTATTTAAAACTTCTTAATGTTCCCTCTCAAACTGAGAACAACTTCTGTGTTTGTCATTCAGTAAAGATGCTACTTTTTTTTTTAAAGAAGAATATACTAGTGACGGTACCGGGATTTTACTAGCTTTTTTTTAAGAATTGGTTAATGACAATTTCGATATTCATTAAAAATATATTTCTAAAATAATGCCATGATAATACCATAAGTAAAATGGGTAAACTTCACATCAGAAAAAAAAAATCGAATTAGGCCTAAGTTTAAATTCAATAGATAACACATTTCTTTTTATTTACTTGTATTTTTATTTATATATTTATTTGTACACAAATGATAATAACATTAGGACCTTACCTATGAAATTGCCGTTTGTTCTTAGTAGCCACTTTGAATTTAGTTATCTCAGTTTTGGCTTGGAATTCCAAATTTAAATTAAAAGCTTTGACATTCTGTTTCAAAATCATTCATTTGTTTTTCCGTAAAACGACTTTTTGCTAAGATATCGTTGTTTGCGACCATGGAAAAGTTAAAATTCGCGTTACTTTCGGATACGAGTTCCGCCGTGGCAGCAATGTAGCACAGAAGGCACGCAATATCAACAATGTGTACGGACCGAACACCGCAAACGAATGCACGATACGTTTTTGCTTTGATAGATTCCGTTCTGGAAATTTCGACCTCAAGAACAAGCCCCGTGGAAGACCGGTGACTAAAGTCGATAATGGCGAATTAAAAGCAATAGTGGAAACGGATTTATCTCAAACCACGTCTGAGTTATCAGCAGCCATCGGCGTAAGTGACAAAACGATATTGATTAATTTGCGTCAAAACGGGAAGCGAAGAAACTCGGAAAGTGGGTACCGTATGAGCCTAATGAATTAAAATTAATGCAAGTTGAGACACGTGTCGCTTACTTTGCTTACTTTACTTTACTTACTTACCTTACTTTGCTGAACCAGCACAAAAATGAAGGGACTCTGAATCGTATTGTCACTTGCGATGACAAGTGGATCCTGTGTGATAATCGTAAACGTTCGTCACTATGGTTGAACCCAGGAGATACCTCCAAACAATGTCCCAAACGTAAACTTAGTTAAAAGAAGCTCATGGTGACTATGTGGTGGTCTTGTGCCGGTATTACCCACTACAGCTTCTTCAGATCTGGCACAACAATTAATGTGGATGTGTACTGTGAGGCACTGCAAACGATGATGGATAAGCTCACTATCAAACGACCGAGTCTAGTCAATCGCTCTAGCCCACTGCTTTTCCATGATAACGCTCGATTACACACTGCATGACAGACAGTCGCAAAGTTAAAGAAGCTTCGACTGGAAATTCTCTATTACCCAGTAATAGAGAAATCGGTAAAGGCAAGGTCTGGCAAGTACGTTGCCAGACCTTGCCCTTACTGATTTCTATTTTTTTTTTGGGTTGACATTTATAGTGTAAGAACTTCAACTCCGATGAGGCAGTGAAAAACGCCTTCAGAAAATTCATCGATTCCCGTCATCGGGAGTTCTATAGCAGAAGCATCAATCAACTTCCATTAAAATGGCAAAAGTGCATCGATAATAATGGACAATACTTGGATTAATCAAATATATAATTTTCATTAAAAAATTACATTCAAAAGGCGCGCTTAGGAGATTTCTACATTTTGAATTCTGATTCTAAATTATAATTCTGATATTTGACGTTATTTTTACGAAAAATATGAAACACGTCCGAACTAAGAGTATACACACAGACATAAACAAACGCAAAAGTAAAAGGAATAAGGCTTACGCCGCCGGGCTGACAGCCGTTTTTCGCACTGCCCGAAAAGGTATCCTTCTAATGACCAAACTTATCCGCTGCTCTAATGTTTCTTTAAACACTTGCTCGAGACCATTACCTAATGCTCCAAATGTCTGTTTTGTTCCGACCTAATGGAGGAGTTAACAGAGTATAAAAAGGAACCAGTAGGGTACCACGTCATTGTTCAAAATAACCCCATCGACAAGGGTTGTCACAGAAATAATCTGTCACACTTCTATAGCTTACACACGTAGAAAGAATGAAAGAGTTCAGGATGGCGGTGAGATATTTAATCTTTATACTTGTTTTTATATATTCTGTAAATTGCTGTTGATTTTCTCAATAAAAATATTATCCTTTCAATGACTCTAAATCGCTCTCGAAAGTTGGACAGGATAGAAAACAATAATAATAAATGCCAAGATTAAATATGGATTGATAGGTTAGTGGATTAAGTAAATTACCGAAATAACTATCAACACTATATCATAACTACGGTTGTCACTCGTTCGATAGATAACGTTGACTAAGTGAGTAATAAGTATGCGTCTAATATTTGCATAGCGTTGCACTGTGTTCCATTGACCTGTTTGACACTGCTTTGCCGTATTAAACATTATTAAGTATTACGCATCAGTATTTAGAGACTACATTTGAAAAACTGTATATTTTTTTTTATAGAAAGAAATTGGCAAACGAGCATACAATCCACCTGGTGGATTGTATGCTCGTTTGCCAATTTCTTTCTATAAAAAAAATATACAGTATAAATATACATATGTATCCTCGTATATGATGATGTATGGTGGATATTGTCGCCCATAAACATCCACGGTACATGTCAACTTTAGTCCAGAACAACAAACCTAAACACGATGTAAGAATGGATTTGGTGAAAAAGTTGGGGAAATGGGACTGGATAGGATGGGATGGGCTCTGGAATGTCTCATTCATTGGGGAATTTGATAAAGTAGGAAATGCAGTTTTCTGAGACTTGTGAGACAAACCTAACCTAACATGTGGTGTGTATTTAGATATGTGATACAACGGCCGCCAATTTGTTCTGTATCATGCTATTAAAATATATTATCAAGTTTATATGAGGCAACCATGTGGCGAATTTTATCTATTTCACGAGAATTCCATTCTTCCTTGTTCTTTACTATACTGTGTGGATTTAGCGTGTGTTGTTTCTCACGTTGATGAGAAAACTAAGAATAGGAACAGATTACAGGAACTTCCTCGTGAATCCGCGTAACATAATGAGGTTTTGTCTATTTAAATTGGAGATACGGATTAATCCGTATCCGTCTGCACTCCGAATGAGATTGACAAACTTTTTATTAGAAAAAGTTACATGCAATTGTGGCGTCTAATCAAAATTGGAATCTTGTATATACAGTAGAATTATACAGTTGTACATTGCTTAAAAATGAATTTTATGAATTCGCATCTTTGCACAGTTTTAATTCTATTTTGGTTTCTAAATATTTTCTCCTAACTTACTTTATAATACTGATAGAGAAAGGGCAAAAAAATATCTCTTCATTACCATTAATCAACTAGTATTCAAACCATTATTGTCATATAGGTTCGAAGACTAATGTATGTATACATCTAGATATGCACCGATAATAGATGGGGAAGAAGAATACGTACTTGAATACATATCGTGGGACGCCCACCAGTCAGGTGTGTTGTGACGGTCCTTGGGAGAGGTATAGGCCAGCAGTGGACAAAGAGTATGCATGTTAGGAAAAAGATTCAATAGTCGGTGCATTCAATGGTTATATAATTAGGGGTAGACTGAATTGTAAAATTAAAATAATGCACAGAAAATGCTTCTAAACTTATAGAATTCACAATAATAATTGGTTTAACAACAACCAATAAAAAGGTATAACCAAACAAAGTCATAGTTCAATTACTTATTCGACTCTACAATAAAAATAAGCGGCCCGTCTCGTGAACTATTTATTTTCGCTCCCACAATAAATATTTTTGCGATCGTAAACTTTCCCAATTCAATTACTGGTTGCACAAAAAACAGGCCACTGTAAAATAAACCTTTTGATGTGCTGCCGAGTGAAATGTACTACTGATGTACAACGATCATTGTATATGTACTGTGTTGCGTTACTACGATTGGACTCATTTCATCTCGTGAATACTCAAGACGAGAATTAATGTTTCTGACTACATTTACAACTCTTGTTCTTTTTCTAACCTTTTCTTTTGAGTCTCGGGTTACAAGTATGCGTTTTTACCTAGGACAGGTGTGAATAACTGACTATGTATTCTATAGAAATTAAGGAAATTTCTAGCTTTAATCCTTAGAGCACAATTTATAATGGATAATGTCTACAATAATACATTTCATCACTACGAAGCTGATGATAATTTATATGTTTGCTGTCCTCTACGACTAATTGAAAACTTGTGCCATTTGACTCTTTCTCGCTTATTGTGAAAGTGCTATGTTTTAATTTCTCGTTCGCACATGATACTAATTTTTACGGTTAATGTATCGTATCTTTATAACTGCATAATTAATTGCTTTATGTTTAAAAATATAACTATTAGACTAGTACAAAACGATATGTAGCTGTTATTGAAGGTTTAATTTTTAGGAGAAATGTTAGAGTAAAGTTAGGTCAAACTCCTTCGTAGAGGAACTCGCTATGTGAGTTAAACTGATACATCACTATAGTCCCGACTATTCTCGTGTACCCGCGCTGCCTACGGCGCTTTTATCCCATCACCAGTCATATGCCCAGTGCACTTAAACGTTAATTTTGTTAATACACATAAAAGGCCCACGTTTTGTTGCAATCACGTAATTGAGTTGTTGTGCGCTTGTCCAGTGTTTTAAACATTGTGTAATAATGCGGTAATTTCGAATTAATTGGTGATTCATTAAAGGTCTTCGAATTTTCATATGTACAGCATAAAAATAGGCGATGGCGCATGCCATAGGCCGTAGGTAAATGGCACAATAAAGGTATTCTCAAAATTCTCCGTGAGTACCTAGTAGAAAAAAAATAATGTTTAGGCTACTGTAGAGCTTCACGATCCATATTGTTTTTATGTTGACAATTTTTTCTGGATTTTTTGAAACCTACGCTTTTATAATTGTTATTGAAACAATTTGGCCCGTCTGCGAACTTATATTTTGAAATTTATATATTTATAGAATCAAGAAACATATTAATGTTTTGTATTCAGCTGGATTACTAATAGATCATGAATCTGTCATAGGTAGATTTCTTAGAAATATCTTTAAGACATGTTAACCATGAATGGATGAACCTATAACATTTTACTATAAGTCGCAGGTTTTTGTATCATGAGGAGCTTTCAACCCATATTCCACCACATGTGACCAATTCTAATCAGTGGATGCCAAAATGGTGGATTTTACCTGGTTAAAAAAGTGCAATAAAAATTAATTCGTCATACCAACTTAACTACGTTACACGTAATTTTGTATAGTATTGGCCAATCAAATATAAACTTATTTGCAGCTCATTATTAATGTATTCAGAGGATGGCTACATAGCGTTGGCGGCATCGTACGGCACCATCCGGTACGGTTGGCCGTAAATGCTACATTGTAGGACTAAGACGTTCATCAATAGAACAACGAATTTAAACTAAGGTAAAAACTCATTCACGAATGCAAAGTAAAAATAATTCATCTATAGTTATTCAAATACTTATCTCCTCGTATATTATCTATACATCTATACTTACTCACCTCAGTCTGTACATTCAATTTTTTTTAAAATGTAGTTGAATTGTTTACGAATGAAAGGCAACCCAAAACAATAATTATTAGACTTTTTGTCTGTCTATCTGAACCCGCATCACGCAAACTTGTTAAAACTGTGACTTATTTGACTTATGTGTGACGGGCTGACATTTAGGTTACTTTTCATCTCGATCAATTATAAAGTTCCTACAGGAATCATGCTAACCACACATTCTGCGTCTACAAGTTTACACAACCACGAGTTGTAAAAAGACATAAAACGACGTCCTTTAATTGTAGGTTTGACATTACTTACTACATATTAGAATTATATACTGTGCTTACTGGTTTAATTCAAAGAGAGACTGCTACTGGGCTAGGTACTATGTATGAAGTTTAGTGATCGAATTCCATTTACATATGCAAACTTGTTTAGTTTCAACCAACAGCAGCATTATTATTAAAGTGCAAACGTCAAACTGTTTAAGCTTTTCCCCGAATACCGGACGCCATTTTGTTGGATTTGCACGGAGCGGAACATTAGAGTACGTTCCGAAACCGAATTCAACCGCAGCCAAATGGACTAAGCGTTCGAAAACCACGACAGCACTGGTTTTGTTCGGCCTATAAATAGGGAACGTTGTATTGCATTGATTAGGTACACGTTTGGCGGCTAGTGTTGCTCAAATTACGGTCTGGTTTTGGTCAGGTAATGAGTTCAGAAGTATAGGGCTATTATGTGTGTGCTGTTGTCTATAGGCCTTACAATAAAATACTCTTATTATGTATGATATGGATAGTCATTACAATCAGTCCAGCTTACTTTTATAAGAGATAAAAGAGATAATGAGCAGTATATAATAATAAATGGGTTGCGAACGATGGCAGCAAATTTATGTAGGTTAGGTTTAGGTTCTCTGGTGACAATTATCAAACAACAGCCGCGCGAAGCGGGACTCCGTCCACTTTGTGATGGCATTCTTAGTAATTTAAAATTATCTATTTCAGTTTCTTTAATTTAGTATTTTTTACTGTTCGTTTAAATACAATGCCTTTTATATCTATAGACCGATGTTACGATAAGATAAACATTGCAAAGACACGAAAGTCGTTTATAGACGACTTTTATTGACTACTAGTAAGTAAGTAATATCTTATTCCATATTGATCCATATACACATCCACTCTTAGAGTTTTAAACAATAACTTACTCCATATTGATTGATGTAGTTATATCCACATCTACTCCATAGAGTTTTAAGCAATATCTTACTACATATTTGTCCATATACACAACATCCACTCCATTGATTTTTAAGCAATATCTTACATAGACAATGCTCGATGGAGTATTGTTACAATATTATCATTTTGGCTTGTTTTTCATGAGTGTACTTTCTGTTAATATTAACAATAGGATGACACTCGTAGGAAGAATGAATCATCGTCATAAATATGTTGCATTTCAATGTATGGTATTCTAACGATTCTATGTTCTTTCTTAGCTGTCTTGGTTGTGAGTTTTTTAAATAAAGCCACAGACAGATTCCTCTATACTTGTTAGTTGTATGTCCTAAGGTGTCGAACTTTTACCTTTGTTCGACAAAACTTTATAAAACTAGCTCCTTTCAGGTATTTTGTGAAGAACAATACACCGATGAAAATTCCTCGACTGCTTATTTGGTGTAAAATCTTTTTTTGTACCTCATTCGTATAAACAACGGAAACTACTATTAGTGCAGGTAAGTATTTATCCAAATTATTATAAGTTTTCAACATATATACAGCACTAGTTATCAACATAATATATCAAGTTGCATAGTTGGATTTTATATTAATGAAAATTGTACCTACATTTTTATTTTTTTCTCGAATGTCATCAAAATGTACTTGTATCTTTTCCCCAAGGATGGCAGCATACACTACCGATTATACTAAGGCATCTCATAAAAGTAAATAAGTAAAGCTTATCATTTAACAAAATTATTAAAATAGTAAAATTGAGTTCCCGGTGGCGTGAAACAATACTATGCAAAGAACTTTCTTTGCTTGTAATATGTTTATAAAACCAAAATGGAAGCTCTATTATTTTTATATGTTAAAATTAAGACGTTTGTTTATGTGGCATAAACGTCTTCGTGTTCACTTATAAAAATATGTTATGTGGCATAAAGGCAATGAAATTACCTACTAAATTACTTGTTTGAATGTTTCAGACATTTCAATGCGAATTTATATACACACGAGTTTTGGAAGACATCTTTTTGGCATAAGAGAATAAATAAGTACTGGATGAGTCATTAAATTTTGGATGAGTCATTAAATTTTACAGTCCAATAGTGACCCTGGGACCCACTAGTGATGCTCTGGCTTCGCCCAGATAGCACAAAGATCTCCCAGGGAACTCAAACAAGTCTATATCGATCTGCATTAATTTAGCTTCCTGAAAGTGAGAGTTTTCAAAATACGAGTAGTTTTTATGTTTACCTACATATAAACAAAAAATAAATTCACAAGTTTGTTTTATAATACCATACCACACCTTCAACCTATGTCTCCCAGGCCTCTACCAAGGCTCGTATAGACTCCATAGGTGTTGGATTGAAACCGAGTCGTAATAATTGTATAATATGTATAATTCTATGTTCACTGCTGCAGATTGAATGCGCGCGAGATCGCTCCAACCGTCACCGACATGACTTGTCTTTTTCAGTATAGTCAACACAAAAATATTTTTTTACTTTTTATTTTTAATATAATAAATTCAGGCCAATGTATTTAAAAAACCGGTAAAATATTATTTGTTATAATATAATTTTTCTGCAATCGAAATCGCCAATAAGCTAACACTGTACATGACCGGCTCTTCTCATCTAGCCACCACTGGCGAACTTCTTCAAGTGTTCCGCCCACATGGCCGGAGGGCATTTCATACTGCACTTTCCGATACGTGACCTCATACTCATTTATTGCATAATTTTATCATTACAAGTCAACATTCGTTCGAAGACTAGTCTACCCCATCGGTTTAGGACTTACATTTCTGAGTTATTTTAGTTAGAACGATTAAAAACAACTTGGAAGTCCATACTGAGCTAATGTATAAAGGGCAAAATTGTCGAAAAACGATCAGTAAGTAGAAGTCAACATCAGAGAAGTCGCCAAGCGAATATGCGAAACAGATTCATCGTTTGCAGACCTTACGAAGTGGTACGGCCAGTACTGGAGAGGCACTTAAAAACTAAGAAGTAAAATATCAGGTTTCTTCCATTTGTCACTTCCAGAATGAGACTATTTCTACAGTACACGGCCGAGAAAGGGTCAAGTCTGCATGTGATATATGAATAGACGTGCCCTTTCTTTGTGCGGGGTAGATAGCCGGCGAGGATTCGTATTGTCGTTTAATATATTAATCATTGAAATTACCCTCAGGTTACTCTGTTGAGTTTGATACTTGGAATTGTTAACTTTCGGGAAAACGCATGAAATCTAAAGGACTTTTATAAAATTGCAGGGATAAGAACGTTTTTGGAGTCCAAAATGACTTTGAAACTCGAATTGATATCAGCATAATCGTACTTTATCTCACTGCAGGGTATAAAAGTCTTTAATACGCGGGCCCAGTGAATATTACCAACCCTTTTTTTTTATTTCTCCTTCTCAGTTTCTTCACGATGTTCACCGACATATTGGAATGTTCTATATACTCTATTTACCATTGTACCCGTATTGTACATATACATATACGTTTATGTCTATATTTATATAGTATGTTTATATTATCTACTTATCTTAATATCAATTTATACCTTTTATCTTGATATTCGTTTGCACAAAGGCTGACTGTTAGAAGATGCCAAAGCATAATAAGACATTAAGTTCGCCTTTTGTACATTTTGTCTGTGCAATAAAGTTTAAATAAATAGATTATATAGAAAAAGTTTATCGCTAAGTAATAATTTCAAGTACTATCGTAACTTCCGGTTGGCTGAAGTCTCTTGACTTGAGGGGATCGCAGTTCACGCGCCATATAGCAAATAAAAGTATCCATCCAAATAAAATTCCCTACCACAGCATGTACTTATTGAAGCGTTCAAAACGTATCGTCGTGAAGGTGGATTTTATGTAATCAGCTGAATATTGGACGAATTGATAATTCTTTATTTGCATTAATATATTAATGTACCTGCTAATAACATACTCCGCCCAGGCGGACTTAGATAACTTTGCCGGTAGTGGATGATGAAAAAAGAAAGAGACTGTGTAGATGGAAAGACAAGACCGCGTGTGGTGGTAGTCCTTAGGATAGGCCTATATCCAGTAGAGGAGAGACACAGGCTAATGGTATAGTGGACTTTTTGATTATTACCCACAAGTAGCACACAAGTTGTTACAGAAAGAAAAATGTGATGTTATGAAAGTATCAATTACTAAATAAACAGTTATTATGAAGATTAGGTATATACAGCAATGGTTGTTCATCAGATTTTGTGCTAAGGCGCCAACTACACGAGCAAGTCACTCGCGGCATATTCTCGCCCGTGCCACATCTACTCACGCGATATCCGCCGTGTGTAGATTGGCTCGGCGATAGCGCAAGCTCATTACTATTGAAATTAGTGGCACGGGTGAGAATATCACTGCGAGTGACTCGCTCGTGTAGATGGCGCCTTACTCGACGGTAATGGAAATATCCTGCGGAAACAAGGTTGTTTGAAAATTAAAAAAAAATACAATCACCAATTGGATCAAGGTGGTTATTCGTACATGGGGTATGTGCCCTGCGTGGGACGACTAACACCGTGTGTATACAGCGTTTGATTGAAACGACGCAAAAGCTAAAAATAGGTTTTTAGAATAGTTTTTATTTTTTTTACACGCAGTTACGCAAAACACATGGCTTACACGCGTGAGCCATGTGTTTAACGTCTTTGTGAGTGTGTCCAGTCATTGCAGTCTACTGAGCGTTACGAACGTTTTAAACAGAACAATAAAATTTTATACGTTTTAACTTTTGATTTATTCTCTAAAATAATTTTATTCGCTAGAATGGGTTTAAAAAAACCTATAAATTTTATATTAGGTGACCTGACGTTCTACGTTATTTCAGTGGCAGGTATGCACGCAGACAGAAGTCAGTACGGTAATTGTATAAAATTTGCTAATTCAAACAAAAATTATTAACTTACTATTACTTTACTGGCGTAAATTAATAAATAATATGAATTACGTATATGTGTGCTGCTTGCAATTTGAATAGAAACAAACACCTTGAATCTATTTGCTTTTATACGTGCAAATTCGATTATTCAAAGTCTAAAATGGAGGTGATAAAAACGGGAAAAGTATTTTGAGGACGTTGTGAAAATCCATTCAGGAAAGTATCGATGATAGGTTGTGGTACAAGCGATGAAACTGAAGCGAACACAAACTTGATTAGAACCCTAATTAATGACAAGTTTATTAACTTTAGTTTCTCGTTGTCAGATGGCAACAATCTGTTAGGTGTTAGCTGGCTTTTTTATACATGTTTATAGCTTTGTTTCACGTTCTCAATAGAGATTCTTTATAATTCTCAATCATTCCAGTTTCATCTAAATATTGTTGTGTTTTATTGTTTCCACTGATGTTCGTAAAATATTTATATCGGGATTGGAAGTTCTTAGCTTGTTTCCTAATCGAAAGGTTGTTTATTCGGGTGAGGTGCATAAAGACTAGATCTCAATATGGCCACATCATCAAAAAGTCCAGATCGCATATTAACTAAATATAAGAAGACTAGAATGGTTAGATTACTAGACGACTCGATTGAGTATTATTTTTTGGAAGTTCAATTGCCTACAGTGTCGTGTAACCAAGGCATTGATATAAAAAGAAGGGGTAAAACAGACGAATTGCAACATATATTTTTGCAACCTAGTCATTTTGGAACCTTTCTTTTTAGGATTTATTCATCTAGCGATTTAGTCGTTCTGATACTTAGGTATATTCTTTTTGATATCTAGTTAATATGCGGCTTAGATATTAACTAGATTTTGATGACGTGGTCATCTTGAGATTTAGTCTCTCTGGTCTCGGCTGATTTATTCAGAGTTGTCGTCTTTAAATTGTCATTCCTGTAAAAACACAACAATTCACCCATTTGTTGACAAATTTTCTCTATTGACATTCATCGACAATTCTCTCCCATTTTCCTAGTAAATGTGGCCAACAAATGCTTTGAGCCTTGCGCCGCACCCCATTCTGGGTCGTCCCAGATTCGGGTCACGAGTTCCGGCTATGGCCCGTGTCCGATAGATGGCTGCTCATCCCGGATCAATCGGGGAGCGGAGGTGTTCTTAATGGAGATTTTACACGTGATTTCCGGGACCCGTCGACGATACCGATACCTGTTTACGAGCCACATTAACCCGCAGAATTGGACGGTTTTTGTGACGGGTTAAGTAGCGTTTGATTGCTCAATATAGCCCGTTGATTTATATCTAAGTAGCTATTAATATAAGGAATGTCATTTAAATTAGGTGTCGTGTGGTTGCTGCATTTTTTTGTGATTTTTTGTGAAATGTAGTAATTAATTGTAGGCAGGTCAGTAGTAGATTCGATGTTTCTATGTTATGTACAGATCAGCTACCTATAACTTTACATACAAAAAAGATTATTATGTAAGGAGGTAAGTATAAATATCTAAAACACGAACTCAAACAATTAGAAAACAAATCGAGTTTCGTTTCCTCATAGTTCTTATACTTATCAATATGTTTTGAGCACAGAATACAGAATATTTTGACAACATCAATCAACCAATTTGACATTATGTTCGTTTAGTTTATCACTTGGATGATTATATATTTCTTCCTCATATAATCAAACAAACAGCACTTTTAGAGATATTAATCTTTCCACAACCTTCTAAAATATGTATCCTCTTATCAAATTGGTGTTTCTCATACGAAAGAAGTAACATACAATTTGTTCCTCCTGCTCGAGCATTACCTCGACTTTTTTCTTCATTTTTCGCGTCCGTGACGGATGCCTGCCGCAATTAGTGTCCGGAAATTACACAAGAAAACAGGCGGCAATCCATCACCTGCCCCAGAAAAAATAAAGCGCAGAAATCTGCGTCGGCCGTGCACAGCTTATACAAAACGTCATTCACGGAGGCCGAGCCGTGACGTTGCCGAAAATTTCGCTTACGTTTCGTGGAAGATAGAATTTTCCAGATTACATTGTTGCGTTATACGCAAATGGTTTGTTATTCAAAGTTATAAAGTCGGCTGGATTATTTCAATAGTCAGTGGAGCGTTTGTAATAACTTATCTCAGAACATTTATTCAATCTGTAACAGTAGAATATCTGGATTGTAAAATTTAAAAATTCTAATAATTTAGGCTTACACCAAATATGAACTGTGTCACCGTGACAGGGAGGCAAAATTTAATCTACCATAATCAGCCCTTTTTTTCGTCCACTGCTGGAGATGAGCCTCCTCATACACACATATTGCCTTATGCATATGGGATGTATGGTTTTGAAATACCACGGTGGCTATGCGGGTTGACGAGTTCACTCTTTTAGAGTTGGGTAATTGTACAGGGCTTGTGGTAGCAGCTTTGTTGTCCCTTAGCGGCTTTTACACCAGGTGTGTGCTATTTTAAAACCGGCAAATACTATACGGCCAATTATGTTTAATATCTTCATTTGTTTTTGAAAACATTAAATTTACAACATTTTCATATTTTTATTTACTTAGAACTACGGTAACTCAATTTAAATAAGTTTTCGAAGACAATTTTTCGCCATTTTTATTTGATTAGTTATGATCCATAGAATTTCATTGATTTGAGTCTTAGTATTCATCTAGACTAGAAATAGCACCAATTACAGAACGTCTTCCGCTGAATAGATATCTTCGATCAGGCCTGATATTAAAAGATAACATCTCGACTGCGTTACAAAAATATTTGATTGGCTTTGGGGTCTCGGCGGAAGGAGAAAATTTTTATTATAACCTTTTTCTTATTGGATTGTCATCGGCCTCGATGGCATAATTCAGGAGATAAATTGAATCACTTTTGTTGAGTGGATAGCAGTTATTGAGGAATTGTTAAGAAAATTAACTGTCTTTTGGAACCATTTCATAATTTAAAAATGATGACATCCTGTGATTGGGATAGGAATGGTGATTACTGTCGTCCGTTATGTATTCTTACTGTTACATTTACGAAAATAATCAAAATATGTGTGATGACTATTAATAGAATATTCTAATTAGTGATGACAAATTAGTATACATCATATTATTGGCATATATTTAAAAAAAATATGAATATTAAAAAAATGCAATGTGAATTGGGTTATGCGTACAAAGAATCAATAAAAAATAGCGAAAATCAATGTATTTTTGTGATCGGTAACAGGCTCATAATGCCATAGGACTCGTAGCAATGCCGCATGAGTATCATGCCGTATTTACTTTATTTTATTGACGAAACAACTGAAGTCATTGAAAAATATTACAAAGAGAATATTATAATAAATCTGTACAAAATTGAAAATTAATATAGTTGGATAAATAATTGAAAATTAATTGATAATAAGGAAATAGTAATTTAAAGAAAATACTAATTTATCAACAAATTTGTCCTTTGATCACAAAGCAAATATGCTGAACAATGAAAAGACAATCAATCAATGATAATAATCTCGGATACATTGTAATTTAAAATGTTAATGTTGAACACAAATTATTATTATATAATTAATTAAACAAAATAAAATATATACAATATTCAGGGTCGTAGGCAAAAACATCAAAATAATGGATGTATGAATCTGCCGCTGTGACAATAGTGACCCCGCGGCGGTTTTAGTGTTAATTTATCGATTAATATTTTATTAAACAATTGTTATAAATATCTCGTGCATCTCTGGTGTATCACGCCTACAACAAACTGAGAGGTATGATAGAAACTTACATGATCTAAGTAGATCGCAAGAGACATAAATTGTTAGAAGATTTATGTGTCGATGTTAATCCACGCTTTCAAAAACTTTAACGGTCCGCACTTTGAGGAAATCTTAATCTCTTTCATAAGAACCGAGTTTTGCGGAATAAAATCCGCAAGAAAGATAAAAGAAAAGCATTTTCATTTAAATTGGCAGTCGAGTTTGAATTGAGTTTTTTGACGTAAGTAATCACATTCTTATAAATAATTCATGTCATATAATATTTTATTTCATAAAAATGAGGTTTAAAAAGTCGGAAATGGAATGTTTACGTTTAACATAAATGCACTTTATTTAAGCAAGAGTAAGGCGGTTAATTCTATTGAAAATTACTTCAAACAAGAGGTGGTATTGACCGTGGGGTGTCCGCCGACTTTGGAATAGTGCCATCCTATCTTTTACCGCGAGTGTCGTAAAAAGTGAATAAGAGATAACGAAGCCACTACCACCAAACAGCGTTATATATGAATAGCTATTTGAAACCAACTTTAAGATGCACTAATTAATCGATCGATATCAGCCATCAACCGGCCCTGCATTGTGGGCGTCTAGTAATCGCTAGGTAGTTTCGGACCATAATTCACCACGAGGGCTCTGTGCGGATTGATGCGAATACATGCTTTAAACACTGTATAATTCTCGGGTATGTTGATTTCCTCGTAATCTTTTTCCTTCATCACCAAATTAGTGATAATTTAAAGAAACGCACTAAAGTAGAAATTTTGTGCTATGGGTCAAAGTAAGTTCTACCCGATTACTAAGATCTGCTTTAACTGTAATTATAGTACACAAAAAAATATTTTGGTTCTGATGTGGATTCCGATCAGTGAAACCTTGGGCAAAGCTTTTCATTTCCACATAAAGTATAAGTTTAAATAACTTTTTAACTATTTTTAGAAAGGGGAAAGGAAGAAAGGAAATACACCTATATGTTTATTGATTCGATACCTCGCGATATTTCGTATGACGCTACTTCTGATATTGTGAGTTTTGAGTTCCAGTAGTCGATGAAACAGTTCTACTCTGGACGTGGACAACCCGCCTCTTCAGTCAGCTCGTGACCATAGGTTGGTACAATCCAACCGTAACGTCGAGTAAAATAAATAAGGTAAACATTCGCGTTAAGACCCATTTAAATAGATAAATATGTGTGAAACTCTCAAATGTTATATATTTATTGTAACAACAACACAATTACTTACGTACATTAAATAAAGATATATTTATTTATATTGTGTGTCACGAGAACAAAATGGAACTGGTTCAGCGAACTAATACCCTCGTATAAAAATAGTTTGGAAGTTTGAATACCTATCTGAAACACATCCATCACCTTAGACTATGATAGTTGTATTCATTAAGATGTGGAACTAGCAATTTTAAATATTATCAGAGAATCTGATTTAATTCCTTAATTGTAATTAATTTCCTATGATAATTAACTAAGCCATTTTAAAAGAAGTTTGTTATATCAATGTTTGTAAGGTAGGATCTTGCTGCTCTATAAACGCAATGCTGGCGCCGCCTTTCCCCTGTAAATGCAAATAAAAGAGCTCCTCAAATCAATTCGCTATCTGCAGACTGCTTGAAATTCACCTCCATTCAATACTTCAAAGCAATCATCATGGTGAGAAATGGTTTCTATAGAAACATTGAGTGTTGTATGTCCTTGTTCACAAAATGGATGTTAAAATGTACTTATTTATTTAAAACATCGATTTGAGAATACATACTAGATATATTATACAAGCATTCTAACGCAGCCACGTTACAGTTCAGTGGCTCTCGAATTCTTTAATTCTTATGTGCTTTTACTTAAGTTTCAAATTAGACTTTTTAATGATCCCCTCCTCACCTGCTCACGTCCCCCTCGCCCCTAGAAATTGCTAACCAGGTTTCTTTGATAAGAACGTGGTATATCACCATATCGATGATTTAAAAATATTCTTAAATTCTTTTAACAATTTTATATTCTTTTAGTTTTATAAGAAGAAAAACGGTTAGCGGATAGAGAATGCATAGAGGCATTAAGCTCGCCCTTTGTACCTAAGATATTGTGCAATGAGGTTTATAAATAAATAAACATTGAGAGTTCAATCTAGTTATACTATACAGTATTGCTAAAATATTTTGAAGTTGTAACTGCATTATCGTTTAAATTCTAAAATTTTCCTTATAAACGCAAATACTCCCATGTCGCTATTTGGTACACTCATCAGAATTTCAAACTGTCTGATGTAAACATGGCCTGGAGTTTCCGCGGTCCAGTCTAAAATATGAATACAAATTGTGAAACTTTAGGGTTGCTCCAATCCTGGGCCAACTTTAAAATTATTAACATGACAACATTACAGATTTACGATCCATAAATCTGTGTTATCTGCTTGAAAAATTTCGTTGCTATAACACTTTATTTGCGATGATTTAACCATTTCTGATTAAATTTAACATACAAAACTATTACTGACTTAGCTGATTTTAAATTAGATACAGGCAGATGACACACACAGGGTCTCCCTTGTTTAAACATAGCACTACACATATTAATGCATTACATAGTAGTATTTCGTAATTGTCATGTTAATTGTCAAAGATTATACTCATACATAATTTATATTATAACCTGTGAACTATTTATATATAAATATATTAATCTTTCTAAAACTTATTTCATATTTTTAAATGTACAAAGGTAGGCGGCGCAACCGGGGATGTGCCAAAGGTTTTCATTGTGGACTGATGCTGGCATGTCTCATGGTCGATAAGAGCTACATATTGCCTTATGGAAATGTTATTTTCTGAGAGGTAATAGATTAGGAGTATGAGTACCTATCTATTCATAATGCACATTCGTGAAATCTAACAAGCTCATATCATTGAGTTTCTATTGAGTTTTATTATCACTACTCGCCGCTGAATTAAAGCATCGCAAGGAAGCCCGGGTGCTCGCGAATTAAGGAAAAAATCGAAAGCACTTGTAATATCTACCACGGAAGCACATGACGACCGGAAAATTCGCCATGACTGCAATCGAAGGTCTGTAACCCTGCAGCTCACTGCATTCTCAAGGTGCATCCCTCGTTGAAACCTTTCAAGAATTGTGTGTAATTGAATAATTGTAACAACAATAAATATTTTTTTTTATATGCACAACAATTACGGGTATATATAATTTTTAATCAGTATAACTGACAAATCATTAAAAAGTTTTTTTCCGATATGACAACATGGCGTTCTTAAAAATTTTGTAAAATGTGATTGAAAATATTTATGTACTGTAATCGGCTCGTCATCATTCATCATCACTAATTAAAATCACAACATACGAATTAGCATATTCCACTAGAAAATGCCTACCCTTGTGATGATGTTTGCTTAGAAGCAGTCAGGTAAATAGATAGGTATAATTCGTTCCAATCCAATTTGCCGAAAACAAAACTAAATCAATGAAATACTCGTATCTCCAAGCTTTAGCTATAAATCTAGGACAAAGTTGCAGTTTCCACGAATCAAATTATGAACAAACTTTGTCTTCATTCTTTCTTTCCGCTTTCTTTTACCATTGAGGTCATGTCAGTTACCTCAGGCTGCCATGTTTACATCATGGATAAATTGGATTGGAATGGTGTATAAATACAATGTCTTTTTACATACCATTCCCAGTAGTGTCAACCGCAATAATGCGATGTAAAAATGTGATTTCTCTATCGGAATAAAACGTTTAAACAA
Source organism: Sesia bembeciformis (assembly GCA_943735995.1). NCBI lineage: Eukaryota > Metazoa > Arthropoda > Insecta > Lepidoptera > Sesiidae > Sesia > Sesia bembeciformis. The sequence continues at coordinate 6,521,461 of OX031029.1, read as the reverse complement.
TTCCGATCACGTATGTGTACGACGGGGGGTGGAATTTATTGGACTCTCCAATCAGTCGGGCTAGACACGTGAAGACAAAGCGCTTTCTTAGATTTACTGGGCTCTAGGTTTTGTATGACGATGAGCAAAGCAAGAGGAACGCTGACGGATCCTTTGAGCGTTTGTCTATAATTTAGTGGTCGGTTTTGGAATTGCAGAATTTATATTTTGCTTTACCGAAACGGTGTTAGTCTAGGGGTATCTAATTTCGAATCTCATTCGTGAGGTCGTGATTTCAAATCCTCGGCTGCTACCACTGTGTTTCTACAGTATGTTCTTTTAAGAAAAAGTAACTAGCTCACATGTTTCAGAATCTAAAAAAAACCCCAAGGAAAAGGAATCCATCGATCCGCACTGGGCTTTGGTGGTAGATTATGGCCCTAAAGCTCCTAGTGATTTACTACAGGGACGGCCTGTGCCCTGCAAAGCGGCGTCAGAAAGGCTGTAAAAATATTTTACTTGTTTTCGCCCGTGTTTTAACCTGGATCGCATTGGAGAATGTAATTAATGTTTCGTATTCTATGTCCAAAATATGATCAAAAGTATCCTATGTCCCATGTCCTAAAAGTCCTATCCTATGTCCTAAAAGAAATCTTGAAAACGGGCTCTCCTGTTTTCAATATTTCTTCATTATATCGGTGCGGTAGTTCAGTCGTGAAGACGTAATGAACAGACAAACATACTTGCGGCTTTACAATAATAGTGTCGATGTGTACTGTTTCGTATATTTCCTCAACCCGAAGTTACTAAGTTTTTTAAATTAGATTAAAACCTGAAAGTCGATTGGGAAGTAATAGTTCATTTAGATTTTTGCTGGCCCGCAATACAATGCTTGTGTTTTTATTGTCGTACACGACAAATGTTTATACAAAAATACAAGTTTGCCGACCAATTTGTCGAGTTGGAAGTACTCCTACCTTCTGTGCAAAAGGTTCCGGTTTCAATTAATGGCACAATATTAATTTGCTTATGGACGAATGCTTCTACAAGTCCAAGTGGTGGATTTGTCAATGCATGTATCTCTGTACTTTCGGATTTACTTAATATACACAGACAATCTCATTTATTTTTATTGGGCTTTCTATTTAGACTATATTTATTTACAAAAAAAACACTAAATGAATAATTGTTATGACAATTTGTTCCTCGATGATATTTTTTGCAGCCGAGCTTTTTAAACTTCGGTGCATCAAAAAAGTTTTATTTAGATGGAAAAAATCATTATATTATATTAAAAAGCAAACAGTAGTCATCTATCAAAAGTGTTTTATAACTAGGCCAATATCCCGAGCAGTATTTTTTGTGAGGTTCATACATCATTTTCCTTGACGGCCAATTTTCTCACCTAATGTTATTTTTTCGCGTTTGACATGATGTTTAGTTTACCCTCTTTCTTTTATCCATATTTACGCAAAAAAAATATAATTATTAAAAAGATTCATTAACATATTTACTGAAAATATTATAAAAAAACTGTGTTATATGTTTTACATTAATTATATGAAAAATGTATGCTTTTCTTCAACCCTTTAAATTTTTTGGATGTTACAAGTACTTACAATCGGAAAATGTAAATAAAAAATAAGTAATTGCAAGCAGCCCTTTCAGTATTCACTGCTGGACATGGGCTGCCTCATGCACATTGCCTTGTGCATGAGGGATGTATGGCCTTATAACACCACCCTGGCCTTGGGTTGGAGAATCTACTCTTTTAGAGGTGATGTATTTCGTCAGCGGTTTCGATAGCGGTTTTCGCGAACACACACGCGAAGAGATGGCCGGCCACAATTACCAACAAAATTAACTGTCATTTTATATATCTAAGTATATTAATTTCTATGAAAATAAAATTATTGCTGTATTTACAGCGAATTTTTTTTATAGAAAAAGGCGGCAGACGAGCATACAGTCCACCTGATGGTAAGTGGATACGGTCGTCCATAGACATCCGCGATACATACCAACAAGCCAGAATGACAAACTTTAGCACGCCCTCGGATGCGCTGCCTACTTTGCAGATTAAGGAATGGATTGTGAGAAAGGGTTGGGAAAAAGGGGAGAGATAGGATAGGATGGGAATGGGTTCTGGTATATCCCACTCATTACTGAAACACGTACTTACATTGGGGAAATAAGATACAGTAGGAAATGCAGTACATTTCAAGGTAGTCTTCTGTGAGAGAGTGGTAACGTGGCCAGTTGAGTACGCGCAGCGGCTGTGGGAATGTAAGCACGAGGTTAGTACATAAATGAAAATAATAAAATAATAATCTGACTATTTATTACTTAACTAAACATCTTTTGAATTTCGTAGTCATTAAATCTAGTACTTGTATGTTTACCGGGTTATTATTACTCGTATATCAAATTTAACATCGTATTTTAACAATAATTTTCTATTCAGTATTTGCAAATGTTGGTTTATTTCTAATATCTTATGCGAAAATTCTAGTTCTTGAATGCTAAAATCATATATTATGAATAAAGTATCGCACATCTGTGGGACAGACTCCATAACTTTAAGTTAGAATAGTAATTAATTTTATTATTATTATGGAGGATTAAAGGCTCTGCGGGTTAATAAAATCTCGGTCAATAAAGCTGATCTATTGTGATCGCCGTGAATAATGTTGCCACTGTTTTGATTGTTGCCAGTCCACTAGTTGTGTAATCGCCCAAATATTCCAACGCATAGACCTATCAAGGAATATTTCGATTTATCATGTCATGTGTATCGCATTAACCACATAAGTATTAAACACGTGAATATATAATGTCTATACACGGCGTGTATATTCCGTGTTGACGATCCCGAGTTAAGCTTAGATCGAGGCCGATGCGGGTCGCGACTAATAAAATTAAGGCTTTTGTTTGCCATGGTAACATCGTTAGGGAAGCAATATCGGTTTATAGTATACACGGTTAATGACTCCAAGGCTACAGCTGCCAGATAATGTTAGTCCAATAAATAGCAAATTTTTGGTGTTAACGTTGGCTAGTGTGGTAGCGTGTGCTTTCGCATTTTGCTGCTTCATTATAGTTTTTGAAAAGTGAGATATTTTACCAGCACTAGGAAGACATTACGAGTACGTAATTAACGACATTTGGGAAAAAATAAAGGAGATCGTAAAGTTTGTATTAAAAATGAGCAGTAGACACTAGAATATAATAGGTAGTCGAAAAAGTTCGCGGCCTTTTTGAACGTATGATTCCAGCGTGCACTGATCTCTGGCGGGAAAGTGATATACCGTTTGACAGCTAATTTCTTTTTTAATGGCGGCGAATTTAAATTATAAGTTAAAAGTTTTACCTTTTCATATTTGTTAACAATATTAAAATTTATCATTGAAAAAATTTAAGCAAATCGACACGTAAACAGTCACCAAATTGTTGAAGAGCTTAGCTGTCCAAAACTGTAGAGTAGTGAATACCACTCAACAGTTTTGGACAACCTGCATAAACTGAATTTTGTAAAAGAACTTGATGCTTGGCTACTGCTTGATTTAAATGACAGAAACTTGGTGTATAGAATTTTCATATGCGAGATGTTGGTAAAACGAAATGAAATCGATTCATTTCTAAAGAGATTAGTAATAGGCGATGAGAACTGGATCACCTACGATAACAATATTCGAAAACGATCTTGTTCTAAGTGAGCCATCACAAATAGTCCCAAAGTCAGGCCTCACTCCGAACAAAGTCATGTTATGTTAATGGTGGGACTGGAAAGGCATTGTGTATTACGAGCTTTTGCCACATGGCCAAACGATTAATTCTGATGTGTACTGTCAGCAATTAATAAAATTGAAACAAGCACTTGAAGAAAAAAAAAACGCCCAGAATTAATGAATAGAAAAGGTGCAGTTTTCCACCATGGCAATGCTCGATCGCATACATCTTTGATGACTAAACAACAATTGATAGACATTGGCTGGAAGTTTTAATGCATCCTCCACATAGTCCAGACAACACTTTCGGATTATCATATAATGTATTCCGCTCTATACTAAATTTTCTAAATGGAGTAAAATTACATTCGAGGGAAGCCTGTATAAACCATTTACGCTGTACATTACCATTTACATTTACCTGTATAAACCATAACAGTTTACGCTCAGAAATCCCAAAAATTTTATAGCGATGGGATAATGGCTTTGCCAGAAAAATAGTGGAAGGTAGTCGAATTAAATGGACAATATTCCGTTCAATAAATATTTATGTGATACAAAAAAGTCTTTATTATTTAAAAGTAGATTAAATAAATATTGTTAGATTAAATAAGGACATCTATATTCCACATTACTTACTCTATAGGATTCTAAAAATATCGATATACTCTGTACGTAGAAGTATATTCTAATATTGCACTAGAAGTATACTCTAGTATAAAGCAAAACATTTTTCCTCTTAGTAGAAATTAATAGAAAAATAATACTAAATTGCCTTGTCGATTTGAACATTACCTAAGTATTAAGTAGTAAGTAAGTACCTAAGTTATGTCAAAGAATAACTTGATCAACATTAATATAGTATACATAGACACCAATTTGAATATTACATTAACATGCAACGACAAAGTGATTAATAACGCAAATTATTTTTAAACCAATCCAATAAAATTACTGTTCCGCATCGGACACCATTTCGCTAAAATTAAAAAAAAGCTGCTGGGTGATCCTCACGTCCACGTGAGCAAAAACGATTTCAGTTCGGTAATAGGATTATGGGTTTTATTACTTGCAGCAGAAATATCGTTAGGAAGGCAATTTTGGCGGCAGATATTGGCTATTAGCGCGCGAGGTAATGCCACCTCGATATTCATGTTGCCAAACTTAGGCATATTTTCGGCTTAGTCCGGGCCTGGCGATTTTGCTTGTTTAATGATTGTTAGAATTTCACGTTTAAACAGGTAAGGTTTAGAAGTATTATATAAACACAGCTAAGTTCATCTAGGTTTAGTAAAGCAATGATTGGAACGAGCATAAAATTATTTTGTGAGATGGTGTGTTCCCCAGAGCTTTAGAGTTATGCTAAGTTTCCCCAGGGTTACGCTATTCTTAAGTTGGCCAACACCACACGGCCAATTTATAAACAATCATTGGTTACTTTAAATTCTTAATATTGTATTATTTATTTATAAAGTACCCACTCTAGTGTAATTATGGTGTAATTCGAACGTTAGCTTAACGAGATAACCTCTTATCAGGGGAAAGTTAGTAAAGTGTTTTATATTATGATTTAGTGGTGGTATTGATTACAGCAAAGGAGGTCAGCAGCGATCTCATTAACTTCTTAATTAAGGGCCGCGTACGTGAGCTGCGCGCAAATTTTAAAGCTACCGAAATACTTGATTATTATGCGGATAATGGTGGATTACTGTTAAAAGAAAACGAAACCTGATCATGGCGTTATTATACCATGGCATTACTTTCTAAATTAATACCAAATTTTACATGAAATTATAACAAAAAGTTGTTTATCTTAAACCTAAGTTATTTTAGAGAATGCTATGTGCTTCTCTTTTTCTTGGATCTATAGTAGAATTAGCTTTGCAGATAAGTTATTTTGGTTATTCTTCGATTTCCAGTTAAATTATTTCTGTTTTGAATTCAAGACTTGTAACAAATATTTTAAATTGTGAACAGTGGGTGTGCGTATCTACTGAATATAATGTATACATATTGATAGTTAACTGATATAGTTGTATTGTATGATAAGCACATAAAATATGATTGGTGAAATAGATAAATATATTGATAGATAAAACTCTTTATCGCACACCAATACAAAAACAATAACAAACATTGTAGACACAAAATGCACAAATGCACAAATGGTGGTCTTATTGTTAAAAGTGATCTCTGCAAGACAACATTTGGGTAGAGAGAATAAAAATTTCGATCACATCATGTATCTCTAATTGTGATCGAAAATTTCTTTCTATTACATTATAATACACCATATGTGTACAGTATACATAATATAATATATACACATCATAAACCTATATATAATACACATAAAGTAGTTATATTGAGTAAAAGCAGTAATTAGATTAACAGTAGGTACTAGTAGTAATTAATACAAGCGATGATAGATATTGAGAAAGATTTAAATTAAACTGTAAATAAAGAAAAATATAAAAAATATAGAGATATTTTCAGTAAGTTATGATAACGAAGCTTGCAAACTAAGATATCTATTTAATTTCCCTTGTCTTTCTTCCAAATGCATCGCAATTTATATAATGTACCCAATATCTATGGTCTGAACAACCATATAAAAGCTAGCGAACAGTTTTCGATTGCGAATTGAATGGTCACGGTAGTGAGCGGGCCAATTAGCGTTCCGTGTCGAAATCTGTCCGAGTACCATTGGGTATTTTAATTTGGCCAGTCCATAGGGCTTTTAGCGGTGTTTTATAGTAAAGTTTCGAGACCGACGCAATAATTACACAGTAGGGAGCTCTGTCGACCGTCGCCACGTAATTGCCACACGAATTTTCAGGTATTGTACCCGGTCCAATCAGTTATGTTAATCATGTGAGAGTATCAATACACGAGGTTCCGGTTTTCACCAAACAACAGGGGTCTATTCATATTTATCATCGGTTATTATCTTTGTACACTGCTCGAATTATTTGTGTAATAATTAGTATCAATTTATTTGTTGTTTATTTATTTCCATGTCCGTGTAATGATTTTTTAAAATAAAATCTATTGTATCACCGCCACAGAACTGGTATTTTTCAATAAATGTTCCGTGACTATACATTAGAAGTAAATAATTGAAATAAAAATGAATAACATGAAAGTTATTTTTTATTGACTGGAAGGAAATACCTATATATTATAGTTTACAATGAAAAGAAAATACTTAAATCAAAAAATTAAGTTAACTAAATTGCACTCGTATATTATGTTATTATTATTACGTTTATTTATTAATATTATAAATAAATATTTGGCCATCCTAGGGCTTAAATACTGTAGCATCATATACCAATGAACCTGTGTTCGCCTCTATAGCTTCTAAGGGCTGAGAAGCTGACTTGCAGTTTGATGTTGGCCCTTATGATTACCATTTGTATGAAAATATGTAAGTATAAATTACATCTTGTAAGTGAGTTTATTTATTATTTCCTTATGTAATATATTAAACAAGTCTCAACAGTTTTATTGTAACTAGTAGTTGTAACTACTAGCGGTTTCGTGTCTTTTTTGTCTTGAACGTATTAACATATTCTCTATTAGACGAGTGTTAACAGTATTAACAGTCATTTGAACTTTGGGAAGAGTGCACGTTGCATTCCCACAGTCACTGGGCGTACTCGACTGGATACGTTACCCCTCTCTCACAGAAGACTACCTCGAAACGTACTGCATTTCCTACTTTATCGTATTTCCCCAATGTATATACGTGTTTCGGTAGTGAGTGAGATATGCCAGAGCCCATTCCCATCCCATCCTATCCTTCCCCATTTTCCCAATCCTTTCTCCCAATCCATTCCTTAAGCTGCAAAGGTGGGCAGCGCATCCGGGGGCATGCCAACATTTCAGGTGGACTGTATGTTTATCTGCCACCTTTTTCTATATAAAAAAGCTGAAATTCGTCTGAAACATACGCGTTTAAGACCTATAGATAAATATCTGACACGTCCAGTCGGCTGTAAGTGTGTGTTTAGTGTTGTTTTGCCTTTAGTATATAAGTACCTAACAACTTAGAGCATCGTAGTATTTTCCTGATTAACCGTAGGTACAGTATTGTTAAATGTTCGCACTGACTGTTATAACATCAAAATATTTCTTGCCTATGATTCAGAGCTGTCCTATACAGATCCTCTGTTAACATTTGCACTAATTTTACACAGTCCTGAATTTAGTAAATAAACTCGTCAACGTCACACTGCATACGGAGCCTCCACAAACACCATCAGATCCCAAGGGTACCCTTCCACATAACATCACTAAACCATAATACAAGATAGAAACAGAACGCACTCTTATAGCAATCTCAAAATGTATCTCATACACATACGTATGTGCCACAGTGAAAAAAGTGTCATTCGAAATATGTAAATAAACTAGCGGTGTCAGCGACTTTGTTCGTGTGAACTTCTGAATGATTCCCGTGGGAACGCTGTAACTGATCGGGATAAAATATACAATAAATTTTAACCCAAGTCACCCACTGGACAGAATTTCCAGTTCTGTCCAGTGGGTTTTGGGTGATGCGCTTTCAGACACATAGACAGACGGACGGACAGACAGACAATAAAAATTCCCAAAATTTTTGCTTTGGGCTCTATAATTTACAGTGTACACTGCAATGATGTAAAATGTTTAATAAAAAAAATAGACACCGTACTGTTACGATTTTATTATACTCATATGTATAGATTAAATTGTAATCAATTAAATCAATTTATTTCCATATATCAGTATACTTCAATAGTTCAATTTGCATTCTATTTTTACCAATGCTATCATGAATAAACAACTGGTAATTTATTACATACTAGCTGTGCCCGGCATGCAATGCACTAGGACAACTCACCAAAGTTTCATCGAAATCGGATAAATAGTTTAGGAACGCATAGAAGACAAACAATCATATTTTTTATATATTAGAAGAAGAAGTTAAGTTGCATGTTTTTGAAATAACACCAAGATTCCTCCATTACCAGTTCTTTTATTGTTCACTGCTGGACATGGGCCTCCTCATGCACATTGTCTTGTGCATTAGAACACCAAGCTCATCGATCGAGTCAGCGAGTCCGCTCTTTTAAAGGCGGTGTTGTTCTTCAGAGCATGTGGTAGTTTAGTCGCCCTTAGTCGCATTTTACAACACCCACGAGAAGAGATATGGTGGTGCTATTCTAAATACGGCGGACACCACGTGGCCAATACCTCACTCCTATAACTTCTAAAGATTCCTCACTTCATATTTATCTCTACTGTGGCTAAAGTTATCACACGATTCGTTGAGCTCTCGCTAATGAAATTAACCCCCATTTACCACGGAGCGGAGCACTGGTAATGAGTTGTTTCTACTGTAACTACATGCGTGTTAGCCTGTAGGAATGACACGTTTTACTGGGTAACGGGGATAATGTCGTTAGGTGTGTTGGAGAAAAATATGACAATTAAGTATGGAAAGACAGGTATTATAAAAAATATGTAGGAGATACTTGTGCGTCGAAGCCTTAGTTAAATTACTGATTGTAAGGGTTAGGGTTATATTACATAATAATAATAATTGAATTAGTACTTAATGTGTATTATTTTCGAACCTTGATTATTGCTTCATAACAATAATTAATAACGTTCATATGTATAAGATATTTCGCCAGAAATTAAATTTATGTTTTAATTATTTATATTTTCTTCCATTTCTTCTTTCGAAATAGCAATAAAACGCATATTATGAATGTAAGTCCTTGAATCATTTAAAATTTTGAAACTTTACATATGATTATACTTTACTGCAATGATTTAGAAAACTAAACAATAAACATATTTATTAACAAATTGCAAGATAATCACTCGAATAAAGAAAACAAACAAACGCTCCCGTTATAGCAACAGATTGGGCACCAGCGTGTTGAGACGTGAGGCGGATTTTTCAGATTAATTAGGCTTAGTCCTGTTTAGATGTGGCACGTAATTCGTGCTAGTCCTCGGGGAGTAAACTTTCTAAGTTTCCATTTTTGTTCTTACATTGTTAAGCCCTTGGACAACAGGGCTATGTACTGAATAATTAATGTGCAATATAGATAATGCGTTTCGTGTATTACCGACGAATAATGAATGAATGGTGGTAGAATATTTCTTTTAAATCAATATCTTATATGGAATTAGAATATTGTTGTTTACTCAAGAGTATATTTAATAGGATTCATGTCAATTACTTACTTGTAAATTGTTACGGAAATCCACAGCTTCAACACACAGAAGCAGAAGATAGCAGGATTAAAGGATTTGAAAATACAATTGATTTTTAAATAAATTTTCACTAGCTCGGCGGTGATGGAAATCATCGAGGATATGTGTATTACCTACCAATCCGCATTGGGCCCTCGTGGTGGATTATGGTCCGAACCCCCTCGTGATTGCAAGAAGGCATGTGTCCTTCAGTGGAACGTTACAAGCTAATATTAAAATGCAACGCTATTATAATGGTCTCAGCTTAAAAAGGTAAAATTTTAACAGCAGTTGTTGATTAATTACTTCAGATCTTCAATTATCAACACCAAACCACACCCCAACTTTAGGGGCTCCAATAAATTAACAATTGGAATTTGGCAAAAGCGCCGCCTTTTCATCTGTCATTGGACAACTTTGATCCATTAGGTTCTTCTCAATTCCATCTTGCTTTCTGACAGCAGACGTGTCGATCGGAAAAGTAATAAAGTAATGGATTTCGAGAAAAACATGGTTATTTTTCGCAAGATTAAAGTACGTCTGTTCGAACTGTTATGGTTGTAAAATGGGGTGTGCCTGGAGTTCTTTGTCCAAGTGTAGCGATTGTTCAATATGGCGAGAAACGCCTTTTACACTGGTGTAGCGCATCACATCAAGTACCTACGTTCGTGTCTGTATGCTTCTTATTGTTGGTTTTTGATGACATCTTGGTATTTAAAAATCTCTTCACGTGCAGTTACCGTTAAACTGTGCTATCGAATACGTTACAAAATGCTTAAAAAATAACATCAATCCTTTTGTCATTAAACATATTTTTAGACTTCGAAAGATACCAAATCGAGATTCCGAACCATTGTGTGCTTGACGGAAGATAACGGTAGATAATTATATAATTATTTTATTACATATTTATGTACCTACATAGTGGCAAGGGAGGGTGCATGCTGAATCCCACAGCCGCTGGGCGCACTTGACTGGCCACGTTAGCCATCTCTCACAGAAGACTACCTTGGAATGTCCCACGTTAAACCACTTACCCAATGTAAATACGTGTTTCGGTTGTGAGTGAGATATGCCAGAGCCCATGCCCATCCTATTCATTTTCCCAATCCTCCCTCTATATCTCAAAAGGTAGGCAGCGCACCCGGCGGCGTGCCAACGTTTGTCAGTCATAACTGATTTCGGCATGTATCGCGGATGTTCATAGGCTACAATATCCACTTACCATCAGGTGGACTGTTAGCTCGTCTGCCGCCTTCGTTTCATAAATAACAAAAAAACGTAATACTCACATATTTATGTTAACCTAAAGGTTTACTGACAGATAAATGCCATTAGGCGTTAAATTCGCCTTCTATATGACACTGGTGTTTAGTCAATTTTAAATAAATATATAAATAATTAGGTAGGTATTATCAAGACACGACATGTATAAGACATGAGTTTGAACTAAACGATAAAATATTTCATGTTTAAAATACATAGTACCGTCAAATCTTGATATGACTTATATTTTAGAGCCATTATTCGAGAAGTTCTGTAGCGTCTTCGATAACTTTTCGACGTGCTAAGACTCTGTCCCACCACACAAGGACAAAGGGTGCCTTCAAGAGTTTACTAAGTCCTCACTGAGCGCATTAAAGTGAAAACACAAAGTGGGAACTAAAACACAAATGCCAACTTATAATGACTTGCAGTGAGTCTTGTTTTTCTTTTTTACTGTTTCTTACTTTCTAAACTTGTAATTGGATAATTTTAAATTAAATTATAGAGCAGCACCTGTGCTCAAGCAACTGTCATTATGTGTATTGCACAATATGTTAAAAAAGTATTAACAGTTTTTATATCTGTGTAAAAATGTATAAAATAAAAATAATATAAATATGTATAATATAAAATGTGTGTAGGTATAAATGTATAAAATGTATAAATTCCTTACCGTCAACGGCTTACCCTCAAAGGACGGTAAGCCTGATTCATAAATTGAAGGTCGCTTAGCGAGCGATGGAAAAGCTATGCTTGGAATTTTTTTTATAGAAAAAGACGACAGACGAGCATACAGTCCATCTGATGGTAAGTGGATACTGTCGTCCATAGACATCCGCGATACATGCCAACATCAGTCCAAATGACAAACGCTGGGACGCTCCCGGATGCGCTGCCTACCTTTGCAGATTAAGGAATGTATTGGGAGAATGGGTTGGGAAAATGGGGAGGGATAGGATAAGATGGGATGGGAATGGGCTCTGGCATATCACACTCACTACCGAAACACGTACGTACAATGGGGAAATACGATAAAGTAGGAAATGCAGTACATTTGCGAGCCGCGCCAAGCGCCCTGCGGCTGTGGGAATGCAGCGTGCTCTCTCCCCTATAGAGTCTATTTGCTGAACAAAGTCTGTAACGAAGAAACTTGACAAAAACCCGCCATATAGCTTAAAAAACAGAAAGTTAAAGTGGCAGTGAGCAGGCCATAAATGCCGCAAGACCGATGGGGGAAACTAGTTTATGTATAGAGACTATGTACGGGGAAATATAGTGTGGGACGCCTTTCGAGCGTTCGGAGATGGACTGATGACTTGAAGAAAGTCGTTGGCAGTGGCTGGACGCGAAGAGCAGAAGATCGTGTATGATGGCGGCTTTTGGGAGAGACCTATATCCAGCAAGAGAGAGACAGACTGAAGGCATGGTATAAAACTTTTTGAAAAAGTTTGCCGGTAGTGGCTCAATGAGAAGAACGGATGATTGTGTGTAGTCGCAAGCCGCGAGAGTGTCCTATATTCAATAATAGATATAAATAGACTGATGGTATGGTATAAGTACAAAACTTAGGGGTCGAGCTCTTGGTGTCGCGTTGTCGCGGATTGCCGCGTTCGAAAAGATTTATATGCGAATTTGTATGCTTAAACTATTCACATGGGTGTCAGGTAGTCGTGTGACTTGACAGTTGCTAGCCGTTGTTAAATGGCTCCCATGTCGCTGTAACCAGAGACCCCGTATGCCTGACGCCTTGTAATCATTAAATTTTCGTATTTACTACACCATCAGCCTTTGTGTCTTCGCTGCTAGATATAGGTCTCTGCATACTTATGAGTAGTTATTCCAAAAACTGCAAGTGATGGCTTCAGTATTCTTACATGTGATATTGCTTTCAATAATTCAAAGTAAACTAAAAGGTAAGTGTGTAAACAAACATTGTTGTCCCGTCCATAGAAGCATGGTTAAATGAAAAAAGAAACACTTGGTAAGTTTACCGAAATGGAAGTGATGCCCTTTGAGCAGAGATAATAACGTTTCAGGCGCAGACGTCGCCGCCAGGACTTTGTGTATTTAGTGGGTCATATTGCTGAAACTGTACGTCATAGAATACAAAGGGCACCACAGAAATAGAATGGACCGGTAGTGAAGACAGATCAGAATGTGCAGTAATGTACAGAAGTGGACCGTTAATTGTATAGTTCATTGGAAGAAAGAAGTGCATTGGTCTGTCAACTCATCAAGAGTAGTACATAATTGTAGTACTATATGTCTCTCGACCCATAATATTCCCTGCTACCATCCCTTCCCCTTCAGTTCCATTGAGTAGAGAGTACAGTATACTCTTTATTTTCCATCCCACTTCATTCATCCCCCAAGAAAAAGGAATGGAAAAAAAATATCAAAATTGGAAGGGAGGAGGGTGCACTGCACCATCCTACAGAAGCTGGGCGCACTCGACTGGTTAAGTTACCCTCTCTCCAAGAAAACTGTCGAAAAATGTACTCACTATTCGTTCTACCTCATCCTATTCCACCAATGAACGTACGAGTTTTGTTAGTGAAATGATACCCCAGAGCCCATTCCCAACAAATCCCAGCCTATGTTATTCCATCCTATCTAATCGAATGAAGATAATGTAATAAAACTCCTTGTTACATTATAGGTATTATTGACTTTCCATCCCTTTCCATCTCCGCCAAGGAGGATCGGGAGGTGTAATGAGATGAGGAAAACTCCGTGTCCTTTCATGCCCAACTTTCTCCACCACTTTTTTCAAATCATTTTACAAATTTCCAAATGTAGGCTTACCCATCCGGATGCGTGCCAACATTTGTTACTCTGGACGGATGTTGGTATGTTTCACGCATGTCGCAGGGCGACAGCATCCACTCACCACCAACTAGGTGGACACTCTGCTCGTCTGCCACCGTCGTTTAAAAAAAAATATAATTCATTGAAAGATAGAGACTCATTCTCTTAGTCCTTCACCACGAAAGGACGTGTTAAGCACAACTTAGTCATGTTGTGTTTCAAGACGACAGAGAGTCATAATCTATAACGTAGAGTAGACTTAACATAGAGTAGAGTAGACTGGTAGAGCATGCCGTAAGGCATTAAGTTCGCCTTTTGTACATTTTGTCCGTTCAATAAAGTTTAAACCAATAAACGTATACAAATATTATCACCCGCCTGTGTATATTGAGCGCTGCAAATTCAGTCATATTAAGGGTTGAAGAATTCTATTCAACTCTGTTTAGTTTTCTTAGAGTATTTATTTCACTGCAGTATAATAATACATTATGAAAATTTGTTTTTTTTTGTTTAATGGATACTTTTATTTGTTGATGAAAGAAATAAAAATAAATTAATCTACCAGCTGGGCCCAGTACCTACGGATTGGTTTCATACACATGAACCACATTTATTTTAATACCCAGGTTTTCTCTGAACTAATGATAATTTAAAACATACATAAATAAAATTTACTATAATAGTATAATATACGAGTAGATCGGGAATTGAAGTTACGATCTCAAGAATGAGAAACAGAACATATACCCTAGTCTATCACCGCATGAACGTTTTCATAATGGTCATCAACGGTTTTAAAATTTAATCGTTACTTTGAATTTTTTATCACTTTTTAAACAGATTAAAGTTATATTTTCTAGAATAGGATGAGAGGTTTTAAACAATCACTACATTTGAAACAGCGTCAAGGCGGAATATCTTAAACCAAAAAATAGTCTAATACAATATATTTTCTTATTGAATGTAAGTTCAATATCATTGTCGAATAGTTTTCAGAATAACCATAAAGGGCTATATCGCGATCGTGCCGCAGGACATAACCCACTGCCTTTGTTCTGCAGGATTAACCGTACTGCCTTATCTTTGACCGGAACCTATCCGGTGCACCTTTGACCGGACGATCACTTGTCACAAAACACAATTCAGTAGTTAACACACAGTGGAATAAATTCACGTAAACAGAGAAAACATCGCGAGGACCTCGGTGTGTTTGTGCAAAGCTCATACGATATTAAATTGAGCTAATTTAATTTATTAATCTAGCGTTACTTTGAAAAAGTCGAACATGTATGGTATAAAACTTTTTAAACATTCGCGTTTTGTACACAGTTTATATTGTAATTCCGCTCTGAACGAGAGTAACTAAAGGTTTTTGTTTGCCTTTTATTTCTACTCTACGTTTCCGCACGGGTTATACTAGCCGTGGTCACGAGTTGACTGAAGAGGTGGGTAGTCCAGGATTTACAACATTAAATGTGTTGTATATATGAAAGATGCGATTTTTCATGGGTCAGGTCGTAGTACTGAATAACTGATGGAGCTGTGTCGACCATAACAACTAGGTTAAACTAACGTGACTAGGTAAAATAAGAACTACGAACGTTTTAGATAGACCAACAAAATTTTACATGTTTGCAATACAATGTAATCAGCCCTTGTAGTATCTACTGTTGGACATGGGCTTCCTCATGCATATTGTCTGATGCATGAGGGATGTGTGGCCTTAAAACGCCACGCTGGCCAAATGGGTTGGCGAGTCCACTCCTTTAGAAGTGGTGTAGCTTCTTATGGTTTGTGGTAGTGGTTTTGTTATCCCGTGGCCGCCTTTTACGACACCCACGGGAAGAGATGGGTGGTGGTATTCTAAAGCCGGCCGCCGCCACCACGCGGCACATGTTTGCAACTTTTGATTTATTCCCTAAATTAATAAACAAAAGAAAACAATAAAAGGTCAATTGTCTAAGTGTTCAATTAGACCTGTTTCATGTGTTGCGTTATTTCAGCGACACGATGTAATGTTATACTTCAATAAATAATTCAAAGGAACCTTAAAACCAGCTCGTTGTCATAATGACGAGATTCCTCGCATTTCTTCAATTCCCCATAGGCAGTTAAAAACGACCTCTCAATTACGAGCATACATAAAACACGGAGTTGAGTTACGCATTCACATGCGTCCTATAAATCATGCCTGTGCGGTTTGCGTACAGTTTCAATTTAACTTTGGACGAACGCGGTCGGCAGGCGGCGTAGTAGCTGTACGAAATACGTTGTTACACGACACGAGTTATGAATATGATATATCATGTATAGATGTGTTACATTTGAAACTTTTTAATTGTATTCAATTTCGGTCACAGCAAACTATTATTAACCTTTTTGGATACATAATTTTTACCGCTACAATCCGCTGAACACAGCCGCTGAGCGCACTCATCAGCAGCTCAGCAGCTAAGTAACCTCGGTCTAGCTTATTCCCATTCCATATATGTTCGTCACGATAAAAGTCAGATTCAAGATTTACCAAAAAAATTTTTTTTTTAAATTAACAAATATCTTTTCTCGTGGAGCGCCCCAGCTCCCACATTAGGATTCCCTGTGTTGAGGGGATTGTATACATTATAAATTAATATGAATACATTATGTATTATTATTTAATAAGTATATACAATTCATACAATCCCCATTGTATGAATTGTATATACTTATTAAATTTTGAGCTCATTAGAATTATTTGTGTTTTCAAATTGGATATAAATTTGATATTTTTATTTTTTTACGCCACTCGACTGAAATATTTTTGAATTTTGTACGATATTTTAGTAGTAGTTCAAGCGAATTGTAAAGTAATCTAGTACAAACACAAATACACAATCTTATTTATAAAAAAATTGCTTTTGTCGCTGGGCTGGTCATGCATAGGTAATGGTATCCAATTTATATTTAAGTAAACATATAAATTGAAATATAAACTTATAGCAAAAATGGTATTAGCATCGCGCGTACATTCATCAACAACTACACTTGCAAAAAACATAAATGCAGATTTATGGGTCTGCGCGCAACTGTATCTGCAGGTAGACAATGGCTAAAAGCCGAAAGCCGCATCAGAATTAAGCCCATTATACACCGACCGCAGCAATCGGTGTATTTCCGGTGTAATGCTCTATCGTGTACAATATCGCCACAGTAGATGAGTAAGCTAACTTTGTACTAACGCGCACGATGCGGCTCACGCACACAGGTAAAACAGGTAACTTGGAAACAAGAGCGAAGAGGTAACTTGAAGTTACGCAATCACAAGCAGTACATTGTCGCAAAAATACCTGTGTTGTCACGTGACACGCAAGCTGTCAATAAACTACACGTGCTATTTTGGATGTACGATGAATGGAAATTAAATATATACAGTGCCTAAGAAGTTAAAGATTTATTTTACCTTATCTGGCTACTGGTCTTTCGGTCCAACTGGTATGTCGGTGATCTAGTGATAACTGGTATGGGCTGTATTATATATCTATCTGCACTAGCCCCATGTGGTGGACTCTAAAATACTTGTGATTGAAATTAGGACGGGACGTCTATACGTTGCAAATTTTATAATAGAAACAACTATCATTACTTTATTATATTTTTTCACTTTTCGATATACAAACCACAACTATTTCAATCAGACGCCTATAAGCCCGTTCATGCGGTACTGTTCCTATTCTCTTTATGGTACAATGAACAACGCAGCCGCAAACGTGGTCCGATCTTATTGCAAGTTGTACCACACTTGGTGCGCTTTAGTATAATGTTAGCTATCTATACTGCGCTGGTAATGTAATTGTTTAACATATGAAGCTTTTCTCATTTGCATAATGTAAATTCAAGGTACCATAGCCGTTTGCTGTCAGAATACATGTATGTTCCATATATTTAAATATTACACGTTAAAGAATATAGTAAATATGTATATCAATATAATGTATAACAGTTTGTTTCGGTAACACTTTAACATCTTTAAAATTTTCCAAAAAAAGGAAATCTAGTGCACATATATTATAAACGATATGTTGATATAATATATCTATAGCATGGGCTTACGCGTTTGTGGTACTTTAAGTACCTAAGCTATTTAAAACAGCATGCGGCATTTAAAAACTCCCGACGACCGCTTGTCTTGGTATGAAAAAAAAAACAATGTAATAAAGCAAAATTAAAGTAATCAAAATATAAATTTTAACAATATTATTCCATGTCTATTAATATTGTAATATTAATAGACATGGATAGCTATAATAATGTTGCTTCAAAACAATAGCTACCAATTAAATAACGGTATTAAATAGGAGGTTAATCAGGCTACATCAGCAGGCCGTGTTAGTTACAATGACAAATAGTCAGCCGCCTTCCATGCTGCATGCACTCGTTAATTACAGCCCATGCTAAATTGCATTGAGCACTGCCATTATTTAGGTTCAAAGGTAAAGAATTATTTTGTTGTTCCTCATTTCTCTGCTCTTTGTTGTTGCAGCTTCTATTTGTCTGTTGAAATACAATGAGATTACATTCCGCGGCCTATTTGGCTAAGTGTGGTACCAATGGTACCCACATAGATTTATTCAGTGTTAACGGCCTCTACACCAGTAAAAAATCCTTTTTTATTTTTTGTGTATATCCTTTTTTTTGTACAACAGCGGTTATCGATTTGTACTTAACATTAAATATAAGTACATAATATTAAAAATATGATTTTTAATGGATTTTTCTGCTTCAAACATCATTAGCTACCTACTCGTATTTAATTTTAATGAAGTGCTTCCTAATATGCTGCGTAGCAGTGCTACGAATTCGTAGCGTTTCGTAGCAGAAACAGTTTTCCACGAAGCAATACGCCGAACGTCGAGCTACGCGACCGTTTCCTGTCATATTATTAGTACGTAGTAATATGCCGGTAATAGTGTAAGTAAATAAGTCAATTGTTTATTAATCATTTATAATTCAGTTTATCTGACATCACATTTTTATGTAATCACAAACGTCTCTCTATTGCTTAGTAATCATAGACATATGTACGTAGCAATGCTTCACGTGTGCTGCGTTCCATGCAGTGCTTCTGGGCTACGCGTCCGTCCATGATAAATTATGTGCGGGCAACCTCGCTAATTAGATGCCGTAAATAAGCCAATTGTAAAATTGTGCATTAGGTCAAACAGCTAATGATGACTCGATCAGATTTTGAATACTATTTATCACGAAATTAAACACGAAACCTCAAATAACAAAACACGCCAATAAAATGTATCCACTAAATATAAGTAACTCTTCATTTTTAGAATCTTTTTATAAATTTATCATTCATTTTATGTTCAGAGTCAAGGTTTCTGCAATTCAACTGACTAATCATATTGATATTAGCCTATCGAATGGCACAGGCCTCTTCTAACGACGGGGTTTTGGGCCTTGATTACACATTAATTATTATTCATACGTTGTTTAATTAATTTAATCATTGCATAATATTTTTTGTCACTTTCTTAACTTTATAGTTCAAACATTCTCGAAAGGCTTTTTATAATAAATTAAAGGTAAAAGAACTTTCTAAAAATAAGTTTTTATTATTACACTAAAATAAATAAAATAAAATTTTAGTGCCTTTTAACAAAATTTTGTTTAAAAATTTAAAACGTGTCATTTTTATTTATTTTTAATTCATTTTTTTATTTTTATATTTTGTCATTCATTTTTATTTTTATTTGATTGTGTATATCCTTTTTTTGTACAACAGCTGTTATCTATTTGTACTTAACATTAAATATAAGTACTTAATATTAAAAATATGATTTTTAATGGATTTTTCTGCTTCAAACATCATTAACTACCTACTGGTATTTAATTTCAATGAAGTGCTTCCGAATATGCACTCCCAATATCCCAAGCACGAGCCCATCAAGACGAGCCCAAACCCGTGTCTATTGTTTGCCGTTAAGGAGTTCCACAGTGAACTGACCTTCCTGGCTGCAGCATCGAGTCAAAGTCATTAGATTATTATGTGGTCATCAGTTTTATATACATATGTAAAATTTCAAGGCAGCAGTACAAGTGAAAGTAGGTTAAAATAGACTTGCAAGATTTGACCCAAACAAACATATACATAATTCTTTTTTTTTTGTACGTAGGCGGCAGACGAGCATACAGTCCACCTGATGGTAAGTGGTTACTGTCGTTCATAGACATCCGCGATACATGCCACCATTAGTCCAAAATGACAAACGTTAGCACGCCCCCGGATGCGCTGCCTACCTTTGGAGATATAGGAATTGATTTAGAGAACGGGTTGGGAAAATGGGAAGGGATAGGATGGGAATGGGCTCTGGCACATCTCACTCACTACCGAAACACGTACGTACATTGTGAAAATACGATAAAGTGGGAAATGCAGTACATTTCAAGGTAGTCTTCTGTGAGAGAGGGGTAACGTGGCCAGTCGAGCGCGTCCAGCGGCTGTTGGATTGCAGCGTGCTCTCTCCCCCTCAAAAACATAATTCATATAATGAAGTTAAATAAAAGCTTGTTGTACACGTAAAAATGCGTTTGACCCTCTGTCTTTTATATCTATTAATTTATTTGTTAAACTTAGTGACTTATTTTTGGCAATTTATTTAACTTAAAACAGTCTTTAACCAGATAACTGATAAATAACAAAACAAAACTAACAGAAACATAAATGACTTCCAATTTCGGTTTCTGAATAATAAAAAAAACCTGATTGGAACTATTGGGAAATCAAGCGGCAATCAAAACAATGGAGGCATTGATGGAGCTGAAGTTTACGTCCAGCTTTATTGATCCGGGTGGTACTAAATATAAAGTTCAATAAAAGTCCCCTACGCGATAGGAAGTCCGGGATTTATCGGGCTAACCCCATATAAATAAATAAAGTGGAAGAACATGCATTTCTTATGAGAAGTTAGCCGGCGCGGGCGGGTTAGAAAACTATCGATTGTAACAATGAAACGTCGTCGCTATGATTGATTGCCAGTTTTATTTATTCATCGTAGTTATTCAGCTTTTTATTGCTACTAGTTTAATGAATATTTCTTTCTATAATCTAATTATAAAAAGAAAGAAGTCGGTAGACGAGCTTACAGTGCACCTAGTGGTAAGTGGACACTGTCACCCGTGGATATCTGCGGTACATGCCAACTTTAGTACAGAATGACAAATGTAGTCACGTCCGCGGATGCGCCGCCTACCTTCGGAGATGTAGGAATGGATTTGGAGAAAGGGTTGGGAAATAGGGAGTGCTCGAATAGGATGAGATGAGAATCAGCTGTGGCATATCTCACTCACTACCGAAACACATTCGTTCATACGTTCGTACGTACGCTCGGGAATAGGATGAAGTGGGAAATGCAGACAGTGAGATTGATTTCACGCATGCCCCAAATTTTTTTGGTATTCGAATTTATTTGCGATTTTTCCCTTCACTATCGAGAATAATAGACCAATTTTCTTGACCCAACTAAACACATCAATATGTCAATTATATATATTACATACAATATATAACATAATAACTTATTATACATTAAATATATAAATTTAAATATAACAGTGTATTTTTCTAATCACTCAAACTGTTTAGCAAAATAGACTATAGCGCAACAGATTTGATTTTGAAATCAAGAATGTACTTTATTGTTCGTAATTAATGACAACATTAATCACCAAATAAAAACTTTAAGGTTTTAAGAGTTCACTCGGGTTTACCATTGAAATGTCGCGGAGCGATTTATCTAAGTCGTAAGTTCAATCAGATTAAAGTACATTTAAATGTCGGTAAAAGTTCAATTTGGGGAAAGAGGGAAAAGAAATATGGCGCCAGGTAGCGAGGATTCAATTCAATCAGCTCCCTTGGTACCTTTCGCAGTCGTGATTTGATGAGATTGTTGAAAATCAGAATAGGTTGAGAAAAACTTGCCTCCGTATCGGAGGTCTAATGGAAATAACGTGTAGGTGCCGCGTGAAAAATAACCGAATGAATGTACGCAATACAATCATATTTATGTTTTTCTTTGCTATGTTTAATTTTTGTACCACTCAGGGTCCAAATAAATGTCTCAGAATTATAGTAGAAAGAAGTACAGTCCATTTGGTGATAAGTTGATACTGCCGCCCATGGACATCTGTGATACGGGCCAACATCAGTCAAGAACAGTGGCGTGCATCGTCTTCTAAACGGACAAGCAGATCTTACCATCTAACTACTATTAATCTACGCTAAATCTACGCTACCGTGAGCTAACTGCAGGCGACACTGTTTCTGGGTTGTTACTGTTCTTTACATTTTCCAGTCGGTTAAAACGATTTATATATTCAACACGTTAACCTATACCATACTATCAGCCTATGTGTCTCCACTGCTGAATATAGGCATCTTCCAAGGCTCGCCACCACACACGATCCTCGGCTCTTCTCTTCCAATCACCACCGGCGACCTTCTTCAAGTTGTCGGTCCACGTGGCCGGAGCGCGTCCGGCTCTGCGCTTGACGGTACGTGGCCTCTATTCGAGTACTCGTCTACCCCATCGGTTATCGGTCCTGCGGCAAATATAACCTGCCTATTGCCACTTTAGAATGCTTATTCTATGAGCTATGCTTATTCCATGCTTATTTAGTTCTTTGGTGAATCAACACGTTAACCAATCTTATTATGTAGTTTCATATAACACAAGCAAAAACCATTTTACTGTAACATTTTACTTCTTGCCTATAAAGTTACTTTTTGTGGGCATATTTAATTGAGCAGCAAAATACTAAATGAACAGGAAAATACTAAATGAGCAGCATAATACTAAATGAGCCGTAAAATACTTAATGAGCAGCAAAATACTAAATGAACAGCAAAACACTAAATGAGCAGCAAAATACTAAATGAGCAGCAAATCATGATCAACAAAATAATCTATTTTTAAATCCTGAAGTAAATAATTTTAAAGTATTAAGAATATCATTATGAAGGCGACGGAATCCCGATTCGCTGAGCCTCCTATTTCTCTATTGTCACTAGAGAATCTAACCCAAACCCACCATTAAATTTGTTATAATTGATTTGCCATTGAATATTTTCTGTTGCTCAGATCATATAATTACTTCTAATTTTTGTGTGCGTCACGTTTGTCCGATCTGTCGATAAAATAGAATGCTCCGCGGCAAAGACTGCTGAAAACGCCACGTTTTAAAAAGTTTACCTTTCATTTTGAGTTACAATTGTTATTTATAGCTTCAGGCATGCCCCTGTTTCGTTATCGAATGAATTATTGTATCGCTCGATATCCGCTGTGAAAAGATCGAACATCAAAAAGGCGGGCCGGACCGAGTGGACGATTTGTCAACATCATTGCGATTACCCAAATGTCGCGGAAATAAATTGGATTGGGTTTAAAAGGTGGCACAAATTTGCCAAACAATTTTCGTTTATTTTTCTAATAATTGGCACTGATGTGACTAGAAAGACTTATTTTAAAAATAATATATGTTTACAAACACGTACAATTGATATTAAAGTGAATTTCCAACTCCACTTTCTAACAAATCAAACATATATTAATTTTACTAATGTTGATTTAGTATAATTTTTAAATATTATTTTATTTTCACCTTTACTTTTATTAAAATCTTTTAATTGCACAATGTCATCCAATTTCTTTGTAGCATTTTATTTAATCAGTATCCCACGCATGTACCCAACATCTGAGATTTTCGCGATTTTCACACATATTTATCTATTTAAACGGGTCTTAACGCGAATGTTTACCTTATTTATTATACTGGACGTTTCGGTTGCGTTGCGCCGAGTGAAATAAATAAGGTAAACATTCGCGTCAAGACCCGTTTAAACAGATAAACCCAACAGTACGTTGGGTGCCTTACCACATGGACAAAATTTGTACAACGTGCTTAATATACAGGTATATATTAAGCACATTATATAATAACAAATAATAACTCAACTTATTATTTGTTATTATACTTATAGACATTGTAAGTTACTATTTAATACTTTAGTTTCTAATAAGTTAATTTTAACTAACATATATCATAAACTTATTTGATTGCATAAATTTATTTATCATTAAATATAAACTAATTGAATAGTATCATTTAGTAATTATCAAATTTTTGCACGTCTTTTGACGTAGAACATAATGGTAGATGTTTATAATTTAACACTACATTTATTATCTATAATCTTATAAATAAAAAAATATGTTGTAATCATGTTCTAAATATGTTGTATTTCACTTACTAGTATCGACTTTACCTCGATGTCAATTTACTTGAATCAACTTTCAACTGCTATGATTACATTAATTAAAAATCATATTTAAAGCTTATGTTCATTATTTAAAAACATATTAACGATTATTTTTATTAAATTTATTTATTAATAATTGTTCATTAAATTTATTTATTAAAACTATCTAGCCACGAATCCGCATTACTTAGAAACAATAATGCAAGTTTATATTTACTAAGATAAGATTTATGATATTTTCATCATATTCAAAATATTGACAATGATAGTTCATCAATATGTTGTTTTTGAAAAATCAGTTCTTCAAGAGAGCTGTGAATTGGCTTCTGCAAGGTCAGCAGCGCACATACATGCCCCTGATTTTGCAGGTGTCCATAGGTGGCGGTAACCACTTCTTGCCATCATGTCGTCCACCCGTTAGTCTGCCATCTCTTCTATAAAAGAAAACAGCAAACGAAACATCAATGCAAATATCAAAATGCTCGTAGTTTACGTATCAGTTATCATAAGTGGTTCGAAATACATATGATTGGCCCGCGTGGTGGATCGGTGCCTAACTATGGCAAGGTTTATGACCCTGCCATACTTAGGAGAATCTACATAGAGGCTTGTGACATGTAGTGAAATATTATACGCTGATATCAAATAGATATCTTATATTAAGTGTGAACAATAAATAAAACAACATGGAAAGACGATAGAGATATCGACTAGAACGGTTTCATATTTGATTTCTAAATTCATTCCTAAAGCGATCTTCACTAGAAAAACCATTGAAACACCAGACACAGGCGTATCCTGTATTTATCGCATTCCAAACACATCGCTGAAAGGGGATCCGATACTATCCGGGGGGCGCTACGTGGTCTAAATGTTTCAGAGAGAAATTTACATCCCCCCATAACGCGATACGAACAACATGGTGAATATTTATTATGTGTCCGGCGCTATAGTTAGTTGCTCCGATTTTTCGTAAAATTACGACCGGGTATTTTGCGTACATGTTTTTAGGCTATGACAACTCTGCTGGGGTTAGGCAGAAAAATGTGATGGTCTTCAATTCTCGGAAAAGGCTGAATTCATTATATTCAATTGTGAAACTGAGATTCGTCTATTTACGTCTACAGGATCAGTCCGATAAGAAAATGATGATGGATTTGTTTTTAAATCAAAATAATTATGTTTCTTTTAAGGCAACGTTTTAAACGGAATATACGGGATGTAATATGACCTTTTCTGAAGCCTGAAATCATAGATTATGCTCAGGATTTTGTATTATTGATTTTGGATTATTTCTTGAATGTGCCGAAAATCAGTTCACATTTTAAATTGGAAAGGAACATTACTCGTAATGTTATGCACCTATTTAATGCAATTTGTTTTTTTTGGGTTTTGTATTTGATTTTCTCTTTTTCGGTAATAAATTTGTATGAACAATTTTATAAAAACAAAACAATTTTTTGGGAAAAATAGGTTTCTAATGTTTTCATGTTAATGAAGTCGCGTAAAGTAACATGAACGTAAGGTTTCACGATATGTAAATAAGTAAATCTAATTCCTGTTGTTTTTAAAAACAGTAAAACCAACCACTCAAAACAAACTGAACTAACTTTGAAAATTAAGGAAACAAACTCTTTTTAAAGGTGTTCACGAGGTCTGTGATATGGGGAGCAGTAGGCTCGCGGGGGCAATGTACCGGCACAATTGCCCATTCGTAAACTTCCCTAGATATGGCCGGGGCGTAACGACGCTTATGGGACGAAATGACACAGCCTAGCTTATTCGGTGTGTCAGTATTCTTAGTGGATTAAGGTCCCAACCGACAGATAGTATTTCTTCCAAATGTGCGCGTTTACTTTACAATTCGTGTTTATGGATTTGCACGCACAATGTATTCGTTTGTAATTTACAATGTATAAAAAGATCCGATCTAATAAATTTTCTCTGCTTCACGATATAAATAATTGATTAAATTATAAATTTAAAAAAACAATAACATGAAAATACTAACTGTTACATGAAATACTAGTCTATTACATCATTTATACATATAAAGAACAGTAAAAGGGTTGAGTTAACATTGACGTAATTTAAAAAAAAAATTGAGGGTACTCTTTAGAAGCTACACAACCCAAAGCAGTAGTTATTATTTTTTTTGTCTGTACGTTTGTCTGTATGTTATAGATGTTAGGACATTCGAGTTATAGAGTAAAATAAAAAAAGACTTAAGGGCATTACTCAAAAACTACTGGATGGATTTTCATCCGTGAAATCCATCTTGTCGGTGCTTTTACAGGTGTTAACAATCTTTATTCGCGGGAGCGAAGCCACGGGTAAAAGCTAGTGCTGAATATAATAGTCTTACTTTTTTCGGCGGCGATTAAAATATAAGAACTAGTCAGATGTTAAGTACCTACTTACATATTTTTTTAGAACTCTTGCTATAGAGGGTCTTACTGTTGTTGTACTTAGTCTCGTTTTTAAATATTTTTTTAAAATAAATCACAATATTTATCGGACTCAAAATTAAATCATTACACCCCTTTACCAACTTTTCAATATAATTACGTATATAACTACTTGTAACAACGAACGTAACACAATACTAAATCCTTACGCATCCCCAAATTTACCTCTTGAAGATTAATATGTACGCGGTATGAAATATGATGAAACTATTGTGTGTACCGGCAGTGGGAACAAAAACATTCGGGGGGTAGTGTTAGATAATGCCCACGGAGATTGTAAGCCCGAGGACTTGTGTTCCCTCGTTACCATTCACTTTGTTTAAAGCACATAAACAAGTAGTGATATATAGATAGATACATGTTTTATTGAACATACATATGTATCAAAAAGACAATATAATCTAGCTATTTGACCTTTGACGTTCAAATGACTGTTCATTTTTTAAATTACATTAGTCTTTACAACTTTTATGTATTTCGCGTTTTTCATACATATTTATATATTAAACAGGTATTTAATTCTTTTAGTACCCAATGCTTCCAGCGTTTAGTTGTTAGAACTGCAAGCGGACTGCGCAAGTCGGCAGTTCTGATGCAGTTGTGCCGACTGCTACCTGGCTGCACAGAAACAGCATTAACTTTTGCACTTTTGCAGCTGGTTGGCAGTCCAAATCCAGTCCGTCCAGTCCGTGTTTAACACTGGTCGCGGTGGGTGGGTGTAAAACACAGAGTTCCCGCTAATGTACAATTTCAACTATAATTAGTTGAAATTGTACATTAGCGGGAACTCCGAAACTCCGGGAACAAAAAAAAAATTTTTCCAAAATAATAATAGATGGTAATTATCCATTATTATTTTGGAAAAAAAAATTTTGTTGTTGTCATAATATTCTTTATCGTCACAATTTTCTCTAAGTCCAAAGCTATATAACAAAATCGTGTTTTTAACTAACGCACATCCCGAAGTTAAAATTTGTATTCGAATTGAAGGGTTCATTTAATAACATTCTATCGACGGAGTTATAATAAGTTGGGTATCCTTCATAAGCCACTCACATTAGTGGATTACAAGTGAAAGCTTTTTCCGTTCCTAAGGCGACCGGTAAGCGGCTTTTTGACCCTTCAGCATATAAATAGTTGGATATATTCACCTTTCGACCGGATTTCCATACGAATTGTGTATTTAGTTGTAACAGGCAAGATAAAGGGTTGAAATAACGAAATGTTTTATGAAAAAATATTCTATCTCCTATTCTATGAAAAATTGCTACGTTTTCAAAAGATGTCTACCAGTTTCTGAAATTAGACTTCTTTGGAGCCGAACACTACGAAATTTTGAAATAAAATATTCTACATTTTGTAGTATACATTACTTTTCTCAATCCTTCCTTAGGTACGGATTTGTGCAATCATATATATGTATATATATTTATACACATATGATCCTTGAAGTTCTCATTTTTATGTACTTGCAGGTCATATTTGGTTTAAAAATCATCTAAAATTTTGGTGTGAAATCATGCATTAAAATAATAGAGTTATAAGAGAAGTATAGATTAGAATTAGAATAATAACTGTTTAGGCTTTTGTTTACAATATTTTAAGGTTTTATCACTATATTTATATCCATCATTTTAAATTAATGTTTATCCGGAAAGCAACAATAAAAGCAAATGAACTATCAGCTCTGCGAAACTTTGAAGATTTTAAAAACAAAGTTGAGCTCTGGCGTGAAACTGCTAGAAAACTTAAAGCGTGTTAGCCTCAAAATATACGGGCGGACAAAATGAATGGTTTTCCTTGAAACTAGGAGTATTTTTACTAAAGTTCACACAAAAATTGCATAAGAAAACAAATTTTAGAGACCGCTCCTCCAAAATAACATTTATTAAATATTTTGTTATAATACAGACTCATTTAAAGACTTTTTTGTTTATTTTAATTATACTTTGTATTCTTTCAGATATTATACACATAAGATGCAATCAAGCAAATGAAGTCTTCATTCAATAAACCAATATTTTTATTTTTATAGAAGGGAAACAAATGTGCACACAGTCCGCCTAATTGTACTGGTTTTTTTTTATAGAAATAAGACGACATACTAGCAGACAGGTCACTGGGTGGTGAGTGGTGGATACTGTCGCCCTGCGACATCTGCGATCCTTGCCAATGCCAGTTCAGAATCACAAACGTAGGCACGCTCCCGGACGCACTGCCTGCCTACATTTGGAAATTTATAAATATATTTGGAGAAAGGGTTATTAAAATAAGAAGTGATAGAATAGATGGGATATAAATACATATCTTACTCACTGACCAAATATGGACATACATTGGGGGAATAGAATAAAGTGGAAAATGATGTAAATTTTAGGGTGAATGCAGGGTCACGTGGCCAGTCGAGTGCGTCCAGCGTCTGTTAGATTGCAGCGTGCAGGGTGAACACTATGCGCCCACTCCAAAAACGTTGCTGGTCATTATTAATTCAGTCAAATAGTAGGATAAAAAGGCGACTACATGAAAAAGGTCAGGTAGTTTTGATTTTTGAGTAAGTACCTATGTTATTCCTATTTAAAAATCGTAAATACCGCGAAATTTTACACAATCATTTGATTTTTTTTGAAAATAAATTAAACTAGAGTAAATTTACTATAAAGGGAGTACAGTTTGATTTCCGTATATCATATACATAGTTCTCAAGATACGATATTTTTAAAATCAAAATTTGTCACGAATTTATAAAATGTCAATCATTTGAAGTTATAATAGTTTTTGCAAAATAACCTCTAAACGGACGGTGTGTACGGTATGTCGGGCTCCGGTATGACCAACATACAAAAACTCAAAACTACCCGACCTTTTGCATGCTACGATGTATAATTTGACGGGACTATTATGATAGGACATAAAACATGTCAATTAGGATTCTAATTAATTTGTATTTTCTTAAACTTGATTTATGATTTGATGTTCGTTGTTCGTAGTTATCACCACCCGTATATTCATGTCGTAAGCCAGCTTCAGACAACACCTTGGCAGGCACTCCTGTGAAATTGGAAGAGAAAATAAACAGGAAACTTTCCGTACGAGATTACACCTGAGAGCGGATGCAAACACGATTTTGGCAGGATGCACCCGACGGCATGTCGATTAGGTGAAGAGGTATGTATGACCTGTGATTTATCACTATAGTCTGCACTAAGACTCCTTGATACAATAATAATTAATTAGTTTAATAATCCTTAAACTAAATAGTGGTTAGTAACTTAGTTTTTGTTCTTTTCTGAGTTTAATTTTCTTTGTAAGTTAAGATATCAGAACTGAAAGCGGTACTGAGTAGACGAGTTGTTGGATGCACTGTAAATCCTATTCAGGTTAAAATAAATAAACAAAAAATATAAATAAATAACGGCTACTATCTTTTTAGGTTTTTCGAAAATGCTGTAAATGATAATTTACCCCAATTTATTCAATAATGTCCAGAAATGAAGTAATTTATATAAACATTATGAAGCACGGATGGAACAACAGTAGGGAGGCTCCAGTGGTTAAATTTTCTTTTTGACCACTGGAGGCCCTTTATGAATCTATTTCTTACAAAAGCAATAGTCACTTACATATATACATGTATTTACTACACACTGTATGATGTACGTCATCAGCTTACTAGACGTGTAAAGCCCCTTAGGCAATGCTAATCTTAATTGATTAGTTGAATTAGCCATTCAATATAAAGTACAATATGCAATGTGTTCTCTATAAAGACGACTACACTGAAAATGTATATTGGTTTTGTTAATATTATAGAAACAATATTTTTCTACAATTAACATAAAAAGGTAACTTAACATGGATAATTTCTAAATGTAACTACATCATTACTGTTTTTTGACAGCAAACACATTTATACGAAATTAGCTGCTAATACCCAATACGTCCTAACACTTACTAGTCTATCCAAACTGATATTTCTAATAAAAATGCGAAAGTTGTTTTATTTATTATTTAATTTAACAACATATTGCGCATTTCGTTATGTATTTATTGGGCATCCAAACGTTAAAATTTGCTGTTACAGTTGTGTTGCAACGAACAACAAGTTGCAAAGAACAACCGATAATTTAATATAAATTCGTGACATAAAATCACTTTTTATGAAATGTTTCTTTCCATAGATGTTACTTTGCTAGTTGGGTGTAGAATAAATCCGAATGACAGTTGAACACACTGAAATACGAGTATATCGTTACAAATACAAAAAGTTTATAATCTTGTGAACTCCTTAGTTACTCGCTATGTCTAAAAATGACATAGGATGATATGACATAGTCTAAAAATGTTATAAATAGATAGACTACCTATTATACAAAATGGAACATTAAAAACAATAAACGAAGGGACTTTTCAAAATAAATTGATGTCTCCTTGTTACGATCTCCAACATTCAGTTTAAATGAAAGGCTCAGAAATCTCGCAGCTCCTCGCAATATCGCAGGCCCGGCTTCAGGTCAGTCCCGCGGGATGATGAAGGCGCGTAATTTAGTGTCCCAGTTCCACTGTGACAGATGGCCAGTCGTGTCGCATGCGGGTAGGACGGATGTTGGAAGCAACACGGGATAAAACGGATACGGTATACTTTTTATTTCAACTTTTCCAATCGCAGAATGCCTTCAAAATATCAGAAATAATTATGATGAAATTATGGAAGGTTTTTTTTATAAAAAGAAAATGACAGGGAGCAGACTGTCCATCTGGTTATCTGTCGTCCGTGGGCATCATACACGCCAACATCAGTCAACATTACAATAGACGTTGGTACGTCACCGTACGACAGGATTGAGTATTCATTCAATCCTGTCGTACATTCGTGTAGGATTGGTTTTAGAAACAGCATATGAAAAAGAAAAAGAAATAAGGACTATGGAAAGGTATAATTTAGACTATGGAAAGGTATAATTTAATAAGGTGTGTTTCTTCCCATTATTTTTATGCTAAAGTGGGATGGGATGGGACGAAAAGAGTATATTACAATAAAATGTTTCCTTCCCTAATTCCATTGTACTCTCTAATACATGGAATGGGATGTAGAGGTATTATTGATCTGTGTAATGTGAACGTGAATGAATGTGAAAAAAATCGTAAACTGAAATAATTTAAGGATAAATTACTTTATGTAATATAAATCTTTAATAGATTATCTTTGTCTTAAAAATAAATCGTGAATTGATGATGTACAATTATTGGGATACCAAAAGAGATAATAGTATCGAATAAGCCTTCTCCAGTTCCACTCAAGCCTTTACAAGGATGTTTCATATCTCTGTGCATTTAAATGTAGGCCTCATTTACTAAAATATCCGGAACATCTGCGACCTCATGACTGTTTAAGAAGATTTATCATTTACGCTCAAATACTTATGTACCATATTCGTTGCGCGTAAACATATTAAAATGCAAGTACTACACTGAATTTGAAGTGATATATACATTTTAATAAAGGACCTTTGTCGATCTATTAAACGAGGCAACGCTTTTGAAAATAAAAGAATGTTTTGTTAAAATGAAATGGGTAATTAGTGATACATGTCTACAATTTCGGAGACCATAAAATAAATATGTTTAGTTGTGGATTCTCGACCGTTACCTCTTAAACATCCTTTAAATCCTTTAAATGTCGCATGTATAAAACGCATACATTTATTATCCTTAAATATTCATTTATTTCTCTCTAGCCCACACACACGCATACACACACATACGTTTGCGCGTGAGTACATACGCACACGAACGCGACTGCATGCCCTTGCATTTTGTTAAGTTAAAAGAAGTCAATGTACAAATGTTATAAATGTACAATGTACATAGATGTACTTAAACATAACGTATAGGATTTGGTCTTTAATAAGATTGTAAAATGTATATTTTGTTTTTTCAAATAAATACACTCTTTCTTTCTACTATAAACTTGCTTTATTATCCTTATTGTTCGTCATAGTCTAATTATTTACTGCCGTCACTATAAAGAAGGCTTTGCTCTTTCAGCTCTTTGTTCCTCAGTCTCTTACATAGCATTCACTCATATTGTATTCAGAAAACATTCATAATTCCCTTTAGATGCCTGTTCTCATAATCCAATTTAAGGAATTTCAACAACCAAATTAATTATAATATACAGTACCAATTGCATGACGAAATCCTCATTAATTTTATGAGAAAAATGATTTTTCATGTTGAAGAATTTAGACAATTTATATTGAAAATAAATTAAATATGATTTGGAATAATTTCCTGCCTTGGGGGAAAGTCAGTTATGAAACTGTTCGTTATTAAAATGCTCCTACGAATGGCTCTCAGCGTAATTGTATGTTCAGTCTCCAAGCTCATTTCGCTATTGTTCCGACAAAAATGTGAACGGTCATTATTGAACACCATCTTTCAAACTTCAGCTACAGTATGAAGTTTTATCTTCTCCTTCAGTTTGTGTACTGCGTCTTTAGCGTCGCTTTCTAACGAGATTTTTTTTATCTGTGGCTCTCTTACTCTGCGATGTGCAAATACTGGGTGCGTAAACTGAATGTTCAGTGTTGCATTGACAATCCCCTCTATCTCCGCGCCTCACGCCGCTTCCGAAGCGAATTATCCAATAAACATAATGAAAATTTAAGCCTACAGACGCTGACGATACTGGCGAGACGTCTGTTGCAGATAATCCTTATGCCAGTTAAGTCTGAATTGGAATTATACGCAAATTAGACACGAATGACATGACTGTTGTATAAAGGTTACTTATATTTTGTGAAAATAACTTGTAGAGAAGTTTAAGCTAAGAATTTAAATACGTAATGAGTTTAAAATTGACAAACCTGTTGATTTTGTTTGAGGTTATCTGCAAAATCAATGTTGATAAAGCTGTCTTATTAGATCACATGCAACCATCAGAAATATGATTTAATAGTATCTCGTTGCTTCATTATAGTGAATCCATTATCCATTATAATAAGGTTCACGGGACTCCGCAAAATTCACAGTTTCATGTCAGGTGCCATATATAGTTTAATAGATATCGAGCTTCTCCAGCGATGAAGAAGTCATCTTAACAACGCTAATTAAACAAAGCCTCCAAGAACTCCTCATGATTTTATTACATGAAACTGAAATTGATTACGCCGCGTATTAATTGCGGAGGCCTCTCACACGACGTGACATGATTACCCTAATCCGGTAGACTCGTTAACGAATAAAACATTTACAAGGGCTGGGACAGCGCCTCCCATGAATATTAATACTGGTTCCTCTACCTGAAAGTTTATTTCATTAACGGGGTCTGACGAACGGTATCAACGGACGGTTATAAGGATTGTTGGAGTTATTTTAGTTTGCGATGGAGAAAGAAACCTCCTCGCCACAATTGCGTTGTAGAATTTAATATCCTTTTCTTTAATATTTATTTAATACATATTTAACAATTAAACGCCAGACTGAAGCTATAAAACGTTAAACAACAAACACGTAGAACTGTCACCATTAATCCAAGACTATGCTCCAATAATCTAATAAATAACTTAAATAAAATTCACGAACACAACAATGTCCTCACAGCACAGGCATTTTAATACCCAGCTACTTACTGTAAGCGTAACACAGCACTTTTTAACAAAGCCTCAACCCAGTAAACTAGCGAAAGCTCAGTGTTCCGTAGCGATTACACTAATATGCAGTAATTAAATTCGTTGTGGGCGTGTTTAGTGTTAACAATATGCCGTGGTAGGTATCGCGACACGCTCTTGCAAATCAGGTTTTCGCTGTTTTAATTTGAATCATAATATGGAAAAATAATATGGATTCTTAAGCACCCGAAATGCGTTACATTCTCTGAGATTTCGCTATTCGTGTGCATTATGAGAAACATTTCTAGGAAACTGTATTGTATGCTACATTGAATCAAGATTATGGGCTGTCATTTAAAATAAATATTTATATACTAGTTTACTTATAATAGATAAGTAGCTGTATATAGTAACACGTGTTCTTTTAATGTTTTTCTTCAAATAGTGCCTATACAAAACGACTGTATCCTGATTCGTGTTAAACATTGTATCCGTCAACACTTTGGACGGTAAAAATGATTTTCCAATTTGAGTGATTATAGATTTATATGAAGGAGATAACAAACCAGATTCTTCTAGACTCTTAAATCCTAAAATGCAAGCATGACTGCATCTTCCTCTCTCTATCCGCACAGGGTTACATGTGTTCCAACCACTACCGAAAATAAAAATAAACATGTAATAGTAACGAAATACTCAATCCATTTTCCAATATAACAAATGTTTCGCATACACAAAATCATTTCAAGGAGACCCGTTATAATGTAGTATCTATTCAAACTTCAAACTTCTTTATTGCCTATTATAGGTAGACATTTTAGTATATAAATATAAATAATACCATATAGTATCAGTGCAACTCAAATGTCGGCATGTAATTTTTATAACATTGATTAAATTTCAGGATATTCAAATTAAACTTATATAATATTGCGCATGTCTAAAAATATTGATAATTATAAATAATAATTGTGAGTCAATGTCATCTAATAAATATTCATCAATAGTGCAATAACATTTAGTCACTAATATTTTAAGGTCCATTTTAAAGATGATGACTCAGAAAATTTAGGTTTCTAACTAGGACACTATATTCGGAATACAAACTGCTTGCTGCACGTTAGTTAACGTGCTTGACTATCATCATGACTATCATGACGCCTATAGACAGGCAAAACTAGACAACCAGTGAATAATTTGGGGAAATGTTTATTAATTTATTCGTTATTAAAGTCGATTTTAAACAGACATATTAGGCTTGAGTACTCTACAAACGATGTTCGCTAAAGCAATGCTTTTAGTATCTACACTCGATTTTGCAGTCCATTTCGAAGGATTCAGTACGTTCAAAACCGCGCATCAAAGTGAAACGTGGTTAGCAAAATCATGCCACAATATTTGCTACGGAGTCAGAGTAAAGACAGCAGACAGTTAACAATCTCACTGTCGTACATAATAAAACTGTTATTTATAAATAATCTATACAATATCTTTATCTTCTTATTTCCCTAATACATGTACGTGTTTCGATAGTAAGTGAGATGTGCCAGAGCCCATTCCCATCCTATCCCTCCCCATTTTCCCAACCCTTTCTCATAATCCATTCCTATATCTCCAAAGGTAGGCAGCGTATACGGGGGCGTGACAACGTTTGTCATTTTGGATTAATGGCATGTATCGCGGATGTCTATGGGCGACAGTATCCACTTACAATCAGGTGGACTGTATGCTCGTCTGCCGCCTTCGTCTAAAAAAAAAACAATCTCTACCTATATATAATAGTCGAGTCAATGAAGGATGTCACTTCTTACTCCTCAAGAACAGAACTAGAAAGGTCATTTATTGTATTTTAAAATAAAAAGCAAGAAAAAGAATACACGAACAAAAGGCAAGCTTATTTCCTGCCTAGATTTCTTCCAGCAGAACTGGAAATGTGAAATATAGATCAAGACAGAAAGGCAGGCGTGGTGCGTACGGAAAATTTGTATGTATAATTGTACAATAATGCTAACAAAATATATTTATATACATATGTAATATATAAATAAATGTATCTAAATAATAAGTAAATATTATACATATAAAATATGTTATAATCTAAATTTTACTTACTTCAGGCAGTAAGACCTGTAAAATATGCACTATGGTTTATGCTATTCGTGGTTCCTTGGTAGTCGCTCTCGAAAACCACCGGTAAGATTCTACCAGAAGTCCTCTCTGGTGATGGTGTGATCTCTTGTCAGTGACAAATTACTTTATAACATGCTAAAAGCTTTCCTCAAACTAATATACTTCTACTCATAATATTCTTAAACCTAATACAAGCCGAACAGTTACTTAGCTCAAGTAACGCCGCTGCTAGAACAGGAAATGTAGCCACTATTTCACTTGCCATCCGTCCGATACGTATCTAGTGCTATTAGATTTGGCTGGCCATTCCAGTGCAGAACAAACTATTATCTTTTCTTATTTAAGTGACTAAGTGTATAAAAATACGCGTGGAGAAAGAGTGAAAAGCATATCTTTTAGACATAAGTCGTGTATAACTGTTATTCAATTTGTTATTCAATCTTCTTTAGGATTCACACTGTTATTCAATATACTCGTATAACACGTCCAGTTACATTGTTATTAAGCAATGTTAAATATACATTTTAAATGCATATGCATTTTTTTTATTTCCTTTGTTATATAAAAAGGCGACAGACGAACATACAGTACACCTGATAGTAAGTGGGATGCTGTCGCTCATAGTTATCCGTGATACATGCCAACATAAGTCCAGAATGACAAACGTTAGCACCGCCCCGGATGCGCTGCCCACCTTTGCAGATTAAATAATGATTGGGAGAAAGGGTTGTGAAAATGGGAAGAGATAGGATAGGATGGGATGAGAATGTGCTCTGGCATATCTCACTCACTACCAAAACACGTATGTATCTACAGTGGGGAAATACGTTAGAGTACGAAAAGCAGTACATTTCAAGGTAGTCTTCTGTGAGAGAGGGATAACATGGCCAGTCGAGTGCGCCCAACGACTGTGAGAATGCAGCATGCAACATGTGGGAGTGCACTCTCCCCCTACTTTATTATGAAAAGTACATTTATTACTACAGTATATTTTTTAACAGTACAACGGCATTGTTATAACAACATTTTTGCAGTTTCTTTTAAAATGTCAACACGAGAAGACTTTTTGAAAAAGATAACACGAAAACTTGGCATTTATATATATTACACTATGTTAACAACATAGTGTAATTAAATTTTGTGTTAGTCTTTGATTGTATTTTGGATCAACGACACAGTAAATCCTAGTGTGAAATGTGGTATTACTTCTTACAAACCTCTCAAAAGTTTGAAAAATTTTGCTTTGAAGGAGGCCTAACTACGAGTTGCAGTAGTTTCTAGGATAGAACCATCACGTAAATTATAATATTTTGTGCCGTAATATTCTACATCTTAACTTTAAAAAAAAAACTCAAATTACACTTGGCCTATTGTTATCGTCCCCGCGTCCTGGAGAGCTCTTACGAAACTGCGCGGCAGACAATATGCATATTCTCCCCCCCCTCCGCTTCCCTCCTCTCCCCCTCTTGCGGTACGTGAGTGCCTGGCTTATGGAGACTACAACTAGTGTTGGCACTAGCCGCGTCAAGATTTTTATACAATAAAAAGTGGCTTATCGGAAGTAACTGCTTAGTAGAGCTTATACTGTAAAATTCATCTTAATAGCGTTATCAAAACTTTTTCACGTTGTAAATATGTATATATATATATATATATATATAGGTATATGTATTTAGATGGATACTGAATTGTAACATATTTATAATAAAACAGTAGCTAGTTACTAATTAATACAATACAGACCCGAAAGTTGTGGAATGAATAAAAGTTGTTAAATGTTTTTTTCGTTACGCTACCACATGGGGCTCTTCATTATAGCGGCGGTAACCACTTACCCCCCTGTGGCCCACCCGATCATCTGCTATCAAATAGCTTCAGAATATGCTGGCAATGTATTATTTTATAATCCCAGTTGTATCTAAATGATTTTTTTAAAATATGTTTACTTAGCTCGATTGTTCTAAACATACATACAATGTTAAAACTAACAGTGTGTCGAGAACAAAACGCCTTTTATTTGATTTAGAACTTACTTATAATTGTAATTATTACTTATATTAAATAATTGTAATTTCACAGTTTACTCAATCTCTAAAGCAAACATAGTGAATGTTCAGACAAGTAAATATAAGTATTTATATAGGTATCCTTGTTACTTTATCTGGAATATTAGATACTTTGTCTTTGCACAGCTTTCAAGCGATGGAATTATGACGTCAGCAGGAGGAGTAATGTAGAATGTTGCAGATCCGGCACAGGTCTCTGGAGTTTCCTATAAACTGGGACGTATACCGCAAAACGAAGGAACGCCGGGAACACTACTTTGAGAATTACTCGGACTTAAACAGTCAGTTGACGTGAAACCTCGGAATATATTACTTCTTCAGAGCACACACATAAATATGTTGATATTAATATTTCTTAGACGTACACTTTTTGTCCATATTTTTGTCCCTTTTATTTATCTATACCGTTTAAATATCCACTGCTGGATATTACACGTTCTTATGCGGACGTTTTCTATCTCTGCGTCATGTTAGTCTCGTCCAACGTTTTGTCGCAATTACGAACAATGTCATCTGTTCATTTAGATTCTAGTCAATTGCCTATATCACAACGACTTATTGTATTATAGATCTCCACTTATCATTCTATCTAAAGATATTATATCATTCATACGTTTACGTATAACTAGAGACTACACTTGTAAACACGTATTACAAATCGTTTACATATGACTATATAGTTGCAATAATTCCAATTAAGGCTTCTACGTCTACTTGTATTGAAAACATGATAAATTACAAGGGTCAAATCATGCCCATATTAGAAGATGTTCATTGTTAAGGGCACAAAAAGTTATCTCTTATGTACTTATGTGGTCGTGATTTATCATAACGCGAGTGACTGCGCCTGCAACACTATAAACTATTTCGTAATTCACATGTAACTTGTACTCATATTTTAAAACATTGAGGAAACAATAACTAACACGATATTGAAATCCTACAACTTAGGTTCTTAAACCTAAGTTATAAGATAAGTGAATACGTTATTTTTTTTAAATATTAATCAATTACAATATAATTGTAATCAGCTTATAACGTCCCACTGCAGGCCACAGGCCTCCTCTAGTAAATCCCTGGGGGGTTTTCGGGCCGCAATCCACCACGCAGGTCCAGTGCAGATCGGTGGATCACATACTCCAGACATTCTTTTTTATTTCTGGAGCATGTGGGATTCCTTGCGTATAATATTTCGCAGCCTGTATTTTAAGGGTTCACTCCATCATATCGAAGGTCATTGCAGCGGATGTCGTTACATCGATTTAGCGCACTAATACAATTTTGAAAAACGGTATAACACGGTATTCAAATTATTATTTGTATTGTAGAATATTTAGTCAATAGGATTCAGTATCAAATCAATAGAATGGTCAAATATTTTTTCCTTTTAAAATTTACTCCCCACCTCTTTAGGCGTTGAATTTGAAGGAATCTCTTCTTAAGTCTTGACGTCATAAAAGGAAGTTCAAATTTGAACAATATTCGTACTGTTAAAATTTCACGTTTTTAACTTCAGCAGTTTCGGACTCCGAGTTGATGAATCAGTCAGTCAGGACATTTGTCTTTACATCAATATTTGCAAACATTGGTTTGCAAGACTGACCGTATACGTATGTTGAACATTAATTTGATATTCTTTACCGCATGATTTATCCAGAAAATACGTGACATCCAGATGGACCGTACGCTCCCCATACGTGCCGTAGCCAAGACTAGCAATAACAACCCGTGGTTGCTTATAATAACGACCAAAGCGGCCCCTTCACCGTCTACTTAAACAGCATTTATATTCATATCACCATGTATTTACATTCCATCCCGAAAGTAATGTTGCGGGAAAAGGTTGCTACCATTCTGGGCTTACGTTTTGCTTTTCCCTAAATAATATCCGTTGAAGGCTTACCCACATGCTGATATGTGAAGATGCCTAAGAAATTTTGATTGGTGTTTAATGATACATGAACGGTAACCTTGTTGTTTGAAAGGCTGTATTAGTTAATAGATTTATAAATATTTAACTTGTTATTTATTTTATTTAACATTTACAAATAAAAGATACATAAAGATAGTTTTCTTGGTCTCATAAAACAGTGTAAGTTTATCACGGCACTGTACATTCGATTGTGCTCATTTTTTTTTTAAATTATACAGGTTACTTAAAGTTATATTAATTTTATTTTATATTTATTTTCAAATGTGGCATTTTATTAATAGTTTAGCGATTTCGTTTTTCTTTTTTAAATGGAAAATATTACGTGGATGTTTTCAGACAGAGCAACCTACTACGACTCTTGGCTTAGAAAGGAATTTTCGTAAACGAATACGATACTCAGAAACAGAACATAATAAAAAGATAAGTTTTCACAAAAACATTGATTACATTTCAATATACATGTAGTTATTTTAATAATAGGGTTAGTTGTAAAGTTGTAGTGTTTTAATATTTGCGTAGTCCGATGTGTATTTATTTCCTCATATTAAGTTTCAATATATCTCATTAATTAAGCATATGTCATTAAAGAGTTTCGAATTCACATTTCAAGAAATTAAAAGAGCTGTTAAGATAATTCCATGTTAATTATTTCCTAACTTTTCATAAAAAAAGACACACCGAAGCAGCAGCGTGAGAAAATTCACAAGTTCGAACAATGGAAACGTGCCCAGTAGTTGGTAAAAAAATCAGAAACTAAGAAGTTATGAGAACAGAAAATTGTTAGTACAGGATTATGGGTAACAAGAATTGCAGGCATTGAACATCCATGCGGTTTGCTATGAACTCGGGAAATATGAATTTTGCAACAAGAATTTGATATTGAACATTGTAGGCGCTGGAAATATTCAAAGGAATTTTATAGCGAGAATATTTTATCGATGTCAATGATGAAACTTCAAGCAACCTTTTTCACTATAGTCTTTGCCTTGCTTTAATTTCTGTATTTTAAAGAGATACAAGAAGTTTTTTATTTATTTATTTACTCAGAGAACCTTACATTTTAACTTATGCTAGCAGAATAAGTAATAATAAAACTACTTCCGTACAAACGTAATCAACATTGAGTATCCACTGGCGCCTTGCGTAACGCTTGTAAGGTGCACTGAAACAAGTCCAAATCTCGGTAGGTGTTTTCTACTAGCAAACCTAGGAGAGCGATAGTTGAGCTATGAAATAGGCAGACATAGTACGTATATATAACTACTACTTTGTTGAATATTGTGAAGTATATATTACTATACTACGAGTACATTATTTGTATTTCCTCTCCTCAATATCCTGAAGGAAGCGTTCAAAATAGAGATGCCTACGAGTGCACCATATTATTATTGTGCTCCTGTGATCGCAGTCGCTTGAAAGGATTGAATAGTTGAGAAAGTTCCGAAGGCACGTTGTTGTAGTGCTGTTAGTGAAACGAGAATTCGTCTCTGAACTGTCGACCTCCCAGGGCATAATATACCTAGTCATCGAAGAACTTTGAAAGGACATATCTGCGTATGCTGCAATCCTGCAAATTGGCGGAATTGTCGAGTTTGTATTGTATTCAAATATTGGAAGATAATAAAAAGTCATTACTTGGATAGTATGAAAAGACTTAAGTATACAAGTAGTATAATAGATGACAGGCGCCAGACGGTAGATATAAATGGTAGATGCTTTTAAAAAAAATGTTCAAACAATAGTTATAGAATTTCATGAATCCTATCCAACAACATAAACCTATGACTAATTAACACATAGAAGCTAATAATCCTTGTTAATTTCCATATACTTCTCTATTTCACATAACAAGATTATGAAAAAAATATTTGGACTTGATTTTTTTTTCTATAGAAAGACAGTGGGCAGATGTGTCGCCCAATGGAAATTTGTGATATATGTCAAAATCAACATCATTTCTGATATATTTGAGCAGAATTAAAAGGTAAATATTTTTTTTTATTTTACGCGTTTATAATGATTTACAATATAAAATATGTCAACATCAGTCAAAAATGACAAACTTGGATCACAAAATAACTAATAGTACAAGTACTTACGCATGTCAAGGGGTGGGCGTTTTGAAATTGAAAAAAATAATTAGTCGGATTTTTTACTCGAGTCAGGGATGACATATAGAACTGTCAATAAAGTGTCATCTCTGTACAAATTTCACTCTGTTTGACAATTCTATATGTCATATCCCTGACTCGAATAAAGAATCCGACTTAGGTATATTTTCCATAGTTCTTTGATATGTTTTAAGTGAACTTAACGTTTCACGCATTAAATTGTAGTTGTAGAACCTTATGAGTGTAAGAATAAGGTACAAAAAAAAACAAATTTATATTTTTCAATGTAACAGACTTGAAATACACTAAG
This sequence comes from Sesia bembeciformis, assembly GCA_943735995.1. Lineage (NCBI taxonomy): Eukaryota > Metazoa > Arthropoda > Insecta > Lepidoptera > Sesiidae > Sesia > Sesia bembeciformis. The sequence continues at coordinate 6,478,491 of OX031029.1, read as the reverse complement.
TGGCAAAAAATGTCGCATCGTTTCATGTTTCTACATGAAATATGAAAGTCTTTGCTAAGTTAATCATGAACAAGTGTGTCGAGACAGCAAAGTTATTTGGCAAAGTAATCTTTGGCTACTAAGTAATAAAGAGTACCACCTCTTATGTATTTTACAGTTATTTTAGCAAAGGGGTAAAAGAAACCCCTAAAAGGGGTGATAATTCAAATCTCATCACCATTCAAGTCTATGGAAGCAAGTCAAATTAAAACAGTCTAGTACAGCTTAGGCACGATCAAGTAGAGATACAATCGGGATGGCAAAGTAACATGAAACTACTTATATCCCTAAATTGTATATAAGGGACAATGTTTGTCTTATTTTATTGCAGTTTGTTTAGCATTTAGGTGAATGGCAGTGCACTATGCTAAGTTCGCGTGGGAAACGACCGCGAGGCCATTGCTTTATAATTATGTACACGAACCAACTTAAGATTTTTGATCTATACCCGTTCCCCTTTAAACAATGACTGAAAGCTTAGAATTTAAAATTCTAAGTTTTTAAATAAAGGTCGCAATTACCGAAACATATATCTAATATACAATTGAAACTATTTAAGAAATTGACATATATGGTCCAAAATCTCGCTGTTATTTCGTGGTGGCGGTGCCCGCGGCTGTCTGCCGAGGTCGAAAACTTGGATTTTTAAATATGGTCCCGATACTAATAACATACATACCCAGAAATCAAAACTACCCGACCTTGTGCTCGTAGTTGCCTTTTTGGTAATATTTGACTGGATTATTTAGATTCTTTTTAATTCTTATGTTTTGAACAATATAAACATTACTACGAAGGCAAACGATGTAAAAGCAAAGGACTGCAAGAAAGAAACAAAGAAATTCGCTTCTAATTAAATAACTAAGCAACAAAAGAATAGGTATAACGAAAAGGCTTTTTTTCTAAAAGCCCTAATCGTTTCATGAAAATACAGCTCAACAGTTTCTAGAAAGAACAACTTATCCGTGTTCCCGTAACACCACTTCGTGATAATAAGATCATTTATTCCAATACTCGTATTAGTTACGGAGAAAATAATGTTAGGAAAGCAATTTCGGCTTCGCATATTGGCTGTTAACAACCTTCCATAGTATCGCTTTCACTATGCGAATGTCTGTATAGTATTGATCAATCAAACGTTTCAATTATTACAAAACTCTATGCGATTCATTGCCAATTTATTGAGTAGGCGGCTAGATTCTTGCAACCCCAAGAGGAAAACTGTAAAACAAGTTTGTTTTATGACAGTGTGTCCGATGAAGAGGCACAAAGAGCATACCTCAATACTTCAGTCTTCACTGGTCTAGATTCCCTGACGTGGTAAGTGGTATGTTCCTCAGTCACTCCATCAATATTTAATATCAATATATTATATATTTATATATCATGTAATAAGTGGAGTAAGTGTGGAAGGAGTTAATGTGAGTTAATTTTATAATAATACTAGAGGAGTTTATCAACGCATTGTTTATTCCCCTATTACCCATCATATTGAGTAGATAGTATAATGGGATAAAGGAAACTCCTTATCTCTTTATACTTTACTATCCATCCCGACCTATCCTTTAAGGTAGATTGAAGAGTGTGATGAGATGTGGTAAACTTCTCAACCCGTTGTTATATTCACTAACCCCATCCCTTTCAAATCCTTTTCATCACTTCTAAATTCCCAAAGGTAAGTAACATCGATCAAACAAAATACAGAGATGGATAATTCTTTGTGACAAGAGTGATTGACATGAGTGATACAAGTGGCAAATAAAATATTACTATTATGAAAAGTAACTAATAAAAACTATGTTTTTAACAGCCTTTGCTTTAATTATTTGATTGAAGTCAATTATGTAAACAAATTTACAACAAAATATTCTATTATTAAAATTGTTTCGGTTTATTTAATAAAAAAAATATAGTTTTAGTTATTTCTATATCAGAGAGATTTTTTTATTCTGATAACCCCATTAGATAAAGAATATTGCAGTACAAGATTAATCGTAGCAGTGTTTTAAATGTAGCTAATGTAGCTTTTAGAGTTTGTAATTATGAGAAACTTACTTTTTCAATTTAGTTACGTAGACATGTTTAGTGTTAATTTATGTACCTACCACCCTCACACAAAATTTATTGTACTATGTTTCTTAAAATGTGTTATGTACGCGTTTCGGTAGTGAGTGAGATATGCCAGAGGTCATTCCTCTCCCATCCTTCCTATTCTGTTCCCTCCTATTCTTTCCAAAGAAGAATAAACAACATACATATGTTGTTTATTCTTCTACCTATTACACCCCATCACTTCCTCCCTAGGGAGAATACAAAAATGTAATGGGATAAGAGAAATTCCTCGTTTTGTTATATTTCCTAATGTTTATTTTTACAACTCTTTTTCCAATCCCACATGTAAATCCCCAAAAGCAGACAGTCAACACTTTCAGGAGCGTGCCAATATTTATTATTCTGGACTAATGTTGGCCCTTTTCGTGTCTTGTCCATACGTTAGGTGGACTGCCTGCTCGTTTGCCACCTTCCTTCTATAAAAAATGTAGGTATATTAGATGTAATTAGATAAGAGTTATTCTAGACTGATGTTGGCATGTATTGCGAATGTCCATGGACGACAGTATCCGCTTACCGTCAGGTGGACTGTATGCTCGTCTGCCACCTTTTTCCATAAAGAAAGAAAAAAAAAGAGTTAGGTAGAATTATTATGAGAGTATTTAAAAACATTTAGGTATAAGTGCAAGTAAATGCAAACCTCACTATGGGGATCAGTTTAACAGCTGTCAAAGTAGCCTTCCTCGATGCCCCCCTACTAACAACATAGTTCGTGTTTTATCCAAATATCAATTTTTTAATGAGGCACGATATTTTGATTCTGCTCGTAAAAAAATATGGAGGTAAATTTGAATTTGGAATGTTTTGTTTCTATTTTGTAGATAGTCCTAGTTTTAATTGACATCAAAGTCAGCCAATATTCAATAGATAAAAACTCTTTATTGCAAAACTTTCTGAGCAGCCTGGTATAAACCTCTTCAGACGTCGAGTCATAACAACGAAACCTATTTTCTACTCGTACCAGCTACTCTCACCACTAATAAACGAAATTAAATATATAACTCAAACAGTTTTGTTGCCAAATGTAGGTACTAATGTGAAAAGTTTTGAGAGCTGATCGTAAAATTACTAATTTGCTAATATGATAATGAACATTATCAAAAGTTTAGAAAATGCGAATATTTCTATAAGAATCTGGAGGAGTTTACAATATGCGAATAGATAGATATATGTATTGAAAATTCTAAAATCACCCAAAATGCGACAGTTTACAATATGCTAACAATTCATCCATGCTGCTGTTACTGTGACGTCCCGCTACTTTTAATAAATGAAGACTTTAAAATGTTGTAACTCTGGGGTTATGCCACTGCCATTTTGTGGTTCAATCCACATTGGTCTATTCTATATAGAAATACACAAAAATCAGACTGTTAGAAAAACTGCACGATCCTCATTACTTTCAGATGGACTCTGTCTGCTCTGTGCTATTTTCTTTCTATATAAAACTCTTAGTAGCTCGTTTGCAAAGTGCTAATAAATGTTATAATCGTTTGAACATTCGATTGGCCAATGATTTAGGTGTTATTGGTGAACAAAGTTAATGCCCAATAAATGGAAGATTAAAAGTTAATTTTGTTTAACTCTCTTAAACTCCAGTGAGGTAAAAGCACTTTATTTTCTTTGCTTTTTCCAGCGGAGAGCTCTCAAAAATGAGGTTATATTTTTAAAGAGTTTTACTCACTTTTCGTTAATCCAATGCTAAATCGCAAAATAATCTTCTAAAATCTTTTTAGATTGTAAAGATAAAGCTAATTTCTATTCAGACCTGCACAAATAACCAAAATCAACCTATATTTTTTTCTGTCCACTGCTAGACATTTGCCTCCTCATGCACAATGTCTCGTGCATGGGGGATGTTTGGCTTTAAAACGGCATGCTGGCTACGTAAGTTGGCAAGTCCACTTTATTAAAGGTGGTGCAGTTCCTCATAGCTTGTGTTACAAGGCTTTGTTATCTCTTAGTCGCCTTTTACGACACCCACAGGAAGAGATGGGATGGTGTTCTAAAGGCTCTAGTGTTCTGGTGTTCTAAAGCCGGTCCGCACCACACGGCTAATCTATTTAATGTTAAACTTATGTAAATGATAACCAAAAATAAAGAAAAATAAATCTCCGTACAATAAATTGCGTGCAATCTACGAAATTTTCCCAACTCAATTTCCAGCGAATATATAGCAAGTTAGCAAATCGTCAGCACACCTGCGCGTGAATAACGCTTTCCCATTTTGCTGTAATATCTTTAATAAATCTTAGAAAAGTTGTGAATATTATTCATATTTCTTTTATTGTTATCTTTAGGAAGTTCCGACGGAAAAATGGTATTCAATTTATATGACAGATGGACTGAGAATTGTTTAAATGCATTGAATATTTTGCGTAGGCAACATTGTGTTAAAACACTTCGTTAGCAACCAATACAAGTGTATTCTCGGTGAATAATTAAAATCTTTTAACGTATGTATGGGTGTTGACCGCATATTTCCGACACATGGCGCTTGATTAAAAGCCACAGTCGGAATTAATTACAAGCTTCCAGTATTGTTGTTTTGTTCCATAATGATGAGTAATGTTTATATTTATCAAGTATACGTTTAAATAAACCTTTGTTAAAAACGTTAGTGATTATAGAAGTCCAGACAACTGTTAATTATGAATACAAAACCTCAACGCATTAATCAAAATAATTTCCAGTACGTTTTTTACGACACCAAAGGGTGCGTTTCTATAGCACCCCTTTCAAATATTGGTTTTTGTCGAGGCACATACAAACCGGCCAGTAAGAGCAAACCCATGTTTTTCCATTTATAACCGTACGCACGTCCGCGATATCTTACGCATTGGATACAGGCTTTCACTATGACGTTTTATAGTGCAATGTCATTAGAGCCCGAATATAAAGTGAGGGAATGACAAAACATGAATTAATTTCAGATATGTCGCACGGTACGATGCACACCCTAATACGTGAGACATACAGACGGTTATATTTTAAATAAGAATATTGTCTATTTATCAAAGAGCCCTGATGACTGGACAGTGGATTATATTATCCAAAAATAAGTACCTGCATCCTCTATGCAAAGGATCTGTGACAGCGACAACAATAAGTGGTAAATTTAACTGTCCTTATCAGAACCACTGGATATGACAGTTAATTTAATTTACGTTAAAATAGTACAACACTGTCGTTATTATATTTTACTTACATACATTTATGTTTTCTACTAGCTATCTATTACTGTGGATGAAAGTATGAGAATAAATAAATAATGAATGACATTTATTCAGAATAATGTTTAAATGAAGAAAATTGTATTGTATTGTATGTTGTAAATTACAATGTTAATTTACACAAAGGCGTCATTGAAGGCTATATGGTTCTATGTTAAAATTTTATGGCTCTATGAGAAAATAACACCGAGCCGTCTGCAATGGTCGTCCAGACCAGAATGAATTTACGGAATGGTTTAATTCCTCAACTTCTTCACTCAAGTACGACGATAATAGTCCAAATCAATCCTGAATGTTCAACCTTCTGTGAAATTATAATGTCTTAATTTAGCAGTTTAATTGCTAAATTAAACTCATTATTAAATGAGTTTAAGGTCGTTTAATTGATTGGATGCACAGCTTCACACATTATACGTGTCACTGCAATCTGGTACCCTGTAAAGTGTTTTAGGGATTTTTTCCGAATTTAATACAGGGGTTAGGTTAGTAAAGAATCATTAAACGTGTCACTACTTTCTGCCTTATTATAAGATTTTTATACTCATAAAAGTTCCTTAACATATTAGTCAAACCATCTTCAGATGAAACTACGATGCTATCTGATTTCGTGTTAGTATTATCACATTTGTGGTAGTGTATTTAGCATAGGAGTGTAATAAAATGGGACTGATACATATCAGTCCCATTTTATTACTACTGAATGAGGACAAAATCCATCTTAGAAATGTAAAATAAGTTGTCCATTGTTCATCAACATCAACAATATTGCTCATCAAAGGAAGTAACCGTGTGTCATGATTGTAAGCACGCGACAGCGACAACGTGAGGAAATTCGCTCAATTATGTCTCCCTCAGTGCAGCTTTTTAGCTCGTTATCAATCAATCTCCGATGGTTGATAAGCGGCGTAATGTGTGCTGGTACACCGGTTTCCGGAGATAAAGGAGTATGATTATTTTTTACCCGATAACTGCGAGTCAGAAAAATGTATCAATAAAAGAAATAACGAATACTATCCTATCTTATCAACGTGCAACAAAACAGACTAGTCTTTTACATCTTTAACATCTACTCTAAATAATCACACATACATATAAACAAACTTTTGTTTGTTTATGTAGATTTATTGTATACAGGTATATGTACCTACATGTATGTGTATATATATGAATTTCTATAATATTTATAAATATATGTAAAAGGCCATTTGAATAACAGAAAAACACTACACTATTAGTAAACTTATATTCATAAACATTTACATCTATACGTATATTTTACTCGTGAACGCAAGGATGTCGAAACACTCCAAGTTCACATGTCAAAAAATTATAATTTAAGTGCTACCAATTTGCTACGAAACTGCATTGTATTGCTTTTGTAAATTCCTGTTTAGAATATTACGAAGATGTTTTAAGAACTAACCACACAACATCAATAATAATAATTTTAATAATAATCAATAATAACATTAATAATTTTTGTTGTTAAGAATTTGTGTAAAATTAAATGAGGCTTTTGATTTTTCACTGCATTTCAACAGTCATGGAGCTGCATAGTTGTTCAATAAGTAATCATTATATCAATCATTAGTTTTCGTTTACAAAATAAGGTTATAAAAATAATACGATAATTTAAAATAGTTGAATCCATTAACAAGATGCCTAGTTACGATATTCGCAGAATGTAGTTGAGATCCATTATCAAATCTTTAGCATTTGTATGTACAAACACTAAAAATAAGCCTCATGCACACATAGTAGACACACTCTTGGAAGAGGGAGTACTATGTAGAACGTCCACAAAAAGCTGGTAGCGGCGAGTCAAGCAGATTCACGCGCTTGCCATAGTATTACATCTTTGTACTTTATCTAGAGCGGGATGTACAGAGATACAATACTAGTTTCTTCGACAGGCTATGCTATATATACATTGTAAGTACTTATATTTTTACCTCGCACGTGCCAGTCACGTGTCTGGCGAAGAACACGTCATTAGCCGCCGCGTCTCGAGGGAGTGGCTATGAGTTTTTAGTTCATAACAATCAGTGCAATATAATAAATGGAAGCGAAAGGCGAGAGTCAGATAATCTGACGTTTCGTACAAATATTTTATAGATACGTATTTGTAATAAATTTATTACAAATACATATTGTACATATTGTAATAAATTTATTTTTGAGATCTCCCGGTGTATAAGAAACTACAAGATTTACAATACAATAGATTTACAATTTACAAGATTTACAATCCACTCCTATATGTATGGACGCTCCAAGCCGGATTTTAATCCGACCTATGGATAACATAGGTAAAAATGGCGGACACAATTTTACAATGCTTAACTAAAGTAAATTTTATAGTAAGAATAGATACAGCTCTACTATAGAAATAATTTGAATCGACACAGGCGGCAATAAACTATTCAGCCAGGATCAAATGAAATAATCCGAAATTAATGCTAAAAACAAATGATAAATGTGTAAATTTAAAAATATATTTCACTAGCTGTTGCCGGCGGTTAAGCCCGTGTGGTTATTGCGTTTAAAAATTCACGAGAGTGTAAAAATTTAACAGCCTAGTTTTTAGCCCCCTGGTCCTCACCGAATTTTGAAAAACTGTAAAACACGTGTTTAATTATTTGTATTGTAAAATATTTACGCCAACGTTCAACTTAATATGACCAACAAATATTATTTTTCCATACAAACTTTGATACCCCGTTTCACTCCTATAGGGGTTGAATTTTGAGAAATCCTCTCTTAGTGAGTGTTTACGTCATAAATTGAGGTTACTGTCTAAATTTATATTTGTGATTTCGGCTCTGCGTCTCAGATACTATCTGACTTATATAGTCAGATAGTCTGCTTAGATTTTACAGATAGTCTCGATAAATATATTGATTAACATACAACCATAATTATTAGATATCGCTCATCTCTTGTCACTTAGTACACAGAATTAAAAGAGAGTTCAACTTTTTCCAGCGCGATGGTAGTTGGAGTGCTTTAGTTGCGTTGTAATTTAGTTATTAACGCCTTTAAAAATGAACTTTCAAATAATTTTCCGGTTTAGTATTTATATGAGTGTTAGGGTTGGTCGTGATGGATTTGTAATTATGAAGCTAAATATATTAAGTTTCATATATGGTATTGTAAATATGGAAGTATAGTAACACGAAAAAAGAAATGAAAATATGTTTAAAACAACATCAAATATGCACCTTTATGAGCGTTATGTGAGTTGCCCGTCATATTGATAAACTATTAGCTTCTCCATGTAAAACTAAGGCCCAACAGAAAAGTGTATTTTGCATGGTTTCAAAAGTATATAATAAGATTCCAGATTAATAAGCGAATTGATAATAAGCGATAACAGTATATAATAAGCGATTAATTAAGGACATTGAGGACATTGAAGTGTGCAAACAAAAATTAGTCGGTATTCAGTATTCTCAGTGTGAAGGCCTATTACTATTTGAATGAATTCTTCACCGATGACAATTTTCTAGAATGGACAAAATTATAGACGAAACCAAAGATCCGTATAAAAATAAATTATTATTATTATTATTTTCATAGATTAATGATTATTGTGACATTATATGTATCTTGTTTAGCCTCACGTAGGTAATATGCTGACCATTAATGTTTAAATGAATATTATTTTGATCTATTGACAAAATAATACTCATGTTGGTCAGTAGCTAAGATATTCTGTTTTTCCTTTTTTTTTTGTTAAATGTATGGATATTTTAATTTTTGCCCTCAGGGCGGGACGCAGCTGAACATATATTTTTGTATTAATTGCACCTTTTGTACCTATGATCCACGAATAAACGAATCCAAATCTGAATCTGAACAATTTTTACTTTTTAGTTGCCAGGTGTGTTAGTTTTAGTTGTCCTAAGAAGAATAACTATATCGGAGTACCGGCCACCTTATGTACCTATTTAACGGGTCTCACCTTATTTAGTGTATGTATAGTTTGTTAATAAATAATTTACTATGGTGCATAACATAGCTCCCGAAAGATCCACCATCTCCGGTATTAATATGAAAATTATTCATAGGACTTCTACTCTATGAAAGCATCTCCAAATAATAAGAGCCCTTATGAAGTGACGACGGAAGGCTTCCTTTCCTGAATAATGGACCCGACTTCCGGCGATATATTTCCGCTATCTCGCCGCCAACATGGCGTCCACACTTCCGGTTGACCGTTATGAAGTGTTAATCGAGCATTATGTCTGCAGATGAAAAACTATCCGTGACTCCTAGAGAGCATTCGGGAGGATAGTTTTAATGGAGAGGTCAGGTGGTTGGTAAAGATTTTAGCGCCAGCTTAAAAAAATATATTGTAAGTTAAAAAAGGAAATTAAGGAAGGAAATTGCAGTATCATTACAAGCTTTCGTGTTCAGGGAACATTATACATTACTTTTAAAAATCCTCTCGATATGTGGAAAGTCCGTTATGATATTTGTTTTAAATTTACAACGTTAGTTAATTATCCCTTAACTAAATGATTTTTTCCGAAACCGAATTAGGTACGTTATATGTATAAACAGGAATATAATTGATTAATAACAAACTATTTTATAGGAAAAATAATTTCGTATATTAAATTGAGATATTACTTCATTGCTTATTGTTGAAACAATTAAAATTGAGCATACCTAGATTAATTAAAGTTAATAATTGTAATTTAAGGATACTAATGATTAGATTTTTAGTATAATTAAAATTCTTCTAAAAAGCTAATTTGAGAAGAAAGAGAGAAAGAAATTCTAAAATGTTTAATTAATATAACTGTTATTTAATTAATTAATTATTTTTCACCCTTCACAAAAAACCATAATTCATGAATACAAACAACTTCATAAATTTATATTAATTGTTTTTAGTAACATAAAAAACGCTGTCGATTTTGATAACTTGAATGAAAAATGCGCCCATGGTTCACGGCAGACATCATTGTTTGCGCGTTCCTTGTCTGGGCTCATTGTTATTATACAAGCTTTACGTTCAAACAAAAGGACTTGCGAGGAACAAAGACGTAATTACATAGAGCTGCTGGAAGAAAAATCTTACGATTATTATCTCATTTTCTGCTATTGTTAATGGTGGATTTTCTTTATTATGAAAATATGAAGCGCCTATTTTATTAATTAGAAGGATCCTCGTAGGATACTTGTATTACCATACTTGATGAGTATAGTATTAAGCATATTTGTATTCAATTATTTTCTTGGGTTATTTTTTTTTTATAGATAAATGAGCGAACGAGCAAGCGGTCCCATGTGATGGTAAGTGTTACCGCCGCCCATGGACACTTGCAACAGCATGGGGGGTATGCGGGTACGCCGCCGACCTTGCAAAACAATCTATTAACAACAGTCGATCAACCTTTCCTCATAACCACACAATATCAAACTACATATATTACTTTTGACCTTCTATTGTTGTTTTTTTATTATTGCCCACCGGGGGCGAGTCTTGCTTGATTTTCTTCTTCTTCTTTAGCCTTCTTCGAGCAGTTGTCTGGTTTAGCCCTCTGTCAACTTTCTCTACTAATACCTCTTTTGGACAGTTATACTCCAGTTGCTGTCCGCCATTCTCATAATATCGTCCTTCCACCTCATTTGCGGTCTCTCCATAGGTCATTTCTTGTCCAATAACCTCCAGTGTAGCACTCTTCTGCACCACTACTCAGACTTCCGGGCTAAATGTCCTGCCCATTCCCATTTAAGCTTGAGTCTTACTCAATGCTGGTATTAAATAAAATGCATGCCGTCTTCAAGATTAAATATATGAACTTCAAGATAAAGCCTTCTACGAGTGTAATGAGCCATATACGAAGTGTGTGCGATCCTTTGCCTGAAATCGTAGATTTTAAAATCATAAAAAATATTTTTTTGTTTAGGTTGTTCTTATTGTGGAAGTGTTAAAACTGAACAATAGTCTCCCGTAAAACAGAATATTCCATTTTTATGACAAATATACTGTCTTAAATGCATCTGTTAATAAAAATCCACCATATTATTCGTATTATCGAAGCAGAGTGATCGACCTTTAATTCGCCGCGTGGGTAGTTTTGCACATGGCTACGGGTAAAGCATTTTTTCCAATTACACCCACTGCACTTATGTTTATAACCTATAATCTAAGCAAGGATATTTTTACTTTTACTGGACGCGTGCTATTTCTTTTGAAATTAACTTGTTAGTTGTTTCAAATCACAACACAGTGGTTAAGTTACTGTTTCAGTTCATTACTTTGTAACATACAACCAGTAATGCTTCCATGACTGCCGCACACTTTGTGCAATCAGAAGTCATTTCAAAGATGTTTATATGAATTATTTTCAATAAATGTGTGCGTTAAATTTTTTTTGTTAATAGATAGATACATATTTATTTGTACACCAAAAAGTATAGAAGAGAAACACAAAAAATACAAGTAAGAAGTAGGTACAATCGGCGGCCTTATCATATCTTCTTATCATACACACGATATCTTCTAGGTATTGGTGGTAAGGAGACGAATAGAGGTCGATGATGCAAAAAAGAAATAATATCTCCATATAAAACATAGATATATACTTACATAGTTAATAGTGATTGGCCTAGCGCGAGACGACATTGTTGATAAAAATAGGACAAGATGATACATACACTACGAGGTAACAGATTCGGCATTCAAAAAATTCGATGTCATAGACTTGATGATAAAAGAAGTTCGTCGTTTACGTCTGGTCGTAGTACTCGTAAATATCAACAGCTTTGGTTTTGTTGTCAAAATCAAATTATCTCCATTTTCCGAAGTTTCAACTGATCTGCAACTGTTAATTCGACAAATTATGATGATATTGGACATAGAACTAACATTAAAAGATGTCTAATTTATCAGAACTGTTATCATCCCTTATCAACACTGATTTTGTCCGCGATACCTGGAGTCAAAATTAAAAAGAAAACAAAAGTTCCGACGTTGTAACCGCGTGCTCACCCACTCTCGATCTTCCTGGGGGCCCCCGGAACTGCTGAACAGAGAGGCGTTTAATGGCGCCTTTGCAAGGTCTTCCATATACTACACTATTAAATTCAACAATAATCACGACACACGGGAATTCCAAGGTCTCAAAAAATGTGCAGCCTACTTGCACAACAAACAAATTGCTACTGTACCTCACAAGGATCGATGGCCAACTCGCCGGGCGATCCGCGTCCGCGTAGCCGTGAACTCACCCCTCCTCTCTCATCCCCCGAACAAACTCTGATGCCAAAAATCTAGAATTTTTCAATATAAATGCATCTGGGCCTATATAACTATAAATATAACTCACTTAAACGTATAGATTAAAATGAAAGAAGATCGACGTGGGGTTTTTCAAGAAAGCTGTGAATACGATTCTGCAATATCAGTAGCGCGATCGCATACCCCCTAGTGTTGAAGATGTTCTTGGGCGGCGTTAGCCACTTATCATCACGTGGGCCGCTTGCCCGTCTGTCACCATTAAATCATTTTAAAAAACTAAGATAGAAGAAGAAACTGTTAGATTGAAACGATTTTATGTCTAGCTTTCAATTCGTAGATACTGGTTAATACGTAGTTTTACGTGGCAAACGCACCTATGTTTACCTATAGATTTTATAGGTATAGTTATCTATTTGCACAGAGTCGTGTTCTATTTCTTACAAAAACCAATATCAAATGATTAAACAGGGCCGCGGCCTTCATGTTCAGAAATTACTGCGACCTTGTTGAGCCCTTGCAATAGACGGACGAAAACATCTGACTTTGTATGGTAATGTTTTAATTACTCTCATCCTTATTGTCTTATAAAATAGCACTAGAGAGGCGAATACAGTATTCAGTCGTACTTATGTCTCTAACACATACAAAGGCACTTTTCGCACGGCGGCGCGCGGCTCTGTTAAATGTTATGAAAGATTTCAATTGTACAATCTACTCACCACCGAAACCAAACCTTTTAGCATCCACTGCTGGACATGGACCTTTTTATGGGCATTGCCTTGTTCATGACGGTGTATGGCCTTAAAACGTCATGCTTGCCAAGCCGGCTGGCGAATCCACTTAAAAGAGTACCACCACATCTAAAAGGAGGAAGTGTAGTTCCTCAGTATCTGTATGTTTGTTTGCTTGAGCATCACGTAAAAACCACTGAACGGATTTTGATCGGGTTTAAACTAATGTATGTCTAAATATCCAGAAGGAAATCTGATATATTTTTCATCTTCATAGGATACAACGAAGTTGAGTTACAGAGGAAAATAATAAAAATGACTTCGGATAGAATTACTCGAACACTACTGGACAGATTCTCATCCGTGAAATCCATCATGTCTGTGCTTTTACAGGCGCTAAAAATCTTTACAGTTGCTTAGTCCACGCGAGCGAAGCCGCGGGTAGAAGTTAGTAAATAAATAAAGATCAGAGTATATTCTGTAGTAATGGTCGCCTAGCTACCTACAATTTCGTATATCGTTAGAGAAAATTGTTTGATAAACAAATAATATATTATATTAACAAACGTTTGTACGCATTTGCGGATTGAGGGTAAATATTTTTCACGAGTACCCTAAAACTTCTTACTGTTTGTTTTATCTCGATTGTGTTTTTAACTTCAAGCGCAATGTGCCGCCTTGCGCCTAATTAAGACGGCTTTTAATTAAGCCTTTCATACGTACTACTTGAAAGACTTCACACGCGTGTTTCCTGAATAAACCTACTTATTCGGAAAAGTTAAATGTTTAAGCCGATACCTCATTACATGCCTCTTTACGTAAAGACAGTTTTTCAATTTTATTAGTATGTACGTTACAAAAAAAAATATCATGTATACAGATATATATGCCTTTTATATAAAAGGCATGTATATCTGTATTCCTTTTATATATTTGTATTCCTTTGTATTGTATGCCTTTTATATAAAAGGCATGTATATCTGTATTCATGATAATTTTTTTTTGCAGTTAGATAAACAAATCTCCGTGCTACATAAATTAATTTAAAAATATGAGATACTGAGAATAAGAATGTCGCTAAAATGAATTCACGAAAAAATTAAATGAGTACATTATTTTAAGTTTTTTTCATTTCTAAATTTTATTACATTTCTTACTAAAAATTAAAAAAATGTTCGCCAAGAAATTTTACTTAAGAATTAACCTTTATGTTGTGACTTTTCGATCGAAGGTATAGATACATGCATATATAATATATAATTATAAGTGGTATAGAAATAAATAAGTTTGTCTAACGTCTCTACAACAAATTAAAAAAGGATGGATGTACTATTGGGGAGGAATAGGGATTAGAGAATATAACGGGACGAGCTGTTTTTCTCGTCCATTCGCGCGTCGCATTCTTCCTATGGGCTTCCCCTTTCTAGGATGGTAAATGGAAAATATAATGTGATATTAAAGGTAGAATAAAGTCCGGCATAGATATTTAGATAATAGCTAGGCTATACGATAATGAAGCGGTCAGTATATACCGTACTATCTCGAGAAGTACTGACGCGCTGACATGGGTCAAATGGAATTATATATCATCCAAGTATGCTTCTGTCCAGTTGGAGTGTTTAATATAATATTCATACGTGTAATGTATGGTTTCATAATGTGAAGAGTCAAAGTAGGCCGCATTTACATACATTTTAAGGGCGGGAGACGGACCGTTGACTCGCTTTGTGATGAAAAATATCCGGAGAAAGGCTCGATTTACGTGAAGTTAGGAAGTGTTCAACACAAAAGATTTTATATTTAGCCACATTGGAAGCATTTTCACCTATGACTTAAAAACCACCTTTATCCTAAAACTGTGAATCATTTCAGATTCAGGTTTATAATCTCCTGGATTATAAATAGGTACATTTTACATGTCCTGCTGCGTGCCATCCCCTCAGTATGAATACCGTATAGGTTTAAGATAAGGTTATCATTTGTGTAACTTCCTTTCCTAGTTAAACTATTGCATCACTTTCAATGGATCTTTTCGTATACAATGGATGGATCCAATGGATCCATTTAATATGCCAGTCCAGAAGTTCAATTTGAATTGGTATTGAGACCGGTTTTCCCTCATAAGGTGTCGATTCTCGAGAATCCATCCTTATTCCATCCATCCATCCATCATCCATCCAAATCCATCCTTCCACCCATTCACCCAACCCACCAATAAATCCACCCAACACCCATTAAAAACTACCTACAATATTAATAATTTGTGTGCGTGTGTGTGTGTGCGTGCGCGCGTGTTATCTAGGCTATTAATACGAAAAAATTCAGTCATATCTGCAAATTTGTAATCGTAGCACTTAAAAATGTTGCACGGGAGGTATTTTTTTAATGTTTTTCAACAAAATGCTTATATCACAAAAAAAAAATTACGCCGTTTTTTTTTATTTTTCTCGGGGTAGTCAAAAGGTGGTCCACTCCCTGGTTCCTGCTTGACGTTGAATTTGGGGACATCCTGTATGTGGATTTAGGATATTTAGGAGTTGGATGCAGGCGGGATTTTCGATCTTCAAATAATTAACTTATTTTTAGCTTTTTAGTTACAAAGAATCATATTTTTGCTAATTGGTTTACAACTTCTTCGCAACATCGACGACTTTTTTTTACAAGCATTGGACCATAATGTCGAAACGTAAATACCATGTCATACCATCAGTCTGTTTTTTCTCTGCTGAGGTCTCACGCAATGCTCTCCGCCACACACGATCCTGTACTCTTCTCATCCAGATACCGTAATCGTAACCAGCCCTTTCAGTGTCCACTGCTGGACGTGTATCTTTAATACCTACAATCTGAATCAAATGTTTTTCCAGTGTAAGTCACCAACCTACCGACCCACAACATTTATATCAATGTTTAGCATTTATATTATATAATATTTTTTTTTATTTCACGGCAGAAGCCGGTCTAAATACAAGTATTATGTAAATTTTCGGAACGGCCTTTTAAAGACCTTTAATTTGATACTCCACTCAATGAGTTTCATAAACTTTTAATTGTTTTGAAGCAAACAATATGACATTAAAATACGATTAAAATCCGCCCTTTTGAATTTTTAAGAAATCAGTTACGCCAGTAGCACTCACGACAGCAAGACGAAACTAACGACTTCCCGTTCATTAAAATCGGTCACTCAATTTAAGCTATGCGATGGAATACAGAAACGTACATACGTACATAACGGTGAAAAACATATCCCTCCTAGCGTTTCACAGTCGGGTAAAAGACGGTTTTGATTTTTATTCAAATAATAACTATTTACGGAGTGAAGGTTAAACAGATCTCTGCAATTGCTTCAGGTTCTATTAATTCGTATTGATAGAGACTAAGCATTTTAAGCCCGTACCTAACTTTGTACCTGAATTGAGAAAAAAGTCGTAGAACAAATAGTTTTAATGATAGAATTTATGGTCATTATGGTCGATAGTTTTAGTTACTGATATAAAAGTGTCTGATATAGTTGATTGATCGTTATTTACTATAAAAATTTCGCTACAGATTTAGATTTTTGCACATTATTGGAGCGTAACCTTTCGCGGATATACAACAAAAGAATTTCCCCACTTATAATAACAATATTTTTACATATTTATGTTTTTACAACGTGTATTTTCTACGTAGGTACACAGAGAGACGGTACAGTCAGACACGGCAGCGCTCTCTGTTTGTCCACGTGCGTTCTCCCACGGCGAACGCTGCTGTTCAGCATTATGCTAATTTTGAACACACACGTTGATACTAACTTTTGTGCGTGACGGTACCTACTTCTGACAGCGCAATATACTTTTTAATTTGCTTTAAAAATTTACCGTCGTAAAATGATGTGAGCTTGACGTGCAATTTTTTAATGGGTTTATAGCAGTTTGTAGGCTTTATAACGTTACTGGGTAAATTGATAAAGGTAGCTGGTTTTACTGGAAATCTGCAAGTAAATAGAGATTTAAAAATTCGCTTATGCTCACGTAACTAATACATTTACTAATGATTATGTTTATATGTATATCTGATTAAATACTTCAAGATCAAAATATTTCTTTTAATTTCTGTAAAGAACCGTTCATGTTCGTTATTCTAATTGAAGAACGGGTTTGTTCTACAACTTTATATTTGCGGTTGACGCAACCGAGACGCCTATTGAATAAAGTCCTAATGAGCTGCATTTGTTCGAATGATCGATTGCCCAATACCATACGTTCTGATATGCATCTCGTTGGTAAAGCGCGCGCCACGAGCAGAAGGAATCCTGCTCGTGGCGCGCGCTTTAGGCGCAATGCGATACGACCTTATCTTCTATACATACATAGGTATAATAAAATCGTAATAGAGGTGTGTGTATATTTAATATTTTTTGAAAAAAATCAGTTGTTAAGTTGGAAACTTGGAATTTGGTCTGTCTGAATGCGCATCATGCAAAAACCACTGGACGGATTTTAATGAGACTTGGCTTAGTTATAACTTATGTGCCTAGTTAACATTTAGGGTACTTTTTATCCAGATCAATTATTATAAAGTTCACATGAGAATCAAGCTAACCACACATATTCTCTAACGTCTACGCTTACGAAGTCGCGGGCATTGCTAGTGTAGAAATAAAAATATTTCATTGTTCTTTGTAAATTTCACTGCAATAACACTACAACAGTAGATAGTCCCGCTAAAATAATTTTATTTTTCGGAGCGTCCATTCTAAGTTTGCCAATTTAAAAATCCACGAGCCACCAGAATATACAAACAAAACAATAATACATATATTGTGACTCCCGTGTGGCTCGGACAAGTTGTAAAGATTGAACAAACTTTCACATTAGACGAAGGCAACTGCTGCTTTCAAGTCTTTTATTTCGTGACAAGCGGTCAGGAAAAGTAAGAACAACTAACATTAGCGTTTATCCAGAAACTTAAACGTTTTCGTTTTTACTTATGTTACTATACTTATATGAAAACGACGACCTAGCAAATTTTTATGCAATACAGAATGAAATACTTTACCGACCTTGCTAGGTAGGTACAAATTTTGCACATGCATGCACAGTTGGTATAGAATACAATTTGACAAAACGAAAATATGTTCGGAATGTGCAGGGACCGACGTTACTATTCATTTCATAGTTATCGTATTTAATAAATGAATAGTTTTTTACAATAGTTACGACTCAACAGAATAATAACTATGTATTCACTTTCGAGTGACAACTCACAGACGACAGCTGCGAGTGTACCCGTGAATGAGTTTTACATTGAGTCTCGCTCATTGCTAACCCATCTAGAATTCCATCGCTCACCACTTTTTTTATCTTTCCTACTCCCTATCCTTCCCATTCCTGTTTTCAAATCTGGAATCTTAAATCCCTAAAGGAAGACAATACACCTGTTTACACACCAGCATCCATCGTTTTATTGAAAGTCTTATCTTTCAAACTAATGAAAGTACTAATTTCACTAGTAACATCTCCGTCCAAATATTGGGTAAGTCCATTACAATACAGGAACAGTAAAGTCTTGGTAATATCAAAGCAGGCCTCAGTGAGAACACATAGACATACGGAAACATATAAGACATACTTGTACTCCGCATACTGGCAGCAGCTTCGTATAAAATTCCTTGAACAATATTGCGGCCGCATAATATGTGATACAACATCCTGAAGAGTAAGTAAACCGATATGCTACCTGCTTGACGTTTATGAAGCTTCGCCCCGTATCTTTCATAGAACAAGGAGCTAATGTCAGTGAATTATGAGCTAAGGTTTTCGCGAAGTTGCTCGCGGGAACGTTATTATACGCTCCAGCAGCCACTGAAAGTTAGTTTAAGGTATATTAATACAGGTATAATTTGATGATCTATTTGAAGTATAAAGCTAAAAGGAACAGAAGTTACCTTTTATCTAGAGGTAACAAAGTAGTCGTCTATACAAATATACCCATGAAAATATGTATATGAAACTATTTTCACGTGATTTTAGTAGAATAAATGTAATAATAAAACGATGTACAAAAATTTTCACATAAAAATATTTATAAGTTACTCCTCTGACTTAGATTTTATACGGCCCTATATTTTACTCTAAGCTAGATTTTCGGCCTACAATTTGAATACAAATCTGAAGCACATTTATCCACCAAACCGCACTGTACCCGCGTGGTGGATCGATAATGGTCCGAAACATCGTAGTGCTTCACTAGGAGAGGCCTGTGCCCACTAAGAAAACAATAGATTTTACTTAAATTCTATATTTTTGTTAGATACATACAATATTTTGAGGCTATTAAAAATAAATAAAATAAGCAATCGTCTATGAGTAACAGTACTAGTTTTATGAGTACAACTTCGGACTAAATTTATGTCAAGTAACTAAGTGTGTATATGTAACTATGATTGCTACCTAATTAAATGCAGCATCAATATACTCGTAAGGATACAGAGTCCCACTGCAGGTTATAGGATGTACCCTTATAGTCACAAGGAGATTTATAGGCCTCAAAATATATAGCTGGCCATTGCCAAAAGTTAATTCTTTTCGAGGTGACTTAGGCCCAGTGGCATGTAGCAGCCACCTTGGCAAGCCAAGGGGATCGGGTTATCGTTACCGGATATTTGGCTTTGTGTTGTTACTTGTTATAGTTCTTTCGTCTCACGAAGGGCGGTTACGCTTAGTAGTGGTTGTGCTCGTACATTTATATTGTTTTAGTGTGCGTAAACTTGAGAACGCTTAGTTTGGTTCCTCACAGTGGCGCAGTATTAGATTTTGTATTTACTACAACAGATTTACTACGATTTCTTTATAATATAAATATATTCCGTGGTCACAACAGCTATAGATAAAACTATAAATCTAGTTATATAAGTCTATATATATTATTATTAAATCCAGCAAATAAAAACTTGATTGAGTGAACGGTGACGTCACATTAAACAGTAGTAAAAGGTAAATTCAAATGACTTCTTCAAGTTAAATGCATAATCGTACTTTCCGATACCGGTGAAAGATTATTTGAACAGGTGAAAATCCCTGTCATTGCTGGTCTCCCCATTTGTAAGTCGGTGGCGCAAATTTCAGGCTATAAGCGGATTGGGCTGGTACGATTACAAGTTGGTAATAACTACAAGACCCATTTGAATGTGCATACAAAACATGTTGGATGATTTCGGCCAGTTTCAACAACGACGTTCGTCGCAAATCGTTTGGCGTTGTTAGTTTAACGATCTATTCGACAATTACAGTGATTTATTTTAGCGGTCGATTTTATATATCCAACTTTTCCCTATGATGGATTATGCCACTACCTGTACCTACATTCTTGTATTGAAAGTATCCATAGACGACGACATGGATACTTTCAATATATAATATAAAAAAAAATCAAGCGTCTGCTTTACCGAGTATCAAACCGCCGTTTAGAATATTCGTATTTGAAGAGTCCAGGGCATGAACGATCAAAGTCACCCAAAAACAGGTTTTGAACTAACACCGCCATCTAGTTCGTTAGACATGCAGCTTGCATCACCAGAATAGAAAATAGTCCAAAGTCCCGGAAAGTGATCATTTATTTGTGACATAAAATGTATTACCGATCAAAGTCCACACCAAAAAAATTAAACCAAAAACCTCCAGTCATGAAACTTTGATCGTTGTTACAAGTTTTTGAACGAATATCTAATCCAGATTGCGACAAAGATTTTGGTCTTATCAACCAAATATCACATTCAGAACTTCCAGAATACTAAGCTAGGATCTTTAGAGAGTCACTTGTGAAACCAAATCCATTCCATGTCATCGAGATAATGCAAGAAATATTCCACCAGCGGAATTCTTTTCTGGGAAATATTTATAGAAAACAATGTCCATTTGCCACCAGGCCTTTATCTGGCTTATGCATCAAAAATGAAAACTGTCGTACCATCAATTTACGATAGTCATTTAATGGGCCATGTGAAAGTTATATGATTAATGATCAACGTGGAAAAGAAGAATTCAAAAAACTGGCCAACCTGAAAGTCTTACAATGAGCTTGTTCCAGTAAAGAAGGCTATGTACAATGATTTACAACATCTGAATCAATTTTGTTTAATAGCTGCTCAGATTTATTATGATAATGTGACAAAATTATGTGAAAATAAATAAGTTGTTGGACTTTGATCATTTTAAGAGTTTTTCTGTAAGACTTTGATCATTAATTTATGTTTGAGACTGATTAGAAGAAAAGGTCTATTGGGTATTTTAGCAATCTCGAGCCACAATTCAGCTCTGATGTGTGTTTTTTTAGTCATTGTGATTATCCTCGCGTTATTATTTCACCGTGATTATTTAAAAAGTAACATTTTGAAAATTCATGTTTAAGTAGAAACTCAATAATACTTGACACAGTTTGAATTAAGGCTATCAAGGCTTTGCTAGGCTGGTCTATTATACTATTAGAAGTTCAAACAACAAATTTAGTTCAAAGGAGTTTTCAAAATTAACGTATTAACATGAACTTGAAGCATATTTGTTTGCCGCAAAAATAACGCTGTACACGCAATCGAAACTCTCTATGTGCATGTTTCCTATAACTTGCATCAAACCCTAAGTAACTGGCAGACGTGAGGGGCGCATCAGGCCCCGTCTCATTCGCCGCAGACACGGAATAGGCGGGCTGCGCCTGTCGCATCGACTAGCAATAGTCATTCACTTATTTACGATAATTGACGATCGATCGTTTATTTTTCAGGTCATCAAATGCTTCCCGATATTAAACAACGTATCCAATACCTCTAATAAAAATTACCAACAGGGAAATCAACGAGACATGAGGTGTGTGAGTGCACACCAATAGTGTACAGTGCGAAACATTTTGGCAATCGGATTGAACATTTCGGCACCAACACACACATATGCAAAGTCCATATCTCATTTCACTGTACCTGTGTTTATATATTTACATATTGCATTTGTAAACTATCTGTCATAAAAAAGGTTTATATTCCTGCAATTTATTATGAATCAATGTCAAAGCTTGCTTGGTTTAATTCATTTTTATTGCATCGTTTTTATTTAAATAATGGATAATAAAGGAGTATTATGAACACAGAAAAAGGTGAACACAAACCATACAAGCAAATGAGTGAAAACCTATGTACACCAGACGGGCACTACCATCTGGGCTAATTGGTTGTCATTCACGACGTAATATATACATTGCCGGTTACTTTACAAGGATAAAGAACTAAATTTTCAATCGATATGCATGCTCCGTCTGTACAGAGTATCCATGTTGCGCACTTCAAACATAGGCTGAGTACGTCACAGTCACAGATTGCGTCTATTATTTATGGCAAGCGCACGACCCTAGCAATTTCGATACGGAACTTTCCCTTCCTTCCTTTTATTCCAATTTCGCAATGTTAGAAAAAAATATGAGGATATTATTGGAAGAGTCAAGTTATGAGGATACGCCGAGCGGTCAAGCGGAAGGGGTGACTTCATTTCGAAGTTTTGCGTTCAATGGTATTTGGTTGTGGAATGGCCAATGCGCTTAACTTCTGTGATTTGAATAATCATACTGACTGTTTACCATACGGGCAATAGTAACAATATTAATGTTCGATGGCGTCTAGATTTATTGATATGAATGTATAACCAGGTATAAAAAAATAGGATTGGAGACGAGTAGAGAGATAACCAGGTTTTAAGCTCATAGACATGTCAACATTAGTCAAAAATGACGAACATTGCCTTGCCACGAATGTTCCACCTAGCGTTAAAAGTGCGAGGTATTTAAAAGTTATCATCCTAATTAGATAAATTAGATGTCCCATGTTGCTTAGCGTCTACTTGCTTTGTTTCCTTTAGCTTCATACTTTAGAAGCAAAACAAAAATCAGTTTCTCCATTATTATAACGATATTCGTTAGCAAAGTAAAAATAATATAACACCGTAATCGAAAATACAAGCGCTGTAAAACATTAATAAAACTGTAACAAAAGAGATTGTTTATAATAACATATTGGAATACCGTTGAAATAAACAACAGCGGACACGAGACACGCAAAAATTAAATTCCGCGAGGTTCTTTCCTTCGCATTCCGGAAACGTTCTCGTTTTTTGCATAACTAAAATAAATTTCAATATTAAAATACCTCTTTGTTTTACGGGAGAGACAAAAGAAGCTAAAATTAAATAATGCAGATTTGACGTTTTCAACTGATATAACGTTGAATAATAGGTAATTGAAATACTCTTGAAATTAAGTCTAAGAAAAACGATGTGATTACACTCAGTTTATATAATATTATATACAAGTACGTAACAATAATAACCAATCCAGTAATCAATGTTATTCCTTTTAATTAGTCTTAATGCGAATGTGCAGTGCCAGTACAAACCTCCTAGGATTAAGGGCACAAAGTGCATAAAATATCATGTTTTGTTTCTCGGGTATATAAATAAATTTAAAAAAAAATGTTTAATTATCAACGATGTTAAATCGTGGCCGACGTTTGCTAACAGGCATACCATCGCATATGTCACTCATATAGGTTGCAAATATATTTGGATGGTATGTATGACTTTTAGTATGTTCAAACCACCTATTTTCTTAACTAATTAATTAATAATATCAGAATGTACCGCTATTTCTTTGTGAATAGTTAGTATCCAAAAATACCATTAATGATCGTCATCTAGTAGTACTTTTGAATATAGAAACACAGGAATCGGTATAATGACGTCACTTCAAGGTCTAATAGAGTCTGACTTGCAGCCGACTGGTCATACTGTGTGCTGTAGTCAGTCGGCTACGAGTAATGCATAGAGTAATGCGGGCTTGTATCAACTTGCATAGAGTCTTGTATCCATTGAATTAGCTTGTGATTACTGTCGGTATGATCCGTGTCGAAATGACCAGTAGCGAAGTCGATAAATAAAAGTCATTAATAACAATTATTATCGCAAAGTGTTTAAATAGATTAAATATTTAAAAACTTTTAAATAGGTTTCAAATAATTTATCGCATCATGAACTATATTTAAAAAGCTGACGGCAGTTGCCAGTAGGTAAATTTCGCTATTTTCCGTACGTTTTCATCAAAAAATATTGAGAGAAATTGAGACAAATTTGTAGCTTCATGAACCCTATGCAACAACATAGTATGGTAGGTGGCGATTTTTTTCTTTTTTAAACATTTGCACGTAATTGCAAAGCCACTGTTCTGGTTTTAGCTGGTAACTCTCAGTCGATATGTAGCGAAATCTTCTTATATTTAAAAATCATGATATTTGCATTAGGGAGATCTCCCCTAAAACGTTTAATTCCGTCTCATTACAACATAGTCAGTCTCAGATTTAACCCAAACGTTGAATGCATTTGACCCATTTATAAACGGAGCCGAGATAAAATTTTGCATATTCCGCGTTCCGACGTACCATTACATATTTATGACTTTGTTTCAAAGCGATCGCGGAAAGAAAGTTAAACATTAATGAACGCTTAAATATTCCGTATATGTAAATAAAGAAATGAATTTTAACATCATAATGGTCGGACCTTAGGATGGAAGCATGTAAATCGAGTTAGTGGTAGGTTGGAATGGACATGAAGTTTGCTCGTGAAATAAGTTGATACGCTTGTAAAATACGAGTGCGTAGTCACAGTACTGAATCGCTTTTCAGTTTTTCAGAGCAAATTTATCGCGCTATATTTTCTCATTGACAATTTTATTTCATAATTATATTATGCCTAAGGGAGTCTTTTATCTCTCATCGTTGATTAAAAAAACCTTGAGTCTTTTTTTTTTAATTCTCGTTGATAAAATGCCTACTTTGTCTACTCACATAGAGCTGAAATATTAATCAGGTAAGGAATATTAAGAGGTGAAATATTAATAAGTATATAATAGGAGAGTATCGTTATCTTGAGAGACGAAATGATGAAAATATGACTTTGTAGAAAACACAATAATGACTATTAATTGAAATGTTTCATCACCATTCATCCAAAAATGTGCTAAAACGGAATTTTATGTTCAGTATATTCTACTTACTTTTACAATTTAATCTACTCAAATTCAAAATAAATCCCAAATACGATGTTACAGTTAATAAAATACAGTTCTAAAACGGAAACTATGCCTCAAGATAAACCAAAAAAACGAGTATTTAGTTTCACACCATTTAAGCTGATTAGTTATGATTCATTGAGTGATTAACTGACCATTGCATTGGGGATGGCCACAAACCGGAAATACATACACCGGAAGTGGTCAGCCATAACTCAGAGAGAGAGAACATCCGGCGCCGGGCTGATAGCAGTCCTATTCGACTTTCAGAGTGGAACTCCTTGTAATATGTAGGTAGTGATAGTACTGAAATGATGAAATGTTTTTTCTGTATAAAGTACCTACTATTGTAAAATTTGTTTGTTTCAAGCTATATAAAACTTGAATTATCCAGGGTTCGTTGTGATAATTATTGGTCATAAAAAGTTTTGGATGATTATTACCATGTTAACAATGAAAAAATCGTTTATATTTTGTACATTACATTAGCTATTTACGTTACATTACTAGCTGCTAATGAAAATCTAAATTCAAAGGTCATCATTACATTTGGCATCATTTTTTTTTGGATGCGGCCAGCAATGATATTTCTACGATCGAATAACTTATGTGAAACCTATTCAATGGTATACAAATGTTTATTTTTATTTTAGGTAATATAAGGGTGACGTCCATTTCCTTAGGCATACGTATATGACTTCGTTGCTTAGGTAACACAAGAGTTATATCGAAACTCTAAAACTCTTTTTCGATTACTCTTTGATTCATTCTGCTGTCTATTGTTCGAACCGTAATGTCGACGTGCTTATTACACATTAAGGTTTTGTTATGCCAGTAGAGCGGCGCGGCGCGGCGCGGCGCGTCGCGATAAAGCTGTCCTTGTCCTACGCGTGGGAGTCGTGGACGCGATCACCCACCTCATCGTGAATAGATATTATTTAAAATTTTAATACGGCGGAACATAAATTTTGTTAGTTTAGGATGAAAATATTAATTTAAAATACTTATATTTAAAAGGACAAAAACTTAAACGGAATAAAACAAATATTATTTATTTGTAAAGCCATCTGTATGGGGAGAGATCCATCATTTATATAATAATAATTTTAAATTTATATATTATAATAATAATTTTAAATTTATATATTATAATAATAATTTTAAAGTGTGTAAAGTGTACACAACTTTAATGTGCTTGATATTCCTTAATTACCATTTATTATAAATTAAGAACTTAGAATTAGAATTAAGAACAGAAAAAAAAATGAACAACCAGATACGGACATCCCCATCATCCATCGATTCTTTCTCGTTAGTAATATTTATATATTTTATAATAACATTATATAGAGCAAGCGTATTATATTCTATTACAGTTTTCTAAAGGTATAATACAAATGATGGTGTGTATTGAGTGAGGGGAATGGGTATATCAAGCGTTGTAGAAGGAAAGCGTTTCTAGGACATATTTTGTTGAAAATAGAAGCCGCTTTTATAAGATAACAGAATTACCTACATAATGTACTATTAGAGCCCACGAGATTGCCAGAAGGGCACTTCAAACAATATTAACGCTGGCTAATCTAATTTCGAAAAAAAGGAAAAAAAAATTATAAACAAAACAGCTCATTCCTCCCACGTTTTATGGCAAAATCACCCTTCAAATTGTTTTATTGAGAGCAGTTTCTTAAATAATTACCTACGTGCAGACTTGACCCCCTATTCAAAAGAGAGAAAGAACAACTCCGTTCGTGCGTAACAGCTTGCTGTAACAGTTATTTATGGATGGTCTCCGAGATTTCGGCAGTTAAAAAAAGTTTTTCCATTACAAAACTCGAGGAGCGGTACAAGAGGTAGCAAAACATGAATAATAATTAACGAGTTACACAATCTCGTTTTGCGCTTTAATGAGAAATTACCGCGTTTACTGTTGAAAATTGCGAAAAGACTGTTTGTCAGTAGGTACGTGTTTAAAGTGAAAATGAGCGTTCATAAATTTTATAACACATTATTTTCCTATAAAGGCAAGAACAAGATTTTTGTGGTTTTGTTAAGTATTCTGCATGCAACAATTCAGCGTTTTCATGTTCATCTCCATTGTTTTAATCTTAAAATAAAACTTTTCTATTTATGACATGTTTGTTTGTTTGTTTCGTTAGTTAGTGTTCTATAATTAGTCTACGTGAATTTTCTAATTCTAAAATATTAGCACTAATATTAAGTTATTTTTCATTTAATATTTTTCCTATTCATTCCTGAACTGTTACTAATCCTATTAAATTAAGGAACCGCAAATATCATAGCAAATATCATAGACATGGTTTTTGTCATCTTGCAATACTGACTTGCTTGTTTTTCACATACCTACTTATCAATTGTTTTTTTTTCTTCATTGCACATAAAACGTCACAAGTGCTGACCACACATTACATTACCGTTCAATTTCTATAATTATCAACTAACCTCGATATTAAGACGAAAATCGAGTACATGAGTTACAACATTTGTATGTGCAAGTATATTTACAATAGTAGTATGTAAAGTACAAGGGTACCTACCTGTTTCACTATACGTAAGGATATAAAAAAAATCTTGTAATCTGTAGATACCGAACCATAACGAGTTCCTCATCCCACAAATCACCGACAGGATTAAAGATGTGTGATGGATATATTCCATTTCGGTTCTTCATCTTACAGTTAGCTACTTGCTTGGATAAATCCGAGAACAGGTGGTCAAAAGTTTTATTATAAAATTGTAGAATTGAAAATTAGTATTAAAAATAAAGAGTCAACTGAAAAATTACTTCATAATAAATCAAAAAATGTGTGAAGAATTAGATTATTAGACGGACGTCTTGTGAGGGGGAGAGTGCACGCTGCAATCCAACAGCCGCTGGGCGCGCTCGACGGGCCACGTTACCCCTCTCTCACAGAAGACTACCTTGAAATGTACTGCATTTCCCACTTTATCGTATTTCCCCAATGTACGTACGTGTTTCGGTAGTGAGTGAGATGTGCCAGAGCCCATTCCCATCCCATCCTATCCCTCCCCATTTTCCTAACCCTTTCTCCAAATCCATTCCTATATCTCCAAAGGTAGGCAGCGCATCCGGGGGCGTGCCAACATTTGTCATTTTGGACTAATGTTGGCATGTATCGCGGATGTCTATGGGCGACTGTATCCACTTACCATCAGGTGGACTGTATGCTCGTCTGCCGCCTTCGTACATTAAAAAAAAAAACTTATTTTCTAAGCGCCTGATCAAATACATCGAACGAGAGCGCCGGATATAGGGCAATGTTGCTATAAACTTTTGAGCAGGAGTACTTGATCTCGCTCTTACCTGATCGTGAGTGCAGAAGTGGCCTATTCAGTGCATATTGTAGAAAGTTTTGGCGAAGTAGACCAGATGTGCTCGTGGTAAAGGCCTCGCCACCCTGCCACATAAATTATGGCATGTCTAGCCCTTGTTACATTAAAATAGCTCTGAAACATTATTCTGTTATGGGAACCTCTTAACACAAGTCACTTGATTGGATTAGGGTACAGTTCCCAGACGGGTTCAGTCGTTATTAATTAGGATAAGTGATTTTATAGTCAATGAAATGTATAGATATCCGTTTATTTTTTCGTTTATAAAATAATATAACAATTAAGTACCTACTAAGTTAAATAAAGCTTTAAAGAGACTGATTAAAAGTTGTTAAAATTAAAAATAAGCAATTTACTTCATTCGTAATAACATTTTCCTTCAATTTAGCACACAATTCATTTCATTCATATTCTTTTAAAAGAAATATATACAAATACAAATATGATAATGTGTTTGTGTTTCAGTATATAAATTGTTCTCTTTTGTTCGTTATCTATGTGTTGTTCTGTTCTGTATTCGTTGTTATACATGTTTACTAAGTACCTAAGAAAACGAATACTACTTAAAGCATTTCCAAGAAAACTAGGTTTGCTCTCTTAATTAGTAGAAACAAAAGCAAAAGACAAAAGCATAGTATAATTATATAGAACTAGCTGTGCCCGGCCACGCGTTGCTGTGGCTGCCCAACAGATGGCGCTAAGGGTGGACAACCCTTATCACTAAGGGGTATGAAAAATAGATGTTGGCCGATTCTCAGACCTACTCAATATGCTCACAAAATTTCATGAGAATCGGTCAAGCCGTTTCGGAGGAGTACGGGAACGAACATTGTGACACGAGAATTTTATATATATAGAGATAACAATGTAGATTGGGTGGGCTCATAGCCGGAGTTTGGAGCAACATGAGTCAACCCGAGTTGGAAGTTTCTTAGAACTTCTTCACTTCACTACAATAACTGACACAGATATAAAAAAAAATGGAGGAGATGTTTCTACACGTGTAGAATTTTTATATTTATTATTTTATTTATTTAAACTTCATTGCACAGTGATGTGTACAAAATGCGGACTTAATGCCATAATGCATTTACTACCAATCAACCATCAAATTATACAGAAAAACGATCGCAGGCGCAGTTTTAAATTAATATTTGTAATTAATTCTTTCTATTTAGAAAAAAAACAAAAAATGTAATATACCTTTATTTTTTTGTTTCACCCATAACTTCTATGTTTTCACCATGATTTGAAATTGATGAATGTTTTGCTGAAATCTTTTGCATTTTTCTCGAATGGCATAAAAATGTACGTGCCTCTTTGTTCTAAGGTCACATCTATTAAAACATTATCTCTCTAACATGAATAACATCGTCCTGAAATTGTTGCTTGCAGTTTGCGGCTCAATTTGGTACTTAATTTGATAGTTTATCTTCAATTGCGAGCTTTATGGGCTCGAGGTTGTACAAACGACTTTGTATTACCAATGTGTAATGGTTCTAACTTCGTTAATAGTCGGTAGTCCATCTATTAACGTTCTGGGAAAGTTAGACGGTTTTCCGCATGGACAATGAGAGGTGAAGTAAAGTTTTAGAATCGATCTCAGCCAGTAAACTTTAGGGCAGAGGCACTACCCTTGCTATCATAAGAGGGTTTTGGGTCATAATCGCCCACGCCGCCGCTTAAGTGAAATACTTTATTTTGTTCTTTTTAAAGGTTAAAAATTTAATACGATCTCGACAATAATACACAACAGCTTAGTTTCAACCTTATAGAAGGGAATACTGAACACGAAGGCTGTACTATATCTCCAGGGAGTCGTAGCCAGGCAGCTACGGCCCGTAGCACAGACGTGGCGTAGCGACTACGGTAACGAAGGTAGAGCTACGATTTTATAGAAACGGCTGAATATTGAATGATAGTTACTAACAATAAATATTGAATGAAATGAAAATAAGAACATAATAAATGACAGATTCATTTCAATACATAAACATTAAACACAGGTATATGAAAACTAAATACATAGTAATTTACCTTGAAGTTTAGCCATATCTCGGCAGCAAACAAATGTAGCATACATATGACACAGGGGCCTGAATGGGGTAATCACACAGATCTGTGGGTAGTTCACTGTAATTGTAATATTTTCATTACTAATTCGACAATCAGAAAATAAAAAAAATAATACTAAAAATGTTTTTGAAGTTCATTAGAACATTGGATAGATGTGGGCTTGAGAATATAGAGGTGGAAAGCTGTTGCTATCGCTACTACTCTTGCGTAGTTATAATAACGTTACTGTGTTAGTGACGTCATCGACACTGTAGTACGGTTATTTACTAACTTACAATTGCAATTACAATACTTACAACTCAGTAGTTTTTAAGACTATTTGATTATATTTTCATATATCAATTTCTAGTGCCTAAAGTTATTTATTTATATAATTATCTAAGAAAAGGTCAAATTCCCTATTGTATAGTTGGAAAAATCCTACAAAAATGTATGTAATGAAAGTTACCCCTTGACCCATTCATCAGATATTTTATTTTCAGGAAACATATATATATTAGCAAAAATACATACATACATACATATGCGTGCTGCAGTACTAAAAAGTTATAATTAGTTTATTTATAATAAAATATCAGCATAATAAAACGATCTTCAATTCTTAATGCTCTATTTTTAATGTATGAAAGAAAAAATACACTAGCAACTTACACTTTAATAATAATTATAATATAAGGTCTCTTTAGATCAATATCCTATTAAGAATTTACTTTTTTCCTGTCTAAATGTTCCAAAGACATCGTTGAGACGAATGTAATCAGTATCGTTCATCGCCCCACGCAACCGGTAGTTGGATTTCTTGAACCGTGAAATTTTATCAAGAGAATTAATCTCATGAAACTTTCCCCTTGGACACAGTACGCTTTTATTTTTTAATCTAAATGAAATTGATTTCAATTTTTTTCGGCCCTGACCTGTAGGCATTTAGACGAAGGTCAGCTTTGAAGTTCGAGATAAAAGTATTAGCTAATCGGTGGTCAACAGAAATGTTCAAAAATATTTTTGGACAATTTTAATTCATAATAATAAAAAAGCTTAAAGCTTTATTGCATAAACTAGCAGTGTCCGTGACTTTGTGCGCGTAGACGTTAAAGAATTTAACGTCTAGGGTTAGCTTGATTCCCATGGGAATTTTATAATTGGTCTAGGTAAGGTACCCTAAATATTAAACCAGCACATAAGTTATAACTATGGCAATTTTCGTAAAAATCTGTCCCGCGATTTTTGCGTGATGCGCGTTTAAACAGACAGACAGAAAAAAAATCCAAAAATGGTCGATTTTGGGCACTGTATCGCTCGTGGTTTACACTGTAGGTTAGGATTTTATCGATACTAATATAATAAAGAGGTAAAATTGTGTGTTTGTTGGGGGTAATCTCTGGAACTACTGAACCGATTTCAATTTTTTTTTCACAAATAGGAAGCTACATTATTTACCGTCTTACTTTATTTTGAAATTTTGGAAAAAAACAATTGAAACTTATAAACCGAAGCGAAGCGAGGGTGGGTCGCTAGTGATATATATATAGGGGTAATTTTATAGTTTCTACCCGATTGTAGTGAAGCCAAAAGGAGAAGAGTATTAAAAGTCTGTGGCAAGTACCTGACGATATATATGGCATAAAAAGATGATCGGTCATGTTAGGCTGTTTTCCATTCTGTATATTATGTAATTCCTATTATATAATTGAAGAGATTTCACTTGTTGGTGTCTGCAATAAATAACGAAGAAGGCCGACAAAAACGACAATAGAGAACTGATCCCTTTTTTTTTTTACTTCGGATCTGCCAAACATGTCGTAAGATACTTACTGCATGTCATTTACCATTTTAGTGAATTCATTAGGTGTAAATTTTAAAACGTATTATTTTGAAAGTTATGGTCAATAACTCTAAGGACATGATTTGCAAGATTAACGGATTTGCTACGCGCGACGCCCGCGTATTCTTGCAAGTCCTAACCTAAACGCATCTGAGATTTTTAAGAGATTTTTGTAATGTATTGGTAGAGTGATGGCTGCTGATAGCCTAGGGATATCTATTCTCGAATTCATTCACGAAGTCGTGTTTTCAAATCCTCGTCCCGTATCAATGAGTTTTTACCTAATCCGTTCTTAAAATTATCGCTAGCCAGGAAAACATCATGAGCAAACTTATGATGAGCATGATCGATGAAAAAATCTGCAGCATGTGTATTCACTAATCCGCAATCTGCCGGCATGGTGGATTTCGGCCCAAAACCCCTTAGTGACTTACTAGACGAGGCCGACGATGCCCTGAGACGGCTGATATTGATGACATTGACGGAAATAGTTCTATCATAAAACAGCGTGTTAATTCCATATAAATATCACGTAAATCAACAATGTTCTCACTAGACTGTCATTAACTTAAGGTGTGAATGATAGAGTTCATGTATAATTTCCGGGCTTTGCGGAAATACGTCAATTGTCAGGAACAAAACGTCCTTCGCCACTATAAGGAAACCAGTAATTAGTGTAACATACAAAAGGCTTTTATTCCCCTCAACTGTGTTTATTATAAGGCTCTTATAGATTGATATGATTGTCTTATCATTTTTACTATATGTGATGTTATTTGAAAATTGTACATTTTGCGATTTGCACATTATGCGCATAAATGAAACGAGTGATGAGCTTTTCTATTATCAATTGCTATCAATTTAATTATAATTGCTGATCTTAAGAGCATTAGTAATGTAATATTTGAAACATACATATATATAATACATTTTTTTCAATAATAATACATACGATTTTATCTGAAAATATTTTTGCAATATTATATCAACTTATAACGTCCCAATTCAGAGCACAGGCCTCCCCTAGTAAATTATTGGGGGGTTTCGGGACACAATCCAGCACGCGGGCGTGGTTACGGGCATGCGGGTTTCCTCAGGATATTTTCTATCTCCCCCGAACTGGTGACAATTTTTTTTTTTAATCCGTATTACTTAAGTATAAATTCTGTGGTACAGGCCGAGGATTTGAACTTACGATCACACGAATGTGATTCGAGTATAGATGCACCTAGACTATCGCAGCTCTGAGCCTATTACCGCTTTGCAATGTTATGATCTATAAAATATGCAATATTATGATGTATAGAACTTGAAGATTCACTGAAATGTAAAAAAAAAAAATCAACGCTCCCAGTGTGAAACAAGTTGTAACTAAGGTAGGGGAAATGTTAGAAATAAAGTGATATCTGCCTCCACGACTTTACCACAATACGGTTAAACAACAGTAATGAATCTTCATACCCGAAATGCACCGATGAACGAATGCACACACAAACGTAATACGGACTCTGACTCGAATCAATCCGATCTTGACGCTGATCAAATTTTGGTTTGATGTCTGTTCAAATTAAAAATATATGTATCTAAAAATATGTAATTGTAATGTAATTGCATCCAATGTAATTGATGTATCATATATCGTGCGACTGCTTGTTGTAAAATTAGGGTACCCGGTGAGGTTAACTAAGGTAATTTTACATAGTAGGTATGCTTTAAAAATTTGTGTACTTTGCAGTAATTGTATGTATATTTACAATTACCGCTTCTGATTAAGTTTATACTTATTCTTTTTGATTTAATATCATAATAATTATTTCTGACTAGTCTGACCAGATCTGCAACACTGTCAACTCCCAATACTCACGATACCACGAATACCGCCAAGACTAGAAACAGATGGCGCAATATCGTTCGAGAAAATCTTTGGATGTTGTTACGATCCTCAGCAGTTAGAAGAACGACGCAAGGATGAGACAGAATAATGGTTGCGCAGTATAGACAGGAGTCAGACTTATACCACTTCAATGCCGGTGTATAATGCTCAAAGAGGTATGTCTCTTCTGCGTGAGTAGCGTTATGGGCGTTTTCACGAAGTATCGCTACCGTATGTAGTATACTTGTGCCATGACGTTATCTCCCAAGCGTATGTGAATCTTTTATTATTTACGATGCATTTCCTACGCTCTGTTTCCCTTCTGATTTACCTGCATATGAATTCACCTCCATATATGAGAGTAAGATATTCACATTAAAGTGTCTAAATAACGCAACAGAACGTGTCCGATGTTGAAATGAAAATATGCAAAAAAAACATACCTAAAGGCTGTTATTGTAACATTCGTACTTAATGAAAATTGATTAAAAAAATATATATATGTAACAGATACTTTATGGAATGTTTCATAGAGATTAATGATTTAATTAAGAGTAAAGAAAATTAATAAAGTCGAGAAATTTTGGCGTATTTTTAATTAGAAAATAATTAAACTCAAGTCTATAGAAAAAATAATTAAATTAAAGTTTCATTCAGGCGTTAGTAGAAGGATTAATAGTTTTAAAGAAATGTTTTTTGTTGTGATAATACATCAATATAATTGATATTTTGGATCAATATATATATATATATATATATATATATATACTAATATCACCATAATTGACTTCGGTAATAACAATAATACAACCAGAAATATGAGATGCTACTGTTAATCATCCCAGGGAAAATACAGGAAAAGAGAAAACCGGATGAAGAACATCTTAGCTCAAAAGCCTTCCCCAATGGTTTAAAAAGTATTCATTCATTTTCAGTTGCTGTGTCTATGGTTCAAATTGACAGAATATCAAATTTTTGATGAAGATGGCACCTCAAGAAGAATATGCATAAAAATAATATGTATCTATCTATACACATAATAAAATCGTAACAGAGTCGAGTCTGTGAAATATTTTTTGAAAAAGTAGTGATGAATATATAAAGTAATAATTAATATTGTAAATTAATAATTAAAAGTAAAATAAACTTAGTATAATTAATATTGGAGTTTATTTTATTCTGACCCGTTGTAGAATTCCCTCGGGAATCATTCTAAAGTTCACGCGAACGAAGTTGCTGAAACCGTCAGTTTAAAAAAAAAAAGCTATACGCTATCGCTGACGTAATATTAATAAAACCTTTTAAAATAGCCTATCTTTATCCATAGTTCGTCTATTCATGAGATGATGTGCGTACATCGATACCTGCGAGCGGCCGACCGGCGGATCATCGATCTCTCCGCGTTTCATGGCAGCGACTTATTAAACATTCATGATCTTTTATCGTTACTCATTCACGACGTCTCCTGGAAAATCCCGATCATAAAATATCCCGCGATTAGCTTATGGAAGGTTCTTGGCAGCTCTGTAGCTTAACACGAAAGGCGATGTAATTGGGCTAGTATGATATATATTTATATTATACGACTACGTGCAGACAAATTTTCTTTCTAGAATGTTTTAGTGACGTAAGAATGATTCGTATGATGTAAAGTGATTTTAATTGTTTGAAGACGATGTTTGTTCGGGGCCTGAATATTTTGTGTTTGATTTTGTATAAGTACATTTTCAATAACTTTGTTTACCGTCTAGCAGATGTAAACCTACTACGATATATATTTAATCGACCCCACATTTAATCGAATTACCCCCATTATTAGAATTATTTTGTTACTTCTTGTAGTGAAATTATAGAAACAATTTGGCTTCAGGAAACGTAATAATCTTCTCACAGTTGACGTAACACAAACGTTGAGTTTATTTTGGTTTTATTCAATATTTTTGCCAAGTGATTTATTATTATGAGTCTGTAGTGTCACAGTGCTGAGCAAAGGTCTCTTTTTCTCCGCTCCTCGCAGTTTTGTGTTTTCGACGGCTATAGAATATTCTCCACCTTTCTTCTAAATTTATTCTATAAAGTTTAAATAATTACTTATTTTGTAATGAAGTCATTCAGATTAAATTTATAAAAGGAGCAACATAAAATGATTAAATATGGGTGCTCTTATTAAACGGCAAACATTAAATTGCGCCGCCAGTTGTTATCTCGCAGCCGAGAGTTATTATTGCAATGAGAAGAAAATCCTTTCCTATTTATAGATAAATCCGATGCCCTGCGCTGAAAATCCGCGACGAGACGTCTCGAATTTTCATTACAAATAAAACCGGATGAAACGAGGCTACGCTAAATGCCAAAGCAGTATCATCAAATTGCGCCTCTCGCATACATACCCACCGCTTTCACGGCGAATATACCCACCATTGCATGGCAAGAATAAGTTGATAACCTAATTCGGATGTTTTCTCGTGGTCCTACTAAGTTTTCTTACTAGTAGGACACTTATTTCTCGTGGTCCTATTCGTATTTTCCTACCTCCTGTATGGAAGTTTATAAGGTAAATAAAGCGACGTTTTATTAAACTTAATTAAACTAGTGACTATACCCATGGTTTGCCTATGCCTATTTTTCCTTAGCAAAAGTTGTTTACCATGACAACTACTATTATTGTAGTTGAAAATGTCACTTTTATTTTTATTTTATTAAAATGAATAATATCTATTCTTTTATTGTAACGAATAATCGGAATGATACCCTTTTACAATCATTATAATTTGAATCTACAGGCTGGGAAAATTTATAACTCCATGACTATATATAGCAGTACCATACCATACCATCATCCTGTGTCTCTTTACTGCTGGATATAGGCCTCTCCTAAGGACCGCCAACACACACAGTCTTCAGCTCTTCTCTTCCAGCCACTACCGGCGACTTTCTTCATTTCGTCAGTCCACCTGGTCGGAGGGTGTCCCACGCTACGTTTCCCAGTACATGGTCTCCATTCGAGGACTCGTCTCTCCCATCGGTTATCGGACCTGCGGCATATATGGCCTACCTACTGCCAATTCAGCTTCCTTCGACGAAGAACTAAAGTTCTTCG
This sequence comes from Sesia bembeciformis, assembly GCA_943735995.1. Classification (NCBI taxonomy): domain Eukaryota; kingdom Metazoa; phylum Arthropoda; class Insecta; order Lepidoptera; family Sesiidae; genus Sesia; species Sesia bembeciformis. The sequence goes on along the minus strand of OX031029.1, from coordinate 6,440,788 downwards.
TTGAATATAGCATTAGGACCAGAGAAATAAGTGTCCGCCGTGCTCCTACTAGTAGGACACTTCGTAGGACCACGGGAAAATAACTGATAACTCGAGATATATGAAATAAGTAGTTCTATGACGTTCTATCACTTTCAACACTCGATAGCTTCAGATAAATTGTTATCAGCATTAAAGTGAAAATATCTCGATATTCATTGCACGAATAAAAACATTAACCGTCTAAACTTGGCCCTTGAAATGCAGTTGATTTTGATTTATCAATTCATTCCCGCCATGCACGGATATCATTAGAAGTTAAGTTCGTTAGGTATTCAGGAAATGTTTATTTTTTGTATTTTTTATTTCTGGCGATCTGCAAATGCTACTGAAATGCTACTTTATCGTATTTCGATAGTGAGTGAGTTCTGCATTTCCCCATCTTACAGTATCCATCATCATTTTCCTAACCATTTCTCAAAATTAATTCCTAAATCTTCAAAGTTTATCAACGCATCTGGGAGCGTGCAAACGTTTGTCATTCTGGACTGATGTTGGCATGTATCACGGATGCCTTTAGGGGACAGTATCCACTTACTATCAGATTGATTGTGTGCTTGTCTGCTAACTTCTTTCTATAAAAAAGATACAGTCATGCAGGCATTGTTTTAAAATTAGAGGCGAGATTCTTTACTGTATCCTTCTTAAACTCTGAGGGCCATCTCGAAAAACGCTACCAAGGGGACGGAGATTATAAATGCAAGAGTGAACGCTTTATTGCCAACTTATCGAGAAATATTTTAAGGCCCAACAGAATGTTCAATTACTTCGGCATGTGAAAGGCAATGTCTGCTAATAGGAGCAAGAGATGTCCCGGGAATGTCGGCTGCCAAACGGGATTGGCGTTTTCCTTTCGGATAATGGATCTAACAATGCATAAAGGGAATTCTGCGTCTTGTTTATTGACAGGACAAGAATAATCTAAATAATTTGAGTGTTTTATATCATTTTTGTTGGTTTATTTGATATTTATGTTAGATGTAGCTCGCTTCTTTCAACATCTTTATTATACATCTTTTTTTTTCACTAGTTTCATTTTAACTTAATAAACAACTCGGCGTGAGAGTGTGTAGCAGGTAAAGTAATAGGATATGCAGTATATATGCAAGTATGTAACACGATATGTATATTGATGTGTGTAATTCATGTAAAATGAAGTTCCTTTAGAGAGTACAGATAGTTCGTTATCAGTATAATAACCCGTTAGGATACGTATCTAATCCTGTATATTTATTTAAATGTGTAGAGTTACCTTTATGCCAGCAAAGTGTCTAAAGCGCGCGCCAATAATTTCGGTCATTGACATAAGGTCAGCCAAGACTGGGCGTAAAGAGATTTTTGTATGAATACGTCGCACACCGACCACCCATATACTAGACCCCTCATACCACAGCCTGTGTCTCTCCACTGCTGGATATAGGCCTTGCTTAAGGACCGCCACCACACACGGTCTTCAGGTCTTCTTATCCAGACACTACCGGCGACTTTCTTTCAGTCGTCGTTCTACGCTACGTTTCCCGGCACGTAATCTCCATTTGTAGACGCCTCCCCCATCGGTTATCGGTCCTGCGGCATATATGGCATGCCCACTGCCACTTCACCTTGCTGATTCTTTGAGCTATGTCGGCAGCTTTAATTCTTCGTCCAATTTCTTCGTTGCGGATTTTGTCCAGCAAAGCAACTCCGAGCATAACTCTTTCCATCGCTCGCTGAGCGACTTTGAACTTGTGAATCAGGCCTACCTCCAAAGACCACGTTTCGGCACCATACGTCATTACGTCATTAATTGAAGATTTTTCGTCTTCCAGCATTGTGGTATAGTCGACGAGAATAGGTGACGTGACGCATTTTCCCAAATGCTGCCCTCATATTAAGGTTCAATAATATGAGGGGTCTAATAAAGTGGAATGTTGTGCGACGATTTTATACAAATCTCTTAGCGTCCAGTCTTGGCTGACCTCATGTCGATGACTGAAATTCTTCCTGCTCGTCGCACGCGCTTTATACAGACAGTTGTAGATGCCAGACATCGTTTGTATTAATAATAAATAATTCTAAGTGTAACATGTTCCTGTTCTCTTTTAAACAGAATCGATTTCTTTCCAAGAGTAGTCATAAAATAAAATGAATCCAAAAGAAACCATATAGTGATGACAGTAATATTCAAGATTTTTCAATTAATTAGCATTGCACTAACATCAAACATTTTCCTCCGTTATTCATTTGCACCTTAAAAAGGCCACTCCATTAGTGGAATGAGCGTGGGGAATGAATAGAGGTCATTCAGAAGAGATGTCGCTTGTCACAAAATGGAAGCTAGGGTAGTTGGAGAAAAAAGTAATATCTATCATTCTGTCTACCTACACACGTGATATTGGAAGTTGTTAATAAAATATTGATTAAATTAATTGAAGTACAGTCCATTGACGTAATAATACAGACTCCTTTTAGCATTCGTACAATTTACTGTAAATAAAATTATATCCCCACAAGCCGGACACTAATTCTAATTTATTACATATGTATATCTATATAAATAAAAATGTAAACAATCGTTTGTTCAAATTCTTAAATCTCCGAAAGCTCTACACCGATTGCTTTAAAATGTTGACACAACGTTGCATTCGAATACGCGCGTGTTTTTATATACCTATCACAGGGAAAAATCATCCTTTTTACTCAAAAAACAGGTAAAAAAAAGGGTAAGCGTTGGGCAGCCACAGCAACGCGTGGCCGGGCACAGCTAGTTATTTATAAAAGCTTTCTCTATTAAGTATGTACAGGACATTGTTAACACATTAACATAATCATTTTTAAATGCAAGCTACAGATATGCTAGCATTCGTGTATATATAAATACAGGTATGTATATATAAAGGGTTAGTTAGGAATTAAACATGATCCTTTTTAAGGAAGTAAAATATTAGTTCACATAGGTATGGCTGACACGAATCATGATTAGACACGTAACCTAATAGGGATAATAAATACATAAAAATAAAAACTTAAAACCAAATAAGATCAATTTGTAAAAAAATAAAATAAAAATATAAGTGTATATCTCGCCTTTCTACATTTAGGTAAACTAATGTTTACCTAAATGTAGAAAGGCGAGATACATCTTAGTACCTTAGAAAAACTAGACAGCTGACATGATTGTGTGGAACGGTCAACGTATGTGGTTAAGAAGAAGTAGTACGCATAACTATCTCTGTAAACAGTACTTGTTAGGAATATACACAAGTACATGCCCTGACTATCCCTCAATTACATAGGCGAAGAAACCCCGTTACTAGTTCGTTTTGTTAGAATCATGGTTAAAGCACTAATATCCCGTAAAAAATCACTTAATTTACACAACCACTTAATAAGTATGATTTGTAGTAAAGAATCACCAATATCGTCATGCTTTGAGATATATGTCATCCCGTAATTTCCTTCTTGGTCTAATTTTAAACCAAGGAAATCCCGGTTATGTTTTTTTAACTGTATAAAATTAGGCACATATTTTTTGTAGCTAAATTTATTTTATTATTATAAAGGTAATACACACTACGGTAAGTCTGTATCTCTCCACTGCTGAATAGGATAAACATCTCAGAAGACCCACGACTATGAGGAAAATTATGTGGTTGCGGCATTTACTAACCTAGCAAACACTTTCTGTAAGTTGTCAATTCAAATGTTCTTATATCTAATGCAAATGTATTTATATTAATGTCAAAGACCGTTAATTAAAAAAATGTTCAATATATCATTCTTATTTGGCTTCGGAACAATCAGTTCTCAAAGTTGTAGAGTTTGTAGTAAATGATTTGTTCTTCGAAGTAAAGACCATCCATTCCTGAGATTAATGTTAAGTTGTCGTCACCTCAGCAGATTTCACTATTGCAAATAAATCAATTTATATCGTATTGATTCGCATTGGCCGAAGACATTTGTAACTCCTTCTGTAAAGACACAATGGATAGGGAGGAAACGTTGTCATAAAGTGGAATTACTTTCTTACTTTCACAAATGAAAGCTAGTTTACAGTTGAATATGAGTAGATATGTAGGTAGGAAACTCTAGTAACAGACAGAAAAACCTGGAGAAAAATGTTGGGATCGTAAAGGAGGGAAGATGACATATGAGTGCGGAGCAATAAGGAGTTGGAAGAGCTGGTGTATGAGCGGAATGTCATCGGCGAGATTAAAGCGGCCAGACTCCGTTGGCTCGATCAAGTGGAGAGGATGAGGAAGGATCGCGTCGTAAAGCAAGTTTATGCAGGACAATCAAGTGGTCGACGACCGATCGGACGTCCCAAGCACCGCTGGAGAGACAAAGCCGAGAGAGACCTGCTATGTGGAGAGATCCATATAGCCTGTTAACATGAAACAGCGCAGGACCGAAAAAGATGGCGTCTCTTGGAGTGGGAGGCAAAGATCCACTTTGGGTCGCTGAGCCAACGGAATAAGTTAGTAAGTACGTACTGCTACAAGCCCTGAAAAACTTCACCACTTCTAAAAGAGCGAATTAACCGGGTTGGCACACTTTTGAGTGCCAACCCGCTTAGCCAGCCGCTTCGACGCCCGCTTGACCAGCGTGGCATTTTAAAGCCATACATCGCTCATGCATATTGTCTAAGTCCATGTCCAACAGTAAATACAATAATAAAAATACAATAATAATAAACAGTGACGGTAAGTGTATAAAAGGCGAAAATCTAATAACTTAAAATGTAATGTTTAATGTTTAACATAATCTTTAAAGAAAAGGAAAATAGTCTAAATAATTGGAATAAGATCTATTTATTAAAAGTCTTATCTCCTTTATTTCGACGTGCGAAGTGCAGAAAGTACGCAGCCGGATACGGATGTGCGATAACGAATGCAATTTTCCAAGTCCGTGAACAGAGTTTAGGCGGGCCGGTGCTGATCCCGGCTTTCTTACCTAACTACCACCTGACTTGCATCTAACACCCAAGGGGACTAGCCCCCTATTCTGCCCGTACAAATGGAATGTAAAATGCTACTAAAAATATTTCTAAGATACGTTGGCGTGTATGAAATCAATGTTGAAACTGACACTGACAGATATATCAATGTGTTCTTGTTAGTTTTACAAAAATCAGCAGACAAATTGGAGGCCTCATCTTACGCCTACAAATACATTTTTTTACTGAAGACATAATTTCACAAAATATGCTAAAACATAAAGTGGTTTAAAATAATATCTGGTGGTCCCCATACTAGGCAGGCAACTATATCTTGGGGCTAATACTTAAGTGACGCATTATAATAAAACTACTAATAATTGAATTATATACATAATCATAATAATAACTACATCCGAATTATATAAATTATGATAACTATTTTGATAATTTTTAAGTCCTCCTCACTCCTCATTGCTGTACCCTACAGGCCCCATAATAACCTCATAGTTTTTAAACTCACTAACTTTTAAAATCTTATAGAATGCAGAAAAGTATTGAGTATTGATGCCTTCACATGTGAGGTGACAAAGTAGTTACTATTTTATAGAGCTCTTACAGGTTACAGTTCGCTACGTTGCTCAGTAGTTACTGGTATCTACTGATTTTGGTGTCCAATCGCGTTATACACTTTTCTTACAATCATTAATATATATTTTTTTTTCAAATTCTACATAATATATCAAGTTATTTGACGACTTGAACCCCAATGCGGACGGAAAATAAACTTGTGGCTTTTTTTTCAGAAGGGCACAATTCTTGTGGGCGTAATGGCCTTTCAAGAGTCACCGGACATGGACCCTGTGATCTATACTACAGATTACAGTCGATAAAATGTCTAAAGAGTTTGATTTCACCAATGACTTCTACTTCTACTGGACAAGCAATTCTAAAGAAAAACTTTGTTACAGCGCGGGCTGTACCCGCTGAGATGCGGGGAGCGGGAGGGGAGAATTTAATGCAGTGATTATGCGAACGCTCACGTAGATGCGACACGAAACAATCTTTGCCTATTTCCATTTTGTCTCTCAGAGTAAATTATTATAAATCTTTGCGCATTTGTAGTGAAATGATATATGTAACTATTGCAATGTGAATTTAACCTGTACCTACAAAATAATAGAGTGGGTTCAAGTAAAATACTAACGTAATATAATTTCAGCTATTATGATATAACATAGGGATATACTTAATATACGCAAGTATATACTTAAATACATATCACTGTAGTTTTTATATTATATACATGCATAAGAGATGATAATTAAGAGTAAGAAAATTATATATTATGTATGTACAGAAATGCTATGTCCTCTTAAGACTTCTTTGTCCTTTGAGAACATTTTTTGCAATATCGAAGTATGCAATTCGGCATTTTCATAAATATACTGTTTCCATTAACCAATCTACAAACAAAAAAATATAATTAACTATCTGCAATATTAATTTTCTACCTACTTCCATTGTTAGAAAATTGTATGAGTGTTTCTTATATTCTATGTCAATGTGATTGGTGGTAGTCGCTCTCGCTAGTCGCACTTACATGATTAAAGTAAGAGTAAGCGAGATAAACATACTAAGATGGCTGACGAATGACTTTAATTTACGACAATATAATATATTTTGGTTTTGTAGGAAAATACAAAAAAAAATCAGTTAGGTAATTACATAAAATGAACTTCAAATCACTTAAATACAGTGCACATGTAAATAATAACAACGTTATATCTCCCACATTAAACTAAACATGTAATAGATTGCAGTGTATAGTGTATTACAAAACAAAGCACTTCTCTAGCTTGCGCGCGATCGACTACAGGAATTGTGGACAATTGATCGTGAAGTAAAGAGCAATTTTTAGTACTGCATTGCTTGTCCAGTAGAATATATCTATGGATTCACTTCACTGTCTGTTGCATTGTAATAGTTTATTATCATTAATATGTCTGCGAATCGGCCTATATGTAATTTTAAATTCCTATATGTAATTTGGATTTACTAGAAAATTTTCCCTATCAGTAAAGTAATTCAACACGCTGTCCCACTGTTACCATGACCTACATAAAGTGGGTGGTTCGGAGTATTTGACAATAGAATTAATGCCCAAGGGATCACTATTATGGCGGATAATCCCCTTTTATAGAAAAACGAACAATAGCCAGCACTTTTATGTAAATTAAATGTAAGGATCGTATGTGCTATCAAGGATAAGTGAACAGAGATTGATCGGTTAGAAAATTATATGCGAAGCCTTTAATGCCAGCCAAATGTAGAGATTAATTTGAAAGATTGATTCGATTTCATAGAATCGGTAATCAAAGTTACAAAACTTAATAATAGTAAGTACTTAATAATAATTAATAAGTTAGTGTAATGTAGTAATATAAGTTTAAACTTACACTACTTTCTTGACTACTGCTATATAAAAAGGATTTTAAATCTCTATGGTAAAATATTTACTAAGTAATACTCGTAAATATATGCATTTTTAATTAGCATAGTTGTGTCGAAAATTTGTAACAAATTGTAGTTAATTTATATTAATTGATTTATGCTCAATAGATAGTACATCCTAAGATTTGGTACGATTTAACAAACAATAATGCCTAAAATAGTCATGTCGGAAAGCGAAAACGTTTCACAAAAGACACGTAGAGCGTATTTTTAAGCGCTAAGCCCGAAAATCGATGGGGACGTCGGTGTACCCTCTCTAGAAACTTTCTAACGACATAACCGCGTGCAATTGATATGCCCCCGGAGTAGGCCCATTGTAAAGAAAGGAAAATCCCGATCCGAAAATCTTGGGAGAGTTAGGAGTCTCCGGGTGCTGCATCAGTATTCTACCCGCGTTCCCCTCCCGGTGTCGGTTGCTTCCCCTTTCCCCTCTGGCTGCGGTAAACTCCTTTAGTAATTTGACTTGTTGTTATAACTCAGTTTTAGTTGTTTGTCGCCGTTGGCGGATTTATTGCTTTAATGAAATGAGTTAAATAAGGAATTATGTTCAATGTGAGTATGTATGCATTGATTGTTACTGAAATCGAGTCCATGTGTGATGTATGTTAGAAAAGAATGTCTGCTCATTTCTCACCTTCCTTCTATAAACAAGTTAGATAGGTACTTCATAGATGCATATATAACAATAACCATAATTTCTAACTAAAGCATCAACAATTCATAAAAACTTTTCATATACTATATTATCTAGCTATTGATTATGGCTACGCTTGCGAGGGTTTGAATGTGATTTCATACAATAATTAACAGCCTATAATTCAGCCCCTAATACAATTTTGAAATGGGTAAATCAACTGTATACAATCAAACATTGACACATCTTTTGACCCTTTTGGGGGTTTAGTTTAGTTAATTTCCTATCTTAAGTCTTTACGTCACAAAAGGAAGCTACTGTCAAATTTTCATGTTTTTAGCTTCAGCGGTTTCGGCTCGGCGTTATTGAGTCAGTCAGTCAGTCAGGGCGTTTGAATTTTAAATTGATCCCTGAATTGTCGTATAAAACGTTATTATTTTTCCAGTATCATTTATATTTACGACATTAATAGTAATATACAACAATTCAATAAATTAATACATTTCTCATTAGGTTTATTCTTCTATACTCCTGTCCAGTTTTAAAAGTAATCCGGTCAGCATGTTGACCAAAAACACGGCCCAAGCTGTACACTACACACATATCGGATTGGTTCTATTAAACCAGGGCATTGTCGCTACCAATCCTATTGAGCTTGAATAGCGTACACCGCGGTGGCTTCATCAAATTGCATTGAATGGACGTTAGAGCACTCATCGTGCATACCCGGTTCCGAGGGTAAAAATTTGAATGGAATATACGTACAGGGTGAATTGAAAGGCTATGGTGACGCCCACTACGCTCATCGGGCTTACTTCCGACCACTCGGACGCTGGACACAATACAGCACGGGCTCAATCTGATATTGAAATTGGAGATGAACGTTAGCTTTCTTTTTCCACTCGTGTTTTACAAAATCCAATCGTCGGAAAAATTGTTAAAAAAACAAATAGTTCCACTGTTTTTTCAACCTTACCACGTTTTAGAGAAAAATTCCCTTTTATTTAATTAAATATTTCATTTCAAATTCACTTACAATATCCAAGTTTTATCTCCAACAAAATAAGTATACCTACCTGTGTTGTGAAATTAATTGTAAGTAAAATACTTTCATTTCTTTCAAATGTAATTTTGGCGACATACCTTACATTAACCTACGTTAAGACACAATAGTTTATAAACCTTGAATTGTCTTATTAGTTAGTTTAAACTCCGTAATACATGGTATTTTGTGTATGTAAATTAAATCTGTTCAAATAAATTATGAAATTAAAATTTCAGCCAATGAAAATGCATTATACCTACACATTTTACTAAACAGTTTTGAAATAATTTGTTTAAGCTTAATAAATTAATAGTATACTATCATAATAAAACAGTATACTGATAGGTATACGTATATGATTAATTGATAAATTGTTTACATAGACACTCCCTTTGTTCCAAAAGTTTATTTATCTTCAACACCTTCGACATCAAATCTATGACGCGAAGTCTTCAATGCATTCAGAGTCACGAAGGGTTTGTCGTCCCCCAAATCATGACCCTCGTGTAGATCATTAATGATGCCATCCCTCATGCGACGCCATAATGTAGGTTACTGTGCAAACAGTTCTCGGGGTGGTTGGCCTCTCGAATGAGCTAGAGACGACGCGGCGTAAGATGAACCTTTTATGTCTTTCTAATCAAGTATTTCAACGATACTACAAGTAGTAAATGAAAATAATAAAGTTGATCTTGGAAAATATGGCTTTCTCTAGTTTGGATTTTTTAATTAATAACTGTAATGTTCAGAATATGGATATAATTGTGAATAAACATTTACCTGATTATTTGTTCCGGATGATTATAGGTCGATGTTTGTTAAAGTTTTTGATTTATTTAAAGAAGCATATTAAAAAGTTTTAAGTATTGTGGATGGGTTGGATATCTTAAAGTGGAAAGTATCTTGGATGGAAAATAGAATTGGATGGAAAAACAAGTGGATGAAAAGTATCTTGGACTCCAAGCTTGGATCTGTTCCAGTGAACGGATCCAAGCATTTTGACAAACGGTAGTTAGATATTAAAAGGAAAGTACCTAAACTACAAAGAATACTAGACAATTGTATTAATATTTTTTTATATTACGAGTTTTTTTTTATTATATTTTATATCCTACTCATTTTATTATTAAAAATCAGTAGCTTAGTAGAAACTACTGTTTGACTTTGCTTTTGATTACTTATGTGTATTGATAGGATATATATTATTTAAATAATGTTTTGTAAGCAAACTCATATATTTTAGAGAACAAAGACCTGCGTGCATAAGCTAACCCCTTGCGGTTACTTCTCACTAATGCGATATCTTGAACTAATATAATTTATAGCTCACAATAAAAAAAGACGACTTAATTGCGCATAAAATATTTAAGATAATGTTGACAATGGATAACCTGCACCCTTTCTTATATTTGCCATAAATTAAATGCATTTGAATTATAGGGGCGCATGTCATGACCATTAGATGCCCTTGCAATAGATGCAAGCAAATCACTTACCCCAATGCGTTTTACCGGTACAAAATATCGTACAAAGGAATTCCGGCTTTGAAAATTGAGTACTAGAGTGGCAAATTGTTAAGTTATGGGACTTCGATTGGGGAATTAGAAAATGAGACTTTATGCGTGGGTGTTTCAGAGCAGAAATGGTGAAATTTGATCAAAAGGGACAGATAACATGGTGACCTACATCTCTGGAGAGAGACTAAGCAGAGTTAGCTGCATCCGTTGGGAATAGCGTAAATATAGGGTGCATTATGCACACGACATTTTTATGTTTTCGGCGTTGCGCTGATAGTAAAGTATTGTTCTGTTTCCTTTTAATATTGTCGGTTACTGCGTTGTTAGGTTTACTTTGCTACCATTGTAAATCATTTTTAACGAGGTTGGTTTTAGTACAAATGCAGTAAATGAGTTTCTTATATTGCACAAAATGACTATAGTGTAAGTATGTATAAAAAAGATGTGTTTCTATTAGACATTCTTTCCGTCGTTCTAAGTGCCAAGCCTCGGTACGCGGGAATGGAATTTTCGCGTCTCCAAGATTAAAGATCTTCTTTCTTAGAAAAAGCTATATAGGTACTTATATATGTAATTCATGTTTAGGCAAGTTGAATCATTACCACAATACATGTGTTTGTGTTACGAATGTTATGTAGTTATACTGTGATACGTGTGGGACTAATATGTATTATTTATTTATTTCTATACATACATAGTTACGGGGTAAATGTTCATATCGAATCAATAATTTCATATTCTTATGGAACTATTGATTTATGTGATAGTTAAATTATTCATCATTCACTTATTCTTATTCAGAGTCCCTATTCATAAGCTAAAACATCGTCCGGCTGTCAAGTCGACTTGACCAATGTCGACAATATTTGACCCACTCCTAAGTATCCTTAAGTAAGCCTAAGTATAGATGCAAGAGGACCACCATAAAATTTAGATTGGTCACTTAAATTTTTAGTCATTTAATGTTTCTCGAGGAAAATACTTGAGGGCTGTTTCAACACGCCATTTTATCAAAATGGCAAGAAATTATTGTTTAATTCTTGTCGCCCCCTCGAGTAGGGACACCGACGCAGCTGGTTCTCCATTGTCTCCCAAATTGCTGTTTGGATTTCACTACACTGTTATTTGCACATGCAAATAAGCATTTTGTTTTCATCTTGGAGCGGGATGGAGGTTGAAAGAGATGGGTGACACAGAAGTCGTAGTGACAAAGGCGTGACAGTAGACGTAAATAAGCGGTAGAGGATGTCTTACTGCCGAAGTAATTGTTTACAATCAACTAGCTTTACTTGTCATTTGATAGTAAAACACGGTCCAAGCAAATTTTTTTATGATAATTAAGGTTATTAATAACTTAACTTTTTTAAGTAATTATTTGGCCTACATTAACATAAATTGTACATGAAGTAAAATTTTTATATAAGTTATTTTAAGTATTTATATTAAAAACATGTTTAAATAGATAATAAATACATACATCTTAATACGTTGACGGACAGAACGGCTATTACAGACATATTTGAAAAATGCTATTTGACGAAACTGCTATAGCCGTTGTTGCTTCAATTCGTGGGCAAAACGGTTAAAGCAGTTCTTATGGAGAGCCTCCATAAGAATATAATGTAGATCAACGCTCAGTGTCAATTCACAAAATTTTAAGTAGGCATTGACGTCAAATGAAAAAAAGTGCGAAGTTACAAAGTTATATACTTCCTTTTATATCGTTTCTAAAAAAAATCTTATCAAGGTAAAAAAAATCCCTACAACTCAGTACGATGTTGTAACATCACGTATGTGTGGGTGATTCGCATTTCGAACAATTACATTAACTTACTATACTGCTCCTTGATTATTCTGTGATGACACAAATTTGCATAAACTATTAAGAATTAGCAGCTGGGTTTAATATATTCAGCACTATTTCACGTGACTGTTAATTCGGTTTAGTTTCAACATACAGCGTCATGTGTGGCGGGATATTTTGATGTTTATAACATACGTGAATACTAGGACCAATATTTCAGGACATTGCGGAAGACTGAATTTGCTAACTATAGAGCAGTATACATTTACTTAGGTATGTCATATTATGTGACATTATTTGAGAAAAGGAGCTTTATTGATGATTCTATTCTAGTTTTCTAGACAATGAGACTAATATAATGTTAAAAAAATATGTTTTTTTTTATCATAATCTGATTTTTAAGTTGGACAATCTTAACCAAAGTCGGTCAATACCGCCAATAAGGTCGTTTTGTTCAGATAACGTCACAGATTTTGTCTCGACGTTTAGATAGATATTTGCACAACATATTTTCTGATTGATCCAGACTAAGGTGTCAGCTAATAGTGTAATATAGGTAGTGTAACAATACTCTTTCGAGTATTGCCCTTTGCCAAACTTCTAACTACTATAAGTTACTAAGAATATTAAGCGCATTAGCGGCCTTAGCGGTTTGGAGCGAAATAGCACTAAATTCAAATTCGCTCCGGAATTCAAATTCAAATTTGATCCAGAAGCACCCGAGCTAACATTTCAGCAGTAGTTGTTAATTTCTATTAAAAAAACATAATTTATCTAATATTCCGAGATAGATCGTATAGAATCTTACTAAAATACTAACAAACACAGTACCAATGATTAACATCCTTACCGACTGCTGACACCATCTGCATCTCCAGAGAACTGCGAAAGTGCCAATCTTTATCATTAGATACTTTTTACACTTTTCAGAAAGTGTAAAAATGGAAAATGTGGTAAAAATTCTCATGTCTTCAACAGCAGGTATGTGCGAGTGTGACGGTCAGACTGGGGGAAAATTGGTAAAAATCAATATACATTGCGTCCCCTCTAATGCAATGATGGATCGTACCGCACTTATCTGGCCGCGACATCGCTGACCGATGTGTAAACAATCATTTTCACTGAGTCCTTTGTTACTGTACTTATATAAGCTTTTCAGAATTTGGCGGCAGCTAAGGCCATCAACAAAGTTTAAAATCGATCAATTTAAATTATTCATTTTAAATCATTTTTATAATAAAAATTCTTTAGTATCATAATAACATTTTTCGATTAAAAAAGACTAGCTTTTTAATAAATTTCAAATTCTTTTGTATTGTATCGTCTTTTATATCAGACGGAAGTTTATTATAAATTTTAATAGACATCGAATATCACATGCGAGTTTTGGGCCATAATGCACCACGCGGCTTCGGTGAGGATTGGTGGATATTGCAGAAGTTTCAGATTTTTGAGCACGCGGGTTTCTCACGACATTTCACTCTATCACTGTTCTAACCATTGTAAACTCGTTATATGATAAATTATTGAAATTATATGTTAGGTTATGTTTGAAGAAGAAAAATATTGCACCATGTAGGTATAAAGTAGCAAAATAACTTATAACTAGACCTGTTAATAGAAATAGTTAATAGACCTGTTAATTGCAAATAGAAAAGAGAGATCTTGAGACATAAAAATCTAGCTTATAATTCGATATGTCAAACTAAAGGATCTTAGAACTGGCTACTGTACAACACAATAGAGAAAAAAAAAGAAATACGAATTTTAAAAATGGAACTTCTTGCTTGTCAAACGCCATTAAATTTTCAAAGATGTCATTTGTTTTTATTACTGACGGCTATTTGAAAATTAAGCGTTTGCGGAAAAATCTGAAACTAATCTGAACTAATCTGCGCAGTGTTGTCGACGAAAGTGAATAAAAAACGGAGTGCGGAAAAGAAGATGATTGCCTCCTTCTTTGGCAGACCGGATCACTTTGGTACTAAAAATATCTTTACATAGTATAAAACAAAGTCGCTTCCCGCCGTCTGTCCCTCTGTATGTACGCTTAGATCTTTTAAACCACATAACGGATTTTAATGCAGTTTTCATCAATAGATAGAGTGATTCAAGAGGAAGGTTTATACGTATAGTTTAATATTGTTTTAACGAAACCGAAGCGAAGCGAGGGCGGTTCGCTAGTAGAAAATAAAACAATAGTAACTGCGGTCTGGTAGGTGAACAGCTGCTTGTTTTTTTATTTTGGAAAGGTCAAAGAACGACGCCCACGAAGCAGAACAATCCTCGATCACGACAATGCCCCAGCTCACTTCGCTAAAAATCGAAGCCATTTTTAAGTACTGCAAATGTAGGATTAATGGGTCATCCGCCATTCAGTCCCGATCTTGCGGCCTGTGATTTTTATTTATTCCTAAAATTAAGATTAAACTCAGAGGAATACGTTTTATCAATACAGAAGAGGCAGTAACGGCCTTCCAAACGGCTAGAAGAGGTGTCTAAAGAAGGGTGGGCTGTATGATTAACACAATGGTTTCAATGCATAAAAAAGTGTATTGATTGTCTCGGCGAATACTTCGAAAAGTAATAAAACAACTTCCAGCTTTATATCTGATTAAATTTTTGATTTTCAGTTCTAAAAACTTTCAATGTTACCCACGTATGTGCATTTAAACTACGATATTTATTATAGATCTTTTAATATAATAGGGATTAGTTAAGTAATCCCTACATGGTTAGTTACTTATAATAGTTACTTATTATTCACATTTTAAAAATAGAATAAAGTGCGTCTTAAATTGATATCGGCCTTTAGAGTTTAGCCTACTACATAACATAGGCCTCCGCTTGTAACCACAACGGGATGCTTGGCCCTACTCCATCATGCGGGCCAAATGTGGATTATTTGATGTTCCACATGGGTAACATTTATAATCTTCAGGCAAATGAACACTACAATGTTTTCCTTTACTTTAGAGTTCGAGGTAATAATTGGAAAATCAGTAGGTACTTAAAAATAACTCAGCGGTACAGGCTAAGAACATACTTATGATGATAGTATGGAGATTTTGCATTCGAAGTCGACTTCTTACTGATTTGTTCTGCTGACTTACCTGTATCTATTTGAGAAACTACAAAATGTACTTGTACATACGACATAGTAGATAAGTTTGCAAGCAACTAGCTTTATTCATATAGATAGATAAATCAACGTGTAATGAGTTTGGCTTTTGTGTGAGTGCACGCCGACAATGTACAGTGCGAACCATTTCGCCAATCGGATTGAACAATTCGGCGCCCACTCATATAGATGCAAAACTCATGTCTCGTTGATTTTACTGTAACAGATTTACTGAATGTGTATTAAAATTTCACTGACAGCTCTCATGGCTTCCGTAGCTCAGTTAATTGAGCGTCTAGTTTGTAAACATAATCTATTGCATGCAAACATCTATATATTTTGCCGTTTTTACATACCTCAGTAATGTTCCAATCGCATCCTATTATATTTACAAAGTAAATCACAACCAAAAATGCACTTAAAACTTGGAATAATGATTATCATAAATAATCACGTACGATATTTTCGTGTCAAGACGCCATAGTGAAGGGACACGACCCCCATGACAAAGTGTACCGTAACAGTTGTCCTAAACGTTACGAAATATATGGCGTCCCCATTTATTGGTATCCTACACGCAGCTCCTTGACGTGATAGAGTGCTGGTGAATGTTTTAAGGCATTTTAGTTAAGTAGTTGTCATGTATTCTATGATATTGAGTGCGGGCAGTCTTTGATTTACAAAACTATGGAAATAATGAGAGACTTTTAGAGTACAATATAGAAGAGAGGTCGTACCTAGTTCATTGCCAAATTCATTTCATTCATTCATTCATTCATTTCATTGAATGATACTCACAAACTCATTAGCAATTTACTTCTTCGTTAGGCACCTGCAAATTAAGTCGTATTTTTTATTATTTATTTATCAATTGTAATGGAAGATTTACAGTCTTTTGAAATATAAATTTAGGTATAACGACATATATGTATAATACGTTTCGAACTTTTGTTATCGTGGTTGAACATAATAATTCGTTTAATTATAATTATTTTAGAATAAGTCATAACGCTAATAAAATAGGTGAGACGATCAATAGTCACATGGATCATTAGTCTGATAATTTCAAAAGAAGCTTATGTGTTATGCTTACTGCAACTACATATTCAAATGTCCAAATCCACATTCTTTCCAGGTAGTAAAGTAAAGAAAACTGGGCTTTAGAAAGTTTCCGTACATTTTTTTCAAAAAGAATTTGGTTGACTAACGGAGAAACGGAGAAAGTTGGTAGAACGATCTAATGGCTAGCAGTTACATAATGAACTGTCATAATTTACAATATCGATCGAAAATGATAAACACTGATATATCCGGAACATAACTTAAGATATTTAGGAGTCAGAATTAGTTTGGGAAGACTGGAGAATAGTGGGATGAGGAAAGAGATTTTTTTTAAATTATTTGGCTGCCGTCGTCTGACTTAACGTACCTAAACTTCACAAACTTGAAATTTTGTTGCGCTGAATTAGATTAGGTGGCTGTGCAGTAAACGTCGTAGCACTCGTAAACGACATCTACGACCTAAGTTACAACATTTCCACGATTGAGTTACACTAAAACACGTGAAACATTGTAACTGTAAACTTAGTTAAATTTCATCTGAATGCGCGCTCTGTCCTCATATTTCAAAGCGTCTGAAAGTTTGCGAGTAATAGACGCTTGTTGAGAGAGCCAGTTTAATCTGTCGCCGACAAAACATAGCCATTTATTGTTATGTTCGTAGTTCCAAAGTTGAAAACGGCTTGCAAATTGAGGCGATTTGTTTACTATAACTGGAGTGTTAAGATTTTTGCTTTAATATATCTATGTGTGTACTGATATAATCTTATAATTACTTCCCTGCCAAAAAAGTAGTTATTTTAAAAGGAAATTAACTTTATTATGGCCATTTCTAGAAAGCATCCTATATCTGTTCCCTTTTATTTTTGTATACATATTTCGGAATAAGAATTCGAGATAATGTAGTAATTCTACGTAACATTTCGTACGAAAATCAAAACTCGAGTGTGAAAAAATGTTGCTGTTCGTTCACGGAAAATAACCATAATTTAATATGTTTTAGATTTTTTATTGCATAGTATTTCTAATTGGTAATCTAGATGCAAAAAGAATGTATGCGCAGGATACATCCAATCCAGTCCAGCAGCCAAAGTCTCTCCACTCCTGGATATAGATCTTTCCCATAGCTCGCCATCATAACGTGATGTTCGGCTCTTCTCGTCTAATCACTACCGACAAACTTCTAGTCCAGGCCGTTTAATTAGCCGGAGAGCGTTCCTACACTGCATTTCCCGTACATGGCCTCTATTCTAGAATCTTCTACATGTATCTATTGTCAATCTTATTTATTTATTTAAGGCAAAAGAGCGGAAACATATTTTCACATAGAATAGTTACATGATACATATAAAGATAAAACTATTTCCTAAGATGTTTTCCACTAAGACAGATATGACCTATCCATTGCTACTTCAGCAACGATTTAATAGCTATTTATCAACTACATTATAAAGGAATACTTGACCCAGATTTTCTCTATTGATCGACTGGTAAGTAAAAAACATCACAGAACCAAATATCCACGGCAATAACACCGTGGATTCAATAGATAATCCTTAATCCAACCCTCTTTATTAACCCGTCCAAGCTAACGACTCCACTATCGCTCATGGGCACACACATGCGTCTGACAGAACTGTTATTACATCATTAATAAAATTACAAAATTCGGGCCCCATGTGCCGCCATTCTAACTTTAGAGGCCATTTTGTCGCATCCCATCCAAAGGGTTGCCAGAATGCAGTTGCCTTAATTAAATTTGGGCAATCGTCATCGCTAGTTTATAAGGACGTTACAGTTTGACAATGACCCCGATGTGTGAATTAAGTGAATTAAGCGGAATCACGTTTGTGAAGATGGCTTTATCGCGTGATGCAGGCCTGAGTTGCGCTTATGTGCGTAAATTAAATGTTGATTATGCTCCCCTTAACACGTACGGTGATTAAATTGGTGTTTTTGTCCACCTAATTTTATAATTACTTGTCATACAATAAAAGTAGATTTATAAAATGAAATGAAATTAACATAAATGTGGTAATTATCAATTACCGACTGGTTAAATAATCAGTTATTTAAAGTGGCAGTATGTAGGCTATATCTGTCGCAGAACCGATTTATTAATGAGGTAAAAGAGTTCCTAAATGGAAACCATATATGTACCATGAAACAAACCATGGATGGCCTTCCAATCAGATAGAATGACGACTTGACGCCAGTAGTCTTATGTCTTTATGTAGCCAGTAGTAGCTGGATGAGAAAATGTGTGGTGGCGGGTCTTAAGCAATGTAGATATAGGCTGATGGCATACGGTCAACCCTCACACCATAATATGAGATTTTATATATTATGTATACCTATGGGAATTGCAGATATAGTATTGATCCTATGTAATATTGTTTTCGAATTTGTTCACAATACGCAGAATTAGCTAATTTACAAAACTGCACTCAAAATATTCCGCAGTTCTTATAATAGGAAAGACCGCGATAATACACGGTGGCCCTTAAGCGCTATTAATACTCTGCTTAAGTGGGCGAGGTTCAGAGCCTTTTCAGGGCTAACACTTCTAAGCCTTTTAATATCGCACCCTCGTAGGCGAGCCCGTATCCGATCTTACATAACGTTACCTTTTTTAATAGCATCTGCAGTTTAAACCGTTAAATCTCTGCCTTTATGCAAAGTACTTGTATTTCTCGTGTTACCACACGTTTCACGAGAACCAAGAGAACTACTTCCAGGACTCGAGAATTTACTTTAAAACAGGAGAGTAATAGCTTTAGAATATGAAATGGTGACCTGGAATTATTTTTTTTTAGGTTAAGTTAGTTATATTTCTAACATTTCCGTTTATCTTCGTCTTTTATGTTCAAAGGTCATTCTTTTAAATGATTTTGGAATAATAAATAAATATAAGCGAAAAACATTATAATTAATACAACATTCATTGACCACACTGTGTAGAGAACGTCCAAAGACACCGAATAATTGGCCAAACGAACATGTAATTAAAAAAATTATGTCTCGGATCTGGAATCGAATCCGGGACTTTCTGCACAGGCACGTACATCTAAATCAAGCGGTCGATGGAATGATTATGAGGAGCAAGATTCTTTACCATAGATAAAGGTACAAGATACTACGTCATACTTGAACTGATAAAAGTAAATAAAAGTAACTCATAGGAACCTAAAGAAAATTTTGCAGTAATTGGAATTGGTCACTGATTAATGCACTCGACACTCGAGCATGCGATGCGATGTGATGTCACTCGTGTCTCCATACTAATCTCGCAAACAATGTGCTCACTCAAACCCACCCGTCGACACAGCTTAGCTCAAAACTCCATTACCGAAATTGCCAAAAAACCACACCTTCGAAATCATATTTCAAGCAATTATCGGAAACAAAAACCCCTCGATGGAGGGACAACTTAATTTAGCAATTAACTTCTAATTGAGTTATACCCGTCATTGGCAAGTGGACATGATGGACCCCGGTACCGGCGATGGATTATTGAATAAAATTCATAGGTACTTGGTCATAGCATTTTAATTTTATTTTTCGACCACGTATCACGCAACAGAGTCACATGTACCTGAAAGTAGCGCTCAGGTTAACAAAATAGGAATTATAAAACAAAATAAGGATTCTATAGAATACGGGTCGGACGGTTCAGGCGCAGAATGTCTACTTGCAAATAAAACTAATAGAAGATATGCAATGCAAGCAGCCCTTTCAGTATCCACTGCTGGACATGGGCCTCCTCAGGAATATTGACTCGTGCATGAGGGATGTATAGCCTTAAAACGCCACGTGGGCCGGCGAGTCCCTCTTTTAAAGCGGGTGTTGATGCTCAGGGTATGTGGTGCCGTGTAGTGTCGGCCGGCTATATAACAGCATCACACCACGTCTTCCCGTGGGTGTCGTAAAAGGCGACTAAGGGCTACGACTACGACGGCGGCTGCGACAATATAAAATATAATTATTACCATTTAAATCTTAAAAGGTCAAAACGCTGCAATCTCACGGCTGTTGAATGCACCCGACTGGCCACGATGCCCCTCTCTCACAGAAGACTATCGTAAAATGTGATGTTTTCCCACTGTATAGTGGTATACGGGGTTTCCCATCCCATCCTATCCTATCACTACCTACTTCCCCAACGCTTTTTCCAAATCCATTCACAAAGCTCCAAAGATAGGCAGCAAGCACATCCGAAGGCGTCATTCTGGACTTGTTTCCAGTTTTCACTTTCCACCAGGTGGACTGTGCTTGTTTGTTACCTTCTTTCTATAATAAAAAGTTTTTTTGACGCACAAATTGACAGAATAATAAAACCATAATTGATACTGTAGAGTAATTACGAGAAAAATGGATTTTATTAAAAAGGTTGACGAGAATCACGAATTTTAATTTAATATTTCTAAGCCTCGTTTTTTCCACATTCCCCGTGACCTGGGTTCCGGTACGTTGATCAGTTAACTTTTGAAGCTCATTAAAATAGATGGTTCATTCAGGTCGTGTAAATTTTCAGGCTGGCGGAAAATTAAAACGATACCCGGGGCGACGCTGGTGTCCTCCACACTCGCGCATACCATTGAAAAATATCACTACACAGATGGATAACAGTATTGGATAGTCATAAAAACGTCCGTCAAAATCCTCACGCACACACGTGCGCTGTTAGCATTGGATTTTACGTGGATTTTCGATGAAATAACGTAGGTGCAAATATAATATGCGAATCATCGTTGTAGATAGGCACAGGTATTTTCAAGAACAGTATTGATGCTTCCGTGGTTAAGTGGTAACGCGTATCCAATATGAGATTGTGATTCCATCATACCACACAATACCAACCATCAGCCTATGTCTCTCAACTGCTGGATATTGGCCACTCCCGAAACTCGCCACCACACATGACCTTTCGCTCTTCTCATCTAGTCACTACTTACAATCTTCTTCAAGTCGTCACGTAGGTCCACCTGGTCAAGGGAGGATATTGCTAAGATTCAGTACTGAATGTTTTCTATATTATGAGAATATGCAGAAATTCGAGGGCAGAGAAAATATTCCGCATCTATTATACGTTAACGCCGCTTGAAAAACTTGAATAAAGTTCATCTGACGAACAGTTGCACAGATTTCGACTCGTTTTTGCTTCAAAATAATAAAAATTGTTTACAAAGCCGCTTTCGTAAATAATGACTTCGGCTGGACTACTTAAAAAAAAACCTAGATTTTTTTTATGACGAG
The DNA here is from genome assembly GCA_943735995.1 of Sesia bembeciformis. Classification (NCBI taxonomy): domain Eukaryota; kingdom Metazoa; phylum Arthropoda; class Insecta; order Lepidoptera; family Sesiidae; genus Sesia; species Sesia bembeciformis. The sequence continues at coordinate 6,418,884 of OX031029.1, read as the reverse complement.
GCAGAAGGTCCGGTTTGTGTACATAAAAATTTATAGTAAAGACACCACATCAAACCTATTTCTACTTGATTTCCGTGTGACCTGAATTATTGTAAATTGCCAATGAAATATAGTAAACTAGTAAATTTGGCAGGATCGCCGATGCACTCACATTCTGTATTAGCAGGGTTTAATAAATTACGATAACCATTTATGCTCCGCTGTCACTTCTGTGAAAATAAATCGTCTATAATTTTCTCATATTTTCTCATACTCATATTTTCAGCTACGTTCATTTGCATATTAGTCCCGATAACCTTTCATGTCATCTCACTTGGGTTTGAAAATCTCACTCGCCATTACCCTACGTTTAGCAAGGCAAAGCGGAATGACACGATCGGTATGTACCATAATATGGGTTGAATTGGTTTATCTGGCATTTCCAGACGACCGGCCGATCGCACACGGGTTTATTCCCGTAAGAACTGACTGCTTTGTTCGCCACTGATAGACATCGGAGCACAGGTTACTTACATTAACTATTGGTAGATAATTTTAAAGATTTAGACCACGTTTATTTCAAATATTATTTCCAACTTATTTGAACATTTGTTTATAAAACTTTCCTTTTTCACATTGTCTCATTTGTGTAACACTTAATACCCATAATGGTTATCTATCTATACTACATATATAGATGGATATCTATGCATATAATAAAATCGTAAAGAGCAGTGTCTGCAAGTGAAATATTTTCTTATAAAAGTGAACGCAATATACAGTACCTACGTATGATATAGAGCCAAAAGAATATTTTTTAGAATTTTGTATGTCCTGTCTATGGGTTCGTTTGTCTATCTGAACGATTATAATGAAACCTGTCATATTTATAATATTTAGGGTACTTTATCCAGATCAATGATAATTATAAAGTTCTCACTGAAAGCTAACACACTCAAATGTCTGCGCGCACAAAATTGCAGACAATGCTAGTAGTAAATAAATCTCACGTCAAGTACTCAATATGAAGAAATAATAATTGACGTCTCCATGTATTAACAGTGGCGGTCAAACTACTGGGATGATACAGAAATAAGTCCCAAGCGCCCGGCTAAATACTCCCCAATAATGTAGGTATTTATGGCGAGTGTAGAATCGAGATTTGCTTTATGAATTACTGCTTCGCAAATTGAAAACTCGCTACAATAGTGGTATAAACCAATATTCATACAATTCAAGTTTCATTTAAAGCTGTTGCCATTTTTAATTAAAATCACTTTTAGTACCTACGAGTAGACTAGACCAACAGGGGACTTCTTTGTTAAACTGAAATAGGAATAGAATAAAAGGCTTGTTGTATGTTGTAGTTTAAATTATTTTATTAAAAATAGTCATTCAAGGACTTATAGAAAAACTAAAATTACGTCTCAAGGTTTTTGATTGATTATTGTGGACACATCTATTTCGTATAGTGGTCTGACATATCGCACACAAAAATAGGCCTTTTAATGTGTTTACACTATTTCCCTTTTAATTATAGACACCTTGCTATAAAATATTGTTCAAATTGATAATGTAATGAGGAAAATGAAACGCGAAATTTATGAACAGCTATTTCGTTTAACTTTAGGGGCTTTAGAATGTCAACGCTGACATAAATATATGCCATATTTCGAAATAATAAAATGAAATACGTTTAACACATATAAATGTGTTCGATAATTCCAATGTAAATGATAGCAACCGACTTAACGTCAAATAAAGTGGGTTCAATGGAATACGCCTCCGCTGTTTTATATTTAAACGAGGTGCGAAAATAGGAACTAGAAGGAATATTTCGATTTTCAAAGGAATCATTTGCTAGCATCTATTTAAACATGGCACTTGATTGCTGTACATTTAAGTGAATCAGTTGAGTCAACTACTAGATTGAACTAAGCAAGGTATCTACTGACATTTCATTCGTTCGACAGCGAGAGAGTAACAAAGGCATAGAATAGTCAATACGTCGAAGTATAAAAGGCGATCAACGTCATTTTACATATTTACAAAGTAAGGACGATTACATAAATGGTCGATCGAGCGGTCAGATATGGAAGCGTCCTAATCCATCAAACAACACTTTCATAGGAGCGTATTTGGGCCACGCTGGTTTATTTATGATCACATTACATATTAAACTATATATGTCCTTAATACGATCCGGAAACGAAATATATTTAATAAATACAATATCATAAATGTGTATGTTTTGCTTTGTTTTTCTTAACCATTAGTGGGTATATATATTAGTTATTTACTTGATATTTTTAGTAATAATTAGTAAAGATTTAGAAATAATTAGATTTTTTCAGCAATATTTTTCAATTTTATCAATGATGATGAAGATTCCAAAAAATGAATAGAACGATAATCCATATTAAATTCAATTTAAAAAAAAATACGCTCTTGTGAAAACGTTTCGTCTTGATGTGCACTAATATCGTCGTAACATTGTTTTTACCTATTACATGTCTAATAGAGTTGATATGCAATAATACAAGTTGTGCTATTAATATTTATAACAAGTGGCTATATTAACTCGTATCACATTATCTTACGTAGATTATAAGTTTAATTTATAAAAGCTTTGTTTGAATTTTATTTCACAACGCCAACGTTCCTCTATATCTATATAAAAAGCATTTTATGGCACGTGTTAATATAACTGAAGGAAGTATTAAACTCAAAAGTCGTATCACTAATAAAAATAATCTATTATTAAATAAATATAAAATGCAAACTGATATTATATTAATATATAGAAGAGAAATAATATTTTTTTATGAATGTTACAATTTTCAGACTAATTTATATAATATAGCTATATGTACACTAGGTTCTATGTATTTTATGTAACCTCAAATTATTGCCAAGCGTTAATTTGTTTCATATTGTAAGTTTTATTACACTTACTCTAATGATATAAGGATTACAAATTCGTTTACTGATATTCGACGGAGATATCAAATGAACCCTATCAACTCCAATAGTAACATAGAAACATTTATTAGAATTGATAATAATTATCAGATTTTCATATTAAAATTATCCATGTTTATTTACATAATGTACAATTAATATTCTTTACAAAAGACTAGGAATAGTTTCATATAAAACGTGTTTAAAATTAAACTTATATTTTTTAAATAAAATTCACCGTGCGTTAAATTTAGCAAATTGTTATTTTTATTAGGCCGACGTTCTCGTACTGCACTCAACACAAGGCCTCGTTATGTCTCTGTTTAAAAATAAATCACATACACTACACGAAATCAAGTCCAGAAACCCAAACACTAAGTTTCCTAAGAAGAAAAGGCATTAGTAACATTTTAACGAAACCACTATAAATTCGGAATTATATTCGGATATTCGGAATTATAATTATACTTATATTCGGAAATTAAAAATGAACAAAGTGTATAAACAATTCCTTTTATTTTGTCGAAAGTCCCAAATTCCTACCTGGACTTTTTATCAGCATTTTTTTTCATTTATCTAGAATGTCATCAAAATGCTCTCGTGCCTTTTTTCCTAAAGAGGGTAGAACACGTTCCTTACACCAACTGTAACGCCAACGTTAGGAAGAACTTTGATCTCTCTAAGTGACAACACTTCACAAAACTACACTAGGAAATCGGTCTATACGTCCGTTTGGCACAAATCGCCGAAAGCCGGCAAGGCGTGATACTACCGCGTGACAGAGTCCGCGCGGGGGTGGGGTGGCGGCGGCGGGTGGGTCGGTGCTAGCGACGTCTGAGAAGCACCACTCAACGCTTGTCCATGTCTGAATGACGTCAGTCGAGCCAACGACGGCGTCCCATCGTCGAAATTAGGCCTCTCGTACTGATGCTGTGACCTCTGTCTAGACTGACCTTGCAACTCGTCATAACCGCAGTCTTCTTCATAGTTCTCCTCATCCGACTCTTCTCCAAATGCTCTGTACGTCGTCTCCGTCTCGGAATTCTTCCTCGAACTGACGTACGTCCGACCCATAAGCGATTGCGTGACCTCAGTCTTTGCATCCTTACCAATGTCTAAACTCTGATTGTATCGCAACTGGGCTTTCTGACTTTTATCTAATGAAGGCAAATCGTAGAATTTAAGCACGTTTGGATGCCCTTGGAAATATTTTTCGCTGTATACGTTTCTATTGTAATATCCACCGTTACTGGCTGGATAGAGTTCCTCTTCTGGGGCGTAGCGGTTATCAAATTTGTCCACATTCTTACCGCTTGGTGGAAACCAACCCTAAAAAAAAGTTTTGTTTAAATAAATAGTTAATATTCATTCTATGGGATTGTAGATGAAAAATTACAATGAAAAAATGTCATCTATTTTATATAAAATAGATTAATTTCTGAACTTATTTATCTTAAGCTTGTAACGCCCTTCAAAATAAATGCGAAATATTGATAAATGCGATAAATAGTGATAATATTGTAATATTTACCAAAGAACTAACGCATTGTCTAGTATTGGCTACTAGAGTAACGGACGCATAGGCAGCTGGAGACGTTGCAGTTTTACTTGTGTTCCACTCATTCCCATTAACTCTGGATGCTGTTACTTCAGCATATTCAGGCAACGGCTGAGCTACTTTATCGTACTCAGAATTAGTCTTCTCTTTGCTTTGATTTGTTTGAGTACCGGACATGCACAGACCAGGCTGATTTTCCATCCACAACAACGACTCCGTTTTCGTTACTGTGTTTTTATTGTAACAGCTGCTGAGTGGATGTGACAGTGACACCGCTGCTTTTATGTTCATTTGAGTCACAAGGCTTGTCCCATTTGAATCTAAAACAATAAGAATATAAAGAATGATGCGTCATTTTAGCCGACCAAAAAAAAATATATCAATATCAAATGAAAGCTTTTAACATAAGCTGCATTTTTTATTATGGCAACAACCCTAAAGCACCGAGGAAGTGAAATATCTGCTTTACAAATACATCTTCTTCTGTACTTATATTTGTTGATTTAGAAATTCGCAAAACTTCTGTTCATTATTTTTTTTTCTACAATCAGTTACTGTATGTTATAATTATATCCAATAAGTTGACATACATTACGATTGTATAGGCGGTCAGACCAGGTCTTATACAAAAGTGTCCGTTAATTCTTTTACACCAATGTTCACTTGCATCCTGACTTTAAATACATCAATTTTATGCTCCAAATACAAATAAACTTGTTCACCAAGAGCTCAAAAGATTTAAACTCAAAACAAACGCGGAAAATTGGTTTAAAGGTAACTGGGTGAGTCAACAAACGAATCGTCTCGAGAAAACAAAATAGAAAACATTTACATTTACTGGCTCTTTATTTCGCGGATTTGTATCATTCCTTTGTGCCCCGAACGTGAATGCAAAGTGAAAGAGATCCTGTGCGCTCACGAGGGCTCGTGCTACCTTTCAACTCGAAAGTAATCTAACGCCCCTCCCTCCGTAAAGCCTCCATCAAACAAACTGCACCCCGCGCCACCCCACCACACCCGAGGAATGTTTTTAATTTTGAAATTCTGATGTTGATTCCACGGAAAAAATGTAACCGACCCTAGATAAGTGGGATAACTGTTTGTTTTTAAGTTATGCACGATAGGATGAACGATATTTGTGTGCACGCTACTCGTGTAAATCAATCATGCAATCATGTAAATTAAGACGCTGCAATCATGTAAATACGACTTACCATAAATATTCGGAAGTGCAGATTTTTTTGCAAATATGTTGTGTTTGCGTATGTAAATAATGCCGCCAATCACAATTATTTTGAACAGAATGATCGCTACGATCAAAAAGTAAAACCATGTTTCCATTACGAAATCCCCAGCCACTATGCTTACTTCTCCATTTATTGGATATCTGAAACAAAATAAGGTAATGAGGAATGACAGTCAAAATGTGATATTTAAGAGCAATAAATTATGTTACGAAGAAATAATTTATTTTATATATGTATATTTTATACCTGGACAAGGGATCCAAACCAACCGACCGATGATCGATATTCAAATAAACCTTTTGACTTAACGGGCCTAAACCCACTACAGTTTCAGCAGCAATTTGGACAGAATAGCTGACCCCAGAAGTCAAATTCGTCATAATGAGGCTGGTAGCTTGATGAACAGTGGTATTTATTGCCACCATGGATTTGTTAGCTGGTATATCTAGCCAATTTACTAAAACATTGTATCCGGTTATCAGGCCATTTTGCAAATGGGCATCTGGCGGTGACCATTTCAAATGAACTGTTGTGGTGTTCACAATGTACATTTCGATATTGGCTGGCGGTCCATCTGGTACTGTAATGAAACAATTTTATGAGTAAGAGCATACAAGTAAACTAACATAGATGATTATAATAAATAAGCTGTAAACCATTAATGAGAAAGAATGGAAATTAAAAACAACAGAATGCATACCGTCATCCAACGTTTGTGCTACTCTGGAATTGGACGGTTTCCCTTCAAATTTTTTATAAAACGGTATAAGGAAAAACTCATATTTTGTGTACTTTCTCAAAGAAGTTATTTCATATCCGGACACATCGTTGGAATGCAGAATAGTTTTCATTTGATATTCGGTCGTCATATTGTCTAGGGTCCTAAAGTAAATAAACAATCCCTCCAAATTGTAGAAGTTCAAAATTTCCCACATGAGTTTTATTGTTTTAGAATCGATGGCAGTTGCCTCTATAAGTTCCACAATACTATCAGTCATAATGTTATTTCTAAACTCAGTGTTGTTTGAGAACACTCCATTTTCCCATTGAGAGTTTATATCTTCACCTACAGTTATAGGATTGGATACAGGACTTGGCCCAGACAATCCATGAGAATTTTCAGCTCTTATAATAAACATGTATGTCACACCAACAATCAGATTTTTCACAATAAACTGCGTTTGATGAATCCTTTTTGCTATTATAGTCCACCCGCGTGAATTCCTAGGTGTATTCTTGCCAGTTAGTGTTTCCCTAGAAAACACTTCCAGCTGATATCCTAGTATAGAAGAGGACCCTATTTTATTGTTCTGATTCCATGATATAGTGGCACTGTCCTCTGTTATGTTGTACACATGAGGTTTTGTAGGTGCTCCTGGTAACGAAGATGCGTCAGCAGCTCGAAAAAAATGTATATTTGGATTTATTGGACTATCTACAATCAATACCCCGCTCCACACATATTTTCCATGTTGCGATGAAGCGACACACGTATACGTGCCGCTGTCGTCTTTATCTAAATCTCTTAATATTAGAGTTCCGTCATTAGACACATTCCTTTTATGATTTTGTATTAATGCTTCCCCTTCGAAATACCAAGCGATGATTGGTTCAGGTGTGCCGACCGCGGTGCAGGGGAAAACTGCCATCGATTTTATAGGTAACGTTTGGTTAGAGGGTCCGATTGTTATGATTGGCGGTGGGCGGTCATCATCTGACGTCACACTTAGTTTCCCTCTAACAAACGAACTACCAGCGAAGTTGACCGCCGAACAAACTATCGTGTTTCTGCTATCGTTTTTGTTTGTGTCATTGATCGTTAGCATAGTGATTCCATCGAAAACAGCTGTGGCGTGGTATTTGCCTATTGAGGTGCCGGGAAAAATAATAGTCCTATTTCCCTCTAAGCTCCAAAACATTGTTGGTTCGGGCCTACCCGAGGCTGTGCACGTGTACGTTGCAATTGAACCAGTTTCTACGTTCATAAAAGTAGGTTTTAGAATAACTGAAGGTGGATCTAGAAATAGACAAGCAAAATTAGTTTTACATATTACACTTGTAGCCTTAAAAGTAATATGAAAATACATACCGTATACTGTTAGGTATCCACTGGCACTGACTGCGCCAACAGAATTATCGGCTTCGCAAGTGTATTCTCCCTCATCGGTTAGAATAACGTCATCAAGCCTGAGGCTCCTGTCGTCTAGCACTTTGACGCGTCCGAGTGGCATGTTTCCACCGCCAGCGGTTCTCCGCCACAACACGTCCGGGAGGGGGTCACCACCCACTCGGCACTGGAACGTCACGGTACCGCCGGTTTGCGCCACGACGTCCTCCGGGCCCGTGATTAAGTACGGCTTAACTGCGCAATGAGAAATGTCTCTGAATTATATGACAAAAGACGCGTCCGCTGAGAAATAGCTCAGTTAACATACAGTTACAGACGGAAATTAGAACTTTACATGCAATCATGAATTCAACACGACAGATCGGCAAACAATGGCAAGGGAATTTATAATTTGAATGAAATTCCTTGTAGCCAGTAACTGAAATCGATATCCAACTTAAATTAACACAAATATTTTTAAAACATATATTCGTACTTACTGTGTATTCTCAGCGTAGCAACTGCTGACTCTCTAGTACCAGCAGCGTTTCTCGCATTGCATTGATATCTGCCAGTATCAGTTTGCCTAGCATCTTGTATCACGAGGTTTCCTCCATCTACCAAATGCATTCTGGTAACACATAATAAACACAGTTTCTAATAAAAACGTTTATTAACTGAGAATAAAGAAAATGGTGATTGGCAAAATGATTATGAATGAATTTCATTACGTGCACCAAGTGCAATGTAACAAAGTCATTCAAATGTAGGGCGGAATAATTCAATAGGAAATTAACATTTAATAAGGGGTCCTGTGAGTCAGAACTATTCAGATTTTTACTTGATTGCTTGTCGAGCTCTTCAAATATCCCCTTCTTTATAACTTTGATGTACCCTCCGTACTGTTAATTATTTTTATGCTTCAACATACATGCGCCCTTAAGATGTGATCCGGGGTATTGGCTCATAAAAATTCATAGATACCGAAGTGAAATAAATTGACAATAAAACTTTTTAAGAGAATTTTTATTTGTATAATGTATGGAAAACGTTAATTTAGCACAAACTAAACAAATGTGGTTTTGAAACCACTTCAGACAACGTTGGTAAATCATCCAGTTTTACGACCGTTGGCAAGAGTTCATGATTGCCTTAAATGAGGGCAATAAAAGTTCTTTAAATATTCATATTAAAGATTTAATTGTGACCACGAGAAAATCGCAAAACTATGAAGTGGCCATAATATGGCCATCAAACTTCGCGTGAATTAGTAGTTTTGATTGCTCGTGAAATGCTATGATTATACGTTGCGCGAGATATCGAATATCAAACGACTCTGTTCGAGCTATTCACAAGACTATCGCGTTTCCACCACGCCACTTAGATTCATAAGAGCTCTCACCGTCTACCCTCGAGTTTGCTCCCAACTACGCTTTATCAAACCTCCCAATTGGTAACTTTCGTTGGGTATCTCAAAAGTTCTTATTTCAATCGCGTCTGCCAAATTTACTGACTTTGCTTTATGTTGGAAGTTATTGCCACAGAGTTACCTACTTGTTAGTTTAATGTGAGTTAAAAATTCGTCATTTTTGATAGATCGCGAAATATTAAACCAATCAAAATAATCTGATAGTAAAATCTATAATAATATAAAATTATAATTTTGACAATGATTGTCAAGAATAAATTGTCCCATGAAAATTTTAATCTTTCTTAGGACTACTGTTTTCCCATCTTTTATTATATTTTTAGATTTTTAGATACAATTAATTAATTTAATATTCAATAGTTTCAAAGTTACTGACTTCAGTACCAAGTGACATTCAACGTGAAAACAACGCTTTTCGAATTTTTAATATGGTCCTAAAAACAATCAACCAATCGACATCGACTTATCAACTCTCTTTGAATATATTAAAACCATTCGATTCTAGCGTTTATTGCTAGCGTCATAGGTTGACCTGTTTCTATAGGTATGTACGAGTATAATAAACATACCTCGAATCACCATCAAAATGTAAAATTTGGCCGTTCTTTTTCCAGTACACGGAAGGTTCTGGAGATCCTCGTGGCGGCGAACATTCCAGTATAACTGTTTCGCCCTGAGCAGTCTGAGTAGATACTGGCTCCAATCGGAACTCCTCTCGGAGAACTGCACAATAAAATGTAAATCTTAGAAGAAATTTCCAAGAATGATAAATCTATTATAGCCAGTGAAAATTCTAAACTTACCTGCAACGTGTAAGGTTGCATTTCTACTTCTGGCAGTTCCATAAGGATTAGTAGCTTCGCACCAATATACTCCAGCATCGGAGTGGGCTCTTCCATGTGTGGCTCTGAGGAAGAACAATCCTCCCGCTGGTAAGAGACTTCTATGAGTGTCAGAGACTACCAGCACTCCTGCCTTGTACCATCTTATGGTGGGAGGAGGTGAACCGCCAGCGCGGCAGTTGAGCGTCGCAGGCTGGTGACGAGCTACGGTGACGTCCAGAGGCTGTTCAATGATGTATGGGGCTTCGCCGCTACCCATATAGTCATCGCTTACGCCACCATTTACTGGACCTGTTGACAAAAATTAATTTATGGAAATGCTATTAGTGTTATGTAAATGGGTTATTAACATTTTTATATATTTTATTATCTTATGCAACGCGATTGATTTAAATTTTTAGAATTGAGATAAAACAAGAACTAAATTGTATCGAAAATGTTTGCTATGATTTCAAAAAATAACTTTTACTAAGAAAAATAGAGCCAAGAAACCTATCAATTTATACTGATTCGTAAACAATCATGTTGTAACAGATATCATCGTGTAGTGTTGTGAAATGTTCGCCGAGTGAAATAGTGTTGTGCACTAAATATTTTCAGTTGTTTGATGTAAGTTATTAGTTGTTTTGTACAAGCTATCAGCCGGGCCCACTGCAGGGCCCAAGCCGCTCATAGTAATCACGACGAGGTTTTGAGTCGTAATCCAAAATACAGGCCTATTGCGGATTTATGGATGTTATATTACATACGCGAATGTTTCTTTTTTAATTTTTCATGTATACTAATTTCCTCACAATGTTTTACTTCAGCGTAGAGCTTAAAATATATATAAGTCAAAAATATCGTACTTTAAGATGAAACTCAGGGAAACTCAGTCGTAAATAGATATTATTCTCGGCTATCATCGCTCGTAAATTATATTCAACTAGCTGTGCGCGGCAGTCGTTGCATGCTCGTCAATTTTTTTGCACATAATATATAGCCTATGTCCATCTGTAATAATGTACCTATCAAATGGTGAAAGAATTTTTGAAATCGGATTAGTATTTTCGGAGATTAACCTCCTACATCCAAACTTACAAACTTTACCTCTTTATAATATTAGTATAGATAGAATAAATGTAACATCATCTGAGCACAAGAACCTTATTGTTTGATAAAGATGTATTGATTTTGGTTAAGGTTTTCTAACTTAAAATCTGATTGTTTCAATATTATGTTTATATATAAACTTGGGGAAATAATAAAAAATATGATCTCTTATCTCAGATAATATCACAAATGTTTACTTTATTTCCCTCATGCAACATATTGATAAACTTTTAAACACTTAAGTTCAAGTGCTTAGTTCAGTTGTGTTAGGACTAACTAATGAAAGGCGACAAGCAATCTCCTGTGGTCCCTCACACTGTAATTTTCACAAGCGCTTTACTTTAAATTCGCCTAACAAAAGACCTTAGACCACGGTTTATTTTAATAATATATGAAGTGTGTCATTTGCAGTTACTCTAAAGCGAAGTACAATTATAATGAGCCATAAACATAGGCTTGCATGGGTTTCCCCTAAGGATGCTGGGTCTTTGTAACCCCTATTTTACCATGTTTACAACGAAACGCGCAGATGTTAGTTTTTGACACTCGAATTGATGTATGTCTATTGTTGGGTCTACTATTATTAGAGCTACGTAAAAATCGATAGGCGAAAAAAATTCGATTCGGTGTCCGATTTTTGGCAAAATGAACCAGGATGAGTCTGCGACTCGATTTTAGGTTGTTTTTGTGAACAAAATCAATAGGGTTTACTCTTTTGTGCAAAGTAATTGTGTTTATTTATTCACGTGTCCCACGTTGTGAATGCGGTCCGATACAAGGCCTAATCTATAATTAAATCTCCGTTCGATTTGCTATCGTTCGATTTTTGTGCGTAAACCCCTGTTTTTGCTGTTATAGAACTAATGTAAATTTTGGTTTTATTATTTGGTCCAGGTGTGGGCATTCTTAGTAAAAGTTATTCGTGGATGTTTCCTACTAATTAAAAAATATTTACACTGGAAAATGATTATCAGAATAAAAATATAACGCTAAAGTTATTACACTGTTTTATTTGTAGTAAAAAATTTAATTGTTAACTTTATATTATGTTCTTACTACCAGTCTTTACTACAATCCCATTCCATCCCAAGCGAATTGAGGAAAACCGCTCAACTCGGTCTTCTCCCTATTCCCCTTCCTATCCATCCCAATTAATTTTGCTAATCTACAGCAAAATCTTTCAAGATCTGTCATTCTTGATTGATGTTTTCATGATTGATAGTAACTACTTATCCACAGATTGACTTTATTTTCTCATCTGTCACTTTATTTCTATAAAAACCAATTAGTAATAAACTAGTAAGAATGTAGTTATTCTATATAATTAACAAAGATTGTATAGAAAAAATATCTACAACTTGTTATTGAAATAAATAAATGCAGAAATATTAACGGTATGGCGACAAATAGAAAATATTACAATAGTTTTAAATACTCAATGAAATATTTTTAATAAAAACTACCAATAGATCCCAAGATGTGAAGCGTGAAGGCAAAAACTTTTTCATAAGGCCAACTGCAGTAAATTAACTGTCAAACCGAGTGATATAGCAAACTACACAAATGCACCCAGACGAGTAGAGATAAAAATAAGATTTAACAGATTGCAGGCGACATAAAATATTGTTTATGTCCATCTCGATACGTTACTTTATTATCAAGCATAAAAGTTTATTGCATAGTTGTGCGTTTGAAATTGATCGATTATGGAGTAAAAGAGCAATGTACTTATTCTGTGTCTTAACCTAACCTTGCTTTGTAATGAACATGTTATTAATATGCAGCGTGGCACGTTATTATACATCCTTTATGAGAGAGTTTATGAAGTCGATAGCTTATTACTATTAGCAAACCTTTTTATCAAAGGCTAAGTGATTCTGATTATAAAGAATAAGGCAAATCCATCGATAGATGTACGATGATTATAATGTCATTTTAATATCTTCCGAGATATCCATAAATGTGTTAAATTCTACTTAAATTAAACGATTGCTAACCTCTCTTCTACTATTCTATTCTAACATAGAATTCTAACACATTCTATTCTAACAGAAAGTGGCACTGAATTTTAAACAATTATTAAATTTAAACAACGTTTTTGAGTAAGACAGTTGAGTAAACATGTCTGTCAAATGTGGACGTATTTAGAATAAATTGCTTTCCAATACTAGAGAATGTATTGTACAATTCCGTGATACAATACAATACATTAATTTACTTACAATGACTCTTTTGTAGTGTATAACCTAATATTTTATCTTAGAATTTTGAAAGGTTATCAAGCTATATGACCTTTGATCTACGATTATTCTCTTTAATTTTAGTACCCCTATTGGGCCAAGTCACGCTTAAAAAGATTAAAATATAAGTAGTAATCCCATATTTAGTTCTAAAATTTGTCAATATTATGATTTAAGTAATCATTTTTAAATGTTATCTAGCAGGTATTACAAAAGTTAATTACATAGTTATCGCCGATATCAGAATACAAATCGCAAATCTTACGAACACGATAGTTGAATGGCAACCCTGCTAATAATAGGAGCAGAGACTAATGAATCAAATCCAAGAGCTGCTGCTATGTTGACAACATTGCCGCAAACTCTTACGTCGTCGTCGCCGAAGGGAATGATTTTTAACTCACACGAGTAGTTACGCTCTATTGTTCAAATTTCTTTGTTAAAAAAATGCGAGGGTGCGATGTGTCCCCCTGCTAATTTATAGTACTGACACATGTAGACACGTGTCGCAAGAAAAAATAAATAAAAAAATCGGTTATAAAGACATGGGTTTGCCATTTGAGCCAACAGCCACGCGGCCAGTAAGTTGCAAGTCCGTTTCAAACAACTGTTTTTTACTTTGAAATTGATAGCCCAAAAGCCCGTGAACTATCAACTTTTAGACTAACATTTGATAGCACTTAATTCTATCGAGAATTTAGGTTTATAGCTGTGTTAAGTAATGGTCACTTCGATTTGAAGAGAATTCAAAATTAAATTTGACTTCTGCTGCTGCGATACGTTGTAAATCTGTCGTAATAACATCAAAGGTTTTATGATTGCCTGAACTCCTTTGATCATTAAAAACTAACATTCTTACGCGTTTCGCAGCGATAAACATTGCTAAATCAACTTCACAACTAATTACAGAACTTCACATGAAAATTATCGAGCTCATTTCAACCGCCCCAAGTAATTCTATAGCTTGAAATATCTTTCTAATGGCAGTGATTGACTCCCATAGGACCTAATCATGATTTTTCAAATTTCAAACACGTGTTCCATTTTGGGCCCCTCTTTGCAACTCGAAGCGTTGCATTATTACACGCCATCTAGTTGTCGCGACATTTTTGGTTAATTGACTCCTTTTGGGGCAATGCAATGCAATCAGCCCTTTCAGTATCCACTGTAGGACATGGGCCTCCTCATGCACATTGTCTTGTGCATAAGGGATATAATAATATGGCCTTATAGCACTTTTAGGGCAACTGCGAATAATTGCATTGTAATTTGAAACTACCTATACAATATCATTGATTACGTCAAGAATTACATTTGGAATAACTTTCACGTCTATGTAAATGCTCTAGATCCGTCTCTAGAGTAAATGCTGTACTTAACTATTCAAACCTTACACCTACACGTGAAACTCACGCCACATACAGATGAAGCTCGCAAATGATTCCAGTAACGCGGCACGAGAAACAAACATCCAATGAAATGTCACGGTTAATGAAATAACACTTATCTTTTACGGTGCAAAAAATGCAACACGCTTCTCCACATGTGCCCAGAGTTATCCGTAGTTCGACGGATGGACGGATTAGTCTTATGAGATTTTCGTGATTTACAATGTTTGTCTTGTAAGTCGTTCTTCTAATGTAGGGACAAATTGTTGACACAGTGTCATCTTTCATAGGGCAGTCCGACGTACCTGCGAGAATGGGGACAGACTAGCTTGGCACCCGTAAACATTTACGGAAACCCAGCTGAAATATACATTTCTTGGATTCTAAACTTTATTTTCATGTCTTAAAGTGCTTTCGAAGTAAACTTGGTAGTTCACAAAGTAAGGATTTCTCGTTCGTGTAAATTGTAGCAATTTCTTTGATGGAGTAAGGAAACGCGTCGGCGACAGTTGTGACGTTTCTTTCTTTCGTTTGTTGTCGTAAGTTTTAACGCGCGGACAGATGAAATAACAGATCATAGCACAGAGTATACGTTTGGTTAAAATATAAGATTGGATTTGAAAATTAATTAGTCATTTGGGTACCTACTTATTGTCATAGAGAAAGAAAATATTTTATTACTTCCATTAGATATAGAGCAAATAGGCATTAGAACAAAAGTAAAGTGAAGTAAATTCATGGAATATGAGAAAGACAAATTGAAAATAATTGCTAAAATAAATTAGGCAAGAAATATTATATGTTTTGAAATAAAGGATTAAAGAATGAACAAATCGATGCTGTTGTGAGATAAAATTATCCTAATATTTCGTTCTTTATCTTGTTTCTTATAACACACGCGTGCTGGAACTACTAAGTCACAAGGATATTTTGTTACTTTTTTGTCGGTCGGGACTACCAGTATTAATAAGAGATATCGGCAAACAGGGACTCAAGGCTGAATAAATAATAAGGTGTAGTTTGCAAACTGAAAGCTATCTGATCAGAGCTTCATTGAGAGCGGTGACACAAAAAAGGTTTTTGGCGATGGCCCTTTACGATAACATTGCGGGCTTAGCAAACTGACATCTATATTTAGGATCAGAGATCCCGATTAGAAGTTGACGCTTAGAAAATATTAGTCGATCCCTATAATTTTTGAAATTCCTTTCTTTAAACTTCCGCTTTTAAACGTTTTATTCATAACAAAATTATAGTCTTTTTGTTCAGATACAGTAAATACCTTTTATTGAGGTCAATATTCATAAAAGTCACAGTTTTGTTTAGTATAAGATCTGAGATACGAACCATTTTTCAATTCTTGAATACAATGACGTGCACTATACTATTGTGTAGCTCCCCGATGCGATTGACTCTGTTTATTTTTATTATTCTTTTTTCCACGCATTTTATGCAGCATCCATCACGCATTAGACACAAAAGAAAGGCGTCGTTTAACATTAGCTTAACTTCTTTACGGTTTGATAGCCGCCTCGGGCGCATTGATTTTTTTTAACTTATACACCCCAGACTAAAATAGTTGAATAGCAATGGCAACGTTTACTGAGGGCTTGAGGATGTCCAGAGTCGTGTTTTTTCTGTCTGTGTCACATTTTGTTGATTGTAAAATATGTGCAATAGACAGATGCGGGACAAAATTTACGCATGTGTGTTTTGTTATACTAATGAGGTCTGTCAATAAGTTACGCTTTCGTTTCTGTGTTTATTAGTCCCTGGAGCGTCGTTAAGTTGTGTTTGTTTGTAAAACACGTATTTAAAAAAGACGGAGTTGTTTACTGCTTTTATGCTTTATTAATTTGTTTTTTTTTAAAGTTGTTCACTTGTGAGATTAAGAGATATGCAGAGTTTAAGTAAGATTTTTTTAATCAACACCATACAATACATGAATTCCACCATCTAATGCATTAACTATATTATAATTAATATATTCCATGGTATTAATCAATCTCTTGTCTTAGAACAAGTATTGAAAAACAAAACTGTTGACTTTACTAAAGAAAAATGCAGAAAAAATCTTAAAAATACATGTGGTTTTTGAAAGAACTTTGAATCCTAGTTTTTCGTGACGACAGAGGTTAGGGTTAGTACGTGAGGTTGTCTTTAAATGCTAATATTTACTGAAAAGTATTGATTTGCCTCTGCTGTCACATGTGCTTAATATGGTATATCTGACGAAGGCGCCAGACGAGCTAGTCCACCTGATGCTAAGAGGATACTGTCGCCCATAGACATCTGCGATACATGCCAACATTATTTGAAAATAACAAACGTTGGCACGCCCCCGGATGCGCTGCCTACATTTCGAGATATAGGGATTCGAGATAATAAATATAGGATTTGGAGAAAGGGTTGGGCAAATAGGGAGGGATAGGATGGGAATGGGCTCTAGGACATCTCACTTACTTCCGAAACACGTATGTACATTAGGGAAATAAGATAAAGTGGAAAATGCAGTACATTTCTAGGTAGTCGTCTGTAAGAGAGGGATAACGTAGCTAGTCGAGCACGCCCAGCAGCTGTTGGATTGCAGCGTGCACGTTCTCGCTCAAAAATATTAAAAATATTAAATTAAATCAAAATTAAATTATTTAAATAAATATTAAACTGAAAACGTAATATAATATCTAAAGATATGAATACATATATACATACTAATACTTACATAAACTACATACAAACATGTATGAATTATAATGAATAATTCATACATGGAATAATCATAAGATGTCTGTGATCTACGATGTATTTTATTGTCAAATATGACATGGCAACCAAGTGTGTAAGCACACGCAAGTAGATGCTAATCCAAGTACTACGAAAAGATACTTCCGCCAATTAACCTCAAACTTTTTCCTACCAATGACAAATTGGAGCAATATTGTTCGAATGACACGGTTATTTTTGGCGTCACTAAGTGTTGCCACAAATCTAAGATGGTACGGCAAGGCACTAAATATCAAATAGTTTGGGGGAGTCCGACCCCATGGGAGGGTGAATACCGAGCTATTAGCGGGTGAACCTTGACTCTGCCACTTATTTGTTACTCTTATGAGCATGCATAATTCAATCTAAATAAAGTTCATGAAAGAAATTCTAAGATTAATTTACTTAGTAATAAGTACACAGATACCGAAACACGACCTTGGCAAATTGGTGTGATTGGCCTTGGGAGGTCCTTTTTTTTCGGAATGGCTAATTTCTTGTGGCCCTAATGGCCTTTCAAGAGTCACGGAGAATGGTATGGTGTAATACAAAGATACGCATTTTTTGCCGTATTACTACTGTTGTATGTACAAGTTAGTGGTCTTATAAGATGGATTTGATAAAGATGTTGTTTTTGTTATTGCT
Source organism: Sesia bembeciformis (assembly GCA_943735995.1). Taxonomy (NCBI): domain Eukaryota; kingdom Metazoa; phylum Arthropoda; class Insecta; order Lepidoptera; family Sesiidae; genus Sesia; species Sesia bembeciformis. Next base: position 6,400,633 of record OX031029.1, on the reverse strand, counting down.
CTTTAATGTACTTATAATGAATTGTTACAATAAGACATAACAATAATACCATAAGCACGAGTCCAAAGGTGGACTTATAAAGTATGCTAGTTTGCTGTTTTTATTTTTTGTCGTGTGCAACGTGACATACTGTGATAGACCAATACAATGCGAAAATTAAACAATTTTGTAATGTGAAAAAGACTATTTAGGTAATGCAATGTTTACCTGGATATAAACAGAAGAGTCCCAGTAGGGACGTCACCACAGCGACCGTATCCATGTCGATGTTTCACTACCACATCTTCAATGTAATGTTGACAGTTTTTGTTGGTCCCTCACGACGCTGCTCAGCATTTTGCCGTTGCTCTATCATCTGAAAAGAAAATTTTTAGTAAGTTGTCGATATTGTCCTTGTCATTAACTAAAATAACAAATTATTTATTTCGTTATTGACAATAACGGTCACGTGGTGATGGCCGACTTTAGAATAGCACCACTCCATCTCATCCCGTGAGTGTAGTATAGGCGACGAATCCGATACTTACTACCAGCCGTGTGCCACTACTTAGCTAAAAACCCACGAAATAGATAAACCGCGTCAGAAATAGGATCTAACGGAACGAACTAAAGTGCATCCAGAATTTCAGAATGGTCACGCGTTAACTTAATTACATAATATTACAATGCTTTAAGGCCTTCAGTTTAGACTTGTTTCCGCTTCACATTGGATTTCGTACCCTTTTCCTTTATTCAATAATACATAACGAGGCCCCGACAGTCCTTTTGGGGTAGAAAGTTCGACTACGTGTTTATGTTGTTTGCAACGCAAACGGCTATGGCAGACGATAAAATCTTTTGTTACTGCGACAACTTATGATTATAACCACGTTTATTAAATACGTTTTAGTAAACTCGAGTAATTTTTGATATGTAGTGTGAAAATTTGACTTGTTATCTCTTATTCAACAATGCAATCAAATCCGTAGTAAACGATTGTAAAAGTTTTTATAAACTTAAATATTTTTTTATATTAACTGTAATAGTTTTTTAACTAAGTGAAAACTACACTAATTTTTCGAATGAAGTAAGTTTTGAAATTATCGTAGCAAGTATGTATTGTACTCTACAGATAGTACGTATACAGACGTAAAGTAACACAGTAAGATAAAAACAGCATGAAAAGGTGGTATTTTCACTAAAAGCAATCTATTCCAGACAACTTTTCGGTTAGAGAGAATTGAACAGAAATAACTAAACCTGTACAGATATAACTATGTAGATAGCTATCTACTAAAAGTACACGGGAGAAATATATATTTCATACACAGAAACAAATATTTTAGTTTAAATAGATATATATATATATATATATAAAGAAGTACATTTCAAATAACTAATAATAAGAGAGGTCTATCTATAATAAAATACGTCAGTCAGAAAATACATTTCGCCAAGGTATAAAAAGATAATAGATACTCAATGAAAAGTTTAAACATTCAAATCCTAGTAAGGGTTTCAATTTATATCTTTCATTTGTTTCACAATGTCGTTTGTCCTTCGTAATCGAATTATACAAACAAACCGTCACAAGCGGGCGACGCGTCGCGCCGGTGACACTTCCCGGACTCCTGCATTAACGTAAACAACTCCAACATAGTCGTATTTATTTGGATTATTAAGAAAACCGTAAACATCTGTCAAATCGAGATTTGAAACTCTTGAACTTGTCTCAGAAATTTCTCAGTATTAAATAAACTCTTTGAATTCAATTCTGGCACTTACGCCTCTGTTCTAAAGTTTGATTACTTACTTCTGTTTGAACGTTTGAATTAATGCGATTTAAAAGTTAAACCCAGGAGTTTTTTTAAAAAAACAACTAACATTCTATTGGATTCACGTGATTACTAACTCATGTTGGAGTTAATAATAATAATTTCCATGTTTTTAATGTAAATAAATTACACTATATATTTTTCTTATTGATAAACATTTAAAATACCTAACAAGCTTCCAAACAATATCCTAATGCTACTAATTCAATTAATAATGACAGGATATTTGTAAACTATCTTTATCGCAATGCATCTAGTTACTAATACTATTTCACTCCTTTACTGGGTTTTTAAAACATCACTACTTTGCTTTTCTATTAAAACTGACAGTATTCGAATCAATACAGAATATAGCTGATACAGAATTGACAAGGAAGTCTGAATTAGAATTGACAGCTCGTTCATTGATCCAATAACAATCGACAGAGCAAAATCGAAGTGTGTAATTGGAAACAGATACTCTTAAAAATAAATTGAAAATATACATACTTTTGGCACTACTAAACATAATAGAAAATAAAGAAAAATAAATTTTTAATTACACACTTTTACACTATATACTTAAGAGCGAATACAGACAACGAGATAAAAGTACCAGGAACCTGCGGGTAATATTTCTATTCCCTACTATTGTAACCACAAAGTGTAACCCTTCAATGAAAAGATTGGCTCAGTTTATATGAGTGAACCTGATACGGCTTTCGACTAGCTCAAATTAGTTTATTTCAAATGCTCTTCACACAAACTTCCGTCATTGACGAGTATGTATTCGTCCTTTGACCCGGTATTATTATTAATATCATTTGATTCATGTATGCTTTCATTCATTGTTTTTCTAACCTAGAAACTAATTAAATTAAATCAATAAATATTTAAATCTGTGAAATTATTATTTTTTAATCCAAAACCAGTGTCCATAAAAACTTTCTAGTCTCCCGGACTGAGGACGATCTTTGGGTGAGGGCTGAAAGGAATAATATTTCTTTCATGTGTACTGACACCAGTCATAAAAAAGATGTTGCAGTAGCACAAGATAAGATAAACGACAGCGGTTATAAAGTGTAACTCGATTACGAGATAACCAATAAATATGCCAGATACTGGCAGGATAATGATAACGGACATGACACACTTTAAAGATCAACAATGCCACAATAGGAAAATATTAAAATCTAATAAACCGAATGGAATCAAGATAGAAGTGAATCCGTTTAATTTAGCTTCTTTAGCTAATTTCAATTTAGTGAATCTTCAAAATTAGCTCATCTCGAATGAAATATCATTAAATAGGTAATAATTAAAGCCTGGTTTGATTTCTGAATTTCAATAAACTATAGATTAATTGAAATAGAGGAAAAAACTAGCATTTATTTTCGGAACATTTGATTCGGTAATTCCACATTATTATTTATTAATATTCATGGTTCCTAATTTGGTACATATAATATACTCGAAATTATTATCGGTTTTGGGAGAATTTTACCAAAAGTCATATCATATCGTAATACCTACTCGTATTTTACTCGTACAAAAGTAAAAAATGGTATTCACATCCAAATATGTTACATATTAAAAATAAATGGTAAAGAACTTAGCTTCCCCATTATTTATTATGTTAAAGTAAACATTTAAAGGGTGGGTTTGGTAACTAACCTATCCAACAAGACCGAAGTGTTTCTCACGGCCACATATGCGTCTAGCAAGAACGGTTAACCAAAACAAACGGAGAAGGTTATGATTATAATTTATTGCCACTTGTACGGTGACAGGGCACCAGTTACACAAAAAATTGTATCGTTTAGTATAAACAATGGACTCTTTCGAAAGAATGCTATGACGTTAGGTACACGCAGTACAAAGCGCTGCGTTATTGAACCAGACGGCAAAAGTGGAGCGAAGTTTTTTAATGCACTCAGCTTCCAATATGCTTTACGAGTTCGTAACCTGTTGTGAAAACTGTGAATTCTGTAAATATTGTTTATATATACGAAAGCGTTTTATGACTAACTTAACTTACATTGCCAACGTGTTATGCATAATTATAGGTAGCAACTTTCAACTTGTAAATGAAACGACGCCAAGTTTGAAGAGTATATATTGTAACAGTAGGTACTTCCCGTTATTGGTAAATTAATTTAATTCTAGTCTGTAGAATAGTAGCGATAGTAGAGAGTATTAGCCGTATAATGTGACTTTAGAATTTAAGCTTTCTAATTTCTTTAGGCCCTAGTGGCCTTTCAAGAATCACCGGTTGTGAGACTTTAGAATAGCACCACAGCCGATGGGGTGTGGGAGGAGATGTCCTCCCGCGAGTGTCGTAAAAGGCTACTAAGGGATAACAAAACGGCTACCACAAGCCCTAAAGAACTACACCACCTCTAAAAGTCTAAAAGACTCGCCAATCCGCTTGGCCAGTGTGGCGTTTTAAGGAAGTATGTATATCACTCATACACAAGACATTATATATGAGGAGGACCATATTCAGAGGTGGACTATAAAAAGTTTAATTACGGTTACGGTATGTAGAATAGACACACATTTTATGGTCTATATTTCTATATATTAATTTAGGTATCAACAATCACGTCATGATAAACGACTCGCAAATCGTTTATCGGCCGCCTAAACCACTGGAGATTTTCAGAAGTTGTTACACTAAAATGCATAATCTTCATTTCTATTTATTTTATTTTCATAAAAATCTGAAAGATTGTTACGAAATTATACTTAAAAAGAAATAAGCAATAAGTACGTTTTATGTTTAATCAGTGATACCCTAATAAAGGTTTTTAACTTTCTTCGCTGATAAGTTTATGGAAGTAAGATCTTGTGACAACAACGTCGTTAGTAATGTAGCGACACTCGAAACATAATGTGAATGTTGACTTTTTACTTTCAAGGCGCGGTCCAAAGATAACTTTAGCAAACGCACTAAGCGTTGGGCTTCATGCTGTTTATTTTTCACATACTGCTGCGTCAACATAGTTTATTAACGTTTGAAGATTGTATACAGAACCGCTTCTAATTTTATTTTCCAGTCTGTAGCCTTTATTATTTATGCCAACAACAAATTCCATTGCACTTGAGAGAACGTTGAATAACTAGGAAGTGCAATGTTTGGTGTCGTCTGCCGTGCCATTTACTTTATAAAGGCGTCGCGCTATTATGAAGCTAACAAACATGTGGGTAATAAACATATTTTTAGAGTAGGCTTAGTCTCACGAAACCTGGGGCCTTACCACCATTCCTTATAGCAGTATTATTTTAACCTTACTTCTCAATTTCGCACCACGGCGTCCATAATGTAAGCTTATTTTATGAATGAGTTTTGGTGACGTCAACACAATTCGATAGCTTATACTGTAGTGCAAATCGGAACGTTGTATAAAATAAATGGCGTTATACAGTTCATATAGCGTTATCTCGTTTTGTTTTTAGCAGGGAATAGACAAATAATTAAAATCATTCGTTCTTTCTCTGCATCAAGCATTAATACTTTTGTGGAGGTCATGGTACGAATATGAGTAATGTTGTTTTAAGCCTGAAACAAAACGTTCCTGCAACAATATTGTTTTGTAAAAGATGGTGGTAGGGCCCCTCCCTGCACGCCTCACGTGATCGCACGCAGTAGTTTTAACCGTGGGTGTTATTACAAAAAAAAAATGGAAATACTTTTTGAATAATGTTTGTTTTGACGGGCGCTACCTTATTTCCAGCGCAGTCGAGAAGCAAGTGTGGACGTGAGTTAGACCCACACAAAGAGCGATTGATCGCTCAGACCTTGTAAAATATGAACCGCGCTCCACTTTTCGAATTGATTAATTGTGAGTCGTGACGCCAAGATGTGAGTCTTCGTTCCAATTTAGGAACACTCAGTATACATGTCGACAGTAAAGCTAGTTTTTAATTGCTGGCATCATTAATCGTTCACGGCCGACGTTGATTTACAAGTTAACGATAGGTTATTTTAATGGACAATTGAAAAAGACGTTAGTTTTTTTCGAAAGAGATGTGACGTGTGAAGACATGTCAGACAGGGGAAGATTAGAGCGGCCTTACTTTATTTTTCCTTCATTTGCGTCGGTGCGTTTGTAGACGAAATTGCACAAGTTTTTCTTAAGTTTCCAACAAAGCGTCGCTCGAAGTACAATGGACATATTTTTGTTCGTGCGGTCTCAACTGACAGTTCGCGTGATGTATTGGGCTCGGGTAGAGGATTATTTTTACCCATTTCACAAAGTTTGCATGCATCTATTGTATGGGACGGAAGCGGCTCCACAAAGCGACTATGAGATTATTGTTAAGGGTGAATTTTGGAAGTTTATGAATGATGTCGTCGATTGAGGGTTTGAAATATAATACTGCGAATCCTATTTTATTAGGCTTTTCTTTTGTTTTAGTTAAGCAGTAATAATCCTCCTCAGTGCAGTTTATATTTTACTATATATAGAACAGAGTTGTTGATCTGCTCGTTCATAATCGATAATCATAATTGAGCCTCTTATTCATGCTGTTCATTGTGAATACTTGTGTTACCAGGAAACTTCTAGATTCTCCAGATACTTCATGACCAACTTATTATCTCTTTTTTAACTGTATGTAGTAAAACAGCAATGTATTATTTGTGGGAGCTGTCTAGTTGGTCTTAGATAGAACACTTTCAAAACTTTAACGTTTAAAAAATAGTCCGGCAAAATAGGCCCCATTTTGCCGGAATAAAAACATAGATCTAAACTGTTTTATTTTAACAATGATATAAAAGAATGGATTCGATCCGAATGAGCACAGTATTATATAGAGCTGATACTAACAAAAAGTTCAAACTAAAAAAGCAAAAGCAAATAAAAGGGCGACAAAGTTAACACCCCCAATTTATCGTGACAATAAAGATGTGATGTTCGCATGAAATGAAGTGAGGCAATAAAATGGCTTGTGTGCAACTTCACACCTGGGTAATAATACTGTAGATTAATACACGTTCACTGCATCGGAATGTGAAAATATTTTGTGAAGTGACAATGGAGAAATAATACACAACTTTAAAACGGACAACCCACACATAATACATGAACATAGCTAAATGAAATATTACCTAAATAATAGGGGCCAGATTTAAAAAAGATTAACTAATCATAAAAATAAAAGATGCGAATCAAAATATCTTTATCTATTTTTATCACCGCAAAAAGTTAATAAACAAAAGCTCTAATATGTATCCGTTACTGCATCTCCTTATTACTTATCTGCTTCCTTACTCATTCTCCTCTTAACCGATGAATATTAATGATTCTTCACAAAAGTAATTAGAACTAAAACTCACGAATCAATACTACATCTGTGACGTGCGAAAATCAGAAAAAAAAGAAGACAATAAAACATTTTAGTTTCCCCTTTCCTACATATACTGTGTAAAAATCAAGGAGTAATTTGTTTAGGGTATTTCAGCAGCATGTCTATCTACAATAAGTATGTCCTTATTAAATTAGCCTTCACCTCAAATATTCGAGACACCATCTCCATAAATATTTATCATTTGATAAGTTAATAGAAGTACTTAAAATTCTATAAGTAAATTTAATTAACAACAAAAGATTTGACACAGCAAATGGTTAGAAAATAAAAGATCTGATTTATTTATTTCATATAAGGAAATATGATTAGACGTTCAACTCTATGCATACTTGCATAACACTTAAAAATAGATACCTATAACACCAAAACTTTATTGTACGAGGCAAATTTCAAAATTCAACGTCATCCAGACGATACGTTTATAAATAATGCATCCACCGCAAACTTTGAAGTTCGGAATAGAGATGTCAAAACGTTAAAAAGAACAGCAGAAGTTTATTTTATGTTAGGTTACGTTATGTTGGAAGCGGTCGCGTTTGCCGATCAAAGTTCAATGTAGGTATGTCATCGCGACACTCCATAGTATTAGATGGAACGAAATTTGTAAGCAAACTGCAAGGCGCATTTGTTAACAGATTGAAATTAAATTTGGAAGGTAAGTAGTTTGGGGTTATATCTCAATTGATTTCGAAGAGGAGCTAAATCGGTTCAATAATGCCAAAATTACGATGGAGTCAACTTTCAAAAAAATAAAAAAAGACGTCTGTACATACAAATGTTTTTCGTTTTTCTAAAATGTGCCGGAAATAAGGAAATATCGGTTTTCTTTATTTAGAAGGTAATTTTTTTAAATTTAGACAGGGGTATTAATAGTCGACTCGCATTTATGATTTTTTTTCGAAATGGCTAAATTCTTGTGGTCATAATGGCCTTTCAAGAGTCACCAGACATGTATAGTTTAGGGAGAGTGCAGGAGGCGCTCAGCCAGGAGGAAAGAGTGTGTGCAGCAACGAGCCTAAGGGCTTCCCTACCGGTAGACCGGCGGAGGGTTCGGACCTCGGCTTAGGGCGTTGCTATATGAGGGCACCGCGGGATCGCGAGTCGATAAGAAGCGCCCAGGCACATGTCGATACCTGGTAAAAGTGTTGGCTGAAGGCCGGTGTGTGTTCACGGTGTAGCGAGAATGACGTCCTCGTCTCCGGCGGCGGGGACGGTGTATATGTGTAGTCTGTGAGTGTAGTGTAAGAACCGCATTGGCAGCAGTAATTGGGTCGTCCGGGTCATCAAAGACGTGCTGAGGACGACGACGACTACGGGGAGGGTCATTCCTATCGGGGACATAGCTTAGGCTGTGAACTACTAGGGGCTTGAGATGGTGAGGTAGTAGCGTCGGGCGGAGTGTGAATGTTGTGTGCCGCAACTTTCCGGACTATGAAGAGCAACTGCGGGCAGTTGAAAAGACTGCTTGCAGCTCTCGACGTGGACTAACCGCCTCTTCGGTCAGCTCGTGATCATGCTTGTCGTAACTCGTAACCCAGCCGAAACGTCTAATGATGAAAAGAAAGTTAAAATTACGCGTTAAGACCCGTCTAATAGATAAATAAGTCTCTATTTCAGTAACCGTTCTTGTCATTTTAAACTGTATACAATTGATCTTCAATTTAGAACAACTACGTATTTTCATGACATCATTGTCACTATAAAATTATTATCTACTATTCTGTAAAGGACTTTACAGAGGCATCTGTTTAACAAGGATATGTTCTATTCAAGTACAGATAAAGTTGTCTAATTATTTAACGTCAGATAACCTTTAGATAGGATTATCAACTGTCGTCGTCTCTAGAAAATTATTTGTTTTTAAGAACTGAAACAATGTAAGCTTTATACATTAAGGACAATATTCGTAATAGAGATATTAATACTGATGATAATTAAACCAGTTAATGACTTATTTAATTCAATTGATAACAAATGATGCTATATGATGGATTGTGAAAATGAGACGTATAAAATAAATTTATTTAGTGTTCCAAATGATAGTTGAGACAGGGAAAACGCGCCATAAAAAAAAAAATAGGTAAATATTTAATTTAATAAAATTAGCCTACCACTGAAGGTAACAAAATTATTTCTCTACCTATTTTTAATGATTTTTTTTTTTCATTTGCAGCACTTTTCCAATCTCAACTTTCAAACTAAGAATATTTTATTTTTATTTAGTTCTTCTTTGTTGGAAGTGTACTTTTCATATTTAAAAGTGATATTTACTAAACTTATTCCCGGCACATATTTTTAAGTTTCTCGGTAATCCTGTTCGCGTCTCTATTTACTTTTATTTGTATTTAAAAATGTTTTTCTTGACTCCCAATTTATCATTAGTAAAATAAAGAAGTTCAGATTTCCAAAAGGTAAAGAAGAAACAGAAACTAGAAGACTTTTTGTATGCTTCAAAGATTTTTTGTAGGTGATCTGCCTAATTCTATGTGTAGATTATAGTTATGTATTATTCTACTCCGAGTACATTCAAATACATTATACAGCGGCCGTGTTTCCAAGAGGCGCGAGGCGGCCCGAGCCAGCCACGGGTGTAAATCTCGAGCAGCTGTCAATAAAATTCTGAATAATTTGGCCCGCGCCCGCCGGGCCGAGTGTCAAATTTTCCACGTCATTAAACGTTCCTTTAACTTCCAAATTGGAAGTTTTTTTTTTTTTTTCAAAATCTCTAATTCGTGCCACGTCAGGTAATCAATCTTGCGGCACTCTAATTGTACGCTCGCAAAATGTGTAATAATAGCCTATGGCTGAACTGTTTTCTTCCAGTCTTTTCGTATAATGGAAGGCATATTTCATTCAGTTATGAACAGATGTTATAAGTTGATTAAACAACAATGCTTTAGGCATTTTTAAATTTAAGCATTTGTTCCAGCTCTTATTGAACTTTAAAGTATACTTACATCGATTTAATATTGATATTAAAATATTTATGAAATATCATAGACGTTTGATAGTCAATTAGGTATGCCATCAAAAAGGGTACCTACACAAAAACATTGATCAAAACGCGAAAAAATGTTGTCAATGTTAATAAACAAAATAATGTCCTGTTCTGCGAAAGTCCCGCCTTTGATGTTTGGAATTTCTCATGTTGGCGGTTGATTCATCCCAGACGGCTATTTTTGGCGCCATTTCCATCCTCTGTTCCTTACTTGCGGCGCGTGCGTGGCGAAAGCGCGGTTACGTTTGTTTTGCTGGACCGACCACGCCTGCAACGCGATTAAACAGTCACACCGGTGTTGCAATGTTTGACCACATGTTTCCATCACGTACCACGCGCGCTATCAAAATATTGACCCTCTTATCCGCATTGAGGTTGCATTGAACTTTATTAGTACAAGTGTACACCTACCATTTACTTACATCATTAGCAGGCACTTAATGTGCATGCATTAAAACAATATTGACTTAAGTGCCATCGTCGGCACATTAAAAGCAAACAAAGAAATTCTTATCAAACGCACATTATGACCAATTACAGCTACTAGCTTTTAAAAACTTTTTGCTTTTCCGACACGTTTGGTTAGGATCATTTATTTAGGCATTTTTTTGTCGGAAGGGACAGGGATGAACGTAAAGGGTGGCCATGCAACAATTAAGGAGCTGTTAGAGTTAAAAAATGTCACCCTTTTGAGGCTCTTTGCGGGTGCACTGTCCAAAAAGGGATTGTTTTTTATCACCTGGGTTGGAAGTCACAAAATGTTTATCGCCACTCTACGGCATGTTGATTTATGTTTCCACCCTGTCGAGGACCGGGACCCGACCGAAATGAATTAGATTGTTTAATTGGTCATTTATTTTCGGAGATAACGCTGGTCACCGTAGAGTGTTTTTGGGTCACTGAAGTGGCTCTCTCACGGATAATCTAATTCAATTTTTTATTTGAGTTAAAACAGGCAAATTTAGTTTCAGCATCATGAAGCTTATTTGTACAGACTCACCTCCATACTTCACCGGAACTCTACCCCGCCTGGCAGAAACTTTGCTCTTAGGAACACTTTTGATGCACTGCTAGACCTATACTTTTGTTCTAAGAGCTGCAGTTTCAACTGCAAAGGGCCCTCAATTCGATCTCCGAGCCTCTCCCTGATATGCGGCATGTTGTCGTCCTGTCTTCTCATTCATTCCTGTTCGTCTTCTCATTCAGACGAAAGAGGTACTACTGATAGTCCGCTTATTGTGATCGTATTAAACTCAACCAACTGTGACGTTTATTTGAGCTTTTACTCAAAATTTACGAAATTAAACTAACATTTTATTTACCATCTGTCCTAACTTGAAAACTACACATAATTACTATAAACGTATCTCATGTATTATGGATAACTTTCGAGAAATATGATGTGCTCTAAACAAAAGGTAGAAAAATGGATTAAAAAAGTGGCTAATGACCCGCCTTACACTTACCTTAGGCCCACCCGAGAGGTAAAAATTAAAGGCTTATCTTAAATTATGCTTAATTGGAGGGTCTAAAGTACAGATTGAATTTCAAAAGGTTTGATTGATAGCTTTACGTTAGCGTAGTGTTTCCGATAATGGTTTATGTAAAAATACCCATATTTATTGTCCTAATTAACATAAGCTATACTTAAAACAGCCGCCCGCCCGAAGAGCTAATAAAATTGTTTGATGCTGATATAAAACACGTTTAGATATTTTCTTACAATTCATTTAGTTTTAAAATAATACAATGGCTTTGACATCTTGAATCAAAGCTGACAACAAACTAGCACGATACTGAGGTATTAATATTAGATTGGTATCTATCTATCGTTAATTGTTGTATAACAATACCTGTTATTGACAATAGCCAAGTCATATCTGCCACATTGATGAGGAAGACGAGTCGTTGAAAGGAGACTACGTTGCGGGAAGCGCAATGTGGGACACCCTCTGGGCAGGTGGACCGCCGATGACTTGATAAAATTCGCCGGTAGTGGCTGGATGAAAAGAGCCGAAATTAGTGTGTGGTGGCGAGCTTTAGGAGAGGCCTATATCCAGCATTGGAAAAACACACCCGGCATGATACGGCATTGTAAAAAACACCCATACTATAGATGTTTTGGGGTTAGATATATTTATACTATTATTATCATCCATCGATCTATCACCGAGTGGTGATAAGTTAGCGAAGTTTATTTCAACTCGCATTCAAGTTCAATCCTCGCCCTGTATACACTGAGTTTAAGTTAAATATGCATTTTTATATTATCACTAACTCGGCGGTATAGACTAACATCGGGAAGAAACTCGCATGTTCGAAGGTGAGGCATGTGCACCCACCAATCCGCACTAGAACCACGTAATGGATTGTGGCCCGAATGGATTGTCTGTGCGCGTCTTTGTGCGGTGCTGTGACAAAAAACATCTAAGTACCTATATGTCCAGCAAGGCCCTAGGCATATTCGTATGTGAGCTATTCCGGGAAGAGAGGCTCCAACCAAATTCATATTCTATCAAAACAACCTAAGTGTTTCAACAATCATTCTATATTATAATTATTAATTTTCTTGCACGAACTTATGGCTGGGTTCTTTATGTCGCAACACCAAGACAATTTACAACGTCATTAAAACTTTATTTATTTTTTCCCTCCAGCGTTTAGAAAACAAATACTAAAATGCAAATGATTTGTAATTAGTTGTGCCATATATTACACCGTCGATTCGGCCCCATAAATAACGTAATGGAATCTCTATTTAAAGCGAATTCATAAAACGCTGGTTGTGAAACCAAAGCCCTGAATATTAACGCGGGTTTTGATTACGTCCCTGGATTTATAATGTTACGGGGAATTATTAATGGGAAAGTAACGTTTTCCTACTTTTACTTAAATTTTGGAAAGTCCAGTCTTACTACGGCTAAAGTCAACCTTAAATATATTAATATAAGCCGCTTCAAATAGAGCATATCTATCTATCTATCAGACTAGAATTGACATTATTGCTTTTTTAGTTTCAAAGATTACAAAACCAAATGAACTCTATCGTAGCGTCATACAGGTGAACTACTGTATTAAACTATAAACAAATATCCAAATAATATTGAACTGAAGGCGCTTCAATAAGCTTCGTATACAAATAGATACAGGTATCCATATAAGATATTCCTAAGTATTTATTCGTTTAACATAACCGTTTAATAGGAACCAAACTGCAGCCAGACTGTATTCAAGTCTTAACAACAATAGAAAATAAACATTTACCAAAAACATAACATCAGACAAAGAAGGAGAAAGTTATTCGAAACTGTAGGATTTCCAGCGCAATATCAAACAGAAAGCCGCTACGTTTAAGGAGCTAAGGACAATAGGAGCATTGTTTTCCAAAGCCCCATCACAATGCGTGTTCTGTTCGCCCATTCCTCTCTTAATTCACTAAAATCTACTAAATGAAGTGCCGTCTGAGTGGCAATCATGCGACGTAAGAAAACTGTATCGTTTGGCTTTACAAAAACATCGGACCCTTTAAAAATAAAGGTCTCCTTTATTTCCTTACAACAGCTGTTTACACAACGCTAACTGCTTACATTCCACTCCTTTTTATTTTTTAAAAGAAATATTTTTAGTAGCACGTTACATCAATGTACTAGGCTTTATATTACATATATTTTTCAGGGACCAACAGTCGTTTTATTCGGCCACTGAATCAATTACGGCGCGCCTTCATGACGTCACGTTTTTCTTTCGCTACGTGCCACTTTGTCTTCTTAAAGCTAGCACGAAGAGAATGGAAAATCCAATATTCAATGATTGTGAGTCATTTGTCTCCATATTTCACTAAATTGAAATCATTTGTAAATTGTGACTGTTTCCTTCATATTAATCAGTTCAAAGAGACGCCAAGATAAACTGATAATGCTCATATTTTGACGACGAATGGACCCAATGAAATGACTATAACTCACCATTAAGATATTAGAGGGTCGCATAAAATAGGCCTCGAGTGCGAACAAACGAGTGAATGGCGCGAGGTTCTGGCGAAACGACTCCCGGAGAATTCTGTCTAACATCAATGGAGTAAAATGGAGATGGCCATCGGATGTGGGCGGGAATGAGACAGTTAATTCTAATTATGGCCGTATTGTGAGGCGAAATTTTATTGCTATCTCATTGGCGCGCTCATTACGGCGGCGAAAGTAGTAATTGTGTTCTATTGTGTGCGAGTCCGCAGCGGACTCCATTTTTCTGCGAACCGTGTGAATCTGGGACGAGGGGACTTCTGGGGACGGTAATTCCAGTGAAGTCGCCACTGACTTTTCGCATTAATTTCTGTTACTTTTTACAATATCTTGCGAAGTAAAAGCCGATATTGATGGTGTCGATCATATAACTTCATCTAGATCTTGTTTATTTTTTTAAAATTGTTAATAATCTGTAAAAAAGAATCGAAACAGATCATATTGATGTATTACTAGCAGTCATGAAATATTTGAAAAAATCCTCAAGCAAACAGTGAATGCCATATTCATTAAAAGTAACGATCGCTACGGCTTTCGCTAAAAGGATAACAAGATAAATATCTTGCGTTATTGTGCGTCTATTTTGGTCTGAACACACGTTGGCCTTTCAGACAACCACTGATGGACTCTAAAGTTTCATCGCGGCCTGTCGGAGCGATTAGCGCCATGACAGCTAATTTATATACTCAACTTACTGTTCTATTCCCGTAGAGAGTTCCATAGACACGAGTATTAATAGACGCGACAAAAAGACGCTCCAGGATACGCTCCAGTCTGTGAATACCATTCTAGCCCTGTGAGTCGAATTTTAGAGTACTACGGATGTTCCGAATATTCGTATTCGCTTTAACGAATATTCGCGAATTTTCAGTATTCAGTATTCAAATACCAATCGAATTGCTCAAGGCTCTGTAGTAGGTAAAACAGATTTTCTATTAAAAGAAAAACAATACTTTAAAAATTAACGTTTATTTGAAAACCATTTACGGACCTAATTTTAAATGGAACTACAAAATTACTTACTAACTTTAAATTTAACTAAAAATTACGAATTTACTAATTTTACAAGTGCGTGTGAAGTAAGTATGTTAGGTACTAATCGTTTTCGCATTCGTATTCACGAATAGTGAGGCAAATTATTAGTATTCGTATTTGTATTCACGAGTAGTATTTCTTTGCTATTCGTAACATGCCTAGTATCTACGGATAAGTATTATGGGAGTCCATTGCAAACGGTTTACCAATTGTCGCGTATTCGTTACGAAAAGTGGCGAGTCTCATGCATTAATGAAATGCTACTAGGCGAGGGAACGTGTAATATGTTGTCACCAATCGTTGATGTGGACACACGATGATGGCAGAAGTAACGAGATGAAAGAGAAGTAGTACCAACGTGTCTAAAGCGCAACAATCCCTTAAAGCATTGTTTTTATCGTTGCGTGTTGCCTTAGCGTTGATATTTACACGTACCTACACTTCACATATTCTATTAGCAAGATGAATCTCTCTTTTAGCAAGATGAATCCCTGTAGGTTTTATCGAACAGATGTCCCCAACTTTATTAATTTATCTCCACAATCGCAAGCGAAGCGATAAATAAATTTGGTTAAAACGCATTGGTTACAACAAACAGTATCATTATCGGTATAATAGCGGCAGCTGCGCGAAGCTCACACCTCATTGCCTTTTCCGTGACATTGCGCGATGCCATAAAAGAGATCGAGTATTGTAATAATATTAGAGTATCGCGACATGATTTATTATATTTTTGCAATAAACTGTTGCAAATATTGAATCTTCAATTTTTAACCAGTCTAAAATGTAGGTAGCACCTACCTATTTACCATATACCTATGTATTGTATATGCCTCGTCAAATAAGTCTCTAAATTTGAGAATATATTTAAGTAATTTTCTCGAAAATTTAACAAATATATGCAGTTTTGCACTTGCACTATTGTTTTACTTAGTTATATCAAAATGGCTAATAAAGGAAAACAATTTGTCATGTATTGTCATTTCTAATAGATTATGACAGCCACGATAGTCGATATTGTCCCAAGCCGTAACATGGGAGGAGTATCTCCACGACAAACCCCTTCGATGCTAAATCTGGAAACAATTTCAAGAATGGCCTCTCTTGACAAATAATTTTAGGACAAATCGTTCCAACTATTCACTTATTTAACAGGCTTGTTAAGTAGTTAAGTATTTGTCGCACCAATGAATAATATTTACGGGCAATATTTAAAAGAATTTGTACCTAACCCAATGATTAAAATGATTAAAATGAAAATGACAATGATTAAAATTAATTTATGTGGATAAATAGTAAGTTTTGGTATTCATAATATTGTTATCAATAAATAATTTTCCGTGAGAATTCCGAGACCACCTGAGGATTTGAAAACCCGGTAGCGCGAGCCTACTGTATCTGGGAGCGACTTCTTGATAAAGGATGAATAAGGAACATACGCCTCATTAACAGTGAAGTCCTCGGAGTGGGAGTGACACCCCACTGCTCGGGTGCGTAGCTTTATACCATGCCACTAAACCACTAAAAATGTAGTGCCGGAATCCAACGCCTACCTACGGAGGCCGCGATAACACTTAATTTATAATTATAAATACTTTATTGGATTGCACTTCCACTCTCGAAGACATTTCGTGTTTGTGACATACAATTTTCTTGTGTTTATTTTTTTAGCTTGACGATGAGTATATGGCCAGCGCCAGGTTGTATACCTGAGCGTTCCGTTATCTATTCCCAAGAAATCGTCCAGTTCACAGTCTCTTCTGGCTCAAATATATATAATAAAAATAAGTGCTTCTGCTAAACAAGTAAAAGTAGATATGGGTAGTTAATTATGTTCCTTTTCTGTTATTTTTAAGAGAAAATTCTTTTCTCGGAATATTTCAGTTCACTATTCGTGTTAACAAACAGAATAAAAAGTTAAAAACTTCCAGGATTGTGGCTTAGTATCACGAGTAGCTACTTTTGGCGTCACTTATCATCTTTAGAGCGATATAAATTCAGGAAAAATCGTTATTTCAAGCCATCTCCCTAAAAGCGGGGATTGTGTGTATCATAAATTACCCTACGACGACACACTAAACTAGCGTATCACCCCAATGCCATGGGAACGGAGGACCACAGCGACCCCACGCGCTAAATGCCTACAAATCCATTTGGATTCAAATCAAAAAGACATCGAAGGGAGACGTAACTTCGATTAGAGACGCTCGTTCAATAAACAATTTATAAGGCTAAAGAAATTTCTCAAACACAAATGATAAATGCATCAGTCACGCCATAGAGTAAATTGGAAGGTAGGTTGAACAATTGACGAGTAGGGACTCAGCCGGAAGCATCACAGATTTTTCCCTGCTGTCTCAACAACAATGGAAGTCGGCTTCAATACCTACCAGGAGGCTTGCGTCTTTTGATTAATTAATTATCCGACGGATGGAATAATTACGCTAAATTTCGAGGCAGTGATAAACGTTCTTTATCCCAAAATATTAATTTATCTGGTGCATATTTATTTGTTAATGTAAGACATTATTTTCATTTACCGTGCAAAATTGCAGGGTTTCAAACAAAGCCCCCCCGTTAAGAAAATTCCTTTTGCAAGTTGAAGACTTTAATTAAACTCCCTTTTAATATGTACAAGTTTAATTGATGTTCTTATGTCTTCATATATTGCGGTGAATTCAATTAGTATTGTTACGCTGCAGATTGAATACTAGACGAAGCCAAAAGGCCATCGGTCACTCTAGCAATATTCTCTAAAGGCTAAGAGCCAATGGAGCGGCACCAACGCCGTAGTTCCACAGCACCAGTCCTATCAATCAGCGAACATTTGCAATACGACTGATAATGTATCGCCAACAACCCAACATTTAATTGGTGATGGATCGCTCCGAAAACCGACAGGCGAATTTCATGGCGTTCGAATATCATATTCCGCGTAAAGAATTTTTTCATTCGCTCCGACCGTGCATACATTCGATACGGATTTATTATTTTCGTCTTTACGTCTTACCCTCTTTGGGCTCGGAAGCGATACGTAAAATGACGGAAGATATGAAGGGCGGTAATGGGGGAAAATTGTACTTTATTCGATTTTGATAGACTTGATGGTGGATTTAGGCCCCGCTGTCACTCAACGGCTTTTTCGGCAATTTCTAAACCATTAAAAACTAGAAAGATTTATTTGTTATCGCTTTAATCCCTATAAGTTCATATTTGAAGCACGCTGGGTGTTCTTATTAAAAAATATGATATGTTTTAGCGTTATCTAAAAACAAACAAAATGAACTTCTGAGGTAGCTTTCTAGCTATATTTGCTCTACGATAAGTTTCTTACAATAAAAATAAACTTGACTTAACAATTCACCATAGTACTGAGTATCTAGTCCTTTAGTTTCCAAGACCATCTAAAAACAGATTGTCTATAATTTCACATTCTTCAAAGGGATTATTAAATACATTAGAGGCGGTAATTTGTATCACTTTGTCGTTCAAAACTCGCGGTTGAGTTGGAACAGTGTAATTTAATTTATAGTCACGTATCTTCTGCCTCTATTCGTATGTTTTGGAAGCGATCGCCCACATCACCAATTACCCATTCGATAAGAGACTTATTTATGACCCTCCGCGTCGGGTTGCGCACAGAATTAAAATTCATTGTTTCTCTTATCCTGGAAACGAAAGATATACCGAGGTCACAGATATCTTCACCTTATCTTAGTAACAAGGATAGGCTTTTAAAGAGGAGGGAGAGAATGATAGCGGAGTAGTAGAATAATTACGTGACCTTTCTGAATTGGAAACTCTTAAGGAACTCGGTCCTATTGATTCATCTAAAGTTAACTTTTAAGGTGCGATATCGGATGTCGTGAACTGTAAATTCGTCGCTATTCGTTTCGATTATCGGGGATTAGATTATTATAGCCGATAAGATTAGGGTTTATAGCTTCAAAGTCACCATAAAGTGACTATAAAAGTTTCGTTTGACAAAGCAATCTTTGTTTTTTTATTGAAGTCTGAAATTTCATTGACAATCATTTAAAAAAAATTAAAACATGTAAAGAAATTAGAGAGCGTGTGTAAACCTGTAAGTAGATGCATAATGTACGTAATTCAAATTTTAAGTAGTTAAATATGAAGTGAGTAATTAAATTTAAAAAAAATAGATATCTCTACGCACTGGTGTAAACTAAAATCATATTTGTTTTGCAATTTCAAAAAAATCATGTACAACGCGACATTTTTATGTAATGTAGGTACACGAGTTCACTCGTCTTTGCGTCGAATCGTCGACGTCTTTGCGTCGAACCTCTTAAATATGCATGAAAGAATGGTTTTCTGTCAAAAACAAAAAATAAATTAAAATAATTTGCAACAGCATGTGTGTGGCTGGCATATGAATATTATTAAAATGTAAGCAAATGTAACGGATACTTTATTTTTTTGGTTTCTCGTTCATTTTGCAAACAACAGACGAAGTCCTACATAAGGTTCGATGCTCAAGTGGGACGTGGCACTCGTGTTGTAAATATGCGCATATTTGTATAGTATTGTATGTTAAACGTGTACCTACCACACATAGCGCTGTATGAGATGCATCCGTTCAGTAACCGATGACCTCTGCGACACCGCATTAAAGCGACAGGATTTGAGGCATTAACTATTGTCTCCCGTTTCTGTACGCAGTTCGTTTTTAAATTTTATTTTTAATGCTCCATTTTGTGTAATTACTTTTAGTCAGAAGTGAGAACTCCATTACTGTCAACGTGTTAAAAGCTAAAATTACACTCCCGACAGTTGAGCGATATTGACAATAAGGCTTGAAACCGAATTAGTACCAGACGTGAAGCGAATTTAATTAGTTTTACTGAAACCCTAGACAGACCTGTGGCAAAGGTGAAAAGGTAGGGCTAATAATATGATAGACAA
Organism: Sesia bembeciformis; assembly: GCA_943735995.1. Classification (NCBI taxonomy): domain Eukaryota; kingdom Metazoa; phylum Arthropoda; class Insecta; order Lepidoptera; family Sesiidae; genus Sesia; species Sesia bembeciformis. Next base: position 6,380,489 of record OX031029.1, on the reverse strand, counting down.
GATAATGACCATGCCGAGTTCGGATTCTGGTTTACTCACTCGATAAATTTAAAAGCAATTTATCGTTGGCCAGACAATATTGCTGAAGTCAATGTTTTCTTAAGATCAATTGATAACTTTATGAGAACAGTAGGTTGAGAGAAGGGTGGAACACTATTTAAATAGACTTCGATATCCTTATCCAATACAAGGTCTAGTAGCTACTGACTACAATAATTATAATGCTGTCCTGAATTCTGTGTGAAATGGGTGTAGTGTAAGTTTGTAGTGAGTGATCTAAAATTATTAAAAGTTATCATTCTAACACTTTTGGGGTCAGAAAAAAGTTTGTTGTTACGGGCGAATCAGAAAGGTATATTTCGCTGTCTTTCGTAATTTTTTTTAATTAAATATTCGACAGTACATTGACTTTCAATTTATATAATGCAATAATGAAAGATCCGCTTCTCTTTTTTAAGGAATTCCCTTTTTTTTTCGGAGTGGCTAAATTCTTGTGGCCATGTATAGTTTAGAGCGAGCCCAGAAGACGATTAGCCAGGAGCAAAGAGTATGTGCGGCAACGAGCCTAAGGGCTCGGTAGGCATTCGCATCTTTCATTATTGTATAAAGGACTTCGCATAGTAAAACCTACTCGTATTTGTATATTTGTATTTTTTTGAAAATGTAAACAAACGTTTTAATCAAAATATAAACCTAAACTAATTTTTATCCAAAATTTCATTTTCACCGATTAAGGAATGCACTCTCCAATTTGTAAATAATGCAGTAATAAATGTAGTATGTAAATATTTTGAATTGAGAGTATTTTCGAAGTTATAATTATGATTTTTTATTTCAAAATTAATAATTACCTTTGCAATAGGTAGCATTCTTGAAAACCTATACAAAGGCCTATACTATACAAAGGTAAAAATAATACACAATTAAAAAAATAATCATAATATAGTCTAAGAGATGATTTTTTTGTTATCAAGTTTTATCAATGTTATGTATTAAATTACCCGGAAATACGATCGGCTATTAGGAGTTCCTTCAATATTGTGTTTCTTTCTTTTCCGCCGTGCGAGTAATGTATGTAGGACCACCTAATGTATCAGGTGACGCGGTTTAAAGAATTAACCATTTGTAACTTTGGATGTTTCCGGCTTTTACTATCCAATGGCTTTGAGAAATTAACGGAAGATTTGTAGCAGTACATTTTTGATGTTTTGGTAAATACAAATACACTTTACTTTATTTTTCTGTCGCAATTAAAATACAATATAACAGATATGAGAGGCGGCATAGTCGCTAAAGTTATACCTACAACCAACAGCGAGTAAATGACATGTATAATTCTTTCAGAAAAGAATGAAAGATCTTTGTAATCACATCAAATTGTTGTAATGTTATACAAAGATTACAACGATGAACGATAAAGTTTGTATTAGTCGAAAGATGGAGCATCTCATCAGAAATGGCCACTTGCTCACACATGACTTTGAATGAGCTGAATTACTACAATACAAAGAGTTTGTGTTAGGCTCTGTATATGCAGATGGAACTTCATCTGCTTTCATAACTAAGCCATTTCGGAAATATCTACCATTTTTTTTTTAATTTTATATTTTTTGACCATTTTTACACGTTCATGGCGCCCCGCCAAACAATTTGTGTTTTACTAAAGGTGAGATCCAAAATCTTTTTGGCGATCTATATATAGTGAGTGCATCCTTTTTCATCTTCATAACACAAAAACAGACGCAGCATCGATTACATTGTCAAAAGATCGTTTATCGCACGTTTTGTAATATATTGATTGGCGCCACAATAGCTAATTAGAACTATATTCTAAATGGAAGCCAATGTTAAAGAGCCACTATAGTGTTTTGTTACCTCCTCTGGAAACATCCCTAAGTTGGTAATGATATACCCGCTACAATAGCAACTACCAAATCAGACAATTAATGAATTAAATGAATTATTTAGTACCTATTTATTAAATTGAATTGATTTTAATATAACATAGGATATTCAATTTGATTTAATATAACGTTTATTCATTATTGAATAATTTATATTCATCTCAAAGATGTCTGGAAAATAATACTGTAAAGCAATTCGATCGCCCGGTTGTGTATTCTTCTGTGAACATTGTTTTAAACTCTTGTTTTGGGTAATGCATTTTTATATAATAACGAATATTCTGTCTATCTATCTGGAATATTATATTATTCCAAGTGGACAGTTTAAAATCGTCATGAATTAAAATTTCCATGTTTTATAACATGACCCTCGTCGGTACTCCAATTGTAGGACGGGCAATGAAAGTATGCTTTTAAAAATTTAAATAAACATGAACAAATCCCACATTTCTAACTCAGATACGGCTTTCTCGTAATTTTATTTTCTTTATACACGGTAGGCGGGTGTGTTTTCGCTAATTCATCCTCTCCACGTTTGGTGAGTGGCGGACGGTGCTCCCGGAAGTCGTGATTTTTTTCTCCAAACTCTTGAGAGCTCGCAAAATGTCTTCTAAAACGACTTTTTCTCTCTTTAAGTACGTTTTGACATCCTTTTGGACGCACAATGGTGTAGCACTTAAGCTCTCGTGTTGTGCTCGTGTTTGCAATTTATTCTATTCATTCATGGTTACCATAATAACAAACACAAATATTTGTAAAAAAAAAATATTGTGTAATAATTTTACACGAAATGTAAATAATATGTCTGTGTATGTTCATAAAATATGATAATAAATGAAAATGCTATTATGTGTTAAAAGCATTATAGATAATAGTATATGATAATAAATAAGTAAAAGTAAGATATAATAAAATGGTTGAAGAATTTTTTAATTTCCATATCTGCTATAAAGGCAGTGTGACTGATTTTAGTTTTTTTTTTACAAAAAAATATAATAAAATAATTTGTATAATATTTTCAATATGTGTAGGTATTATTAACCTTTGTAATTAAAATTTATGTTTTCAGCAATAACTTAGGTAAATTTGTAAATTTTAGATTATTTTGAATATTAGCCGTTAGTGTAATTATTATAATTATGTATTGTGTTATTATTACTTTTCACAATTATACTGTAATACTAATATAAATTATACTGATTAAAAAACCAAAACTAAAATTGATGCGGTTTTTACATTTCTCTAGCAAAAATCTAAGACAGATGAAAATACAGTTGAGAAATTATGATAATTAATAAAAAATAATTTTGGATTATTTACTTACTATATTTTACTATCCATCTCCTTAATTAAACCAAAACGTTCCAATGAAAGTCACTGATCTGATCACACAATTTAATTCCACCCCAATTAAATACCGGACAAACACACACGTACTTTTTGACGTTTGAGTTTCGCGCCCGCCTAACGAAGCGAACGACACCCTTCTACCGCGAATGCTAGAAGGCAACTACCGTAGTCTGGATGCCGGTCTAGACGAGAGGCAGGGATCAGAGGGGCACGGGAGAGGTGAGGGGCACGTGCGCGGGGGCGAATCAACCCCTACAATTTTGCCCAGGAAGCTATGAGGCTCGCATCAACATGGAAGTAACTGATTAGCAGATTGGAATGTCTATTAATATAATTATTATTACGAGTAACTTAAGTGAGTTCAAAACTGCCCCAACCATTGCCGAGCAATTTAAGGTATGATATAAAAAGATAATTTAAATGTATATATTTTTCGGACAATTGTTTAAACTAAAGTAGCTATTAAAGATGATGCTATTAGAACGATGATTTTAAATATAAATAATTTAGGAGCTATGGTGGGACATCCATACATATACATACATACCTACATAGGCTGGCAAATTCATAACCCTTCCTTTTTCACTTCGCCGTGATCGGGTAAATAGTCGTAATTTAAATAAAGTAAAATCTTGAAGAAAGAGAAAACGCTCCTGACAAATAACTATTTTTTATGAAACAAATTGAAACAATAAAAACTACATACCTACAGGTTAAATAAGGAGGTAAAATACATTAAGATAAAATTATTTATGAAACGTCCTTTTTCAATAAACCCTAATCCTAACCATTATTATAAATGAAAATAGTTGGTTTGTTTGTTACCTAATAATTGCAACCATTCAACGGAATCACTATATTTCTTAAAGTGTAGTTCGTTGGACGGACTGTTTTATCTGAACAATAAAGACGAAGTTTCGGGTAATAGCTAATCTTTTAACAAAACAAGACTATGTTTATGGAATTTAAAAACATTGCAACATCCTTTACGAGCAATTCATTAACAAAAATCTATGAGTGCAAAGCAAAAATAACTATAGTTCGAGTGCTATTAATAAATTGTCTGGTAGGATCCACTGGATGTAAGCCGTATTGATCTAGTTTAAGTTAAATCCGTGCTCGGTATATTTGGTAAGCGAGCGAATCGCGCTGCACAGACATGTATGAACTTTTAGAAACTATTAAATATTTAGCAATCGAGTGGATTCAGACTGCACTTATGTTTTGAGAGAATAATAAAAATATAATACAATTTGGAATTACTTGATATTCTGTCCTCTATTTTTTTTTTGGAAATTAATTTTATGATCACAGTTCAATTCTAATTTCAATAACGAGTATTTACGCTAAGGGCGACGGGAGGTATACGACCTGACCGAGATGTACGAGTATAATTACTCCGAATATTCGATAGTACAATGTCTCAGTCAGTTATTTAGAGCGAAGTGGAACGAAAAATTGAGAAGTCTGAACCGATTCTCATGCGAGATAGAGAGAGAATTTAGTTCGAATATAATTCAATTTATTGAGATTTAAAAAATTCATTCCTTTTTAAAGTAGGTATTTAGAAATATATCTACTAATAATGTAAAAATAAAACCTATGAATAAAATTAATACAATTTTATTGATTTCTCAATGGACTAGAACAACTAACACCACCATAATTATTACGAAATAATTATGAAGATAATAACTGCTATACAAAACAAATAATGAAAATCATCAGTAACCCTTTTATATACTACTTATTATTATACAGTTTATTTAAATTTGTACATTCTTCGAAGATCTTTTAGATCTTCGTTTTCTGCTTTTGGATCAAAATGTACTTTTCTTTATAAATTATCTGAAATGGTTTCAATTATAGATATAATTTAATTAAATGTGTAATGATGTTTGATAACACAAATAATAATATTTGAAGCAGAAAGTGCGTACTGACGTTTTATATTGATCTTAGGTTGATGTTACCATCAAGTTTAATTTTCAGGTTGATTTTATCATGTTGTCGTTAGCAAAAGAATATTTTATCATTGAAATTGTATAATTAATTGAAACAAATGAAAGTGTCGGCAGATGAGCATACAGGTCACCTGATGGTAAGTGGATACTGTGGCCCGTGGATACGTTAATTATATATACGTACCCCATGTGAATATCTTAATTATATAAACATGATCCCACTTTACATTTAAAAATATACTACACGGGATTAAGTCCACCAATCCTACATTATCCTTCTCAAAACACGAGATGCGGGTGGAATGACAAATTGATGTTCCTATGACACATCATTTTAATACGTGGCACTGTTTAAAGTGGCACTAAATAATAGACTTATAATGACACCGCAGAATGTACGGTATGGAGTAACAATGTTACATGTACGCGTTATGTGTGAAGTGTAATTGCTAACACTGGAATCACTAAAAAATATAGAACCGTCATCTATGTTTACTAAATATTCATAATTTACAGCATTAAAATCATCAAATCATCTTCTCCCATCATCATTTTCTTTTTTAGTCACAGAAGACTACCGTGAGTAGAAGTGGGAAATACAGTAGCAGTTTCCACTTTATTCTGTTCCCCCAATGTGCATAAGGTAGTGAGTGAGATATATGTCAGACCCCATTCCAATCCAATTCCATCCTAACCCTTTTCCTTTCTCCAAATCTCTTCCTAAACCTTCAAAGGTAGGAAGCGCAACCGTGGGCGCGTCAACGTTTGTCATTATGGCTTGATGTTGGCATGTACCGCGGATGTCCATGGGCGACAGTATCTACTTACCACCAGATGAATTGTGTGCTAATCTGCCACCATCTTTCTATATAAAACACGCTTAATCAATGATGTCAATATCAAACGTTGCAAGTACATTCGCATCTCTCTGGAGTTGTAGGATATATTTCAAAGGCTCATATCAAGTGAAAATCAGTTAATAACTCGAAAACCTTTACGTAGAGACTGTTCATATATGTTGTTACATGAATCTAATTAATTATGTATCAAAGATAGAAAAGCAGGAGGGAGTAACCTTACAATAATTAGACATGACGGCTCAGACAGATGACCTACTTACAGAATTACGAGTTCATACAGAAACGTTAAAGTTGCTTTCTTATGTATGTAGATTCATAGAATTAATTTAACAATAAAGAAGATTAATTAAATGCTGGATTCGCTATTAGCAGATTTTAGTACGTAGGGTACTACGTATATTACATAACTATTACCTTATTACGGTAGTGTTGTGTCTGCCAGCTTTAAATTAGCACCACTACTTCCAATTCTGTGGGTGCCGTAAATGGCGATTTAATGAAATTCACCACCTCTAAAAAAGTGGACTTGCCAACTCGCTTGGCCAGCGTGGCGTTTTAAGGTCATATATCCCTTACCCACAAGACAATGTACTTGAGGCGGCTCCGTCCAGTAGTGGACAATAAAAGAGCTGGCTAGGTTACCTTATTTCGATTACTACAGAAAGACTGATTTACCTACGAGTACGTGTACATACATTTAAAGTGAACATGCGTATGCAACATTAGTATAAAAACTTTAACAGTGAAATGTTTATTTAATCTGAAATATATTTCATCAAAAATAGTCTTCTTGTGTTTTCTAAAGTTCATTTAAAATCAACATAGTTATACGAACCGGTGAACTCTTCTTACACTGTCACATACATCCTTGTTTGGAACATACTTTCATCCTTCTCTGAAATGATTATATTTTCATCTCCAAGACATGTTTAACAGGACATGTTAATCGCAAAGTCTGCATGTAACTAAGAAGTGGAGAGCTAGTTAATCCCTAGCGCCAAGTTAAGCCTACAAAATCTTCCGACCAGATACTGCTTTCGGCTGTTTGTTGGCTCGGCGCCGATGTTTACCTACAGTTTATAATATACTGCTCGATAGGTATATAAACTAAAAAGGGCTAGCATCATACAAAGCATAGGCAAAAGACTTGTGTGGGCGTGAGAATACAACATTCAGTCAAATTGTCAAAGAACTTATTTAGAGTAGCGAATTGTAACGTGAATTCCTTTTTAAAGTTGCAGACGATCTAATAGTTGACTTGAAGGTAAATGGATACTCCAACACCTGTTCCTACATGTGAATATTAATTAAAACGGAAGAAAGTGGACACATCCACGGATATGGAAGAGTGGAATCAAGAATTGGAAAAGGTAGATAGATAGATAAAACTCTCTGTTGCACACCAAAAACAAAACAAAAAACGATAACGGACATTGTAGACATTGTACATTGTAGACATTGTACATTGTAGACATTGTACATTGTAGACATTGTACATTGTAGACATTGTACATTGTAGACATTGTACATTGTAGACATTGTACATTGTAGACATTGTACATTGTAGACATTGTACATTGTAGACATTGTACATTGTAGACACAAAATGTACATCGCTGAAAGCGATCTCTGCCAGACGGACCTTTAGAAATAAATATTTTTATCACAGGTAGAGATGGTGTACAGTACAGAATACATAATTACGTAATATATATTATATAATAGAATTGAAAGGATGGGAAAATGGGAATATAACGGGATGTTTTTGTGATTCGTTTACTGTTCATTCGAGAAGATTGGGTAGATTGAATGGGTAGTACACCTAATCTGATGAGAGATTATTTTCTCACATTATTGGTGGAATAGGACGAGATAAGAACTGGCTCTGGTATCTCTCTCTCACTCCTAAATACGTTGATAGATTTGACGACAATCTTCTGTGAGAGTGGGATAACTCGGTAAATCGGTTGCGGCCATTCGGCTGTGGAAGGCAATGCTGCATAGCATTGCATTCCACCGCTAGAAATGCTAATATACGGTATCTCCTATTTTTATTTATTCCTTTTTCAAAATATTACAAAATGCTAGGCATTGCAGCATTAACTGTTTGCTTGAAGTGGTAAGGGAGTAATTGTAGTGCTTCATCAATGTTGGTTTCAGATAGTTAAAGAGTAAGGAATTAAATTCTCAGTTTTCTTCTAAATTACTAGAGCCGGGTAGAATTTTAACATATCGATTTAATCAACGTTTTAATACATTCTCGAGACTTTGGCTAGAGTTCTATAAGAAGGGATGCTATTCTCCCTCTATGAAACAATTTCCATTCCGCATGCGAAAGATTTAATGTTAATTTCCAATTTGGCATCGTTTTCTTGTCTTTTTCCAAGACATTTTCAAAGCTAAACATTCTATAATATTAAAGTAAACTTAATTTATGGTAGGAAAACCTTGATAAAACTTCTCAATATTGCACTGCACATATGGTAAGAAATTGCAACAACTCTGCAAACCCAGGCACCTTCGATTTGCAAAGCGTCGAGTGCATATAAACGGCACGTTATGAGAACGTGTCTGTATTTATTAAGCTCGAGTCGTGCTCGTACTCGACCACTCGAGCCATGCGACGACTTCGAACCTTTAATTTACCGTGTGTTGTTAATTCAGTACTAAATACGGGTTCTTAAAACTACCCACATAGTTCATTAAAGGTTATCCTATGTGGAGAAATAATGAAACATATGTTTTTGTAGGTACTCAATAATACTAAGGACCAGCTATAGGAACTAAATAAATATTAATAATTAGTATATTATTATTTTGAATATAAGAGTAGTTATATACTGTAATATTGTATATAGCTACATATACTGTACGGGGGAGTGTGCAGAAGACTACCTTGAAATGTACTGCATTTCCTACTTCATCATATTTCCCTAATGTGTTTCGGTAGTGATTGAGATATGCCAGAGCCCATTCCCATCCCAACCTATCCCTCCCCATTTTCCCAACCATTTCTCCCAATCCATTCCTTAATCTGCAGAGGTGAGCAGCGCGTCAACGTTCGTAATTCTGGACTGATGTTGGCATGTATCGCGGATGCCAATTGACGACAGTTTTCACTTACCACCAGGTGGACTGTATGATCGTCTGCCGCCTTTTTCAATAACAAAAATGTTAGTAGGTATAATTAAAAAAAAGGTTAAAAAGATTCAATTATTAACCTAGACATTTCTAATGCATCAAGTATATTCAGACAATGAAATAATTAAAATAAATATAGTACAATTAGTATTTCTGATAAAACAATAAAATAAATCGGGTATCGGTACTTCTACCTTTTTACTCTATATTTAGCTCATTTATCCTGACATTAATAATCTTTTCATATATGTAATTTAATAAGTACATTCTGAGTTAAACAACTTTTGACTATCAAAAGGCTGAAATTTTAACAAAATTTTATTCAGTTTTGGAGAGGTCGTTAACTTAGTGAGCAAGTTATAGAAACGCATGCTCAGAAATAAAAATCGAGAATTACGGTCAGTACCATAAAAGTCGGAAAAAACACCGACCACTAGCTAAAACAAGGAGAAATTTTCTGTTGAAAATGTTGAAATTAATTAAAAGTTTATGTAGGTTCGCGGCGAGGTAATACTACTCATCCTTTTTTATCACTTTACGCCAGTGGCCAGCATCCGCTACCCCGTATTTACAAGATATTTGCACATTATATGAAGAAACAGTATCATAACTTCATATAAAACATGAAATGCAGCGCATACAAGCCACCCGAAGACGTGATGTTTGGGCGGAAGTAAGAAACCTACCCAGTACCGGATTAAGGGCGAGAGACTGGGGGGCTATACCCCCCCCCCCTAATCGGATTTCCGGAGGCCTAAAAAAAAACTCTATTTAAAAACTATTTAAAAACTTATATCTAAAATTTACAAAATTGCTCGAGTTAAAGGGGTATCTGTTTTCAAATAGTCCCGGACTCCCAACGTAAATCCGACACTGCTTACACCGCACCGCGAGATGCTCGCTAAGTCAACATAACATCTTTATATCGTGAAGCAGATTTCCGCGAATGCACTTTACTGACAATCCTCTTTATACTGTGTATTCTGGAAAGGCTCCAAAGTTTCACTGCCTCGTTAACGTAGTAGTGTTAATGCCGGATGCCCGTGAAATCTTTTAGAGGGCACTTCGCTTACTACGTTTTAATTTCGTCCATTTCGTCCCTCTGTAGCATGCTTCATTAATGCTGAGAGGTTGTTTGGCTGTGTTTTAGGGTTCGAGTAGTAAAAGCAATGGTCATTAATTTATCTGTTTTATAACAGCAGAAGTCACCAACACTTGAATAATAGTCTCTTACTTGAGAGGCAACATCAACTTTATTACATAACTTAAAGACATTATACAAGCATAGGAACAAAAGGCGTAAGTTAGTTACGGAAAGGGTCATAAGTCACATCCCTTACGAGAGGAAACGACTTTGTACGGTGTATGAATGTTATATACCGTCCTATACAGCCATAAAATTTTTACACGTCATGAAAGCACTCCGAAATACCTACGACCAGTGAGCTTCTAAATACTAGAGTGGCAACGTCTTACAAACTGTTCTCAGAAATATGTAACCACTTGCGACTTCAAAAGACGTAGCTTTGAAACCGATAAATATTCCAAAGTAAACTATGTTTGTCTCGTTTCTTCTACACAACTTCTTCGTTTAAACTAATCACGTCGAAATGAAACAAGACATTGTTATCGGAAAAAATGGCGAGAGTTGCCAGTGGTCAGAAATAATTTCCCCAGAATTAATGAATTACTTGGGTATAAAGGCTCTTATTAACAGGTATTATTAACAGATTGTAATGAAACTTTCAATAGATCATATAGATCTAATGAAATTGACAAGGATTACAGGTAGGAAGAAAAAATATTTATATGCGTTAACGAAAATATTATATTTTAAGACTATTTACATTGTGTAAAATTATTATTGTTTAAAATGGAATAATATTTTTTTTGTTTATGACAATCATTTTAAAAAAATATATTTCAATTGTAAATTAATTAAATTGTAAATATATTATTTTAAACCTCAAAAGTTATTATATTGATCAAACACCACTGTGTAACATGAGTTTGTTATATAATTGCCTTTTACTCTCTTTTTTGTTATTTAAAGTAAACATTTTACTTTCGTGGTATAATCTTATTTTGATATATTTGTGAATAATCGCGTTGATCAACAAAAGAGAATGATCCATTTGTAATGACGACACATGTTCCGCTGAATGAATTGCAAATTCTCTGATCGACAAATTGGTTTGAATTTTTTCAAGTGTTTTCGTAGCTAAATACATAGGACCATAATTAGGGTTCAAAGACTTTCCACCAGACATGGCAATAGCCAATCTAATCACGGCTTCACATGATATGCAAATGTCAAAAACCTGTTGCGTTGGATAACATAGACCTCCTTTGTCTTTAATAATTATTATTTTGTGAAACTTCAAGCGCTTAATAGTTTTTCTCATTTTGTGTTTTCGTGGTGTTTCTAATATTTTAATAATTTCTTCATCACTTTCCACATTCAAATCCACTTCCATTTCCATTGGTGATTCGGTTTCATCCTAAAAAATGACAAAAATTAGCCTATAACAAACACGGACGGTCGGACAGACAGCAACTTCCATTCCATTAAATAAATAAATATTGTAATGAATGCTGAATTGAGTACATAATGAAATAGGTACTTACAGTGACCATTGGAACTGCTTTGTCTGACAATCGAATACGACCTTTATCATGCTTAGGTGGAATCTTATCTCGATCTTCGAAGTGTTTCGAGCATATCACGGTTGCTCTAGATGGTAACCAGTCGGTTTCTTTACGTAACAGTCTTATATTTTTTATCCACTCCTCCCTGCGCTTCTGATCTTTAGGTACCCTGGAAAACAAATAAGAGATCATTCTACCTACTACTGACTATTTTATGATGATTACAGATTATGATAAAAAACATAAATTACTATTAATACTTTTGACTTACAGTCATTCATCATTTACAAACCTCCCAACGGTGTGGGAAAATCAAAATAGTTTTTACTGGCAACATTGATGGCAAACACAATGCGTGATAAATTTACTTCGTTTTGTAATGTTATTTTGGAAAATCTGAACAAAATTGTGCAAACTTACTTGTGAAAAGTAACACCACTTGCTTTATCATCCTTTTCGGACCGTGACATACAAATTTTAACGCCACATTTCACCATTTTGGTAACTTTATCGTTAGGCCGCAGATACGTTCACGCTCACCGACGTCAAGCTAGCAACTGAAGTCAGATATGCCTGCAGGCATCTACGAAGTGGTAACGTTAACTAATGAATACTGCTAATCTAGTCATATGTACATCAATGCCTACGACAGATGTTATTACGTCAATTTTAATAAATCATTTCAGAACTCAATATTGCCACCATAAATCCTTCGCACCTATGAATCCGTCTATATTAAAAGCTAAACTTTATTTCGGTCCGATAGACATCCTTTATAAAAATATTCATCTGCCAATAACAAAGGGTCCATTCTGATGGTCACTTATTGTTCAACACCAGAGAGTACAATAGACGACATCACAGATCACCCGTCCTTCGACTACAATACAACCTGGGTTTCGTAATAAGCCTTAGCGATCACAACCGAATGTTCGGAACAATAAACATATTTTAAATTTCCAAAACATGCCCTATTCAAAGAGACACATGGAAATAATATTCCGTCGTAACCAGCAGTTGACAATATTGAGATACTGCACAAATCGTTCGAATGTTGACTCAGTTTCTTTGACGTATGACACATTTGGGTCCACGTGTAGGTGAATACGAGAGATCCCACGTTACGCGTGGGTCGATGTCGTTTTATTTTGACAAACGAACGAGGATTCCCTTTTGTTGTCTTTAACGCAATATATCAGCGGCTGACACGTAATTCTGACAAAAAGAGGAAAAAAATCATGTGTGAATGAAACTGCAGGAGGAGAAAATATGTGTCAAAATAAAATTAAGAAAAAAAGAAGTTTCCAACAATCGATGTCCCACTACAATATCTGATTGAACCTGTTTAGCAATCGTCGTTATTCACTGCCACTATTCTACCTTCTGAAATAACTTAAAGTGTTAACAAGAAAATTTTCAAAGCAACTATAGATGCAATTTGAATAAAAATGTCACCTCTTGTAATCGAAACAATTACCAGAATCGGTTCTGGCAACAAGATTTATCATGTCACCAATAGAATTTCAATGCGTACGGCCACCCGCTAACTTACTAACGATGTCGTTGTGTAGACAATACGTGTGGCACAATGCAAGAATAACGACCTTCCACCATTGATACTAGTGCAGGCTAAACAGCCAAAAACAAAAGACGAATATAAATCACTAGCGCTTACCCCACGCGATTCAATACTTTACTCTTCATAACATATTGAATTATTCAAAAATATACCTTAAGGTTTTACAACAGAAACCACTGATCTAAAACTACTGGTATATTCAGTTACAGTATTAACATTGTTCAGCTAAACATTTACCACTTCCACGTAAACAATGGTCGCTTTAGAATAGCATTATTACTTTACGACCGCTGTAACATAATCATTGTCCTTTGTTAAACAATTCTCAAAAGTGCATCACGGGTATTAAATGCATTTACAATTTTCTATGAGGGTGGACACTGACAAGAATGGACAAAATATTTTTACCACGACGCGTGACAAATTATCTTTTCAAAAGGCCGCTGCAGATTTTTTTGCATCATAATTTGCTTAAAGCAGAAATACATTGTTCTTGGTTCTGGCATATAGCGTTATACACGATTTGGTTACAATACAGCATAGAAAATGTTTTAAAAGAATTTTAAAATCCAAGTCTTAAATCTATTTATTATTCTTTTTAAAATATTTCCTACCAGTATCCGGTGCACAATGTAATAATGGCTCTATTAGAACTTTAAATTATTCTATTTACATATTTTATCATGTTTTAATATGAATTTAATTTTGTACGTTCAATGATATCGTTAACATTTGTGCAACGTTACTTCCGTTCTAGTTGACAGCAATATTAATTCCAATGTTACGAAACACCTTAAAGGATTTTTATGAAAACTCATGCTCTAATGTACATTTTTCGGTACCGTTTCAATCGACTTTCTCTAACATTTAACAAATATTTTCCCGGAAACGCCTCTATGTAGCGAGATATAAAAGATAATTACAATCATTTTGTAACATATGTGCACAGGTAGCCCGTAAAACTGACCACGGCCTAAATTATTCTGTGATATTCCGTCCTGGTCTAACATTAGCTAACAGATAGGGAAAGGAAAGTTGGGTAGATAGACAGCCCCCTGACAATTTACGAGAACGCACCGCTCCTGCAAATCTAATTGCCGCTTTCACGTTTAGTTGGTGTTGCCTTGACCTTCGTAAATGCACTCTGTATGTTTTGAATAGATGCGCCAGGAGGGTGATGTATAAATATTTAGTGATTTATATAAAAAATCACTTTATATTATTTTACTATTAAGATTTCAATATTCAATTTCAAGGGATGGAACGAACTGTCACCTGGGATAATTTGTATTCATTTTGAGGAGTTTGCATATAAATCGTTTTGTACTCGTAGACCGAATAGTGCGTCGAGGCAGTGCAGATGTACCGATCACGATCACGGGAGGTGCTAACAACATCATAGCCATTCATTTCAATATTGTTTTTAAATATAAAGATTGTAATCGCATGTTACAGAAAGGTATTTACCAAAATAACTACGAAGATCTTTTCCATCAAAACGATTACCTTAACGTAATTTATGTTTCAGAAAAATTCCCTTTGTTGGCACCCCAATACAAACGTTGTTGTTACTCATCGCATGACAGGGCGAATTAACACGTCGTCCAATCCTGGTTCCCTCTGATTACACACGTCCATGTTTACTTATACCGACTTCAACTGAAACTGTAAATGGTATAGGAGGTTGTGTACAACTGATTGAGAAAGAACTCGTTAGCAGCTTTGTGACATTAGGATATATAGTATAATACAAGAATAATTATTAATATAAGTGATCTAAAGGATAGTAAGAGTAAAGAACGAATAGACATAGGTTCATTATAATAAAAGAAATGAAAGTAACTAGGATGGACAAGGGTAACTGATAATACTCGTAAGTGTAAAAGATGATAAAAGCGAAAAAAATCAATAATATTGTTAATTTTATAATATGCCAATTATGATAATCTGATCTCATAATGACGAACTGTGCGTTATTTTATAAGGAATATCTCTATTCAACGATGGAGCACCGATACAGGCAATATTACCCAGTATTAATAATGTTGGCTCATTACAACTTAATACTAAAACGATCATTTCAAGTTCTTAAGAGCAATAGTCACGCAACATATTGAGACACCAAATGGAAAGCCGAGTAAATGAATCGTCGACAAGATTTCGTGAGGACCGTGAGAGTAATTGTTGCGACGTAATCTGCGAAGCATATTAGAAAATTTTACTATCGCGTGCGAAGGGCGGGCACCGACAGACACGACCCTGGTATACACGCGATCTTTGCTTTGCGGGGCGAAAGAAACCGTGGCGATTTATAGTGAGTTTTGCTAATAAATTGAACACTTCTTTGTTCTTTTAAGCGTCCTATATTAATCTTCAGAACTATATATTTCAAGAAGTATAAGTTCCAGAATCAAATTAATCTATAATGTATTGAGATATTTTTTCAGTGATTGATCAGCGGAAATATCATATCCGTTCCGGAAGGTATGTTGTATTATTGCTATGGTGAAAGGGATGTGATTTGGATTTATTATATTAAATACAATTTACAGATAGATAACAAATAATTCGACACATTTGATTGTACAAGATTTTGCAAAAAACATGTGATTTTTTTTTCATACAAATGTAACTTAGACAATAATATTGTCTTTTATCAATATTTGGTTACATTTAAAGGGATACGTAAGAAGAAAGTCAATCCTTAAATTCAATACATACTCATCACTCATGGAAATAAAGGCAAGTCATAAATTTCCCAAAGTAATAATATTCAACCTCTGGTCAATTTAGTAAAAGACTTTCATCATAGTATCCTGCCATTATGTTTTCCTTATAGGTTAATAATACTTTTTTACGGTAGAAGCAGACGCAGATAAAATGAACCTTATGTTTGGGTAGTACAGTTTGGTTTAGTGGAATGAATTTAGGCAGTCACAGCAACGTTTCAAGTTGAGTACGTCCATTTCTTTCGCCGCCAAAAATAATGTTTGGCAATTTATCAAATCGCAATATCGTAATAGATACCCGCTTGATGGGACAAAAGATAAAATGTATAAATTTTTGATACAATTCCCCTATTTCAAATGAATTGAAACCACAATGTGAACTGGACAATTACCTATTATACAGCATTTAACAATTGCATAAGTTAAATATAATGTTTAAATCTAGACATAATGGGAACGGAATTAATAGATGTTGTTTCAAAATTACAAAGCAAGAATGTTACCTACTCGTATATCGAAATACCGGTGTGCGGTAGTTTTGAAATGGGGGATTTAAGGAAATATTAAAAACAAATTATATAATACATTTATAAAAAAAAATATAAAGTAAATCTAAAATCCATATTCCACATCATAGTCTCTAAATCTTCTAAATTGGACATTCTAAATCTTCGGATTAGAGTTAAATAACTTCAATATTATCTCTCAAAAAAACCGCAAAGCGATATTCATAGTTGTTACAGAGAGTCTTCGTAGTAGTATAAGTGAACGTAATATGTCAATATTTTGAAGAAGTTAAAACTACTTTTTTTTCATTTATTGATAATAAGTTATATTTCTAAAATAATTTGTAATTCATTGTTGTTTGAAAATTTCACAGGATTCTATACATCATGATGAACAGAAATTGGAATATGGTAAACATATTCTATGGTAAATGTGCGCGTTAAGATCCCTTTTATTTGATAAATATATTTAATGAATTCTTGATAATCAGAAATCAAAATAAAATAATAACCCCAAATGACTATACACTTTTACAAATTAAACAGTTTTATTTGAAGCTCGAAAATACCTCGCCACGTACATTTTAATGTACGAGTTCGTGCCGAAGTTTTGAGTTGAAATTGACAGTAGATTCACAAGTAATCTTTACCTCGACCGAATACTACAAACTTTGAGTCGAATCAATTTTTATCAATTTAAAATATCAGTATCAATAAATAAAGTTTAGTTTACGTTGAAATGAAATTAATTTATAAAATCAATTTATTATTGGTAGTCTTAGATAAGTTTGGAAGTATTAGTACTATTAAGCATTGTAGGAAAGAGACCGAATATAAAAGTACATATATTTTTATCGCTTTAAATGTTTATTGTAGGTATACGAATATACCTACATTCGTAACATAACATGTAGATTTAACACTTCTGCACACACTACAGTAAATTGTGCTTTGATATGTTGAAATCTTGCTTTGTGATGCAAAAATAAATAAATACATATGTAGGTATATAGATTATGTTGTTAAATTATTTTATGTTTGTGACCCGAAATGAGGTTTTTATCCTCTAAGAATAATAATGATAATAATTCGCATACGATAAGAACTAAATCAGAAAATTTTATTATATGGATTAGCTAATAATCTTCTCATAATTCAGATTAATAATATCATAATTCAACTCCAGAAAAACATGATTACAATTAAAGCTGTAAATTTAGGCACTCGATACACATATCATGAGACATATCATGGGACATATCATGGGACATATCATGGGATACCTGCTGCAGTACGCGTGGGCGGCCTCTGTTTATACGTAATAATACCTTTTGTTACAATCTTTTGTAACGCCTGCTGTTATCTGTTTTATCGCTGCTGCTTTGAAAGATACCACAAACGTAACTTTGCCAGCTAACAAAAGGGAAACGATCTAAGCTTGTCTGTTTAAGACGTAAATTTGTCTGGCGCGCATTTCTAAAAATTGTTTGATAAAATGGTTTTCTCAGCTTAGTTCACGAAGATACACCAAAGATGACAATAGATTTAAATGACTTTATTCCTGACGTCTGTCCGGCATTGTCATGTATCCAAAAGCGTTGGAGTAATTTATGTCGTTTTTATTTTTTAAAGGTCGTGTTTTGGATGTTGATACAAGTGGTACAGATAGCAAGAGTCAAGGAAAATATTTAAATAAAGGTTCTCGAAAATAATATATTCCACTTGAATTGGTCGTAATTGTTTGTAACGGCATTCCGATATAACATTTAGTTTTTGAATTCCAAGAAATTCTTCAGAAATCAATGTATCATAAATGTATTATGTCCAACAATCATCCTTTTCCTCCACTATTGGATATAGGTCTCTCCTAACAGAATCTTCCCCTCTTATATGTAGATGTTAATTTAAGTAGTCTCATATCCCCCCTGATAATTTTCCTACTAAAGAACCTATTGCTGCCTATGACGGAAAATAGCTATTTTTTGCTATGACCACATGGCGCAAAAGTTGAACAGGTAAATTATTTAGTTACGCGAGTCCTTATTGATTCATAAATTCAGTAGGTATGACTTTTACACTAGTGTTTTAATAACAAAAATAAACAAATTAAATAATACCATATAATGAATTTTAAGAAAAGAAGAAAAATTATAACTACACGAAATCTGGTTAGAGTCTTGTTTGAAAAGTAATCGGTACAAGTAAAATGAAAATACAGTAAAATAAAAAAAAATAACGATGCAAAAAATGAACGTCCAGACAAACGTACCTCATGAATCCATAGAGAGCAACGAACTAGTCCAAATACAATCAGTTATTGGAGCACAGCACTTGAAAACACTGAAAACTGTTGAGAAAATCGCATTGCCAGCAAGTCTGTCTTACGTCGTGGGCAGAATTGCCGCCCAAACGCGTACACCCTCCCCGACCGTTAAAACCTTACTGGGGGAGGGAAAGAACATCCCGGAGGTTTCTCGGTAACAGACGCGCGCATCCCATACCTTAAGCACTCTATATACATGCGTAAATACTAAGGGTCGCGCCTTCATATGTTAGCGGGTGCAATATCGAAAGCAGGTAAGAAATGTTTCACATCGCTCCGAGTTAAGAGGGTGTAATGATGTGCAATAAAACAAACCCAGCTGTTCTTTGTGAAGAAAAGTTTTCATTTTTTCGTGAAGGGATTGGCTTTTATTCGAAAGAATAAAAGAGGATTTGGAGTAATAACAACAGTATCCTACAATAGTCTTATCTCGGATATGTCTCGAAACAATAATGATACGATTCTCTTAAAAGTGTGAAGTAGAGTATTATTTCAGTTTTTATTTCAGAAAGTTTTATATTGAATTACATATGAAACTACACATTAACTAAGGTTCGGATTGAACAGCAAATCATTTACGGCCATCGTGTGAGTTTGTCAACGAAGAAAACGATCATTCCATTATATTCCTTATTTTTCCCGATTTTTTCCCAATTCCTAAATTACGAAAGTCAGTTTTAATGCTTCGTTGCGT
This sequence comes from Sesia bembeciformis, assembly GCA_943735995.1. NCBI lineage: Eukaryota > Metazoa > Arthropoda > Insecta > Lepidoptera > Sesiidae > Sesia > Sesia bembeciformis. The sequence continues at coordinate 6,360,790 of OX031029.1, read as the reverse complement.
TTCTTGCTGACCAAATTGATCAATTTGTTTTGAATATTTATGAACGAGATTCCAGACTCATAATCGAACCAGGAATCATTTGTTGATCTGATTTTTGGTGTTTGATTAATTATAGTCTGGCAAGAAGTCTACTTTTTTTAATGGACGAATGCGGCAGACGAGCATACAGTCCACCTGATGGTAAGTGGATACTTTCGGCCATAGACATCCGTGATACATGCCAACATTAGTCCAAAATGACAAACTTTGATACGCCCCCGGATGCGCTGCCTACCTTTGGAGATATAGGAATGGATTTGGAGAAAGGGTTGGAAAAATGGGGAGGGTTAGGATGGGAATGGGTTCTGGCACATCTCACTTACTACCGAAACACGTACATACATTAGGGATATAAGATAAAGTCGGAAATGCAGTACATTTTAAGCTGAGAGAGGGGTAACGTGACCTAACTTGAAATGTACTGCATTTCCTACTTTATCGTATTTCCCCCAATGCATGTACGTGTTTCGGTAGTGAGTGATATAGGCCAGAGCCCATTCCCATCCCATCCTATCCCTTCCTATTTTCCCAAACTTTTCTTCCAATCCATTCCTTGATCTGCAAAGGTGGGCAGCGCATCCGGGGGCGTGCCAACGTTTGTCATTCTGGACTGATGTTGGCATGTATCGCGGATGTATATGGACGACAGTATTCATTTACCATCAGGTGGACTGTATGCTCGGCTGCCCCCTTTTTTCTATAAAAAAAGGGGAAAATTAACTAGAAAACCCGTTTTAATTTTCGAAACGGGTATCCAACTACACACGGACGAACGTCATTATCTTCAAACATAACAAAAACAATGAGCAAAGGATTATAAAAGTATTAACTTTTGTAGGTTCACTTAATCAAATCACCGAGAGGAAAGCAGTGGAGCTTGTAGATTACGTAGTTTTTATTTAGTCTGTGGAAAGATAAATGTTTTCATCGTGTCACATGTCCGCGCTCCAGATAATACATTTCGCGGGAAAGGAAAAATTACGCACAATAAAAACTTGAGGATCTCGTGAAATTAACGATGTAAGAGTTGACAGCGCCAGGCTTATCTCCAGGTTTTTAATGGGGAGGGGGATTAGATCGTTTTATTTTATGCTTTTACATTAGGTTCGCGATATTTCTCTTTGTTTTTAAAAGTTGGTACTTAGTTGTATACATTTTAAATCGTGACGTGGATCTATTACAATGTTACTTAATTACTACGTAGGCACAGTAGCTAGTTACGGATGCTAAGTACAGTACTCGATGATATAATAATATGTATATGGTACATATGGTGTATTCAGATCTTTTCATTTGCTTTAAATACCTTTAAATTTATTTTTATATTACAGAATACTACAAAGTACCTACTAAGCAAGTCGGCCGTGTGGTACCGGCCGTTTTTCGAAGAGCACCACCCCATCCTATCCTCCCCGTGGATGTAGTAAAAGGCAGCTAAGGGATAACAAAGTCGCCACTGCAAGCTCTGATATACTACACTATCTTTAATAGGTGGACTCGCCAATCCGCTTGGCTAGCGTGGCGTTTTAGTTAACGCCATACATCCCCTATGCACAAAACAATGTGCATGAGAAGGACCAAATCAAGCAGTAGATGATAAAAGGGCTCAGAAGTGTGACAAAAAAGGCTCGTAATAAGACAAATGTAGAATTTAGAATTTACATACTCTCTCCGGGCCAAGAGTAACTAATTATGTAATTTTATGTACCAAAATGATTGCATGCTTAAGAGAAAGACATTAGCTGTTTATTATTTATTTTATTTCATTAAATTATTCATACTTAAAATTTTAAATAAATCTTAAGTGCGAATAACCGTTTTACCTTTTATTTCCACACTACATTTTGACAAGGATTGGTACCGGCCGTGCTCATGAGACGCGAAAACCTAAAAGAATTCATAAAACAAAATAATTGTAATTGATTATTTATAAATCATTTGAAATATCATCCAATTAATTAAACTTTGTATTTTATACTTAATCGATCCATCATTTTTAAAATAAATAAACAACACTTCATTGACTCCATCAAACGCCACTTAAGCCTTTTCAGCGCCAAATAAATTAGATTCAACACCCATAATGTTAATAATGTGGCAATGACATGAACGATTTCTTTCAGTCTCTTTAGGTACGGAACGCACTTTTCAAAACATCTATGCAACCATTTTTTCTTGATCCCCAACCACAGATCAAAGATACCTTGTTACTTCTGTACAGTTAAACGCTGGAGGGGCGGGGAGGGTCTTGGTAGGCTGGTGGTCGTATACAAAAAGGAAGATACATGTTCGTCGTCGGACTATTAATCAATGTCCTCTAAAAGCCTCTGCGCTACACAAAAAATTAACACCGTTGCGATTGTATGGGAGACTATGTGTTTTAGTCCAGTTGAATTTACCAGCATAAAGCCTATATCCGGGCGAATGGGACAAGGGTTCTCGCTTTTTGTCACATTTTCTGTGTCTGGAAATTGGGACAATAAGTTATTTAAATCCATAAATAAGTACATATATTCATATATATTTTTATAGGAAAGGACTGATGGTTAAGTAGCCCACATCATGGTAAGTAACTACTGTAGCCCACTAACACCTGTAATACCAGGGAATATGCATTGCCTTGCTGACTTAGCGGGATCTTATCCACGTTTTTTTTGAAGAACTCCGTGTAGAATATCGCAAACCCCTTTAGGGGCATTTCGTTCCATATCCTACGGGTTCGCGGTATAAACCGTTTTGGAGTAATATAATTGCGAAATCCACTGTACTTCAGTGATGGGAAGTGCGGTTGTGGAAACCTGCAATAGGAATTATGTTGAACAGTTCTTTCGAGCATTCCCCATTGTACAGGCGGCAGAACACGCAGAGGAACGCAACGTCTCTCCTGACTTTATGGGTAGATCATTATTTAACTCAAATACAATACAATGTATAATTAAATATTGTGTTTAAATATTAATATCTATATCAGACTATAACGTTCCACTGCAGAGCACGGGTCTCTTCTTGCAAACATAAGTATTAACTTAAGTTACGAGTAGTGGTCCGGTACTTATGTAAATATGGGCATCCAAGCAAAAGGGTCCAGATAGGCGGCATTGGAGTTATGGACAGATTATGAAACTAGAATAGATGTCTGACCACATAACGTAAACAAAACCCAGGGTTAGATAAAAATTCTTCGGACGAAATCAAAAGTTCAAAGTCAAAAAAGTACATTTCGAGAAAGTATATTGAAATTTTATCTAAATAAAACATAGTTTCATTTGGCAGTTATATATGTGAATGATTTATTATTGGTCCCAAATCTACCCGCGACTTAGTAGCAGATATACGTAATAGATATACTGATGCTATAATGTTCAGTATGAAATATGTATATATGAAACAAAATATTGTCAATTATAGATTAGGCATACCGACCATTGGTGCCATCTAAAATATTATATGTGAGTTAGAAACGTAATATACAGATGTTTGTAGCATCAAATTGTGAGAATGTGACCCTAAAATAATACACAATTCAAATCTTTGTCATCCAACTTCAGAAAAATGAGAATATCTCCGTAATTCGAAGCCGAGATCTATGACCTGTAATTAATACTCTTTCGAGTATAGACTTTTACTAGACTTCATGCTTCTAAATTTCTAAAAATTGGCCTGTAATGCAAACCTACGAAAAAGTATTTGACGGTTGCACTCCTTCTAAGATTTACTTTCCTTTTTCATTATCAATTTTTTCATTAAAAAAGAAATATCTGTAAAGACGTGTCACTGCACTCCGCTAAATTACGTTACTTAAGCCCATATTCGGCCATTGCATATATCCCATAGCTAGAGAAGCACTTGATTATGCATGGGACTGAACTAGTTCTATGCAGCTGTAAATATAAAAAAAACAATTAATAAATAGAGCGTTGATAGCAGCCTAGAGATACCTATACTCGACTCACATTCGTGTAATCGTGAGTTCAAATCCTCGGCTCATGCTATTGAGTTTCTTATTAAGTACGGTTATTTAAAAATTGTCTCTAGCTCGGCGGTAAAGGAAAACAACCTGAAGAAACCCGCATGCTCCAGAAATAAAATAAAAAAACAACAGTGTGTGATCCATCCACAAATCCGTACTGGGCCCGCGTGGTGGATTACGGCCCGAAACCTCCAGTGATTTACTAGGGGAGGCCTGTGCCCTGAAGTGAGAGGTTATAAGCTGATACAAGAATAAATAATAATAATTCATTTATTTCAGACATTGATCCATAGTAATTGTTAGTAGAAACTGAAAATCTATGTTAATAGAATATAGTACTAATAAACTAATAAATTCCCCGGGTGAAGACTTATTGGTATTATTTCCGGACAACCCCTAACACCTGAGCCAATGTTGCAGATCCTTTTTACTTTAACCAAGCTTGAAGCAACAGCTTGATACTTCCAAATTTTTATGTCGATTTTCTATGTAATTTTATATAGGAAATTGCACTCGAATTCAATTGTACGAAAAGCCGTAACGAAGTACGTGTAAGAGCGGGTAAGGTTAATGGAAAGCCGCACAAAGATAACACGAGATTTATGGAGTCCAAACAGGCAAAACAAGAATGGAGTCACTGCGGATTGAGTGCGGATACATTTACCTCGAACGCGGAATTTAATTCTCAGAATGTCGATATCCTGTTTAGGTATAGGATTTAGGCGAGATGTTGAGAATCATCAGGCGGTTGTATAAGTAAACTACTGTTGTCATCCGTATTATTAGTTGATAATTAAAATTAATTAAATCTACACATCTCAGTTGGGCGCGCGGGAAACTCCTGACGGTTACAGAGCGGACAGTGAGACAGGGGCGCTCTACCACAAGTTGCACGTTCTGTGCGCACTGTTGTTACATCCCTTACGAATATATAGGATGTAGGGACAGAAGGTCGACGCAGTAAGTAGCCCTCTGTAGGGCATAGGCCTCCCTTAACAATTATGAGAGGGTTTCAGATCACAATCCATCACATGGTCCAGTTAGAATTGGCGAACATTACACACGCCTCAATTTCTTTTAGTTTTTAGACACACTGGTTTCCTCACTATGCAGATGGTTTCTTTCACTTACGAACTAATGATAATTCAACAATCCGCACTTAGGTAGAAATTTAGTGGTATGGGCCGTGGTTTGAAGTTGTGACCCCGTGAATGTGAATCCAGAATAGTCTGTATATTCCGTCCCTACAATGTGACAGCTCCTTAGTTAGTGCAAGTAGTACACCAAATTTTTAATAAAATAATTATAAATTCAAATTCTGCTGCAGTCATTGTATTCAAAGAATTAAAAATTAGGATTAAGATAAGCAACATTTATTAAAGATTTGAAACTTCGTTTAATTAGTCTTTAATAGAGATAAGCTAACCATTTAATAGTGAAGTAAAAAGTATAAAAAAAAACAACTTTATAATATCTAATTAAAATCCTTTCAGTATTTATAAATCTTTTAAAATTGGATTTCTCAATTTACAGGTAAAAAGTAGGCAGCACTTCAGTTCGCAACGGTTTAGAGGCCAAATCGCCGAACAAGGCTTCCTAAATTACAAAGTTTCTCAAAACTTTATATTATAAAACTCTAGAATTAATTAATAAGGTGTGCACTCAGAACTGGATCCTGTGTAAGAAGCTTTAACAGCGAAGTTTGTAACGAACGAGCATTGACGTGCTGTTAATTCCATCGTCGACCGTCGAAGCCTGGAAAAGTGTACAGACCGTTGATAATTCGGATTACAGCTGTAATCCCTGAATAATACACGCATATAGACAGCTCGGTCATTAACCACAACGGAGATAGGAGCAGTAAGCCACCAGTAATATAAAAAATATGCGAAGGTTTTATGCATATTTTTATATACATATTTATTTATTTATATTACTACTCCGATATTATTTATTACAACACATATACAAAAGAGGAAAAGAAGAGTTCTAGCCTGAAATTCTGCTTCTGCGAGACTTAGCGAACTAAAGATTGCGGAGCAGTGAGAAATTACAAAGCATAGTGTGAAAAAACTAATCCGGTCCATGAAAACCGGCTCCAAGTACCTATGATAAAGGATACCAAGTACATATTCCAGTTTAAGTTTTTTTAATTAAATTTGTTTAGTTTGTTCAAAAATTGTTTTTCCTTAATAAATCCTGTTCTTTACTTTCACATTTTCACTACATATTTCTTGTTTTTAACGATTCATTCAGTAAAATGATGAATAAACGCAATAATTTTCCATACTATTGGAAAGGGCACAAAGCTTTCCAGTGATATCAAAATCCACGTCATTTCATTCAGAAATCCGTATTAAATCAGGTCGAACACTTGGAGTCTATTTTTGTTTTGCTCGCGAGTGTACATTTCGTTTTCTAACGTCGTTGCGTTTTGTTATGTTTTGTTTATAATAATATAAACATTGGTTACAACTATGGAACTTTAGAAGGCAGTCGTTTGCTGGGGTTCTCACTTGAAAATGCGGGAATGTTCTTAGAGATCCCCACTTTTTTGCATTTTATACAATTTTATAAAGTTACGTTTCTGTTTTATCATTATACACGATTTGGTGTCAATGAATAAATCCGTTATCGTGTCTGGGCTTTGAGACAAATCACGTGAATGATACATGATATTTTACTGTGAGTTTCGTTAGATATTTCAACCTTGTTAAAATTATTGTAAATCCAGAAGTTCTGTCTGGAACAATAAAAAGTTTGTAACAAAATATACTTAGCTATTTTTTTATAGTAGGTATAGTATAATGTATTACTTATTACTAAAAGTCGTTATTAATTTACTTATTAAAGTCGATAATTAGTGGTTATTAGTGGCAAAAAAGTAGAATTAATAAGTGATAAGGGTATCTCAGTGGAACACAAAGACACACTTATAACTTTTAGACGGCGAATTGATTGGTTCTGATATTTGGCGACTAATTTCAAATAATTATTTAGCGACTAATTCTGAGAGCAATCAGATCTTCGCTACGTAATGTAGGTCTTGAGATACAGCGCTAGCTCTAACAGAATAAGCTTATTCTGGCAGGAACACCAACACAGTCTTACAAACTATTAAATGATGAACCGACTAATTCTGATTTTTGCGACAAATTTCGACTAATTATCGATTCTTTATCTATTCAGTCAGAATTCAAATTCATCAACATGCCCCTGTCACAAAAAGGGACGCTACACATTGCACATTTTATTCATCCTCACATGTCCTATTAAAATAATAAATTCCTCCCCAGCTCACAAGTTTCAAGTACCTACAGAAGGAAGGTGAAAACTCGAAACAAATTGCGTTAAATTGTAATAGAAACTCGTTTCCCGTGAAAGTTTCAATGTGATTACGAAGCAAATTCAATATTTAAGATTGATTTGGGCAGGCGTTTGAAGGGCATCAGCGTCGTGCGAAAAGGGCAAATCCTGTATGAAATTACGTCTGGATCTTATGGAATAAATAAAATATACAGAGTTAAGGAAAAGTTCTTTTCTTATCTATATATAGATAAAAAAGACATGTAAAGTCTATACGTATAATAAAATACATAGATGTACAAATAACAAAATCGTAACAAAGTCGTGTCTATACATCAAATATTTAAATCTAGCAGTGCTCCTGACTTTTTTCGAGTGGTCTTTAGAGTGCTTTCGGTTACTTTACAATGACTAAGGTATAGATAAAAAGGATCCAGTATGATGACACAGGATATAAGTTATCATCATTGTACTTAATTTCGTAAAAATACATTTAGTATTTTCTATGTGACTACTGATATTGTACATGAGGACTAGATGATAATTTTTTCTCTCTCCAGAGTTCAGTCCCTCCGTCTGAACTAGCATCACGTAATAACCAATGAACAGAATTTAGTGAAACTTGACATAGTTATCTTAACACATGGTTTAAAATTTAGGGAAATTTTATCCCGACCCCTTATTAAGTTCCTGAGGGAATTATCACCTGGCCCGCATGTAGTATTCCAAAAATGTCACGTCACCAAAATGGGCGAAATGGGATTGGGTGAGATGGGATGTGATATGGCTTAGAACGGGATATGGTAGGAGTATAATTAAATAATCATAAATTCTAAAGTCTACGCGAACGAAGCCTCGGGTACAACTAGTACATTAAATAATGTTATTATAGAATTTTGGATGCAAGCTTTACTGTTTAATTTCTTCTGCACCCGCTTAAATTGTTCACATTTAACCAACAGTCGACTGGTAGAGAATACCTTAAGGCATTAAGTCCGCATCTGTAAAATATAGTTGAAAAGGAGCAAATAAATCAATAAACTATTATATCTTTACTGACCAAAATTAACTTAAGATAGACACAAGGATTTTGTTGGGCCCTGCATTAGGATATACCTGTATAGCTGGCATCCAAGTTACAAATGATCTAAGTGAAGTTTCAATTGAAGATCTCGGGCTGGTTGTCAATTAAATATTTTTTCTTATTACATTTCATAGACAAAAGAAATAAAAAATTAATAGAAGTCATGAAAATAATTGATAAAGGCTGTCCCAGATTATGCGCCGGATTTAATTTAGAAAAAAAATATAATCATTATTTCTCCGGCTGTGTGACATGTGGCACCGCCCTGTTAGAACCACAGTTGATAGAGGTCAATATTTTCCAATTGGTGCCAAAAAATCTCTTGTAGCATGTTCCAATACCTCTCTATGCCTACCTAAATACGATACCTAAAACAAATAGCCTTATGATCCAGCCGAACCAAATGCCGCACCAAACTGTAACTCTTTGAGGATGCATCCGTTTTTCATGAATCTCATGAGGATTCTCCAAGCTCCAGATACGACAATTTTGCTTATTGACGTATCCGTCAAGATGGAAATGGGCCTCGTCACTAAAGATTTATACTGCTCTAAAACTCATACTGCGTTGCTCGTTCATTCTCTTCATGTAGCGTTCCACGTTGACTAATTGCAACTGTCATATGTGACATCTTTAGAGAAACCAGAGTTGCCAGCCGCGAAACAAAAAAATGGCGCTCCGGCGCTCAATCTGCAACACCCTATATATGTATCAGAAGTTAATAATAATGCTACATTAAAAAAATTACATGCAAATGCAAATTGAAGCGATTAACATTTTGTACCTTTATGTAACACCGTGTGTTCAGAATAGATTGTGTCTGTGTAATTCAACGTGAAAAGTCACCGAGTGACGAAATGTTTCACTTGGTGTTTGACTCGATGACTTGAATATATATTCAACACAGCCTTATGCAAAATAATATTTTTATAAGCAACGCTATGCCCGGCATGCGTTGCATGCCCGGCAATATAACAAATTAACACAAAACAATATTACATTTTAACCTTCCTCTTGAATCACTCTATCTATTGATGAAAACCGCATTAAAATCCGTTGCGTAGTTTAAAAGATCTAAGCGTACATACAGAGGGACAGACGACGGGAAGCGACTTTGTTTTATACTATGTATAGATGCTACTGTTTAGCTATATCTATAAAAACTCATTAAATAGCTCGCTAATTAAGCAGGCTCTGCTTTCAAAATAGTCGCGCCTTTTGTTAACTTTGTAAGCGAGACGAATGTAAAAGCTTTTTTACGACGCGGCCCGATATCCGAAGAAAAGGGAAGAAAAAAAAATAAAGCGAGTTTCATACTTAAACCCGGGAAAATTTGCATGATATTACAGCTCATCCGCTTTCGTTGAGTTTTGTGTACAACAGTAAACGATCCACAACATAACTTTTTTTCTATCATTTTACGGGAATTACTAATTAGAACAAATATTGGCACAAAGATTCGTTTGAACGAATTGAAGCTGATATTAAATTAGTTACAAAAAATAACCAATATCAATATCTTTAAAATCTTGGAACTGTTATACCCTTTTAGCGAGTCTTGTCCCTCGCCCTTGCAAATGAAGCGTGTAATTACTATACATATTACATATAGAAAAAAATATATACAACGTCCAATTCCCCGTTCTTTTTGCGACTAAATGCCCGGAGGCGTCCAATTTGCAGAAAAAGAATCCCACAAACACAGTGTTTCTCGCTCGAGATCACACCGCACACTATTTGAATTTTCTCCTAAGGGAGGGTGGAATCAATTTAAATTTTAACTCACACTTAATACACCCTTGTTTGGTGTCTAAGTGGTGTGTTTGAGTCACCCTCTGTTTGAAACGCATAATAAGTTGCGAAGACAACAAGGCCGAAAATTCGGGACAAACGGAAAGGAGTTGAACCATTCTTAGATATTTATTTTTGGAGAGAATGTTACAACGTTCACGAGCCACGACAGTCAAAAAATAAAAATTGGAATCTTATTTTTTATTAAATTAGAAAGTTTTAATTTTTCATGTTCTTACTACCCGATGAATTATTACAAAATAAAACTAGAAGTGGTAACTAGAAGACGTGTTTAAATTTTTCAAAATCGCACTAAATTTGATAATCAAGTAAAACGTGCTTGATGCTACCAACCTTCACTTATAGTCTCGAAACATGGCTGCTCACTAAACCAGCATGAGCTCTTTGTTTGCAAAATATAAACAGAATAAAGTTGTTAGATATTTACTTTGAAATCTTATATGGAATATAAAGATCCGTCGCCGAACAAAGGTTATAGATGTCGGCAAAAATATTTAAATGGAACCGAAGGAAAAGGGGCAAAATTCGTGGTCTGGTCATCAGGCATCAGCAGGGTAGAGGTCTGTAGGAAAATGAAGAGGGGCAGACCAGTAATCCGGTGGTTAGACGATATCATTAGAACCGTGGACGAATGCAGGCTGAAAATAATCAGAAGACGCAAAAGCTTTGTGTTTGAGTCTTGAATGAATGAAGTATGTCGGAATAAAATACTTGTGTCAGAATTGTCTATGGTGCTTATGTCAGCCGCCGAGTATGTGATGCAAACAAATTAGTATAATTTTACGTATTTTTTTTAATTTTATATATGAAAATGGTTAGTAAGAGATAACAAAGCCGCCATCACAAATTATCCTAAGGAACTATATCACCACTAAAAGTGGACTCGTCAATCCGCTTGGCCAGTGTAGCATTTTAAGGCCATAATTCCCTCATGCACAATACAAGATACATGAAGAGGCCCATGTCCAGCAGTGGATGAAAAAGGGGCTGGTTACAGATACAGTTAATTATGTACTCTTACATTAGATACCCACAATAACCGAATTATTCCACTGCAAAGCATATGTCACTGAATTTACTAAACTGTTATACTTTACAACCAAACATATTAGACCATGGCATCATTCAAATATATGTAGTAAATTTCACAAACATGCCCTTGCCTTGGCACACGCCCATTCCCATTTTCTTAGATGACCTTAGAGTAAATAAATCTAGTCACTGTAATGAAAACGCCAGGGAATACCATTGCAGCATATTTAATGTTACAGTGTAGCCATATGCAATTCAACGGAAAGCACAGCACAGTGAACGAGAGTTAGATTAATATTTTGTTTTATAGTCGAAAGCGGCAGACGATCATACAGTCCACCGGATGGTAAGTGGATACTGTCGACCATAAACATCCGCGATATATGCCAACATTGGTACAAAATGTCAAACGCGGGCACGACCCCGGATGCGGATTTGGAAATATGGGAATGGATTTGGAGAACGGGTTGGGAAAATGGAAAGGGATAGGATGGGAATGCGCTCTGGTACATCTCACTCACTACCGAAACACGTACATACATTGGTGAAATAAGATAAAGTGGGAAATGCAGTACATTCAAGGTAGTCGTCTGTGAGAGAGGGGTACCGTGGCCAGTCGAGCGCGCCCAGTGGCTGTTCGATTGCAATCCACTCTCCCCTCAGAAAATCATTGCTGCAATTTCATATTTTTAATGGAATACCCAGATGACAGTCAGCCACACCTACATCAGACGTAACTTAGGACTGAGAACGCGCCACTGATCTTCGGTTCAATCCGCATAGACTTATATGTACTAACCAACTGGTTATCTTAATACGTTGACACTCGAATACGGCGAGATGTTTGACGGCATGATTAATGCTAAGTGAATATTGATATTAAAATGACGTGTTTGTTTGCTTTGCAAATATAGATATTAGGATACTTTTAAAACCTGAAGATTCTTTTAATGGACTTCAAATTGCGTTTGCAGACAAGTGCTCTTTTAAGGCCACTGTGTATCATTCACGTTTGTACAATAAATTTAAGCGTGGTCGATTAAGTTTGGCTGACGAAAAAAGAAGCGATCGGCCCTTTGACGGCTGTTACGGTGGAATCTTATATCTTATATGCGTATATCTTCCCCAAAAGTATATGATTCAATATGAATGTCTGGGCAGGTAAATTCAAAGTTATTTGTTAGTTACGATAAAAATGGTTATTTAAATATAAATATGTATATTTTTTGTTGCTGATATCTTATCTCGTACATCTATGCGCCCACGCATCGTAACTTTATAGTTAAATTGGCCCAATAAGCCTGTACACATTTATCTTTATTAGCAAAGTAATTTTCATTTCTTTTATCATTTTAGGTTAATTTTATGGGACCTATACAACTTTACTAATTCTGTTAGCTTAATCGGAACGTAATAAATATTATGAGTTTTCGATGGTAGCTGGTAGCTACTATTTTAAAAAAACTGGTAGCTGCAGTTTTTTTTCAATTCATTGAATGCACACAATAGTCTTTAAAAAATACACAGGTAACAAAACATACGACATTAAGGAATGGATTGGAAGAAAGGGTTGGGAAAATGAGGAGGGATAGGATAGGATGGGAATGGGCTCTGACATATCTCACTCACTACCGAAACACGTACGTACATTGGGGAAATACGATAAAGTGGGAAATGCAGTATATTTCAAGATAGTCTTCTGTGAGAGAGGGTAACGAGGCCAATCGAGTGCGCGCAGCGGCTGTGGGAATTTAGCTTGCACTCTTCCCGTACTAAACTTTGCAAATTGAAGTAACTTGCGGATAGATCATTGTGAGGACTTCAATAATAATACTTTTTGTTTTAAAGCAATAAATGGTATACAATGTTGAGTAATTCTAGTTTCAAATAAATAAGTAACGAAGTACACTAAAAGTTGTTGCTATGTCAACCGCGCAAGATGTTGCTATGTCTGATCCGAAACAGATTAAGCTAAGCATTTCATATACAATAGGTATTAAAACAGTGGAGAAAATGTACTGAATTTGTGTACATTATTGATGTTATCGAATGCACCATTTTTTTTTATTCAGTCGTAGTAATGCTAATTAGGCTAACTGGTAGTGCTGCTTGATGATGTTAGAAATATGTCCAAGGGCTTCTATTTCGGGTCGGAGAACCATTTGTTTAATGCCAAACATTTGATCGGATTGCGGTAATTCCTTTATCTGTGCAGGTGTCTCTAGACCCACAACAAAGGAAATCTTAATGTGTTAAGTTAATCTTAATCTTAAGTTTAGTCCATACACTAAACTTCCAATGCGTCATTAATGTGAAATTAATAAAGTTATTCCACTTACTTATAATTTATGCAGCACTGCAATTCCTGTTATCTACAAAGCACAAAAGTTTATTCGCAGATCCCAAAATACAATATAATATATGCTTAGAATAATAAGTAGCACATTCTAAAGCGTATGCTCTAAAAGTCATACAATTTTCTCGAACGCAATCTCATCAAGAGCCGAGTAAGCATAATTTCCATCGCTCAATTTGTCCCGTGATACAAACGACGTAATTTTCTGCTGAAGTGAAAATAGTCTACCATGAATGCAGGAAGGCACGCTGCAATTGCCCCGAGTTGTTTTGCATAACATCATGATAGAATAGCACGTTAACTTCTTATAAATGCTCTAGATGCGGTTCACGCACACCGATGTAAAAAATTACTAGCGCGGCGGGGAACTTTGAGGGTACGCATTCGGTAGCATGACAAAGATCGTTTAGTTCCAATATAATTTATTAGTAAATCGTAGAGTAAAGTAATGTGCAATGTTTTTATTTCTGGATAATACAGAAACACTAGTGTAGTGGGGTTTTACGGAAGATTCCGAAGAAATCTTAATGAAGAGATCACGACAAAGCCAGTATATTCATACTAAATATACTAAATATATATAGGCAGCATAAATAGATAAATAGTTATTTTATTATGTAAGATAATATTATATGGGCTTTTGTTGTCTGATATAAGTGAATAAATAAAATATACCTACTAAGCATATGTTATCGGATAGATCTAGTTTTGTTTAATCTTTATTTTCCTAAAACGAACTAAAAATATCGAAATCGGCGTTCTACTATTTTATTTTTTTTATGGACGAAGGCGGCAGACGAGCATACAGTCCATCTGATCGTAAGTGGATACTGTCGCCCATAGACATCCGCGATACATGCCAATATTAGTTCAAAATGACAAACGTTGGCACGCCCCTGCATGCGCTGCCTACCTTTGGAGATATAGGAATGGATTTGAAGAAAGGGTTGGAAAAAGGAGCATAGGATGGGAATGGGCTCCGGCACACCTCACTCACTATCGAAACACGTACGTACATTAGGGATATAAGATAAAGTGGGAAATGCAGTACATTTCAAGGTGAGAGAGGGGTAACGTGGCCAGTCGAGCGCACCCTGCAGCTGTTGGATTGCAGCGTGCACTCTCCCCTCAGAAATTTGTCAATAAATCAAGAATTAATAAAGTAGGATTAAAAAAATAACTGATTCATTGATATTCAATTTCAAATCTGTTATTTATTTTATAATAGTATTAAGAGTAGGTACTGTTTCCCTATTAAAATAATTAAACCTAAAATTAATTACAATAAGTAATGGCCTTCGTATTACAATTACGGGTCGTAAGTAGTTTTTTAGAATAGCGCCTAATAGACACTTCCCGTATTAGCTTACCGTTCTTACTCTCTATTGTGGCCACTGTTATTTAGCATAATACGGTGATAACATTAAGGCACAAAAGACATCCGGCTTGCGGAGCTAACAATAAATAGGCTAAAGTACGCCTTTGGATTATAAGAGGAGTATTTTTCTGAAAGTTCACGTTATAATGTGGAGCGAGACAAGACAATATTGCTCTATTTTTTAAGTCCACGCTGGCTCAATGCTTTTTACTTTGGACTAAATTAAATGATTAATGACAATATTTATTTAGTTGTTATTTATCTTTATCTTTAAATTTACTTATTTCTGGAAGGCAAGTGCGGTCTGCATCTCATTTTGTTGGAAAGAAGAGGCGGGAGATGAAGTTGGATATAAGGATACTCTCTATTCCGCATCCTTCCCAACCCTTCCCTTAGTCCTAATTTCTAAATATGCAAGGGTAGGCATGGAATCTGCAGACGTGACCACGTTTATAATTTTATACTGATGTTGACGTTACTGGATCAGTTTATCATTAAGCTTCCTACTTCATTAGCTTGTCTTATTAGCTTTTTTTTTGTATGGAAAAAAGGCGCCAAACGGAGCGAAGCATACAGTCCACCCGATGGTAGATGGATACTGTTGGCCATAGATATCCGCGATACATGCCAACATCAGTCCAGAATGACAAACGTTGGCACGCCCCCGGATGCGCTGCTTACCTTTGCAGATTAAGGAATGGATTGGGAGAAAGGGTTGGGGAGGGATAGAATAGGATGTAATGGGAAGGGGCTCTGGCCTCACTATCTCACTCACTACGTACGCACATAGGAGAAATACGATAAAGTAGGAAATGCAGTACATTTCAAGGTGAGAGGGGTAACGTGGCCAGTCGAGCGCACCCAGCAGCTGTTGGATTGCAGCGTGCACTCTGCGAAATGCAAATGAGAACCCAAAGACAGGGAACCTAATTTAATGAATTGGGCTTCTGATACACATAACGTGTTGACAATTTGGCTTTTAGAAAATATTCCTTTATTAAAAGATTAGCAACAACAGCTCCAAATCAGTAACAATAATTGATAACCTTAATTATCGATTGCACAGTTTTGAACGCCAGTCTCCCTTAGGTCCAGCACACAATATAGCTATTGTGTATGTAATCACAAAAAATATTAGTTAATATTTCGACTTGGTTAATTACTTATTTTCCGAAAAATATTACCTATCTTTTGCATTCAACAACCATTTAAATAAAGACACAATTATAATATTCACTGTTATTTCTTGGAAGCTAATGGCCACTTAGCTGCCTCATGCAGGTGCTTCAGTATTTATTTATTCAGAATTTTAAGCCGTCTCACACGAGTGCGCAGTTGCGAGTAATGTCGTGGGAGGAGACTTGTTATCGTTGCGTCGAAACTCTTCACGTGTTTTCTTTTGTATCTTTATCAAAATAAACGAATAGACACTTAAAGAACAGTTTGAAGAGAGATAAGGTTTGAACATTTTGATATAAATTCTCTGGGTAACTGAATGTTAAATTCAAAAATGCCTCGTAATTGATTTTTCATATTGAAAGAAGTGCGTTCCTACATGATTTGCTGTTGTCATAAAGGATGCAGTTTTTACTGAAAAATGAACATAACTGAAAGCATTTTCATCGACTATTTTCAACATTACTCATATCAAAGCGAGTATAAAATGTATTGAATGTAAAAAAATAAACTGAAAATGGATTAAGCTTTTATGTAAGTAAGTGAAAAAATATTTTTATGGCATAAATACTACGACATTAACGTGCTTTCGTATTACAGTCCAAGCGATGATCATGCAATGATATCGATGATTACGGCAAGAAGAGTGCAAAACGGTAATTGCCGTGCGCAACAGGCAAAGTAAAATTATTTGTTCAACGTTTTCACTTGTCCGAGATGTCAATCCTTATTTGTATCATTTACTTTATTATTGTAAATACATTTTTCACACATTTACTGTTTGTATCACTCGCTAAAATGTCGTGAGTGTGAGTTTGTTCGGTACTTAGAAGTACCGAACAACTACGATATTCGATGTTCCTATTAATGTGTACATACTCTAATTTTTACACACCTTTGTGGTCATCGCCCCCACTGCTCGGTTCAAATTAATTATTTATTTGATTGTAACGCACTGATTAAGACAAAGTAAAATAAGTATCTATTGAGCTAAACAAAGCAATGACCCGACCCACTGCTCAACTAGTTGAGCACTTCAGTTGAGCAGTGGAGAATAAGCGGCTAAAACGATGGCGCTTTTATAATCAGCAATATCAACATCGATGTTCAGTCTGACATTATTTACGCTTATTGTAAGTAATTCATCGTTTACGTCATATTTATACGTTTCATCGCACCTTCCAACGTGTCTTTATGTTAAATACAAGGTTTGGCTGCATAAAAACCTTGTATTTAACGCTGCTTGTTTTGTTTGACTAAGTGCAATAAAGTCTTTTAAATTAAAAAAATATAATTCATTCACATTGTCGATTCTCAACCACTGCTAAACAACTGTTTTATTGTGCACCAGCGACAACACTCGTTCTTGTTTTGTGTCTGATCATTCCATTTATCTGTGAGATCTCGCGACACGAAACACTACTTTGCAGGTAAGTGTGTGAATTGCCTAAGGACACATTTGAGCCGGCGTGTTCTTCGCGATAAGATACCCGCTCAATTTAACCCATTGGAAGCGTTATGTTGTAAAACGCCTAGTGTTGTTATTTTAGTACAAAATCGTGACACTCAAGATGTTTTAACAAAAGATTGAATTTAAATTGTTCCGTAAATAGAAATATTTATCAATGTCGCGATAGAACAGCAGGATAATAATGATATATGCGTAATAACAATAATATATATGCCCCTATAGATTTATCAAGATCCAATCCATAAATAAATATGATACCTACAGATCGGACTTTATTTAAAGTAAACCTTGTAACCAATGGATATCTAGAATGAAGATAAAAACAGACACGTAAAGAGCAGTGACATGTGACATTAACGCGAAGATGCCGATTGCGCGACGATTCAGTTTTTTTTTAAATAAAAATACACTCCCATATTCTTAGAAAAGCTTATATTCGGTAGCTTATATTATTTAAGCCATGCGATTAAATGGAACCACATGCCATTTTGGAGTAGATTCCGCTATAAATTGTAAATGTAATAGATTGGACAAGAATTTTGGTGAAGATTAGCAAACTCGATTTCAACAACAAATCAAATTAAACGTACCACTCGCCGATCTGCTGTATGGGTCTTGCCGTCCCTTTTTCCAGCAAGTTTCACAAATAGTTTAACAAAGTTTTCACCAACAGTGGTCTTCTGAAGATGTTCTACTGGCACAAGGGCTTACTGTTTCCGACGCACGGACCAAGTGCAAGTCTCAACTAGTTAGACAGTGGGGAAAAGAACGCTCAAGTTTTCCCAATGGCACAACTAATTAAAATTTATTTTTGTACTTACGACATCTAATTCCCCTCGACTGCTCCTAGACCAACTACCTTTATATAGACCAACTATAAAATACTAAACGTCATGTATCAAAACATCATTCCTTTTACACGACAATAGTTTACATCTATTTGTCATGAAAAAGGAAATTATTACTGTGAATTATTATAAATCAATTGTCAGTAATTTATTATGCTTGGTGTAATTCAATTTTATGCATTATTCTTATATTTCAGTGTGTGCTAGATGCTACCGATTGAGCTGAAGGGAATAAAGAACGTTATTAATTTCCAATGGTTCAACTAGTTGATTGAGCCCTACAGTTGTTCCTTGCAGTCCGGAATGGGGATAACGAATATATGATATATTAATTATCTACGAAGACTCCACTTGGACGCACTGAGACTAGCGACGTTGAGACTGCGTTTTGAACTAATTGATAGTGTCGGTTATTTTTTTAATTACGTCCAAAGATACACACAGATTTGAGAGAAATGGCAATTAATACCCAATTGAAATGTATTAGAAAGATCGAACCAAAACTAAGGCAGCTATCCCCACTGCCTTCACTGTAATGGCATAACGATTTCAAGGAACCGTAATATGGAACCTATGTCCATCTGTATTAGTAGGAATAGCTTCCTGAAAATGAAAGAATTTTCAAACTCGGTTAAGAAGTTTAACAAGAAACATATGTACTCATGGACCTACCTAACGTGAGTAGGTACTCATAGTCTCTTGATTCAAATTGTTTTAGTTATAATAACGTATCTATTGCTGATGATGTCAACTTTTCTAACGTCCCACTGCATGACAAGGCCTCCCCTAGTAAATCACTGGAGAGTTTTCACCACTTCGGGCCAGGTCTAATTGGTGGACAGATACGCTCAAGATTTTTCTTTTATTTTTTGAATTCTGGAATATGAAAGTTTCGCCATGATGTTTTCCTGCACCGCCGAGTTATTGATATTTTTTTTAAAGCCGTACATATATTGAAACTTAGTCGTATGGACCGAGAATTTGAACTCACCGATCTCACGAATGAAAATCGAGAATAAATACTCCTAGGCTATCACTGCTCATGTATATATTAGTTATGAACCTTATGAAGCATTGGCCAAATGAACGTTCTCATGATTACAAACTATTTCTGATTTCGTAATTTTACAGTTCATATTCGTTACTTTAGAGTAACTAGAGTAACGAAACATTCACCATTAACCTTTTCATTCCCTTAGCTGAATGAAAAGGTTTGTTCTACAACGTTATATTGGACCGTTTCCAGTAGTCTTACCAGATAGTTCTACTGGTAAGGCTACCGGTAACAAATTAAGATCAGCGTAGTATTACTATAAATAATGGGATTTTCTTTCCCAATAGTTTTACTAGTAGTACTATCTGGTAAGACTACTGGGAACGGTCCGTTATATTTGTGGTCGGCGCTACCTAGTCGCTTATTGAATAAATTGAGAATGCGCTGCGAAGGAGTTTTTATTTATGCGAACGCTGATACTAATGGGTCCTTATTTTTTTTAATAAAAAGCCATAAGCTTTGATTTTTTTGTCATTTTCCAGTTAACCGAATTCATAGATTTGACGACGGATTAGCCTGGTTGGTAGTGATCATACTCGCTGTGTAAAAGGTTTCCGATTCCCGATCAGACATTCATTTGTTTAAAGAAAAACGTCTGTTCTAGTCTGAATGGAGTGTTCTTTGCTTATTTATATGTGTCTCTGGGCCCACGTCACAGGGAATCTTGGTGTGGGCCATTCAGTGCGGTGTTATTTATTTATAGTCATTATGTATTATACTATAGTAGTACTAGAGATAATAAAAGAAGAACAAAATAAATGGTCTCGGTACCGTGGTCACTTGAACAGCAAATAATAAATGTTACTGTTTAATATTCAAATAACTGTCGTTATAGCGAGACAAAGCCTAAATGGTTTCATAAGTAACCAGGCATTTGGCTTCGAATCACGAAGTCCATTCATTATTCTGCAGTGAGATTTATGATGGCTGAAAACTTTATTATTACGCGTTTAGACTGCTGTAATATTTTAGAAATAAATTAATTTAGGATATTTAGCGATTGTGATTTCTATCACAATCGCTAAATATACGAAAGAAATTAGATTTTCATTATCATTATCATTATACATTATCATTATTAATTATCTATGCTCGGAGTTTCTTTACGGAATAAGAGTCGAAACGTAGAGAACTAAAGAGACTTTATTTACCTTTATTTAATTTACATATTTACCGCAGGACCGCCAACTGATGGGGTGGAATAGAGTGGAATGAAGATTACACACCACCAATGTGGAACACCCTCCGGCCAGGTGGGCCGACGACTTGAAGAAGTTCGCCGGTGGTGGCTGGATGAGATGAGCCGAAAATGATGAATATTTATTAAATTTCAAGAATATTAATATTTATCAATATTCTTAAATCATATATAAACAATGAGCAAAATAGCAAAAATAATACTCGTAGTTTGGCTTCTGGCTTAGACTTTTTTAGTGACCATAGGCATTGAATGTGTTAACATGTACACATTTAGAAATAAATTCTATGCTAAAACACCAGTCTTACTCAAGGCATAAATTATCGCACATTGCAAAGTGGGTAAAGAAAAAGCACATTCATTAGTTCCACCCGAAATCTGTTTCCTTCTATAAACGACAAAAGTTTCGGACTCTTTTGAGTTTCGAATATAAATCACCTTAATTTATAGAGACGAAAGGGAACACTTAAAGTTGAGAAATTACGAGGTTGCCATTACGCTTGACTAATGCCACCTTATCTTCGGGTCACAGTTACGGAGTAATCAAGCAACTTGCTGAAATGAATTATCATTAACATTATGCTAGACTTTTTTTCTTTTTGGGAAAAAAGGTAGCAGATGAACATACAGTCTACCTGATGGTAAGTGGGTCTATGTACATCTGCAATTCATGCCAACATCAGTCCAGAATGACAAATGTTGGCAAGCCCGCGAATTGCCAGTCCAGTGCGCAGTGCGCCCATCTTTGGGAATTTAGGAATGAATTTATATAAAGGGATGGGAAAATAATGAGGGATAGTATAAAATGGAATAGGAGTATGCTGTGGCATATCTCACTAATTACCGAAACGTACCTGGGAATATAGAATAACACCTTGGCCGGTCAAGTGCGCCCAGCACCTGTGGAATTACAGCTTTAATTATACCGCTGCAATTGTATTTTTACATTTTACATCTACCGATGGTTTGTACCGTGCACCACCCCATTCTTCCCAATGTTTATGCGCATATACAGAATACCCCAATTAGATCAGTTAGTAGTGCCTCTGCCTGCTGGGTGTTGCACGTGTGTGTTCGTCTTTGTATGTGTCTCTGGACCCACAATACAGGAAATGCTAGCCTTTGAGTGTGGCGTTAATACAGAACACAAAACAAGCAAGCGGTGATCATAATGAGAAGCAATTTCGACAAATGTTTTGAAAATTCAAAAAAAATAGGTTTATTTTCATACAAATCCGTCTATTTTTAAAAAGGAGTTTGTCTAATATTAGAAATAAATTTACGATTTGTCGACTCTTTCTTAACTATACAAATTTGCCTTAGTCCATCTTTAAACTCGATGTTGGTTGAAACCCAAACAAATCTACTGGAGCACTTAGCCTTATTCTTTGTTTCTCTCCCTCAAGAGGGCGAAGTTTAATTGTTTCACTGTCTTGTAAAAAGTTCCTCGTTTTTCACAACTACAACCTAAAGAGAAAAATCTTAATGAAAGAAAGAGGTTTTTAAATGTAAATGGGTCGCTAAAAATATACCATACCATTCCATATCATCAGCCTATATCTTTCCACTACTGGATATAGACCTCTCACAACTCAGAAAGCTCTCCACCACGCACAATCTTCGGCTCTTCTAATCCAACCACTACCGGTGAACTTCTTCAAGTCGTCGGCCCACCAGGTCGGAGGGCTTCCAGGACTCGTCTATCTTATCGGTTATAGGTCCTATGCTATATATGACCTGGCCATTGCCACTTCAGCATGCTGATTCTAAAACATATAATAGACCACTTGCAATCCGTTTGACCGCTTACCACCTCTTCATAAAAAGAAAATAGGACCATCAATGTTTGGCTAGCCCCACTACTAAACTTAGACTTTAAACAGGAAGGAATATTAATTTATTTGCCAGTAGATCTCAAAACAAAATACTCCACTTATCATAGGCCAATAATATGGCCGAACAAAAACAGTTCATCATTTAATGATTTTTTTTTACAGCACTAAATCATATTTATTTCAAATGTAAAAGTCTATTTAGACTTCCTTTATAAACACGACAGTTACCTTGATAAAAAGACTGTATGAAACTCTGTGACCTTTTTAGATAAGGCTCCTTAAATTGCAAAAACTTGCAAAGGAAAAGTTGGTAAATATTCCTTACACGGGGATGTGTAATGTACTTGCTTGTATTTCTAACAGAGTTACCAAACGAAATGAGGCCCTGAATATGAACAACATTTGTATTGTAGAAGAGTTGCTAAGAGAACTCGCAAGTAATAGCAACATTATATGGCGTACTAATTATGTCTGCGCTAAAACTCTGGGATGTTTCAATTTAAGTTTTTGCCGCGCGACCGCACCGGAACTCGCGCGAACTGGGACACGGGCTTGTGGCTTTTTACCCGCTCACTGTGCGGCAAACCTATGTAAGTATGTTCAACGTTCTTGCTGATATGCCGCGCTGAAATTTTAATATAAGTTTTTATTCGTTTCTTGAAATTGGTTTTTGCTTCTTGGTTATTAATAATACATGGGCCATTAATACAAATGAGAGCAATAGAAAGTCAAAGGTTTATAGCTTTACGGCGAATATTTTTAGCAGAAAAGAACAGAAAATGACGGACTTGCTAATGACTTACAAAATCAAATTGAACTTCAAAATCGCTCGTAAGTAAGTAACAGCTGTAACCGTTAAAAATAGTACACGAAAGCAGAAATTTAGATAAAGTAGGATGAGACCAGACAAAAAAGGAAACACTCGAGTTAAGAGTAACAGCCCTTTTTAATTGAGATCGGAACTCGATTGGATTCGTTTTGAAAGTGATGTTAAAATGAAATTAGCATCGTTACCAAGTCGAGGATCCTTGAATTGGACTTATAAAACACTTTAAGAAGATCGTTTGCAGACAATGAAAAAGACTAACACGTCGCGGGAAGACTATCAATAGCTGAACGTAGAACATACAGCGTTTGTTTTCTGTCTTTAAGAATTCAATGCTTCGGTACCTCATGGTATCGAAGCATTGAATTTATTTCATAGTGATTTTATCTTTTTTCTGTCTTCTATCTATCTTTATTAGTTACATTTATCAACTCCTTTACCACTTCATATCCTGCATAGAATAAAGTTTGCCTGGAAGATGGGGCGTGAAGATGTCTTTTGTAAGTGGCATAAACTGGCACCGATGCCACGTGCTAAAAGTTACGATTACAAAATGTTAGCGAGGCGCAGTGACATTACTCGTAGATGTCTTCTTCTCGAGCGGGTTTTAAACAAGAAAGCTGTATAATTCTTATAGAAATCATTGCAATGGATCGTTTTTATAAAGTGTAATCTACTAATCTTCTGTTCTCTTTAAAAAAAATCAATTGTAGAGATTTTGTATAAAGTTATGTAGCTCCAAGAAGATCGCTTATGTGTCCTAAAAATACCCCGTGCTACCTTTACAAACAACATGGCGTCAAAACGCGGTGTCAATATGAACTTAATTGTTCAGCGTAATGTTTAGACATTATAAGCACGCTTACTTCAGTTCAACAAGTTCTCGGTGTGGAACATAGTATTAATTTAACATTTAAACTGTGAAATATGTAATGTTAATTACATATTTATATATCTGTAGCTACCATCTGTAGCTACTATTTATATATCGACATGAAAAATAACATTTACTGTATCAAAATTTGAGAAATTTGACGTTTATGAATATATCGGAGAGCTCGACAGAACATCAGAATTAAAGTATTATTTAGTTACATTTAAAAAAGACTAAAGCTGCTATGTAGCTGGAGTCGAGCAAGGCCCTAATTTTATTTTTATAATGAAACTAGTCTCTCGCTCAAGTGGCATAACAATTTCCTGCTTTGTAATCTGCTTTGTAAACAGAATCTGCTTTGTAAAAGTGAAATCATTTTTTTAAATCAGTCCAGGTTGCCCTTTACATTATAAATAAAAAGGTAAACTCAGTTCCTTTTATATTATTTGTATGTATATTATTTATAAAATTAATATCTTGCATATTTTACAAAATAATTTATTGGATATAGAGTTTATTCTAAAACGAGGTTTGTAGGTAGGTTTTAAATGTCTTAGAACAGCTCAGCAAATTATTCATTCAAACATTTTTTCATCGTAATGCACAAATAATAGACCGTGAGCAAAACCGGCTAAAGGGAAATGCAACAATTTGCATTAAGATCAAATAAGTAAGAAGAGAGCATCTCGTCGCGCGCCGCCAAATACCCCTAATGCAATGTACGCGGCAAACATAAGCTTCATGGTGAAATGGGAGGCGTAAAGGTGAAGGGGTATAACTTAACACTTACTCTTTTTTTTTCTGAGTACAAATTACTTTTGCAAAATTATATATGAATAATCAGTATTTAATTACACTTATCATTTGATTAATTGTTTCTATAATGTTGACAATTCATTCTTAATGGCTCATTTTTCCTTTAAAGCTATCTCCAAATTGTATGAACCAAACTAATATTTGTAAATATAATTAGTAAGGCAATTCACGATAGAGCGTTATTCTATTTATGAAATCCTAGCGCAAGGCTCAAGACTAGCTTTATGTACCGTACCTAATTTATTTAAGGATTTTTGGTAAATAAATTATTTATAAAATATATTGTTTAAGTAGTGTAGCTTAGGGGTAACTATTCCCAACTCCCATTCGTGAGTTGAATTAAACCCCGGTTCGTATCCCTGCACTAGGTCACTGCTTAAGCATGGATTTTTCAATTATCACTGCCGACGTTGAAGGCCGCGAGCCTGAAAATGAAATATCAAAAATCTGGGAACATGTTCATCCACGAACACGAAGCGCACTCGTGGTGGATTAGGGTCCGAAACTTTCTCGTGATTACTAGAGGTGGTCTGTTTCCTGCAGTTGGATGTTATACACTGAAATCGTTTGTATAGAACGGTTTCTCTTTACAAATGTGAAGGAAACAATCAGCACTAACTGTCAGATAGGTATCTTACCACATATTCAAGAATTTGCCAAGTATCGAGAAAGGCAAAGCCGCTACCACAAGCCCTACGGAAATACACCACCTCTAAAAGAGTGGACTCATACATTCCTCATGCGCAAGACGCAAGACGCCCATGTCCAGCAATGGACGATAAAAGAGCTGATTGCGGATGTAAATGATAAAAGTATTCAAATTTTACTTACGCTCCTGTCTCATACGGCTGCGGAGTAGGGTGACTTAAGTCGGCGCATGCCTCACTCCCCTCTTAATGAAATGAAGACGTTGCCAGTTTACATGCCGTTTGGTGTACAAGACAGCTGGATTCACGAGTGGCTTGCTGCCTAATTCGAGTGGTTAGAGCCTGCGATGTAGAGTACCTATACGTATATTAACCTAATGAAACTTTATTATTTGACTGCTATTTTAACGAATTTGACATAATACAGGGTACAACCATCGATCGATATGGAAATATACTAGATAACACATCATACGTTCTTATCAAAGAAACATGGTTGGCAACTTTTGTGGGGGGAGGGGTGAAGCAGATGAGGAGGGGTCCATTAAAATATCCATTAAGGCACCTACATTCATTTGCGTCTTCATTTACTACTAAACATTTAAACAACGTCGCTATTAAAATGATTGTATATCCAACATTTTTCGAAAATAAGTCATTCAGTTTTTAGATCAAGTTACAAATTCAATCCCAAATAAGATTTAGTTCTTTCATTTTGCAGTATTTGAAATTTTTGCTTGAAAACATGCAATCTTCCCCGCATTGTCAAAACAAAAACATGTTCAAATATGAAACACAAAAATGTTTTTCTCTAGGCTGTTCAGGTCGGTGTGAAAAGAAATAAGAAGGTTCTACAGTTCGTGCTTTTTTGTAACAAGTTATACCCATAAGTATCTTAACAAGCTAACAATAAGGGTTAGAATAGAAAGATTTTAGAAACATTAGCATAATGCCATGAAAAGTGTTTGTTAAAACAGGAATGAGTTCTGTTCGTTTGTGCGTAATTACTTTAATGAATATTATGGGCCAATAGAGTCAACGAAGAATCACAAATTCTTTTGCAGCTTACTTTTTCATTTTTATTTTATTTAATGTATCTCGGTACATACGTAGGTAATCGTGATGTGTTGTGATAACTAACAAATATACATACCTATTCTTTTCTGTTTTTTTCTAATACACTCCCGGACACCTGAATTGAACCACCCTGATTTTTTATGTATAAAGGCCTGAAACATAAAAATAATGTTAGGTCAAAGAAACAGTTTTTATGCAGTTTTGAAGCTGGCATATTCACCATCATTTTAGTGTGCTATTGTTCCAAATTTGAATTCACGAATTTGAACTAGAGAAGAAAAGCCAAGTCAGTTCATTGTTTTGAAAAGAACAAAGTTTGAAGTTTGAATTGGAGCAGTTTATTTTATTTAATAGTGTTGTTTTTTAATAAAAGTCTCGTTAAATTGTTTTTCCTGAGATTTGAAACTGATTTTGACCTTAAAATTATGGATACCGTGGCTGAAGTAATCACAGCACTAGGAATTGTCAGGGAATACCTTCATAACGTCGGTATCATAGTCATGGAATGGTCAGCAAGAAGCCCAGATATGAATTCCATACTAAAAATGCATGATCTCACCACCTAGCAATGCAGACCTCACAAAAGCTGAAATTTGCCATTGAGGAAGAACGGAGAGAACATTCCACAACACATCGTAGTGACGTTGATTAATTCCATGCAAAACTGCATGACGGCCGTCGTAAACGCTCTTGGAGGCAACACAAGTTAATGAATAAACGATGTTTTTAGGTAAACCAATGTTTTCTTCAAAAATCCAATACAAGTCTTCCTCATTAGAAAGGCATTAGTAGACTTGTTTATTTATTTAAGTTTTGGGCCATAAAACTGAAAATTCAAGGTGGCTCGATTCGGGTGTCCGGGAGTGTATATTCAATGGGCGGTTAGGAGGTGCCAACCACAAATACATCGACGTACAGTATATCGTTTGCGCAAACTTAATTCAATAAAACTTATGCATTCAGTTATAGCAACGAATATGAACTTTAAAGTCACCATAATAACTCGATTATGAAAGCAAAAAAATATTTTAATAGTGCTCCATCGGTCAATGCCTTAGAAAAATATGTCCATTGAATTAGAACAATGTTCATATGAACTTTATAGATATCATAATAACTCGTTTATGAGCGTGAAAAAGTTTGTGCTCGTGCTAACGCTCGGTTGGCTAGTGTTTTAGGTACCTACATGTTATAAATTTTATAAAATATATCTACGTTGTTATACGTACATTATTAAAGTTCATGAAAAGTTGCCTTTATTAATCTAGAGTATACAGATTGAAAACAGTGTGGAATCATACAAGCATCCAAGTTATACTCTCACGCACATTTTCTTCTTTCCATATATGGCGTTTGCGGAATTTGCACATTATGCCAGTGTCGAATTTTCTTCATAATAAATAATTTCGAAATCAAAATTCGAAATACATACTGAGGGCAGAAGAGTAGGTTTCCTTGGAGATATTCATAAATCAGATATTAATTGTTTAAAGACATTTTTTTGTTAGGGACTGACACAGTAATTGTTATTCTTTATTTGCAAAGAGATTCCGCACGGCCATTCTGTAAATTGCGTTTCCTCCTTCATCTGCATACATATATAATATAAAAAATCCAGTTTTCTCCGGTAGATGCATCGTAGCTCGCAGATTTCCGGCACATAATTTCTCTCTCCGCTGCATATTGTAGAGGGTGCCCGGTAATTCCTTTTGTGTAGAGAACCGTAAACATCCTTGTGAAAAATATTTTGATCGGGAGTAAATTTAGTTTCTGCTAAGACCTGTGACATCACCTGTAGCTCCTTTTGTTTATCGTTATTAAACATCTCATATTGGTTTTATTTTTCTTATAAATGTACACATCAGGTCAGGGTGGATTGTGTACTATACCATCAGCCTGTGTTTCATCACTGCTGAATATAAGCACAGTATGAATAAAAATAAAAATATTAAAAATTTGTAAATTAAAGCTTGTAAAAATGAAATAGTAATTTTATGCTAATGAATATTTTTTTAACATGTAAGCATAGGTATAATACCTTTCATATAATCATGGAACTAAGTATTTGTTTTGAAGTAACGTATCAATGTCTAAATCAATTTATATAACAACATTTTCAGATGAAGATAATGAATTAATCCAATTGGATTAATTTTAATGTCAATAAAATCAAGTACGAGTATGATTCTCTGCATACGAATGAAAATTGTCGTCCCTCAAAGAACATCGATCGATTTATTTCAAAGGGCGTTGTAACATGGTTAGGCGGGAAATTGTCGTTCGGTATTAGGAAATAATCTCATTAAAACACTGCTTACGTACGTCGCGATTGATGCGAGTTCATTTATCGCGAGTTACCGGTACAAATCACTGTGGTGACACGATTCGAATTGAGATAGGAAATTTTAATTCTTTTTATTAATTGTTAATGGGGTTGGGGAAGAACTTTCATTTTACTTTTTTTATATATTTACTAAATTATATTTACGATACTCTGTTTTCAATCTAAACTTAACCGGAAATACAGGAGTGAAACCCTGAATTATATAGAATGAATATCACATACAATTTAATACTTCATTGTTATTTTTTTATTATCCAAGGTACAGAACTATTCAGATAAAAAAATTGAATGTTGTAATCTGATCAATCATATTTAAATCTAATTTCCTAAAATGTAATGTCATTTAGACAAAATAAATTCTTTTTCATATAGGTATATTATGCAAAGAAAACACATCAGTCACTCGGAACATCGGCACACTCCTTATACCCTTTCAACAATATTAAATAGAAGAAAAAGAAACTTCCTAAATGTATTACTTTCTTTTACACAAAGTAAGCTGCTATCGATCTTGCACGACACGCTTTACTAATCGACTACAAGCTAACTGGTTGTTTCCAATACAAATTGAGGTATACAGGGAATCAAGAAGGATGTATTACAAATTTATTTATTTAAGACATTATTACTTAGTTTCTAATGGGTAATTGTCTCTTATGATATACTTTGCAAAACATCAGATTTACTAGTATACATAAGGATAATGTGTGCTGACATCTGTACTAGAATAAGTGGTTATTCTACTCGTAAGAATTAGAAAATATATACCTAAACGAAGCGTATATATAAACATAAACATAACAATACAAGTACAATAAAACATATACCTACATATTTATATCAATATATATCTACTATATAAGTATATATAATAATACTTCTTTATGAATCGGAAGTAGATAGATAGATTATCTATGAAATGACCTATTTATTACTGGCTACTTTGAGTTTCGATATCTTCTGTTGTATTTCGAATTTCAAAATAAAACAAAATGCATCTAATAGCTACGATGTTCTTATTTCAAAACCAGTGTTTATTTTCTGTAATTTTGTTCATGTGATTGCCTTGAATATAAAATAGATAAATTGAAAATTCGTGCTATTTTTGAATATGAGTTTCGTCGCGGCACCAATGCAAGTCAGACAGTTCACAATATCAAAAGTGTGTATGGGCCAAACACCATAAACGATCGCACCGTACGTCGATTGTTTGAACGCTTCCGTTCTGGAAATTTTGATCTTCAGGATGAGCCCCACTATAGTGGGCTATAGTGGAAGCAGATCCATGTCAAAGTACAGCCAAGTTAGCAGCAGCGTTTGATGTTAGTGATAAAACAATGTTGGTTCATCTGCGTCAAATCGGCAAAATAAAGAAGGTCGAAAAGTGGGTAGGTACCGTATAAACTGAACGAACGTCAGTGAGAACAACGCGTCGAAGTGTGCACTGTGTTATTGAACTGTCACAAACACGAAGGAATTTTGAATCGAATCGTGACTTATGATGAGAAATGGATCCTGTACGATAACCGCAAACGTTCGTATCAGTGGCTGGATCCAGGAGTTGCAGTCCAACAATGTCCAAAACGCAAGATGACTAAGAAAAACTACTGGTATCAGTTTGGTGGTCCTATACCGGTATTGTCCACTACAGTTTCTTGGAAGCCGGTCAAACGATTGATGCAGATGTGTACGTACGGTAAGGAGCTGCAGACGATGATAGAAAAGCTGACAACAAAGCAACCAAGTTTGGTCAAACACTCATCTCTACTTCTTCTTCATGACAATGCCGTCATATGACTTCTCATATGACAGTTTTAAAACCTCAAGAGCTGGACCTGGCGAATCTCCCTCACCCACCATATTCACCGGACCTTGCCCCGACAGATTTCCATTTCTTTCGCAAATTGGACAACTTCTTGCAAGGAAAAC
This sequence comes from Sesia bembeciformis, assembly GCA_943735995.1. NCBI lineage: Eukaryota > Metazoa > Arthropoda > Insecta > Lepidoptera > Sesiidae > Sesia > Sesia bembeciformis. Next base: position 6,329,718 of record OX031029.1, on the reverse strand, counting down.
AATTTCATTCAAAAGTAGCTGGGATTAGGACTTTTGAAGAATTCATTGATAGCCGTCCACGAGACTTTTACACGAGTGGCATCAATCAACTGCCTGTGAAGTGGCGAAAGTGTGTAGATAATATGGGTCAATATTTCGACTAAAATAATAAATTATTTTATAACAAAAAAAAAATTTCAGGTTCTCATATAAATCGGTCGTTTGATAGGAGTTATTTATCCAGGAGATGGCAAATCACTATCTCATTGTCAGTATAAATTGCTTACTACACGAAGATTCTGACGTACAAAATAATATAAATGCAGAATAGTTTACGTGTCTAAAGGTATATTTACGAAGACTCACGTAATTCTGACTCCATAAAAACATGAAACTCCGTCATAAAACTGACTTCATAAATGTATCCAGATTTTTTCTTAATATTTTTACTTTGGAGGTATTTAGGTGGGAAACGATGCTGGGTATAGTGATAGGTAGGCTACATACATATTATATAACTCTGTTGAACTGCTTTTCCTTTATAACACAACAATAATTTACAAACTTTCATTTTATAAATTTATAACTGATATATTATTTATTATTATTTTATTATTCTCATCCGTCGTTTGGTAACTGAGATATATTAGGTAAAAGAAACGGTCATGAGGTTTCTGCCACTTTTTTAGATCTTCGATTCATCTAACCCGGGGAAGGCTCACGTTTTCGAGTCTCTGAGCTCCAACAGAGTATTCGCTTACTTCAAGGGTTGGCGTCTCTTCAGTTTGCTAATCATTTGAGCTATGTCGGTTAACAATTAAGAACATTTAAGAAATTTCTGTCATATCTAAGTGACATAAAATGAACGAATGAACAACTAAATCAGGGTTTACCCAAGAGACTATAGAACTAAAATAGAACGGAGCTTTACATAAAATTAAAACAATAATACTACCTTTCCGAATATTGTTACATAAAATACCACCTAATTAAGACTTTGATTTTCAGTTTAAACATTTGCAAAGAAACTTCGCGGCCTCGTATTAATTTGAAAACTTATTTCGTCATAATTACAGATTATGGCGTCCCAAATTGCGAATTTAACCGTTCCTTAATGGCATTTTTTGTTCAAATTTGTCTTTTCATAATTTATTGACATTGTTGAGACAATGCTATGAAGATTTTCGTTGTATTTTCTTAAAGCGAGTTACTAATTTTCGTAACATAAATATTTTCTATATATTATTATTTTCAATACAGAGTTCAAATTATGTATAATGACTACTATTAAACGTATTCTATACGTACTGGGTTGTATAATATAACAACCAATATATTTATCTTAGCTAAGTGTCCAAATTTCACATTGGATGGTTCACTAAGGCCTCCCCTGTCGTATAGGATAACAGGGGAAGCCTGTATCTAGCTGGATTTTGATTTAGCATTTTGAGACTATTTAAAAATATAAATCTTCAGCTACATATAATTAACAGAAGAACATTAAAAGATGAGGCATAAAGCCGAGTACAGACTATGAAGATCATTCACTTGTAACTTAATTATCATCTGTTTAAATAGTTTATCGAGCACCGAATACTCTGGATAAAATTAATTTCAAGCATTTACTTTTTCTATTTGCAGGAATTTTACTTTATACAAATAAACTCATATTTTTGTAAACAATTTGAAAGCGTTGGATTTTGTACACCGCACATGTAAATTGTGCAAGTACAGCCGCGGGTTACATGCACAAATATTGAATACATAATGCATGTGACGTACGGACAGCATGTGAAGCATTACGGCACGTAATGCTCGAGTCAACACATTATCACTGTGCAAGTTACATGTGCCGTTTTCAAGAGTCCTTCGTCTCGGTACTTAATTAATTTTACGTGGCTACAGATTTTATATAAACAAAATTAGGTGTACAGCCTTCACGAAAATGTTCCCATTTATATGTATAATTCAGTAAAATTGCTCAGCAAGCTATTAATATAAACGAGGGCCTGACTGTAAGACGCAATCGGTAATATGATAACTCCCCTTACCCTCCGCCTGGCTTCCCAATTTCCCCCAAAAAATTGAATTAATTTATGCCAAACAATCGATACGCACATTAATATTAATGGCTGTAACATGAACGTTGGATGTTCATTTGTGTGTGATTGAATTACACAAATACTGAAACAATATGGATTTGTATAATTTATACGCAAATTGTGGAAGAATCGTGATTTTTGATTTGATAAAAGAAACGTCTTTTTTACTGTACCTAAATGTATTTTTCTGAACTTGAACAGAATATAATGATATTTAACGTGATATTCATTTCTCGGCAATCCTAGCTAAGCCGTAATTTTTTTGAGAGTTCTAATATTTGTTTTATTAAGTATGTCTTTATATATTTGACATTTTTAGTGTGACCAAAAGTGGTCATCAAATTCCCAAGGGATATGTCACTTTTCAAAATGGAAATATTTCCCCACTGACCCCAGGGAATGAACAGAAACAAAACTTTCAAATATTTCTACTTTAAGTCAACCGGAGTGTACAAAGAATACTCTCGAACTTCGAATTCCCAAATGAGTAAAATTTTAACAACCTGAAAATTTATATGAACACCTTTTGTTCACTTTCCTATGGGTCTGGGTGGGACAATCTTTTAGCTCGCTCATTGATAGACATTGTTTGTTTCGACTTTTCATTCATTTTAATAGAAATTTAAGACAGTCTTTTTTATAATTTGCTTTGATAGAGGATTGTTATTAACTTTTTTCATTTGACTTTATTTCCAAATTATTATCACGTTTCATTATACGTATCAACCGCACCTCCCGTCACAGAAATGCATTGTTGGGTTCAAAAATCCCTAAGCTATGGAACAAACTGCCTCAGAAGGTCTCTCCATTACGTTTCGATATGGGGTTTAAGAAAGCTGTGAATAGAATTTTGCAAGGTTGGCGCCTGGCGGCGTACGCGCATCACGTGGGACCGCTTGCTCGCCCCCACACTTCCCTGTAAAAACAAAGTTAACTCCTACTTACTATACTAGCTCATATAATATTTATAGTTGCTTCCATAAATGATACCTAACATTTAATAGAACCTAAACCACAAAGAAACCTACCTAACCTGACCTCTATAACCAAATCTCTTTTGGGTTAAGTACATCAACAGCTTTTTAAATTCTACAAAAGTTATTTTGAAATTCAAAAATCAATAAATCTATACAAAAACAAAAATATCCCTCTTATGAGAGTAGCTACAATATTATGCAATTTACTTGTCCCTCTTTTAATACCAGTAATCTGTCGTTATCTTCGATTGCAGATCTGCATGACGTCGGGACAATAAAGAATACAAGATCACACCCTCGGGGTACACTATCGTTTAGCATTGCACGTGATATCCGACTATCTAACAACGTATCTGTGTTGCCACGTGTCATATACGCTGATACTGGCCTAATCCATCACCCCAATGTGAACTCTTTGATGTCTAACACAATAGCGCGACCGCTTAGAACAATTTCATTGGTTTCCCGCTGAGATGGCTACGTATGAATGATTTTTTCGAAAATGTCCTTTTAATACACGCTTTACTTTGTAATCTATAATAATACATTAACTATGTAGCCATAATCATAATTTGCCCTTTTTTGTCGTCCACTGCTATACATGGGCCCCGATAACATTGTCTTGTGCATGGGAGATGTATAGCGATAAAACGGCAAGCTGGCGAAGCGGGTTGGCGTGTCCACTCTTTCAGAGGTGGTGTAGTTCGTTAGGGTTTGAGGTAGCGGCCTGAGTCGCCTTTTATGACATCCACGAGAAGAGTTCGAGTGGTGCTATTTAATCTAAAGCCGGCCGACACCACACGGCCAATTACATAACTATGTATTTACATATACTTATACTCGTATGAATGTATAATTGTAAAAGTTCTTTAATAAACTTAAGGTAATTAATTAATTAAAATTAAAGTGTAGTTTTTCATATTATACATTTATTTAATTAACTCATATTAACGTGCACTGGATTTTTTTATAGGAAAAAGGCGACAGACTAGCATACAGTCCACTTGATGGTAAGTGGATACTCTCGTCTATGGACAGCCGCGATCTATGCCAATATCAGTGCAGAATGACAAACGTTGACACGCCCCCGGATGCGCTGCCTACCTTTGCAGATTAAGGAATGTATTGGGAGAATGGGTTGGGCAAATGGGGATGGATAGAATATGATGAGATGCGATTGGGCTCTGGCATATCTCACTCACTACCGAAACACGTACGGTACATTATGGAAATTCGATAAAATAGGAATAATATGTCTAGGTGTATAAAAAAGTAAATTTATTTGAATTTACTACAATATTTTCATGTTTTAAATTTATGAAATTACAAGTGCCTTCGTCAGTTTATCCTACAAGATCAAACATACCTAACTTAAATTTTACAATACTATTACAAAAAACTTATTTTTAGAGAATAAATTATATCTATAAAGACTAATCGATTAATAAAACAAACTCTAAATGTGAAATATATAAATGAAATATATTAAGTTCGAGTCACTATGAATAGATGTAGGTAATGTAATGTATTCCACGTGTAATTTTGTACATGTTTTATTGCCATTATTATTATCAAAGCCATCGAATAATAATATGTCAACGAGCGTAACGAACAATTACTACATTTATATGCAATAAAACCTTGTACATGTTTTATTGCCATTATTATTATCAAAGCCATCGAATAATAATATGTCAACGAGCGTAACGAACAATTACTACATTTATATTATTTTAGGATTCCTGAAATAAAAAGGGCTATCACACGCACCAGTTGGAAACGTAAATTTTGTCATTTCATGTATTTATGGACGCCGAAGGTCAGAAATGAGGAAGTCCTGCGACGAGTACGTCAGAAACACGAACTCTTGCAGACAGTCAAGTGCAGAAAGATACAAGCTTTAGCAACTAATTATGATGGGCAAGATTGCCGGAAAGAGGCGTGTTGGTCGCGGGGAAAAGTTATGGCTGCGTAACGCACGGGAGTGGACTGGCATCGCGAGTGGCGCCGAACTGTTTCGCCTCGCGAGAGACGGCAAAATATTCGCAGCTGATTGCCAACCTCCACTAGTTGGAAAGGTATCACAACAAAAAAATGTACATTAAAAAAAATGTTCAGAAAAAAAATGTAGTGCTTGATAAATCATATCCAACAATAAAATACCTCTTATACAATGCATCACCGAAATCACGCTGAACGCGAAACATGTTACCTAATTTAATAAAATATATGAAACCGTTTTAGCCAAAAATAAAATTATTTTATAGAATAAATCAAAAATTACTAACATGTAAGGTCTTGTTGTTCTATCTAAACCGTTCGTAGCTCTCATTACTCAGTATCAGGCACCTAGGCAACGCGCAACGCAGGGTGGGACACGGCAGCGTATCGGATTGATTTCGTAACTACGCGTAGAATAAAAATATGCTAGAAATGAACCATATTTTTATCGCGAACAGAGTTCAGTTAAACCCAATTAAATCGAATTCGGAGATGAATATGGCCAAGTAGACTATGTCTGCCACTTTCTTTCTATAAAATAAATAAGTATGTAACCTACTCAACCGTCTTTCTCGAAATGTCGACTGTTGGCTGTTAAATGAAATTTCTGAGAAAATAAATAATATAGATACGGAACCCCCAACGTTTAAATAAAACTCAGACTTGACTCGCTAACGATATAACAAATGTCCACTAAATTACTAAATGCGAGATAAATAACAGTGGGTACTCTACAATAAATAACCTGTGTTGAAAAATATATTATAAAATGATATGGAGTTTTGTAACTGTGACATTATATTTATTTTTTTACATTGTTATTGGATTTCAAAAGAACTTGACACCAGAAGAAAGTCTTAAGGAAGATATGCTTTTAGATACAGTAAGATCATATACTTATATAATTACTAACAAGGGAAGTTTCCATACTCGGACTCTCCAAAATAAATGATACTTTGAATGTACGTAGTTTCTTTCAGAAAATACACAAAATATTTTACATCTAAATTGCAATAAAAAAATATATATTACGAAATTAATGCATTATAGAGAGACTGGGTTATAGAAATTTCCACTGTAATTGCAATCTAACCAGCACTTTCAGTAACCACTGCTGGACACGGGCCTCCTCAAGCGCATTGTATTGTGCTTGAGGGATGTATGCCCTTAAAATGCCACGCAGACAAAATGGTTGGCGAGTTCACTCTATTACAGATGGTGTAGTTCTTCAAGGCTTGTGATGGCCGCTTTGTTATCACTTAGTCTCCTTTTACGACACCCATGGGAAGAGATGGGGTGGACTAGCTATTCTATAGCCATCCGACACCACAGAACACTGTAATAGTAGATATCATTTTCGAATATTATGAGATCCGTTCAAAGTAATTTTTATGAACAGTTTTTTTTTACGCTTTAAATACAGAATTCAAAGGCAATATTAATTATCACGTACCAAATTAAACACGTCTCCGTGTTTACAGTACGATATAATTTGAAATGAGTATTGTATATGTTGTCCTAAAATAATTCCAGCAATTAATGCACTTTTTGTTCATTGTAACAGGTAGAAATTATGAACAAATACAAATACTATGGCGAAGAACATACCGTTACTACTGAAGATGGGTATATTTTAGGGATACATCACATGATGCAGAAAAAGATCACTAGTATTGAAGAAAGAAAAAATTATCCTGTATTTATTATGCATGGAATGGCCAGTTCGTCTTTTGACTGGCTATCGCAGGGGCCAGGGAAGTCACTTCGTAAGAATATTTTATTTTAAATCACCAATGAGTTTGAGTTTGAGAATGTTCAGATATTTACATGCAGAAGCATCTTACTCTTTTGTACAAATAGATTTTTATTTGATCTAGTCAGTACTTATATTGTATTATATTTGTAAAATTTCTTTTGTTAGTAGTTTGCTAGCAAAAGACTACCATGGCAGTTATTTAGTAACCATCAAGTGATTTTTCAGCTCATATACTTCACGATTTGGGATTCGACGTTTGGTTGGGGAATGCTAGAGGCAACATTTATTCTAGAAAACATGTGAACATGACTACATCTGAACCAAAATTTTGGCTATTTTCCTGGCACCAAATCGGTCACTACGACCTAAAGGCTATGATAGATTATGTTTTACAGAACACTTCAGCTTCTAAAGTACACTATATTGGCCACTCGCAGGGTTGCACGACCTTTTTCATTTTAGCTTCTACGAGACCAGAATTCAATAAGAAAATACAATCTATGAACGCGTTAGCTCCGCCAGTCTTCATGGGAAATGCCAATTTTTTCATGAAAGTACAATCTTTGTATCGGGATGTTATGAAAAGCGGTATGTAATCAATGTATTTGCAAACATATTGGACATATTCATTTGAATATCCATCATTCATATGAATATGAATGAATAATGGATATATCCATTCAGGACATTCAGAATAATTATTTTGATTATTCATTTATATTCATATAGATTCTAAGGAGTAAATGTGAAATGTGGTAGAAGCGTTCACAAGTTAAGACTACTCACCGACCAAATGAATCAAGGCTTGACTAAAAGTTGGTAAAGTGACTCAGATATACCTAAACCCAGCAACAAAAACATTTGAAAATATGTTATTATTTCGGACTATACTATGCACTATAAGTACCTTATCTGCTTCCTGTTATATGTTTGCTTCCTCTTCAGACATTATCCGGGGCATTTGTTCTTAGATGTAGGCGCGTGGCTCGGCTCCTTTTAAAATATAGTTATTGTAAAATTGTGTATTTTATTTCTAGTAGCACTCTCAAAACTTCTATCTGGTACTTACGAAGTGCCACCGATATCTAAGATTTACAAAGGGCCAATATACTATCTATGCAAAAACGGATCACCAACAATATCTGTATGTAAATTAATGGAATATTTAATAGGAGGAAAAAACAAAGATCTTCTTAATACAGTAAGTAACTTGATTAAATTTTCTGGCTAAGACCATAACTATCTACATTTAATTTTGTTTCTATATTATATTTTCAATATATTTTCAATAAATTTCAAGTGTTCAATGAAATGCAATTTAGTCTAACAGGGCCACAAGTACAAAAGAGAACAACTAAAGATACCGGATTACTTTCTTGTCACCAGCCTAAATAATAGAACAGTTTTTAAAGTAACGAAAAAGAGGTCGTTTAAGCAGATATCGTCACTTGCCATGAATAGTGACTTCGATCGTTTCTAAAATGACAGCGTGGCACTCTTGTGCCGGTATGCCATTGGTGCAATTTGGTGGCCATATTTTTGTGAACAGTGACACAAAGCCAGTTGAGTCGCAACAAAATATGATGATACGTTTATTCATTAATACTATGATCGGATGTAGGGTCAGTAGCTGTGGTAGCAAGGAGCTGATCCTCATTGACGCAGTCGCCGGCAAATTGGTCAGACGTAACCGCCGTAACGATACTTAGCCATTCAGATTAGCGGATGACTGCTGCCGATGACCGTATTCGGATAAGTAGGGGTAATCTACCAGGGCGATTTTCGGAGTCCACTTTAGTTTTGCCTTTCGCTGAACCCTCTGGATACACTCTTGGAGGAGTCTGAGACGGGCTTTCAGTTTCAGAGAGGAGGAACGCAGATGACCCACATTGTCTACATTGACGACTTCAATAACTGGAGGAACTGTTACAGATCACAGATGACTTTAGCAGTTCCATCAGAATGAGGATAGGGGATGGATCGTTCGTTCCGATGGAACTCAAAACAGTGACGACGAGGAAAGCATTTGACATATAAATACCCCAGGAGGTTATGAATAAATACGGGAAAAGATTATATCTAGGCTGAAACTGAGCGCATCCGTGAAATCTATCATTTCGGTTAAACATTTTTTACAGCAGATAAGCTCACGCGAGCGAACCCGTGGATACAACCTAGTTCATAATAAATGATTATCTTAATAGGTATATAAAATTTCTTTAATTTCATAGAAAATAATCACAATAAATTGATTTTAAATTTTTAGTGCACAATGACTCAAGTCCAATAAGTTCCATACTTATTCAGTTTTTTCATCTATAAATAGTAGGAAAGGAGCAGAGTACTAAGCGTGACAAATTGTATGTATGTATGTTATCAATAAATTACACCCAATTTTTTGGTTCAACTAATTAGATTAGATCATAATTAGATCATACTCAATATTGTTTTAATAAACTTTGAATTGCTTTTCTGTAACGTAGAGACATTTTTAGTTACGTCACTATTCATGGCAGACGACAATATTTAGTTATTTTAAAACAAAAAAATTCAAAATCTAGACATCAATAACTCTATTAATTAAATGTTGATCACTCAATTTCCACTGTCGCATCGGTCAGCTGATGCCACTTGTTATTATGATTCCTTTTTACGATTTGTGTGCGTGACTATGCGTTCGCTGTAAACCTTGAACAACAATTTTTTTCTTGTTTAATCGCAATATGTTCTATAAGTAATTTTGAGTCAAATCACTAAACTTGGCTGGGGAAATTTAATTTAACTGGTGTGCTAATTAAATATTTTAAAGGATATTTCTTTAACTTGTCTAGATTGATAGTGTTCATCTCGTTTTATCTAAGATATGTTTCATTTAGTCTTGAAAAAATAGTATATTCAATATGATAATATTTATTCAATTGTTTAATGTGTATATTAAAAATGTCAATATGAGAGTAATAAATAATTGTAGACATTCACTGTTACTATTACATATTTTATTACAGACGTTGATACCTCTAGCAGCGAGCCATGTGCCGGCGGGAATATCTCTTCTACAAGTAGAGCATTACGGCCAACTTGTTCAAAGCGGCCGGTTTTCAAACTTTGACCACGGAAAGAAAAACAATTTGAAAATTTACGGCAGTAAAGTACCACCCGATTATCCGCTTGAAAAAGTCGACGCAAGAGTTGCCTTACACTACAGTGATAACGATTTCTTAGTAGCAGCTACAGACGTGAAGAAGTTGCTGTCGAAACTACCAAACGTTGTTCTGTTTAGAAAAGTACCACATCCCGAATTCAATCATTTGGATTACCTCTTTTCAATTAATATCACATATTATATTTATGACTCTGTGATCGAAGTTATTACGAAGTATGACAAATATTCGTAGTAGGTACTCATTTTATAAATGAATTTATATTTAATGAATTGAATAAATGATTAAATTCCTTTATGCGAAATGTACTAGGTATTTTAATTGTTTAAAGGTTTCATTTTAGCTTAGTATTTCATATAGTAGTATTTCATAGTCATTTCATATTTTAGTAAAGCAAATATTCTGTTGCTCTGTTGTTTCCACGGTAATGCTCTCTCTTTTTCCAAAAAATATCCTTTATTTTGTCTTTACAAAAAGATATACTTTAGCATCTAAATGAGTAAGAAAGTAAGTAAGTAAATAAAAACGAACACAATACAAAAATACCAAATACTGTCAAATAGTATACAAAAGGCGGTCTTATTGCTAAAAGCGATCTCTTCCAGGAAACCCAATATTGTCTTGCAGACAATATTTGTGTTAGAGAATTAGCGAAAAATGACCACCAGATGTATGGTGCACTAAATGAGCAAGTAAATGAACTAGTCTAAATATTTATGAACTTAATATGAGCTTAAAATATCAACATCAATTTGTCCACCATGTGTTTACAAAGGATTCCCAGAGTGCTACTCATAAAGCCAGGTGAAAAAGGACAGCTTTTAGAAACGCGTAGTCGTCGCCAAAGTGGAGAGCAAACAGCCAGAGGACGGTCTCCAAGACGATGATCGGATTGAATACGCGAGTTGACTTATTTCACTGTAACCACTACCCTACGACAATATGCCGAAGACCATATCACAGGCAAGGAAAATACAGACCAACAGAGAAAAGGAGAAGACTGGCGTAAAGAAACATACATATGTGTTTCAGGAGTAAGAGTAAGTGTATGTATATGTGTATTGATATGAATGTATTATATGTAATTTATGTATACTATACACCATCCACTTGCGATTAAAATATTTATTCCCTCTTTACCCAAAGGTTGTCTGGCAGAGATCATTAATAGCGATAAGACCGCCTTTTGTGCATTTCCAATGTCTGTCACTGTCTTGTTTTGTTTTGGTGTGCAATAAAGAGTTTCATCTGTAGTAAAATCTAAGTAATTGATTATCTAAGTGATAGTCAAAAGCCCATTTTCCATCCCATCCCCTCCAGTCTAGTCCAGTAATTAAGAAATGCGTTCTTTTCTCTCCATTGTGAGGGAAAAGAACGCATTCCAATATACTTTTTTTCCAAGCCCACTTATAAATCTCCAAAGGCGGTACCAACGGTTGTCATTAGGGACTGATGTTAGCAGGTTAGGACTGATGTTAGGATTCGTGTCGCAAATGTCCATGAGCGACATTGACTGTATCCACTTACTACTAAGCTGTTCGCTTTATTTATTTTTTTAGTCTCTTTTTTATTGTTTTCAATAGATTTTATACTCAATAATATCGTTACTATTGCTGATAATATAACTTTTGTTATATGACCCATCATTCCGTTTAGACAAACCACGGATATGTCTGTGACATAATACTTTTATTTGATTTCATTGTGGCACAACGGCACTTGCGGGGTGTCGTGTGTCACGTTGGCCGTCTCGTGGCCGTCTATTAGGGCGGATAAATGCCAATATTTACTGTAATGGACACTACGAGAGACACGTGTGAATGTTTAATGGAGCCTAATAAAATTTTATTCTAGAGACCTTTTCTCGATTTTCTTTCTTATAATGTTATTATAGTCATGTATCTTGATAGACGTCTAGACTGTGACTGTAATTAAAGAAACGTGTGCGGTCAGGGGACCCCCGTCAGGAACGAAGATCCTCACGCATTTTTTTAAACTCCGAATGTAATTCACGCATCCGTATACTTTCATTTTCAGGCATGTTATAACCATAATCTTAGTAATCTTTGCAAATATCGATGTATTTTTCAATATATCGTTCTAACATCGATGTCACTATGCCATATATTACATCGAAAAAAAAACGATACGATTCAGCGAATCAGCGATGGCGAATCGGATATTTTCGTTTCGGATCGAGCGAGGCATGAGAGAAAGAACTAGCGATCGGCCCGCTACCGAATTTTACCGAATACCGACGAACTGACACGATCGCGAGAATCGCGACCATACCGTGTCCGAGCGAGAGAAAGGCGAAAAAGAGAAAGGCATATGGAGGGGGTAAAAATCTTACGTGACGTTACATTTTCTCTTGAATCACACCTATCGTAAGTCGCGTAAAGGAACTTCGTTCCAAAAAATACAAATACAAGTACTTAGTATCTATTTAAGATTTTGGGGTCGTATTTTAAGGAAAAACGACTATTCATGAAAATGAATATAAAGACAATTGAAGTACATACACTTCCCAGCCGAAAGTAATACACATCGGCCTTTAGAAAGAAACTATCGGCTAACTGTTGTTTTGTAGAGCGTCGTCTCTGTCGTAACAGCACGCGACAGAGACGACGCTCTACAAAACGAAAACTAGCCGATCATAGTCAAATAGTCGATGTGTATAACTTTCGGCCGGGGTGTGTATAGGTAGGGATACATAAAAGTAACGATTATTTTGTTATCCTTTTTTTGTTATTGATATTTGTGTTATACCACATATCAAGAAAATCATTGAAATGATTTTCATGCGTGTTTTCATTTTACTGTTATTTTAGCTGTGTTCGCGTCGATATCTCCGAAATAATTATTTCGCTACTTCCTCGATGGTTAAATAGCAATCTAAATTGTCCGTGGATTCACTCGGGTAAGTAATCAATATATATATATTACAGGAATTGCTACAAATTATGGTAATTGTGTTCAAACCAATATTCATCACGGAAAACATTATTGATGACGAGTAAAATATAAGTGATGCCTAATATAAAAATGAATAGAATCGATTGAACTCGAAATCGTATATTCGTATGTTCAAGCTTTTTTCAGCATCATACCATACCGGCAGCCTATGACTCTTCATTGGTTCCATGGCTCGCCACTACACAAAATCTTCCCCTCTAGAATTTAGCCACTTCCGGCATACTTCTTCAAGCACTTCTTCTGCAAACACTTTGAATGACAGAAAAAAAGTGGCAGCTGAGCAGACAGTCCACCTGGTCGTAAGTGGATTACACTCACCCACAAATATAAGAAATTGGAATGGAGAGAGAGCTTTAGAGAGGTCTATATCCAGCAATGGAGAGACAAATGGTATGGTACACAAGACGACTGTAATGGACACTACGAAAGACACGTATGAATGTTTAATGGAGCCTAATTAAAAATTTAATAAAAAGCCTAATGGAGTTGAATAAAAATATAAAAGGCCACCATGAATGGAATTTAGGCATTGTTCTTTTCTACTGGCGTATAAAAATGAAATAACATCAAAATTGGTTTAATAATAACTTAATTTTGTGCCTAACGACGCGTAAGTCCTTACGGTTTAATAATACCGTAAGGACGGGTTCGTCCAATAACAAAACTATCATTTTTGATGGCAATTTTTCAACGTCAAGAGACATATCCCAAAGGATATTCCAGAAATACCCGATAGCCATCACCTAATAAGCCCTAGCCTGGGGCGAATCCTTCCAAACAATAGCTGAGGTATTTGGGCAGATCCATGACACCGCACACTTGTTCCTGACTACTAATGTCCTCCCAAGACGTCCAAGACATATATATCTACTTTCTACCCGACTACATAACGAAGGAGTTACGGGTAATCGGACACTGCAGCTTCCTTTTAAAAATAAAAAAATATCCATGCAATTGTTCTAGTGGACAGGAAAGTACATCGTACATTTTAATCATTTGAGACACTAAAGGTTCGTTTATACAAGAAGAGTGTGTCGAACGGTTCGGGTGAGAATTCAAGAGAGCTGTGAATAGGATTTTGCAAGGTCGGCGGCGCATGCCCCCTGGTATTGCAGGTGTCCATGGGCGGCGGTAACACTTACCATCACGTGGAACCGCTTGCTCGTCCGACCGCTAGTCTATAAAAAAAAAAAATGTATTCGATTCTCGTATGCGACCTAACTACATACAATTCTCGCCTACAACTTTTCACATGATGATAAAAATTAAACATGTATAATGGAGATAATTAAATACAGATATTTAAACTTGTAATATAATAATAACATTATACAATTAATAACATAATTAGTTATGTATGAAAATGATAAACAATATTGACGTTATCAAATAAAAGAAGATATAACAATAATTTTCATAAAAAAGATACCTACCTATTTTGTGTATTACCCATCAAGGCGAACATAATAATGAAATAAATTTCTTCAGTGTCCGTTTAGCCTCTACAAACGTATCAAGCCGCGCGGCCCGCGGCTGGAGGGAACGCCACCACGTGACTAGCTTCCATAACTACGAGTATTTCAAGAAACCAAAGAACGTCCCAATGTTTCATGGCTTACAATGTTACATTTTATTGTGTACTAAACATTTTCGCATATATCGGACTGGAATATAGGTTAGCAATTGACGTTTCTGCTTTCTTTTCGTCGAAAAACTAACAAAAAAAATTACACTGCGATCATTGTGTATTATGGCTAATTTATATCCTTATTTTGTCAATATGTCTTCTTGAGATTTATTTCCCCAAACCGATGAGGTAAGGTCCGGACGTACGGACGTTTTTTTAAAATTTATTTTAGAAACCCTTTTTAACAGATTTGTATTTTTTATTATTAATTTTATTTATTTCCTTACTCCTACTTAAATCACACTATTCAATACATACATGCATAGTACATTATGTTATTCTTATATAATATATATGTATATATTTATTTTTTCTTTTAGTACCATTTTTTTTATCATTATTTTATTGGCTGTTTATATTACACTTATTTTATTTATTTATTTATTGTTTTTATTTTTTTAATTAATTGAGCTATTTTCTTTTTAACTACAATGTTTTTTTTTCATTACTATTATTCTTTTATTGACTTGTTAAGTATGCTGTTTTCTTATTGCTACTTCCACCGTACTGAAATTTGCTATTCTGGAGTAATGTTGACATACCGCACTATCCAGCATCCACTTACCACCAGGTGGAATGTCTCCTCATCTAACGCCTTATTTCTATATAAAAAAATGAGAAAGTATTTGTTAGAGAACCGACTATGTTCCTTTTTTCCCGCCTTATCCTATTCCGCCAAACTTGGCAACACTGACAGTTCGATGTCTGTCCGCGAGTGCGGTTGTTACGCTTAGACTCAAAAAATCAACAAAATCAAAAATAGTGGTGTCTGTGTGGAGAGAAAATTACCGAACCAGATCATAACCCACAACGAGGTGCCCCGGGACTGGAGACCAGCATTCATCGTCCTGTGACTACTTACCTCTTCCCTTTAGCATAGTCGGGAATTTGTTGGGGTAGTTTTAGAAACATAGTTTATGCAACATATTGGTCAATTCGAGCCAAATACGAGATCAAATGGGTATTTGAATAGGTGTAGTATCATATATCCATCTTCTAATACCTAAGTATCTATTTATTGTGTAATAATTCTATACAATTATCAATTAAATCAAAATAACACCACCCACAACTGCGAGTTCATTGTTGGACACAGAAATCAAACTCAACACCTATATTGGTCGCAAGGAACGCTATTTTCTACGTATTCAACAAACATATGATATAGCGTTGAAAGTCGAAAAAGAGCCGTCATCCTTCAGCAGATTCAGTCATCCTAGGGGGACTTAGAAACAACACGGGATTTGTTTAAATAGACGTTACAGCTAAGGCAAAACCCCGAGTTCGTAGTTAATAATCAAGAAATGCAATAATTTGATGATTTATATTTCGAGATGTATATTTCCGTAGTTTTGGAGATTAGCGTGTTCGAACAGACAAACAGAGAGCCTGACAAAAATTTTCAAAATCGTATTTTTGTATTCTGATACTCTTCCTTCATCGCCCCCAATCAGTTTTTGGTAAATATATTCAATGTACAGACACGCTGATTCTACAGTTTTGTTATATGTATATACATAGATAGATAGACGAAAACATTGTTTAGCTTTCCAAACACCAATAATTCTATTCAAATCGTCTATTCATTATTATTTGAGTTAAACCCAATCCTAATATTTTTTAACTAAACTTGGCACAGCGAACTCATAAAGCTAAGTAAGATTAACAGCTGGAAGCGGTGAGAGTAGTAATTACCGGCATTATTGGCATCCGATGGGGATTTAGACAGATTTAGGATACATACTAGGGTGAAACATTACATTTAGAGTAGACTTTATATTCACACATTCTATTTAAATAATTACTTGCCTAATGATTCTCATAAGCGTTTTAGTGTGAAAAACAAACAATGAAAATGCTAAAAAGAAATATCAATACTTTTCCGGGAAAATGTTCCTATTCTTACTTAGCACTGGAACGGTTCAGGCGAAAATATTATATTACGTAGTCGTATCAGTTCGCGACCTTTTTATAGTGAAAATCATAAAGGCTTTTTTTTGTATTACATAAATTATTATTGAACGGAATATTGTCCATTTAATCCGACTGTCTTGCGCCATTTTTCTGGCAGATACATACACATATAGTTTATACAGGCTTCTCTTGAATGTAATTTTACTCTATTTAAATAATTTTGTAAAGAGCGGAATAAATAATAATCCGAAGGCTTGTATAAGTCTGGCTTGTATGGAGGATGCATTAAAACTTTCCAGCCAAGGTCCATCAATTTTTGTTTAGTTAATTTTTTTTTGTTTAGTTTCCGTTTGTCTGAAAGACCTCCAAAAGTTTCTTAGAGGACGCTACTCGCTACACAATTGAAACAAGTTTTAGCACCCACCCGCATTATCTTCATTCATATAAAGATGTGCATGAAGAATCCTTAGGACTGTAGTTTTTGAAAGCCTTGTCCTTGCTGCTGTTTCTTTCATCTTTAGCCGTTTGGTGGTTGTATGGAATGAGTGCCTTAACGGCGTCGGCCCGAACGAGGTTCGTCGTCGATGGACTGTCGTCCTAAACAAAATTGCCTACATCAATGTTTGACGCTGGAAAATGATGGAGAAGAATCCCCGTGCACGTTATCCAACCTTTCTTTGATATTGGTCGGGCTAACACCTTCCTTTGTTAGAAACTTAATCACGGAACGATATCCCAGAATTAAAATTTTAAAGATTTTGCGACTTCCTGTTGTTCTAAGAGTCGAGGAATCGAAACTAACGATGGTTGAACTCTAAAAATTATACAGGAATTAGCAGGATAAATGACAATTACAATCACGAATAATTTGTTTTTTTGAGACACCTATAAATAGGCCCGAAACCTTTAGACTTCACTGGTTTGTATATTCAGCCGACTTTAAACTTATAACGCAATATTAAATATAGTCGCTTGTTAAATTGAATTATAATTATGTCTAAATTAAAAATCTTTTTTAAATTTTATTTCTAAAGCAGAACTAATATGATATGTGTATCATGTAATCGCTGCCTTTCTCTAATTTATAATTGTCTTCCGTATAGCACCAAAGATAAAATCCAGGCAATCATTCTGCCCGCATTCTGGACACGACGACAACCTTCACGGATAAGTGGGCTCAAACGGACTAGAGCTCGGAGATTAGTACGGCGAATCAAACCACGAACAACCCTGCCGAGTGCACTTCTAGTTGAAAAGCATTAGTCACTAAAGATTACATAAGACTAATAAATAGGACCAGTTAGGAGGATATAATAGAAGATATTGTCCTTATTATTAAGCTAGCAGTGGAGCATTCAGTCCACCTGATGATAAGTGGACACTGTCGCCCATAGACATCCGCGGCACATGCCAACATCAGTTCAAAATGACAAACTTTGGCAAGGCCCCGGATGCACTGCTTAACTTTGGAGATGTAGGAGTGGATTTGGAGAAAGGGTTGGGAAAATTGGGAGCAGATATCGAATAAAGATGAATAGTTTATAAAGATGAATAGTTTATAAATATGAATAGTTTATAAAGATGAATAGTTTATAAAGATGAATAGTTTATAAAGATGAATAGTTTATAAAGATGAATAGTTTATAAAGATGAATAGTTTATAAAGATGAATAGTTTATAAATATGAATAGTTTATAAAGATGAATAGTTTATAAATATGAATAGTTTATAAATATGAATAGTTTATAAAGATGAATAGTTTATAAATATGAATAGTTTATAAATATGAATAGTTTATAAATATGAATAGTTTATAAAGATGAATAGTTTATAAAGATGAATAGTTTATAAATATGAATAGTTTATAAAGATGAATAGTTTATAAATATGAATAGTTTATAAATATGAATAGTTTATAAAGATGAATAGTTTATAAATATGAATAGTTTTTTGTTTACAGTTACAGTGTTAAACCGATTTGAATTTTTTTGTTATAATACTAGTGGTGCCCGTGATTTCGTTTACATGAACCTTAGAGTGATTCCTCTGAGAACTCTATAATGGGTCTGCGTAAAAAGTACCCTAGATACGATGCCGGCACATAAGCTATAACAACGTCAAGTTTCATTAGAATTCATCCCGTAGATTTTGCGTGATGTGCGTTCAGCGAGACAAAAACTGTTGTTTTGGGCTCTATATCATTCATACTACTTCATATTGCAACCACTTTTTTCAAAATATATTTCATATACAGAATAGTTCAGTCAACTTACTCGTCATACTATGCATAAGGTTTGGCTAGTTTTGATTTTTTTAGTACGTTGTACGTACCGGGCCCTAATTTTAAGAAAACAAATTTTCGTTCCCAGCCGGCAGCCACGGATACTGCCACCTCGAAAAAATCCCGAAGTTTTCGATGACGTTTCGACTTTTGCGAAATATCTCTTAAAAAGTGTGTTTAAGAGATGCCGTGTTTGCCAAGGTCGAGAACTTGGATTTTTAAATTGGGTCCGAATACGAATAACATACCTAACAATCAAAACTACCCGACCTTCTGCAAGGAGTTGCGTTTTTCGTACTACATATTTAATATTTGACTGAACTACACGAATTTGTTATGATTTTATTGTCTATATACATAATAATTGCATAACTACCTAAATGTAGGCCTTCACTACATTTTTAGAATTATTTTACTAAAATGTCACTAAAGCAAAGTCGAAACGAATTGTAAATATATGACGTCACGAAACCAATATTTTTGTTTATTACACTAGGTTTGTGTCCCACTGTTGAGCAAAGGCCTTCCCTCTTTTATGCCAAACCGCTCTCCTTAACGTCACGCTCCGCCAAGACCTGGGGTATGCATCTAAGTCGTCCCGCCATCTCTTTCTCGGCCTGCCTGTATGTCGGTGTCCATTTTGTAGCCTCCACTCAGTAATTATTTTCGCCCACCTTTCTGGATGCATGCGTGTCCAGCCCAGTTCCATTTCAGCTTAACGGTCTTAGCACCAACATCAGTAATAATGGTTTTAGAACGCAGTTCAGTCTTCTTGATGATACAAGTGGTCTTTCAAAATAATACTTCTTTTTTTTGTATTACATTCTTGCGTAATATGATTAATTCATTCGTAACCACATATCTGTATAATGAAACGAGACAAGTGATATCCAGAAAAACAAATATACAATGTACGTTTAATATTATAATTCAAAAAAATATATTTTAATACATTTTAAAAACTGACAAAATTCAAGTTTTTTGTGTAACATGTCAAAAAATATTTCCATAAAACGGGATGAGTTGGTAAACTCAGGAAGGCGCTATCTGAAGGCTTTTCCGGGCCATTGAGGGCGACGCTGACGCGGCGGGAACGATGACGTGTGAAAAATGCCCCTCTGACATTCTGTATAGCTTTATTAGCTGAAGATGCTGCCCGATATTGTAAAGGAATGTTGCGGGTGTACACTGATCGATGTTAAAAATGTATTGATATGAATGTATCGATGTTACTATTCTAATATATTAAGGAATACATAACACAACAATTATACAGAATATAATAGACTAACGAGTATAATAGGCCACTGTGTCTCGCATTTGTAGACTTCGAAAAAGCCTTTGACTCAATCGAAACTGCCTGTTCTGGAATGTTTTATTGTATCTATCTTCTATACATATAATAAAATCGTTATGTATCGTGTCTGTACATGCAATATTTTTCAAAAATAGCGTATGCCATATATAGTACCAATGATTAAGAGTTCTCACGGGAATTACAAGTTCACGCGAACGAAGTCGTAAGTACCGCTTTATACATATAAAATTATAGTTTTATTATATGTATAGGAAAAACAGTTTTAAATTCCCATTTTACTCGGGAAAATCATACTAGATTACAGGTGCGAAAGGCTTTTACAGTTTATAGCTCGTTCGTGTTAAGAAGTACTTATAACATTTTTAAACTACAATTGGTTTTCATTCCTTGTATACTGGTAATAGTTTCATGTAATAAATTCAAATGAAAGAATTACATAATACAAAATTTCTTAAGGAAAGTAAATGCCACATTATGCCACGTTACGTTAGTTAAAATAATATTTACTTATTGATCACTTATGTATAGGAATTAGGATAAAGGATAATCAAGAGATATCAAATTATTACTTACCAGTCTTCGCTTCCATCGGATTCTCATTCATTTATATTTTGTCAGTATTCTATGGATACGACTACGCAACTGAAAGTTAGTAGGTAGTAGGTATTATGATATAATTATCTGTTGTATGTATTTAATAAGTATATAAGTATTATATATCTATATATATATATATATACGTAATAATTATATGTGTATTGTATTATATGTATTGCATGTAATTATTGCCTACAATATTCTTACTGATTCTACGAGGCGCCGCCCTTGCTATTTCCATTTAACCAAAAGTTGACTGACAGAGAATGCCACCAAGCATTAAGTCCGCCTTTAGTAAAAAAAATCCGTTGTTCATTAAACACTTTAAACTCAATAAATAACGGATACAATCTCCGAATCCCATTACTTCAATGTCCGAGTGGCGGCTGCCTCACATGTAAGAAGTTTTTCCAACATAAACGCTTTCTGGAAGCCAGCCAGATAGCGAAAACCCTTTGAAAGCTTATTTATGACCAGCTAATAATTTGTTTCAATTTACAACGATACTATACGCTCCTGATACCGATACTTTTAAACTTTTAAAAATTACTCATACTTTTTAGAATTCAGTAAGTACTTTTTTCGCACGGTCTTTATGCTTCATAGACGTTTTACGATTTCGTCGTTCTGCGATCTGCTCTTTAAGGATCCCTAAGGGAGGTCGAAATTGACCACACACCATTAAATGAATGTATTGTGGGATTTCCTAACTGAAAAATATATAAAATATTATATTATCATCAATTATTTTTATTAATTAGTAATAATCAATATAAAGTTCAAATGAGATTAAGTAGGTAAATGAGCCCATGCAGTGCATATGTATCGCACGGGCTCGTTGATTTATCACTAGATGGTGGATACGACGCATACACGGAAGGAGATGGTGAGACAATCTTTATTATTTTTGGAGGTTCAAAAATTCATTTTTATTCATAAAAGGTCTTAGAAGGATACAAGGGATACATATGTATGTCCAAAGTGGGATACTGAACAGACTTATTTTATATAAACTAAAATATTAAAAAAAAGGATTTTTTGTTTTTTTGTATTTATTTATTACAGAGGCGCACTTAATGCCCTTAGGCATTTTCTACCAGTCGACTGTTGGTTAAATGTGAACAATTTAACCGGGCGCAGAAGAACTCAAATAGTTTACTATTTGAGCTTAAATAAGCTTAATAAGTTAAATAGCTTAATACATGTCTATAAATAACAATAATAATGTAATACTATATTTATAATTTACTTATACGATAAAATATATAAATATACGTAGTAAAATAGATATTAAATATATAGACCATACATATGAACTTTCGCGTTATGTACTCATTTTATATTCCAAATCAGGTCTGAACGCATATAATAAAGGTATTTGTTTACCTTTTATTCCTACTCGACGTTTGGACATGGGTTTTCAGTAGCCGTGGTCACGAGTACACTGAGGAGGCTAGGATAGGAGCTGCGAGCAGATTTATCAACTATTTACATTTAATATTCGCATTCGGAAAGGTTGCTACACACTACATTAGCAATGTCCGCGGACGTATTCGACGGTAAATCGCAGGGTTTAAAGTTAAGCACTGGATTCCATGTCGACGACAGTTTATATGTATGTTTCCGATTGTATTTTTTTATATTTCTTAATTTCAATCGCTTCACTTACAATCCTGGGATAATAGTGATGTTCAGTGGAGAGGATTTCAAGAGTGCAGAGTTCTACTCAGTGATTCATTCCACGTATATTATTATTAATTTATTATACGCTTTCAGGCCCGATTTAGTATATAAAATGCATATATATGAATAAGATAATATAAGTATAATACATACGAGTATAATATAAATATAGAGAAAAAAGGAGAAAAATACCCTTAGCTCTGTGAATTCCAGACGTAGTGTTCCCAAAGCTTCGTGTTGAGGCTATTTTTAGTAGCCTTTCTTATGTCAATGGGAACAGAGGTCCAGAATCTTACTGCCTGAGCGGCAAAGGAAGAAGTCATGAAACCAGTGAACAAAGACATAGTGTGGAATTTTCAGCGGAACGAAGATAACGGCCACGAGAGTCCCTTTGAAACGGTAACTTACATTTCAGATATTCAGGGATCGTATAAGATAGAAAAAAGTGTGCAAAGCATTCTTACACATCTTACTGACACAAAATTATTGAATATTTTATTTATCTTCAACTGATCGTCGTGTTCTGACTATATTTTTGAACGGTCATGGCACTAAATATAAATTTGGATATCTTAAGGCATCAAATAGGCACTAATGCAGATAGTAAAGTAAATGCCTAAACAGTTTTAAGTAAATTATAATAACAGATACGACTACATGATATAACACGTGCATATGATGAACTTCCTATAAATATTAAATCATTATGTACGATTAATAAATGTACAATTTATAATACTTAATTTCAACATTTATTTTAATTTATCTATATATTCGAACTTATGTATACATATTCCCACTTCCGTCCGTGCGTCTCTCAAGCTCCAGCTGAAATTCAGCGCTAAATACTTGTCTCGGGCATTAAACATTATGCTGAGCTGCAAACCCTTTTGAGAAGACATTGCCACGCACAGTTTAAAAATGTTACTCTTTTTCTATTGTTGCGTTTTCCTATTCCTCTATTATGTTTCGTGTTTCTCGTCGAATAAATATTTCTTTCTTTCCTACATAGACATACTACATAGACTTGTTTAAAATAAAATTGACAGTCACAGAAGCAAATCAGCCACTTATTCAAGTCAAACTGAGCTAGCTAGATTGCGTTCAAAATTATACTACCTAGTACGTGCCCTGTGTTTTAGAGTGAGACTGCTTAATTCTACTTTGAGCAAGACTCGATAAATCAAATACTTGTAATGGAATGTCAAGATGCGGGGAATTTAAACACTTTGGGTACATTATTTTAGAACGTATCAGAAGTTAGCTAGTAAATTTTGAAACTCAGAGAGATTAGCAGTCTCATATTATATTTGTAACCGAGTTTTAGTTCTAACTATGCAAGTTTACGTTTACAAAACTAATAAGTTTACAAAAGAAATGTGAGTTAAGCTTAGTCCTACGGCACAATATTGAACATAATTAATCTATCTGTCGTTTTGTAGCTACCGGTAAAATTTTAAACAAAATAAAACCATTAAAAGTTCCATGGTCAATTGTCTGAGTGGTTAAAATATGTTTTGATGTTAAACATAATAAGAAAACAAGATAGCAAATTTAAGTTAGGCATTTTATATATTTTACGCATTATTTGGAAACTTAAAGTGACAGTAACAGTTGCAAATATTTTCAAATAATATATGTTAACAATATTCTACAATACATATTTAAGTGAATGTATGGGGCAACAGTCTTTTTTCTAATTATCACAAGCTAAGCTGTGAACGAAAAATTCGTGATAAAACTCAAACAAAGAAAGAAAAAACTCAAACACCTGTATCCATCAAACCGCATTGGGCCCGCGTGGTGGATTATGGCCCGAATTATTTAAAAGGGCGGTCCATGCACTTTAGTGGGACGTTATAGGTTACTATTAAACGGCGCAGCAGTGCTACGTAAATTATTCGTAGCCAGAACGACGAAGCGCTACGCAAAAATGGGAGCCCTCAATTTTATACGTCAACAGTGAATTTAGAAAAAAATCATTGAAATCTCTTTAGATATGTACTTACAACTTTTTTATAAATATCAGAAAAATAGTTTGTATATGTATCCCTTAATATTAATACCATACAAGTGTGTTAATTATTTAGATTTCATTGTAATTTATTTCTGTCTATTTCATATATTATTTAAAATATAATATTTATGAATTTAAAGAGACATTCTCTGTCAAAACACAGCTGTAGCTTCAAACATTGCAATACTATAGAGAAAGCCTGAAGCAAATTACCTATAACATGTTCCGGTTGTTGCACTAATGGAAAACGGTTGTGAGCGCTGAGCACCTGCGGACCTGTGTCTCCATGTTAACACAGAGCTGTCAAACCTACTTACAAATATATTAATGTTTTTGACGTTATATATACCTTATAATACACTTCTTCTTCTTCTTTTGGTATCATCTCCTAACGGAGGTTGGCGATCAGCATGACCATTCTTACGCGAGATACAGCTGCTCGGAACAAACACGTGGTGCTCATCCCGAACTATACTCGAAGATTTCTGAGCCAAGGTGTCCGTCTTCTGTCAGGTTTACGGTGACCATGTATCTTTTTCTGCATTACTAATTGAAACAGATGGTAACTATCACTGCGCATAACGTGACCAAAATATGATAATGACTAATGTATGTAACACAAATAAGCACGTACTTAATTATCTATCTACACTAGTCATATACTACATTCATTCTCACACACTGACTCAAAATAATTTTGCCCTGTGGATGGCGTTTAACACTCATATCATAAATATAGTTTTGATTGTATAAGATTCATTAGATACTGTATAAATTCACTCACATACTAATAATTACACATTCAAATACAAAAACCTGTATATATGTATATATGTATGTATAAACATATATACATACATATATACTTACACACACCCAAAACAGGCTTTCATACATACATGCAAATTCTTATAGTATACGCATTCACAACAAATTATTAAACAATTTTTAATTTTTATAATTTAATCTTTATTTATAAGCTTGTTTTCTTTGTTCTTTTAATAATTAAGCTGTAATTATTGGATAAGCACAAATTACTGCTATTGACATATCATCGGGGAGGACACTAACTCCTGTGCTACAGGTTTACCTACTTCGGGAGTTAGGAATTTCATATCATGTTATATCAACAAAAATCTTGTAACAATAAAGGTATATATTATTTATTCATTAAAATCCGTCTGTTAGTTTTTACGTGATGGGCGTTCATACAAACAGAAGAAAAAAATACAGAAATTGTTGTTTTGTACTCTCTCATATATAGTAAGTATACCTACGCTGCAAAGATTTGTTCAAAAAATATTTCAACGTACCTAACGTACTATCACGGGGTTTTGTTGCGATTTTATTATTACATAATGTATAGACGAAAATGTATAGATCAGAGACTTGTACAACAATGACATCAATTATTTCAACATAATTTTCAGTATCATCAATTACAAACGATAAAAATTGTACGTATTATATTTTTTTAAATGTACAGTAAAGTATTGAATTTATCTGTGTCCTGGAGAGTAATAAATTCAACGTACGTACATACATATTTAATCCCATCTCGCAAAGTATATCCATTTTAAATTGAACGGGTCGAGGATCATCGATAAATCAATGCTGGTACGAAATTAACCGAGCGTTTAAAAAACAATACAGTTTGGTGACTAGCGTATTAAGACCCCGAATGCTTCGCGAGAAGTTCCCCACAAACATCATTTAAGTAGTGAAAAGAAGGGAGGTGAAGGTCAGTGAAAAATGGAAGGTACTCATATACGAGCACATATTTATAACCTTTCTATATATTATTTATTATCCTAGTACAATCATGCGAGCCACGGGGTGTTGAAATATTTGTTGCGTCGAAAAAAATCTTTTACACTTTTCTGAATTGTCCATACTTAAAAGTACACAATATATATATATATTTGATCAAAATTTGAATTAAATGTGAGGCTGCAATAAATAAACATTTAGTGTTTAAGGTCATTTATTCAAGGCATGTTTTTTGTTTTATATCCGCTGATTTAATGCATCGGCAGATATAGAAGGACCTATCATGGCGTGGATATTTCAATGGTTATAATAATTTAGGAAACAATACTTTAGCGTTTAGCGGACGGTCATCGTTGGACGGTATGAGAAAGAATCATTCATATATTTGTTTATAAAAAAATATTGTATTAACACATCATTGCGTCGTCGATCTTGAAATGAACTTAAATAAGACACAAGTCATATTCAACTGACAAATGACACTGACGTGACACTCAAAGTTGTTGACCAAACCATTAGGCAAACCATCTAACTTTGCAAGATGTGTCGGCACTTCTCGCCGCCTATACAACAATGCTTGAAAACGAGAGTTTTTAATCAGTGCGTCCTGCCAGTTACATATGGTGCCATAACAAGACCTCTAACGGTAGGCCTGATCTAAATATATGTCCACAGTCACTCCGCAAGCTATGGAGTGAGCTATGCTCGGAGTTTCTTTGCCAAAGAATTAAGTCACCGACATAGCTCGTAGAATTTACATACTAAACTGGCAATGAGCAGGTCATATTTGCCTCAGGACCGATAACCGTTGGGGTGGACGAATTCTCGAATGAAGATCACGTTCCCAGAATCGCAATGTGGGAGGTCATCCGCCAAAGTGGACCGACGACTTGAAGAAGTTCGCCATTGGTGATTCAAAGAGTTCAATGGCTGATGATAGTGTGGAGTGGTGAGCCCTGTGCGAACTCTATATCCAGTAGTGGCGATATGGATTGGCGATATGGTATTGACAGTATTGACACTGCAAAAACAATTGTCATCGTATTAACGTAGCAATTGAAAGATTCACTTTGCGCGCTATTTAAATAGAGGTAATTAATTTTATCTACAGATGCCATTATTTATTTAAATCGTTTAGCACTTTACCTCTATATTCAGGTATCAGAACATTTCAGTGTCATCTACCTGCAGACGTGTCAGTAAATTCCATCACACCGTTCGACGCGTTCGATCGATCGGCACTGCCAGCCGTACAGTCGCGACGCCTCGTTAGAGCTACGTGATCGCAATCGGGATTGCCTATTTATACACATTGTCAGCTTCAACTGCACTCCCAACTTCAACGAAACGACGTAACCATTAATACTTGAACCCTTATACATCCAAACTTTCCCCATTTTACACGTAAGTTTACAGACGAGTGGGAAGCGAGGAATGTCATGTTACGTTGGTGATTTAGCAAAAAATACGCCGAAAATAGATGGAAAAGAAGCAGTTTTTCGCGAATTTGATCGGGCCGGTGAAAAAGAGTCGAATGAAGCTTAGTTGGACGTTAACTCCGGGATGAATGAGAACTTTTGAAATAGCCCGATAGCACCAGACAGTGATTACTCGTCAGTTTTTACTTTTTATATTGAATGCGACGGTATTAATGTAAAAGTTTCCTATTCAGTATTGAAAAGAGTTTAGGTACTTCACATCCATTTAATAGAGTCCATCTTTCGTTTTCAAATACTATTCTTCATGTCATATCCCTAACTCAAATAAAAATCCCATTTTATTTCGGATTTGGATAAACAAAACAGAATAAAAGGCCTTATTCAAATGCGGCGTGCTGGAGTGATTTCAGAACATACCGGTACAAAATGCACGTAGGACTAATATAATCGGGCGGTCAGTCGGGACCGGACAACCTGACCAGTGAACGCAGGGGGACTTGCACTGAATACTAATTTTAAACATGCACTCTTATTCTGTGCCACTGATAATAGTTAATTCTAGTAAAAGATATAATCTGCTTTTAAAAAAGTACATTGTAAAATTACAAGCGGCAAAGAGAATTAAAAAAAATAGTCCTTACCAGAGAACATATTTATTTAGTAAGAAAACAAAAAAATGGCAATACCTACAACGAGCAATGGAGCTGCGAAACATACTTAGTATCAAAAGAATAGAACGTTTCAAAACACTGTTCTCCGAAACTGAAATAATTGACGCAGTTACAAAAACTGCAAAATTTAAATGAGATTTGGTGAGACACGTGTCCCGTAGGTATGCATCAATCAAAAAGATGTGGAAGAGTAAATAGCAGCACTCCACTGGTAAGAGACCTAAGAGAAGACAACAAACTGACCCCAACCGTTTGCGCATGATCGCGTAATAACAATCTACCCGCGCTTCGGCGAACATCCCCGATGCGCTACAGAATCGGGGCAACCCCATCAGCATCCTGAATGAGTTATTGTATTGCACGCGCAAGGCGCTATACTGTCTTTGGGTTTAATTAATACACAGGCTGCTCGTGTAGAAGGATGTACAAAAAGCTCTAAACAGAGTGATCTTGACTTCAGTGGAGCAACGAGCAAACCTGCGAGCTATCATGTTGGCTCTCACAAACAACACCCTGCGCTCCCTTTCAATGTCTGCATTGTTCTCCAGGTCAGAGGTTACTCTGTATGTCCCAGATACTTAAACTGTTCTACTCTCTGTAGTGGAGTTCCTTTCAGTTTAATAGGTGGAACATCATGTGGATCTTTGTTTCTCGCTCGAAAGACCATACATTCACTTTTGCTTTCGTTATATTTTAATCCATGACTGGCAGCATATTTTTCACAGATGCCTAGCAATTTACTAAGGCCACAGACAGAGGCACTCAGCAGCACCATGTCGTCCGCGTAGTTAATATTATTCACACACACATTGTCAATATGTGTGTGTGAAAATGATTCATTATAGAAAATGTCAAACTAACCCGGGAGATTCCTGGCTCAGCACAGCCAGCAGCCGGCGAAGACGTGGTCACACACTTCTGTAATCACTTCACTGGGGTCGCGATATTAACGTTATACGCGTTATTACGTTATATCCATGGTACGCCGGTTAATCCGGTTCGAACTGACCACTAAATTTTGGCGCCTATGGACCAGTGGTTTAAATTATAATATTACTAAATGTACAATTTGATCCATGATCAGCAGTTGGCGGGTGGGAGGTAAAGAGAAATGACTACTAAGTGTGCGAGGTATAAATGATTGGGGGAAATAAACGAAAATGAAATGTCTTTAGAAATTTGTCGCAACATACCCGGGAGATTCCAGGCGCTGCACATCCGCGAACCCGTAGGCTGTGGAACGCACTGCCTCAAGAGGTCTTTCCATTAAGCTACGATATGGGGTTCTTCAAGAGAGCTGTGAATAGGATTATGCAAGGTCGGCGGCGCGCCCGAATACCCCTGGTGTTGCAGGTGTCCATGGGCGGCGGTAACACTTACCATCACGTGGAACCACTTGCTCGTCCGCCCACTAGTATATATAAAAAAAAAAAAAAAACCAGCAGCCGGCGAGGACGTGGTCACTCACTTCTATAACGTTCGAAGTCGCGTCCCGATTGTAAATGTTTAATAACGATATGCACTTTATTTTTGATGGTGCCGAACGAACACGGCGACGCAGGCGCGAAGAGCGGTTAAAATGATATGCGAATTGTTCTCAGGGTGACAGCCTCAGTCGTCATCTGTCATGAAAGGCCGCGTTCCAAAACGTGGCTAAAACAATAAAGCGATATTTGGTTTACTTTTATTAAAGCTATTATATGTATTTCCTAGTATCGTAAATATTTGATATTTGTTGGTATCTTAAATTTCCATCATTCGCGAATGAAAATAAAACCAAAATTCGACATAGCTTCAGAATAACTCTGTCCATAAACAGCGTATTTATGCACATTGATTTATTCATCATTTTTTACATGCCGGGACGTACCAATCAACATAGACAAATGTTGTCTGTTTTCATTCAATAGTATATAATCCTTAATTTTATTGATTTTCATCGCAAGATAAGAATTTCTAGCATTTTAAAAAGAAGTGATCAATTAGCGTCTATCACAAATTAGAACGTTTTTGTTAGGGCTTATAAAAAAACATCTGGCAGGACAAATTACGTAGAAAAGATGTCAAATGATGTTTTAATCTCATATTGCTGAAATTGGGTAACACACAGTGCATCGGATATTTTCTAATTTTTCATACAAAGTTTTAATGAAAAAGTAGGGTTTGGTATAAATCATAACAACGATAAATCTAACAGATACTATGTTGATTTCATGGCCGAGGATGGTAAACATAATTCGTATTAAGCAAAAATTATGCACACTTACATAATTATACAAATTGCAAAACCGATCAACTAGCAATATTTGAAAATACTGCATTATGCAGTTTCAAACACATCAATTTCATTCAAACATACCTACATCAGCATAGAATCCAAATCAATCGTTATGCGAAACTCGGCGAAAATCCCGCAAAATCACGCCGAATATTATTCCCATTTACCGTTGAAATGGCATTACGTAAAATGGCATCACTACTAGCAATAAACGCAAACATCGTTCTAACAAAATCTTAGTTAACATGCATTGTGATGTCACGGTAAAGATTAGACGAACAGTAGAGGGACTCAGTGTTTTTCAATTCAAAATTATTATACTTTGGTAGATCATACAACGGAGTTTAAAGACACACAAGCAAGCCGCCATATTTTTTCATGTTACATTTCAAATTTCGTATTGAAAGTTTATCGGTCCACAATCTTTAAAATACAAGATTAGACAAGTTAAAATCCTTAAAATACAAGATTAGACAAAAACAATTTCATTAGATACTAGAAGAAAACTATAGAAATAAGTTAGCATTCACGGTGACACTCTTTACCATATTCTATCGGTTCTTTTATGTTTTGTTTCCCAACCTCAATTGCGTCGCGTCGGTCAAACCCGACGGCAGCAAAGTAGAAACGGACAGGTGCAAAATAAAGTCAACTGCAGCACTAAATACTGAAATACTGAGTAAGTATATCATTTTTTGACAAATACATTATTTGTTCAAATATAGTAACGCATAAAGAGTTATACAATATACGTACGTACTTTTAAATTTTTGGCTCCTTTGACAAAGGAAACGATTTACAAGAAAAGAGATTGAAACTGTATGAATAGGTGAATAGGTAATTAAAATGGATAAATGCAGCGTAACAAATGACTACTTTTAGGTGAAAATGGGAAAAAATGTGAAAAAGAGAAATCCCTATGTCACTATAATAAATAGTAATAAATCATGCTCTGATAGTAATTTTAGTTTGATTCAGTAGAAATTTAAAAAGGATATCAGGTTGTTTCGTTCAAACTGCTTTCCTGTACAATGATATTTTTCTATATGTCTGTTTTTACTTTGCTGTCGTCGAGATAATAATCCGAATCTGCCATTTGAGATACCTACCCCAAAAGAAGGTTTGGTTTCCATTATTTCTTCACTTCAAACTTTATTGGCTCCTGTTTTATTGTTTTTGTATGCACTCATATAGCTATGCTATGTAAGTATTTATTTTTGAAATAAGCCAGCCACAATATGTATTTGCTTGGACTAGTTGCAACTAAGCCAGTTACGTCTACTACATCACAATTACAACTGATATCTGCCAAATATTATGGGTTCCATAATCTTGCTATTTCAGTGTTGCTATTTGGTGGTATTTTCTAAGTTTTCCATATAAACCTACTCGAAGAGGCTCTAACGTATTACTTATAGAACCAAATCCCACCCTTGCGGTACTTTTTAACTTACTTAAAACCTAGATACGAGAGATACACAGGATAAATCACGGTAAAACATAATACCACAGAGTACAGGCATGGAGGGACTTTGTCAGCTCGGCTCACGCACCAACTTCTTCAACTAGACAGAAGTAACATTGACTGGACAATCTCCATTAAAGAAATATCTTTTTATTATAGGAACAACCGATAGTCCTCTATGCAGAACATACTCGAAGGCTAAGGCAACACCAGACAAGGTGCTGTTAAGATGCGACAGAATGGCAAAACAGTGGATAAACAGTAACTGAAATAGTATACAATTCAAGACGCCTTTAACTCTTCTGCATTCCTTGAAGGAACTGGAATGGTTAAATAACCGAAAACAAGAGTAGTGTAGAGGGACCTGGAAAGTGTAGGCGTGTACAATGATCGCTGAGAGCGACTGAATGCGAAATCTCAGCCGGGAGGAAGAAGAAATCCAACAAGGCTGGTTGCGCCTATTAGAATTTGAACTGCTATTGCTTTTGTCTTCCATAATTTTGCCATTTCCATTTTAGTTCCAGTATGTAGAAGTGTTTTAGTTCCAGTATGTAGAAGTGTTTTAGTTCCAGTATGTAGAAGTGTTTTAGTTCCAGTATGTAGAAGTGTTTTAGTTCCAGTATGTAAAAGTGTTTTAGTTCCAGTATGTAGAAGTGTTTTAGTTCCAGTATGTAGAAGTGTTTTAGTTCCAGTATGTAGAAGTATTTTAGTTCCAGTATGTAGAAGTGTTTTAGTTCCAGTATGTAGAAGTGTTTTAGTTCCAGTATGTAGAAGTGTTTTAGTTCCAGTATGTAGAAGTGTTTTAGTTCCAGTATGTAGAAGTGTTTTAGTTCCAGTATGTAGAAGTGTTTTAGTTCCAGTATGTAGAAGTGTTTTAGTTCCAGTATGTAGAAGTGTTTTAGTTCCAGTATGTAGAAGTGTTTTAGTTCCAGTATGTAGAAGTGTTTTAGTTCCAGTATGTAGAAGTGTTTTAGTTCCAGTATGTAGAAGTGTTTTAGTTCCAGTATGTAGAAGTGTTTTTTTTATTTCTTTTAGGTTTATGTTATAATAAAAACTCAGAGCAAGAAAAAAGATTGAATGTTATAATTGAGTAGGTATATTTTGTTCCGCAGCAACAAAAAGAAGCTGACTTAGCAATATGCTCATGAATACCTGCGGGGGAATCAGGTCACCTTCCCCAAATAATATTCTATTTTAGTATTAATATTACTTATTATTAAAAAGTTTTTATTATAATTTTAACAATCGTTAACTACGTTCTCTTTCCTTATTTTAATGATTTAATTTACAAGTAACAAAGTTGAAGGACCTTTATGAGGGTATACATCTCCTGCAAAGTATTACATATTTTTTCTCTCTAGTGCTTTCTCGGCTTGGTGTTCCCTCGTTGTTTTTTATATCGTCTGACTATTTGCCAGTCTCCATTTCCTCGACAGTCAGACAGAGGGTGGTGTCATTACCTACTTAGTCCTAAATTTGGTCCATATTTTGTCTAACATTTATAGTTATTGTTACCTTACTGATTGTTACCTAAATTGTGTCTGCTTTTATTCGGTCGCGTGTCTTCGGGGAGTTTTCTCAGCCTGCCAACCTCACGGGAGGTGACCTCCTTTGTTCGCTATATCCCTAAGTGTACGCATCTAGGTTATTGTGCTATAACAGTATTGAAATCGATAGCCGAAATACGATATCGAATGTCGTTAGCTTTTACCGCAGATTGTGTAAATGGAAATCTGGCTGCGAATAACGGTATTGTTTTTTGGGAAACAATTTCTGCGTAGTGTCGACACGAATTTATATAAAAACTGTAACAATATTGAACGAAAAAAGAACTATATGGTTAATTTATATTAATATACCTTTTTATATAGGTAATACCTTTTTTGAACGTCGATTATTTAAACATACCTGATTCATAAATATTTATAAAAGTTTTGACTTTGATTTCGTAAAGACTGACTTTGTAAAGGCAAAGTCAATAGAATAAATAATGAATATATGAAGAAAAGTATTTTCAGGTATTGCGAGTTTGGTTTGAATTTTTCTGGCAACGAATTCTATACTTTTTTGATTTCTTGAATGATTCCGTGAAGTACTATGCGCCTGTCATTCTAATGCCGTCACAGGAGTTTCGGGTCAAAATTCACCACGTGGAACTTCTACAGATACCCATCTGCCACGTGATTTGTAACACTCGTACTTGTAATATGAGGAGGTTATGATCAGAAAATAATATGTCCAATTTGGGTTCAATTGTTTTTTTTTCTACGTTCGTATTCCAATCCTTCAACATAAGCCATATTTGAAGTTATATGCATCAAAACATGTCTAATTATGTACAAAGAGTGATCGATATCACGAGTTTGTGTCAAAAGGTGACATTTTCAACAACTCGAGACATTTCGATAAAAAAAATATATTAATTTTCTGGTAAAAATGAAACAGTATAAATGTCACCTTTTGATCCTAAGCTTCTTACATGTTTTTTTATACAAGAAGTGACAGCCACGCGGGCGCTCTACATGGTGGTAAGTGGTATATATAAATATTTGCCACGATTTTTTTAATTCTCCGAAATGCAGCTAATAATAATAATTGAAAAATGCGTACTTAAGTAGAAACTTACTGGTATAAGACGGTGTTCGTACTCACGTTCTCACTAATATAACTCGAGAGTAAATACACTTAAGCTATGTACGTTCTACTTGGATAAATACCTTTATATATATGTGCATGGCGGGAGTAAGTTGGTAAGTCAAACTGAACTGTTTACAAGGTTACACTTTAAAAGTTTAAGGTATGTTATTGTTTATGCTTTAAATATAGAGATTTCACTTATTTTTTTTAATAAATCTAATGTATTAAAACAACTTATTTAAAAATAGATATATTTCGAGTTATTTATCAACATATTCCTGCCGTGCACGGATATTTGCATGGTTTTCATAAATGTTCCGCATTTCTTCCACATTATTAAATGCATAATCTACTTAATGGTAGAAGCACAGCTTAAGAATATAAACATAATTTGAAGCAACGAAAATGTCATCAACCATTCAACTACCATCGCTAATACCAGCGAAATCCTCCAGCTTACAAAAACACAATTTTGTGTGGGACTTTGTAAACAGCTTTATCTCTGCTTAAACGTTTGCTAGTAAGAGATGCCCTATTACAGGGCAAATCCCATGATAGTTGGACAAGTTGCATTGTAGACTCTCCAAATATACCAACTTTATTTTACCTCCCACATATCGTCATCTCAAACAAAAACAAACCATATGTATAACGATCAAAGTGCAATGTAAAGTTTGATGATTATAAAATAATTTTGGTGAAACAAGATCTGTCTAATGCCTGCACGTGGCGCAGACGCAACCATGTTTAATCTTCATCCCCCTCTTTGATGTGAACGGGACGTCTCCACGTCCCCATGTCCCCGTGTTTGTCTAAACGCAGCACTTTAATTACAAGCTCATTAATATTGTATTATTTACAGGCGTTGTGAAAACTACTGGAGTGGCCAAGTGGGGGTAGTTCGAGTTAGCGCTCCGTCATCAGTTAGTGCTTATAACTTTTAACGAGTTTTTAGACAGCTCTACTGTTTGATTCCCATAGTACCTATATTCGTTGAGTTCATTATAAGTGTTACAAAAAAAATA
Source organism: Sesia bembeciformis (assembly GCA_943735995.1). Taxonomy (NCBI): domain Eukaryota; kingdom Metazoa; phylum Arthropoda; class Insecta; order Lepidoptera; family Sesiidae; genus Sesia; species Sesia bembeciformis. The sequence goes on along the minus strand of OX031029.1, from coordinate 6,293,984 downwards.
CTGTTCCATGACTAATAAAGAGTGGTTTTACCCAAAAAGACCGCTAATGTAAAAGAGAACAATAATATATAAGAAGTCCAGAATATATTAGGAATAATATATTGTTACGTTGTTATATTATGTACGAGTATATAAGACAGTTTGTTGAACATCAAGGACACAACCTCTGATATACGTTTAACCAAAAACAGTAACGTTTAACGTTTTATCAATAACGATTATCACAACTGTAACAACGCTGATTTAACCAAACACATGTAAGACTCATTAAAACTCATTACAAATCTACATTCAAACTCTTAAACACCCATATCCTTCCCAAGCTACCCACAAAGGAGGCGAACCGTGACAAATTACTCTAATTTAAAATTTCAGAGGCTGTAAACAATGTTAATTTCGAAACATCTGGGTATTCTGCATGTGGAAGGCAGGAGCGCAATTACAGAGATTATTGCGTCGGAAGTCGCGTCGGGGGCCTATTAAACAGGCGTTATTTCCTTACGCTTTTTGTGAAGAGAGGTGTGAGGCAGCCGGTGACGGTGCAACGGCGAGAATGTAATTGGAGAGATAATGAGTATTTTATACGTATACAGACAGACGTACGCTTTCGGTCCGTTATAAATGAATATCAACATATGTATTCTAATATCACAACGACAAATTTTCAAAACCCTTGTTCCCCAAATGCCTCAAATAGTGCATAAGACTTGTAACTTTAATGTATTTTTTTATAATAAAAGCCTTTAATTTTACGAGTTCAGACGTGATTTACAATATAAAAATTGCAACTTTAATGCCTGAGAAGAGAAATCCAGCCACTACCGGTGACTTTCTTCAAGTCGTCAGTCTACCTAACCACATAACGTCCCACGCTACGTTTCTCGGTATATGTTCTCCATTCGTGGACTTCTACCTCCAGGAACTATAGATTGCGTAATTAAGCAAACACTTGACTCACGCGCTGGAAGTTCTCTATATAAGGTGTAATAAAATTAACCTGCACCATTCTAAGAGGCTACTGTAAACATATGTGATACATATACATGTCGTATATATATATACGACATGATTTCATTAGTATTCAAGCATTTTATTATAATTCACAATAATTATTACTCTCCGCAATGAAAGTAAAACAATTTCATCCTTAGCCAATGCAGTCACTATTCATATTGTTTATTATCTATTTACTATAAATAATAGTAGTAGTGGTTCTAGTGTGATTCGGAGACTGGTATGAGCTGATGATAACCGGATCCTGTTGCCCACAGACATCTACGATATGCGATATGCCAACATCAGTCAAGACTGAGAAACGTTGACTCGCTTCCGGATGGGACGCCTACTTTGAAGATTTAAGAATAGATTTGAGAAAAGGTTTAGAAAGCATTGGAAAATGGGAAATGTATTGAATCGTAATATGGTACTTGTACATTATAGCATTTAACACTGTTATCTAGTTCTTTTAAACACTACATTCATGTGAAATGTATCCTCAATTCACCAGAAATAGGAACCCAAATATTCGACTTGCAGCACCTATACCAATAAAAAGCAATTTGAAACACACAAGAATCGCAGTATAAAATTAGCGACCTTAAAGCAAATAGTAAAGCCATGTAAATGTCCAACCCTCCTCGATATTAAACCTTCCATGAATCAAAATGTCTTCCGAACTGGCTTAAAGCGAGTTCAGTTAGAAAATACCCGTGCATTCGCTAGGTGTTATCTCGAGCAAGCAGGTGACAAAGTAAGAAAATAAAGTTGGTACATCCCGACTTGGACGTCCAGCGACATTATTCATGTTTATCGCTCCTCTGCCGGCCGCTAGAACACCGCAATTAGAGGATTCTCCTCCGTTCTCTTTAAATACGCTAAGCCGTAAAAGCGTTTAAATTTTATTTTAACTCTCTGAAACAGCGTGGAGATTCTTTTAGAATTATTGTCTGCTAAATATTTAAAAGACGATTGTTTTTGCACTCAATAAACGAGTATTAAACAGCTATTAAAATTAGTAATTGATTTATAACTTTTTATATGACGACATCGAGCTAGAAAGACTACTATTCTGAATTTAGGAAATTATTTTTTAGAACAGAGAATTTTATCAATATTAGTCTGGCAGTGTTATTGTTATTACAATATAATAGTAAAATATGATAAGTTGCAGAAAATAATTTTGTTTAATGATTTTGTATTTTTTTTTCTTAATGGAAAAAAGGTGGCAGACGAGTCCACCAGGTAAGGTAAATGGGTACTGTCGTCCATGGACATCCGCAATACATGCCAACGTCAGTCCAGAATGACAAATGGCATGCCCCGGGATGAACCCGCCTACCTTTGGTAATGTAGAAATGAATTTGGAGAATGGGATGAGAATGGGTTCTGGCATTTCTCACTCACTCCCATTTACAAGTACGTAAAATGGGACTGTATGTATTACTTTGCTTAGATTAGATGGCCTGTTGCTACATATGATTTTGACTCTTTGAGGACTTGCAATGGTCATATCATGTGATATAAAATATTGGAAAAGTGAGCCATGTTAATATCAGCTATTGGTGATAAAAGTCTAGTGATAAAGGATTGGTGATAAGCTATCGGTGTTTAGCGCAACAGGTGAGAATGTATGTTTTAAGTTAAACTTGTCTATTCTATCAAATAAATATATATTATTATGTTTATTACCTACCGTACCTATACAGTACATACATACATATAGCTATACCTATACAGCCATTTCATACATTTATTATCATTATGGAGCATTCCAAGTCTTTAATTGAATAATATTTACAAAATAATAATAATTTCTTTGATTCGTTTTTATTTAGACAGCCTGCTTATATGCCTGCGCCATAAGTAATAGAAGTTCACGTATAAACAAAGTAATTAAAAGTACAGCAAAATCACATCAACTGTACCTGAACAAAACTCGTTTGACAAAGCTAGAATATTAATGTTCTCGGACTGTCCCTTCCAGTGTTCGTGTTTCTCGTACCTCAATAATACTTACCACCAGTCGTAAAAGATACAGTAGTGCAACTCAGTAGTGTTATTTACAAGCTTGTAAATAACACTACAATTATTTAAAATAACAATTTTAAATAACTGTAAATACAGGTCTCGCTTTTCTGCGTAATCAATAAATAATCTTATTTTGTGTGTGATGATACAGGATAGTTGAATCAACAGTCATTGTTCAATTTGATGCCAACTTCGGGTTTTTACCATCGCACTTCCTTGACAAAGAGTCGCTGCGCACAGTGCGGTCGTCACGACACTGTATACCGCGAACCCGAAAGTTGTGGAATACACTGCCTGCTGAGGTTTTCCCGTCTACGCTACGACATGGGGTTCTTCAAGAAAGCTGTCAATAGAATTTTACAAGACCGGCGTGCACCCGTATGCAGATGGTGTTGCAGGTGTCTATGGGCGGCGGTAGCCACTTACCATCACGTGGACCGCATGCTCGTCTGCCACCATAATCATAAAAAAACAAGCTGGTGTTGTCATTACAATCCAAAAATATGACCACTATATAGTTGGAAACTAACTGGTTATATAGTCGTAATTAGTTAGTTAATTGTATATATGTAGGTATAATCCAATTACCACTGGACAGTTATACTGTCTAGTTTGGCTACAAAATACTAGTATAGTCTGCTTATTAGTAGGGAGATATTATTGTTCAAGGACATCCGCGATACGTGCGAACATCAGTCAAGAATGGCAAATTTTGTCACGCCCTCGGATGCACCGCCTACCTCATCCCATTACAATTCAATTTACAAACATTGAAAGTCAACAATCGATTACTTAACTTATTTGTTTTCATCATAGAGTTCATGAATAACATGTTATGGCACTTTAGGCACAAAGTTACACTTCACTAAACCTTATGAGATAAACTCTTTGTACTCAGGTGGTTCATTTCAAACACTTATATGAAGATGACCTACTGTTCCTTTCTGTATTTTGTGTTAATGTCGTGTGATCCCCCTGTTACAAGTAGTGCCGAACAGATAAGCCCGCGGACAAAATCACCAGTACTTCTAATAGGATTAAGGACTTTGTTTTCGCGATCGGTGAATTAATTATACATACGAGATGTATAGTTAATGTTCAGGGAACAGTGGAAGAAAGATAACATTTGGAAACTGTACAGTATTTCACCATTCAACAATTATTGCCACAAAGCGACAGTCATATTATAGAAGACAATAAATAATCATGATGATAGCCTGGCGGTAAATAAATATTTTCAACTCCCTTTCATGAGGTCGTGAATTCAAATCTCGGCCCGTACCTGGTTCTGATTTATCAATCATAGTACAATATTTCTTTATAAAAAAATGCCACGCTAGTCGATATCGTGACATAAGTCAAAACCCGTCAACATAAGTTAAGAATCACAAAAGTTGCCACCTGGAGATAACCTGGAGATTAGAGATTAAGGAGCGGATTAGGAAGGAGGGTGGGGAATAAGGGGAAAAGATTCTCCCTCATCAAATATATTAACAATATTAAATAGAAATTACGATCAGTTTGACGACCAGTTGGTACTCCTGCGTGCTGTGTTAAAGTTTCTAGGTTATACATTAATTTATTTAAATACAAATATCTGTTCGGGTCTGGGTGGTGTGTTTGTCCTTTTGTGTGTCTCTGGACCCTCAGCACAGGGAATCCTAGTATGGATTATGGAGTGTGGCATAATACGAGTATAAATAAACTATTAATATGCAATTTAAATGTAAGCATACCTACATAATATAAGCGAGTAAGTATTTATTAAGTGTGTTGGCCGTTTGGTGTTGACTGGTTTTAAAACAGCACCACCCCATCTCCTCCCACGAGTGTCGTAAAGGGTGATTAAGGGATAATAAAGCCACTACCGCAAGCCCTGAGGACCTACACCACCTCGAAAAAAGAATGTCCAACCCGCTTGTCCAACATGACGTTTTAAGATCATACATTTCTCATGCACAAGACAATATAAGTACATGAAGAGGCACATATCCAGCAGTGAGCGAAAAAAAGGGCTGGTTATATTACGTATGCAATTTAAATAAACCTTTGTGCAATTACACATACAAAGCGCGACGTTTTGTATTTATTAATTGCATGACTTTGAAAAAATGTGGTTATAAATATCACAGCACGACACCACCAGCCCTCCGTTACCTTGAGGGTGCATTCATCGATTGTCTGTAATTATATTATCCTACCCCAAGGCGGTATCTACCTGCAAATGTTAATCTATGTGAAAGTGGGGCCTGCTTGGATAATTCCCTGTACGAAATACTTCAACCGTAACATTTGTTCAATTTACGTATTTATGTCGACGTAGCAAGATTTATTTAATGTCTTCTTTACATTTTAATGAAAAATAAAACCTTTACTGAAGATTCATCAAATTATTGTTTTGGGAGTTAGGAAAATTAGGAAAAGTGTTTGTTAAGAAATTGAATAGTGGAATAATTCCTTTTTTCCAGCTGGCGCAGTTTTTCTTTTTATGGACGAATTCGGCAGACGAGCATACAGTCCACCTGATGGTAAGTGGATACTGACGCCCATAGACATTCGCGATACATGCCAACATTAGTCTAATATGACAAACGTTGGCACGCCCCCGGATGCGCTGCCTACCTTTGGAGATATATTAATGGATTTGGAGAAAGGGTTCGGAAAATGGGGAGGGATAGGATGGGAATGAGCTCTGACACATCTCACTCACTACCGAAACACGTACTACATTAGGGAAATAATATAAAGTGGGAAATGCAGTACATTTCAAGTTAGTCTTCTGTGAGACAGGGGTAAGGTGGCCAGTTGAGCACGCCCAGCGGCTGTTGAATTGTAGTGTACACTCTCACCCTCAAATATTTTTAATTTTTAACTAATGTTATTCCTGAATTTAATTTTTAACTAATTTTTAACTTATATTTACATAATTATATTTCGTGAAAAAAAGCAATTCTTCAGTAGTATTCTAGTCATTTCTACATCTCATCTTATTTATTTCAACAAAATAATTCTATGAAATGTTAAATTTGAATTTTTACTAAACAGAATAGTCATTTTTTACCACATTTATCTCATGAAAAGTGAAAAATCTATTTGTATCAAGAGTTCTGGTAAAGTGTAAATAAACAATAGCCCAAGGAAATCAAAGGAACCTTTTGACAAACTTAAGAAATAATAATTAATAATAAATTAGACGTTAGGTATAAAAAGAAGGCGGCCTTTATTTTATTCTAAGAAAATTATAGAATATATATTTACCTATAATTTGTACCAACCGCTTGAAGTGTGTAACACATAGACAACAATAACAACTGCAATATGAGACGTACGAGTACTTAAGTTTCAAAAAGGCACTATTCATTTCACTCTCTTTCAACAGATCACGATTCCATAAATACGACGACTTTGAAAAGAATAACACCATTCATCATGGCGCGGCTCAAGGGATTCCCGGGTATATCCCATTCAGGACGGAACCAAATCTTTTTGCGCCTCCGGTTCCTGGTGCCCTTCGACATTGTGTCGTCTTCGCATGACGAATGTGACTCGACTTTATATTATGAAATATTCTTGATACTCTTTTTAGTTAATTGTCCATTTTTTTATTTTTTTATTTAGAGAGCTACCTACAGGTTTCTTTTAACTTAGTTCATTAGAACTAATCACGGAATTTATGATCAGGAAATCGCATATTTATGCTAATTATGATGATAACGATAATTATATAATCATCAGTGTAGATTGACACTTTATTTCAGCTTGTACGAGCATAAAATTTCATTACATTAAATTTTTTGGTTACAATTCGCCATAGATAGGTATAGTACAATATACTTATAATATACTTATATATTATTTATTTAATGATCTTACATTAAAAAATATTATTTGATCATTACACAAATATGGTATATATTTGTGTAATGATCAAATAATACACTTTACTTTTACAAGAAATTACACCCATCACCCCTGCTACGCCGCTACGTGTGCGTAGCTACTGCCACGTCACTCCCCACTACGAACGCCTACGAAAGGTCACTAACCTTGACATTCCACAGCGTTCAAAGTCAACACACAAATTTCGCTATTTAACCCCAGTCGAAACACACTGTGTTTAATCAGCCGAATTTTATTGTTGCTAAATACCGAAATATTGCCGTACCCCAATCAGACGTCTGCGTGTACAAATAAAAGGGTTGAATGCGAAATCTACGTTATTGGAGAATCCACAGGACCCTCAGCGTCGGAAATCCTAAATATACGAGTATTTAGCGTTCTCGTTTAATCCTTTATTTACGGCGTTCGTCAGTCTAAATAATTTGCACGGGCCGGACACGCCGCAGGATTACTTTGAGTACGAAAATCAAAATGGCGGACAGGTACAGTTTTAAACTTTGCAGGCTCTGATGTTTGCGAACTTTGTTCTGTAAGCCTGGATTATTAATTATTTAATTATTATATATCTATAGTCGGATAACGATTTTTTGAACTATAATAAAAATAAAAAGTAAAAAGATGTGTGTTGTTTTATTTATTTATATATTACACACTTTATTCCGCATTACCGTACAAAAGGCGTGCTTACTATCTTAAGGCATTCTCTATAGTCAACCTTTGTGTTGATTCACCAACCTGAGGGATTCATTAGAAGATGCTAGAAATACTCAAATGCGATGATATAGTAAAACATATGTAAAATACACAAGTATACTGTACTATTAATGTAAATATAATAATATGTGTTGCGGACTCCTTGCCGCCACCTTTTTTAGCCTTTTTAAATCTCGTTGTTTTATAAAAAATGTTGTTGTCATCTTATAAATACAAACCTACACATATACATATTATTTCATTACAAGTCATTCTGAAAGCATTATAGCCTTTTTAAAGTTTTGACTCAAGTATATGTACCTACCTACATGTTAACATACTCCCTAAAATACAGTCCTAATTAACAGGTTCATTTTGCCTTAAACATTATAATGAATGAAGCGTTCACCCATCAAAAGTTAAACGTGATTAAACGTGGTTAAACGTCTAGCTCGAAGCACGTTTGTGTGTAATCTAAAGATACGGAATCCTAACACGAGCGTGTCATTAAATAGGGTTGGTAATGAGGATATACTCTTTAGGTGAGACAAAAGAGCTACTTGAGTAAATAGTTTGTAGACATTATATGTTATACTGGCCATCGAGAGCACACAACTGAGAGGAGTGGAGGAAATGTAGGAAGGTCTTTACTCAGCAGTGGGACAGTACAGCCTCATAATAATTATAATAAATTTGCTTTATTTATTATTATAGCGACACGCTCCGGACTTAAATGCTGACTTAATTATGAAATCAGTTAGAAATAAATAATTTAAGTGACTCTATATCTGCAACAACGTAACCCGGAAAGCGTCCCGGCAAAAAGTTTTTGTCGATTCGATTATTTAAAATTTCATTCAATTCTGCATCTAGTTACCACCTTAATACGAAGCATTATATACATGCCCAGTGCAGGTTGGCGGATACACACGTTTCAGATTTTTTATAACCTATGGGTATTTATTGTCGGCTGTCATTCACGAAGTCGTGAATTTAAATCCTCGGCCCGCACCACTGAGTTTACGTAAGTACGAGTTATCACAATATCACTAGTTCGACAGTGAAGGAAAACATCGTGAGGAAACCCGTACGCTAGAGGTTTTCAAATTGCAATTTCCTAATTTAATAACATATTAAAGGAATTTTCAACTGATATAACTACTTGTCCGTCTAAGCAAGCCAACACAAACAATTAGTTTGACCTGAGCAATGTGGTCAAACAAAGCCTCTAAATGTCTGTCGGGCAGTTTCATCGTTAATCCCGAACCGTATCGAGCCCGACAACATCAAAGATTGTCACGGCTATTAAGAATAATATTCAATAAATGCTTTTAACAATGTATGATGATAAATTGCCCTTCATCGGGGGCCAATTTATGTTTCAATTTTAATAGACGTTTTACTTTGATATAATATACTGTATTTTACTAATTATTATTACAAAACTAAACCGTTCCTAAACCATAAATTTTTCAATTCATTTACATAACGTCTGAAAACAGCTTTTGACAATCTAAATCATACTAAATTTCTTTTTTTGTATTATCAAAATAGAAAAGGATGCACCATTTATTAACATTTTATTTTTATTGCTTATCTTTATTATTATTACTTATGGACGAAGGCGGCAGACAAGTATACAGTCCACCTGATGGTAAATGGATACTGTAGCCCATGGGCATCCGAGATACATGCCAGCATTAGTCCAAAATGACAAACATTGGAACGACCCCGAATACCTTTGTAAATATGAGAATGAATTTGGAGAAATGGTTCGGAAAATGGGGAGGGATGGGATGAGATGGGAATGGGATCACCACCCATTCTATATATATTTTATGGCTATAGATAGTGCCCTTTCGTATAGTGTTTCAACTTAATCGAAACTGAACCATTGTAATTAATGGAATATCCTAACTGATATTTAGGACAGTCCCCGCTGTGGTTCAACTTACGGTAAAACAGTTTTATATTATGAGTATATCGACCCCCCTGATTAGAAAATGATTGATTAGATAAAAATAGAAATATATAAAAATATAACCGTTAAAAAGGAGCCTGATATTGTTAAGAATAAACATCGTTATCACATCAGCGGCCATCTTGTAAGTAGCAGGTGTCGCAAACTTGGGGTCCCGAAACAGGGGATGACTTGAATGGCGATTTTTTTGTCGATTTAAACATAAACACCGCTTAAGACTTGTGATATTACTGTGAGATGTGCAGGAAGAAGTATAAGGAATTTAAAGGGCTTTTATAGTTTTCAAGATATAATTTACTAACAACTAATACAGTGCATAAATGTCAGTAATCATCGTAACAAAGACTGTCATTCTAAAATATGAGCAAAAGTATTAATTAATACACCACCAAAAAGATTAGCAAGATTTCGATATTATAAAGATCAAACAGTATTTTAAAAGTCAAAATGTGAATATAAACTGTATAAATATTCATGGCATACGATAAATTACAGTTAACAATAAATCACTGAATAATTGAATCGTAAATTAATTAGATATAAGCAATAATTCGATTTTAGGCCCAAATTATAATCAATTCGCATCAATAAATTCACTTTGACAAATTATTAGAACGATTACATGTATTGGAATCTGATTGGAATAATAAATGAACATTGCCGATTTATTACTCGGCGCTAAATCATTATCATGTACGTCACCTGTATCATTGGACCAGTTTAGTTTGATCTATGATGAAGAATTTTCTCCTGGGTAAGGTATCGATTAAGCAATTGAGTATTAGACGCTAGAGGCCTCGACAAAATGGTGGTGTCGACACCTCGCTTCGATATTAATGAAATTAATTAGTTCGAGATAACACCTCTGCACTAGTTCATCGTGTAGACTTGCCGTAAGTATTTATATGGAGGGTTACATAGTTAATAGCTAACCTGTGCTCGCTTAGCACTCATCTTCTTTAAATTTAGTACTTACGTACGAACAATCTCGCCGATTTACATATATATATTATAGATATCTAAAAACGGCTCTAAACACGCCGCGAAGCCCCGCGAACAGCCGTAAAACGCAAGTGTGGGTGGTTTACACGGACTTCTCGGCGTTCGCGGTTCAATTAGCAGTTGTTTAAGAATGCAGTGTTCAGCGTTGCTGTTTGTAGTAACGTATATTGATTAGTACAGAGTAACAAAGTTAGAGACTTTATTTTGAAAAACACTTTTTATGAAAAATATCAAGTTCAAAAATATTCGTAGAAAAAAACCTGTTTGTTTTAAGGATATAAATTCAGTGTTAAAAGGATGCTGGTATTTCCTATCTAATGTACATTAAACGGGTTCTTATGTTTACCGTTTTTATTTCCTATCTAATCGTATGTATAATAAACGGATTCTTATGTTTACCGTTTTTATTTTCTATGTAATCGTATATAATAAACGGGTTCTTATGTTTACCGTTTTTATTTCCTATCTAATCGTATGTATAATAAACGGATTCTTATGTTTACCGTTTTTATTTTCTATCTAATCGTATATAATAAATGGGTTCTTATGTTTACCGTTTTTATTTTCTATTTAATCGTATATTATAAACGGGTTCTTATGTTTACCGTTTTCATTTTAGTCGACGTTTCTACTGGTTTAACGAACTATAGCCGTAAGCTACTTTTTGCCTTTGGTCTGTCCATCTGCTTATATGTCTGTCCTAGGCCTAGGCCAAGTTATAACTTAAGTTCCTGGTTAACATTTAGGTTTTTTTTTATCCAGATCAATTATAAATTTCTCACGGGAACTAACCCCCACATAAGTCCCCCCCTGCTAGTGCCTCTATAATAATATACTATAATATACTAGTACATAAAGACACCCACTCATAAAAAATATTTTACGATACACGTACGCTAGTAAATCTAACATTTCCTTTTCCGATGAACCGTAATCGTTTCACACTGGTCCGAATAAAAAAGATTTATGCAAATATTTTTCATAATCTAAACAATAAAATAAAAAAACTTCCAGGTGTTCAAAGTACTGAGTAGGTTTTTAATATTTTTATAATGCTAGTAACCTTAATATGTAGAAACATTTTTTTTAAATTGAATAAATAATTTAAAATATTGTCTAGATAGGACGACAATAAAACAAACTGACTGTGGCACTGAGCAATATGAGCAAAATAAACCATATATTTTTTACACTTACTCGTATATGTTAATAAACAACGAACACGATAAGTTTGATAATGAAACGTAGCTTTAAACTAACCTAATTAAATTCAATAATTTATATAATGATAATAATGGAAACGGTGATAGCCTAGGAGCGTTTATGAGTTCAAATTCAAACCAAAAGTCACCAATAAAATCAACCAATAAAATCGCTCGGCGTTGATAGAAAATATCATAAGGGCCCTTGTCAGAACAACTTAAAAAATCTGAGACAAATGTAACGTTCGATCAGCTCTGAATCTGCGTAGTGCGTTATGATTATGACCCAAAAATCACTTCGTAATTACAAGGTGAGGTCTGTGGCGTGCAGTGTGACATTATAGACTGATATTTATCTATATTATATTGCGTGCAATTTTAAATATGAAATTTGATCTACAGTATGCATTGTTCAGACCACAGTGCAGTTGTTGAGTCGATTGCACTGTCAATCACCAGACTCGCGGGAAATGATGGGGGTCTATCACGTATCGACATCAACACTGGTACATATGCACTTTTCCCTCTCGTTTCATCTCGCTAGCATTTACGTACAAATTAAAGAGACGGCAAATCGCATAACAGGTAACAGTTGGCGCCGGATATTTGTTCCGGATCTTATTTACTGCTTTAACAGCTTGTTGACGGGGAATTTCATTTTCATATGCATATTAATGTGTGTGTAAACACGTGTATTTGACGTGTGAGCTGAGTAAATATACAGTGCGTACATTTAAACGTCTTCAATGAATCAAGATTTTGTGTAGGTAAATACCACGGAATATTCGAAGATACAGAATATAAACACAATACACTATTATAAAAGTGAAAACAGATGTAAATAGAAAGAGGTATAGTTTACTATCAAAGTGCTATAATACAAGTTGTAATTAAGTTCTGATAATAATAACAGGTTATAATAAGTTTTAAGTTATTATTTATTAATTATTATGAATAGCTTTAAAATATTGAATAAAATAACACAGTATTTGCAATTCTTAGTAACTAATTGTTACTAATTTGCTTGTATAATATTTACCCACATTAAACTTTCCATTGAAACACCACAACAATCCTTTCTATGTCAATCCTGAAGTATAAATATGTCATATAACCTTATAAACTTTATATGTCAACACTTCAAAACTGCACACAGTGGTGTTTTGTGTTCTTTTATCAATGCTTTAAAAGGAAAGTGTGTTATTTTGATACCTATCAAAATGTCAATTTAAAAAGAAACAATGTTAGTCAGTCAGTGGTAAACAACCCGACGTGTTTCAATACTGTGTTTAATAATAACATAACGGACCTGAATGATATAAATAATATTATTTATACAGAAATAGTAACACTAGTAACTACTAATATTTTAGATTAAACACTGTGCGTCCGCGCTAAACTGAATGAGAAATTTTATATAGAACTTATAATTTACACACTTAACAGCTTGGAAGCAGCAAATTAAATACCAGCTTTACTATAAACTCTAAACAAACAAATAGCATAAACAAGTGGTAGCTGCCCTAATAAGGTTGTGAAACGACGGAGTCTGGTTGCACAGCTAACCGCTGTTTGCCGAAGAAAATAAACTTTAGTTACTTAATGCAACCACCAACTTTTTTCCGTTCTGAGTTCCTCGACGTAGCCGCGGGCGCGACTCCGTTCTGAAATATGCACAAGGACTGACGCCCGTTTATTTTCTACTTTTTTAATATTTTCCCTATTAAAGGGTGTTTTTTTTAGAGGTATAGAACTTTAAGTTGACAACACTGTTTTAACTGGCGGCCATTTTGTCAGCTGTCAAGTGATTTGTGTTTAGTTTGGTTTGGCATTTCAACATGAATAGACTGAAGCCTGAACAACGCTTCCAAATTGTGCAAATTTATTTTGAAAATAATGGTTCTGTTCGAAATACGTATCGCGCCATTTTACGGTCAACATAATCGTCCATCAGAGCAATTAATTCGACTAACTATGGACCGTTTTCGCACCACGTTTACTCTAAATGATAATACGCATCTACAGAGACGTCGTACAGTGCGTACAGAAGAAGCCATTGCTGCTGTAGAGCGTAGCGTAGAGGAAGACCGGAATCAGTCTATCCGCCATCGTGCACAGGAATTGGATATGTGTCCATCCACTTTATGGAAGATTTTGCGAAAAGATCTTGGTTTGCGTGCTTACAAAATCCAACTCGTGCAAGAATTGAAGCCACGCGATCACCTAGCAAGGCGTAGATTCGGTGAATGGGCCCAAAACAAGATTGCCGTTGATCCCGATTTTCATAAGAGAATTTTGTTTAGCGATGAAGCTCACTTTTGGTTGAATGGCTACGTCAATAAACAAAACTGCCGTATTTGGAGTGAAGATAATCCTCAAGTGTATGTTGAGACACCGTTACATCCAGAAAAACTGACTGTTTGGTGTGCTTTATGGGCTGGTGGAATCATTGGTCCGTACTTCTTTAAAAACGATGCTGGCCAGAACGTTACAGTCAATGGTGACCGCTATAGAGCCATGATTACTGACTTTTTCGTTTCTCAATTGAACAACCATGATGTGCAGGAGCTGTGGTTTCAACAAGACGGCGCAACATGTCACACAGCTCTTGCCACAATTGATTTACTGAAGGAAACGTTTGGTAACCGCATAATTTCACGTTCCGGACCCGTGAATTGGCCTCCAAGATCGTGCGATTTAACGCCGCTAGACTATTTTCTGTGGGGATATGTGAAGTCGCTAGTCTACGCCGATAAGCCCGAAACGATCGACCACTTGGAGGACAACATTTGCCGCGTTATTGCCGATATACGGCCACAAACGTTGGAAAAAGTTATTGAAAATTGGACCTCCAGATTGGATTACGTCCGAGCCAGCCGTGGCGGTCATATGCCAGAAATCATATTTAAATTATAATACCAAAAGTTTATCTTTTGAATAAAGTCAATTTCATGTCAATTTTAAAAATTCATCCTTGTTTTATTCCATTTCAAAGTTATATACCTCTAAAAAACACCCTTTAGTTCTCTTTCTGCTATGACACAAAGTTATATATGAAAAAGTTAGTGTTTGAATGGGAATATTGAGATGAAGTTACTCATAATGCGTAATAATTTATTAGCTGCAATTCGTATTTCGTAAAAGTAAAAGCGCTGCGCCTACGCCCGCTCTAACAGGCTCGAAGACTACATTGGTACACTGGTAAACCGCGCTGCGCTGCGCTCCACGGGGTATGCGCCGGTCCTTAATTTCGTTGATCATGATTCAACAAAATATATGTTTTGTTGCTGTTTTGTTTAAACACAAGGCCTGAAAACTGTCAAATATAATTTTCATGTTAAAACTATAGACTCTTTCCGTAATTTGTCTTTTTAAAAACACACGGCATAGTAAGTTTACCAATTTTTTCCATTTCCTTTATGCAGTGCATAGCAAACAAATATTCATGGGATGGTCTCATACAATCCCTTCAAAGCTTGCTTTTAGGATAACAAAAAAAAAAGAAAATTGCAAGCCGACCCTCCCCCACGGACAGTTCACTGAAAAATGGACTGCATTCACATGTAATGAATGCACAACCTTAGCTTGCTTTGACAGAAATTAATTTCCGTACCTCGTATGCGATTTGGCTGTATTTTATTAAAACGCATGTGAGTTATAAAACGAAATTTACTCGTACATTTAAAAAGCTTAACGTCAAGTTTTTTATTAAAGAACTTAATAATGTGACTATTAATGTGTACATAATAATATGAATTAATAATGACATTCGAAGTTACTTAAGTATATCGACAGAAGATATTTTTTATTTTACCCTATTTCCAGCTAAATATTTTTTTTATGGACGATGGCGGTAGACGAGCATACAGTTCACCTGATGGTAAGTGGATACTGTCGCCCATAGACATTCGTGACACGCCCCCGGATGCGCTGCCTACCTTTGGAGATATAGGAATGGATTTGGAGAAAGGGTTGGGAAAATGGGGAGGGATAGGATGGGAATGGGCTCTAGCAGATCTCACTCATTACTGAAATACGTACGTACATTGGGGAAATAATATAAAGTGGGAAATGCAGTACATTTCGAGGTAGTCTTCTGTGAGAGAGGGATAACGTGGCCAGTCGATCGCGCCCTGCATTGGATTGCAGCGTGCACTCTCCCCCTTAAAAATATGAAAAAAAAAACGTAATGAAAAAAACGAAATATTGAAAACAGGTAGTAAAAGTAAGTTAGTAAGAAGAATATAATAAGAACTAGCTGTTGCCCGCGTACACCGTCTTTACGTTCTTAGGGGTATTTGGTATTTTCAAAAACGATCACACACATTATTTCTTATAGCTTATTTTTTATCGAACAAATGTTCGACGTGATTCTTTAAATTGATATTTTTTTTTATTTATGAACTGATTGAAATAAAACAAACACTAAATTTTAAGTGAAACTTACCACAATATATTAGTGAAAACCGCACCCAAATCGGTTAAGCCGTTTCTATGATTAGCGCGCACAAACGCACAGACAAACAGACAAAAATTCTAACAATCGTTGTTTTGGGTTCTATTGTGTTGATAAAGGCCCCCAATAATATTTTTCTCATATATCTGCCATGTACAGACAGCGATCAGTTACATTTTTATTATATGTTAGATTAGATATGACTGTAAAATAAGAACTTCCAAGTATAAAATAAAATAAAATAAAATAAAAAATAATAAAATATAAAAATCGTAAAATGAAAAAAAATTGAAGAAATCTTAATTCAATATTAAAGACCTACAATGTCTCATGGTAAATCTCTAAACCTGATTTGATGTCTAAACAACAACGTATTGAACTCGTCTTATCGTATCAGCCTACAACGTCCCTCTGCACGGCACAGGCCTACCGTAGTCAATCACTAGGGGGTTTCGGACTGTAATCCACCACGCGGGCCCGGTGCGTATTGGTGGATCACAAACTCTAGTTTTTTTTTTAATTTCTGGAGCATGCGGTGATCGTGTGATCGTGAATTCAAATCCTCGGCCCGCACCACTGAATTTCTTTGTTAAAATTGTTGAGTGATTGTGAGCTATTACTCGGCGGTGAGGGAAAACATCGTGAGGAAACCCGCATGATTCAAAACAACACATTATAAAACCAGTAAAAGTAAACGCTTTATTTTCATCCCCGTCAAACGTTAAGCTTGATCCCTTAAAGAGCAAATAAAAAATTCAGGGCTAACATTAATGGATAACTATAGAGCGGAAGGTGAACAAAGAAATATCATTAGCTGGGCCCTGCTAACCCTTGTCAAGCTGACTTGTCTACCGTCGTTTAAAATTCCTCACACACCTTGCACAGAATTTAATTTTGCTGGACACTTGCGTGAATTTTTAATGGACACCACCTTACGCTTCTTTAACATTCAAGTTAACGTTATAGTTAGAAGCAGTACCTATGTGTTAAAATTTAATTAGACCCAATGTAGCTATATACATGAAGCATAGCGTAAGCATTCTCTTCGCAAACTATCTGTAAATACATACAATCACATTATACTTCCTACATTCACATTATAATGTTTATAACGGTTTCAGGTTACTTAAAATTACTTTAATTTATATAATTGATACATTATACACGATACGATACACTTGGTCTTAGGGTGTCGGCCGGGTATAGAACAGCCAAGTATCTTTTCATAATTTAATATTTAATAATATTATAATTATAATCATAATCATAATAATATTATAATCATAATTTAATAATATTTCCAACAGCCCCATCTTTTCCCGTAGGTGTTGTAAAAGGCGACTAACCCACACCCACGTCCAGCAGTGAATGTTTAAAAGGCTGGTTACAGTTATGGTCGAGATACAACGTTTCCAAATTGGGGTGTCTCTCGAACATTTAGTATCATAAAGAACCATGAAAAACCATCAGTAAACACTCAAAAGACCATAAGCTAAGGTATGACTTAAAACTTGCTTAAAACAAAAGGTTTAACCTCATAAATACAGATATCGTTTGACAGTAACTGTCTTCACAAACATAAAAATCGTCGTAAAATCGTGTAAGGAAAAACATCGTTGCGACAGTAAAAATTCACGATCATATCCAGGCATTATTTAAAAGCTAAGGCGTTTTCGTCGCGGGGAAATTATGACAGATGGAATCCGAAGTGGGAAGATTTCGCGGTTGGGGCTTTACGAGGAGAGGCGACGGCGCGAATCCCTTGAGCCTTCCTCGGAAGGGCTGAACGTTTTTACTTTCGTTGATGTACCAACAGTTTCGCTTTCTTTCTTTTATTATGTGAAAATAGTGGTATTGAGATAAGGGAATTATTCTTAGATAGACAGATAGATAAAACTCTTTATTGCATTCTAAAACAAAACAATACAAGTCAGTGACAGTAACATTGAAACGCACAAAAGGGCTTTTAGCGATCTCTGCCGCACAACCTTTCTTAGTGACTTGAGTTTGTTCTTTG
The DNA here is from genome assembly GCA_943735995.1 of Sesia bembeciformis. Classification (NCBI taxonomy): domain Eukaryota; kingdom Metazoa; phylum Arthropoda; class Insecta; order Lepidoptera; family Sesiidae; genus Sesia; species Sesia bembeciformis. Next base: position 6,275,706 of record OX031029.1, on the reverse strand, counting down.
CCGAAGTCGTATTTTTTTTTTGTAAAAGTTATTCTTCTTTGCTAATTATTTCACATAGCGGCGGAATTGTGGGCAAAATTTCATGTGGTCCTTAAAGAGACGTGTAAATATGGGTATATTGATCGTAAATCTAAGTACTTGAATGTTTCCTCCTACTGCAGTCGCGGGCGGTGTGATAAGAGTACGCAGTCTCCAATAAAACAATCGCTACAACCAAATACACCGCGACTCACTTACTTTATGAAAACATGATGCAGGTCCACCTCAGGAAGCGAGCTCGGACGCTAAGCTAGTGACTGATACTGTAGTGAATTTTATTTTGGGTTAAAATTTTATTGTCAATTGTTATTACTGGAAGGAAGAAATCTTCAGCCATTTTTGTTACTATGGTGTAATTTTGTGTTGCTAGCTTACTGACATATAAGACAGAGTTGCCTTATAACCTGAGCGCATTCTCCATGCAGAAAATGCTGGATCACGACTCAATAAGAAAGCGAGCACAGAGTATGTGATAGCTGCATTTCATTAGAAGCTGTGCCTCAGTTCTGACTTTTTCCCAGAGGGAGAAGTGTTTCGACGCTTTAAGGAAGCATAGCCGAGCAAGAAAAAAGCAATAAGCTTTTTTTTCTTTTGTTTAAAAGCATTTTAACCAAAAAAAAAGAATGAAAAATAAAGTATAAGAGAAATCTTTTGTAGTCGAAGCTTATAAACCTTATATCGCCAACATAGCACACGAACTAATCACAATAAATCTGTCATTAATCTAACTCCAAGAAGTAGTCTCAATTTATACTAATTTAGGTCGCTTGTTAACGACACGGTATTCCGCCGTGAAAACCTACGGTCTTCTGCCGAAAAACCTACGGTCGTCAGTGTTGTATGGGCCACTATGGGAGCTTGACGTGCCCCCGCCGGCGGAAAACGCGTCGTTAACAAACATATAAAATTTGTCTACGGCGCGGCTAACTCGCCGTACCGCAGGGAAACCGTGTCATTAACAAGGGGGCTCACCGTGTCTACCTATCTATTAGGGTTATTATTGTCTTACAGATCTTAGATATTACGCACCTTACAGCTATTAACACCAAAATCTTACCTCACTTTATTGTCAACAAAGCAAATTATTAAGTATCCTTAGACATAGAAATCGCAGACATAAACACAAAATGCTCTGATAACAATATCAGCAAAAGCGAAGACAAATAGCGGGCGTAGAAATGAAATAATGCTAAATAAGCAATATGTAAAGTGTTGGAGACGGAGGAGCAGAATCAATACACCTAGGCCTCGAAACAGAATAAATGGGTATGGTGCAAACGTGACCGGAAAGCGAGTGACATCACATATCAATAACTAGCAGTGGCCGCGACTTTATGCACGTAGACATTAGAGTATGTGTGATTAGTATGATTCCCGTGGGAACTTTATATTTATATCGGGATAAAAAGTGCCCTAAATGGAAACCATTACATTTAGGGTAGGTACTTTGTCCAGATCCAGATTTGTAAGCTATAATAACTATGATACGCTTCATTAAAATTAGTCAGTGGTTTTTGCGCGATGGTTTCCGTTCTAACAGACAGTCAAATAAACGGACAGACAGGCAAACATTTCAAAAAATGTTGTTTTTAGCCCTCTATCATTGATAGTGTACACGGCAATGAATGAACGCGAGCACTGCTAGTATATTACAAAAATATGAATATAATAAAACAGTGAAATGATGTGACAGGGATTTAGAAGTACCCTGTCACTTCGTTCAGTTTTCTGTGTGACTAACAATATTAAATAGACTAATAATAATAAGTAGTCACGATTATTGGAGACGAAGGAATAGATTTGAAGAAAGGGTTGGGAAAACGGGAAGAAATAGGATAGGATGGGATGAGAATGGGCTCCGGCATATCTTAACTCACTACCGGAGCACGTACGAACATTGGTGGAATAATAACTCAGTAATCTCGTATGTCTCACCCAGCAAATAGCAAAGGTTACCACCATAGGACCCAGAACGCATCGGTAGAGACACAAGATCCAGATTTTTTTAAATTCTTGAGCATGTTGGTGTCCTCACGATGTTTTCCTTCACTGCCGCGTCAGTGATAATTTAACCAATGAACTTTAATAAATCAATAGAAAACATTATTACACTTGTCCCTTTTCAAGACTACATAAAGCAAAAAAATGCTTTTTATGTTTCTTATGTCGAATTTCAGAGGTGCGGGCTGAAAATTTGAACATGATTAAGAGTCGAGTATAAGGTACCCCTAGGCTATCAACCCTAGTTTATATAATCTATATTCATATTAACTATTAGTCACTATAATTACTCATAAAATTTATAACTATTTATCATTATAAAAGAGTAAATAAATCGGTGGCAATTTTCATTTTTAAAAGACACAAATTGTATCTAGATACGTATTTTATTAAAAATAATAAAACCCGTTATTTCATCGTAATTAATTGATTCATTTTATCTACTTATTAATAGTGCAATAAACATACATTAATTATACAGGTCGATTCAATTACACATAATCGTTTTAGATAACATAATATGACTAATGTTTTATCATTTTATCATATAAGGATCTTTTATCATTGAAACATTATCTCGAAATGTAAAATGGCGTGACTGTTCAGGAAAAACATCGTAAGCGACAATTGCATTGATGTGTTTTTAATAAATTTTAAGAGAAGTATGGTACCATCATGATTTCTTTGTTATTTGTGGGTGTCGGAACGTTATCTCACAATCGCCTTTTAATCATAATCTCTTAATCCGACTCTTAATCGGTCACAACCCCTGAGAAACTACACCACCTCTAAAATAGTGGACTCGCGGTGGTGCTTTAAAGCCATATAACCCTCATGCACTTGACAATGTGCATCCCCTCATGTCATTTCATTCCATGTCCAGCAGGGAATGAAAAAGGGCTGGTTACGGTTAATTAAAGTTGTATTATACATAAAAATATATTAGACAGGTTTGGCGCCTTTCACTTATTATTTGTACCCAACCCCTAAAGGTTAGGTTAGGGGTAAAGGAGCAAACAGCTCCAGGGTAAGTAAATACGCTGACGAAGGCGGGTACACCTCACCGCTTATATCCAGATAGAACCGGTTTTTATCTGTCACTGGCAGCTGAGGGACATCGTTTTAGTTGTCCTTTTCATAATGTTGGCATAGTAAATGTCATTTTATTCCACTTAGTTGATATCAAAGACTTTTGTTTTCTTTCAATCCTCTCCGATCCTTAATAGATAAGCCTCCTACCTTATCTGCTCTCAAATGAAAGCAATGTATCTGCTCAATTGACTGGAGATATCAACGGTGACGGTAAGGTATTTAACCTTTCAGGTGGGTAGAACAAACAGGACAAACTGAAGGTTTATTACCAACTTCCATAATAACTTTCGATATACGATTATACTTGTCTGACAGGCATGCGGGCCGCGTGATGGTAAGTGGCTACCGCCGTCCAAGGACAACTGTAGCACCTGCATATTACAGCTTTCTTGAAGAACCCCATGTCCGTAGTGTAGCGGGAAAACCTCAGCTGGCAGTTCATTCCACAACTTTCGGGTTCGCGGTATTAATTGTTTTGACAACCGCATGCGCAACGTTCTTTATTGTGTCGTAATAAAAGAAGATATAAAAGTGGTTGACATTTGAAAATTAGTCTATGAGGCGTTTTCCGTCACACGGCCAAGTCATGGGATTTGAATTTTGAGTTTCATACATTGTAGACTAGAAAACGTTTAAAATCCATACTAAATCATCCCATACAACATGATGTCTCCAACCCGGAGCATTGAGAAGGCACTAGATGCCACGTCAGCGGAACTCAAACGAGAGGACGTCATGTCAGGCCCTTAACGTTTAACGGGGATGCGAATAACGGTAGGGGAGAATTTCATTCGAGTACTATACATATAAGCTAAGGTTATTCTTACTGGTGGCGAGATTTAAAAAAATATCAAAGTGAAATTGGTTGTTTGGTAAAAAGGGGTGACATTCCATATAATTTTAATAATGAAAATTGAGCAACCGAAAAAGTAAAATGCTAAAATAAGCCTAGCTTGATATTTGTGACCACATACAGCATACCTACAGTACCCCGCAATAACGGCATGTCTTAAATGAGAAAATGATGAATTAAAAGAGAAAATGTCTGAATGAGAAAGATCGGCTATTTTCGTTATTGTAGAGCGCCTTGTCTGTCATCTACTGTCACATTACACTTGGTTAGTTCAATATAATAATATCGGATGTCCCAGATAGAGCGCCGAATTTGATTTAGAAAAAAAAAGTCATTGTTTCTCCGGCTGTGTGACTGTTGGAACCACAGTTGATCAAGGTCCATATCTTCCAATTGGTGCCAAAAAAACGCCTGTAGCATGTTTCGATACCTCTCTGTGCCTACCTAACTACCGATACCTAAAATTGTTATTATAATAAATCACTGACAAAAATCGATTATCTCTTTCTCAATCACAATATGCCCAATATATCGCAGGGTACTCTGTAAATACTATATTATACTATAATTCTATATGATCTTCTGCCCTCCGGCCTAATGGACCGAGTACTACAAGAGGTTTGCCGGTTGGAGTTGGATGAGGAAAGCAAAAGACCCTGTGTGGTGTAGAGTCTTGGGAGAGATCTATTTATATTCCACAATAGAGAGTATTGTATAGACAGTATATGTACTTGAATTCTTTCTTATTTATATATTTTGTACATGTAACTTACAAACTCAATATTGCACCATTACTGGCGATAAAATTGTATGATATATGAATCATTTATATATGTATGATATATAAATAATGACTCATAATCATGGTAAAAACCCAAATTACTGACTTATCATATCATAATTCGATCGGAATTTATTTATAAACAAAGTTGCTAATTATATTGTAAATGTGACCTTATCAGCCCAACGATTGTGTGATGATGTCACTTATTATGTATTTTTATTTTATCACTATCACGCATTCTATTTCTATTAAATGTTTTTTTTTAATGACTACATTGTTATTATTATTAACAACTAGCTGAGCCGACAGACGTTGTCCTGTCCAAATTGCAATAATACAATAATTTCAATAAGTTCATACAAAAATCCCATAGAAAAAAGCACTTTCCGTTTTTCCCGAATTTTCCAATTTTCCGGGCAACTTTTTCAATTTTTCTTACCCTAAAAACCTTATTCGGACTATTACGAACAGATAAATCAAAGGATTATTTAAATGTCACACACTATATAACGTCTTGACAATGCACAGCAATCGTTTCTAACTCTCTTCGGCCTCTTCGGGACGGGATGGTCCATTCTATCCTATCGCTCCCCATTTTCCCAATCTTTCTTCCAAATCAATTCCGAAATCTCCAGAAGTAGGCACTGTAACCAGGGGCGTGCCAATGTTTGTCATTCTAGATAGAAGAGACTGTCGCCAATGAACACTTACCACCTGTATGCTCGGCATTTTATGTTATTTTTTAATAACGCCACACTCAATGGCCCACACTAAGATTCCCTGTGACGGGGGCCAAAGACACATACAAAGACACACATAACACACACCCAGACCCGAACATACAAATGTCTTGTTTTTTGAAAAAATGTATGTGTGGTCACACACATACATCGGAAATCGAACCCGAGACCTTTTGTACAGAAAGCATGGTCACTACCAACTACGCCAGTCCGTCGGTCAAGTTATAAGAGATATCGGGCGATAATCCCATTCTTTATAGTGGGACATTACAGATCCAAAATAAGGACATTAAATACTAGTGCGTGTAAGTTTGAGAACAACCGAAATCGATTTAACGAAACCTCTCGTCCAAAGTGGGTGTCCAAATATTTGTGTAAAAGAATTTTCATTAGCGAGTGGAAGGGTGACCACACGTCACCTACTTCGGGCCCGCGTCATGGTCTACCTACATCTGTCTCATTCGTTACTTATTATAATATGTGGTTATATTGTCACACGGTTTATTATAAAGCCTGTTTGAATATCAGCCTCAATAAGAATAATATTATATCATCCATTTGAAATAATAATGTTTTAGATAATTTTATAATTAAGTTATTTATTTGTGAAATCGAAATCAAAATATCTTTAAAAATAACTAATTTACAGGGCCAGGATGTCACAGGTTAGAAAAGGACCGCACTACCGTGCTATTAGAGCCACATGCGAGTGACAAAGATAGTGATAGCTTCCCACCTCAAAATTCTTAAATACACTCTTACGTCTGGTCTTTAAATCTAGCTTGATTAGAATGACAGCTATCAAAGTGTCTCGAATAGTACTGGAACAATAATGATTAAATCGAAGTTATGTGTTTATTTATCGACTGAGTGTTATGCGCTGCTATTAAAAAGGTACGTGCGTGCGGCTTCTGTGATTTTACGTTTTTTAAGATTAGTTATTTTTAAAGAGCACTATTCAAGGCACTTTGACAGCTGTCATTCTAATCAAGTTAGATTTAAAAGACTGAACATATTTTTCTAACGAATGTGTAAAGTTGTTTTTAATATGACTTTTTTGTTCTCTAGTTTTTTTTAAGGGAAGCAGACGGCCATGAACACTTGCAACACTCGGCGGTATGCGGGTGCGCTGTTCACCTTGCAGAATCCTATTTACAGCTTTCATATAGAATCCCATGTCATTGTGTAATGGAAAGACCTCATTCCATAACCTATGTATCAAATAAGTCTCAGAAACATTGCAATGAAAACATTATCGAACATTATTTCATTATCGATGAAATCTGATACTCTTTACTGTTGAAATTAATTATTGTTATTAATATGCGTGTTGATAATGATATCGGCAAAAATATTATAATACAAAATGTATGTAATCTAGAACGTATAATTTATAACGCAAATACAAACTCCTTCACAACTCGTTATAAACAGTGAGCTAGGTGATGTATCCTGTTCTCCCAGTTAAAAGAGAGAGCAACAGTTATAAACCTTATCGTATTCGTGCGAAGGCTCGGTTGATCAGTACACTTAGAAGGAATGCCCTCGCGAAGACTCGCGACATAAACCATGCACTACGCATTTCGAATCTTTTTGAGGGGGAGGATGAACGCTGCAATCCAACAGCCGCTAGACGCATTTAACTGGTCTCGTTACCCCTTTCTCACAGAAGACTACCTTGAAATGTACTGAATTTCCCACTTTACCCTATTCTCTCATGTACGTACATGTTTCGGTAGTAAGCGAGATTTACAAGAGCCCATTTCCATCCCATCCCATTCTGTCCTATACCTTCGCAACTTCCTAAAACCTTCTCCAAATCCAATCCTTAACCTTGAAAGGTAGGCAGCTCATGGTTAATGTCATATGTAATCGGGGGCGTGCCAACGTTTGTCATGTACTGTGGATGTCCACACCCGACGGGCTGTATGCTCATCTGCCGCCATATTCCTATATAAAAAACATCATCTTTAAAATATGTTTTTGACCGTTTTATCACACTGGAAAAACACAAGACTCAAAATAATACCCTAGCGTACTTAAAGTACGCTTGCCAATTAAATTGCCATTTATTTGCATGTCTATAAAATACTTCCCTTTTGATTGTAGTAGTACAGAGTAATACGTAGTAGCTATATAAAAGTTCCGTCCGCGTTTCCCATGAATGGTGAAAGTCTTATAGGGTTCGCGAGTTTAGCATATTCTAAAAAGTAACATAAACAAAAGAAATAAAAAGACCATACGCAATTTTGATGAATATAATGAAGATCGTCTGTAATCTTATTTCTATAAAAAAATAATTAAACGGTTTTATTTGATGTTTTTGTTGTTTCAATATATTTTGAATCATTTTATAAAGCTATCAATACAAAGTGCGATAACTAAGATCCCCCCTCCCCCGTGATTTACTATGAGAGGCTTTAGCCCAGCAGTGGGACGTTATAGGCGGATACAAGTACAAGTAATTAAGAAGTACAGTTAGTTCCTCTATTCATTTTCACTATTTGTAAAAAAATTATATCACATAACACATACTTATTTTTCCTTTCTGTTAACAGGTATGTATCCAATATGTACAGCTCTAGAAAATATTAAACATTATACATTTGTTTATTTAGAGTCCGCTCCTCGCTTATACTTGTAAACCAAACGAATTGCCCACAATTTTATTATGAGGGTGATTTTATGACCACAGTTTACTCAACAAGGCGGACACAGGGGAATGTCTTAAGAACCTATACATGAGTATGTAAACATGTATGGTTTGAAGTACTTATTTGATAGATGTGACAGTCACCAACTTACCAATACTGCCAACGAAAAGACTGAAAGGGAATTTCAGATCGTCGTACTTTAAGGCGCTTCGAGGGATTGCAATCCCGCAGTAAATTTGCGAGATTGGAGTCAATCAGAGGGCATAGGTTTATAAAATTTTAAAATACACATAAAAATATATACCTACAAAAATAAACTACATAGATTGAGTATAGTTTTCTTGCGGGGATGAGATGAGACATAGAGAATATAATACAAGAAGTAATTTCCTTTATTCCTCGATGGAGTCGTTGAGACGTAGCATCTTTGTATAAAAACGAAACATCACGTGGCATCCAGCCAGAGGGTCTTTTATTGTTCTCTGCCCAATTCAGCCGTCAATAAGAACTTTCATTTCTGGAATCGTATCATTTAATTAGACTTAGTAGGTAGTTTTATTACATCGTTAAGAGAATTATTATTTTTCTTTTAAACTAGTCGCTGCCCGCGATTTGTCATGTCAGTGTATGTTGCTTAGGTTGAGTATCTTCCCGAGAAAATTACATGATTTAACGGAATAAAAACTATCATAGGCCATACTTCGTCCCACGAAATACAGGATCCTAAATTTGCTAACATAATTCGTTTATTTAATATAAAATTATTAGGTAACAAATAAGAAAATTAAGCAACTTTTGCATTTATTAATATTACTATATTTAGTTTAAAGTATATTAATTTCCTTAAGGCATTACTTTTTATATTCCTATGTATTTCATTTTCATTAAATTGATAGATATAAGGGCGTACGAAAGGATCACTGTAAAAATGATTTTGTATAATTAGCGATAATTAATTACAGTACATACTTAAACATGTAATCAACATTAGATTTTTCCAATATTTTAATCCACTTTAATCCGTGTATGTGTTGTATGATACAGGTTTTTTTTATGATTGTTTGTCAAATAAATGTATTTGCCTCTTCTTTCAAATACGCGGTTTATTTAGTTAACCTAACCTCATTGCCATTCTTACTAATAGTGTTGTAAACTTCAAAACATTAACATTTTTCAATACTTTTCTCAATTAACACAAAATATGTCACAGTAACTATACATACACAATCTAACACGTTACAGTCTCTCAATAAAAAGCTTACGTATAAGCTTAACGTTGCTACAAAGTAGCTTCAAACTAGCGAGTTGGGATTAATTCTTCATTACATATAAGTAGATAAAGTTTTCGTTCATGCAAGGAAAGCACTGTGTTTGGTTAGCCAACACTAATATTTGCCGATGGTAGCACAAGTTATTCTATCCTGCTACGTGGCCCACAATGTTTGATCTATAGGCTGATTCTATAGACACTGGTCTGTTACTGTTGTTATACTCCTATATTTTTAGTTACTTAAAAAACCTCGATGACACGCGCGAATCAGAAAATTTCAATTTTTTTTAACTTTTAGTTCCACAAAAGTTGTAAATCCTCATAATATGTTACATATGTGTATACGACGATAATATGTACTCGAATATATAATGTATATGTATACAATACTTTTAATATGTATATACTCGTACAAACGATATGTCGTTTGTATATACAGGCCCTGTTTTTTTAAATGTTATTTTGTGAAATTTACGTCATCGTAATTTTGAAACTAACCCTTTTATCATTCTTTGCTGGACCATTTATCGTTCTCTTGCACATTGGCTTATGCATGAAAGATGTATAAGCCTTAAAACGCTACACTGGTCAAGCGGGTTGGCGAGTCCACTCTTTTAGAGGTGGTTTAGTTCCTCAGAGCTTGTGGTAGCGGCTTTATTATCCCATAGTTGCCTTTTACGACACCCACAGTAAGAGATGAGAAGGTGCTATTGAAATGCCGACCGAAACCACAAGGCTCAATTTTGCAACTAATAAACCGATTTGGGTTTTTTGTGTGAAATTTCATTTCAATGAAAACATTAACTGCGATACCAATAGAAATTTCCACGATCGATATACTAGATCACAAAATAGACCACACTGTAGAATCGCGCGGTCTACAATGTTTGCTGCGGCGTGCTAGGAGCCGCGCCGGTATTGCTACGTTTATCTTTTGTTACTCCAGTTACCGCTACAACCGTACACTTTGTAAATACGCCGACAGTTTTAAACTGAAAGCGTTTCAGCAGTTCCACATACGCATTACCGAATTAGGAACTTATTTCGTACTGTTAACTGTAGCTGAAACACTGTTCTGAGCTGTTTATAGTGCTATAGCCTGTAACTTTGATTTGTTATTTATGTTTCTTCTAGCCAAATACATAGTTTGTAGATATATCTCAAAAATCAGTATGCTAAATTGACAGAGGACTGGTCACATCTGTCGCAGGATGGACAACGTATGGGTTAGACAAACCCTAGGATGGAGACAAGTTATGTCATTCCTCAAGCTTGCCACCAAAGAAGAAGATGACAGATTATAATCTTTCGATCACATTGACGATTATCGAGAGCCATATATACGTTCTGATACCGTCTCTTAAATGTCTTCCCAGTTATATGGCACAAGTGATTGGAAAGAGAGAGCCTACTTTCTGCTCCGCATATACAGAAGGCTTGATAAGATCCCAAATATGATTCGGGATTAGATAAATGCCACTGGACTCTTTACTTACATGATTCGATTTTAGAATACCTAATGTTATAATAATAAGGATTCAAACAATGCTCCTTTTTAAAACTTTTAATCGATTAATTTAATCATAATTGATTAAATAACAACAACATCCCCGTATAGGTATATTATGATAACAAAATTCCTATCCAGATATAACAAGTTGCCGAAGTAACATTCGTTGTTGCAGCCATTCCCCTGCACTAGGCAAGCCTGTGTTGCAGGTGAATAGGTTAAATAATAAACAGGTAACATTTTATTTTGTAATAAATTAAATTGAAGGAAAATATTTTTAGTTTAATTATTATATATTATAATTGTGTTGAATATTCAAATGTGCGAATAATATGTAAAATAATGTAAATGTACAAACATTACATTACATTATTCTTATCCCATCATAGTTCCTTTTCGATGGGCTTCGGCTATTCTGACTTACTCATAGCAGTTTTCTGTAAGAATACGGTAACTCACCAACTATGGAATTCTGTATTTGCTCCAGTTCGTTATGTCAAATTAAAAACTCAATTTTTCACTAAAACGCAAAGTTTCACAGTCACCACAACATTGTTACAATGCATATAGAACTAATCAATTAGTAATCAACGCATCTACGTGTTGACTTCATAATGCCTTGTGTGCACGTATAATGAGTCGAATTCAACATTAATTGGTTTGCAAATCCAATTAGGTGGGTCTCGATACGCATTAAGCACGCACTACTCATTATTGATTGCTAATGACCTGTCGTCTGAGCAATTTATGGAACATTGGGTATTCTAAGATGGAAATTATGTAAGTAGAGAGTCCAGTAGTACTTATCAACTCCAAATCATATTTGAGATTAGATACTCCTACACTTTGTCGTGTGGTGTCACCCGATTTTAGAATACCACCATCCCATTTCCTCCCGTAGGTGTCCTGAGGAACTACACCATCTCTAAAGGAATGTACTCGCCCAATCGCTTGGTTAGCGTAGCGTTTCAGAGCCATACATTCCTCATGCATAGGCTCATGTCCAGCATTAGATGTTAAAAGGGAGGATTACAGTATTTTACACTTATATAGATGTATAGTGTACAAGAAAGAGTTAGCTACAGTATAATAACACTAGAGATTTTCGCGTTATTCACACATATTTATGTATTTAAACGAGTCTTAACGCGAATGTTTACCTTATTTATTTTACTCGACGTTTCGGTTGAGTTGTACCAACCATGGTCACGAGCTGACTGAAGAGGCGAGTAGTCCACGTTGAGAGTTGCGAGCAGTTTCATCCCGGATTTGACATTGCGCATTTCAGTCAGCTCTAAACATTCTCGTTAAGCCCCGTTTAAATACATAAATATTTGCTACAGCAGTCAATAAGTAATAAAGGAATTGAAATACGTCTGTTACAAGAGCTCTGATATTAATGCATTAATGCGTTTGCTTTGTCCACTGCTGGGCCAAATGGCGAGTAATCAACTCGATGGTGCCCTTATACTAATTGACCTGCTTTGAAAGCGTTCCATCTCTGTTAGTGCCCCTATTATAATCTGTGCTTTGGGAAACAATGCAATTTAGGGATTTTCTCTACCGGTTTTCCACCTTATTAAATAATGCATATATCATTTACGAAATTGAAAATTTAAGAAATTCGCTTTTTGTATAATTTGTATGTATAAGAAATGGGGTGGTTGGTGCTCTTATAAAACCGACCGACACCACACAGCCAAAATATGGGTATTAAGTATTACAGATATATAGCTATAATTATCCCAGTTTAAACACAACTCTTGTACTAATTACGCACAAGCCTTACTTACAATGTTCCCACATTACCATTACAAGTACATACATACATACCCGTGTAAGTGTGAATACTCAAATAATACGCAGATTGAACAGCTATTTGCTCCTAAGATCTGATTACTGAACGCACCCTTGCAATTTTCACGCTTGTCTTGTTACGATATTAATTAAACAAGGAATTGATTACATCTCAGTAAACTACATGAAATCATGAAATTATATTTACCGTTATTGGCAAAAGGAAAACAAATGGATTACCAAAGTAGGTATTCGAAAAAGTCAGCCGGTTCTGAATTTCTTGTGGTCTGACCCGGTGTTTGTTTTAATATATATTTATTTATTTTTAAGGAAAATTACAGACTTTGTAAAAAACATAAGTATATAACGTAATGACACCACTGATCAAGGAAAATACATAGATTGATAATTCAGTGTGGCAGAACTGTTTATATGAGTGATGACAGTGGTATAATTATAATGTTACTGTTACGGATAAACAAGTTTATAAAAGTATATAAATTATATAAAGTTTTGTTTTTCACTTATTTCTACACTTCCAAATTTTGTTTATATGGACAATACCGTTATTTAAAATATTGCAGTTTTCGTAATTGTGATTTTTTGCCGCCAAATCACAGACTGAATTGACAGCAGGTAAATTTGACCGTCCATGCAGTCAAATCACTTTTATGGTCTTAATACTAAATCATTCATTTGTTGATCGATGATTTACAAAACTAGACAAGACTTTAAAATAAATATGACGGAACGCCTCCTCTCAATGAAGGGACGAACTGAAACTATGCCAACTATGTATCAGTATACGAAATATGTAATCATACTATGGTAATCACTCCTATTACGTTCAATAGCATAATTTTTAAACACTTACATTCTTACGCAGGCTGCTTCAGTTCGTTGTTCATTGTTCATTGACATACCGTATATACCTTTATATAGTCTGTGTAACAATCAACTCAGTCCTCGATTTTATTCCGATCAAACAGAAAAACCGAGACAAACTATCATTTGTATATTGGTATCTTTACGAGTACCTAGAAATATCATTTCCAAGTACGGCTATCTGGTTGTAATTATTTACAAGTATGAGTTTGGAGCATATTGCTCATATTTTTGTTTCTATACCTCGCAGTGTAACTGCAGTTCTTCGAACGACTTACTGTGGCACAAAGTAATTTTAAATAATGATTTGCAATACTTATATAATATTTTATAAGAAAAAAAGGAGAATGCATACTGCAATCCCAAAGCCGCTAAGACGTACTTTATAGACGTTATTCGAGAGTGAGTGAGATATGCTAGAGCCTATTTCGAATACCATCCCGTCCATTTCCCATTCGAATAAAGAGATAATGGAATTTCCTTGCTTTTACTGTTTATTCCCCATTACAAACACCCATATCCCAAATTTTGCCATGATTATACATGGCTCTATATAAAAAAAAGTTATTTTTCTGCACACTCCTGTAAAAAATCAAACTTAAGACTTAATATACTGTTGTAGAAACCATTTTCCTGTAGATATTAAGGTCCACCACGTAATGTTTCTAGCAAATATTCTTCAGTATATTCTATGATGACGTGACGGTTTCGTGTGGTGTGAGCCGGCTATAGAATGATGACGTGACGGTGCCGTGTGATGTGGGCCGGCTATAGAATAACACCATCCCATCTCTTCCCATGGGTGTCGTAAAAGGCCACTAATGAATAACAAAACGGCTACAACACTCCTGAGAAACTACATCATCTCTAAAAGTGTAGACTCGCCAACCCACTTGGCTAGCGTGGCGTTTTGAGGCCTTATATCCCTCATGCACGAGTCAATGAGCGTGAGGAGGGCCATGTCCAGCAGTGGATACTGAAAGGAAACACTGTGTGCAGGAAAAAATGTGTGTTATTTTCATTGAAACATAGCAGCCAGTTTTTCAACGTTACGTTTTCAGAGTTGATTGATTTGTACATTCCATTCCCGTGTACTGGCTGTATTCAGAAGCGTTCAATCTCCGAATAGTATATACGAATATCGCTCGGTGTAGGGTCCCTATCCTGTACAATACAGAAAGAATATTTTGCAAAATTCATTACTGATTCTTTATATTAATTAATTCATATTTTCCATCTGTATATAATGGGTATTTTAAAAAATCACAAAGGAAAATCAAGAATCGGGGCAGAAGTTAATATTTCATTAATATATAACAAACAGGCAAAATCACTCTCAACTTATAGCAGAGTAAATCACAGATAAAACAGATTTCCTAGAAAGTTAAGATAAGGAGACTCACATTTCATTGACTTTTCGACTATGTGCCGTGTGAAAATACTATTAACGTGGAATTTCCGAATATCGAAATGTCTACCTAATTGGTGGGTATTTGAGTATTTATTGAGAAATATATAATTAAATAACTTATGAGAATATAATCGAACTGTGAAATAAAAAAATAAATATCTGGATAAATGACTGCGATAAAGGGTTTATGAGTTCCAAATTTGAAGAGGACCTCATTATGTTAATGACGTCCATCTTCAGTAGAACCCTTGAACGTCATTTAACCACGTACAAGAGATCTCTCACTATCGCGCTACCTCAATTATTGTCAAGTTTATATATACCCAGTTTCCCAAGGGAATATCCATTATAATATGAATTTATTTTCTTTTCTATTTATCGCATAAATCATAAAATATATTGGTCGTAAAAACAAAACAGTCGAGTAGGTACTTATCATTAAATAATCATGTGAAATTATCGTCTAATAACCAAATGGAGATCGAGTACCGGGAAACGGCTGAGTAACGAGAAATGTAGAACGCTCCCTGGCTAGTGATCCGATAACTTAAAAAAACTTAATTAACGAAGTAGTGGCTGGATGGATAAGAAGAGCGGAAGACTTCTGAAGAGCGGAAGAGCGGAAGCGGTGGCGTGACTTGGAAGGAGTGTACATGACTTGGGAGAGTATCTACTCATATTCAAATGGTATAGAATGGTATAGAAAAATGTTACGAAAGAGTAGTGCGCGAGGATTCGGGCGAATTTTGTCTCAGGAAGAATCACGAACAGAGCCTTCATTCAAAATGAGACGATAATTAGGTACTGTAGGGTAAAGCGACTGAGATGAACTGGACATATAGACAGAATAATGACTCACCGAGCAAAGAAATTTCGAAATGGATCCCACAGCAAAGAAGTCCAAGGGACGGACAGAGAAAATATGGACCGACAGTGGTATAGTAGTTCACCGATGGTGGCTGGATGAGAAACGAAGATCGTATGTGATGGCGAGCCTTGAGAATGACCTAAGTCCAGCAGTGGAGAGACATAGGCTGATATATATACATAGACGTTATGAAAGACCTTGCTAAAGAAAACCATTTGAAAGAGAGAAACAAAGAACGGCATAAAGTGAAGACAGTAAGGAAGCCAAAGCCCGCGAAGGGTGCGAGCGCCAAAGGAAGTAAGAATAATACAGAGTTACTTATCGAATGTCGAACGGTATACAGTAATACGGTCGATATCAGAATTATCTGCGGTTCATTTGGTACGATGTCGGGCATCCAATTTAGCGAATAGCTGCCGATGCCAGGCCAGCATGTAGTCAGATCGGCTCGTATAGTTTACGTGCCTGGATTGAACACAAAAACAGCAGTGGTGTTTGTATATTTGCGTTAATGGATGATTTTAATATATTTAATGGCTTCGATAGTTAGGATTAATTGCCTTTTCGAAATCGCATTTTTTTATTATTACTCATAATATTCTGACTAGATGATTTTACGTGAGAAAGTAATTTGTGACTCGTTTTCGCGGCTAGTTTCTTAAATATACTCGTGACACTTAAAATATAAAATGTCTGCTATTGCTAAAAATATATTCGAGTCTAGTCCTTATTATATGCACAGTAAAGTGCCTGTAGATTCACCTGTTGCCGAATGCATCGCACCTATGTTTAAACTATGTCGACATTTGGAGCTCCAGATAAAAAGTTAGGGCGCGTCCACGCCAGGACTATGTATAGGCAGCCGCCAATTGTGAGCGGCGTTACGTCTTTATGCGTTTTCGACCATTACTTGAAGGCATGCCACTCGAAGTAATTGACGAATATGTCTATCTTGAACAGACCAATCAATAAGGTAAGTCAAACTTCAGCGAGGAGGCCGACAGGCGCGTACAGCTCGGCTGACCTTTACCACAATGCTTGAAGTCGAAAGTTTTCAATCAGTGATTTCTGCCGGTTATGACGTGCATACAAAGTGTGGATACTAACGGCTGGCATGACCTATGGTATGTTCATGGTATGGCAGTCACAAATAGTATGGTCTATAATACTATTTGTGAACTATTTTGTAAGTATACTATTTATACTATTTTGTGAAGAGCGACTTTAAACTTATAGAAGTTTAATGTCGCTCTTCACAAAATAGTTTATGTCTATGAGATCAACATTGTATTTCCTCGAGAGTATACCACTTCTAAATGCTGAATAACATTTTCCTTAACCCTCACCCAGCAAGACGCTAAGTCGGTTAGGGGCAAAGTTTGTGTGTACAGGACGGACGAGCACGAAACTTAGCTTAACCAGTTCGTATGCAAGGAGACGCTTCAATGTGCTTCAATTAAATTATTGCCGGCTCAAAGGCAGAATGCATAACGGCCGATGTACAGAGCAATGGCTATGGAAATGATTTTAGCAAGTTCTGCTCCGAAATGCTCTGTGGGCGCACAATGATGTTAGTTAGGGGTCTTAACATGCGCATTTGCAAATCGATAGTATTGAATTATCAATGAGAACATAATGCATGTCTTTACAGTAATTACCCTGTACACGGAATATTTGAATTATATTGTAATCGCACATCTATGGCCTTATGTGTACGACGTACGTGCTTGTTTGCACGATATCATAATCGTATCATAACAGAAGATTATTGAGTTTTGTATTGCAATATTAGCTCAGATGGCACATATTCTTCAAGAAAGAATACCAGCAATCTTCAGTCCGGTAATTCATTAGTAAAAGTAAATAAGGTAATGATAAAAACACTGAAAAATAAATAGCACCTAGTAACATAGTTCAAAACTTAGTTCATAGGTAGTTTCATAGAAACTACCGTTAAAAAAGTACTCTCTATGCCATAGAGAGTAAAGAGTCTATGGTATATACGAGTACATACACTTACTAGTTGAGAACTATATAGTTGAGTTTTGTGCGTAAACAAGCGCTTCCCAAGAAGTAAGACATAAAATATTTACTTAACAGAGGTATTTACAAATATTTCCAAATAGTGGCATAAGACTTTAAGGTTAATTAACCTGCGATAGATAGCAGAGTGAGTCAAAGTGCAGACTATTTGAGTTTTGGGGCGAATTTGAATTTAGGTTTGCATTAGCATCCAGTAGAGGTTCTGGGAGTTAGTAACAAGAAGTTCGGTAAACTACAAAGAGTTTTGTTACGGTATGAGGAAATTATCTTCGAATATCATACATAAGTAGGTAAATATTCGAAGATATGTATACTTGCGTGGTACGGGTTTCGTTTGACATTCTATTAATTGTTTATCGTTCGTATTCGAGAAATTCGTACGGTATAATATAAATTTAAGTTTGAATGCTAATTTAGGCAAATGACATAATTATAAATAGTTTTATTAAAAAAAATATATAATTTAAAAAACTTGTAATTGTATCATATATTACCATCAGACATAGACTATACGATCGTGGAAGCGTACTGGCGCACTCGAGTACCCATTAATTAAATATATATAAAGATTCATTAATATCACGAGTAAAGCTCTATTAAAAAAACTTGAAGAATTATAGCGAAACTACATAAAACAAATTGAACAACAACATAATTATCACAGTTTATAAAACCAAATGCTAAAATCATAATATAATAACCGATCTCAAAGAGTATTGTTTGAAACGCCACGTTGAAACTCTATGGGTATAATATTTGCATGGAGCTCGGAATCCGCTGTTGTCTGTATTACCTTCGTTTGAATACGGCTTGGTCACATGTCACTATACCGTCTATACCGCTTGAATGTGCCGCTTAGTGTCAACATGGCATATGACTTGTTGGGATTGTCAATTGCGGACCATAATCAAAGCCAAAATCTATATCAATCTTTTAACATCCCATTGCAGGCCACCAGCCTCCCCTAGTAATCGGTTCAAGCTAGAAAAAATTGATGTCATGACTGTCAGTCACGTGATTTCACTTATTAACCAATTACAAGAGTGAGCGTTCTTTCATTGACCAATTAACGTTGTGTTAGGGTACAATTCCGAACTCGACTGCAGCAGTATGCGAATTTTCTTCACGATGTTTTCGTTCGCGAATTAATGATATAATTGAAAAATCCGTACATAAGTAGTGACTCAACACAAAACGAAGTTCGATCTCATGATCTCACGAATGTAAGTCGAGAAACATTGATATAAGAACTCAATATACACAGTATTACACAGTGCTATTGATGCTGGCACAATACAAAAATGCCATTATAATTATTTCACACCTTCAACATACGAGTACAAGGTTAAATAAATAATACACTTCCCGGCCGAAAGTAATACACATCAGCGTTTAGAAAAAGACTATAGGCTAACTTCGATTTTGTATAGCGTTGTCTCTGCCGTGTGGTGTTACGACAGAGACGACGCTCTAAAAACCTAAGCTAGCCGATCGTAGTCGATGTGTATTACTTTCGGCCGCGATGTGTACCTACGTTACAAAAACCAAGCTGATCAATAAAACTAACAACTATTGTTCTAATTGTTCTAGAACCTATCACATTTTGTTGTAGTTGATACTATTTTCCTAAAAATAGTTATTTTCTAAAATGAAATCTCTGACTTCGTTACTGTATGTTAGTACACTATACGTTACATCAGTACTTACTCACTATACACTGGTACGAACGGCAACGTCGCACACTTCATTCATATACGAGTGATAAATCGAACCGCTACTACTATTACATATGTAAGTAATAGTGTGAGTGAGTTTTTTTTTATAGTAAGAATGCAGCGGACAAGCAGTCCACCTGGTGGTAAGTGGATACTGTCGTTCATGGACATCCGCGATACATGCCAACATCAGTCCTGAATGACAAACGCTGTCACGTACCCGAATGCTCTGCCTACCTTTTGAGATGTAGGAATTAATTTGAAGAAAGGGTTAAGAAATTGACGGGGGATAGGATGGGATGGGAATGGGCTCTGGCATATCTCAATTACTATCGAAACACTTACGTACATTGAGGAAATTGATAAAATGAGAAAGGCAGTACATTTCAAGTAGTCTTCTGTGAGAGAGGGGTAACGAGGCCAGTCGAGTGTGTAATTTGTATAAAAGTGCTGAAATTTAAAAAGTCGCTTAATAAAGTTGTTTGTTTTCACGAAAGAAGAGGGTGCATTTTTTTTATTTAACCTTGTTTAACCTTTAACTTATTGTGCGTGATTTGTAATGTTATACACAATACCGAGTTATTTTATTTTACCTTTGGTAACAGTTAACTAGAACTTGATACCAAAGTTAAAACTGATCTCTTACACCAGGGTTGTCCAACTGGCGGTGCGCGGGCCGCATGCGGCCCCCGATGCCGTTTTGTGCGGCCCCCGAAAGAGACAAAAAAAATCAGAAAATTACTTTGAAATGCCTTCCTTTTGAAAAAGATTTTATAATTTAATATAAACAAACTTTTACCAAATTATTAATAATTTGGTACCAAATTATTTGGTTTTATTAATAACTTTAACTTACATAGGTTCTTATTGATGCTTTAAAATTAAAAGTATATAATAATACTTTAATTTAAAGTTTAAAACCATACTTTAATTTAAAGTTTAAATTAAAGTATTATTATATGGCCCGCAACTACGTTCAAGGTTTTAATTTTGGCCCTTGAGGCTTTGTAAGTTGGACACCCCTGTCTTACACCAATGGCGGGCATCGCAAAGCCGCAGGGCTTCATTGCGTATCAGTCATAAATTAATTAATGCCTTATCTATTGATATATAATCTATTTCTTGATTTATTAACTTATTTATAGACCATGGCCCTCGATTCTTATTATATTTATTATATATTATTATATATATATAATATTCTTCATTCTTCAATTCTTATTCAATTCTTCAATTCTGCTTATTATATTCTTCAATTCTGCTAACAACTAACAATCAAATTTGCTTAATAGTAAACCCACGATAAGAGTCATCATACCACCAAGCTGTACCCGGAGATTCTTTATAACTAAGCTTCAAAAGTTCATAATTATTAGAGTTCAACATTAGATAACCAGAAAATATTTATCCAACATAAAATGTGTGACAACCCTATTCTTCAGACCTGAGATCGTTTACATAAACCGCTAGTTTTCCGGCGCGGGCATATACGCCAACTGCGTGACTGATATTTTTATATACGGAAACATCCCGCGCACTTTATGGCTCCACCCTCGGCGTTGTCGTAGTGAAGTTGAACATCATAAAACGCCGTATATTTCAAATGTCATTCATTTAAAAGACGATGAGAAAAAATGTTTCGATGTCGTCCCAACCCACCAAGAAACATAAAATTAATGTATCTACCATAGGTATATATGTAAAAATTTTAATAAGCACATTTTTTTTTATGGACGTAGCAGTAGACACGCATACAGTCCACCTGATGGTAAGTAGATACTTGTCACCCATAGCCCAAAATGACAAACCTTGGCACACCTCCGGATGCGCTACCTACCTTTGGAGATATAGGAATGGATTTGGAGGAAGGGTTGGGAAAATGGGGAGTGATAGGATGGGAATTACGGATTATATATAAACATGTCGAATCCTTTTGCGGTCATAATATTTATTGTTTTCAATATTTTTTTAAACAATTACTTTTTCAGAAATTTCTCATGGACTGAAACTCAATAGGTAGGTAGTGGTAATTTTATTACCAGCCACCTTTATATATTTTGTCTCCGGAATTTTTTTATGGCACATAGAAAGAGAATGTAGTAAAATGTTGATGGGTTTCACTCGCATACCGCAAATCGTTGTATTTGCATATTATTGAGTCTTCCAGATAGTTTTGCTATGCATTGGTAACATTGTTGAATACTGCCGATGTTTTAAATTGTATGGAGGATACGGATTTCAGGTGTATGATGCCTCTTACAAACCTCCTTACTCTTACTTCCAATTTTCTAATATTGTTAATAATGTTATTATTGTTTTAGAACTTCCATAAAATTGTTACTTTTGTTACTTTTTAAAGATAATTTCAGTACTTTTTAACACTGTTTGTGTTACCACTCACTGCGTTGGTCGATTCGGATGAATTACTCAGAGATATAGGAATCTAATAGTAGCGGCTCAATTAGCAGCTGTTTAGGACTTGAGTGCGCGTGGGTTACCATTCGTAGTAGCGTGTAATGAGTAGTATAGAGTAACAAAGTCCGAATTCATTTAATAAAAACACTATAAGTTTAGAAAAACGTCGTACAACAAAAGTATAATTAAAACTATAATTAAAATTAAAACTAATAATTAAAACTTCTCTATAATTAAAACTAATACAGTTTTAATTATACAGAATCCGTATTAAGAGTGAACAAGCATTTTTATTTAACCCTGTATATAAAATGTGAGAGTACCGTATGGTGTATTCTGCCCACCCTAAACTATAATGCAAAAACGTAGGTCTCAACTGAAGCACTAAAGCATAAACTCAGGAATACTGGGTATAAAAAGGGCTGACCGCGTCAGTAACACAGAACTGCGCTCTAAAACCCGTATTACAATGTTGGTGCTAAGATCGCCAAGCTTTATTGAGACTAAGCTGAATACATTTACCGTATGCATGCCATAGGACACCCATGCTGTAGAGTCAGGCCGAGGATAAGATGGCCGGACGACTTAGTCAAATTACAAAACACAGCTGTTAACAGGAAGGTCTGGCATAAAAGATGCCAGGCTTAGAAAAACAACTAATATATGTCACTATCAGCCAGAATATGTATTTACCTATATATATTTCTGGCATGGAGTTGTTGCATCTAACTGACGCGTTGAACTGACCCAAAACATGGCTCTCGCAAAAGTCTACGTAATTTGAAAGCGACTAGGAGTGAATTCCCATCCCACTAAAAGTAATTGGAAGTGAAAACGCTCATTCCCCTCATTACTCCTCATTTGCCATCATCCCATATGATCCCCTATCATATCATATCATCTATCATATCATCCCATATTTCCCCCTCATTCAGTGGAAGTGGGCTGTGTTTGCATGCAGTCTCGTCCTTAGGTAGAAAATAAAACCAATCTTTTATACATAACTTAAAAATATATTGTTTTCAGAATACTTATTATACATTGCATGCACACAGTATATAACTAAACACTGGATAATGCATGACAAAGGACCGTGCAAAGAGATGAGCAAATGGGCGAATTTTCTGAAAATTATCGCTTAAGTCGGGCCAATCTCAATACTAGCAGAGCTCGAGCTGTTTGAGCAAATATTTCATCAATTTACACAGAGCTTGACGATATTCGTAACAATTACAACGAATACATAGTGTTGCACTTCTTCGCAGCGCCACTATCAATGTTCATTTTCTCTTAAATGATGTACGTAAATCCGTCTAATGTACATTAACGTTTAATGTACACATGTAATTGCATTACAATCCGCTCTGTCTGATTTCGATCGATAATGACAACGCTGCTAGGAAGTGCAACACAATACTAAGGGATATAAGAAAATTAAAACAAAATATACTTAATTAATGGATTATGATTGATTCATGTCTCTTCCTTTAGATCATTCCTCTATGCAATTCAACTTCCTCCTCCTATTTCTGAGATGTTGTACCTCATTATGTATTAATTTATGTGGAAGGAGGATAAATGTATTATGTGGAATACTGAAATATTGATGGAAATATTTTAATATTGATATTGATGGAATATTTGAATGTGTGCCTTTTATTTAACGTGTTAAATTAAAACTATGAATTGGTTTGCAAAATCACTTTTTATAAGGAACATGTCATATTTGTGTGACGCTTTATGTCTTGTTTATTACACTAACTCGTACATAATTTCCACTAAACCACTAAACACTAAATTAGCCAATAGGCTTATGACGCGAAATTTCACGTCAAGACCTTTTGTATCACTTTCCATGTTTTAACACTTGTCAATTTTTTTCGCATAATTTTATTTGTGCATGATGCACGAAATGTGTCGCAGACTATCGCCTCAGTAAGTTATTGTAACAACTTAAATTTTATGCTTAAATCAGAAATCTAAAACTTCCATAAAAATGAAGCATTATACAATTAAATTCACTGGATTGTTTATATTCTTTGATTGGCCTTAATTTCAATACATTATAAGACTTCGATATAAACATTGTTCATAGATTTCCATATCGGTGTTAAACATTGAATATCACCCGCATCTATATAATTTACATCTGTAATAGTAATTAATGGACTATTATTGTAACTTATGTTATAGAGATAACATTTTATCTTTACATAAACTTAAATAACAATAAAAATATAATTATACAATAAGCTAATATAATAAATATGTTTCTATCTGGAAGCCAAATAACCAAGAAATTAGTGGCAAATATTATATTTTACAATTGCGTCGGTTTTAATATATTTCTATAGGACAAGTCCCCGAATGTAGGCCGGCCAAGAGGCATGTGGGAAGCGCAGTGTGGGACTCCTTCCAGCCAGGTGGACCGACAACTTAAAGAGGTTCGGCGATGGTGGTTGAATGAGGAGAGCCGAGGATCGTGTGTAGTGGCGAGCCTTGGAAGAGGCCTATATCCAGCAGTGGAGAGACATAGACTGATGGTGTGGTATATAAAAAGAGTAAGGAATGTTTAAATGCAAAAATGTAAGTGCAGACGCCTATCCGGACCTATCCAATCCAGGAGTCCATAATGCGATATCTACTAATTTTGATAGGAACCGAGGTAAGTGTTGCAGTTTGGACAATAGTGGTCTGCGTTCCTACAGGAATCCATACAGTAGGGTACGCAGACACAAGGCCAACATCTGAAATTGAAGAGAAACAAAATCAATAAAAAATATGGTTAAACTAAAACAATTACAAAACTAGGTACATATATTAGGTAATCGTAACTGATTCTGCAGTCACTGCAGTGCTACTCGATAGATTTACCTAAGGGGCCCTTACGCTAAACATGCTCGCGGGTTCCCCTAATTAAACATATTATTATAAATGGTAATATTTCGAAGAAATAAAAATTGTGATTAATTAGAGTTGAGAGATATTAATTAGAGTATTAATTAGTTAAACACCTTGATTGATGTTTTATAAACTTAGTAGAGGGAGAGTACATGCTGCATTCCCAGAGCCGCTAAGCGCACTCGACTGGCCACGTTACCCCTCTCTCACAGAAGGCTACCTTGAAATGTACTGCATTTCCCACTTTATCGTATTTCCCCAATGTACGTACGTGTTTCGTGTAGTGAGTGAGATATGCCAGAGCCCATTCCCATCCCATCCTCTCCCTCCCCCTTTTCCCAATCCATTCCTTAATCTGCAAAGTTAGGCATCGCATCCGAGGGCGTGCCAACGTTTGTCGTTCTGGACTGATGGACTGACTGAATGTAATTCACGCATCCGTATACTTTCATTTTCAGGCATGTTATAACCATAATCTTAGTAAACTCTAAAAACAATCGATATATTGCAAATATCGATGTATTTTTCAATATATCATTCTAACATCGATGTCACTATGCGGATCGAGCGAGGCATGAGAGAGAGAACTAGCGATCGGCACGCTCGCACGGCACCGAAATTTACCGAATACCGACGAACTGACACGATCGCGAGAACCGCGACCATACCGTGTCCGAGCGAGAGAAAGGTGAGAAAGAGAAAGGCGTATGGAGGGAGTAAAAATCTTACGTGACGTTACATTTTCTCTCGAATCACACCTACCGCAAGCCGCATAAAGGAACTTCGTTCCAAAAAACTTTATAAATACACACTGCAGATAATAAAATGTTATATTACCTATCTAGTAGGTACTCGAAAACATCCGCGTACAATACAACAATTTGTATTTAATCGTAATAATCTAATGACCAACGATAAACAGTAAATACCTTGTAACAATATCATTGGTAGGCCGAAGTCAAACAAAAGCTTCTGGTCATGTCATGACCATCCGGTGTATCATTATTATGAGATCATGACAATTACGAGTATTAGTTACCGTTTTTAGTTACCAGAGTTAGCCGTCGGCTTCGCTCGCTTGGTACCTGTTTTTGACTAAGAAATCACCGGGAACTTGTAAAATTTGATTGCTTTATCTTAGAAAATATTTCGCCTAAACTTCATAGACTGTTTGACTGTTGATTAGAATATTTGAGATAGATGTACATCGATATACTTTGTTATTTTTTTTTTCATTGTGCAATTTAAATTTTAGCTGCACATAAGTAGTTTTTATAGCCACATAGCCACAAAAACATTTGCCAGCTGAATCAGGAAGATTGAATACTCGCAATCGTGACCTTTAGGAAATTGATAGAATTCGACTAATGTTCACGGTCTATGTCGTTGTGATGTCACTCAGGTGTCACTCAAGGAAATAATGGTCAATTTGTAGACAGTGACCTACGGTTAACGAATTAGTATTTAAGTGAGCATTTTCACTAGAGTCAATTGAGCATTACCTATCCCACCCACCCTATAGTATCCCTCCCCATTTTCAAAAAAATAATTTCTAAATCTCCAAAGATCTTCGGAACGTGTCAACGTTTGGGATTCTGAACTGATGTTGGCTTGTATTTATCTAAATAATTTACACCAACAGCATACTTAAAACAATATTGTAATTTAAGATTAATCCTATTAGAGCAGTGGTCGTCAAACTGCGGCCCGCGGGCCGCATGCGGCCCGCGGACGATGTTTGTGCGGCCCGCGACAAAGCAAACAATTTTAGTAGATAATATAAAAATATGATTTTGCACATGAAGTTAACTAAATAGAAGTACGCGGGTAGGTATAAACTTCCTCCTGTTCTTTGTGTCTGTTAATTGTATGCTAGTTAGTTTATTGAGTTGGCAAATAAAGACTTCACATTGGTCACAGGTAGCAATTGCAATACAAAATCTATGGGGCAATCGCGTTTTGACAGCTCATAAAAATATGTCAATTGATTGGTAGTGTCAACTAAACAATCCAAGAATGTGCGGCCCGCAGTGATATCTCACATTGTCCTATGTGGCCCTTGACCAGAAAAGCGTGACGACCACTGTATTAGAGCTTATATGAATACCTATTACAGGTGTACACAACATTTATAATAAATGTTTCAAAATGGTCGCTTTCAAAAAGTATTTTAGTTATATTAATGATTTGACTATAACAAAAATATTTCAAGATGGAAATTTATTAATGCTCAATAACTTTTCCTACATGTGTGCAAAGAGTCAAAAAATATATCCAAATCGTTTACTTTTAATGTATAGCTTGTGCTCGCCTGCCGCCATCTTTCTATGAAATAAAGCTTTTATATGTATATGACTTTCTTTTTCTATTGATATAAGACATAAAGACAAGATAGTTATTGCTTGTTTAAAATAGCCAAAGATCGTAAAGCGGCTAGCCTTGAAAATAATCACTCGAATTTTGATGCAATTGAACTCGATAAATCTTTATTGCGATTACTTTGTATTTTTCTTCAAAGTTTCTTCACTTCTTAGTAATTTCCGGATCTACTGGTTCCATTTATTTACGTTTTTCCTCATAGTTTAAGATATTTATTACAGACTTTATGGCAATCGGTTTAGTAGTTTTGAAAATATAGCAAATATCCTGCATTAGTGAAATTCAAAATTTCCAAACGAGAAAATTCAGGAGAAAACGTTCATGTACTCAATAAATATTGGCCGTGCGGTGTCGGCTGGTTTCAGAATAACACCATCCCGATTCTTACTCAGCTGCCACAAGCTCTGGGGAACATTAGTACATTACTAAATAAATAAACTATAGTTAACTACATTAGTAGTGATAACCAGTAAGTGGGGGAACAGTCTCTGGGTGCACTCGACTGGCCACGTTACCCCTCTCTTACAGAAGACTACCTTAAAATGTACTGCATTTCCCACTTTATCGTATTTCCCCAATGTACGTACGTGTTTCGGTAGTGAGTGAGATATACTAGAGCCCATTCCCATCCCATTCTCTCCCTCCTCTTTCCCAACCCATTCCTTAATCTGCAAAGGTAGGCGTGCCAACGTTTGTCATTCTGAACTGATGTTAGCAAGTATCGCGCATGTCTATCGACGACAGTATCCACTTACCATCAGGTGGACTGTATGAACGTCTGCCGCCTTTTTCTCTATTAAAACTAAAACTCTATTAAAAGTAACCACTACTTTTTATATGTATACTTGGTTGATTATTCCGTGGGTTATTCAAATGAAATAAATAAATTATAATTAAATAAATAAAGTTCTGGTTAAAGTTACGTTACTCAATATATAATTACACGATAAATACTCAATAACACTCAATAAATGAATGCCAACATACGTATACTATTAATTTATATATAATTATATAAGGGAAGCTATTCATGGAACAATAAGTTTTTTTTGAAACAAACAAACAATGAACATTCATATCCGAAGCCAGTCCAGACGACTGGCCATAATTAATTCGATTTAGAGACAATAGTCGTGGCCTGTCACAGTTTCTAACTATTATTTCCTCATTAAACAGATTATAATTATTAGCATTGAGGATAGACAGTCTTCCCCTCAGTAACTGTGAGTTAAGTACAAAATTTTTTATTACCTAAAATTACCTTTGAAAGCACGAAAAGTCGGGGATTGTTTTTTTTACTTTTACATCTGATTAGAAGTTCAATGTTCGATTCCTGATCAGACAAATATGTTAAAAAAGACAAAGGTTTCTCGGAATCTGTATTAGTTTGTATTACGTTTTTGTACATATCGCTGAACACTGAATACAGATAATAAGATAAGATACTACTATGTCATATTAAATTCAGAATTGGCTATTGAATCACATAAGATCAAATAAAATAACATTATTGGCTACGAAAATAAAATTTTGTACCTATTAAACATAACCTCGGCTTAGAAACTCTTAATTTTGTTATCTGTGAGAACGTCTCTCTAAGATGATATCATTGTTTGATATACGTGTATGTTAAATCTTACATAGATATATGTATTACCTATTTAAACAAATGTATTTGATGTGTAGCGAATATGTGTTTTATTTTGAATACTTAATTACAAACTTTGTTTGTAAGAAGCAAATTACGTCAGCTTTCTCGAAAAACTTGAGATAATTTAAGAAAATTTGGTTAAATCACGTAGTGGTATATAACTTATAGTTCTCGAACAAATGTAAACTCCTTTACAGCTCAATAATAACACATTGAACAAGCGGCTAGATAGCGCCAACCGCAAATATAATGTTGTAGAACAAATCTGCTTAATCTGCTTTTTCAATTAACGTATCTAAGATGATCGTTAAAGTCACTAGAAAGAATCTTTTACGACGGCAAAAACAATTTGTAATCATAGGCCTCTAGGTTCATTTTTCTACAAATTTATACTTAATATACTCAATATATTAAGTACTCAATATACTTAATAAAATTAAAACGATATCAACTGTGTTGTAAGAAGTTGTAGATTCAATTCATGAATTATGTAAATGTGGAAAATATCTACATTTCGTTAACTAAAGCAAAATTATAAATTAATTTTATTGCTAGTCTCCAAATTAATTCCTACATCTCTATAGGTAAGCTGCACATCTGGAAGCATGCCAACATTTGTCATTCTGGACTGATGTTGGCATATATTGCGGATGTCCATGGACGACAGTATCCATTTACCATCAGGTGGACTGTATGCTCGGATGCCACCTTTTTCAGATAAATAATAAATCGTTTAATAAATTATCAATATTAAACTACAAACCGCCTAATGCACAATTTTTACAATAATAAAACAAATACTCAACTTCACTTCTCGAGTCCCTATCGTATATTAATCCGATTATTATTTTATTCATAATCGCCCATCGCTATCCCATAAAGTATTTCTTATAGTAAAATAAATATATACATACGACTATTTGGAAATTGTAACTCCGTAAAATAAGTATCTGGTTGTTTTATACGTCAGTCCCGGGCCTTCATACCTAAATAAAATAATTTTAATTTAAACTTGTATTTGTTAGAGAATGCTAGTTCTAAATTAACTTACATCATCAACCACTCAAGGTAGAACTAAAATTTATTTAATCTGTTTTCAACTGAAGTGAGTTTTATCACTCTTATCATTTATACATATGTGTATGTATCATAATGTGTGATATAAATGAGGAAGCGATTGACGGAAGTAACTATTCGTAAAAAAATAATTGCAAAACAGAATTATTACGTACTTGTAACTGATACCTATTGGACATCAGCCTATAACGTTCCACTGCAGATAACAGGGGATTTATTACGATCGGCGTCCTTGACACTGGCTTCCTCAAATGAATCGATAGGAAGAAATTTCTTTATTCATGTGTTGTGTAACTGCCTCTGCGCCAATTTCCAGGGTACCGCTACCACAAGCCCTGACGAAGTACACCAACTCTTAAAGAGTGGACTCGCCAACCCGCTTGGCCAGCAGGAAGTTTTAAGGATAGACATATTTCATCCATAGATATTACAGAAGAAAATATGCACGATGAGATCCATGTCCAGCAGTACATAATAAAAGAACTTATAACGGCGAGGATACAATCATTAGATCAACAATCCTCATACAAAAAGGTTCCGTGGCAGTGACAACAGTATCCTGAGAACTAGAACAGGTAAATTTGACCGTCCCATCCAGGAAATCTGGATAGAACTATTAATTTAATTATTATTTCTTTAATGTATTTAATGTAATTTGTATTTTATTTTGTATTTAAGTATATTGGTGTGATTATTATTTTAATGAAATTCAATTTAATTTAATATGCATCTAAATAATAATGAAATACTCTGTTGACTATATTTTACTAACATATATTTAAGTCTTCTACTAACAATTATATGGATTATCTGTGTCCGAAATAAAAGGATTATTATTATTAGATACGAAAAAAACAACAAGTATTAAGATGTTTATGGTACACTGTAAATTCAACTTACTCTACAAAAAATGTTACCGTATAAAGAATTTTAATACTACCCGTTTTATTTCTCAGGACTAGAGGCATACAAAATTCCATAGCATTTTAACTTCAATTAAATAGATTACAAGCGGAACTCGTAACGACATAATATTCGTACTGAGTCAATTATGTTTCATTTAACGAATGACATAAATTAAAATGCTTAAAAATTAGGCCGCTTAGCTCGATGGGAACAAGGGCTAGTTGGTTTAATATTTGATTAGTGTTTATATTGTTTATGTTTAAAGATGACATGTGAATATGACATTACATATGACGGGACTCAAGTAACGTTTCTATTAAGTATAATAAGGGCGAATTCCGAAACATGGGAAAATGGTTCTTTGGCAATCTAAATATAGTGCATCGTTTAGTTTCTATCTTTATAATACAGAAAAGGACGCCGCATTAATAAATGTATACAGTGTTAAACCGATCTCAAGGGCTGTGAAAACATGAATTCTGTTAATAATTCTGAGTAAATTAACATGAATATTTTTCGTTTGTTTTTGTAAAAAAATTACATTATTTTGCAAAATTTTTATACCCACATAGATATTGACTAAATACAAAACCAAAATAAATGACTCCCTTCTAAAATTTGAAGCAATTGATATTATTACCGAAGACCAACCGAACATCTTCCAATAGACTGTTTTTATCATTACGACGACATTGGCGGAATTATTCTAGATCCTACATATATGTATAATGTATAGCAAATCAAAAACTCATTAATTAAAAAAAAATATAGACATATAATTATATTGTCGCACGTCCATGGGACAGACAACAGAACATAACGTCAATTGTTCAATGAGTAACGCTAATTTATGAGTAGGTACCCATATAAACTCATAGAGACACTTTGTTCATAATGACATAATTTCGTTACATAGTATTTTAGACATCGCAATATTTTCTAAATCTAACCATAGTCTTATATATATGTACCTACAGATACAATACGAAAACCGTACCTCTCTAATTGCATACTTTATTACGAGGTACTTTATTACATAGACGTGGATGACGCGTTCTGGTGTTTCCGCATTAGCCTATGGCCAATGTTTTCGTAATGTATCGGTACACTGTGAACGGATCCGACTACAGTTGAAAAAAAGATGAGAGGTTCCTTCCTACATAAGTGACGGCGATCTGAACGCATCAGTTTCCATATATTTTAGGTACAAAATTTCTATTTTTTCCTGAACGTCTTGGTTGTTTCAAAACGTGCGTAACGCTGCTTAGGCGACGTCACACGGGACATTTAATGTCCCATAATGTCATGTACCACAATGTCACTTTAAACAAAATAAACATTAAAGGATACCTAATGAATGACGTTCATTAAAAGATCATCAATATTATTATTTAACCTAAAGCAACTTTTTTACTTAAGTTTTTTATGTAACCTTCATCGTAACAATACGCTTAATGTTACTAGATCATTACAGTATTTTTTGTTTACAGTTTTGTTCGGCTTTTGATTATGATGTAATTTTTGTAAACATACAGCCACATTCGAAGAACTGTTCGTGATTAATCATTTGTAATATGATAAGAAGTCTATACAAAGGATTGTTATGTTCTTTCATTCCTGGTATTGCGGGTATAAACATTTGATATCTGATCATGAACCTAAACGTATGCAATGTGTTATCGGAGTAATAAAATGAATGTGACAACCAGTTTGTTCAGACATAATTTATTTTATTTGTTACAATGAAAGCCTTCTATGTTTGACCGCCTTTGTTCTACGATATTTATTATCGTTCTAGCATCTCCACCGTAGGGGTTTGTCAATTATATAAACGGTGCACAGGATTCCTATCTTCTCAATTTTCTTTATCTTTTACTAACATTTTACAAAACTCATTATAATTTTGAGATTAAATAATTTATAAAATTATAGAAACAAATTCTTTAATTTCAACACTTTACATTCTTTAATAACGGCACAGTAGTGGTTTAAGTCTTTGATAGCACATTTTATAAAATTGATAGCACAATTTTGATAGCACATTAGGTCAAACAGCTGTTCGGTACGTACAGGGCGATTCGGTGCCGTCAGATTGAGATGCCGCAAGAAATCCCCATCCAAATGGTTATTGAAGATCTTATCTAATACATTTAATGAACTGATTTTACGCCTCACTTCTAAGCTTTTGAGGTTCAAAAATATTAATTTATCCTCGTAACATTTTCGTGTTTGATTACTTCCAAATTTTAAATAAAAGTAATGGACAAATTTTCTTTTCACAGTTGATGCATATGATGCACTTCTAACTGGATACGAGTGTGCTATAAATTTCATATACTCACAGTCACAAATCAGACAGTCACAGTCACAGTCATGTGTCCAGAGTTCACAGACGAACACAAAGACAAACAAAAACATCTGTTTAAAGAGAAAAATCTGAACTTTTTGCGAAGCAAACAGGGTCAAATCAATCTGGAGTAATCGGTCGTCATCATTGTCTAATCCAGAGATTCCCCTAGAGTAAATGATCGTATTACTTACAAGAACAAGCATAGCAGTAGAGCGATAACGTGCGTCTTAGTGGTAGCTTTGCGATCAATCCTAGTGACTATGATCGCCCTGCACGAGGGGCAGGTCAGGTGCGCTGGAGTGTTGCCCACTGGGACGGTGCTCATTTTGAATCTGCAAATTAGAGAAAATATATCTTTAATAACTACGCACTAGTAGCACTGGGCACGCGTGATGGATTATTGTAGCCCGAAATCCCCTAACGACCTACTAAGGGAGACCTGTGGCCCTGCAAAGGCCTGCTTAATAGATCACAAGTCTTTTTATCATCCACTGCTGCACATGAGCCTTAAAATGTCATGCTAGCCAAACTGGTTGGCGATTCCAGTCTTTTGGAAGTGGTGTAATTCCTCAGGGCATGTGGTAGAGGATTTGTTATGCCTTAGACGTCTTTTAGGATAACTAAGGGAAGAATTGGAGTGGTGCTGTTCTAAAGCCAGCTGACGCCACACGTAATTTCATAATATGCGAAACGCGAGATAATATTTAACGCATTCTACCGGTCATTTTACATTCTCGCAGTACGAGCCCTCAATTAATTCTAAAAAACATTTGTCGCACCATCTAAATAAGGTCTACAGAGAAAATAGAATACAAGTACAATTTTAATTTAAACACTACAATAAGTTTAGAGGGAACCTAGTTTTACTCGGTCGATCGCCGCGCCGCGGCGCAACACGTGGGCATTGTTATCAACCACCCATGACCTTGGACCTAACTTCGGAATATTTTGAAAAAAAATATGCACACACATGTAAAACATATTCCCTTATCGATGTACAAACACTACCAAGTCTAAGTAACTAATAGCTATAACTAACTAATATAACTAAATTTATTAATTAATTTTCTTTAATTGCGAGAGAAACTTGTCTATAAAGGTAACAGAATATGTAAATGTAAGACATATTTGCATGCAGTGTGCGTTCGTATATCTCAAATCGATGGTCAGCAACGATATTTTCAGATTATTGTTATTACTCTAAGTATACTACCACAGAAGATTTCGATCGTTTCGAAACCTTTCGAATTTCTACACACACCTATCGATTTCTCAGTTTCCACCGAATTTTTGTTTTTATGGAAAGACGGCGCCAGACGAGCAAACAGTTCATCTGGTGGTAAGTGACTATTCCTACTGTAGCTCATGGACATCCATGATACATGCCAATATCAGTTAAGAATGACAAACGTTGGCACACCAACAGATGCGCTGGATACGCTTCGAGATTTAAAAGAATGAATTTGGAGGAAGGGTTGGAAAAATGGCAAGGGATTGGATGGGATGGAATCTGGCATATTTCACTCACTACCGAAACATGTACATTGGAGAAATAGGATAAAGTGGGTAATGCAGTACATTTCACGGTAGTCTTCTATGAGAGATGGGTAACGTGACCAGTCGAGTGCGGCCGGCGGCTGTGGGATACAGCGTGCACCTTCCTTCACTAAAAGTTCCAAGTTCGCTTGCAATAACAATCCCGATTGAATGCAAATAGTAAAATATAAATAATCTACTATAACTCGTTGCAAGAGGTTTGCGCTCAGCAGTGGAGAATACAAAGAAATGGAGATAATTGATAGT
Organism: Sesia bembeciformis; assembly: GCA_943735995.1. Classification (NCBI taxonomy): domain Eukaryota; kingdom Metazoa; phylum Arthropoda; class Insecta; order Lepidoptera; family Sesiidae; genus Sesia; species Sesia bembeciformis. Next base: position 6,240,562 of record OX031029.1, on the reverse strand, counting down.
TCGGAGCCAGACACTCAAAAGACCATATTTGCGCAACTTGGAGACAAAGACGACATATATACATAATTTATGTCATCTCGTTTCCTTTGAAAATGACTGTAATGCCTTGATGTTGATTTCTCACTCACGCATAAACTTGTAAATACGAAATGTTAGTTCGTGTCGCTAAAATCGTTAAATCATCGGAATGAGTGGTATCATAAGTACATATTTAGAAACTATATTTCATGATGAACTTTGAGATCGGGGGGATCTGCAGTGCCACTGAGGGCGAAGGCTCGCCGCGCTACCGAACACTTCATGTTTTGCTCGAACCTTTTTTCAAAGCAACTCAGCGTAGGTACTTTTGACCCACTCGTATTATCACACTTACACACTTTCCATAATTTTGTCTTCCGAGAAGTACAGTAGAACTTTATATAAATTATAAAATTCCATGAAATAAGACACACGAAAATTGTATTATAAACAAAAGTAACGATTTCTTTAGGGTGTGCTCATGCGTGGATAGGATCCATTATCGCGTCATCGTTTTGACCTTGCCCTAATTGTGTACTACTACTAGATACTTACTTAGACGAAGTGACTGATCCTTGGATTTATTTGTGATAGCAGCAAAATTTATGACAAATATAAAAATAATTTAGTCAGAAACTGTATTCAATACAAGAAACTAAAAAAATCGCTTGACAAATTTTGTGTTCCAGATATATAGATAGGTATTATAAATATTATTTGAATATATTTATGATATACATACAACTATATTTCTGCACACAACTGTGACGCAATTAAAATAACAATGTCAAACACTATACGTGTGATTGCAAAAGTTAAAACTATTATAAAAAAAAAATCGACATGTATCAACAAACATCGATTTTGTGCCAAAAAATTTTTTTTTTCCATCTTCCATTTAACACTTGCTTTTTTTTAATCTTATTACAATCTACAGGTTGGAAAATCCGTTTAACGCGAGAGCTGAAACCATAAACATGGAATGGCCAATTTTGTCTACAGTTGAAGACACACTCGTGTAACCAAAAACATTCCATTCTGACCCTTACTACTCACTTATTAAGACTGCTAAGGGTACGATAGCCCGTTGTTGAGAGAAAATATCCTCACAATATTTTATTGATTTTATTCCTAATACCGAGACAGGGAAACTCCATTATATTTAATTTATTATGATACATAGATAAATGTATTTATGCACATAAACAAACATGTAATTAATTATATTAATATTCCTTATAAATGGGTCAAGTGGTACTTGTAAACAACTAAACACCATACGCTATTGTTCGACACACATTTGTGTTCCTGTAACGTAACTTACTACTTCTAACGTACTCACTACAAGAATAATATATATGTGGCCTCAATCTATCAACGTTTACGTCTATTTTATATATTATAATAAACATTTCTAAAAATACAATAACAAAATCATAAATAAACTACAAAAAATGCTTACATTTTAATGTGAAGTGCTTTACGTTTTGCGCTTCATATTGCGGTAAGAATCCGCAATTATAATTTTATTATAGTGTTGATCTTAAGCAATTATTTACTTTCACTACAATATCAACAGTTTCATACGCGAACACTTCTACGTGCACTCTAAATAAAAATAAAAATGCACTACCAATTAAACACTAAAATAAAAACACATGACATACCTGTTTTAAAAATATTCTTGAATGTAGTGATAAATGAAATTGCCACGCGACTTCACTGTGTCAGTGTTAACAGTACACTAAACTGATCTACCAATCTATGTGGTCGTAATTATCGTATAAATACCAGCACTTTAATGTCATAGTGATAAGAACTAGAATGGAAAAGCCGTGTGTAGTTGTGACCATGACAGCAACGCAAGCGCGACCAAGCTCGATGACTCACTGATAATATTATTATTACCTCGTCGAGACTCGTGCGTGGATTTACGTGGACTGGTCTGTCTGATTGGCATCACATATAATTGTACTATATGCTCTGGGTATATTTCACATTGGCAACATTCATCAAATAGAGCAACACCAATAACGGTTGAGCGATATTTTTAGCAACGTGGTGCATGGAAACTATCACTTTATATCTAGAATGGAACATACATATAAGTTATAGGCAGGTACATCGTTTTCTTATACTGATGTGTCTACAACAGTTGCAAGTCATAATAGCACTGATGTAAAATAACATTTACACTCGCAATATCCAATTTCGTCAGGTTGCCAGTAAGAAAGCGCAATGTTGCCACAACAACGACAACATCCGTTTTTACAATGTTGTTACAGTTAAGTACATACAGTTTCATTCAATACGTACATCTCTATTCTCTACACATTTATCTGTTGTGTAACGAAGCTGATTGCATTTTGTGTAATAACGAATCGCTCAACTGAACATTCGAAGAAATACTAAATACATCAACATATTATTTTATAAACTACCATAAAATTTAATAGACGAACTAAACGCCAAGAAATGATGGTTATTTCCTAATTATGTCGCACGCAAAAATACATTCGTTGACTATAAGAAGCGTATTTGTATTGAGGTTACACTACAATGTTATTAAATCAACAGGTCACCTGTAGAATGCGAGAATAAAGAGTGAAGGACGCTGAAGAAAACGAAGAATGAAGTTATAATTAGCCATTGTATTAAGTATATTTACATATTTTACTTTGGAATATGATACACCGTAATACATGTAGTATATGTCAGTAAACATTTCTGAAGTTTTCACCATTAGATCAATAGACTGACTCTTTATCGCACAAAAGAACAAAATAAGACAGTAACAAACATTGAAAACACTTGAAATGCACATACCGTTGAAAGCGATCTCTGTCAGACAACCTTTGATTAGAGAGGAAATAACTATTTTAATTAGAGGTAGAGTGTGTACACAGTATACATAATTATAAATACGCATTTTACCTATTTACATACATACATACATACATATTGTAGTCAAATTAAATACAAGCAATAAGATAATAATTAGAAAAAGAGGAAATGTAGTAGGTAATACAAGGCATGATAAGTTTGAAGAAAGATAAATAAAGGAGATATTACAATAGCATTATTAAAATTAAATAATATATTAATATTATTAAATATGTATTACAAATATATTTTTTATACCTTTGACCAAACCTTTATTATTCATATTATTACGTTTAGTTACACTCTACAAAATTAAAACGGTAGTTGAAATTTTTCAATCAAGTCATTTTTTTTATTACGAATGATACTTTTTAATGGTTTATCCCCGCGATTATCTTACTGATACAAAATTAATTATTTTAATTATTGTAATACAACACATTAATATAAAATAGTAAATAATGTAATTAATAGAACCCGTAGGCTGTGGAACGCACTGCCTCAAGAAGTCTTTCCATTACGCTACGATATGGGGTTCTTAAAGAGAGCTGTGAATAGGATTTTGCAAAGTCGGCGGCGCGCCCGCATACCCCCTGGTGTTGCAGGTGTCCATGGGCGGTGGTAACACTTACCATCACGTGGGACCGCTTGTTCGTCCGCCCACTAGTATATATAAAAAAATACGGTCCACAGATACGTAAAATACCACAATATAACGAATTTGAAAACCTTTTACCTTTATATCAGGAAATTGTTGATAATTTATGGAGATTTAACACAGTTTTTTTCTCCACATCATCAATTGTATTTAACACCTGATCAAATTGTAATATTACAAATAATATAGTTTTCATAAAAATGCGCAACGCAGTTTAATTATTTCTTTCAGTTCTACAATATGGAATATCTCTCAATTTAATTAAGTACCATTAAATGCTAAAAAAGAACTGCACATTTTCGAAAAAAAATCTAGGTTCAAAATTATAACTCACACAATTTTGGCACTGTTTTATTTAACAGTCGCTGAATGTAAACACAGGAGGTGCGACACTAGTATACACACGACATTTCACACGACGTCATAGGTGTGTCAGGCGACACGTAAAAACCGTTGGACGAAATTTAAAGTGGCTGTATTTTCCACGTTTGGAAAATCCGAATTCCAAACTAAAATAATGTTCCGCGAGTAACAGCTTCCCACGAATTGTAGGCGTTCCCTGTTGTTTATTTGACCAGAATGCACGCAGTAAAGAAATCTATACCTATTTATATTGGGACTATTACTTCACGTTGATAACTTTGCAGAACCACTGACACTGAACAGAATAAGGGCACGGAAGGTACAATGTATTATCTAATTATCTGAGTAAGATATCATATCATTGTGTAGAAGTAGCCAAAGCAAGTAAAAAGTCTAATAATGCATTTAAAAGGTTAGTTACAAATCTGATTACAGACTATGTATCCGTGGAGTACCGCAAGATACTATAATATATTGGATCCTATCTCGTACTATTCATTCTGTACATAAATGACATGCTAACAAATCATGTATCGATATTATTTGCTGACAATACTACAATACTTATAAGAGCGAATAGCAAAGCTACAAATATAAATAAAACTGAATTTGAAATTGAAGTAAATATGTCTGTTAAAAAGTTACCTATTAATTATTAAAAGTTATAGAAGTAGGCAGCGCATCCGGAGGCATAGCAAAATTTGTCAATCTGGACCTAATATCGTCATGTATGATATCATAGGCGACAGTATCCACTTACCACCACCAGGTGAATTGCTCGTCTGTCTACTTCTATCTATATAAACACAAATTACTTCTCAAATCGAATGTGATAACAGATGATGCATGATAACTGGCCGTGAGTCACGAAAGAAATTTCGCAAAACTAGTTCCATCACAAATAAAAATAAGCTATCTCTGGAAAATTTTAACAATTCACAACCGAAAGAGATTGTTTGATAAAGGTGATCTAGACATACACATTTGTTGTATTTGTATAGTGATTACGTGCACTATGCAAATTGACGTAGACACTCGTAAAATAGCAATTGAAAGATAACATATTATTTAGCTACCCTAATTATTAATCGACTTGCTTTGCGCAAGGTGTACTCTATGCTAGCTACATACATAATACATATATACAGGGTATATTAAAAAATACCTACACCCACTTAAGTAACAACCAACAACTTTTTTGACGCGCACCATTCGCACCTCGTAGATTTGCACAGATGTTTCTAATAGTAGCGGTTTGATAAACAGCTGTTTATGAAGGGAGCGTGGGGCGTTGCCGTTCGTAGAAACGTATAGTACAGAGTAACAAAGTCAGAGACTTCAGTTAAAAAAATTCTTTTTTTGTGTAAAATATCAAGTTCAGATGAATGTTGAAGGACAAAAGTTATTTTTAATGAAAGAAATTCAGTGTTAAAGAGGGTGCAGGTATTTTTTATTGGCTTGTATTTAATCGAAAAGCAAAAAAAAATAGCAAATGAACAGCAAATCGTGATCAGCAAGACAACTTATTTTTCAATTACTGATATAAATAATTTTAAATTTAAGTATTATGACCATAACCATACTGTTATGCATATACGATATCTATAAGCGCCCTGAAGAGATGTAACAATTTTCATGCACTACCTGCAGCAGAGAAGAGATCACATTTCGTTCGTGCGTATAGTAAATCAGTTAGCAAAATACAACTTTTTTTATAGAGAAGTAGGCGGACGAGCAAGCGGTCCCACATGATGATAAGTGTTACCGCCGCACATGGACACCTGTAACACCAGGGGGTATGCGGGTGCGCCGCCGACCTTGCACAATCCTATTCACAGCTTTCTTGAAAAACCCCAAATCGTAGCTTAATGGAAAGAGAGAGTGGAATCGTCGAGAATTCGAACAGTCGTTCGAAGAGCACTTACTGACTATTAACTGACGATTAACAATTAATTACTTAACTGACGATCCGTATAACTTTCTACTCGTATTACACAGTACTAAGTACACTGTACGAAAGATATATATGGAGCAGTGATATATAGCATAGTCGCCCCATGGTAAATCGGATCATGCTTCAATTAGTTCAATAGCAAAAGGTCAGCAGAACTTCGCGGCCCGCCCTTGAATATTGCTACATTAGGTACCTTACCCGTAAGAACGAGGGTTGTAAGGCGTCGAGCCTACGGTACCTACGTACAAAAAAGAATAACATACGTATACGCATTAGTACCGCAGATGTAGATTAGAATCACAACAAAACCATTCTATGATAGAAGAAACCTGTCGTATCATCAGAACTATCGATCTATGTACTGATGACCTTCGCAACGTCACGAACAGTATAAAAAGATTTACAAAAACTATACTCCTAATGCCGACGCGATGGCGCGGCGGCGCGGCGCCGACACATTCCGTTGTACTGTATACCAAGGTTACGAGTATACCCGTAAATTGAGAATTATGCTTACCCCAAAATATCAACAATGCGTACAAATAGCAACGAGTGAGAATTCATAACACGTTCACCAAAAGCAGGAAAGGGTTACAGTCAATTGTCAAATGGCACATGTTTTCAACGAGTCGGACAGGCCCTGAGTCCCGAAAATCAGGTGTAGAAAAGGCTTCGTGGTGTTTTATTAGGCGTTGTCAAGCACATTATGACAATCTAAACGCACACTCAAGTTAGTGGATTTTCTGTGGCGTTCTTGACTTTCTGCCTCTGGTCAATTGAAGTTTAGATTATAGATACTCGTGGTTGCACCAAACATTAAAATAACAATAGATGCTGAACATCATTTTGCATTTAATTATCCAATTAATACAAAAAACTCAATTTTGAAATAATGGTCTATAAAGCATCGAGTAAATTGATTAGATGATAAGTGAGAACCTTGTTCAAGTCGGTTTAAAATTATGCGTATACGATTCACTTTCTGAGAAAATTTACCTTATTGTGATCTTTTGTAATTTCGAGTTTCCTTAATCGGTTCTTTCTAGTTTTCCAAACGTCTAGACTTTCGCTCAATCTTAAAAAATATATATAATTGTTCTATTATAAAATGAGACATTGGAGCATATTTAACAGAATCTTGAATCCATGATAATCTTCACCGAAGTCTATGAGTACGTGCCTACCGATAATAACGTCACATATAAAAATGTGTAGTAGAGTAAAGGACACGTGTCCAACGTCGTGTTAAGCAACTCTTCTTTTAGATATGCAAAGGCCGTTGATTTAAACTTGATTGATATTAGATTGATTTAAACTGTGTAACTTCTTCTTTTTATCAGTCTGTGTATATCCACTGGACATAGACCTCTCCTAAGGTGCCCCAAAATAATCTATTATTTGCCTCCCCCATCCAGCCGCCACCTGCTACCCTCTTCAAATCATCTAGTGGAGTTGATCCACATTGTTCTTACCGGCACGTGACCTCCATTGAGTAACTACGCTTGTCATATATTTGGAGTGTTTGCACAAATATTCTATACTGATTTCTCTACACGCTGCCTTTGCGCGCAGACGCCAATTAACTTCTTTAGACACAGTCAATTAATATTTATGAACATAAAATTTGTGTCTTCTAAATTGCCATGTCTTCTAACTGACGACTTTCAAAGCGCAACCGATTAGCTCAATTGGTTGTAGGTATGTGTTTTCCAGACCTACGACTGAAGGAATTTTAGTGTTGGCAATTGAGTGTGGCGTTATTTATTTAATTAATGGCTTTACTACTTTTAATTAATTAATTAGTAACGTTGATTAGTAACTTTACCGTCTAACAACCACTATGTTCATCCGCGCCGATGTTGCATCGCGCCTCTCTACATTCGAAGGCTGGCACCAATGCACGCGCAGGCAAGGCATGCCACTTAGATGGGCTTTCTAAATAGCCACCTACGCCTGTTGTTTTACAAGCAGAATCCTTCCCATGGGCTAAGCACTGCGAGAACTGCGTGCACGGGGCTTGTTCTTGAGGTTGAAATTTCCAGAACGGAAACGACCAAACCAAAAACGTACCGTGCGTTCATTTGCTGTGTTTGATCCGTACACATCGTTGATATTGCGTGCCATCTGTGCTGCGTTGCTGCCACGACGGAACTCATATTCGAAAATAACGCGATTTTTTAAGCAAAAACTTGGTTTACAGTGAAACATATGAATAACTGATTTTAAAAAAGAATGCGATAGCTTTAAATTAAAATACATTTGAATTTGGAATTCCAAGCCAAACGTAAGATAACGAAGTTCAAAGTGTCCACTATGAACAAACGACAATTTCAGACCTAATATAAACCGAATCTAAACAAATTCAAAGAATGTGCCATTTTGGTAAAATAAGTAGAAGTATACGAGTATTAAAACCTCAAACCTAAAGTCGGAACATAAATAAAACAAATTTAGAACGAGATTTGATGTGCTGTTTACCATACTCACATAATATTAACGCGAAGGACAAATCAAGGAAATAAAACTCGACTAACATTATAAATCAATATTGTGAATTATTTATTAACGTACTGGTAATCAGTAATATAAAAATTAAATATATTAACTTATTATTACACTAATAATATAAGTATTATGAAAATTATTATTAAAATTGTTACAATAAAATTATAACTTAATATTCATTTGAATATCTAATGACAAAAACATTTATTTTTTGGTCTTATGTTAAACTAATTAGTTCAATAAATTAAAACCACAATTTTTATGTATATAAAATTTACAGTTTTAGTTTTTATTATGGAAAGAAGGCGACACACGAGCATACAGTCCACCTGGCGGTAAGAAGATACTATAGCCCATTGATATCCGCGATACATGCCAACTTGTGTCCAGATTAATCTTCTGTGAGTACTTCTCTAGTTACTTTTATTAACAATCAGGGTGTTTTCAAATTACATTTTGGTGACATATACATGATTACTTTAAGTTTGCAAACTGCAGTTGTAGAATCGACAACCTTTAGATAACTCTTTCAAATTTATAAAAGGGCTAAAAGGTTTTCTAAAAAATGCTTGAAACTGATATTGACTCAGTAACTTACCTTACAACTAGATAACTTATTAAGGAAGTTCATACCCCCATAATAATTGTAACTTATATGTTAACCTCTGTTCTAGATACTTCTGTAGAGGCTAAAGGTTAGGAATATATCATAAAATGATCATGCTATCTGTCTGCAATTTATGAAATATCTTTCATAAATTTTCATGAAGTGCAACACCCAATGCATAAAATGAAAAGGCTCTAACAAGAACTAATAAAATAAAATAAGACTATTTATTTTATAAAGAAAAAGTAGGTACTATTCACTAAAATATAAATGCCTTCCAACACAGTCACGAGAAAATAATATATTTAAACCACCTGGTACACCACCTATATCTAATAACGAAGATGACATGCGACATCTTTGTCGCGACATCTTTGTCCGCTGACATACCTAAGTCTAACCTAACTTACGAGAAGTTTAGATCCCAGATGAACCGAAATCCCTTATTTTTAAAAAATTAAAGTGTTAATAGAGCCAGGTCTTTTGGGATCTATTGCAACAATTTTGGGAGGAGAATTTCAGGTAGTGTTATAAACATTTTCAAAAACAATGATTTTACAAAAACGTCTTCGGTATAGTTCTGCACCCGACGACGTCACATGCATAATGAGAGAATTTCTGGGGAAGATTGACTCAAATAAACTTTCCTTCTCCCCCCCCCCCCCCTCCCCCCTTCTCTTTAACCCTTAGGTGGGATGAAACTCTTATATGGGATTACTAAATTCTTTATTATAAAAAAATACATTACATAGGATCCCATAAAACAAATGGGTTTTTACGAGACCTTGCCGTCTAGTGCTTTGTACATACATTTAAACTTGTACAACTGATGATTGCATTTCATTAAAAACGAGCTCTGTAGAGCTACGTAGTACAGAACCAAGGAATTTTAATTGATAAGATAAATAATACAAGCATACAACAATATACGACAATAATACAACAATCAGAAAAATTACAGGTTTTCCTTTAGTGCGTATTGTCCTCGCGCAACACTCGCAGAGCTCCGTTGCGGATGTCATGTGTATGGTGCCAAGGAGATCATTTCATAGCAACGCGAAATGCAGAATAAGCTCTGCAAAGTAACAACGTACGGAGTCATCGCCACCTCAAGCCCCGTCGTTTGTTGTTAGCGCTACAGTCCACACGCATGCTGATGGTCAGCGGACGGTTACTCCGTGCGGACAATACTTACGCACTAGAGTGAAACCAGCCAAAGATCGTGGTGCTTAGATCAACCCATATTATATCCAATGATGAAGAGATACAGGTTCACTCTCTAAGCTTGGTAAGTACCGATAAATGCATTACAGTTGGGGCAGTAATGATCAGCATTCATACAGGAATCCATGCAGTATGGGATGCAAACGCAACACCAACCTCTGAAAATTAAACACGTAGGTTATATTTAGGTAGTTATATTTAGGTAAGGGCAATAAGTATTTATATGTAGGTATATTCGTGACACGAATTATTATGATGTAACACAATCGAGATAGATATTGCTTATCAAAGTCGTTCATCGTTCATTTTTTCTAAGAAAAGCTAACAAACAAGTTGTTTATGAAAAGATAAAAATGACAGAACCAAATATTATCTACTTTATCGTCCACAAGTACGTTGTGATGACATTCATGTACTTTCGATTAACCCAGGTCTATATTCGGGGACAATATCACAAATCTGGGATTTATTTATAGAAAACATAAGAAATGCAATTTTTGTAAATCCGTCAGATTGAATCCTACATAGAGGCAAATTAAATTAATCCTCTCGAAATAGATCGTAAAAAATCTCGTTATCTCTAAAATAATATTTCAAGTAGGTATATATTTTGCAACTCACGAACGGATGTCTGCCTCGCTTGTAGTGGTCAATGACCATACTCGTAAAAAGAGACCTTATATCCCTCACAATATACATTTTAATACATTGCTTTTAACAATATTTATCTGCTAGCGAAGTTGACGCGCGGTTGTGGGTGGTATAGGTATAGGATTCTGATCTTACCCAAGCAGGCATATCAAGCCAGCCATTAAATGTGTGCGCATCGAAGGAGTGCTCACAACTCTGGTGACGATCTCGGCATTACAGGACCTGCAGACAATTCTAGAAGGGTTTGGTCCAACGGGAGCCGCAACCACGACTGCCCCTCCCGATACCACGGTGGCGGTCATGACTGTTGGAACCCCAGTGGTTACGATGGTGGGTCCAGCAGGAGCCGGCTGTGGGTAAGGGTGTGGGTAGGGGGGAGCCGCGTACGGTGGTGGCTCGATATCGGGATACTGTTTCACTGAAACATAATTGAAATTTATAGCATCCGTACTAATATAATCAATACATATAATAAATTATAATAATAGTAGAATTTAATCTACTTGTTAATATTCCTTGTTAATTGATAATGTTGATAAAATCTGGTAATAATGATAATTTTGCCATATAATCAGGATAGCAAAATTTATAGTACGAGTATAACAATTTTATATTTGTCATCTCTAATTTGTTTAATTTAACCGATATCAGTCTATCAGTCTAGTAAACTGAAGGACTTCGGGCCATAATCCAGCTGGTGGGCCCAACGCGGATTGAGAACATTTAAATTAATAAACTAATAAAATTATATCATGTAAAGTAGAGTCAAGCGACAACGCCCTATTGTAATGAAATTCATTCCACCGCAGGAATTATTATTAAAAAATTAAGGTGCGGCGGCTAAGGTTATAATAATATACGCAGAGCTTTTATTGATCGTAGCATCGGATAAACCAGAGTTTTAGAAAAAAACAATTTTAATCTCGAATGATTATTAACATGATATTATACCGATTTGAACAATCACAAAGTGCAAGTCTTATTAAAAAAAAATATAATAGTGAAGACAGCGCGATTTAAAATCCGAAAATTCAATCTTTCAATTTGTAAAACAACAAAGGAAAAAAAGCAGATAATACTTACTTTTTAGCGTTAAAAAATTCCTTGTATAATTTTAATAGTAATTTTAACAAACAAGTGATATTGTTTCACTCATCAATATTGATTATAGTGAACTGCATTGAACGTTTATTAGCCTAATAATTAACTTTTTACTATACGCGTGTGCGATGATACATGCGTTCGAATATCTACTATACAGTACTATCGTCAAAAACTCACTGGCCGCGGAGCAATAAAATGCCAGAGCGGGATGGCGTTAAGAGCATTTACAGACCAGTGACCAGACGTATTGTAGCCGGGTTTCCCCAACGCATAATTTATGAATAGATTCACATTCGACCTCAAAATACAGGCTTCAACGTGTTAGATACATTTTTTCTGTATCAGAAACATGCCGAAAATATGCGGTTCGGTTAAACAGACGATTTTTCATTTTATAATATATGTATATCTTATTTATTTATAAAAATCTTATGTCTACATACACATTAATTTCCAATACTTAAACTATGTCGAGTCGCTGGGGATGGCGCTGGCTAATTTCTTTTTAAAAAGGAACTATTATATTCTATATTTACTATATACAATGGAGATAAACCATATATTTAGCTGTATATTGCCAAATATATATTGTATTATTATTATTTATGTGTGCATTATATACGCCTGTTCTGTTCCGACCGTGAAATAGAGATGTTTCACGGGTCTGCTGGAAGAAATATCGACAGAAGATAAGTTTTAGCTTTTTTCATCTTTTTATACATCTTGTCTTATTTAATCATGTATAAAGATAATGTTTCGTCTGTACAAGAAAATATAAAATAAATAGTTCAATACAATAGTTTCATAACTTCAATAATATCCCGAGAACCCTAATTTAGTATGAAGGTACTTGGTGTATCCTTAATCAGTTAGACAGTGTATCTGGAAAATAACTACTCAACTCTTCCCGAACAAGAAGTCTGGTTTGTGGAAATGAGGTTGACGACGCTTTTACGAAAAATGTACACAATGTACTCGTATCATAAGCCTATATGTCTCCACTGCTATAGATATAGGCCTCTTAGAAGGTAAATATATAAAATGAGCTGTAGATGATTGTTATGTTCAAAATATATCGTATAAAATTTGTTTCGTAAATCTCTAAAACGATTAATAGAATATGTTATGGACATGCCCTATTAATTAAGTGTTGCCAATTTAGTCCATACCGGGTGGTGATTTATAATAAACTTTTGATTCTGTTTTACACGTCAATATTGATAATAGTGCAGGATTGAACTTCTATTAGTGAACTTAATGATTACTAAAAATGTGTCCGCTGGTACGTGCGTTCGAATATTTACTATACGATAGTCAGATAGTCTTTCGACTGCAGGACAGTGCCAGATTGTGATGACCCTGAAATCGCTGAAATATTCAAAGGCTATATCTGCCTACAGGACAATCCAGGACAGGACAGGAAAAGTTGTAAACGGTACTATCGGTTGTAAAGGGATTCTTCCATATAATATATGTGTATTTGACAAATAATAATTAATGTGCCCCCCCCCCCCCCCAACTTCCTATGGTTTAATCAACCTTGCTACTCTTATTGAAACGCGGAAAGAGTGCGCCGCACTATTGGGCTCTCCCCAACGCACTATTGTCCTCTTCGTTTTCTTCTGTCAACTTTCCCTTTTCTGAGGCTTCACCACACAATGACGGTCGCTTTGATGCGGTTCGAACAACGTGCAGAGATGCAAGTTCGATCCACGCAGCATACGAGACCATTATCACATAGGTGATCCCTCACAATTAAACAAACATCGGGAATATCTTCTCGAACGATTTTGCAGTGCGTATTGTGCAAATGATAAGATTTCATCAATTACCACGCTCTATACTATTGCCGTCTTCACGCTCGTACCGGAATTAGAACCAAGTTTTAAGAGAAGAGATCGCTGGAACTTCCTCTTACAGTTATAGTCATAAATAGTCATTTTCAAACAAGTCCCTTATAATGTCACTAAAGGAACTCAAGGAAAAGACTAAAGGAAAGTTACTAGGAAGGAACTCGCGTGTTGGGGACGCGCTGACACCTGGATAAATAGACTATTCTATGTTATAGAATTCAGTCCAATAGTTTTTCCAGAAACCTTATGCGATCCACATAGAGGTTAGTTTCACACCACTCGATTGAATAAAATGTTTACGTGTAGTCTATTTAACGCTTCCTTAGTGTGGAAACTCCCTAAAAGCGTTGTGCGTCACCGATGATGGCGTCACTGGAGTGGAGCGACTAGATATACCTACTACTCATTAGTTGAACAGAGCTCACAGTATGTGTTGTCTCTCTCGCATTTTATTTCAGATGTAGTCTTTGGTGTCTTTGCTAATAGCACAGAATAAGGGAGAATTTTTTGCTGTTTTTTTATAGTAACCCAAATTACTATAATTGAATTGAAACTAGTCGATCTTAAGCTAATTTAACTAGTAAGATTAATTTATCTTAAGCCATATTATGCCCGCCCTGCCTCCGCGTGGTGCTATAATATCTAGGCCCACGAAGGACTCATACGCCGTTTCAGTCGCCCCTCGGGTCACAAGCCTTCCATTCAACAAGAGAATCGAAGGTGAATTTATCGGTCGCGACTCCTGCTCCAGCCGCGTCAGTCGAGATTATAGGCACGGTTTCACCCTAGTGAAAAGGAAGAGTCGTCGACCTCAATTGTATCTAAATTCCAGTTATAAATGACGAACAGGATTGCTGGTCTGTCGATGGCGCTTGCCGTGGCTACAGGTCACTGTTGGCTGTCGCAGTAGAGGAAATTAAAGCTATGTATTAAAATACATTTTAATGTTTATGCACATTAAAATGCATCAAGGCGATATCTACCTTACACATCATACGGTTAACATTCAGTTGAACGCCGAGACGACGCGACGACTTATTGTTTCTTTATAAAGTAATTAATGATTTCATCGATTCCGATCAATGCGCTTATAAATTATCCTTTAAAGTCCCAAGTATCACATACCGATTTCCTCTTTGTAAAAGGAACTATCAAATTGTATTTTTACTATATACAAATGAGAGAAACCACCTATTTCTGATCGGTAGAAAGCCTCATAAAAGCCCGTAGGTCTTCTCACACCCGCTCACGAGGGTGGAGATAACTGTTCGGGACTGAGTCCCCTTCAGTGACGTCACCTCTGTCCGTTATAACGGACAGGTCGCTGGGTTGGCCCTCTGGGCTGTTAAGCTGCCTCCTGGTTTCGTCGCGCTGCCCTCGCGGTAAGCAACCAGCGTACGCGGCAACAGTGAAGCCTCGCCTGACTAATATCAAAAGACTACTTAAGTGAAACTCTAGATGTTATATCAAATTGAATATCTACGCGTGTTATATCGCGTGTATACTCGTAGATTAGACGGAAACAAATGAAGAATAATAAAACTCGATTTTGTAACTTTATTATCATTAAATACAGTCAAAAATGGAATTATTTTTTATCTACTTAGATAACTTTACAATAACAGAAAATACATTTATTAGCATATTGTTATAGGTATCAAAAACTTATTGTTAAAACGATGTTACAATAAAACTGTAACTTAATCTATATTTAAATACCGTCTGTTAAAATTTGGATCTTATATTTAAATGTCAACAGGATTCATTAAAACAATACTTTTTTTACTTACAAAAGTGCAGTTTTAGCGTCAAAACATATGTTAATACATTAAAAGTCATCTACATAAAAATAATAAATATGAAATTTATAACAAATTATTTAATTTTGTTTCTATCCCTTCAGGCTTGCAATATGCATTGCTGAAATGAAAACCTTCAGAGAGCTCTTTACAATTTATAAACGGGCTAAAAGATTTATTAAAAACAATGGGCATGAAAACGGTACGTCATTGATCAAGAAATCAGAAAACAGAGTTAGTAGATTTACTTATGACTAGACAACTTAATAACTTAGATACGAATAAAATGGAATAAGGTACTTCCTTAATAAGTATACGTATGTATATATTTCCCTAATAAGTATAACTAACAACTTAGTCTCTATTCAATACATTTCTAATGACACAAAATCTTTTATACATTTATCTAAAATGACTAAACTTTTCCTTTTATGCTATTTTAGGTTATGTTATGCTGTCTTCTATTCGTAAAGTGTAACTTTATGAATACATTTCATCTATTTACATTTCATCTACAGTATCTATTTCATGAAACCTTCTATTTCACTAAACTTTCATGAAAAACTAAATTAAAACAAATAAAAAATGACAAATATATAACGTAGTTAACATATGTATTATAGTTACTTGTTATAAATTTCATTCTACACCAAATGTCTAAAATCTTTACTTTCTTTATGAAATCTGTGAAGAGACTAATGTACTCGTATGTATAATTCCGTACAAGATATACATATTACACGCACTACCCACTAAAGTATAAAATTATTAAATAAATGTTTTCCAATTTACTCACGAGGAAGAGGAAAACAACTTATCAGGTGGTGCTCAAATAACGTAAACGACACGTAACTACAACTTTCGTAGCTGATAAATCCATGAAGAACGCCATTAAAAGTTTTTGACCATTAAGTACTTGTCACGTGTAACCTAGGAGGAGCTAGTCGCCAGCTTAACAGTGAAAAGGACAGGAGATCAGAATTATTAGCATATGTTAAATTAAGGTGATAAAAGCCAGGCACGCAATCAGACGAAGGGTTTGGGAGGAGGAATTTTGGACGTGACCCACCTCCGCCCATGGTCCTACCAACCTTACGGTTATACGGACCGAATTTTGGACAGTGTTAAAAATACTAGACATTTCTAGATTTTATGAAAAAACAATGGGAGCTCCATATAATGCACGTCGGGCACACATTAATTGACCGGTTTTTCAAAACATATTATATTTGATAAGAGAATTTTATTAGGGTTTGAACTCTCATATCCCCCCTCCTCAGATTATGGGCTTGAATAGGACAAATAAACTCTTTATTGGAAAAAGACTAGACTACACTGTACCACAAAGTCACAAGCTCATTTGTTCTATGAGACCTTTTATTCCGCTTATATTAAAATCTGTATTCTAATCTAGATAATAAAACCAGTAGATCGTCAGTATCTATCCAGTGTGAAGACACACAGCCAGATGGAACCAGCTCTAAGGCTGATAAGTACCAAGAAATGCATTGCAGTTAGGACAGTAATGATCAGCGTTCATGCAGGAATCCATGCAGTAGGGGAGGCATACGCAGAACCAACATCTGAAAAATATACACATATCTTAAAACCTTTTATTTCTATGCTCCTTTATCTCACATTACTATGAAGACAAGTATATCGATTTCTTGGAAATTATTTATGATATGCAAAGGTAATACAGTCGAGTAGATTATTGTTTATCAAAAAAAAAAAAATCAAAAAAGTTGTCATACTCAAGTAAAATGTCATTACTTTATTAATGTCATTGTCATTACATTACCAGTAATAAATAACAACCCGCTAAATAATCTGTTGGTCTGCATTTCGAAAATAGTTCCATGAATTCAAAAACATCCTAAGACCCTTCATTTAGTATATGTGTGGTAAATACCTAATCAGTTAGATCACTGTCTCGAATATAACCGCTAAATCCCACCCGAACAATAAATATGGTTTGTGGTTTACAGGTTTGTGACGCTTGTACAGAAAAAGTACAGCATCAGATGTAAATATAATAACATATCTATTCGTAACATCAGTCTATATGTTTCCACTGCTATATAGATATAGGTCTCTTACAACACGAAAATATTGTAGTTCTTTTCAAAAGAGCTGTAGATCTTTTCAAAATATATCGGACAAAAGCTCTTTCGTAGATCTATAAAAGTTTTTGATCTTACCCAAGCACGCAAAGCAAGCCAGCGATTAAATGTGTGCGAATCGAAGGCTTAGTCTCAACTCTGGTGACGATGTCGGCATGGCAGGACCTGCAGATAAATCTAGAAGGGTTCGGTCCAATAGGAGCCGAGAGCATGACCGTCGCTCCCGGTACCATGGTGGCTGTCACTACCGTCGTAGGCGCAGTGGTGATGATGGTTGCTCCAACCGGAGGAGGTGGGTAATAGGGCGCCGCGTACGGCGGTGGCGGATGTCTTTCGGGATTCTGTTTCACTGAAATAATATAAAAAATATAACATTGGTTCATTGGTTCACAAAAATTGTCAATACAAATTAAGAAGATAATTTGAACATCTATGTCGCTAATAGTAAACTGCACCGAACGATTATTAGCCTAATAAATACATATCTACTGTACTATCGTCAAAAACTCGCTGCCCGAGGGGCAATATGGTACGAAAACGGCACGACATTGAAGCATTTTTATAGACCAGACGATTTTCTTGCAGTAGTCGTGTTTTTGACATGGCGAATTTAAACGCATGAAATAAACAGACGTTGTTACAGATCATTTTAGCGAATCGGTGTTTTCAATTTCATTCGTTTGTAAACGCCACTATCACGTTTCTTACGTTGTGTTTTTGCTATATAAGGCCGTATTTTTAAGTAAGATAAACTTGTATGTATCCTTATCTAGGTTCTTGTCCATGAAATTACCGTTTTACATGAAAAAAATCACATACTGTTTTTATCTGAAAATTATATATTTAATTAATCGAAGTATTGTCCATTATTATCAATGCACTTTTGCCATTTTAGTGGAAGTTGATTGATGCCTCTGCTATAGAACTCCTGGGGATGGGAATCAATGAATTCTTTGATGGCTTTGATCCCCTGTAAAAAGTTATCGAAATTCTAAACAAATGGAAATCTGTGATGGCAAGGTCTAGTGAGTACTAGTGGTTAATCATAAAATATATTTTTTAAATTTTCGATTAATGCTTTACGGAATAAAAATGCTTTGCCTGAACTAGACAACGCCCCAATCTGTCAGAGTTCATGCTATGATAATAATCGGACTATAGATATACTACTCATTAGTAGAACAGAGCTCAGGGTATGTGTTGTTGTCTGTCTGGAATTTTATTTATTTATTTAAGTCTTTAAGTCTTTGGTGTCCTTGCTAACAAAACAGAATAAAGAGTATTTTTTCCTGTTTTTTTTTTATAAAAAGCCATATTAAGTACTATATTATAATTAAATTAAAACTACTCATATTATGTAGGCCATATTGTGCAATTTGTCATTTGGCCATATTATGCCATTTTTATATCTACAACTTAAATTTTTTAGTAGATAATGGAAATGATTATTAATACATCTATTAATAATACAATAAAATACAAATTTTGGATAAACCATAAATAAAAGAGAATAATTACCTAAAATAATTAAATATGCTCTTTATTACGAGTTTTATTATAATATTATTATATGAGCGATACCCTGTATCGTTCCCACAAAAGAAATATTGAGCACGCATTATCGTTTGGAAATAAATAATCCTTAACAGCATTTTATTTTCATTATAAATATAATAATTATACGTCAAGTAGTTAATGATTAGATACGATGAAGTTTGCGCGTTTCCTTCGTTTATTTTTCATTTTAGAATATTATATTTCCTCATATGCCGATCGATTAATCAGCAAAATGATAATCCAACCTGTTAATAGAGAAAAACAAAAAGTATATTTACGTTATGCATAGAGTAAAAATACTAACTTTATTGTTTTTTTTATTTTAAATTTATTCACGACAATAGGATACGAGAATTAGTCACAGGCCCGGCGATGATACATGTACTCGTAATAGTACTCAGTCCGAAAAAATCGCATTTGTTATAAGACTACGTACCTAATTACTAATACGTCAGAGTAACGAGCCCCGACATTTCTGTCGCCTGGTCTGATTAGTCACCAGATGTTGATAGCCTTATGGTACGCATTCGCAAAAATATGCTTACTGGAAGTATTTAATTGACTTATTTAAATAAAAATTACGCCGATAATTTCACAATGGACTATCAATGCTTTTACTTACTTTCGGTTTCAGACATTTTGTACACTTGTTAAAATTGAAATTTGACAATATAAGGATACCAATATAAGGATTACACACTCGCTTTGAAAGATAAAATGCGACTATACTGGCAATATGTAAAAGTATTTATAGATAATATATCAAATTGATAATTCTTATCATGAATTTTGTGTAGCCCTTTGATAAATAATCGATTTTTGTGATTTCCATTTACTGGAATCCATGTACTAAAAGAACAGTATATGACATATGAAAGCACTAAATTACACTAGTTTACACTAACTACATTTAAACATAATGACACTACACAACTGATGATACGACATTGGTAATTAAGGTCAAAGATAAAGCGGATGTTAAAGATGCGCTATCAGACATCAATAACTTATTTAAATACATTGTGAAATGGTGGGATGACAATAATTTACAAAGGGCGAGAGTGTATGCTGCATTCCTACAGCCGCCGCGCTGGGCGCACTCGACTGGCCACGTTACCACGTTACGTTACAGAAGACTACCTTGAAATGTACAGCATTTTCTACCTTATCCCCCATGTATTTCCCCAATGTACGTACGTGTTTCGGTAGTGAGTGAGATATGGCAGAGCCCATTCCCGTCCAATCCTATCCCTCCCCATTTTCCCAATCTATTCCTTAATCTGCAAAGGTAAGCAGCGTAGGCACGGGGGCGTGCCAACGTTTGTCATTCTGGACTGATGTTGCCATGTATCGCGGGTTTCTATGGACGACAGTATCCACTTACCATCAGGTGGACTGTATGCCTGTATGGACAGGTGGACTGTTTTTCTATATAAAAGAAAAAATAATACTAAATGAAGTGAATCAATGTTGTTTTTAGGAGTAACAATCGATAAGTATTGTAATTGTAAACCACATATCGACACTCTGTTCAAAAGAATAAATAGCTTTGTTTTGTCTTAATCAGATTAAGATAAGTCGTAAATAAAGAATCTGCATATTCACATACGGTTAACATATGTGTCTTCATTACTATGATACGGCATAATTTTATCGGGAAATTCTGTTCATGCAGTTTCTAAGCGCAGAACTGTGTACGATCTCTGTATGTCGGTAACTCAATCCACACCTGTAAACCGTACTTTACAGAATTACGCATTCTACCTGCCGCGTGAAATATATGAGCATATATGATATATAAATATATAACATTTTTATCTAGTGTGTTTTGTCGTTACAAAATTTTACCTTAAAACTTAAGTTACCTTAACCGCCTCAGGTTGGTCTCCAGGCTGGTCGGAATTAACCCGTTTACAGATAAAACGACTGGAATGATTTCAGTGGACGTCACCCCTCTCCCCCCCTTCCCCATGCCTCTGACCTCGTGTGCCAGGTCGAGATACTTCCTTCTCTTCTCGGTAAATTTTAAATATAAAAAGCCGGTAGACTAGCATACAGTCCTCCTGATGGTAAGTGGATACTGTCGTCCATAGACAGCCGCGATACATGCCATCATTAGTCTAGAATGACAAACGTTGGCACTCCCCCAGATGTACTGCCTACCTTTGCAGATTAAGAAATGGATTGGGAAAATAGGGAGGAATACGAATCCCATCGTCCGAAGTCGATAAGAAGTAGTTTCAGAGATTGCATATCTCGCGGCTGTGCATGGCCTTTGCGCATAAGACACCTCGACCAACCATACTTCCGGGGGATATATGATCTCTCCTCCACCGAAGACATCGAGTGATGCATCCCGTGGAGAGTCATGGTTGTGCAAAACAATTTTTTCTTGGAATGTTTGTTAGTCTGCTCGTCTGACACTTTCTTCTTGTAAATAAAATTCTTGGCCAAAAACCATAAAATAAATAAAAATAAAATAGTTTTATGAAACGTACATTTCATGTTTAGGTTCTTTAAAGAAACTATTATTTCCCGGTTCTATTAAAAGAACATTGTAAACATTTTAGCGTGGCTTCTTTTATGCTTTATTTTTGCTTTTAACTTCTATTTGTATTTCGGTGATATTGTTTTTATCTGGTACATGTCAAACACTCGCACATTCATACGCAGCCAGCTTCAGTTACTTGTTCAAGGACACGTATCGTCTATACTTTAATACCCTGTGAGTATACCTATACGGTTTGATTTATTGAGTTATTCATTATAATCAGTGTTAAACAATCCATACAATAATTGTTTTTTTATTTGACGGCACTTCAATTCATCTTGTGATTGTTGAATTTGAATTTGTATAAAAATACTAGCGACCCGCCCTCACTTCGCTTCGGTTTATTAAATTTAAGACAATCGGAATAAGATATTTTCGTGCGGTAAAATGGAGCGTATAGTGGACTTTTAAGTTAGACCTCTAGCAATACATCGGTGAAAACTGCATTCTATTCCATGCAGTAGTTTTTGCGTGATGCGTGTACAAACATACAGACAGACAGACAGACAGACAAAATTTCTAAAAACTGTTTTGGCTTCTGTTGCTCTAATAAAGACCCCCCATATTAGTTTTTTTTCAATATCTATAATGTACAGACATCGGCCTGTTACAATTTTATTATATGTAATAATAGATACATATAACAATCTTAAAAAACTTTTAAGTTAAACGGTTTTATATTTTATGTGCACTGAAAACTACGTGTAGCCCTTTCATTTGATACCCATATTGAGGGGGTTAAGGAAAAATATGTAATCCGCCATTTTGTATCGGCGGCCATCTTAGATTTATAATGTTATTGATTTTATTATATTGTATTGTCATCTAAATTAAATGTGTGTACCAAATTTCAGATCAATCTGACAACGGGAAGGTGCTTAAATTTCAATTTCTAATTTTGACCCAAATAAATAAACAAATAAATTCCGTACGGGTCGAGCTAAATAAAACCGTTTAAAAAGTAAATCATGGGGACACTGATCAGTGGACTTTATTCACCCAGGTGATATCACCCAGGTGGACATAATGGAATAACCCCTATCAAACACGTATGTACATTGCATTGGGACAAAGTGGAAAATGCAGCATATTTTGCGATAGTATGCTGTGAGAGAGGCGTAACTTGGTCACTCGAGTGCCCAGCGGTAATGGAATTGCAGCGTGCACCCTCCCCTATTTGTACAAAATAATATATCTACGGGCGTTTACCGACTAGGCGTATTTTCGTCGCGTTTTAACAGCGCGTATTCATGATGTAAGAAATAAATAAACGCACGTTCCAGATTGATAAGCGCCTTTCGTGCTACATCATGTTTTCCGCTGAGAACCATTCAGAACAATTTTACCATTTCCATGGTTTAGTCCCAGCCATCACAAAATGTGCGAATTTATAATGCATGCAAAACCAATAAATTCAACCTGGTTCGTTACACGCGTTGCGACGTGTTATGAGCATTTCGCCTAGCAAGAATCATTCCGACATTACGCGTAGGTCTGGATAAATAGACAATTATCCCTCTTAGGTTATGTATCTTCGTTAAATTATTAATTTAAATTTAAATTAAAAGGATGTTTAAGTTAAACTCAAGATGTTAGTTTAAATTGAGTATTTACGTTGCGTTATATATATTACGTAAATAAATTACACGGAAGACAAATAAAGGATAATAAAACTATATATCTTTCGCCGACAAACTGCCATGCAGTTTGGTAGAAATGTAGCAATTATTATTAATATAGATGTACTACGTGTGGATAAATAAAAAAAATCTGTAAAGCAGTTGTATAACTTTATTATCATACCTACAAGTAATCAATTATTGTCAAAAAAGGAATATAGTTAATAACTTTGCAATAACATAAAAATGCAACTTATCAGCTATTGTTATAAGTATGAATTATAAAACTTATTGTTTAGAACTAATTATATTTAAATACCTACTATTTTTATATAATATACTTTAGGTATTATTTGCATTTAACTGACAACAGGATTCATTACTGCCATTTTTTTTATACCCTTAAAAAGTGCAGTTTTAGCGCCAATAAATATGTTTTAGTAATACTTATTATATAATAGTGAATTTTCAACTAAATTTTGAATGCTATTTTTATAATCACTTTAGATTTGCAATGTGCATTGCTGCCATGAAAATCTTCAGAATGCTCTTTACAATTTATAATAAGTAAAAGGTTTTGCAAAAACAATGCACAAACTTATTAAAGAGGTACTCCTCCTTAATAAGTACAAGGTAGAATATAGGTACTTCCTTAACAAATATAAGGATGTATATATTTCCTAAATAAGTTCAATACAATTAATAACTTAACTTAGCCTCTATTCTAGACATGTTATGCTATCTGTCCGCAATTCATAAAATGTCTAAACTTCCATAAAATATTAAATTACACCAAAATGATGCATGTACTCGTATGATAGCTCCTTCTTAGTAATTTAATTCTGCACCACTCTTTATGAAATGTATGGAGAGGCTACCATATGATAAATTAAGGCTATACATAGAACACGTACTATCCACTAAAGTACAATACAATAAATACAATAAATAATACAATAAATGTCTTCCAATTTACTCACGAGAAAGAGGTAAACAACTTTTCACGTGGTATTCAAGTAACGAAAACGACATGCGACTAAATCGATTCGTAGCTGATAAATCGGTCAGAAACACCATTCAGTATTCCTAACCATTTGGTGGCATTCGCCACCATGTAACCTTCTAGGAAGCTCGACGCCAGCTGAACCGGGAAAACGATAGGAGATCCAAACCATGCATATTTAATGAATTAAATTGACAATGGATCCAGACCCGCAATCAGAGAAGGTGTTTGGGGTGAAGGATTACAGACAGTGTTAAATCACTAAAGATGTTTTTGATTTTATGCAAATACAATCAGACCTCCATATAATGCACATCCGACATACACCTGATCGGTTCTTCGAAATACATCCCACAAGATATTTAATAGGAGTTTAAACCCTTATATACCCTCCTCAGGTTACAGGCATGAATGGAACAAATAAACGCTTTATTGGAATTAGATTTAGACTAAACTAGACCACAAATAGAACGAGACTAGAACTACAAATAGATCAAGCTTACAACAAGCACATTTGTGATTCCATTAAAATCGATATTCATAGATAATAAGTAAAAAAGCGGTTTCATGTCACTCAAACAAGTTCCATGACAGTGCAGGTACTGCGATAGAAGTCATAAAGCGACTTAGGCTTCTATAGAAGTACCTCCAGTGCTTTAAAGGCAATACATAGTACAAAGTCGAACCATTTTAATAGACAATACAAATAGTACAGTCGCTAAAATCAGACTAGGTGTATCATGGACTTGAAGAAAATTGTCGCTAGCGTCTAGATAATAAAAGCAGATAATCGCCAATGTCTACCCAGTGTGAAGACACACGTAGTATAGGATAGAGATAGGCTCTAAGGCTGGTAAGTACCAATAAATGCGTTACAATTAGGACAATAATGGTCAGCGTTCATGCAGGAATCCTTACAGTAGGGGATCCAAACGCAGCACCAACATCTGAAAAATATTCACGTACCTATTTAAAAAAGTTAGTATATTTTTTTACGCTCGTACAAACTATGTAGGTAATTATATTCATATCGTAGAAATTATTTATGTTATAGAGATAATAAAATCGAATAGATATTGCTTTTCAAAGAAACTTTAAAACGCAGTCGTCATGTCATACTCAATTAAAATATCAAGTATTATTGTAATCAGCACGGTATTTTTTTGTTTCTCCAAAATGTCCGTTAGAATTGCTTGGAATGTTAATGATAGTTAAGTAAATATAACTTGTCTATTTCATAATTACTAAAGATATTTGGTGTATATATGTATTATATATAATTTTATATTATATGTACGTTTTATACTTTATATAGTATATGTATGTAGGTGTAGTATGTAATATTTTAATTATATATATTTATTTGTATAGATGTATTATTATTATTTTTATTTAAGTAGGTATGCACTATTCTGTTCCGACCAACGTCTCTACTTCACGGGTCTGCTGGAAGAGATTTCCACGGGAGACAAGTTTACCTTTCGAAGATCTTCTGTTATATAACCATGTATAAATAAATATATTGTTTTGTGTCCAATAAAATATAAGGTAAATAAACCAATAAAATAGTTTAATTAATTCAAGAACATAGTAAGAACCCTAATTTATTATATAGGTATCTGACGCATCTAACCAGTTAGATAGTGTAACACTCTCTGGATAGTCTGGTAGGGGGAGAGTGCATGCTGCATCCCCACACCCGCTGGGCGCACTCGACTGGCCACGTTACTACTGGCTACTGGCCTCTCTCACAGAAGACTACCTTGAAATGTACTGCATTTCCAATTTTATCGTAGTACGTGTTTCGGTAGAGAGTGAGATATGCCAGAGCCCATTCCCATCACATTCTCTCCCACCCCATTTTCCCAATCCATTCCGTAATCTGCAAAGGTAGGCAGAGCGCATCCGAAGGCGTGCCAAAGTTTGTCATTCTGTTGGTTCAGCGCTGATGTTGACATGTATCGCGGATGTCTATGGGCTACAGTATCCACTTACCATCAGGTGGACTGTATCCTCGCATTGCCGCCGTTTTTCTATAAAAAAAAAAGTAAAACCCACTAAACCCTTCCCTAACAATAAACTTTCTTTGACTTTCTGACGTTATAACAATTTTACATCAGATGTAAGTACCATCAGCCTATATCTCTTGACTGCTAGAGATATAGGCCTCTTTCAAGGCAAAGATATAGAAAGAGCTGTAGAACGTTGATCTTTTCAAAATATGTATATCATATAAAATCTGTTTCATAAATCGACATTTCATTAATTTGCACTGAGAAAGTTTTTGGTCTTACCCAAGCCCACATAGCAAGGCAGCCATTAAATGTGTGCGTAACGAAGCCTTGGATTCAACATTGGTGACGATTTCGGAATGGCAGGATCTGCAGACCAATCTAGAAGGTTTCGGTCCAACAGGAGCCGTGATCAGGACCGTCGCTCCCGGTGCCACGTTAGCGTTTACTATCATTGGAGGCGCAGTGGTAACGATGGTGGGTCCACCGGGAGGAGATGGATAAAGGTGTGATTGCGGTTGTGTGTCGGGATTATATTTCACTGAAATAAGATAAAAACATAGTGAATAATATGATCAAGTTATATTAAAATAATTAATAGAGTATATTATTCCTGTATACATGCCCTATTAATTAAGTGTTTCAAACTTGCTTATACCAATGTTGATTTTGACAAACGTGTTTTTGCTGGTAATAATTAATACCGCTGAAAGTTTATTAGACTACTAATGTTTACTATAAATGTGTCCGATCGTTCATGCCTCCCATCAATTTGAGAATACCTACTAGATATATTATACAAGCACTCCAGTGCCGGCATATTAGAGTCCAATACTGTTTTCTATGTTAAGTAGCTCTCGAATTATTTAATTCATATTATGTGCTTTTTGAAAATGGAACATTCTTATTACCTAGTACTTAAGTTTCAAATTCCTCATCTGCCATCCAGGTCTCTTTGATGAGAACGTATGATGTGTCATCTAACCTATTCCCATATCGATGATACTATAATATATTATAGTTAAAGACAGCAGGCAGCAGGACACTAAGGTGCCAGAGCGGGATGAGTAGTGATGACGCTGAAACATTTACGGGCCAGACGTTTATTTTGCTGTAAGCCCGTAACCACATTTTCGTCAGCGCACATTTAAATGTATGAAATAAATAGACGTTGATACACACACATTTTTTTAGGAATTACTCGTAATGTTAGTTTTTTCTCGTTTGTAAACGGTATTTCTATTCTATAGGGAATTATAGGGATTCTTTTTTTTTTCAATATTCAATATTCAAGTTAATGATCTTTCCATCTTCCCATAGTTTTATCAACCTTGCGGATATTCATACCGGGCGCGTCGTACCTATTTGCATCAGCTCTTCCGAACGCGCTCATTTCCTGTTTATTTATTGGATTCAGCAGTCTTATACAATACATAGTATACAATTATAATTGACTAAGATTTCACGGAGAATAACAGATTCAATGATAAAATATTAAACTAATTTTATATGTGTAGCTAGACTTAAAGATATTTCTAAGTTAAAACACATGAATACAATTTTGCATGTACATACCTAATTGCCAATAGTTTTATGAATGTGTGTTTAGTTGGTACATATGTGGAGTAGTGCGATTGCTTGTTAAGTGGTATTAGAATGGAGAATGTGTGTAAGTGGGCGCCGACTCTTGATAACTACATCTTTAAAAGCCTCGCTAGAAAGATTAAAGGGATCTAGATAACAATATAGTTTCTATTGTATGAGCGAGCATGTGTTCCTTTTTTTCTACCAACTTTCTTGTTTCTAGATCTTGACGACACAAGGACGGCGGTTCGGTGTGGTTCAAACTACGTGCAGAGATGCAAACCTCGATCCACGCAGCATACGGGACTATTGCCACATAGATGATCCCTTACAAGGAAACAAACATTCGGAACATTTTCCCAAACGATTTTGATGCCTTTAACCAATTTGCATTGCGTGGTGTGCAAATGATAAGACTTTATCAACTACCACGCCTCTATACCTACATTGGGTGCCTTGACATTCGCTACGGAATTAGTAACAAGTTTTAAGAGAGGAAATCGCTGGAACTTCACAGTCATAGTCATAAATGGTCAATATCAAACAAGTTCCTTAGAATGTCACCTAAGGAAATGGCTAAACACGCCCGTGTTAGAGACGCACTAACAATACGCTAAGATCTGGATAAATAAACTATTCTATGGCAATGAATTGAGTCGAATAGTATTTGTAGAAACCTAATGCAATCTACAAGGTTAGTTTCACACCACTCGACTCGAAAAACTGGCTAAGTATAGTCTATTTAACGCTTCCCTAAATGGAAACTGATGGAAACTGTGGAAACATCACCGATGATGGCGTCATTGAGTAGAGCGACTAGATATACCTCTTACTCGTTAGTAGAACCATAAAGAACTATTCTTATGTTAGAACAAAACGCAGAAGTATATGTTGTCTCTCTCATTTCATTTTATTTTATCATTTTATTATTTCACTTTCAATAAGTCTGGAAACCTTGCTAACAGGATAAGGAGTATTTTTTCCTGTTTTAGTAAAAACCATTAATACTATAATTAAATTAAAAGTATTAATCTTTCTTGCGCTGTATTATGTCATTTGTAAGACCATTTTTATACCAATAACGTAATTTTCTTAGAATGTAATGTAAATACTTAATAGATCATTAATAATCCAATAAAATAATTAGAAATTGATAAGTCATAAATAAAAGAGAAAGAGAATAATTATCAAATATGATTACTGA
Source organism: Sesia bembeciformis (assembly GCA_943735995.1). Classification (NCBI taxonomy): domain Eukaryota; kingdom Metazoa; phylum Arthropoda; class Insecta; order Lepidoptera; family Sesiidae; genus Sesia; species Sesia bembeciformis. The sequence continues at coordinate 6,211,290 of OX031029.1, read as the reverse complement.
TTCTCTTTATTAGGAGTATTATTACTACTATATGAGCATTGTTCCCTGTATCGTTCCCACCAAAAAGTTCAAAAGTTATGTGTGTTACAATGCAGTGTTTTAATATTTTTTCAGTAAAATATTCCATGCGTGTCAAGGCATTAGGAAAAACAGTTTTTATTTATAAGTATAAATTTATTTAACTTGGAGATAATTATAAGTCATGTATAAAGGTTTGAATAAACTAATACCTATGAAATGCTGCAGTAAAACAAAAATCCAAGCCGTGAATAGAGAAAAATAAAAGTATTTATATAATGCACAAACTGAAAATATTTTAATTTTATTATTCACAAGAGAATACGAATATTAGTGACCAGCTGTTAATAAGTCTTATCGTAAGTATTCGTATAAACATATAATACTTAATGGATTATAATAAAGGGCTTTACTTACTATCGGTTTCAGACATAGTAAACACTTATTATATTTGAAATTTAAAAAAATGTTGGCAAACCAATTAAATATAGGATTTCACACTCGCATTGAAGACAAAACACGACTATACTGATAGTATGCAAAAGTATTTATAGATAATATATGAAATTGATAATCGTTATCATGAATTTGTGTATCGCTACGATAGATAATCGATTTTTGTGCTTTCGTTGTGATTAAACTTAATTTTTTTTAAAAACTAGAAGAGCTTAAACAGTAGCTTAAACCTACTAAAATTACATTTTTTTAACCTTAACAGAAGACATGCCAATTATACAAATATTACTATAAAGCGCAATTTGAACAGTTCGTTGCGCGTCGCTGATCACGGGATTTCATATATCTAGCTTATCTCGTTGATTAAAAAAACTCAGTCTTTTTATGAAATTTTTGAACAATGATATAAATGAGTTTTTTTTTTTTTTTTTTTATAGACTAGTGGGCGGACGAGCAGGCGGTCCCACGTGATGGTAAGTACCGCCGCCCATGGACACCTGCAACACCAGGGGGTATGCGGGCGCGCCGCCGACCTTGCAAAGTCCTATTCACAGCTCTCTTGAAGAACCCCATATCGTAGCTTAATGGAAAGACCTCTTGAGGCAGTTCGTTCCACAACCTACGGGTTCGCGGTATAAAGTAATTTTTGGACCGAACAGTGCGCGACACCTCCGTATCGAGGAAATGCGGATGGACCGCACTTCTGTGACAGGAGGTGCGGTTATAGAAACCCGAGGTGGGAATTATATTGAACAATTCTTCAGAGCATTCCCCATTGTACAGGCGGTAGAACACGCAGAGAGACGCAACGTCTCTCCGAATGCTGAGGGGTTCTAAACCGCCCGTGAGAGTGGGATCGTCGACAATACGAACAGCACGTCGTTGGATGGAGTCAAATGGGTCCAGTTGGTATTTCGGTGCACCGGCCCAGAGATGAGAGCAATACTCCATATGGGGCCTCACTTGAGCTTTGTAAAGCATTAGGAGTTGCCCGGAGGTGAAGTACTGCTTCGCTCTGTTCAGCACACCGAGCTTTTTGGAAGCCATTTTGGCCTTATTTTCCAGATGACCCCTAAATTCGACTTTGCTGGAGATGTCGACACCAAGGATCCCGATACTCTCCGAGATCTTCAGAGGTATGCTCTGAAAGCGAGGTGCTACGACAAAGGGGGCTTTGTCGACAAAGCGGTGAATGCACAGACTTGCGTCTTACTGGGGTTGAAATCCACTAGGTTCAGAGAACCCCAAATCGAGACTAGATCTAAAGAGTCTTCGATTTCAGACACAAGCCTGGCGCGACTCTCTTCCACTTCGACCCGGGGGATGTTGGCGCGGCCCCTGTACAAGGCGTCACCAGTACTGTCATCCGCATAGCAACGTATGTCACCAATTTGCAACAGGTCGTTGGTTTGCAGAAGGAACAGAGTTGGGGACAGCACGGAGCCTTGCGGGACGCCAGCGTTAATAGACATGGTGTCGGAGCAGCTACCATCGATAACGACTCTGATGCTCCGTCCAGTCAGGAAACTGGCAACCCATTCGCATAATCCCTCGGGTATCCCGAAAGATGGTAACTTGGAAAACAGAGATTTGTGCCATACCCGGTCAAAAGCTTTCGCAATGTCTAGGCCTACAGCCAGAGCCTCGCCTCTACTCTCAATGGCGTGAGCCCAGCGGTGTGTGAAATACGCTAAAAGATCACCAGCCCAGCGATTATGGCGAAATCCATATTGACGGTCGCTAATCAGTTGGTGATCCTCTAGGTACCCAAGGAACTGTGTGTTTATGACACGCTCCATCACCTTGGAGAGGAGGGAGGTGATCGCTATTGGCCTATAGTTGGCCGGGTCTGTGCGGTCACCCTTTTTAGGTAAAGGGTGAACATGAGCTACCTTCCATGCTGCCGGGAAGTTTTTTGTGGAGTATGATAGTCTAAAGAGTCCCGTAAGCACCGGAGACAACTCGGGAGCGCATAATTTGAGCACCACTGCAGGAATACCATCTGGCCCACTCGACTTTCGGATATCAAGAGTTGCTAGAGCTCGCCGGACTTCACGCTGCGTGAAACAGATATCCGGCATGGAGCTTGTGCATCTCGAGATAGACGGTGGTGATGCACCTCTATCGTCCAGAGTCGAGTTCGAGGCAAAAAGATAGCCCAGGAGATCGGATTCTCCTTCGCCCCGTGGGCCAGTGACCCATCGAGTTTTCGCAGTTAGCAAGATAAGGCCAGTTCGGTTATTCCCGTTGATAGACATTTGTCGGCGAAGCGATGATTAGACTATGTGGACAAGCCCAGCTTTCTGCCACATTTTTTCTATATTTTGCAATTGAATTTATATACTGCGTTAGGGGGTGCCCTGCTGTGATCGTAGTTCGGATTACGGATGTCGCTATCCAAAACAAGTATTTGCCTGACGAGGTAATTTATTTATCTATATAAAGAGAAATGTCCTGACTGACTGAAGCTAAAAACATGAAAATAAAGAAATAAAGGAAGGCTACGGAAAAAATATTTGATGGTCTACTTGAAACTTGGTATAAATATTTAGTAACACAAATATTTATTTTACTTGTCTCGAAAAATTCAGTATACAATATATAAGTGTAGGCTAGTAAGATATCTGTTTAACCTAAAGATTAGCTGGTTAGCTATCATTATCTAATAATTATTGGTTATCTAAGCAGATTAGCTGCCTTTTGAATCGTAATGTACAATAAAGTTTGTTAAATTAAATAAATAAAATTAGTGAGTCACTGCAAGCAGCTAAACTTCCTATAAGAGTTGCAGTTGTTACTGCAGCACATGCTAAGTAGTGGCACTTTAGACAGTTAGCAATACACACCTTTGTGTCTAGTAGTCATATAGTTTAAGTACCTATTGTTATACTTTACCATACTTTCTTTCTTCTTTTTTTTGTTCGTACCTTAACGCAAGTAAAATTTGTAGACACATATGATCTAAGTACTAAGTATCTAAGTACTAAGTCTCTAAATGGGTGATAGTCTTAAACTCTCATTCATGAGGTCGTGACTACAAATCCCCGACCCGTACCGCTAAGTTTCTGCTTAAGTAAGGTTTCTTAAATTATCACTAGCTCGGCGGTGACGGGAGGCATCACAAGGAAACTCATAAGAAACGGTAGTTTTACTTCGTCAGTAGAGTTAAGCCGTAGTGTCCACACTTGTATCATTTCACCATTGCACTTCACCGCACCGTATCCGCGAGGTGTGTCATAAACGTAGGTATTTTGATACGCAGTTACGAGATACGCCACCGCTGTAACTGCATATCTAAACACGTAACAAATAAATAAAAGAGCGTGCAACATTGATAAATGCATTTCTTACCTACGTATGCGCTTCACTACATAGGGCTGCCACCCGTCCGGGTTTGACCCGGAGTCTCCAAGTTTGAAAGATGCTTGTCCGTTCGGGTTAAGGTTAACATTGTAAATCTCTGGGCGAAGCGGCTATAAGAAAAAGTTTGTGAAAGGTTCGTTACAAGTTAACGAAAATATAAAAAAGAAAACGTTGTGACAAATCCAAAGGTATACTTGAAAACGTCCCGCTGTGTGGTATCAAAGACAGGAGGTATAAGTTTATCTTCTGTTAATTATTATTCGTAATTCAATCATTACCTAATCACATCGAGAATATTAATATGTTATAGGTTATATAACAAAAAGTAATTAAAACTTTAAATTATAAATTTAGTGCTAAATTTCCTGTTTCGTTACTTATTCCCATTTTTTTTTAGTCTCCGGGTTTCCGAAACAAGTAGGGTTTCCGGGTATTCCGAAGGTGGCAACCCTACTTGTACACAAACGATTTATTGTTGAACCACTATCCTTTATTCTTAATTCTGCCGTATAATAATACTGTTATGTTTGATATGTACGACTGCTACATGCGGTAAAACATGTAGAACGTGTCTTACATAAGCGCGTATATTAAACGAATCGAAAATTAGACTAGAGAGTAAGCACTCGAATCCAAAAAATATTTATTGATAGCAATTTTTTTTCATAGCATATAAATTAATGGGACCAACACAACTTTTGGTCTCATCGTAATATTACAAAATGATTTGAAATATCAAATCATTTCCGGAGCGTCACATTGTTGTTTGTAATGTTAATGACCTTACGAATTACATTCAGTCTGAATAGCTCTTTATTACATACCAAACGATATCGCATGCAAATAGATAAGTAAAGTACTATCCATACGATTACCGGATATGTATTATCAAAAACATAATTTAATAATATGTAGTATTTTCATGCAGCATACTGAAAAATATAACCATTAGATTAATTTTAACATTAGCCACATATCGCGCGATACCAGATTTCTTGCGTTCTTAAACGAGTTATCGGGGTGATTTTTAAAGTTCATTTTCGTTGCTCTTATAACTGAATAAATAGGTTTTTGTTCACAATATTATATTTGCGGTTGCCACTACCTAACCGCTCATTGAATAAGTTGATGATAAATTGCAAAGAAGTTTGTATTTATGCGAACGTTCGATTGGCTGATACTTTATATGCAACGACACTTACCAGTTTAATTGTCTATCTACCATGTAGTAATAGTATGTAATTATAATATATAGCATCTAACATACCATACATTAGAATTATAATTGTAAATTGTAACTGTAAAGTCTTATTAACACGAGGTGCCTTCTTCAAAATTAAGTTTGGTGATCAGTTGGTAATACTTCCATCTGTTCTTTGCTGCAATCTTCAACTCTGGTACTTGAGGCAGAGCATGCCTTAATGTCGTCCATTCACCTCCTTCTCTGGCGAACTGGTGTTATCTCTCCGGTGGTCCTGCCTTCTAAGATGTAATAATTCATATAAAAAGTACATGACCATTTTCAATGCATTATCATTCTTTCAAAAATCTACACTAACTACATCGCAACCTTGGATGATGTTGAAGCGAATATTTAATCTTATCCATAAACAACTTACACATATGATAAAATCGTAAAAAAAGACATCCGTGCACATGAATACCTTGCAGTGTACAGGTACAGATACGGTACAGAATCCAAAATACTCGTAGCTACTATTAGAATTTCCTCGTATGTCTCTCTGTTTGTCTATCTGAACGCGCATCACGCAAAAACTATTGGACGAATTTAGAGTTAACATTTAAGGTACTTTTTATCGAGATCCATTATAACGTCACATGGGAATCACTCTAAATTTCACGGAAACGAAGTCGCATGCACCGCTAGTTTTAATTTTAATATAAAACAGTCCCTTCAGAACTACAGTGTAACGGGCCAATGAATAACGGTAGTGTGAACAGGAGACGCTGTCAGCGAACAGATAAGTTAATCTTGATGGAAAACCTATTTGACTAATGGACGAACATATGTATAAACACAGTGCACAGTATACAGATGGAAGTTGTGTTGAATCTTTACTCATAAAGACGTAATAAAGAGGTATACGCTCAAATGTGTATGATTGTAATATTTCATGTAGTCTTATGTCTTAGAATATTTTTTTTATATTATAAAGAAAACAGAATACTAAAGAAACTCACTAATGAAAACTAACTAATAGAATAATAATTTCTAACTTGTAACTAATAATAACTATTAGTCTATAATAATAACGATATGTAGGTTATTTCAAACACTTTAATTGAATAAAAATAAATAAAAAATAAAATAAATTCGATGCGACTCCATTTCTTATGAGAAATATTGTCCCGCACGGTTGGTCTTCCCGAGGAAAGGAAAATAAATGCGTCGGACTCTTTCTAACTAATTACACGTAAACTAATAAATGCGTGTGGGACAAGAATAAACAAAATATATTGTTAATTGTTATTCATAACTTTTGCATTTGGTAGTAAACAAATAATTCAAAATTAAATTAAATAACTTGTTCGACGCTAAAATAAATAATTTGATAGGATAAATAACAATCATACTTGCTGGAAATATGATATTCCAGTCTATTTTTTCACTTTTGCTACGTAATTTTTTTAAATTTTTCACCACACAATACGGCATTATAGACTTTATCGTCTGTTGCTCGGCTCAATGAAGACTCACGCGGAAATAGCTGAATTGTTTCTCTTTTGATTCACCTTTAGTTCGGATACTTTTGGGCGCGGACCCGATGTCCATTAGAATTACCAATTCAATGATTCTTTCTTGATTTAAAATTTTCACAGAAGTCGACTGTCGCGAAATATTAATGTGCCGATTCCTGTGAAATTCCTTATCTCATTGTATCCCATTAAATCCTCAAATACAGACAGCCTATCTACGAATCTGCCAACTTTCGTCATTTTCGACTGATGTAGGCATGTATTTTATGGGCTGATGTTCATGGGCGAGAGTATTTAGATTCACTTACCACCAGGCGGACTATCTGTTATTTATCCACCTTCTTTCTATATAAAAAAAAACTTCAGCGAGCCAGTAGCATCTTGATCATAACTTTATTTTATGTCAATTTTTTCCCCATTACTAACACGAGGTTATGATTTATGGTTACTGACACATATTATGGAATACATATTATTGTGTGAAAATAAAAATTATTATTATAGATTCAGTTGTATACAATAATTGTAACTTCGAAGTGGACTTTTTGGCGATAACTCGAGAAGTGAACTTAAGTTTTGTTTGATTATTGTAAAAAATGTGTATAAGGCATTTTGTGGTTTAATAATGATAGGTTTCTCGTGCGTTAAAAGCGTGGGACTATGTTTTTCATGTGCTTCCAAAGAGTCCTTTTCTGTCCTCAATAATCCGACTAACGCTTCACTGAGCGAATCCTGACTTACTTCGACGGACCTGTACATTGATAGAATACGTTTTAGACTTTAAAATTGTTTATTGCGAAGAAAACTTGACACTGGCAGAATGTGCTAATTGCACAATTGCCACATATAAAAAGAAAAAAAATCGGGGTGTTAACCATGCCGTATTCAGCACTCGTCGTATAATAAAACGTGTGCGTTTCAAGGATTCTCAAAAAGTTTGCATACTGGTTGTCTATTTTCACTGTGTACGTATGTATAGAAAGTTCATTCGCCCACCGGTCTACGACAATCCATCACTTAGCTAGTACATACGCGAAACTTTGATTGGATTTATTTCACAATTATTGCCTGTCTATTACCAATTTCACAAAATGTACAAACGGTGGATTAATTCTTACAGTGTTCTTTGTTTCTTATATTCTTACAAAAATACATATACATTTTCAAGAGACGTTTTAGCAATTATCAAGCAGGAAAATAGTCTTTTATAATATTCAAATTATTTTCCAATGTCTAAGGCATCATCAGTACAGGCAAGCTTACGGACTGAAACTTGACTACAAGAATGACACAAGAAATATGGAATAGAATTTTTATATAAATAGAACTTATAACTATGTTTTGGAGTATTAATTATACCTATACAAAAAACTAACCTCTAATAAATCGAATACTACAATAGGAAGTTAATGTTGTTAAATAACTACTATATTTTGAAGATATTTATTTGTAACAATTATTAATAACCATTCGCGTTATGTGCGCGTATTATTACTTTCTCCTATATACAATACCTTTTTGATTCTAAACATGTTGAATATTTTTCCACCAGCGACCCTTACATCTTCCGTATCAGAATATTCGTGGTCGTAAAACGCCAAACTATTCAGAGCATATGCGACCGTAAAAAAATCGGCACTGAAGAACGAAGCAGATTCAAATCCCTTTACTACTTCAAGTAATACTGAAACATGTACTATCCTAGATAGAAATACATACCTATAGAATACCTATGACATCAATAACACCTGCGTAGCTTCGTAGTACCAACGTGTGTATTTTCTTTTGCTCAGTACCAATATACAGCATTATTAAAATAATTTTGCCATACAAAAATGTAATTTATTTACTAATGGAAAACAGTGCTTCATTTAACAGTATCCATAGATACTCGACATAGTACATAAACGTATGATAATCCGTACTTCTCATTCAGCCACTACCAGCGACCTTTTTTAACCATCGGTTGACTCGCCAGAGGGTTTCAAATGCTACGATTTCAGATGGTTTCCCTTGCCACCATCTGTTGTCGGTCGTATAACAAAAGTGGCCTGCGCTGCATATCCTTTGACGTTCAACTCAAAATTCAACCTGAATACCAATTTAAAAAATCACAAATTTTTCATGACAAGATGTAGTCGTTATTTTCATGTTTGAACAATCATTCAACATTAGTTAAAATTAAATCCTTATTACTGGTTACTCAAACATCTTCTAAGTCAACTTCTTAATTAATGGAGCGACCATTTACTAGGAAAATAATTCCGTGAAGTTGTCAACCAGCCTCTTCCATTCTACCTTAGCGCCGACTTATCGACTTGTCATAAAGCATTAGTTTTTAGAAGTCTCGTCATCTTAATTTGCTCCAAATTAATATTATGAGGCCTGCTATTACCTTAATCGTATATTAGTACCTTAATTGAATGTACCTTGACCTACTATTTACCTTAGTCGTACATTTCATTTAGTTTTTATTATTAAATGTGCAGATTGATTTGAAAGATTAATATTTATTATTAATTTTCCACAGTAAATTGTATGTGCTTGTAAACCATATAACTACGTATCTAGGTACTGTTTACATACGTAAATCCATATGCAATACAAACCTATATAAATCCTTATTATAATAGTTACCAGCAAAATCCTTAATTATTTATTATAATAGTTAGTCACTTACTCCTACATACCATAGGCAATCAGTCAATTTCATGGTCATGTGTAACCACAGATCTAATATTTTTGTTATCGCTAGATATACAGAGCATGCGAGAGAGAATATAAACCAAAGCATGTTCACCATAAGCGAGAATGACATGTTTTTATAGATCACTGTTCAGAGCATTTATGCTTAGCGGGAATTCGTGTCAGTTTGCAAAGGTTCGTTATCAAAACTCATGCGAACGAATTAGCATCTCGCGTCTCGCCACGCTGACGCACCACTTTGGAGCGAGGTGAATATTTTAATTTTTGACATTATCTTCATTATAATAGCTCTACTATTATTGGGCTTGCTCATATTCTTGTTATAGCTGTTTTATTGTTATTGGAAAGATGAAGAAGATTGAACACGGAGATAACAATAGATTTCTTCACTAAGGGGAAGCACTAAAAATGTCCTGGTAAATTGTTACATTATAATTACTTACTAAAGCAAAAAAGATTGACTGTAAGCTAATATTTGTAAAGCTATATATATAATATTACATATTGAACGAACTTAATACAAAAGCCCAATGAAACCTACTATTGGAGATTTTACTTAGGCCCATACCTAAAAGTCCTATGTTATCGCAAACAAGATAATTCTACAATTTTACGAACTGAAAAAATATGTCATGAAATGATGTTCTGTTTTTGATATTTTAGCCGATGTAAACGTTCTTCTAATCTTATGTAAATACGTTTACTTCTGTTTTCTTAGATATTTGTTTTGATATATAGGCTGTCATGATAGAATAACTATAGATATTCTTTAATAACAATTGCTTTGATTGGCAAAATGTAATTAAATTAATGAAAAATGTGAATGAAAAATTTCGTGACATATTTTACATTTACCTGTGAAAACTGTATTCCTGTGAAACTGGATTGTTAATGATTCTTAATTCTTAAAGGATTCTTAAAGCAATTGCTATCTTCAATTATCCCTTCATTTATTCAAAATACTAAATTTACTAAATGAATGAAAAATCTTAAAAACCCAATTTAAATTATGGAATAAATACAGCAATAACATATGATAACATATGATAAGAACAATAAAGTTCAGAATTGTTATGTTACACGTGTCACTTATTATCGTTGATTGTGAATAAGTAAAGTTTTTAAAAGTTTATATTAAATTCAGTTTAAAATCGATATTCTAAATTCAAACTACACATGAATTTGATTTATATACAGCAATTACAAATGTGATTTTAATCAATACAGTGTGACAATGAAATCTAATAAGAGTAGCAAAATCATTTATGGAATGAATTTCGATGATACGTATTCGAAAAAATTGTATAGCGTTGGGGAGAATGTCGCAATCGACAAAATGCTTCCAGGTTTCCGAGGAAGGTGCCAATTTCGGGAATACATACCGTCTAAACCGAACAAGTACGGCATATCATGTTTTGCCCTTGTTGGTGCTAAGATGTTTTTATACGCTGAATATGGAAATTTATGCTGGGGAACAGCCTGAAGGTACTTTCTGTGTCAGCAATAAGCCAAGTGAAGTGGTGAAAAGAATGGCTAAGCCCTTATTTGGTTCTGGTAGTAATATCACGACTAATAATTGGTTCAATTAATTATTCTCAAATTAACATTAAAATATATAAATAAATCAAATCAGAAATAAAATAGAAATCATTAATCTAAAATCTGTTAAGACCGTAAACTGTAATGAAAAGCCGCCGCATAGAATATGTAAAAGTGAAATTGAAAATAAACCTTGAGTACTTTGTAAAGTTTCGCGACACACTCGAAATGACCCATGTGGAGCGCACTCGAATGTTTCCAAACTTTATTATTAACTTTGGACATATAAGGGAGAATGTGCTGTGGCAATACCATTACTTTTTTGTATTTTACTAGTATACAATATGGCAACCCCATATCAAAACCCAGTAAGGAAAAAAATGTTTTTACCAAATTTCGATTAAAATCTCCGAACAATATTAAGATCTTTCGTATTTCTAGAGATATGAATATGTCGAAAATTACTAGACGTAACACGTGATTCCCATAAATCACTAAAAACTAATACTTCCGGCATGATATACCTAATATTTAGTATTTTGTGTAAAAATGATCATTTTTTATGGTAACGTCCTATGTTTTAACTTAGCTGCTGTCTTAACATAAATGTCTTTGGACTCTCCTGAAAAGTTAAAAAATATTTACAATACTTATTATAAGATGTCAAAATTAAGAATATTTTCAATTAAACTGATGAGTTCCAATACCCACAGCGGCTAGAGGGCTTTGTGTTAAATAAGCTATTGTTCCCATTGTTAATTGTAATCCTTAACATTTATCAGTACATAATAAACGATATTAGGTACTACGTGTATTATCTATCATAAATAAGTACTAAAAAATATAGATAACCAGATAACGATGCATTCGCTTACGTTCACTATATTGATTTTTGACAAATATAGCTATAAAACTTAATTATACATATTATACATATTATAGTATAGTATTATACATATAATCACTGGTCGCTGATTAACATATTAGTATAAATTACATTCACAGCTACATGCAAAAGGCAAACACAAAGCTGATAGAGAATTTTTGCTTTGAATAAACTTAGGATGAGCAGTAACTATTGTGTAAAAAAATATTAAGTATAGTCTCATTATTATAAAAAAGCGTTGACCGCTCGACACTCGAGTGCTGAGTGAGTGCTGAACTTTTAAAACTGAAGTGTTAAACCCTCGTGAGCGTTATTGTCCTTTTTAACGTTTGGTGGTCTTAAACAGGCTAGAGTCTAAAACGGTTAATGTTGCAGTTCTAAAGGTATAAATAAGCGTTGACTTACCGCTCGAAAGCTCGGGGCTTATTTTTACATTATTGTAAGTTTCTCTCGATTTGAAACGTTATTTTCTAGCAGTATGCAAATTTTAATTTTCCCAATATGTCCGCTAGAGACGCTGCTTCACTTACTATAAAGAAAAAAAGATGACGCAGACCGACACTTGCAAACTTTACTCGTTTACAAACGAAAACACTCATTTACACTACTACTATACATAGTGAAAAAATGACTATATTTATCAGTGATTTTATTAGTTATTTATTGAAAACGAACATCCAAAAATACGGGAAAAAAAATCAAACATTAGTATTATTTTTTGCTTATAAGGAAAATTCAAACAAAATATATAGATATCTAGTTATGCTGCTATACGTACCTATAACATAATTCATATTAGATTAGTTGGTTAAAAGGTTAAATATATAGTTTCAATATATTATAGTTCTGTGAACATTCTGGCGAATTCTTCCATGAAATTATTTTTTAAATTAAAAATCTTATTTCAATGTTTACATCACTTAGAAGATACTCATATTAATAGGTGAACGAATGCACATAAATTGTATGTTGCTATAAACGTATACAACTTGAACAGAAAAGGTTGTGTTTTAAAATCAAAAATGTGGTTCCTCTATAAATCTAGGCACGAGTGAGAGGTAGACGGTTAATTCCCCGTCGCATATGCAAATGCTTGCCAGCCCGAGGGAGAAGCCACCTTCCTAAATTCGTTGGCCCCTAAGGAGTTAATGTTTTCATCCATTAAACTCGACCGAGCACTTATGAAATTCGTGCCCGCGATCCGAACCAGATTACACGGGCTAGCTGACATGTTTTCCTTATTAGGGCTGGCAACTAGTCAAAAGATGCCGTGAAATTAATAGTTCGTAAAATTACAAAGTCAACATGTTGACTGCGTTATCAGGTCCAAAAAGCCTGATACGTAACTCTCCTGCGATGCGGGCTTAGAAACCGGTGCGGGAGGCGCATTTGGTTTTAGAGAGAGTAGGAAAGAAGCAAATTTTGTAACTACCTAGTCAAATCCTATTTACTCTAGAGCAAAAAAAATAATCGGATATTTTCAACCCTTACCGAGCTGCACAAACAGATACATAAATAACCACTTCATTTCACGCACACAGCTTTTCTGCTTTGACATACGTGTATTCGCATATTAGGTAGTAAAAAAAACATTAGAATAGGTATATTTTGACAACCCTTCTCCTGCCCACCGTTACCTGGCTGGCACCTCAGGCGCTTGTTGCGTCTTATAACACGTCCACTCTAATTAGACCTCTGATTACACCTCATCTTACTCTCATCAAATCCAATGCCTAAACTGAGCCAGGAGGTGAGGAAGTTCAATGAAAAATGGTAAATCTGACGGCTTGCTAAAGTATATTTGCTAATGGAATACAGATGTGTAATGATGAACAACGTTCTGCGGTATATTGTAAACATCGTTTATTATAGTGTACACTTTTACTAAAACATTATACATTCATGTTCTGATAATCACATATCGTTTTCTTAATATCACAATTTCACGTGTTTACTCAAGTCAAGACCTCCGCAACTTATCATTATTTCCCACTTTATCATATTCCCTAATGTATGTACGTGTTTCAGTAGTGAGTGAGATATGCCAGAGCCCATTCCCATCCTATCCCTTCCCATATTCCCAACCCTTTCCCCAAATCCATTCCTATATGTCCAAAGGTAGGCAACGCATCCGGGGGCGTGCCAAAGTTTGTCATTTTGGACTAACGTTGGCATGTATCGCGGAAGTCTATGGGCGACAGTGTCCACTTACCACCAGGTGGACTGTATGCTCGTTTGCCACCTTCTTTCTATAAAAAAAAAAACTTTTATGGCCTGCGCAATAGATTTCAACTGCGGACAAATTTTAGTTTGGAACAGCATCGTTGAGTCTGTACTGTTAATTCATATTACTCTATCTTACGATTGACTGGATATGTGGAGACCTACGCATGCGACTAGTACGTATGAGGCCTTACTTACACTCCTGTGCAAATTAACTGTTTCTGTACCACACTATTACACCACAGCGTCCGCTGATATTGATTAACTGTTAGTTAGAGGTCTCTGAAAAAGCCTGTCACAGTTTTCGTTTTTCACATTCAGTCACTACCTCACTACTGAGGAGTTGCTTCAAGTCATCAGTCCAACTGACTGTAAACATCTCACACTACGTTTGAAAATTGTGATAACACATATTAGCAAGTATTTGAGGGGGAGAGTGCACGCTGCATTTCAACAGCCGCTGGGAGCGCTCGATTGGCCACGTTACCCCTCTCTCACAGAAGACTACCTTGAAATGTAGTGCATTTCCCACTTTATCTTATTTCCCTTTTTTTCATTTTATTTCACCCATTTTCCCATTCTCCAAATCCATTCCTGTATCTCCAAAGGTAGGCAGTGCATACGGGGTCGTGCCAACGTTTGTCATTTTGGATTGATGTTGGCATGTATCGCGGATTTCTATGAATGACAGTATCCACTTACTATCAGGTGGACTGTATGCTAGTCTGCCGCCTTCATCCATAAAAAAAAATACATTACAATTAGACGACAAAAATAGGACGTATTCTTAATAAAAAACATACCTTTAATTGATTCCAACTTCCAGCTTCCCCTTACTTGACTAATGGTAACCCCTTTCAGTCTAACCACGCGAAAATACAGAATGACAGCAAGGGTCGGCTTTTGACTCCTCATTTGGGAACAACAAGACAATATAAACTAAGGACACACGGTTGTAAAAAAATGACAAGTATATCATGGAACTTTAAAATTGAACAAAATTACTTATTAATGTACAAACTTAGTTCAAAACAAGGTATAGGTATATTGAAATCATTCCACTGGATGAGGAAAATGTAACAGGATAACATGGAAATTCACACACATTATATTTATTTGCCTTAATTTAAATGTATAGGTAAATAAAAATAGGCACGGAAGCCAATTCACTTAATATAAAAAAATATGTTCAAAAATCTTGTGGCTGTTTCGAATTCATGTTGGTATTCTTATTTCATTTCATTCATTTATTTGCTGAAGTACGGGTTATTAAAGATATTATATATTAATTAAAGAAATCCATACATACTCTGCTACATCAGCGTGCAAATTCTTATATTATACTATCTAGAAATATCATACATTTATCACAAAGTGCGAAACTTGCCACCAAACACGATCATAGACTCTTCAACATACATGACAAAGGGTTCGCTGAATTTACGATATCAAATATTGCCATAAATAGTATTATTAAATTAACAGAAAATACATGTTAAATCATATTCAAACAATTTTAATTAATGTCAATAGATAAAGTTATCTAATGTTAAATGCTATAGGTAAAACTAATAATGTTGTTTAATTATATACCTACCCGAATTTATAAATGAATGCCAAAAAATAAAAATTGTTTAAGGTCGGTCACATACACTCGAAATTCCGATTCGGTATATCGATTCGAGATTCCGTATATACTTCACACACATACGTTTTTTCTGTTAGGAATGCCCAGGCTCAGTATGAGAGGCGCTTCTGTTGAGTGCAGACTTCTCGCAGCGAATATGGATTTTGACGATGATTTTCTGATTGCCATTGCATTTTTGCTTTATCTGGCTCAAAAAAAGAAGAAACGCTGCCGTTACTGGGTGCATCCGCTGAATACCCAAAGATTGCAAGAGAACCAAATTTAAGCAACTTTCCCAATTGCTGTACATTTCTTTAGCAATATGATCTCTGTTGTAGTAATCTTCATGACTACTATCCCATAAGCATAGGTAGCCTTCTACGGCTATAATCAAGTGTTCGATATCAGAAATCATCACGTGCGCAAGAGCTCCAAAATAAACAGACACCTCCGCTCACCTTGGCTGTGCGACGTTCCGTACGGAAATTACAAATGTGTGGCGATCCATACAAAATCTATGGGAGACTTGCATTCGGAACGGCTTTTTTCCATGCGGAATTCCGAATGCACAGACTAGGATCAGTAATTCCCATTCGGAAAAAAAATCGAACGGAAAACTACTGTACGTATGTGATAGGTCTATAGATTTGTATGAATTTGCTGCGTTCGAAATCGCGAATCGATATTCCGATACTGATTTCCGATTCGGAATTTCGAGTGTATATGACCGGCCTAAGAGTACGGCACTTAAATGTCTAAATCGTTGTTATTAATTTAATATTATTTTTTAATTGTAAACAATTTTAATATGTCAGTAAAAAAATCGTCAAACAGTAACATTTTTGCATAAGAAAGCTCTTTATAGAAAAGCTGTGTATATATATAGAAAGTAGATGTCAGACGAGCAGACAGTATCCACTTATGATAAGTGGATACTGTCTCCCATGGACATACGCGACACATGCCAACATCAACCCAAAAGGACATGGGGATATGGGGAGCGCAATGAAAGATTGAACGTCATTGTTACGAGTTCCATTGGCAAGTGCGTTCGCGTCATGCGTGTGCTGTGGACCCGAATAGGCACTACAATATTAGTAACGTTGAAATGGAAACTGGAGCTGTGACAGTGTCTTTATAAAAACATTATAATAGTTGAAATAAAAAACTTTAAGCGGTATTTAACAAGTATCCTTATTAAATAAAACATGTTCTAATGGCAGCTATTGCTGTTCTCTAATCGTTCCACTGTTTCACACAAGTTACGTCCTAACTGTGTGTATATACGCCTCAAGACAGGAACTGTTAAACAGCTATTTATGTCAAGCAACTTTCATGATAATTTGAGTAGAAATATTAATAAACTTATTGTCGTTTACTGCATTATAATACATAGCACGTTTTATCAGATTGTAAGAACACAGATAATTCATACATATTTATCATTCACAGATAAAAATATATGTTATCGACATTAAAATAGACATTTACGTAGCAATCGTTTATAAGTATATAGCAATGTAGCATGTATATGTGAATCATACATTTTTTCATAAACTATAAAATATAAAATAAGTATTATACTTTATCGTCTTTCATCAAATAAATTGGAAATATTGATATACACATAATCCACATTGCAATGTTCCAAGTATAACAAAAAGTTCGTCATTACAAGGTTGTTTGGTGCATTTATCAGTCAATATTCACACATACGAATAAGCCTTATTGTTATAACTTTAATGTCGTAACTTTAATGTATGATATGTTACCAAAATTAATTAACTGAATAAATAAACAAAAATTAAGTTACCATTTTTTATTTCTTTTAGTTGTATTTCTTAATGTAAAACAGAATATTTCAGTTTATAGTCGTACTGAAACGATATCTCATTTACATGCTGGAGTGGTTAAAATTAGAAAATTAAAATTAGTTACGTACTTAATTAGTAACAGTGTACCTCGCTACGTTGGAAAATACTATTATGTATAAACATTTTCGAATATCATCAGATTTTTATTTCCGAGCTACGATGATTCGACAGCCGAACAGAAAATAATAAGTTTCCTGATTACTACAATAGCCACCAATGAATGATATTCAATTAAGTACAAATGTCCAAGCAAAAAAAAAAACAAAATGAGCCCACATGAAGGTAGTTCTCTTTTTCCAAAAGGGAACAAGTTCATACGTTTGGTTATAAACGAAACGGAAGAGCTAGGGCGGGCGGGCGGAAGTGACGATGCAGGTAGATAATAACCGTGGTCGGGCGCGCCGCCCTCACATTGTGCAGCTTCCGGTCCGCGCGGGGTACTGACAACGATAATCTTCGACGTACGTAATTTCTAAATTGGATAAAAATTCTATGGAGTAGACTTCATCTTACTACAAAAGATAGACACGCCTTAAGAAAGCGTCTAACGAAGCCGATTGAACGAGAAGCTACCAGCACTGAACATTATTTTAAAGAACTATTTATTTTTGTAGTAAGTAGGTATGTATCTCAGTGAACACTATATTCTACTAAATTCTAAGTAAAAAATTTTAATTTGGTAAGAAATTATGAAGTGTGTGTCTTTATGCACATAATTTTTGCATTAGGATAGGATTTCAATTATACATTACACCTACATGAATGCTCTAAATATACCTATTAGGTACTTTATTAAAGGTAATATAAATATTTATATCGGGACGTTATTTGTTTATGAACATCAATTCCAATCATTTGTTTTTAATAACATTATCAGTTAATTATATTATTTAGATACACTCATATTTAAATTTAGGACGATCGATAATGTTGTGTCATTTATAAAGTAATGATTAAAATGTTTTTAGTTTATTTCATAAATACAGAATATTTCTCTCCAACTAATATGCTGCACCGTTCTCTGTTACTATTTTTATCATCACTGCATTCATTATTCATTGACGCAGTCTCTTTAAATCTACAGCAATATTATAAAGAGACTAAATATGTTTCCAAAATATATTTGTAGCACTGTTTCTACGGTTATACACTAACACAATCGCTACAAAAGGCGCAAAGAGAAATTACTTAAAAAATTTATGCTTCAATAATAATAAATCAGACGCTACTCCCACAAGCACCACAATTACCTATTAATAAACTGGTACAGCTAGCGCCAACTAGTATCACAATTTTGAACAAAATAAAATTAATTGATCAAATAATTCTCAAAATATGATTACAGCGTTAATAGACTGTAATGAAACTAATGATTTAAAACTAATGAAATTGAATACTAATAACACTGATTGAATAATAATCAAATGAATACTATGAAAAGTGTATTCATTATGTTTATGTTTATGGAATGTTTATGTTACTAAGCGAAGACAGTGTCTCGGTAACGAAATAATCTTTGGTGAACTACTTAATAATAAAGTAGTGACAGATCTGAAACGTTTGGATCAACCAAATTAACCATTAAGTATTCATTTTGAGAGGCCTATATCCAGCAATAGATATAGACACAGGCTGATAAAAAAAGCAGACATCACAATGCATGCAGATTGTTCTCCAAATACTCGATGCACAAAAACTAAATAAATATCATAGCAACAATCTTCATAGCTTTATATGTTCCGTGCACCCCAAAAATTTCGGTGTAGTGACCCCGGACGCTCCCCGTACGCAAACAGTAGAAGTAACGCGGGACACCTGCGTCGAACGAACACTCATAACTTCTTAAGTACGCTCTCACCGATACAAAGTAATGGAACGCAAACAACATTGCGATGGCAAGGAAGTTTACACCCACGGACAGTTCTTTAGTTAATTTTGTATTCCTTAGTTAAGTGTAATTTTTTAAGACTGGTGTCTATGCTGAATTTTGATAATTTGTACCGTTATCTGAGCAAAGGGATCTTGTTATCGGAAATGACTTATATGAATCAATGAAACTGAATAAAAATTCTTTATTGCATTCATGTTTCAACTAATTAATTACTTTAAACATACCTACACCGAAGCAAAAAGCGGTTTTATCGCTAAAAGTTTATAATTTTATCGCTTTTTACTTTGGTTAAGACATACCAATTTAAAATTTATTGTTACAAGTTTCTTTTTAACAAAAATCCCACTTTTAATATACGAATTTAAGAATAAAGCTATGAAAATGTGCTTATTAAGGTCCCTTTTCTCAAATAATATCACATATTATAGCTCATTAGTTTAAATACATTCTGCAACTATTTCTTTTTCTAGAATAATAAAATACCCACTGATTTAGATTACTTCGTCTTTTTGTATCTTACGACTGAATAGTCACGTCCGTCGTCACATTTACGATTTTCGGTTAAAAAATCCAACTGCCCGGAAAAAAATCGTAAATCGTTTGCAGTATTTATGACGTGTTATGCTAGTGATATCTCGGGGTTACCACGCGCTTCCACTACATTGAACGGTCCTAACTAAATAAACATAGAAGGGGCGACAAATATCTTTGCCACAAAAATTGAACTAAACTATAAAAAACTTGAATTTTTAAATCAAATATGATTGATTAAGGTTTGATTTAATTATGGTTGATTTAGTTGTTGAGTTTACTAATGGACTGTTATTACCAAAGAAATATGTGAATGTAAAGTCTGATTGTTATCAATAAAATAAGAAATAATTAATAATTCTTCAAATAAAATCACAATCATATTCAAAAACTAGCTGTTGCCCGCGACTTCGTCGGCGTGGAATTTGGTTTATAAACACCGTCTTTACCTTCTTAGGGGTATTTGGTATTTTCAAAAACGATCACACACATTATTTCTTATAGCTTATTTTTTATCGAACAAATGTTCGACGTGATTATTTAAATTCATATAATTTTTTTATTTATGAACTGATTGAAATAAAACAAATACTAAATTTTAAGTGAAGCTTACTACAATACATTAGTGTTAACCGCACCCAAATCGGTTAAGCGGTTTCTAAGATTAACGCGCACAAACGCACAGACAAAAATTCTAACAATCATTGTTTTGGGTTCTATTGCGTTGATAAAGGCCCCCAATAATATTTTTCACATATATCTTCCATGTACAGACAGCGATCAGTTACATTTTTATTATATGTACTGGTATATATAACCAAGCACAATCAATTGAAACACTAAAAATACTTTTTATTTCGAAATAATTAATTAGCAACTAGCCGAGCCGACTGACGTTGTCCAAATTTCAATAATATAATACAATAATTTCAATAAGTTCGTACAAAAATCCCATATAAAAAAGCACTCGGTTTTTCCCGAATTTTCCAATATTTCCGGCAACTTTTCCAATTTTTCTATCCCTAAAAACCTTATTCGGACTATTACGAACATTTTTTTTAAAAAAATTAGCCAAATCGGTCGAGCCGTTCTCAAGTGATGCGCTTACCAACCAACTAAGTGCATTTAATTTTTATTTATATAGATAACTAACAAATAATCATGAATATATAAGTGTAGATAAAATGAGAATAATTAAAAAGTATATAAATAATAACCCAGATTTGACGCATAACGTAAATTATTATAAACGAAAAGTGTATAATTTCTTTCGTCTCTCTTTGGGAAATGAAGCCATAAATCATGGGAGCGTGTTCGGGAACCGACGTCCATCTTATTGGCATTATTACAGCCGGCAGAACAACGGGAACAAACAAATGAAAGGAACATAATCTTAATGTTAGATTTAATACAAGAAGAAGAATTTAATTATTATACTTTATATAACTTGATTTTTTTTAAAGAAAAGTCATTATATTCTACTTTGTCTTGTATTTTAGGGTACTATTTTGCGCTGGTAGTGTCTTATTGTAACGAATTCTCTGTCATTATGTTTGTAGTGTTAATTGTACATCTTTCCATAAATTTATTTATGTGGTGGCTAATAACTCAAAATATCAATACGAACCCGAAAGGGTTTAATGGCATTTTAATCTTTTAATATGTATTTTGTGGTAATAAATTGATAAAAATAAAAACAGAATTCGCTTCGCTGACGTGGAGTGAGAATTGTATGCTTAGTTTGGTAGTACTTTATATCAGAGTTATTAAATAACAAACAAACCAACGTTCGCATTTATATCATTAAGTTAAGATTGACCTTCAATATAATAAAAATCTTTAAATATTCTCAAGAAGATATACCTATACTCTGATTTTTTTGTTGGTGTTACAAGACGACAAACATGCTCCCACAAGAAAGAAAAGAAATTACAATAATATAAAAATAAATATAAAATATAATAATATAAGGTAAACAAATACCTTTATTGTACGCGCTCAGACCCGATTTAGAATATGAAATGTGTACAAAACGCGAAAGTTTAAAAGTTATATTATTAGTACATATATTTTATTATTTTTTCCCTTATAGAATTATAGATAGATAGAGTGCCAAATTATAGATTTAACAAAATCGCAAGTGATACTTATTTTATTTGCATTTTGCTTATTGGCTTGATAAATGATTTTATAACAAAAATTATTAAAAACTATAAATAATTGAAAAAGAAACAGACAAAAAAGGTTTAAGACAACTGGAATATCATAAAATGACAAATGTCAGTAATCTATATAAGTAATTATTGGACTATACTAGATATTACTTTATGATTGTAATCTATTTTTCTAAATTTACTGTGGCTTTTTGGCCCCGTGAATAGTCAATATTTTTCATAAAAGCTTAGTACAATTTTATAAATCAACAGTAAATAATAATCTAGTTTTACACTAGTGACATTATGTATTATGTACATAAGATACACATATTTATACTAAAAGAATGTATGAGTACTAAAGGTTGCTAAACGAAACATTCACCATTGAAATAACCATCAAAAAGGATCATAAATGAAATACATAAAATTTAAGAAACAGATCTAAAGTTCAATAGATTATGAAACAAGTACCTAACCTTGACACAATATACCACAATCAAAGGCAAACGATTAAAACTTCATAATTATAAATGTCAAATAATATGCAATTGAAATTGCTCAGGGCAACTATCGCGTTATTGTCTCAGTGGGACCAATTGGCACCGTCGCCGTCGCGTGTCGTCGCGATGCCTAAACAGCCCTCTGAACAATACTGACAGATGGAAACTCTCAGAGTTGCTAATTGATCTTATACAGAACAATCAGAGCATTTTGGACGTGAAATTAGTGAAATCCATTTAAATTTAAACTAAGTAAATATAATTCTATTCTAAATGTTCTATATACATGTTCTTTTGTAAAAAAAATATTCTTAAAAATTGTTTTAAATAACGAAATTACAACTACATTAATATATAGCTATTAAAATATTAATATATATAGGTAACGGCTTCCAGTATTTAATTTGTCCTACCAAACTGCTATTTTAATTGGTTACAATTACGTTTAATGAACTGTTTAAATTGATATTTTTGTTTTTGCGCCATTCGGCTCAATTTAGCGTGATATAAAAGCCGTAAAAAGAGTTTTACTTTTTAACTTATATCTTACACGATATTTTATTAGTAGTCCAAGCGACTTGTAAAAGAATCTAGTACAAACATAAATACAAAACCTTCTTTCCTTTACAGTTTTATTTTTGCGCTTATACCAGTTATGCAGAATTGTATGTAATTACTGATCAAATAAACATTTTAATATTCACATCATGCCCTGAGGCATACTCAGTTTCAATCTGATAAAGCTTTAATACTCATATTTACTGCACTAGTTATAGCAAAATTTCGGTTCAAAATATGAAATTACACAATCGTCTATACACTCCTTAATTACATATCACGATGTCCACTAATTAATTAATTACTAACCCCTCTCTCACAGAAAACTACCTTGAAATGTACTACATTTACTACTTTATCGTATTTCCAAAATGTTCGTACGTATTTCGGTACTAAGTGAGATATGCCAGAGCCCATTCCCATCCCATCCTATCCTTTCCCATTTCTCCCAATCCATCCCTTAATCGGCAAAGGTAGGCAGCGCTTCCGGGGGCGTACCGGCGTTTGTCATTCTGGACTGATGTTGGCATGTATGGCGCATGCCCTTGGACAACAGTATCCACTTACCATCAGGTGGACTGTGTTCTCTTCTGCCTCCGTTTTTTACAAATACAATATGAACAAACAAATGCAATATATAGATACAAATAACTTCAAAAAATTAACTCTAAGTTACTATTCAGTCATTTATAATCTTTTATATCTCATCTACATGATATGAAAATTAAAAAGGTATGTACAACTGTTGCCGTACACTTTATATGGTAAACAATTATTTATATTTATCTTATTTTGCATAACTGGCTGCCGTTCTGTATCTTTTATATAGATCGCACACAAAAACATACCTATATAACTCAAACCTATTATTACACAGATAACTGCCACCATTTGAACACGAAATGATCATAATTAACAATGTCCAATAGACATCGCAATACGGAATACACCCACAGTCCCCCACGTTCCAACACCTGCGCGGTCCAGCTCAGCTAATCAGCCAGCATTAGTTATTCTGCACACGTACTCTGGAGGTCTGCTCAACGATCTCCCGCACCATGTTCTCTAATGCTACCTGCCCGAAATTAGGGAATTTACCCCTACGCTACTGTAGTGTCTCGTGATTTTGCTCACTGTTATATATCTATCTATACGTGTAGTTTCGTATGTAATGTGTCTTTGCTTTCTGTTATACATGTTCCGTATGTAATGTATCTGGGATAATAAAATATGCCAATTTAAACATTAGCGTTTTTGGTCTTAGCGTTTTTAAACATAGCTTTTTACGCACCAAACATTCTTAATTTTAGGATTTTTCAAAACACGCACTGTACATTTCTTTTCATCTACAACCGTATTATTTATTTATTTCAACAACGGACGTTAACAGATAGAAAGGGTGAGTGCATAAGCCATAGCCATCCAAATAAGGATATGTGTATGTGTGTGTATCAATCTATAGTCATTATTATCCAAATAGCTAGGATACGCTATAAATTTTCGTCATATGGGTCACTGGCAGATTTATATATATATATTGTCTTTAATTCAAGTAATTAAGACTCATATGCCCAAATTAAAAATTAAATTAGAATATCAAGAAGTAAAATACATAGCTATCATTGTTTATATATAGTTTAGATTGTGGTGCTAGGCAAGGTGGGATAACCTCACCTAAGCTATTTAATTTGTACATCAATCAACTGATCGTCAAGCAGCATCCATGGAGGATGTCACATCGATAATATTTGTGTGAACAATATTAGTTATGCTGACGATATGGTGCTGAGACATATGCTAACGGCCATGGATTGATGTATAACTCTAGAAAGAGTGAGGCGATAGTTTTCGAGGCAGGTAGACTGGCGCCTCAACATGTGCCTCTCATTGTGCTGTGTGTGTGTAGCGCTAAAACGTGTAAGCAGATTCAAGTACCTTAAGCACACCGTCACTGACGATCTCAGGGACGATGAAGATATTGAAAGGGAACGCAGTTTGTTGCCAGTCAGGAGTACTACGTTGGTCCCCAGGTTCGGTCACTGTACAAGGGAAGTAAAGATAACCCTCTTCAAGGCAGACTGCCAATCCTTGTACGCGAACAGCCTGTGGATTCTCTATACTCACTCTGAGTAAGCCCGCTGGGCGCTGTACGCCCTCTGGCTTACAGCGTCTTGCGTGTTCAATATAACAACGCTTTCAGAATGCTGAAAGCTGAAATAACACTTACAGAATCTGTATTTTAAGAGTTGTCTCCATGCTAAAGAAGTACGAGTGTTATTCACTCCCAATAAATAATTTGCCGCTTGCTTATACTCAAAACAACTTGCATCGCTACATCATATTTTCCAAAATTAACTACACAATAATAAACTACAATAAAATAAATACTCCAAAAACCAAAACAAATAAATATAGTTTTCAAAGTATATAAGCCATTCGAATAGTTTCATCCAGCTAGATCACGAAGCTAACACGAGGATGCAGCGCCGCGAAGTTTCCATTTGCCGAATGTTCTGGAATTTAAACGTGTCTAAGCAAGTAATTGCTCTGTCAGTTACGGGAAGTCGGTTTGTAAAAAATTCTGCGGTTTGCGCTTGCTTTATTTTGGATAGTGTTGGTTCTTGTTATTTATACACCATATACAATATCGGTATAGTTTACCTTATGATTCAATGAGTCTGGTTTTATAACAATTCGTTATTAATTTATTAATAGGTCAAGCATAATAACAATATCTGTTGGTTGACCTTCAATTATTATACTCTTTTGAAATAGCGACCCTGTTGGATCTAACCGCGCTTAACCGGTCTCATTAGTGTTCAATTATCTCTAAGCAATAGTCACCATTACCATTTATCGGCCATCTATTCGTTTGCCACTATTTCTATAAAAAAAAAACAATAAATATTTACGATAAAAAATGTACAATTTGTTAAACTTTTTACTTTTATTTTCTGTTGTACACATTCATTCACCGATTAAACAAATGCTACAGTTTGGCAAATGAAATGTGGCCCAACGGTAGAATGTTTTTTTTACATGGCAATATTTTTAATATGAAATATACATTTACTCGTAGTGCACCACAAACATCTTGATACTTGTTGTTTGTATCGAATGATTGCATAGGTTGGCAAATAAAAGTTTCGTATTGTAAATGACATTAAGATGTACCGAAATTAGATGCTAAATAATGTAATGAAAATTGTATTATAGTAGTTACTAATTTTAAAACACTAAAATAGTCTACTTTAAAAACAGTTTATTTTTGTGTTTGTGTTGTTAAAAAGATACCCGTGCTATTATGACATCTAGATAACTATAATTGTGTAATTTATTTCTATGTGGTGCACTTTAAATGCCGTGTGGTGTCCGCCGGCTATAGAATAGCACCGCCCCATTTCCTCCCGTAGGTGTCGTAAAAGGCTACTAAGGGATAACAAATTGGCTACCACAAGCCCTGAGGAACTACACCACCTCGAGTGGTGGACTCGCCAACCCGCTTAGCCAAAGTGGCGTTTACAGGCCTTACATCCCTCATGCACTAGTCAATATGTATGAGGAGGCCTATGTCCAGCAGTGAAAGGGCCGCTTGCAATTTCTTTCTGTGTTTATTTATGCTACAGTTTGTACTAGTTTCAGAACCCAAAATATAAAGTAGAATCGGACAAATAAAAGTTGAGATTGAAATGGCGAGAAAAATTCAAAAAAAAGAAGAGTCTATCCCACTAGTCCCATTGAGAAGTCCCATGATGGAACTAATGGAACTTCTTCGTACCAGTTGTCCCAGTGTGAGACTAATATTTTAATTTAGGTACTCCCAGTGGATCGTAAGCATTTTCCTTGTACCGTAAAATAATAAACTGTAGCATAATAAACGCTATTTTAACAAAATATAGAATATTAATTAAGTCCGTTTTTAATTTCGTTCAAAAAGTTATTTAAACAATATCAATATCAATTTAAAAATAAAAAAATATCAATTTAAACAGTTCATTAAACGTAATTGTATCCAATTAAAATAGCAGTTTGGTAGGACAAAAAGTTATACTTTTCATTGTAGTAGGAAGTACTATTAACCAAATATGAACCAGCATATCAAACATTTTAACTGCAATGAACGGATAATGATATACGAGTATGTACTTCATTCCATGCAAATGAAAAAAATAAAATAAAGAAAAGTAGATTATATTTGTAAATGAAATGGTTAATAGTAGAAACTCTAGAAACTTCTCTAAATGTAACTGTATCACTTCGGGGTTCACTGATAATTTGGTTATTTGTTTTTTAAATTTTAAATATAAGATAACTAGTATGAATATGTTACGGATCTGAGAAAAAAATCGTAAGCACAATTGCTAATTGGCTATATGGTTGTAAAACGGTTGCCTAAAAAGCCATGAGAATATTAAAGGAATTCGTACTGTCATTAGATGATTAGACCCACATTTAATAGGTTATCACTAAAAAAATGTGGAGAAAATACAATTAGCCTAGCATTAAATTCAAGTATCAAAATTATTTTTCCAGCAAGTTACGTGTATCAAATTTGATTTTTCAGATTCAGATATGTAAGTCTTTACACGTAGATATTTTTTTTAAGTTACCTTTCTCTATTTTTCTAGGAAGAAAAGAAAAAAATCTAATATGACAGACTAATACAAGTACCGTAGTGGGTTTAGTGTGCAATGTGTTGTAAATCTGTGTGTATGAAGTTGAATTCAAATCCGCTTAGCCGTTAGACCGTGATTGAGTAACAAGTTAACTGAGGGAACTGTTCACTTAACAGCCATTGTTAATAATATCCTTTTTCTTCGCCATAGTCGGATAAAATCACAAATTTATTGTCTAGGTATGTAGTTAAAGCCTGAAAAGTCACATCTTGTGATCTCACACAACGAGTACAAAAGACACTATGTGAGTACATAAGTGACACCGTGTTTACATTCGAAAGAATAAATGCATGTCGCTTTTGTAACAAAATTATGAACGGCCACCCATTTATACCAACAAAGTCAATTTAAATTAAAAATCCTTTGAGACCAGTTTCAATTCCGAAATGCCCAAATGTTAGGGTGAAATCTGACTGATACAACCACCGGACAAATATTAACATTCGTCTCAAAGCGACGCCTATAAGCCTTTTAGCACTATTATACCTACTCATATATAATGGGTACAATCGTCCCAACACCGAGATATGTAACGCGTATACCTTTCATACGAACGTAGGAGCGTTGCGTTTGACACACTGTTCCTAAGCAAAGGGCTTATCTTCAGTAACACGTGACTGTTACCCATCTCTCTTGTCCCTTTGAAGTGAGCCCCCGGTCCACACGTCCGATGTTTGTCTCAAAGCTGTATTTAATTGCTACCTCGTTATTTTTGGATTATTTACAGAACGGGAACGTTTTAATCACTATGTCCTACCCCGTGAGTTACTCCAATTTCACATCAAACGGTTTTTAAAACGTACGCTAATGGTCAATGATTGAAAGCAATTGACGTAAAAAAAACTTACATAATTTAAAGGACATTTTTTGTTCTTTTAAAAAAAGTAAGTTAAAAGAATATCTGGAAATACCCATTAAAGTGTGTCGTTATTAATTTGTGTATTCAATGTGATAATTACAGATGAAGAGATGTTACAAATGTAATGGTATGTTCCTCTGTAATATGCCACATGGGCGTACATTGATTTGTCTTTAACAATAGCAGCACTAACTATAAAATTACAATAACAGCACTAACTATAAAATTACAATAACAGCACTAACTATAAAATTACAATACCAACACTAACTATAAAATTACAATTTGACATTAAAGTGACTAACAAAATATTAATACTATTAAACATGAATACATTCTTAATACTATGTAAAGAACACATAATACAAAATAATACTGGTTTACCTAATCGACAATACTTATAATACCATCAAATAACCGTTTCCTTTTCCACCACGTATTATTTCCAGATACATGAACTCTATTCATTCTGTCCGAAAAAAAGTAAAAAATACAGATATTTATAATTCCTTTTAAGCAAAAGTTTCAACGTTAATCCCACCTCTATACCTCGCATTTAAACGTCCCTATGTCAAATATTCCTTTTTATTACGAAAATTCCCAGTGAGTTAATCCAAGTGCTATATTTATACGTATACTACCTAGTAATGAGCGCCCGTGACTATTTAAGCAAATATGTATTCGAATTATTTAAAACAGGTCAGGAGTAACAAATTAAGCATGTTAATTCAAGTAATAATGATTGAATACCGAATCATTTCAGCCTGTTTGCTAAATATCAGACAATTAATTTATTGACTTTTCTTATTCAATTTTCTCCTTCTAATCTTTAAAAGCAGTCATGTTATGTTTTATATTGTTTAGATACAATGAAAAACAAACAAATTTGATATTAATCACTATCGCTACCCAAAACAACAGCATTTACCATTGTCCCCTATTTTAAATACAATCAAGTTTCTGTTTCTCTAATGCTTGAATAAGCATCGCCTAACACTTTAATATACACATTCTATCACTGTCTTAATTTTTACAATTAATGCTAATTTCTAAATTTTCCTTTTTATAATAAGAAAGCGGCAGACGAACATACAGTCATGCTGGCGGTAAGTGGATACTGTCGCCCATGGACATCCGCGGTACATGTCAACATCAGTCCAAAATGACAAACGTTGCCACGCACCGGATGCACTGCCTATCTTTTGAGATGTGGAAATTGATTTGGAGAAAGGGTTGGAAAAATGGGGACAGATAGGATAGGATAGGATGGGAATGGGTTCTGACATATCTCACTCACTACCAAAACACGTACGTACATTCGGGAATAGGATATTGTGGGAAATGCAATACAGTTAAAGGTAGTCTTCTGTGAGAAAGGGCCCGAAAGGGGTAACGTGGTCAGTCGAGCGCCCAGCGCCCAGCGGCTGTTGGATTACAGCGTGCACCATAGCATGCAAGTATAGAAAGAAAATTTGGCCTTAAATTAACAGAATGCAAGTTCAGTATGCATGACAGGTTTAAATGTCATTATATCGGATTTTTATTGGACTTTCATTTCTGGATTTCAATAAAAACAGTAGTTTCACGTGGATTCCTTTTTTAAATTGTCAATTAAAGAGTTTTTTTGGTTGCCATTTATATTTTTAAAACAACACAATAGCTCTTGGAACCGGCCATTACTGAATCGTCATAATTGTTTCGCACTGACACTTATGAAGTAGTCGCGTTACATCCCTATGTCCTACATTCGCATTCCCAGTTAATTTGGGTTCATTGTCAGACATTTTTCGTTTCTCTAATCTTGTTAAGCAAATCCAACAGAGCCGTGACACGGGTCTCGGAATTGTGTTAACACATAGGTACGGTTTTTCAGGTTTGTGTGGGATACCTGTTTCTTTCTTAGTGACGTTGTTTTATTTAAATAATTTTGTATTCGCAATAGCAACTTATACTACGGTATTAATATATTATATTGTAATTTGAATTTTCCATTAATAACTGCTTATTAACAGTTATCCCTTATAAGGAACTCCTTATCATATTTTATTCTTTCCTCGCTATCTTACGTCCATGAGCAACAGTATCCACTTACGACCAACTGAACTGTATGCTAATCTGCCGTCTTCTTTCCATAAAAAATTGTTTATTTGTTTTCAGTTCTCACTAACGTGTAAGGTAATTATTTCAAAAATACCTTATACATTAGGCTTAGTACTTATCAAAATCGAACGAGAAATGTAATTGTATTTACGGCAATGCTTGCAAGATTGCCAGTTCTTCGAAGTCAAAATCGAGCATACAACAGTTAAAGTTAGTTTTATAATAAACCGAGACATCCCACCTATGAGTTTCAATTAGTTGTACGAATGTGTATAGAGTCGAACTTTAAAACAGCCGTCTGGTATGTCGTAACAAGTCGAGAAGTTGCAGAGTTATAACAAGACAAACTTGAACATGGTCTTGCTAACAAGTTCGTTGCATTGTTAGATGCCATCCACGATTATTGTAATCGGCTTAGTTATGCTACTGGGCAATGCAACCCTCATAACTAAAACTAAAACTAAAATGGATATTGGTGAAATAAAATTTCAATTTAAAACTGTCCGACTGGAGGTTTAATTCAGTTACGATACAATCGATAAAAATATATAATAATACTCCGTCTTTGCTAAACAAAATCTAAAACGAAGATATTCGACGAAGAACTAAAGAATCAGCAATGGACTGTATCTACTGGACAGTCTAATTATTTCATTCAATATGCCGGTAGACGCATTCAGTGCGGTTAGGCAGCATTGGACAAAATACGTTACACCTTCTCGTCGTTTATACCACAATACCCGAAGAAGAAAGTCTAATCGATGCGTCCTGCCCTTTATGACGTATAATGCCGAAATGAGGTCTCCCTCGCTCGCTGAGCTAAAGCTATACTCGAATTCTTTTTGCTGTACAAAATCTGTAACGAAGAAATTTGACGAAGAATTAAAGTTGCCGGCATAACTCATAAAATCAGCATACTGAAGTGACATCTAATTATTTATCTGTGGCAGGATAGACGAGTCATCGAATGGCGGCCACGTACCGAGAAGCATGGGACGTCCTCCAGCCAGGAAGACTGACTTGAATAAAATTGTCAGTAGTGGTTGTATAAGAAGAGCAGAAGACCACATAGGTTTCTTCTAATAGTGAAAAGACACAGGCTAATGGTATGGTATATTCTGTGCTCCTCATATCAAGCCTCTGTCCGCGGTCCTTGGAGAGTATAATTGGATAAAAGGAACAAGTTATACCATTATACTCTATACTCCCCATCCCGTTCCTCCATCCATAGAAGAATGGGGAGTGTAATTAAATGAATAAAACTCCTCCTCCAAGTATACTTTTCCATTTTCCTAATTCTTTTTTCAATTGCTCTTCTGCATCTCCAAAAGTCATTATGGGACGTGTAATATAAAGGGACGTGCCAAACTTTTAATTCTTAACTGATATGTAAGATCAATTCTTATATCCCGGATGTCTATGGGTAATATCCCCTTACCAAGTGG
Organism: Sesia bembeciformis; assembly: GCA_943735995.1. Taxonomy (NCBI): domain Eukaryota; kingdom Metazoa; phylum Arthropoda; class Insecta; order Lepidoptera; family Sesiidae; genus Sesia; species Sesia bembeciformis. Next base: position 6,179,164 of record OX031029.1, on the reverse strand, counting down.
ACTTGCTTGCCACCAACTTTCTTTGAAAAAGCTACAAATATAGCTAGCGTTTTAATTCTAACTTTGTTGTACAGCTTATCATAATAATATTAAAACCCATAATCTCTTGATTAAAATAACTGTTTAAACTACAGTGTATTTATTTGCTTTCGAACTCGACGGGAGGTATAAACATATAACCGCAACATAAAACACTTTAGCAAATTACTACCTACGAGTATGTCACATGAAACCGATGTCAAAACGCAATGTTTAGAGACCGTAGTTCGGTATTTGTGCACAAAGTTTCATTCAAATTCATTCGGGCGTATTTCGTTTACTAACTCATTTCCAAAATGCAAACAAATAGAGAGTCAACTGAATTTTCAATGAATACCGCTGATTTATTTTTTTAAAATGTCAGGAGCTTCATGGTTATCTTATTTTTATTTGGCTTCGCTAAAAGAAGAGCGTACAGAGATCGCAGTCAAAGAGGACAACCCTCATTGCAATCATCAACGCTCAATCCCACACCGCTTGTGTGGGATTGAGTCTTTACCCACACGTGTCTTTACCTAACTTCCTAAATTGGCTCAACATGGCTGATTATGGTCGACTGGTTGCGACTAGTCGATCGTCTTTTCCCATCGCGGAGCGTGTCTCTCCCGATAAATTTTGCTCGCCTGTTGTACTGGTTTGACCGAGACAGGCTTGACCTGGCTGGGTGTGGTGCATATGTTCATGTATTTCATAGATAATGTTACTGCTAGTCTATACATTGTTTTGTTCAATTACAGAAATACTGAAGGCAATATAAGTCTTCTCGTATAGTGACTGAAAGAATACAAATAGGTCGTTTATAACAAATTCCTGCAAATATTGTCAATAAATACGAGATTTGGAAGAATCAAGCAACAGAAGAAAAGAAATATTTTCTTCTAAACGTTTACACTATTACAAAAAAAAATTACACATCGTTTATGATAGATACCAAAGTTAAGCATCATGCAGCATGCGGCATGTATCGCGGATGTCCATGGACGGACAATATACACTTACCATCAGGTGGACTGTATGCCTGTATGCTCGTCTGCCGCCTTCGACCAAAAAAGTAAATAGTTTTCTCACGAGATATGTGGTAAATAAAATCATGATGACTTCCTTGTAGAGGGTGTTATTGTATATTATTATCTTGGCGTTATATAAGAAGATATAACGCCTTTTAATGATTTAATGATTAATTAAACGAGAAAATGTCCTCTAACTTATTATGTTGGTTAAACTCTTGATTACATTAAACTGAACCACTTAGTTGGGAGCGCAAAAGACGACTGGCATCCGCCGAGGATATGATACACAACAAAAACTGCATGTCAAATATGCTCTGTTATGAAAAACTTATCTAACACAAATAAAACAACGTGTCGTCCTGTGTCGAACACTGTGTCGTTACAAAGCTCATAATATTATACTTTTTAATTTTAACACAGAAATCCTAAAATATATTAATTTATACGATCGCTACCCTCTTTGATTCAATACGTTTGATTTATAAACAACCAAATTATCATGTACAACTATCTTGTTATTATTATGTACTATAATTATGTACATTATTATTATTATGTACAACTATCACTAATCACGAACACGACATTTCCAATAATTCGTTTATATAAAGATTTTTATGTACATCTCCCTGTTACTTATAAAATTTCTACACAAATCTCCTAAAACCCGTGCTGCATTATCATCGATCGGGCCCGTCTACAAGGTCCCGACAATAAAAGTTAAGTGCGCCCCATACCTCCCCCCCGCCCCTGATCTTAACAGTTACGTGAGGTATTAAGAATTTAGGAGCGACATCTTGGGAGCTCTCTTCATCGATTTCGCTTGTTGTTTTATAACATAGCTTTGATTGTCCCCGTCAAGGTTTAGGATGTCATAAAAGATTTATTGTACTGGAGGCAGTGTACAGCAATTGCTTGTGGTTTATATGGACTATAAAGCTTCTGTTCTGTCAATCATTGAATTTGTAATTAAGTAGCCACCTGGTAGTTACTCAATATGTTTCCTTATTAGAGACGACAGGTCTTGTTGAGACTTTATTTAGGTAAGATTTGAATTTTCGCTATGACTTACCGAATATTTCTGTTGATCTATCAACATTTTAAGAGTAAGTATATATCGCAGAGAAAGAAGGAAACCATTTACCTAAAAATTCATCGATAGATCGATAGCAGCCTATAATGTCCCACCTACAGAGCACGAACCTCTTACAATCACACGGCGCTTGGGGGTCATAAGAACCCACAACGCGGCGGGCCCAGTGCTTATTAATTGTGAATATTACATATGTGTAAACAACTGAGTGAAGCAGAATGCGACTTCCCGTTAACAAATGATAATTCTATTTGATTTTGCTGACGCATCCTCCAGATTTTAGGACTTCCTTGGCCGCCGAACCAGTAATTGAAAAAAAAATTCAATAACTGTAAATTACATAATAGGAATACGCAGCACAAAATCCTATTTTATTGTTTTTAACAATAAAACAAATAAATGATAAATCTAAACAACTTTGTGTATACATTAATTATTTTGTATAATGTCGTCGACATTAACCTATAACCTAACATAACATGGCACAGGCCTCCTACCAGTGGGAATTAGCACAGGTCCCAAATCATCTCGTGAAGACCGGCGAGTGAGAGACCTGCGATTAGCCAACTTGAATGCCAATGCACTAATACATTGCAATCAGCCCTTTCAGTGTCCACTGCTGGACACGGGCCTCCTCATGCACATTGTCTTATGCACGAGGGATGTGTATGACCCCAAAACGCAACACAGGCCAAGCGGGTTGGCGAGTCCACTCTTTTAGAGGTGGTGTAGATCCTCAGGGCTTGTGGCTGCCGCTTTGTTATCCCTTAGTCACCTTTCACGACACCTACAGGTAGAGATAGGTCGGTGCTATTCTATAGACGGCCAACATTACACGACACACACAAATACAGTGTTATTGAATACACAAATACTCAATTCAGTTTAATTAACAACCAAAAACAAACGACAAGCGGTATTTATAGCCACAGTGACACTCAACATGGAGACGCCCAATAAAGCCTGAAAATAATTTCGCGTAAAACAACAGTTCAATGCTGGCGGATTACATCCATAAACATTCGTCGTTTCGTCCCCCAACGAAGGTCGCTATTTATCGGGGGAGCGGACATTAAGAGGAAAAAGTACGCAGATACTACGTAGTAGAGTGAGTGAGTGATTAGTACAGTGTACGTACATGTGAGTATTTACACGGTAAGTATTTACACGCGTCATCTTTGTGTAAAAAGATAAATATCAATATATTGTAAGCAAACTCGTATAAGAAAATATATAGATTTAATGGTTTATTCCAAGCATTCCTACTGAGAGTTGTACTAGTAGAACCATTTGGACAAAAAAATAGTAGAACAAATTGAACACCATAATTTGTTCCAGATGAATACTATTAAAACAATACGTATTAAAACAATACGTATTAAAACAATACAAGCATTATGTATCTTTTGCAACTATTCTGAAATAAAACCCCACCAGACCGCAGCAAACACTTGTCTTTTAACAAATGAGTGTCAGGATTCAGGAATAACCCAACCTTAAGTAAGCAAAACAAACAGAAGCAAAAAAGAAAATTATGACAGCATCAACTTACTATTATAATAAAACATTTAATTGTCCATTTATTAATTCACCAAGCTTTTGTTAAGGAATGGAGTTAAACACACGATTTTCTTCATTATAAAATTCCTAACGAAGACATGATTGGTGTATTGAGTTTGTATTAAAAAGTAACTACACACTCCCCTGTCGCGTTTTCAGTTACTATCTCTTATAACGTTTATACATACTCGATGGAAGTTTGTCTATACGGCAGTGAGCGCTCTTTAATCTCTTGAAGCAGCTAAATTTGTAGGTATTATCGCAAATCCAGGTCGAGCGCCTTGATCCAGCTCCTCGGGAATATCTCAGGGTTACTTAATTAGAAAGTCAGTTATACTTGCTAAACTATACTTGCTTCACATAGCGCTGTTTTACTTGATTCATTTTCCTAATTTGCCGCTACATCCCCATAGATGCCAATGTTTGTCATTCCAGTCTGATGTTTATATGTCTCACGGATGGATATCCATAGGTGGCAAACCACTTACCACTGCGTAGACTCTCTGTTTGCCTCTCACCTATTTCTGCCCACTCGGTTTTCTATAAACCGATAACTATTCTATAACGTTCTATAGAAAAGAATGTTGTAAAACGTTACTACAATACCATAAAAATCTTCAAAGGAGTGAAAACATTTCCACAGCTGTTACATTTTGTATCATTCGTATTAGCAACATCAAAGCAAAATATACTTACTTCACAAAACAGTAACTATGTAAAATCGCACGTCAGCAAGCAACAACGTACTATGAGTCGCTTGCTCTTGATTTAGAGTACGTGAGTCGTTCTCCCGAACCTGATGCAAAGCGTACATGACGGCGAAATATGTCATCCGTAGGCCTTGATATATGACAGGCTCCACGGCTAGCTGTTAACTTATGGAGCTCCTTATACTGAGACTAGTGAGGTGACACGATTGTATTGTACATTTAAAGTATCGAGTAAATAATAAACAGACGAGTATGAATACATAGGTTCGTTCAAACTTACTGCATAATTATTTTTTCTCCATTTATTTAACTAGAAACGATAAACTATAATGTTTCTGTAAAACTAGATGATATTTTTTTCTTTTAAACTGAAACATGTTTTAGCGTTGGAATCCGCGACTTGATATCTTAAATAGAGAAGGAGTCACACCTAAACAATATACGTATCTTATCGATTGTATAAGCCTGTTAAATGATGTAAATCATTACATTTTTGTAACTGAAATAGGTATGACGCTACCTAATTAATGACGCTACATAATTAATCATCTGATAAGGTGATAGGTACCTATATCCTGCCAATTAAGTAATGTAGGTATGTAATATAAATCAATATTGTTTTTGTAACAGAAATAGGTATTGTATGAAACAATAATTAGAAGTTAAAACTACTATATAGAAAATAATAAATCTTATAAGAGTATACTACACCTCATGTTTAGGTATATTTTTGAATTCTAATTTATATGGTTATGTTCATATATAAACGACTAGAAAATATAAGGACTAGAATATATACTAGACTAGACTTCATATATTAGGTATTCGGATAAGTTCGTGGCCTTGTTATAGTGAAAATAATAAAGACTTTTTTTGTATTACATAAATATTTATTGAACAGATTATTGTCCATTTAAGTCGACTATAGTTCGCTATTTTTATGGCAGAGCCATTATCCCATCGCTATAATTTTTTTGGGGTTTTTGAGAAAAAAACTGATTAAAATTATTTATACAGGATTCTCTTAAATGTGATATTACTCCAACTCTTGATTCTGTTTCCCCAAAGGTTAACTAGTAAAAAATGCCATAAGGCATTAAGTTCGGTTTTTTTTACATTTTATCTGGGCAATAAAGTTTAAATATATAAATAACTAAAAATATTGACATCAACGCCCCCACCCCTATCCGAGCCACTTTACATTCAGCGCCTTCGCTCACGGCGGCAAACGACTAATCTCTTGATATATCGGCGCTCACCTTCCCTTATCTGGCGTAGATCTCCGAAAAAGTGTTCCTTTATTACTCCCTGGCTTACTCCAGTATAACCCATGAGACCTTATAAAGCCGTGAGATCTCGTTCGACTAACACTAAACCTCTCTCCAGTGGAATTATGCTATGATCCGTATGAGTGGTTGTACTTGTTTATCGAAGATTATTATGTTATTAGCGGATTCGCTTTTATTAAAGTAAGATATTGATATTAAACATGAAATGTATTTAATTCTAAATATCCCTCTAGTTTCCCTCTGATCCTTTTGTAGGAACCCAAATATGACCCGTTTCCTAAATATTAATAAATATATTTAATCAAATTATTTATAAACAAAATATTTCACGATTATGCATAACTCTTGCTTTATAAAATCTTATTTACAATGAGAAAATGTAGTAAAAATATGAGTTCAGTTCGGGTTAGAAGGGATATACGAGACATAACCAATTTATACAATCGGAATCCAGTCATTCTATGCCTAGAATACCTATTCGTATTTACTATGAATTAGAATTTGGGCCATGATGAAATGTAATGTTGAATAATCTAAACAAACACGTGAGTCCTCGGGTTGCGGGGTCGGGGACAAATGAATAGTTTCATATATACATATTTTTCTTCCTATTATGGGATGCATAGTACATAGGTCACAATAACATATCACTGAGCGTTTTCTTAATATAAGTAAATAAACTCGTAATTTTTTAAATTCTACATTACAATAGATATAATGGTTTCTTGATTGGATGAAAGTTTTTCATGATTACTCATAATATAGTACTTATAAGAACGATTAACTAAAATCAATAAATATATATCAAAAATTGAGTTTATTTTCCATTACGAATCAATCCGAATTAAATAAGAAAACCAATTCGACTTTGCATCCGAAACAGAAACATCACGAAATCCTGAACTCCGATCAGATCAAAGTAGCATCAAGCGCTTTAAATCCAAATAAAGTCACAAAGAAATAAAGAATGAAAGCAAGGAGTTGCTTCGAAACAAACCCAACTCAGTTATCTTTAGCCTAGCGGTGTGGGGAAAGTTTGACAAAACATTTATTGTTGGTAAAGAAGTCGGGGGTCCGCGACGGACTTGAATGACGATAACGAGTTCTAAAGTCTCTGATATCTGTAACTTGAAAAACACAGTTACCACTGTTAGAAGACACGACCTTATTATTGCAATATTAAAATGTCTTTTCTTATAAAAGTTACTATAGTACATAGGTACAATGTAATACTGGGAAGTATCACTATTAGTAATAACTAATAGTGATACTTCTCAGTATTACAAAATTTGTGATAATAATCTATTTATATATATAAAAGAGGATGTTGGTATATCTGATGTTAATAGACTTCGACACCATTTGACCGATCACCATGAAAGTTAGCATGGATTTTTTCATGGAGAAGGTATCTATGCTATCGACTTTGTTGTAACTCGCCGCTAGATGGCGCTGCAGCACATCAACTTCTATACCGTTCAACCGATCGCCATGAAAATTGGTATACATAGGTATTTGAGCACGGAGAATATTTTCGAGCTATCGGCTTTGTTGTGACTCGGTACTAGATGGCGCTGCAGCACATCAACTTCTATGTCAGGACAACGTCTGCGGGGTTTTGCTAGTAATTCATAAAAAACAATCTATAAAAAAAGGGAATAATTGTCCCAATATAGTAATAAACAGGAAATCCAGGAACAACAGAATGAGATTTATATGCTAGGAAGAAAAGATATTTACAATAAACTTAATTACTCAAAATTGTGTTGCTAAATGTACCTACTCGTATATTTACTTACTGAAAACATTAGTTTCAGAAGAAGAGCTTAGATATTACGCAGAGAAACCTCGACTTAAATAAACCCTTTTGTGAAACAACAATAATCATTATGGGTACTTGTAATTTTCTCCAACTCAAGCCTAAGTACATATTAAAGACTGAGATATTTAAACAACTAAATACTAATAAATTGTATTCTATATAACTATATGTTGGCAGTAGGTACCTTTGCGTGCGTGTATCGTATATACGGACACCGAGTTGGCATAGTTTCAGTACGTCCCTGGGACATTTTCCAAAGTGGTCCATAAATCGTTGACTTTTGATTACCAGAGGCTCACCAAAGAATATATTCAATATTTTGTGTGCCATAAACAAATCAGTACTGGCGACCCTTGTAACTAAACTCAATATGTGGAGCTGTCTTAATGTACCTATTCACAAGATATTGACGAACAAGTTAGCGCCAACGACAAATTTTGATATTAATTCATTAAATAGTTGTCATTACCAGTTTCAGAACTATTCTGTTATTTTTTTAAAACTAAATTCAAAACATTTTTATAATTAAGGAGCACTATCACAACACATTAACTAAACATTTTTTTAAAAAAATAAACTAAAATTCTCGTCGTTAAAAACTATTTTCAAGTAACTCAAGTCATGGATTTATGCAAAGTTCTGGATAATCACACCCCCTACCCCCCCCCCCCCCCGTTCATTGAAAGGAGGCGTCTATTTTTATTTTAAAGTCTATGACGTTTCATATTGTAAATCGGGTCTGAATGCGTAAAATTGAAGTCTTTTGTTTACGTTTTTCCTCGACATTTCGGTACGGATTACACCAGCCATGGACACGAGTTGACTGAAGAGGCGGGTAGTCCACGATGGGAGCTGCGAATAGTTATATTTATATTTACAATATAAACTGTGTTCGAAATTTAAAAGTTTCAAAAGTTATAAGTCTATGACATTTGCATATTCACAATAAATTCCCAAAGACGGTGGCTAGAAATGTAAACAATAGAAGCTACACGAAATATTATGTACATTACGCTTCTTGTCATGTCAGTTAAAGTCAGATACGATCAAAGCAGTCTACGAATTATGATCGCCGACTATTCGCCCATTGAAACTATCTCTTGATTAATAACCCAGAGCTCAAAATATATTTGGCGAGATAACCGATGAGTGAGTGCCTCGCATTATATTAAACTGGGGCCATTTCTTTTGAAACTATTCTGTGGGACAAGTTGATGCTTTATCTACTTTCATATTTCATGAATGTTCTGCAACTGCTGAAACTTGTTGTCGGTCGTTTTAAAATTTATACTATGCAGACTTAGCCAACGTCAAATGATATTTAGCTAAGACGAAATGGTTAAAATGTGTTCACATTTCAGTTCCTTTTCTCATTTAACAAATTAGTGTTTTTATATATCCGTAGAAAGTATTAAAGTTTGTGAATAGGATTCTGCAAGGTTAGAAGCGCATCCGCATCCCCCGTGGTGTTACATGTGTCCATGGGCGGCGGTGACCACTTGGCATCTCTTGAGCTATCCGCTCTTCTGGCACCTCTTCTATAAAAAAAACTACAAAATTACAGATTCAATTTATATGTAGGAATGACTTTACATTTAATAAATGAATAATCTTCTTCCTAAAATTTACGGTTTTCGTCAGTGGCAACCTACTAAGATCTATTAAGGTAGTTGAACGTTCACGCTCGCTTCCAGGAGGTGGATCTGTATTCTGTCTTCATGAGGTAAGTAAGCCACATTGTATTCGATTGTAGCGATTATCTTATATGGAGACTAGAAATGTATACCGCCCCCGAATTAAGTAGGACGAATTAACTTACGATTAAGATTCAGCATTGGAGGGACTATTTACACGTTCCTCCATATAATTTACTTAGGACCTATCAAAGCGCCTCTTTGACAGTACAAACAACTTTGCCACAGGAGCCAAATTCGAACAATATTTTAACATGTAACACTATTTATAACGTACTAAAACTGTTGCATGTTTTATTTTGCTTGTAGATTTTGAACTATTTTTCTATATAGGCATTAGTATAAATATTTTGAATATTACTATTGTATCATAGAAGATAAATCATATAATTTTATAAGATAAATTTAATGAAATTTTTTTTTGAATCGTAATAGATCTCTGATAAAAAAAATATCCGTTATCTAATTACTTAGAAAGCACATATATAGTCAAATTACTAGTGTGCTTTTATGTAGGCAGCCCGTTCTGTGTCTTACTTCTGAGCAAAATAATTGAGTAAAATTAACAAAATAAGAGAGTCGAGCGGTACGAATAGGAGCGTTTGCAGAAATCCGCCAGAACGGTTCGTGAAATATACAATACCGTAAATAACATAGTAATAAAAGATTAAACAAAGGACTGTAGACTGTAGATAATGACCAAGCGATTTCAGCTCACAGCTTGCTAAACTTTACAATTATGATTCAGTGTAAAAGTGGCTTCGTGACCATCCGAAAACCTTCTTCTTGGAAGAAATACGCAAGCTTGTGGACCGCTGTACTAAGTGTATTGATACGGGAGGAGACTACGTTGAAAAATTATGTACATATTGAACCCCTATTTTTGTGTAAATTAATTGAAGAACAAAATGTGTAAATAATTTTTCACTCACGCTCGTAAAAGCAATGATTTACTGAAGTGATAACGACAAAAAGATCTGAGTAACTAAGAACTGAATTTAAATCCAAAGCATTAATGAATGTAATCAAAAATGATATTCACGTGAAAGAAGTACTTTATATTCATAAATCTATCTTTATAAAAATATATATTCTTTATACCTATAACATTGTATATAAGAAACTAAAATTTGAATTTGCAGTTTACAGTAATACATCTTTGTGAGATGTACATGAAATGCAATATAGCATAAAATTTCTATAAACATTAATGCATAATTTATTGATCCCTAAGATACATTTAGCATCCCTAGAAGAGCAAAATAATAAAACCTTGTTGAATTTTCAGAAGGTAACTCCGCTTAATCTTAGAGCAAATTCTCCAAAATTATAATCTTGTTTACACAGCCCTTTAAGGAACTGTTTTACGATGTTTACTTAATTATAAAAGGGCAACAAATTTGCGACATTATTTCCCCAGATTTTACAAATTCTCCGTGAAATGGCAATTGTCTTTGTAAAGACAGTTTCTATCTATTAAGGTTAATTAATTGGCTTTGAGAGAAAAGGTTAATTTTGTATTTAAATCGATTGATCATTTCGTTTATATTTAAGTAGGAATTACTCTTTATTCACTTTAACAAGAGGCTTATTGACATCAGAAAAAGTATGTATAAATATTACAGTCAGTTTAATTATGTACTGAAATATAACAATCCCTTTTCGAAACAATGACAAACTTTACGGACTTAATTTGAAGTGTCATAAACCGGCGCATTCATAAAACAGAGGTAATAATTTAAGTGTTGGCTGGCGTCAGGCTTTGGTAGGATCAACCGGGGCATTGTGCAGTGCGTGCCGAGCTGTCTGCCTGGAATCTGCTCCGCGAAGCCCTTTCATGAGAACGAATGGCTTAAAACCTCATTTAGCGGGGACTCGACGCCTCTACCACTTAAACGTTATGACCCAAGAAAATTGTCGCGTAATTTAAATAACTTTGTGAAGTCCTTTCCATTGTCTTCGGTTTCTGAAGCGTAGATGGCTCACAGTGCATAAATCTTCCTTTTTCTGGAAAGCGTCTTCATTTTTGCTAAAGACGTTTATATCTTGTCCTACGACGTTCCTTTCACCATTGCTTTCAATGTTATTAGATATAAAATGATATAAATCTTCTAAATTCAATTTGAAAATCTTTTCCTCCATTACATTTTTCGCCGTCTTCTCTGCATTTTTGTTTTCGAACGGTAGCTATTTTAATTTGGTGATTTACCACCCAAAATTAAAATCGCTCACTAGAAACTGTTTGCGTCCCGTCTAGGACGTAGGTACTGTAATTTCGTTGAAACTATTTTCTAATTAACTCGATAACTTTCAATAAGACTAACATTTCTGCAGTGCAATGAAAACCAAGTTACACGTTACAGGTACAGGGAATATGAGACATCAAAGGCATCCAGGTATGATACTCAAACAGTTTGTACACTTAATTGGAAAGCGAACGGGCGGCCGGTGTATTTACTTAGTACTCGTAGTGACCAGACTGTGTGTACAGCTCTTGTCCGAGTTGTGTCAAAGAACAGACCTCACCTCGCCAAACCCGGATTGTGGGCGCGATTAAGGTTCAGTATCAATTATAAAAAGTATTTTCTTTCGCAGTATAAATTACTCTACATTTGTAACGATTTCAACTAGATTTCCTTTTATTCGGATGGATAATTATTTTCAGGTGTTACCTACTTTGAAATATTATTGATACATTAACATATAAAAAAGTGAATTATTGTATAAAGAGAATATAGTATAATATTATTACAGAATATTATTACATATTTTTGTTTATTTTTTATTGCAGAATGGTTACATGCACTTATATTTCTATTTTATATTTCTTATTTGATTGTACCTACTTTTTATATGATTTTTATATTTCTTCAGCCTTTTTAAAAAAATTAGTTGTATGTATTAGCCTCACCCCACCTATTCAATATTCCTATAAACTTGATTCTCAGTTTATAAAACACTATACTATACACTAAACATTATTATACACGGTATAAAAATTACATTTTTTTTAATAGAACAAGACGACAGACGAGCATGCAGTCCACCCGATGGTAAGTGGATACTGTCGTCCACAGACATTTGCGATACATGCCAACATCAGTCCAGAATGACAAACGTTGCCACGCCCGGATGCGGATGCGCTGCCTACCTTTGCAGATTAAAGAATGGATTGGCAAAATGGGGAGGGATAGGATGAGATGGGAATGGGCTCTGGCATAAGGGAATGCTGCGTGCACTCTTCCCCCAAATTATAATACATTATAAAAATATCTAAACACATGTTTATCTTTTTCCATTATAAGTAAAATACAAAGGATGTGTAATTAGTTGATACTTTTCTGATTTATGACCTGTTGTTTAAAATTATGTTAACCTAATTTGTTTAATGATAACTGTATGCCTTTTTTAAATAAATAAAGTGGATAATAAATGCAAATGATACTCAATATGCGTTATTATGTACGCAGTTTAACGCTTGAAGTAAATATTACTGAAACTGTTAACACTGCCTACAAAAACTTACTTTGTATTAAATTTTCCATCATCAAATAATCTTGTTAGGTCGACGTTTAAGCTGATAAGCGTTCAATTAACTCGAAAGCTACAAGACGAGACGTCATATCAAACTGAAACTTAAATCAAAATTCCAACACAAATTGGTTAATGGAGCTCATTGAAATCTGCCGTCCTGCCGCTAATCAATAAACATAAACGTCGAAATCAAGATACGTAAGCCGACGTGTCTTAATGCTCAAGGGGAAAGTTCAAAGAGTTTCCAATTTGATAGCAAGAGATGTTAACGAGCGCTTTAGTATTAGACGACGAAATACCTAGCACGCGACATCAAGCGATTACCGCTGAGGGCGTGGAACGAAGGCTGCTTGCTCTAAGGCAGGGAATATATCTTTAAGAAAGATTAACGATCTTCAGGTAGCGCTTGGGGTCGAGCTATAATTAAACGCAATGGATGGTGCTTCCCCAAAGATTTAGAGTGAGGGGTTGGCGTCTTGCTGAGTTATGATTTCACACGAGACGATGTGATTGGCACCTTGTAATGAACCTCGTGAATTGACTTTTTGAACTGCAAGTTGTATTCATCTAACTTTAGAGGAAATTATGTCATTAAGAAGCTGATCTGAACTGAACTGATGCTCGACTTGTAACTTTTGCTTATATATCACAGATTATGTACTTTATGTCGTTTTCCATATAGATTTAATAATCGATTTATATTTAGTTTTTGTAAACTTTCAACCTCATGATAACAACATGAATATCTGTAACACAATCATGACAATAGAAGAAGAGATTATTTTATTTATTTCTTATCTACACTACTGTTTTAACAAAGGATCGGACATAATGCTCCAGCCAACCAAGCAAGCGAAACACTTAAAATAAATAAATACCTACTAAAAATATATACAGGAGAAGATTACCTCCTCGAAATAGATTCATACACACATAAATAATTCAAATATGTTTCTAATAATTTAGTTATTTTATTTACACTATGCAAACAAAATAACAAACGGTATCTATTTCGTAATGATCACCTCATCTTTTCTTGTTAAAACTATCCAAAAATTGGAGCTTTTCTGACAATGGCGGAAAATCTTAGAAATCATGTTTAAAAAAAAAATCATTTTTACGAGTATGTTAAAAGTGATGGTCATTTTATTTATGATCCTGAATAGTTGATTTAAAGCGATCGACTTTCAATGCTTGCAAATAATTAACTATACGATCCTAGTACTAATTGGTGAACAAAATATTGTTATTATAACTGTTGAGATTAAGGATGTTAAATATGTTAATATATTCCAAAACGTACTTCTCAGTAGCCAAAGGAGACATAAACATAATAACATGCCTCCAGGTACAATATGCTCAAATTATATGAGATAAGAAATCTTGTTTGCAAACAATTTTCCGCTCAGTACGCAAGAAAACCGTATCAAGATGCCCTGCATTATTTTACCAAATGTAAATTCAAGAAAGGCTTTTTATAGCTAACGACAACAGGCCGTGCGCCTGGTGGTACTGTTATCGTCCACTGCTGCACATCGGCCTCCTCATGCACAAGACAATGTGCATGAAGAATGTATGGCCTTAAAACGTCACGCTGTGCAAGCGGGTTGGCGAATCCATTCTTTTAGACGTGATGTGGTAGCTTGTGGTAGCGACTTTGTTGTCCCTCGTATTTAGTGGCACATACGGAAAGTGATGGGGTGGTGCTGTCAGTCGGCCCAAACCACACACCTACACTATGAATTTAAGTACATTTGCTTTTGTCTCTGTCTTCGTTTGCTTACAATCAGGTTGCTTATGAATTTGTTAAATTTGATTTCCTTCTCATGTAGAACACACTGTATTTTCAAAATTACTGTTCAAAATTATATTTTGAAAGTGATTGAATAATAGGCTAACTTTATATAAATAAAAGAAAAACCTATGGGAATAAATCTATACATATAATAAAATCGTAACAGACCCGTGTTCGTACATTACTTATTTTTTGAAAAAAATCATTACTGAAATCATTCTGTGTCGTTCGTAGAGTATACTCTACGAACGACACAGAAATCAAAACTGCCATTTTTATAATTTTTGTCAGTCTGCTTGAACTCGCATCAGGCAAAAATCACTGGACAGATGATACTCGATATAGTTATAGCTTATAACTTAGGTTAACATTTAGAGTACATTTTATCCCGATCCGTTATAGAATTCCTACGGAAAGCACTCTAAAATTCACGCGAACGAAGTCGCTGGCACCAGTAATATTTCATAAAGCTATGAAAACCGCAACAAAATCGCATTGTAACAGTTTTAGAGATTAACACTGACAAACAGAGTCATTGTGTATGCCTATTAATATTATTCTGTATGCTCATTACTATTATTATTAGTATTGACTAATAGCTTTTATTTGAGACGTGGTTGGCTCTTATTTCTTACTATCCATTCGTACATGGTTAAATACCTACATTAGGAGTTTTTCCGCGGGTTATAAGAAGTAGGGAATGATCACAACTCTTCCTTGCTCCGCGGAGCACAACCTAACTGTCACATATTTTACTTGCACTTACACGCCTCCCTTGAAAACCATAGGAGAAATAAGTAAGCAGTAGAGGATCTCAAGGTATCATTCAAAATGAACTCAACCAAATGGAGATTATCTTGACTCTATTTTTTTGTAATTAACCTATCCAGCTATGATCTAACTACCTTCAATTGGTCTTCTTTTTGTATTAGTGGCCCTGTTGGACCAAACCGCGCTAGACTGGTCATTACTCTCATCACTCTCATTATTATTATCATTACACTCAGTAATATTACCTCTCATGGGGCTCTGTCCCAACCAACGTCTCAAGATCCCTAGTTCTCAGTTGATTTCTAAGGGTTTTTTAGTTGGAAAGATGCATATCAAGCGCAAATTATGTATCTACTAAGAGACTAAATGACTCATTTACATCATTCATTCATTTACTAAATGAATCATTCATTAATGATTCATTCAGGAAAATTTCACGAACGCGAGTTTCTCGAACATCGGTCAAAAGCTAGTATAAACACTGTTATCATCATCTGATCATTGTTATCCATGTTATCATCGAGTGTTTTTATCATGTGAACAGTTGTAGGCGAGAATTGTATGTAATTTGGTCCCATTCGAAAATCGTATACAATATTCTAGTCCGAACCGTTCAAGAAACTCTTCAAGAATTGTGTAAATAAGCCTTAAATGTTAATAGTTCGAACGTACAGAACAAAACGAAACGCCGTCATGCCGCGAAAGCAAAACTAAATCTTTAAAAGTCTATGGAGAGCGCTGATATTTCAAGCTGGCGCATGGGTCAGTTAAGCTCCTGAAACCGACTGAGTTCATCCAAAAAGGTCCAGCTGTCCTGGTGAATTTCTATAGATATATCTACGTATCTGAATTTTGAAAGTAAACCAGGCTTACATGAAGCAACATGTCAAGCGGATATTCTATACCGTGTTTTTCAATACCATGTCGAAACGACAGGAAACTCCGTATTACAAGCCCCATAATATGTGTGTATGTTACGTGTTTTCGCAACTTTCCTTCAATCTAACTTCGGAAATAACGATATGGCCCTATGTTAACAAACGGGAAAATTAAACGAGATAACATATTTATATGTTACACAAAAGGCGCTTTGTTTTGTCTCCTATGTTTAATGTATTTATTTTTAGGGTGATTTCGAAGGATTTGCTGAGATTACAACTTTCGAATTTCGAACAAAATGTTAGTACATCTGGGCTAATACATCTGGTGATCGATCAGTTGAATTCGTGAAACTCAACAAATAAATTTAAACATTTTTTTTTCTAAAATGACACTATGAAGATAATAATTAATAATAAGTGCACAGGAATCTAATGCATATTTCGATCAATCCACAAATTAAACTAATTTGTGGATTGATTAAACTAATTTTGTAATATCTACAACTGTAGATATTACAAATAGGCATCCATAAACAAATAAACAGATTTGAAATCTAATTAACAAACGATGTTAATATTCGAATCTAATTTGATTTAATACAAACCGTAATTGCAAATCTGTGCCAATATCGTCAATCATTTGAAATCCTAAATAAATGAGGGGATATTTGACAAATCCGCAAACCTCTCATCGTTGGGATCGGGCCACCGTCGGTTATCATTACCATGTCCACATTTGAATATGAATTATACCTACATGTACACTCTACATACATTATATAAATTTCTAGGTATTTATTAAACTTATTTCGCATATTACCAACAAGCTCTTCCCCGCCTGCTATGTAAAAGGCCGAAGATCCAAAAAATATTTTAATACAAATGTAATTGTTATGTTCAAAATTTGAGTAACACATACAACTGAGGTTATTTGTGTGTGTCTTTGGAGCACGACACATGAAATGTTAGTGTGGGCTACTGTGTGGTGTTAAAATTAAATTAGTGTTCTAACTCGAGCAGAAATTTCGAGAAATTTACACTTATGATTTTCTTTATCCTATTAAAACTTGTAAGTATTTTACATGCTACTTGCGACGAAGGTATTTTACTCGATACGACTTCCTAAAGCCTAGTTTAAAATAAGCATTAATAAGATTCAATTTCCCACTGTGAGGTGCCGACCTTCTCTAGTGGTCACGAGAAAGTTTAAAAGCCATAAAACGCCGCACTTTAAAAGATAAGTTTTATGCTGTAATAAGATTAGAAAGAAACATTAGTTTACAATTATTGTAAGTTTACATTACATTTTATATTATAAATCGGGTCTGAACGCGTATAATAAAGGTATTTGTTTACCTTTTAATCATACTCGATGTTTGGGCACACGGGTTACACCATACTCGTGACCACGGCTGGTGTAACCCATGCCAAAACGTCGAGTAGGAATAAAAGATTTAGAATCAGTTAGATTCTGATTAGATTAAGATTTAGTATTTTAGTTCAGACCCGATTTAGAATATAAAATGTGTAAGTACTGTGTTGTTAACTTACAACACAAAGGCTATATTCACATTGACAGAGTAAGTTATACAAACAATCAAGTTCCGTTTCTCAATTGGAACCAACCAAAATGATATGTACAAAAAATCTCTTTATTGATTTTGTCACAATCTTTACAGTCTTTATATAGACTAATAAAAGAACCCAAAAATAAGGTTGAAGAACTTTATTTCCCAATAATTCTAATCTCACGTCAATATACGTAGAAAGGTTTAGCTGACCAAAGTAGGCATCGATACCAATATGTCTAATCTTACGTTACTGTACGAAAAAAGGTATATTTAACCAAACTAGACATCTACACCAATAGCTCTAATCACAGGTTAATAGAAATTTTTAACTGAACAAAGTAGACATACGACACCGTATCGATTGTCCGGTGGTTTGTCACCGGTTTTCCGGCATTGATCCGACGCCGGAAGTGGTGCACCGACCGCTGCGCCAATTAGTATATTGGAGGCAAAGGCCAACATTGCGAGACTGATTGAGCTCCCCTGTAACCACGAGATACGTAGATACACATCTCATGGTTACAAGGGAGCTATATCTTCACACTTTATTCAAGTAAGCCGCTTCTGTTATTATTCGTAAATACCAGTATAATAATAATACCCTATATACCTCTATGTTTCGCGACAGCTTGGTTAGTATGAGGTGATCAGAAAGTGGTCTATGATAGCAACTGATTTAAAAATCAAAAGACGACTTGATTTTTAAGCCAGTTGCTATCATAGACTACTTTCGTTTCTGACAATATGATACCCCGTTTAATGCTGGTTTAAGCTACGATAAATTCATTCAAATGACTAATTATATTGTTAATTACACACAAATAAAATTTTACAAAATAAGATCAAACATATTAACTAGAGTACTGGTTAAGCGGCAAAAGAACCGAAGCGATAAACCTATATAAACAGCAAAGAATTTATATTATTTAATATTAGGACATTAATCTAATGTTGCTTTGATGTATAAATAATAAAATATAGATGAATAATCGTTAATAAATAAATTATTAATTAATAAAGTAAATTCAATTCAATTCAGTAATGCACTCATGTTGAGAACATCTTTAAAATCTGTAGATTTTAAAGATAGATATATTAATAATCGTTGAACATGAACCCTGTTAAAGCACCACAATTTTAAGGCTAATAGACACTCATTTGAGGTACATTAATTAATTAAATAACATTCATCGATTTTAGCAAATAAATTGTAAAATAAAATTAGAAGTAAAAGCCGGATGCGGAATTTTCTGACTTATATTACTTAGGAACCTATACGTAAGCTATATGTATACTCTACGTACAACGTAATGGGTATTTTATAACTTTACTAAAATAGGTGAAAGTCATTAAATATATAATTTAATGTTCTAAAGCAGTTGTTATACGTAACTTAAACAAATACAAGGTACTCGTATATACGAGTACTCGTAAACTCTTTGTCCGCAGCCTTTGAAACACTCCAACATAGACAGCTCAAAAAATTCATTCATTTGAATTTCGTATGAGGCAACGTGTCCCTTAAACATCCCATTTGGATGCACTCAGTGGCATACTCGATTAATAAAAACTTCCATTTGCACACACGTCCAAAAAATTACAGGCATATCAAATTTTCATTTTAAAATTTATGTTCTTTTTCAATGTTTTTAGGACCGATAGGAGAGGAGACGGAACGAGTCTCTGAACGGAGACCACGCTACGTACAGGGAAACGTAGCACGCGATGCACTCCGGCCAGATGGACTGACGACTTCAAGAAAAGTCGCCGGTAGGGACTGTATGAAAAGAGCTGAACATCGGGTGTGCTAGTGGTCCTTAGGTTCTCCCAAAGACCCCCATGTCCTTAGAAGGACTCGGCCAGGACTTTGAAAGACAGCCCCTCCAAAGTCTGAATGTTGACTGGTAGCCAGTATCCAGCAGTGGGGAGACACAGGCTGATGGTATAGTATGTATAAATGTATGTATGGCTATCTGATCTCGATTCACATTCGTGAGGTCATTAATTCGAACCTTAAGTACCGATTTTTGCCCAATATTAGTACCTCGGCGGTGAAGGAAAACATCGAGATGCCTAATAATAAAAAAATATCTGCGGATAATAATACCCATATCGGCATTGGACCTGCGTGATGGATTGTCGTCCGAAACACTCAAGTGATCTTTATATACAAATGTATGTATGCATGCTTGTGTCCTATAAGGGGCCGATATCAAGAATGGGGTTACTACTATTATTTTACATTATTATTATTATTATTAATATTATTATACATACTTCTTATAACAATGGAATCAAAAAAATAAGACTGTTCCTTTGATAATTGTCTAAAATGAAATTGAATTATACAATGGGCTTGATTGATAAAATAAATTGATTTATTTATTTATTTTATGTACGAAGGCGGCAGACGAGCATACAGTCCACCTGATGGTAAGTGGATACTGTCGCCCATAGACATCCGCGATACATGCCAACATTAGTCCAAAATGAGAAACGTTGGCATGCCCCCGGATGCGCTGCCTACCTTTGGAGATATAGGAATGGATTTGGAGAAAGGGTTGAGAAAATGGGGAGGGATAGGATGGGATGGGAGTGGGCTCTGGCACATCTCACTTACTACCGAAACACGTACGTACATTAGGGAAATACGATAAAATGGGAAATGCAGTACATTTCAAGGTAGTCTTCCATATAACAACTTGATCCATATAATAAGGTACTCTAATCACTAACAAAACATTGTAGAACTAATTTTAGTTCAGTTAAATAGTACGAAAAACAGACGACCCCATGCAAAAGGTCGAGTGGTTTCGATTTTTGGGTGTGTTACTCGTACCGGGACCCCATTTAAAAATCCAAGTTTCGACCTACAGCACGCAGCTCTAGCGCACAGCAGCGGGCACTGCCACCTCGACGATGTTTTGATTTTTACGAAATACTTCTTAAAGTCACTTACAGTGTATTTAGTGGAAAAAGTTATACGTTCATAAATTAAACTAGAGTAAATTTGCTACAAAGTGAGTTCAAATCAATTTCCCTATATCATACAGTTCCGAGATACGGTCTTTCAAATATCGGAATATATCACAAAACATCAAACTTTTTGCATGGAACGATGCATTAATTGATTGGACCATTTATATAACTGATAACTTTTTTGGGAAATGCTAATGATATCTCACGTTCCCCAGGTTTGGTTCGAGCAGGCTAGACGATAGTAGTTACTTTTCATTTCGTTATCTAATAAGACAATCTTGCAAAAACACAATGCATTCTACGCTATCACCAATGTATGTAAGTTAATGTTCTTCATAAACCAGGACAACTGCTTCCGTTTTACATTAAATTTACATGATAACAGTAGGAAAGTTCCCATCAGAATACACCTGCTAAGTTTTCAAGTATGAACCAAAATCACGAATGCTTACTAATGTTATAAATAAGAATGTTGGTTTGTTTGTTACTTATTAAAAAAAAATCAACAAATCAGCACATTTAACTATGCAGTTCGTAAGTTAGTTCTAGTGTTAATTCCATGCAGCGCTTATTAGTAAATGTTATATATTAGCTATATAACATTTACTACGTGGCTGGGAGGCGGGCAGTTAACTAAATATTTCAGGAGGGGGAGAGTGCACGCTGCAATCCAACAGCTGCTGGGCGCGCTCGACTGGCCACGTTACCCCTCTCTCACAGAAGACTACCTTGAAATGTACTGCATTTCCCACTTTATCGTATTTCCCCAATGTACGTACGTGTTTCGGTAGTGAGTGAGATGTGCCAGAGCCCATACCCATCCCATCCTATCCCTGCCCATTTTCCCAACCCTTTCTCCAAATCCATTCCTATATCTCCAAAGGTAGGCAGCGCATCCGGGGGCGTGCCAACATTTGTCATATTGGACTAATGTTGGCATGTATCGCGGATGTCTATGGGCGACAGTAGCCACTTACCATCAGGTGGGCTGTATGCTCGTCTGCCGCCTTCGTACATAAAAAAAAAAATTAAAAAAAAATGTATGAAATTAAAGATATTTAATTATGTGTAAGAGCAATTATACGTAGACGAGTAATAATGGATCTACTTAATATTTAAATTTTTACATTTTCTTTGTCTTAAGTAGTAAGCAGTAATATCAAAAATTGTAGTACAGTACTTATTTACTAACAATTTATTCATGACAATCTTTTAGGATCTCATTAATACTCGTATTTACCTTTTATCTTGATGTATTGAATTTATCAACTCGATTTTTAGTAAATGAGTTCAGAAAAGTCTTATGTACATACAACAATACTCGTATATCTGTAGTGTTAGATATTCTTGTCACGACATGGCATGGCAAATGAGCTGTGAACAGGATTCTGCAAGGTCGGTAGCGCACCCTGATAAGGGAGTATGCACACTGCATTCCCACAGCCGCTGGGAGCACTTGAATGGACACGTTACCCTTCTCTCACAGAAGACTACCTTGAAATGTACTGCATTTCCTACTTTATAGTACTTCTCCAATGTACCTACGTGTTTCGGTGGTGAGTGAGATATGCGAGAGCCCATTCCCATCCCATCCTATCCCTGCCCATTTTCCCAACCCTTTCTCCAAATCCATTCCTATATCTCCAAAGGTAGGCAACGCATCCGGCAGCATGCCAACGTTTGTCATTCTGGACTGATGTTAGCATGTATCGCGGATGTCTATGGACGACAGTGTCCACTTACCATCAGATGGACTGTATGCTCGTCTGCAGCCTTAATTCTATAAAACAAAAAACCTGCAAACCCCCTGGTGTTTCAGGTGTCTATGGGCGGCGTTGACCACTTACCATCATGTGGTCCCGCCCGCTCGTCTGCTATCTATTCTATAAAAAAAAACTACTGTGATGTAGCCACCAATTCACATTTACTTCTATCTGACTACTTTGTGTCGGATATGAACGCAAAATCAATTACCATTAAGAACCTACCTGTCCATGAATATAGCCCTAGTTGTGTAGTCTGTGTTTAATTTCGCACTGGGCCTAAAATAGCAATTGGATACAACCTGTCATTGGTATCTAAACGGACAGGAAGGCAGCGGCGATAATGCACCATGAATAAGTGATGAGCATACACTGAAATAGCGCACGTCGTGAGCGCAACGTGTGTTTTCAAACTTCCAGTCAATTTACAAGTTTAACTACGAATATGAGGAAAAACAAACACTTCAATTATAATTTATATGAAGAGAAGGTGGCAGACAAGTATACGGTCCAACTGGTGGAAAGTGTCGGCCATGAAACATCCCATATCAATCCAGAATGACAAACGGCACGCCTCCGAATGCAGATATTTA
This sequence comes from Sesia bembeciformis, assembly GCA_943735995.1. NCBI lineage: Eukaryota > Metazoa > Arthropoda > Insecta > Lepidoptera > Sesiidae > Sesia > Sesia bembeciformis. The sequence goes on along the minus strand of OX031029.1, from coordinate 6,156,060 downwards.
ATAAAAACGGATTTTAAAAAAGGTTGAGAAGGATTTTTTTTTTATTAGTGCTACTTTACTTTATTGAATCGTTTGATGTTGATTCTTGATTGATTCTTTGCTGACAACTATATAGTTCAGTATGCTTGTTGCAAATAAGTGCATTGTTCGAACTTTTATTCGGTGTTTATTTGATTATTCAGTTAGATACTTGAAAGAGGAGCCGTCCATTACCGCTGAGTACTTGTTTCGAATATTGCAGTTTTTCAGTGTATAATATTTCAGTGTATATTTAGTTAATAATATCTTATTAACTAAAATAATCGCCGCTTGCTCGTCCGCCCACTAGTATATATAAAAAAAAACATAAACTCTGGTAGGAGAGAAGTATACAGGGAGGGATACGTGGATGAGAGGCAGGGTTAATTTATATACTCATAATCTGCTTCTCAGCTATTTACAATTTTGTTAAAGAACTATGTTATTATTTTTGTAACTTTTATTTGCAACTACAGTTAGAACTGCATATTCGTGTTTCTTTCTTACAGATACATTTAACTCAATGTCATATATGGATGTTATATTCAAGTTTTGTTTAATTAATAGACATAATTGAATTCTATATATCTTATACATAAGGTCATACATCCCATATATCAGTTTATATCATATATCTTATATATAATCCCATATATCATATATCAGTTTGTATATTGCATGTATGTGGGGCATTTTTGAGGCTTTTCGGCATTCCTCTTAACTGCGGTTATTAAGATTTTTTCCGTACACTTCAGTAACGTTATCGGATATTCATCATTTCTGAGTGTTTTGTGTAAGTTGCCTATGCTATTACCCCAGCCCGTGCTCACATTCAAGATGAGGAAGTTGAAGGATTGAGATTAGTAACTATAATCAGTTAAGAAGTTTCCTTACCCCATTACACCTTCCATTCATTGTTGAGATAGAATGAGCCATAAATGGCATAAGAAGATCCCTTTATCCCCATCAGTCTCAATGGGACAGGAGAAATATATTCATTTTACTACAGTCTTCAGTGAGAGTCCGCCGATTTTTTATGAATTAGGATACCTGTCCCCTATTTCGTCACTTAGATACAATGTCCACAACTACTTCTGTATAACCTTTTAAACTTTCGCGTTTTGTACAGATTATATATTGTAAATGCGTATAATTAAAGTTCAGATTGATCTTCACATTCGGAAAAACTACGACGCAATACAGTAACAGTGTCCGCGGACTTATTCGACGATAAATAGCAAGAATCAAATTTATTAATTACTGGATTGCAGTCGAGTAGAAATAAAAGGTTAACTAAACCCTTTAATTTTCGATGTTAAGACCCGATTTTTAATATAAAAAACTACTTCTATGCCTTTATTATTACATACATCAAGAACAAGAAATGAAATTTCTGTACATACTCTCTAATCTCAAGATCTATTTAATCTCATTTTCTTTTAGTATACAGCATTGTATAGAAAATTAATTTCGAACATTTAAATTCTAAAATTTTGCATTTATTAAGATCAGGCCAGATATTCTGTAAAAACCGCGGGATTTTAACAAAAGTTGTACATAATAAAAAATTCTTGTATGTTTGGGATGCATCTAAATCGCGAATGCATTTTAGTTGCTATTACTATTAACATTTATTAGTATTTAACATTGTTTTTATAATAAATCACACCCCATCATCAACACCATCGTGTTATGTCAATTGGAATGCAACCGAATAGTCTCTAAGAAGTTATAAGAACGACGTTCACCAGCGCCCTCTATAAGCACGTAAGTCGGTACCTTACCTATCATAAATTACCTCTTTTCTGAATACTGGCGATTTGTACCCATCTATTAAAAGTTTATGTTACTATTGTTAGCTAAAGAATTACTAGGCATCTTTGTTGACAACCCTAACGTTATGATCGAATTAGCCAGTCGATTTATTGCATGGTACAACATTATTTCGCTACATTGACAAATTAGAGAGCACAAGGCAATTTTCAAAGACGTAACAATGCTCTATGCGATGATTTATACGCCGATGATATTTTATTAGCATCATAAAACATCTTGAACCCATTTCACGAAGGAAACCCTTGCTTTATACATGGTAACATTATTTTCCGTAGCGTTGACAAAATTACCAGTTGTGGGAAAAAATATAAGTTTTTTTCTCACAATGCGCTCGTTAAAGCTGTAACGGGACATTGTCTGCAAATTGGGTCATTTTATATCGGCTAAATAACAATAAAGGTTCTTTATGTAGCACACTGTTCCTACTGGATTATATTCCATTTGAACCTTATCTGTGTAGTAAATATATAATAACAAGGTTGCTTAATTACGTTTTAAATTTATTTGGAACATTTTATAACCATTTACCCGTTATTTAATATTAAAAACTGGGTTTTATTGCCCACAGTTTATTTATTTAAACCGTTAATGAAAAGTTTTACAGGGAGAACGTTCTACTTAGATTTTATACTTAGATGTATATTTTCATAGTTGAGGAATTTATACAGTAGAAACGAGTAGTGCCAAAAAATGTGTCTTGCAACCTCCTTAGTGTCAAGTTATAGCGTCTGGTGCAAGCGCCGCGTCGACGCCATACACATTATATAGTTTTCCCTTTGAATTTAGGTGCCTAAGATGCTACACAATATTAATTACTATATATATTAAGAATCTATGTAAAGAGTATCAAAATAAGATGATATTAAAGAAATTAAGAAATCTGAGAAAGACCCCCCCCCCTTTCTCAGATTTCTTAATCTGTTCCAGATTTAGGAATAGTGAAATCTTAACAGAAATGTTGCTTCTAGGTAAATAGAAACAATGTTATTATTATTATTTATATCATAACTTCTATAGAAATATTATTTATAAGAACATAATTTTAACAAACATTCTGTTTATTTAAACAAAATCTTAAAACAACTAAATTTTAAGTTTGAAAATCTTAACTAAATTCAATAAGGCCACAGCGACTATAAGGCCTCTTTGATCAGATAACATTTCTATTATACTCCTATATATTTATACCATAATTATTATGTTTAAAATAAAATATATTTTATTTTTATCTTTAAATAATTATGCAGCTAAACATTTGAATTAATTTAGTCTGAATACGCTAAAATATCACTCATAGCCAATTATGAATTACAAATTTATGAGTTATATTATTATTTACTCATTACGGAGTTTAAATATCTTTTAATTTTTAATTATGCAGTTTATGTCAATATAAGATAGTTTTCAACTTTTCATATAAGCGATTTCGAGAAATCTCTTCAGGAAACTAAATACCTCTGAGTTTTTGAAAAGAAATATGTTCAAAGTATATAGTATAAAAGCGATATTAAATTATGAGCTCGTGTCTGCTCTTTGCCATATTAATAATAAGGCGTAAATGCTACAACTACCAAAGACAGCCATATATTGTACAATTCAGCAATTTTATAGAGGTACGTGTAATTGTTCACTTTCAAAAAATCTTTAATAGTTCTAATTCTGTTTTTCTAATTCTGCACTAATTAATTTTATTCTCCTAAAACCCTAGATTTTCTAAAGAATAGAACACAAATAAATATTTTATGATTAACTAGGTAAGTCATACATGCAGTATTTATTGAATACTGTAGTAAATATGCCTAGATTAATTTTAGGCGTCATTTTATCGGCCCTGTCCTGCCACCGAGCCTGTAATTGCTGAATTTATAGCTCCCTACACTAACGTAATTGTGGCCTGCGACGGTGCCGTGTATCACTCCAAATTAGATTCAGTGGGAATGCGCAAAATGGCTGTCAGTGAAAGTGGGCTCGCCATTATTTATTCGCAATAACAACACTTCTGAAACCCTACCCACGTGGTTTACAACTATCTTAAAGAACAGTTTCAGCAGTGAATCTGTTCTTATATTGTAGAAATTTTACATTTTAGTTGCTGTTTAACTTTTTTAGTTGTAGTTTTGTGCGGTAAGGACTGTTTCATCTTCGTACATGTACAATAGTAGAGCCGTGATGGCGTACCAATACTCGACTCATATTTATGACATCGTCAATTCAAACCCCCAGTTACTTATTGAGTATTTATCTTATATAGACACAAGATATAACATAATATGAATTAGTTGAGAAATTTTTCACCCAGAGGCTATTGTGATCATTATCATGATGTTCATTATCATCATGATATTCATATTATAAACCCGCTCCGTCATATTCTATATAACGTATATTGTCAAATAGTACACGTATGATTGTATAGAATATAGGGCGATCCGAGTATATATTTTATGAAAAGAAAGGCGGCAGACGAGCAGACAGTCCACATGGTGGTAAGTGGATACCGTCGCCCACGAACCACCGCTATACATGTCAACATCAGTTCAAAAAGACAAATATTGCCACGACCCCTATTGCATCCTTTTATACTGTGATGTAGCATACGATATACAATATACGTACAAATCTCAATATATCAGCGAGTATACAATGGCGCTCATGAAACATACCATTTTATACTTTAAAATAATTATCATAAAAACAAAGCTTAATAAACGCGTTTCAGAACAAATGGAACTTTAGTACACAAACTTGCTTGAGAAGCAACAGAATCCTTTGAAAATTCGTCTAAACATCGCTCAACTCCAACGAACATCCTACCGCCGGTTTTCCAGTTTGTTCACAACTCCTCGTGGCTCGAGGCGTCTTCTTCAATTTATTATCAAAATTAACGTCAACCCGCCACACGAAACTTGTGGAGAGATTAAGACCTCATATACGGTAGAAATTAGCAGGTCAGCCATTTCAAATGTACACATCTTTTTAGTGAGGTTTCTAGGAGTTTCATTGCTGAAAATTTTCACTTAATTTCGGCTAAAAATCAGATCATATCATATATTCAAATAAATCCAAAATTGAAATGACTGATTGGAATGAAATATCATAACTCATCACTAAATAACCCCAAGCTTGGCTGGAAGAAAATGCTTCATAGCATAAAGTCTACTTTTTGATAAAAAAATAATGTGCGATGGGGGTGAAAAATCACGAAATGTCCTATGGATACGTCCAGGCAAGATACCAGGGATGGAGCATCGGTTAGGAAGTGGAACGAAGGACCAGTGGGGTGCGGGGGTGCAAATAATTTGCAAAAAATAGCCGAAATGAAATGATTATTACTATACATAGCCGTATAATTTATATGTATAATATGTATAATTTATTACTATAAATTTATACATATACATAGGCTCCAAGCGCAGCACATTCTGGACAGGCGGTGATCTTGACGTTGTTCACTCAATATAACCAACGTCGCGATCCGATTAATATTGGTTTACGAATATTAAGAGGGTTTTTCGAGGTGCCATCGATGGAAATCGAACGATTTTTGCGGCGCGCGATAAGGTGTTTTCTTTTACTCCCGGTGACAAGTGTCAGTCGGCGACCGTGTTGGACTATTTTTTTTATATAAAATTTATTTGGACACTCATTGCCATGGGTCCACACACATAGTAAATAATAAAACATTTTTTTTTTATCACGTCATTGTTCCAGTCCCGTCGAAGTAGGAGTCGCTCAGTAAAGTGATAGTAAATTTACTGAAGACAGAGTTGGACTCCTTGGAAGAACACTAAAAATGCTGTCTCACGCTTTTATATAATTATCACCTAACAATTTTAAGTTTAATAAACTATCAACTATTTATACCAAAAAAACCCACAATAGACATTTTTTACATTTATCAAACAAAAACTCAACTTCACTTCTCGCGTTTCCGCCAAAAAGTCCTGTCATGGACTAAAAAAAAAGGACTAAAAATAATAAAGCGGCGCTAACAAATGAAGTGTAAATTAGTACAAATTAAATTATAACCTTGACATTTATCCAGCTGAAACTGATACACTGAATATTGTATTAATTGTTAGTATTCTGGAGGCTTCCTATAGAAGTTATGAGACCAAGTTGCTGGTATACAGGGTGCGTTGTAAAGGTATATCAGGAAGATTGGCCCACATGTGAACAATGAGACAGCATTGTTGCGGCAACAAAGGGACGGATCCATTAATTAACTCCCATACAGATCGTTGCTCCGTATTGTATAGCTATAACTCGGGCATGCTTCAAATTACACATTTCAAACTAAGTATTTATATACACTATGCATTGTGTATCAAGAAGATCAAAAAACAGCGAAATATTGTTTTTTTTTAAATTATCGTGTTTTGCACATAAATCATGCATTCTGGTCTAGTGTTGCAAAAATAAGTGCTGAGCGCTCGAGCGCTAAGTCAGCGCTAATGAACCTTAAACCTTAAACGTCATAAACTCGCACTTTTAACTACAAGGGTCTATAATCATCAAATGTTAAATACTTGGACTAAAACGCTCACAATAGTTACTCGAAACGTCGAGTAAAATAAAATACATAAATATAAACATTCGAGACCCGTTTTATAATTATAAACGTTTAATTTGTGATGAAGTGTCCGCAAGCTTGAATAAAGTAGGTACCTCGTTACTTCGTTCGAGCAACTAAATGTCAATTCAATAATTGTACATATACCTACTTGTATATGTACCTACTTGTATATGTACCTACTTGTATATGTACCTACTTGTATATGTACCTATTGTATAGGGCAGAGGCCTCCCCTAGTAAATAAATCACTGGGGAGTTTGAGGCCGCAATCCACCACGCGGACTAACTCTAAAGACAGTTAGCTCACATCAGAAAAAAATGAATTTGACTAACATTTCAAGCTTAAAAGTAGAACATCAACAGTAACATTCTCCCTGAAATCCCACGTAAACCGGAATTACTTACACGATCTCCTAAATTGTACGCCACTTGCTAGAAACGTTCTCGAATTTTCGAAAATAAAGCGAGTTTAAGAACTCTTTACTACTTGTAAGTATCTCTCAACTATCTTATGAAAATCCACGTGAAGTGCATTGTCGGAGAACGTTTGTACTGTTAAGACCATGAAATATAGAAGAAAATGGTGGAAATAGCTGTCTGTTTCTTTCGGTTCAAATTTTATTCCTCAATTTTTGAACATCTTACTCATATTATCAGAAATTAAATCCTGTATGTTCGCTAATAACTTCGTGAATTGGTTTTGAAACTTTGATAAACAGTAGTGATCTTGTGCAAATGTAAATATAAAACTGTTTTTATTGCACTGGAAAATGTGAAGAGCACTAACAACACTAGCGATCACCTTTGAGGCTAGGCCCGCTCTAACCTAGATTTAGCGTAGATTGATGAGAGGGTGTCCGTTTTTTTATTTAAATCTAAAACATACACCGAACCATTACAAATAGTAACTGCCAAAGTGCAGTACAGTTTATCGGCAGTAAACATTACAAACTATGTTATAATAACTATGACTAATATATATTGGGCATTGATTGCTGAGGGTCTCTTCATCAGTAATCTGGTGGGATAGCCTCAGCAATCTACAGCCTATCTAGCCTATTAAAAATATGTGTTTTAATATATTTTTACAACATTGCATAGAGCAGTGTGGAAATCGTAACTCATTTGGCAAATCATTTAAAACTCTGGGCACCGGGTATTTTCTTGTTCTTTTCCCAAAGTAATTGCCCGATTTTGTAAGGATTTAACCCTATATAAGGTTCTAAATCCTCATATGATTTCGCATTTTGAACTTGATATTTCACTTTGTTACACGAACAAGAAAGCGAACAAGTAAAAATAACATCTATATGTATAAAAAGTTATCGACGAGTAATGCATAATATGTACTTTTCCTTACCTTAACTCGGAGCAAGGTAACTTGTCTGGACTCCCAAGAGGTGCTGAAATGCTTTAAAGTTAATCATAACAAGTTCACTAACTCCAATCATTAAGTAGAAATACTTTGAAATTATTTAAAACATATTAGATTTGAATCTTATTTATTTTTTACTTAACAAACTTTATTGCATATTATCGTACAAAACCCGAGTTTAATACCTTAAGGCACTATCTACCAGCTAACCATTGAGTTAAACAGAGAGATAGATTAGGACATGCAATGAAAAGTGTAAATACATAATAAACGAAAACAGTATATATAATTTCCTTAAATATACATTAACACCACACTCAATGGCCCCACACTAGGATCAAAAGTAGTGGGTCCAAAGATACATACAAAGATACAATACATGTAACACCCAGACTTGAACAAACACCTGTCTTTAAAAAATGATTGTCCGACTGGGAATCGAACTCGGGACCTATTGCGCAGCAGTACTGGCTAATTGGACGTCAAATACATAACATACATATAAAATAATAAAATTAAATAATACAATATAGTTTTATACATTAACTACATACATTAATAATAATAATGTATATTTTATTATTTAACATGCATTAAATAATAAAATATACAATATACATAGATATACATACATCTCTATATAATAAACATACAGAACTACTAAACCTGTGATGATTAATTAATGTGCCTTTCTAATGTCCGTGGGGATCGAGTTCCAGAGTGTCAAAGGTTTGATAGAAAGCCACTAAGGCCAGGAGAACAGAATTGTACATTTTCCTGATCGTTTACAATTTTAACAGATTACATTGAATAGTCTAGCTTTACTTTTTTTATACAAGACATTCACGATAAAAGTGATCAAACCAACACAACAGTCGACTTATCAAAAGTATCGTTCCTGTTTTTAGCTGATATGAAAAATCATTTAGAATTTTTATCTCCGTTTAGGTAATTTCATCTAAAAATCATTTTTTTTTATGACGCCGATATCGCTTTGTCACGGCAAGTGGACCCTCAATGATGGATGGGAATTGATGTGAATTTATTTTATTTTTTTCCCCACAACTCGTTCAGCTTCCAAACGCGGGTGTCATTCGAAATTGATTGCTTGTGAAAATGCCAAAAATCGACCGATGGATTAACTTTCAGGGCTTTTTTGTCTGGTTTATTACACCATATTACTTACTGTATTTATTTTCACTTGTTTTTCCTAGTTTATACACATGTATGTAAGATTGTAACATTAGTTTTAGGCAATTAAAATTGATAAATATTCTTCACAAAGTTATACTTTTTTAATGGAAATGAAGTTGCAAACAGTCTACTTTGCGGTAAGTGGATACAAACATCTGTGATATGTGCCAACATCAGTCAAGAATGACAAACGTCGGCATGTGCCCGTATGCTCCGCCTACCTTTAAGGATTTAGCGGATTTGGAAAATAAATTAAAAATTACAAGATTCCTATTTGGCAGGATGATTCCTATTTCTTTATCTCATTTTACTCCAAATTAGATAGGAGGAAATGGACTAGATAATGTAGACTCTGGAGGTACTAACAAATCTCACTCACTCCCAGAAACACAAAGGTATATTTCATCGTAATCTACAGAGTACATAAAAAGATAGTATAGTGTATGTTTATTGATTAGACTTAATTTAAAAAAAAATCAAAACTCAATTCAAAAGTAACACAGAATCATGGAATATAGAAAACTGGGGCAGACTTAATATATTATATACATGTAACAGCAGATCGGCTGTCCCATACCAAAACCTAGTAAAGTATATTTTAACAAATTTTACAGGGGAGCCGAAAACATTCAAAACAGCCAAGGTAAAAAAACATAGTAAGTTCAAATAAAATTAGATAATTGTATTGTTACACACAATACAAGATGACTATAGTATAATGGATACAATATCATAGTTATCTTATATTATATAACATTTTTAATTATTTTTTAGTGGTATATGAGCATCGCGTGATGCACTTACTAAATTTCGAGGTGTCTATAAATACGAATTTTTTTAATAACTTGCACAGTTTCAAGGCTAATATTGTAAATATAATTATGTGAATTTTTTTTTTTCGAAATTTGTACCTTACTGATTTTTGGTATGGGGCAGCCTAGATATTATGGGGAAAATATCAGTTAGAATCAAACCAAATTCGCATGTTGGCAAGCGACAGACGTATTGTGAAAAATGTTGCGGAATCCGCACGCTAATGGTTCGAATACACGAAAACGTTGATCGACCTATATTTCGACTAGATTACATTTGCATTTCATTACTAAAGAATGAAGAAAACAAATTCTTGTATTTGTCACAGACCTAAAATATTTGTAGCAATCAGAAAGAGCAGGAAATTAGAAAAAATAATAGATTATCTTTAAAAATATGTAATTGGAGAAATGGTTTTGATACTTCAATTCAATAATAAAATTAGCCTAGCATTGAATTCAATTAAAATTGTTTCTTCAACTATTTTTAGTGATAACCATTTTTTTTAATTGACCGTGTTTTCCAGTTTTAATTTTCATTTGTCAGATTTTAATACCTAAATGTTATTGTTTTTTGAGTGATAATAATAGCACCCTCTTTCCTAGCTTCCTTGATTAGAACTATGCTGCCAGGTGGAACTAGTACAAAAATTGAAATATTTTTTATGTGAGGATAAAGCATCCTAGATTACATGCCCGGGGCATGTATATACAAAAAGTACCTGTGTGACAGACGAACGAATGAACACAACGAATAAAACTATAAGGATTCCTTTTGTACTTACTTCGAGGCCTTAAAAATTGGGGATAGATTTCCTGTTTTTGTTTCCTTATTATAATATTTTTTAGTAAAAAATGAATCTAGCTTCAAAAAAAATTCAACAGGTTGTTTGTACATATCTAGTTAAACTCGTTACCTCGGTACGTTTATTCTTTAACAAAGGTCTTAATCGAAGATGAAAACAATAAAAAAAACCTTAAACCTACCAGCAAACGTCACAGGCACGTTTGTATGATTTATAACTGTCCCTTTAACCGCAACGTTATGTAGACTTTGAACCATATGTATATATGGATATGCATGGGTATATTCTGTGAAACCCTGGTTGAATGAAATATGTATCTTTCAACCGAAATTTTGATTGGGGTTTAGAGAGCGATAACTCCGCTTTATGACCCAATTTTTGTAGGATACACAATACACAATGGAATTTGAAATTTTATCAGGAGTACCCATAGGTCGTTATTGCACGCTCCGTTTTATATTGATGTATATTTTTTTTAATTAAATATTGTTTTTTACCAATTAACAGATATTAAATTGAATAAATGTAATACAATAAAATATCTGAACGATTGCTTTTTCGTATTAACTATTATTGATCGAACATAGCCACCACAGCAAAAATCAGCAATCTGAAGTGGCAGTAGAGACGCCATATATGCCGCAGCACTGATAACTGATGAGGGAGACAAGTCCTCGAGTGGTGGCCACATACCGGGAAACGTGGAATGTGCTCCGGCCAGGTGGACTAAGACTTGAACAAAGTCGCCGGTAGTTGCTGAATGAAAAGAATAGAAGGCCGTGGTGATGTCGGTTCATGGGAAAGGCCTGTATCCAACAGTAGAAAGACAGATTGATCATAGGGTATAGAATTGCTCCAATTGCTGAAATCAAACTCAAGTATTATTCGTAACGAGATCAATTAATTGGTATACCTATGAACAATAGCACAGTTTACTATCAAAATCGCGGACACTACTAGTAACTAAATAATAATAAATACCAACGACGTGCTGTTCGTATTGTCGACGATCCCACTCTCACGGGCGGTTTAGATTCCCTCAGCAGTCGGAGAGACGTTGCGTCTCTCTGTGTGTTCTACCGCCTGTACAATGGGGAATGCTCTGAAGAATTGTTTAATATAATTCTCACCTCGGGTTTCTACAACCGCACCTCCCGTCACAGAAGTACAGAAGTGCGGTCTATCCGCATTTCCTCGATACGGAGGTGTCGCACACTGTTCGGTCCAAAAATTATTTTATACCGCGAACCCGTAGACTGTGGAACGAATTGCCTCAAGAGGTCTTTCCATTAAGCTACGATATGGGGTTCTTCAAGAGAGCTGTGAATAGGATTTTGCAAGGTCGGCGGCGCGCCCGCATACCCCCTTGTGTTGCAGGTGTCCGTGGGCGGCGGTAACACTTACCATCACGTGGGATCGCTTGCTCGTCCGCCCACTAGTCTATAAAAAAAACTGACGAAATTTACGTCGTCACGTCATACTTTTGGATTTTTCGTTCCCCTTATTAGCATTTTTCTTCAAGATGTAACATCAGAGCAGATTAATTTAAGTAAGTAGGATCTGTAAGTACACTTTATTGCACACCAAAGAATACAGTGAAAGTGACACAAAATGTTAAATAAATGGATATACAAAAGGTAGGCTCGCTAAAGCGATCTCTTCCAGCCAACCTTTGGTGAGGAAATGTAATATGCGAAAACAAGAATAATTGGTAGATGGTAAAGAAAGAAACAAAGAAACATTAATTCGACGAGACACGTGAAGCACATAAAGAAAGAGATTATTATAATTATAATTAGGCATATGACACTTATTATAATCACTAGAAACAAAAATGTAATAAATATATTTATATGCATACTCTATACCAATGAACCAAAAAATAAATTCCAATAATAATTATTTATTTATTAGATTTACGATTATTTTAATTTATTATTGGGATTCTAGACAAACAACCATAAAATTTCAAGAATAATACCTACACCTAAACGTCAAATGAGGTGAAAAGTATGCAGCAGAAAGCAGAAATTATACACCAAAAACCTGAATATTCATTAACACTTACTTTAACTGTTTGTATGGGCGGGCGGTTGTGTCTTAGCCTATCTTTATAGCGAGGGTGCATCTAAATGTCCAAAGTCAACAACAATAAGATCCCGAGCCCTGAAGCAACGTTACTGTCATGCAAATTTAACGCCCTAAGGAACTAATTACTTTACTGAATATAGAGATAAGGCTGCAGTTTTGGAACATTCTAGACGTTAGTTAGACGACTCAAGTTTGTTTGAGCAAGGTGTAAGTTTTGCTAGTGTAATAGAGAAGTTGGTTTTATGTTGCTTCTTCAGATTGAGTGGTAAGTACTCTGCTGGTGCATTGTACGTACTCTTAAACAAGTATCGTATGTATATAGCCTATAGTTATATCTACTCGTAATTCTTATTGTAATTACTACAATTCCTTTCTCTCTTTGTCTGTTTTGTCTTCTACTCTTACTTAGATAGTTGTTGCAAACATTGTTACACTGCAATAAAAATATCTTTTTCTTAATTGAAATCAGAACTATAGTAATTGATTATCTTCAAAGTTTTAACAATCATCAATAAATAATTGAAATAACCAGATCACATTGAGTTTTTTAAGAATGTAGTTAATTTCAAACGCAAATTTTAGCTAAGACAGCTCGCCATTTTTATTGCGGGAGATTGAAATGCAATACGAGTATATCAGTAGATAGTCCAGGGCGCACATCACTGAAGGTTGAAGGTGACAAAGTGTCGAATTTTAAAACGTCGTAGAACACGTGTTGTTGCTTTTCACAAAATAAATTCAGTGTTAAGAGGATAATTCGAATTAACACTAGCGTATACTTCGAGTATTTCCGACAATCAATGAATCTATGGACACACAATACATATATTTGTATTGTGCTCAAATATTATGAAAAAATGTAATTACTGTCTTAGAATATTTTTTGTTTTTGCCCTATGTTTTATCAATTGCAGACTACATTTAAAAAAGTTAGTGCAGTTGAAAAAAAAAAGCCACGTTCGGCTCTTGATATTTTTCAACGTGAACTCAAATAGGTCACCGCATCGAGCACCGATCCCATTGTTGCAATACCACAACAATGGACGAACGGGAACAGTTGTCAGCGTACGGCTTTGTCCAATCTACTCGATGCATAGACGGCTTCCCACATCGAGAGAAGAGATTCAGCATTGATAGAAAATAAATACATAAAATATATATTGAATATACAACTGAAATAACTCAAATGCTGGAAAACAGATTGTTCGGTATTGAGAGTAAAAGAGATTTCACCGGTTTTTAGGATAGGTTTTTTTCATAACATATCGTTTGTTTGTAGTATATTTTTTTATTTTACGCGCAGTTATGCAAAACATAGCGATTAATAAAGTTGTGTTTTTCGAAAAGTGGCGCAACATTTGATTTGAGGGGAAGAGTGCACGCTGCAATCCAACAGCCGCTGGGCGCGCTCGACTGGCCACGTTACCCCTCTCTCACAAAAGACTACCTTGAAATGTATTGCATTTCCCACTTTATCGTATTTCCCCAATGTACGTACGTGTTTCGTTAGTGAGTGAGATGTGCCAGAGCCCATTCCCATCCCATCCTATCCCTGCCCATTTTCCGAACCCTTTCTCCAAATCTATTCCTATATCTCCAAATGTAGGCAGCACATCCGTGGGCGTGCCAACATTTGTCATTTTGGACTAATGTTGGCATGTATCGCGGATGTCTATGGGCGACAGTAACCACTTACCATCAGGTGGACTGTATGCTCGTCTGCCGCCTTCGTACATAAAAAAAAAATTAAAACAGAAAAAAAAAGTAAAACAACCGTTATTTATAAAAATCTTAACCACAGTCAATAAGTTCACTTCAATCAAATAACGTCATAATAATATAATATGAAATATTATATAAATATATAAATAATCAAATAAAATATAAACAATATAAATACATATTTATATTGGGCCGTTTGGTTTACTACCACATACTCGTATCTACTCAAATGCAAAGCATAAGCGAGAAACAATTCTCAAATGTTTCGAAGAACGAGAATCCTGTCATACTGAAATCCTGACCTGTTATCTAGAATGGCTTTTGTTTTGGATAAGCGCTAAGATAAATAACGTACACTCAAGTAAAACATGTTACTTTCCAGGCAATACCCTATAGGCAATGGGCAGTCTCATCATTCTAAGTCACTACAATATATCGACTTCATGTTACAGTGAAAACGACTAATTGCGTACACGAACTGTTTAAAAGGATTTCTGTAAGGCCTCATAAGGCCGATGTCTGTACATTATAGATATTTAAAAAAAAACTAATATGGGGGGGGGTCTTTATTAGAGCAACAGAAGCCAAAACAACAGTTTTTACAAATGTTGTCTGTCTGTCTGTTTGTCTGTATGTTTGTACACGCATCACGCAAAAACTACTGCATGGAATTGAATGCAGTTTTCACCGATGTATTGCTTAAAATATAGGCTCCATTTTACCGCAGGAAAATATCTTATTCCGATTGTTTTAAATTTAATAAACCGAAGCGAAGTGAGGGCGGGTCGCTAGTCATTGAATAAAAATAGTTTACTAAGGGAAAGAACAAAGCCAAAGTTTTGTTACTCTTTTGATATGCAGACATTTTATATTCTAAATCGGGTCTGAACGTGTATTCGGCACGGGTTACACCAGCCGTGGTCACGAGTTAACTCGTATTTCCCACACTTGCACATACATATTGCACTTGCACATTTCCCAACGCGATATGTCGTCGCCGCGCAAATTGGCTTAATTTCAAAAAGACGAAACCCTATTTTGATAAGAAAGAAAACTGCACATTAATTGTACATCGCTCACCATTACCATACGAATACTCATAAAAATTAATTAGGCTTCAAATGTATAATCAGTAGCTGAGCCGAAATACAAATAAAATATTGATTAATTGGAAAATTTTTCTTTGAAATTATAGCAATATTTGTGCAAAATTTCCGATGGTGAGCATCAAAAGAGGTGACAAAGCATTAATCCCTGTTATCAACAATTTACAGGCAGGCTTCGGCTCAAGGACTTAATCTCTCCCAACACGAACACGGCGATACGCGAACACTTCATATTTGATTTTGTACTCTGCAAATTAATACCCCCTCATGTTCATAACAAACAATGTCAATGAACATTTATAGGTTCATCTTTTATTTACTTTTAATACTAGCTATTGCCCGCCGATTTCCTTACATTAACTAGGATAAAATTATCCTGGACCATACGAATCCTACAAACTACACGCATGACAAACTAAGTAGTATTTCCTTGATTTGTTGTATAATTATTGAGTAACACACAAACAAACCAACTATCTCTTTTATAATATTAGCTGGGGTTATAAATTACTTAAGTGCTACGATAGACTGTCTATTCTCGAACGATGGGGGAGGGGCTGTTAGAGGATGTAGTAATTTCATAGGTAAGGCCCTAATACCTATGTTCGTTTCTTTTTTGTCTATTTTAATGATATACTACTTAATGTAACCGTAAACACCTCAACCAGCTTTTTTAGCATCCATTGATGGAGGTGGGCGTCCTCGTGGTCATTGTCTTGTGCATGGGGGAGGTATGACCTTAAAACGCCGTGCTAACCAAGCGAGTTGGCGACTTCACCACTTCTAAAAGAGTCCACTCAAAAAGGTGTATGTGCGACAGTATTCACTTAACACAGCAAATGGAGAAAATCTGTTACAATTAATGACAGTCTATATGACAGCGCCGTCAATAATTCAAGCAGCGGCATTATCAAAACACAACCATAAAGGAGACAGGGAGATGATTCACCTAAATAAATGAAAATTTATCCGCTCAAACAATGGCCGGATCCCGTGCTCATTCGTACTAAAGTAAACATCTTTAAGCGGGGAAAGTGGCTTCTGATGAGATTAGAATTATTATGCCGCACATTCGCAATAGAGAGAGACAATTTCAATATATTCGACATTAAATTCGCAGATGTTATTATAAAATGGTATATGTACTCGTAGGTGCCGCACTGATATTAATGAGAAAAAATATTACAAATGAATCAGAATGTAAGATTACCTCGTAGATGCAAAATAATAAAAACAAGACGAGAACATGGTGCTGCGATGCCTCTTCTCCCTTCGGTCGGGAGGCCGAGGCCGGGAGTCTCAAGATTATTTGGCCTCCAGGGGGAAGCTAGGGCAGTCATAAGGGAGTTCCGGACTATAATAATCAACCTCAAAGGGTTCACTCAATAAGGATACCAAACCATAGCATGCCATACTATGATATAATAACAATATGTATGTCCTAAATATTTAAATTTTCAGGCACACGAATTTGTTCGTGATGTTTCCCATAACCGAACTAGTGATAATTTAAAAATCATTACTTATCTAATGACCTCACTAATAAATTCGGTATAGTTATTTCGACACTATAGTTCAGATAAATGAGCACTATCATTATAATTATACTATTTATATATATTAAAGTAGAAACGTTCATCTCGGCGTCTGATGTTATTCTACATTTGTATTATCATTTATATATAAATATATAAACATACAGAAAACTAATAAGGTAAGAATATCAAAAGAACAGTTTCCCTAAATTAGATTTCTGTTAGATACCAGAAGTTTTACTATTAGGAAGAATAAGGGGAAAGACTTTATTGCGGCTATATTCATTACGTTCCTACTAAAAGATACAATAAAAACGCAGTAGATGAAAATTGGATGTTATTGGATATGTGGTTAATGTTGATGTAGATCTTGAATGATTCACCAGGGCGTTGTGGCTTCGCTCAGATGGCACAGCAAACCCAAACATAGCCTATGTCTAGATATGCATAGAATTTTCAAACTTCGTCCAGTAGTTTTTGAATTTATTGAAATTTTAAAGGAACAAATGTACAGACACCTCCTCGCCGACGACGCACAGTGGTTAATATCGTGGTCGTCCAAAGTGGTGGTGGTGGCCGCTGATTATAATTTCAGCGTTTTATAAATTTAAACCAAGTATGTTGGAAATAACGTCACTATTAAAGGAACCAATCTACTTGGCGCACCGACTCGCCCGCCGTGACGCGCAGTTGATGGGAATCGGGCCTTAAACAATTAAATATTTTAAAATTTTGACATTAACAAGTTTAAAAATTTAATTTCTAAAGCCAAAATTTAATATCGAAATACATATATAAACAGTGTTGTAATAGTTCACGTAGGTTCACGCACTACGAATATGTCTGTGTTCATTCCTCGCCAATCGCTGTTCCAAGTTTGCTAGTAGAAATTACCCGCAAACCTGGGGTATAAGCACGCTTTTTGTACGTTTAGTTAACTGTAACTATTTTTATCATTTGTATGTACAATAAAGTATATAAATAAATATAAAATAAATAAAACAAAATGTTCAAGATGTATAAATTTAATTTTAAATACTTGATCTTATCTGCTGATACAAAAAAAAATAAGAATCACCATTCAAGCCTAAATAGCCTTTTAATAGCACCAACCATTTCTCCCATTATTATTTAACGTTAAAAAGGTGTACAAGCAGACATAATCGGCTTTATGTTAAGACTTATTGCCGAGTTGAAAGCACTCACAGCCTTTTCATGCAGACTTTTATAATAAAAACCGCAACACCGGAATTATTTATCGTTCCCATTTACAATTTTCGCACCGCGTTTTAGTCATTCAGAGACAATATTTTTTGGTGCTCGAAGCATTTACGAGTTGGCGTATAAATGCTCGAAATTTATTGTTCGCCTTTCAATATGGGAAAAGCAAAGTAAGGCCTGTATTTACAGTCTAAAGTGAAATAAAATTGTCAGATTAGTAAAATGTTTGATGGTGTGAAAAACAATTTCTAATTATTTTGATACGAACTTGGCAGACGTACAGACGATTTAACTGGTCGTAAGTGAATGCTGTTACTCATCGACATTCACTGTACATGTTAATATCAGCCAATAATGACAAACGTTGACAGTGTTGGCACACCTCCAACTAAAGATGAGCACCAAATTAAAAATGAATTAAGAAAAAGAGGGAATTCTTATCGTCCTAACATTAAATTACCGCTATAAGGCGAGAAACGATTGGGGTGATGAGATGTAATAGAGAATAAAGAGAATACTGGGATTATCAATTTCCTTTATATCGAATAATGAGAGTATTCCTAGGATAGGTAAGGAGTTTATTTCTTTATCCTCTTTACTCCTCTTTAAAGGAGCGAGAGACTCTTATCGCACTATACTCCCAACTCAATGGTATTTGTGATAAAAATATAAAAAGTTCCTTTCTCAACTTTACAGCCACTGGGCGCAGTCGACTGGCCACGTTACCCCCTCACGTTCTCACAGAAGACTACCTTGAAATGTGCATTCTCTACTTTATCGTATTTCCCCAATGTACGAACGTGTTTCGGTAGTGAGTGAGATATGTCAGAGCCCATTCCCATCCTATCCCTCCCCATTTTTCCAATCCATTCCTTAATCTGCAAAGGTAGGCAGCGCATCCGGGGGCGTGCCAACGTTTGTCATTCTGGACTGATGTTGGCATGTATCGCGGATGTCTATGGACGACAGTATCCACTTACCATCAGGTGGATTGCATGCTCGTCTGCCGCCGTTATTCTATAAAAAAAATAATTTAAAAAAATCAGGAGTTTCCTTAACTGCCGGTTGTTTCAATAACAGAGCAATACTCAAGAATAGATTGAGATTAAACGCTACACTTGATATAAAGTAGATCGCACTATAAGAAAATAAAGTCACTTTAATAAACATTTAAACTTATCACGATGATGAGACTTAAATTTTGATGATTATTGCCGCCGCTTTTATCTTTAAGGGATCTCTGGTCGCGTCGACTCTAACCAAATAGGGAAATTAGAAATGGTTGACAAATTAAAAAAGTTATTAAAAAATAGTCACTAGCTATCAATTCGGGCGACTGCACGACGCCGTGTGAACACATTGCAACCCCACACGAATTGAGAGACAACATTGTCTTCTGGTAACAGTTCGCCGCTATCAGACGGAACCGTATGTCCCACTCCTAAGAAAGGACATAAATTACATGTACGTACATAATAGGTACTAAGTATAACGTGCATACTACATAAGTTTTGTTTTTTTTTAAACTAGTGGGCCCACGTGATGGTAAGTGTTACCTCCGCCCATGGACACCTGCAACACCAGGGGGAATGCGGGCGCGCCGCCGACCTTGCAAAATCCTATTCACAGCTCTCTTGAAGAACCCCATATCGTAGCTTAATGGAAAGACCTCTTGGTAAGTTCTTGGAAAGAATATGTTTTTAAAATGTATGCCTTGTTCTTGAACAATTAGGCAAGAACTGAGGCTCTTGAGAAGATTACTATATTAACTACTGAACGAAAGGTCGTCGAAAATGGTCGAAAGAAGGATTTATCTCGATCGAATACTTTTTTTTATTCATATACTAGACGAGCATACAGTCCACCTGATGGTAAGTGGATACTGTCGCCCATAGACATCCGCGATACATGCCAACATTAGTCCAAAATGACAAATGTTGGCACGCCCCCGGATGCGCTGCCTACCTTTGGAGATATAGGAATGGATTTGGAGAAAGGGTTGGGAAAATGGGGAGGGATAGGATGGGATGGGAATGGGCTCTGGCACATCTCACTCACTACCGAAACACGTACGTGCATTGGGGAAATACGATAAAGTGGGAAATGCAGTACATTTCAAGGTAGTTTTCTGTGAGAGAGGGGTAATGTGGCCAGTCAAGCGCGCCCAGCGGCTGTTGGATTGCAGCAGCGTGCGCTCTCCCCCTCACAAACTCCCTCACCTTTTTGTAAAGCAGAATTTTAATATATCGCAGCTCTATGGACGGACACTCAGATAATAATTATAACTAATAATAATAACTATCATCAAAAGTAAAGAAGGTGGAAAAATCTTTCTGAGATTATTATTATTTTTAATCCCTACCTTATGTAAAAAAACATTCTGAAACTTAAACGAACGAAAGTGCAACGCGTCCGGATTTCATCTGGAGGCAATTTCACGCCACGTCGTCGTAGGCCTCCCGTGTAATTCGTTCGCGACACACAAATATGGCTAACGGGAAGTTGAAAAATTTCATCTATTACTTTATTCAAACAACATACTTGGCTGCGTTTGAATTACAGACGTAATTGAGCAGGTACATAAGAGAAAGGTTTGATTATGATAGCGGGTACATTTTAATAATCGTAAGGTTGCTTGACAAAACGAAATTAAGTTTGGAGTGAACGTTTAGAATTAAATTGAAAAATAATGTTCACCGTTTACATTATTATTCGTACATTATGTGGTTAAGTTATTAATAATATTGTCTGAGTCATATGATAATACATTTTAATAAAATCATAAGAAAGTTTTGTCTATACATATTTTTTTTATAAAGTAAACTGTACAAACAAACAAACATACATTATAAACGATGCCAATTAAGAACCAGTTAATCAAATTATTGTCTGCTTGTTAGTCTGTGCACTCAATACACAAAAATCACTTGACGAAATCTAATGGCACATAACATAGTTATTTATGGCAATATACTGGAATAATCCTAAGTAACACAGAATATATTTTATTCAGATCCGTTACACAAAAGATCCCGCGAGAGTAATTAAAAATTCACGCTAACAAAGACACGTGCAGCTAGATTCCTAATAAAATTGTTATATTGCATTTCAATAATTTACCAATTAAATAAACAATATTCTATTAATGCACCAATTAATATTTGATGAAAAAAAAACAGTACAACTTAAACAGGATCTCTTTTTAAGTATCGATTGTAAACATTTCTAATGTTCAAATGTTTAAATTTAAATTGCTATCCCAACAATGGAGTGCGGTTTCCAAACTTTTGATTAAACGTGAAACAAAACACTGCACAGTACAGCCAAACGAAACGTATTGCTGTGAAATATCAGGCATTAACCTCTCAATTAGTTTAGTTAAGTCGAGTACAGGCACGCGTTGCAGGCATCCCGAACATAAATTAGTCTTGTTAAGTGCAGTACAGGAATTTAATCCTCATATTTCGTCTGCCGGGGTTCGGCATATCTTTTCAGGTCTAAAATGAATTCTACATGAGCTGCATTACGCAAGCCAGTTTCAACTTAATTAGCTTTGCGGCAAGAGTTGATTTTGCTAGGGAATTACAATTATGAAACCTTTCTAACGAAGTCGTTTGCTTTTAAACGACAATAAAATAAAAACCTTATTGCGAACGTTGTGAAGTTCATTTTACGGTGGATTTTTAGAAGTGCTTAGTTCCGTTTGTTCCTAAATGGTTCTATGTTTAATGGTGCTCATTACTTGGTGAATGAAATCGGATTACCAGACGGCAACGAAGCTTGATCTCTGACTAAAAGATGAGAGGCTTTTAATTTTGAATGAACTACAAAACATTAATTAGACATCAATGTACTTTCCATAACAAATTAGCTCTCAGATTTTTTGAATTAAATATAAACCCTTTGAAGAAATTTCTTATTGTTACTGTAAATATTTTCCTGTACATTTCGCTTTATTTGGAACTTGTGTCCTCTTTATAGACCTAGACTTTTAGAAAGTCGCCAAAAAAGCGTTACTGTTTTTAAAAGTGTGTTCGAATTTCTGGTTAATTTTAATGAGCCTTGTGGTGTCGATCGGCCTTAGAATATCACCACTCCACTTCCCGTGTGTGTAGTAAAAGGCGAATTTAGATACAACAAAGCCGTAATTACAAGCCCTGAGGACACCACTTCTAAAAGAGTGGACTCATAAACTCGTTTGGCCAGAGAAGACTTTTAAGGCCATATATATTTAAGTTTTAAGGGCTGGTTGCATTGCATTTAATACACGAATATAAAGAATCCTATTCCTAAATAATGTATTAAATGATAAATAAGAGCGGGGCTAGTGACGATCATTATAAACTAAAATAAATCTTATGCTGATTGAGCAGCAAGATGCAACATATTTGTAATGTCAATTGATTCGAAAAATCAATATCCAATTGTATTAAAATCGTAAATCTTGAAAATTTTACAAAGCGGTACAAAGCAGAGACAAGGTTAATTTTATTTCTCCCGAACGTTTGGCTCTCTCTGCGGGGGGTGATCTTTATAATCGCCTCACGTCCGTTAAATAAAAATCCTCCGCCATTCTGTTGTTTACCATTTCCTGATGTTTTCTCCCTTTATATAATTAGAGTTACCAATCGGCATAAAGAGATTGTTTTGTTTCTTTTTAACCGTTTTCATTGTTAAAGGAAAAATATTTGAGAAACGTGTAATTGGACAGAGTTTAAAATTCGATGATTTAAAGAGTCGCCGATGATTAGATTAGATATTATCTAGACTAAGAATGTATAAATACGTAAGTATATATGTATACCCCACCCTATAATATAAAAACCATATAATATGTAACTATTACTAAACAAATAATTTCATTCGGCGATCTTCCTATTTCCGATCATGACAAAACGCTAAGAGACAGTATATAAATTAGAGTGGTTACAACTAACGTAATTAACTCTAAAAGTGTGTTTGGATGTTTGTTTCGTTTTTTACTCAATCATGTTGAAATTATTGTGGAATGTGGAATATGAGAGACCTCTCTTATGCCATTATACTCCTCACTTGATGGGATGGCATGGAAATGGGCTCTGGCATATCATACTCAGTCCCGAAACACATACTAAGTATTTTTTGCGATTATCTTCTGTGAGAGTACGCCCAATCGATCAATCGAATAAGCTCTATGAATTTCAGCATGCACTCTCCTCCTCGTCACGTATTGCATCTATGCAATTAATCAATAATGCATTAACTTGGATAATTTTTAAGATTCAGCCAAAACCATGACCACGACTTCATATTATTCAAAGCTGAAACAAGACATCGGAATTTTCGCGTAAAGGTTGTTTGAATGTATTCGTGTAAGGGCCTTCAATGAATCACACGAGCAATAGTTCTAATCCCACTGATCCCGGTCTTTCTATTGGTATACTTTTTCAGGCATTGGCATGTTCAAAATAAGAGGTGATATCACTTACCTCAACATGCCCTTGAGTTTAAGCCGTACAGCATCCACACTCGGGAGTCCAAAGCAGTCCAAATTGTTGTGGGCACACACACACACCGTTATAACACATACACATAGTCTTAGTTTAAGGTATACCCTCTTATTCTCATTAAAAATCATATTATCTTATTCTCATATACCAATTCTCGAACAGAGTGAGAATTAAACACTTACCCCTGACAGTAATTCGTCGCCTCCACTAAGACTTGTGGGTACTCGTGTTTAGAGGAAACAAAATTAAGTCGGGGTGAGAACCAAGTATTTACTTGAAAGAGCATTGGTACAAGGGTTGTCACTACATGTTAAAATACAAAAAATAAAAATACGGGAATGAAAAAAAAACAATCTAATTTCATCTTCATATTCAGAAGTTTAGTATAACGTGAAGTTCTTATTGATACTTCGATATTAAATTTCACAATTACTATTGTTTCTGAGTACTGTTTGTATGATAACGCTATTATATCTGTAATTCACATACATTTTTGATGTCAGTGATTTAATATTGTCATGTATGTGTTTATCAGATATGCCTTAATAAATAAATGAATAAATTATAGTTAAACGTTATTAAATTGCTACACAGCTATATTATTTAAAAATATCTTACTTATTTACGATCAAACATTTTTAAGTAATTTTTTTTATTTCATGGAAATGGCAGCAGACGACCATACAGTCCAGCAGATGCCGCGATACATACTAACATCAGTCCGGAATGACAAACGTTGACACACCCCGGATGCGCTGCCTACTTTTAGAAATATAGGAATGAATTTATAGAAAGGTTTAAAAAAACGGGGTGGGATAGGAGAGGATGGGATGGGAATGGGCTCTGACATATCTCACTCACTACCGAAATACGTACGCACATTAGGGAAATAAGATAAAGTGGGAAATATAGCGCATTTCAAGGTAATTTTCTGTGAGAGAGGGCTAACGTGGCCAGTCGAAGGCGCCCAGCGTCGACGGAAATGCACTGTGATTATTATTTCACATCAATTATTTTCATTTTTTTATCAATATTTCTGTTCGTATTCTTGTATCATGATCTTTAATGGACATTTTAAAAACTAATTAATGGATTTTATATCTTGTAATGTAATAATGTATTTGTAGATTAGTGGCGCCTAAATTCTCCCGCTACACCCCCCCCCCCCCCCTCCCCACGCTGCCCCCCTCGTACGCTTCTTACTTTTTTAGACTCACCATTTCTTATATCTTTCTTATTTCTTATATCTGTACATATTAAACCTATTTCTGTATCAAATTACTTTATTATTTCCCAAAGTTTCTGACCAGTCAAGTGTTACTTTGCCCATTACGGCTGTTAATACAAAACAGTAAAATTGAAATTCAAATAAAATTAAAAGTAATTTTAAGTAGGTAATAACAAATATAAATGTCTATTGTAGTTTGTGTACCGGATCAAAGTATAGGAATACCGTAAACTGTATATAAAGTAATTTGAGTAGTTTTCGAGTTCATCGCGGACATTCATACTACTCTAGGTATTTCATCCTATACCTATATGGTATGGGCACTGTTGGGTTATGGGCTCCAAAACCTATGCCGCGGCATCGGCTCCTTAAGTGAGCCCGTTTCCACACCAGTAAATTTGAAAGCGGCAGTTTTAAAAAAATCTATAAACAACCACATAAAGTGGTACGATCTATGTTCCCGTCGAAAAGAGTGTGCTCCGCGACATAAATTTATAAAAATGCGATAAATCTGTAAAAAAATCACAAGAAAGTGCAGTGTGTGTTCCCGAGGGCACTTTCGCCCTTATCAGCTGAGCTATCTCAAGTAAGTCGAACCCATAAAATTTAAATTATAATTAATTGCGTCAACGGTCCCTATGCACGGGTTACAAAATTATTATTTTAGACAATGCTTAAGTTCCTTTGTGGCAACCCAACCCAACAAGGTGGTAGAACTATTTACTTTATACATTGTACACAAGCAGTCGGTGTTTACAGCTTTCATTCGGTTTAGTGTCCGACGAACTATGAGTCGACTACCGACATGTTTTACTGTTTACCACTTAACTTGTATGTACACATGCTTCATGGCACCGTCACAATTTATGGTCAAATAACAACAATTTATGGACAATCTACCACTTGAAGTAGTAGCGTGACAATGTTATTGGAAGAATTTGCGATTCTTTTAAGACGATTTGTAATCGTATTTTACTACGTATTTTATAGCATTTTTTAAATTACGTATTTTATAAGCCATTTTATTCGTTCCAGTTCGCCTGGGATGAAATAAAACGAATCCTTGTGGAAAATTTACTTAGACAAATTAGAGATAAATTGGTATGACCTTAAACTTATGGCCAAGCGGGTTAGTGAGTCCACTCTTTTAGAGGTGGTTTAGTTCAGCGCTTGTGGTAGCCGCTTTGTTGACCCTTAGTCTCCACACCCACGGGAAGAAATGGGGTGATGTTATTGTGTAGCCGGCCGACACTACACGACACATATATAGGTAGATATAATAGAGAAAATATTAATATTCTCGTACGTAGGAGTATGAGATTGAAAACATAATTTATGATAAAAGGTAAGATTATTTCACGTTTTTCTCTTAATTATCATTCCTCTCTCAAGTTTACCGTAAAATTAACTGCATTTCCCACTTTATCTTATTTCCGGAAGGTATGTACTTGTTTTAGTAATGAATGGAATATACCAGAACCCACTCCCATCCCATCCTATCCTAGTCCTCCTCATTTTTCAAACCCTTTCACGAAATCCATTCCTAAATCTACAAAGGTGGGCAGCGTTAGCAGATGTTAGCATGGCCATTTGCGACAGTATCCACTTACCACCAGGTGGACTCTCAGCTCGTCTGCAGCCTTTCATAAAGAAACCTTATACAAACCATTTCTTTATAGCATTATACATACGACCAGCCGGTGTCTGCCTCTCGACTACCAAGGCCAGTGCACATCCTGTAAATCCGGCCTCTACAAGCTACTTTCTTCAAGCCGCCTGTTCTTCTGACTCGTTAATTATCGGTCTTACGACAAAAATGCACTAGATATTTACACTTTTTGTTTATTTGCTCCAATAAGCGGATTATTTTTAAAAGTACAATATTTTAGTTATAATTTAATGTTATATTCATCAATTAACTCAATGGTGTAGGAAGGCGACTTTAAAATCCACTCCCGCAATTGGCGCTCCACACCAAAGTAGGGTAAAATAATAACAAATATTTTAAGGACTACTTAGCATGTTCAACAATATCAAATTGAAGTTTAATTATTCAACTCGAACTCTCTTAATGGTCCTTTCCAATAACAACAAAGAGCCCCCAAAGCTTCAATCGCACCAAGATAAAAGAAAAAACATAAAAACTGTTGTTATTAACAGATACTTCTCGTCTACCACAAACCCTTTCTTTTCTCTAACTGGATGAGTTAAAATCATGCACCCGCCCGCTACCTTATTCTTGTAGATTTTATTTTTATGAAAAAAGTATATGTTGTTGAACAAAAGACACTTCAATTTAAAGCCTCCGAGAGAGCCAAGTTCATATTTTTCCCTCTTAAATACAGAACAAAACTTTTTAATAGAAACGGTACGTGGAGGTTGAAAGCCTTTGTATTATACTAGTTGTAATTTCTTCGCAGACGAGCCTCGCGACAATCCCGACTTATCTTTGTTCCTTGACAACACTTTCCCTTGGGCTCAACACACTGGCAAACATAATTCTGCACTCGGTATCACTTCTATTACTATCGTCATTAGGTCTAAATCGGTACATTTATATTTATTTGGACTTAAGCTAAACAAATATAATTTTTCACTCCTCATAACTCTTATTACTATAGCGGTTAAGTCTGAATGATGACTTCAGAGTATTCGTTAAGTAAAGACGTAGTTGGATTTACAGCGCAACTTCTCAACTTTTGTAGTTGCTTCATTTTACACACAGCTGAGTCGACTGGTCTGTTCTTAGTTATCGTTTGTGTGTTAATTATTATTAAAGAGTTATTATTATTATCAAGTTGTGTTTAGTTGCTAAATTACAGTTATCCCATTATTACATTTAAGAATACTATGAATACTTCCATACTGTTTGATACTGATTTTAACTCCTCGTATTCAGAAGTATGTTAGAAACTTCGCTGGCATAATAATGCAATAGAGAAATAGAGATAGAGTCAGTCCTTTAGTCGCACTGGAAATTACCGTGACGAATCCACTAATTTTAAGGCTTATTTAGGCCGCATGGCTTAGCACGACCCCAATGCGATACCTTTGGAGATATAGGAATGGATTTAGAGAAAGGATTGAAAAAATACGGAGGCATAAGATGGAATGGAAATGGGCTCTGGCATATCTCACTCACTAACGAAATACCTACATATATCGGGGGAATAGGATAAAGTTGAAAGTGCAGTACACTTTACATAACCTGAATTATATAATCTCTATGTTTACTTTTTAAATTTTGAAACTACTCTGCCACATGTAATACAATTTAAATTACGTGTTTCATATATATGTATGTTTGGCTGTTAATTTCAAACAACGTGATAAGCCCTTCTATTGTTTCAGTTTTTAAAGAAATAAGTGATGCTCCACCGCCAACTGGGCGTGTTCGACTGGTCGAGTTACCCTACTGTCATAGTAGACGTAGTACGTTTTACCGCAGTCTACAACGTGTAAGAGTTGACAATATTCTTCCTATGCCGTCTCTTTCCACTTCATTTGTCCAATAGTATGTGAAAAGCGGAATGTGGTGGTATAAAATTGGATAATGATACTTTTTAATCCTCCTCCTTCCCAATACTTTTCCAAATTTTGATACCTAAATTTCCTAAGATAGGCGGCGTATCACACTTCTGCCAAAACTTGTGACTGCCAAACTTGTGTATTTTGACTGATGCTGACATGTATCATAAATGTCGATGGGATACAATCACCACCTTATTTATTTAAAAAATGGAGCTAGAACGACTAAAATGAGTCTATTCACAAGATTATGCATTAAGCCGTGATATAAGTACCTATTACTATTTTCTTTGAATTTTAATGTAATTGTGCCATGTGATTAACATTAACCAGCATTAACATTAGGATCGTGTGTGGTGGCGAGCCTTGGGAAAGACCTATATCCATCAGAGGAGAGACATAAGCTGATGGTATGGTATTAGTTGCAAAGTTCGAAAAACGTCCTGCTATCTAAATGTAGCAATAATTTAGCACGTGCTAGTTTCAGTCGGACTATCGTGGTTGTTCTGTAATGTACGCCTGTAATGTATGGCAGTCTGCCCCCCGCTGCGAGAGACGTATAAATTGCATACGAATGCACGTCGCGTCGTGAACGAGTGCATCTGTATCTACGTGCTGTAAAATGTTGCCGCCGTTGCAAATGTATGAAAGAATTTCTCGCAAATTTCTGGAGTAACTGACTAAGATTATAGCGTTCCAATATTAGTATCTACGTTAGTGTTGTAAAAGTTGTACTTTAAGACCTTTAAGACTCGAGATTCGTTTATAAATTCGACTCTATGACGCTCAAACCTTTAACGTTACCCCTAAGCCAAAACCAGTCCTTGTGTCCAATAAATAAGACCTTGAATAAAGTTCGCAATATATACCAAATGTTTCAAAAGTTTCTTACTTTTAAAAAGTCATGAAGCATGTAATACAAGGAGTGATGTTTTGTAACTAAAAGAAGCGATGTTCTATATTCAGTAATGAGATCTTAACCGTTTAGTATCAAATACGAAATTAGAATGAAACTCTTATAGTAATATGAGAGGTGGTTACGGTTTTCGTAGCGCGACACTGCAGTTGCTACGAAAGCTTGTAGCACTGCTCTACAGGGGCTTAATACAGACCGTTCACAACATTCTTGGTGCAATAATACTTTGGAGAAGTAGGACTTTTTGGTGGGAACTCGAGAAATGAAATTGAGTTTTTATTTGATTATTGTAAAATTTGTGTATTAGGCTATTTATGGTTTAATAGTGATAGTTTATTAAACTTTAAAGTGTTTTTCGTGCGTGATGTTTGTGATAATCAAATAAAAGCGTGGGACTGCGTTTTTTCGAGTGCTTCCAAGGAGTCCTCTTCTGTTCTCAGTAAATTCACTATCGCTTTACTGAGCGACTCCTGACTTACTTCGACGAGACTGAACATTGACAGGATACGTTTTAGAAATTGAAATTACTTTGAAATTGTTTATTACAAAGAAAACTTGACACTGGCCGAATGTGCTAATTGCACCCTTGCCACATCACATGTTAAGAAATAAAGTAGCTTGTAGTACATCGCTCTTTGTTACACTTCCGTTTGTCAAAAAATATCCAGTAAAGATTCAATGTACTTTAAACGTTTCATAGCAGCGATATGACTGAAATAATGAATTCACTCAATGGCCCACACTAGGATTCCCTGTGTCGTGGGTCCAGGGACACATACAAAGACAAACACAAACCCAGACCCGAACATACATTTGGTTTTTTTTTAAACAGATGAATGTCCGACCGGGAATCAAACCCAGGACCTTTTGTACAGCAAGCATCTGCGCCAATCGGTCGGCCAAGAAAGACCACACTTTATTTTGAAGATAAAGTGTGGATAATAAATTAATTACCTATTATATATTTTTTATGCTATATATTGCGTTGTTGTATAGGCATATATATTTATATGCAAGTCAATAAAAAAATTGTAGCAGTACATAAAACATTATAACCCACATAATCCTCAACTCAGCTTGAATTTTTATCGTTCGCCAACTAAAACAAAGACATCACGTGCCAAGAGATGATAAAATAAATTTTGAACATCCCCCATTACGAAGCTAATGGGCTGTATCTCGAAAGCTAGGGAATAAAAGATCCGTCGATTAGAAACTTTATGTTTGCAATTTTCCGGAGACTCCCTTGGCAACACAGCTTGAAGGTACGCGCACACACAACGACCCCTCTCCCAAAAGATTGTGTCACAGACAAACAAACATTCTCACTGCTTCACTTACAAAAACGCAGCATTTAAAGAGATCACTATACAAACGTACACTTCATATGTTCAGAAATATCTGATTAGTAGCCGTAAATAGCGACCAATAATAAACGTACAGGTCGAAGGGCAGACAAGCGAATCGAACCTCCGCTGTTTATATGGTAGGGAGCGTGGAGAATGGTCCCAGTTAAACATCAATTCGTTAGTTAGTCTAGACTAAAGTCTAAACATTAGCTAAATAAAGATGACAGATATTATTTATCTTTCAAGCTTATAAATGAAGGGAACGACCATACTTTAATGATTTTCCAACTGTAAATATTTGAAAAGGCGGTACTTAGCAATACATAGACGCGATTTTGTACTAACAACTTTCCGGCACTGCTAGCCATGTGACTGTACCGTCAATATGTAAAGTCATTATATTGATTCGAGAGGTGGAAGACTGATATGCCTATCGAAATTGCTTGCGCCTAAAGACAATGATAAATCCCTGAGTAGAGCATATTAATTTTTGTAGTTAAAACCACGGATTTTAATACTCACTTCCTGTCTTCAATTTTAATTACACGAAGCAAAGGTCAGCAGGATTTCCCAGCTATCTAGAATATGCCACTTAACATCAGATGGGCCGCCTGCCTTTCGGACTCCTATTGCATATAAAAACATAGCCACACGATTTAACAGCACTGGTGAATCCTCTACAATGAGTCGCGTTACTAACCGCTAATGTGTAGACACGCTAAGGAAATCGCGGCTCTGTACACACCATTAAATAGCTAATAACGTAAATGAATCACTGCATTGTTGCATCCGAATGCACAATACTCATTACACACACGTGCATTAGCGTCGCGTGATTGGTAGACAATTGTGCTGTCAGATCAAAGGAGCAATTCCACTTGGCTCGATAATGTGTATTATTGACGATGCGCGACTCCTGTACTCAAGCATAGGTAGGTATGCTGCAATCAAATATTTGGAATATAAGAAATGTGAATACCTAATGCGAATGATGAATTTTAAATTTCATTCTTTATTCTTTATATAAACGCAGATTTATGTTTATTACTACAACAAAGTAGTGTTTTTCAAGTAGGTATTAGAAAATCCAAGATTAATTTTCAAAACAGCTCATTAACACTTGCATAACGTTTTATTATTAAAAATCCTCAGAGCATTCCCCATTGTACAGGCGGTAGAACACACAGAGAGACGCAACGTCTCTCCGAATGCTGAGGGGTTCTAAACCGCCCGTGAGAGTGGGATCGTCGACAATACGAACAGCACGTCGTTGGATGGAGTCAAATGGGTCCAGTTGGTATTTCGGTGCGCCGGCCCAGAGATGAGAGCAATACTCCATATGGGGCCTCACTTGAGCTTTGTAAAGCATAAGGAGTTGCCCAGGGGTGAAGTACCGCTTCGCTCTGTTCAGCACATCGAGCTTTTTGGAGGCCATTTTGGCCTTATTTTCCAGATGACCCCTAAATTCGACTGTTGGAGATGTCGACACCAAGGATCCCGATACTCTCCGAGATCTTAAGAGGCATGCTCTGAAAGCGAGGTGCTACGACAAAGGGGTTTTTTTTAGCGGTGAATGCACAGACTTGCGTCTTGCTGGGGTTTAAATCCACTAGGTTCAGAGAATCCCAAATCGAGACTAGATCTAAAGAGTCTTCGATTTCAGACACAAGCCTGGCGCGACTCTCTTCCACTTCGACCCGAGGGATGTTGGCACGGCCCCTGTACAAGGCGTCTCCAGTACTGTCATCTGCATAGCAACGTATGTCACCAATTTGTAACAGGTCGTTGATATGCAGAAGGAACAGAGTTGGGGACAGCACGGAGCCTTGAGGGACGCCAGCGTTAATAGACATGGTGTCGGAGCGGCTACATATAATTTAGAATAAGTACATACATAATTTAGAATCAGTACAAATATAATTTATAATAAGTACAAATATAATTTAGAATCAGTACAAATATAATATAATTTAGAATAATTACAAATATAATTTAGAATAAGTACAAATATAATTTAGAATCAGTACAAATATAATTTAGAATAATTACAAATATAATTTAGAATCAGTACAAATATAATTTAGAATGAGTACAAATATAATTTAGAATAAGTACAAATATAATTTAGAATGAGTACAAATATAATTTAGAATAAGTACAAATATAATTTAGAATGAGTACAAATATAGTTTAGCCATAGTTTTTTTTAGAAAAATATCAATATATTTTTCTGGCTATAATGAGTGTTAACAAAGAGTCCGAGATTTTTTAAATGTTGCCTCTCTATTGTTGTACCACGCTTCGATGATCAAATTATACACTTTTATTTTTTCATTTATACAAATAAGCTAATTATTCAAAAAACAAAAATCCCGCCCACGTTGAACTCCTAACTGAAATTAAAAAAGCAAGAACTTTTGCGTATTTACTGCATACACTAAAACTGATTTATCTATTTTATTTTATTATTTAACTAGATATATTTATTTTATAATCTACTGCTGTAGATATAAAATACCTACTACTGCTCCTTTGCAGTCAATTTAGATTAAAATGGTGAAAATTGACGTGCCTGTAGAAAACATATAAATCTGCAAGCTAGCGGAAAATTAAAAGCGTCCCGAGGCGATAGAAAGTGATGAGATAACGAACTGGGAATAATCACCCAATCTTTTATAAATGCACTCAATTTGCTTTGACAATATTCATTGGATATTTATATTTTTGATGTATTTACTCAATTAAGATGCAATAAAATTTTATACAGAGGTATAAAATACCTCTGATCAGTTTGACGACTCATTGAGGAATATGTATTTTGCTGAAATTGAAATCAGGGGACACGGTAGTGCTCCCGCCAAGACACGCCGCACTACCGAACTCCGCACCCTTTTCTCGAAGCAACTCAGCGTACTTTTGACCCCCTCGTATTATACAGGAGAAACATAGATTCCAGTTATACTGTAAATATTTGCTGGTACATATGCCTAGCATGTTTAGAGATTTCTTGCTGGATTCCCTGGATATTTTACCATTGCATACTTATTCAGGGTACCTCAATAAGTATCTTGCTGGATAAGGTGACTAAGAGATAACAAAGCCATGCCGCTACCACAAGCTATGAGGAAAAAAGTGTGAACTCGCCAACCCGCTTAGCCAGCGTGAAGATTTAAGGCCATACATCACTCATGCACAAGACAATGTGCATAGGGAGGCCCATGTCCAGCAGTGGGCGATAAAAGGGTTAGTTGCGGTTACGGTAACCGTAAACTATAAAAATATCGTAACTAACTAAACTCCTTTAAACAAAAGAGAACAATATTTTTTAATAAAAAATATAAAAAACGGTAGAAGTAGGTATACACCCACAAAATAATGAACACTTAATCTTACTTCAAATACGAATTAGAACATTTGAAATACCTCGATGTCCGACTGTGTTCAATCGTTTCGTGTAATGATGCACTAATGCGTTTGCGCTGTTACCACTACCCATTACGTAAGAAGCCCATTCAAGTTCATTACCAAGAGTTAAACACTCTTATTACATTTTCTGTACATGAGAATGTATATAATATACATAACTTCCAACCTCTTTATGTAATAGATAATAATAGTAAACGTTTCTTGAAAAGGAATAATTTTCTACAAAAATATGTATATTTTTCTAAAATAATATCTATAATTATTGTTTTCTCCTAACACGTACGATTTAAATCCACGCCAATATGACACAAATGTTTATTGCACCGTTACTTTTTCCCAATACGATCCGAACTTAAAACTGGTATCCCTTCATAAATAATTCCTTCCGTGTATTCGCGCATTACGGCCATCTTTAGATTTATGGCAACCCGCTGTCCGCCATATTGTTCCAAATTTAAAAATATTTTCCCGCCGAATCCTATAAACATACAACTGTATCGGGCCCAACGTTTGGATAAGCATTGAGTGGACTTTAGGGACTTTCCGTTCCAGATTTTATGTGTTAGGGTTAAATATTGGAACATTTATTGGGATGGGCATTTGCAGAAATAAGTCTATTTACTAGGTAGGTACTTAATCTTTATCTTCCTTTGTTTTATTGCGTATACCTTTTTCATTGCGAAGATTAATGCTATTTAAGCGATACAGACAAGTTCAATACAGACGAATCTATTTACAAAAAAAGTATTTTTTAATAAACTTAATTGCATATCATCGTCCAAAAGACAAGCTTAATACCTTAAGGTATTCCCTATCAGCTAAACCAGTTAAACAGAGAAAGAACATTGGGAGGTGCGATGAGAAGTATAAATATATAACTTAAACGAGAACAGTACGTATAATTTCCTTAAATATATTAGGATATGAGAATAATTAGGGATATTTAAGGTGGAGGGGTGCACGCTGCAATCCAATAGCCGCTGGGCTCAGTCGACTGGCCTCGTTACGCCTCTGTCACAGAAGATCTTATTGCTCAATATAAGTACGTGTTTTGGTAGTAAATGAAATATGCCAGAGCCCATTCCCATTCCATCCTACCCTATCCCTCTCCATTTTCCCAACCCTTTGTTTAAATCCATTCCTACATCTTCAAAAGCAGGCAGTGCATCCGGGGGCGTGCCAATTGTCATCCAACGTTGGCATGTATCGCGGTGTCTATGGCTACAGTAACCACTTACCATCAGGTGGACTGTATGCTCGTCTGCCGTATTCTGCCTATAAAAGAAACTAGTAGCTGAACTGGTTACTAACTTCTTAAAATAATATATAAGTTATAGAATATCTTTGGCAGAGTTAGAACAATTTAAATCAATAACATTTTTAATTGGATGCTAATTGTTTCCGATTCATATTATAACCTATCCGTGAAACACGTTGTGACATTCATATTCACTCGCATACACTAATGTGTAACATTGTGTGTACAATTGTTTGCTGCTCCCAACAAACTAAAAATAACTCGGTTTTTATTATAACATGTCAAACTACAACGTCAAAAATCAATTTAAAAATATTTTCTTTCTGTCCATCTGTGTATTTATTATTTACTGGGTAGCTAATATATCTACAGGTCGTATATACAGATTTTTTCAATTGAACTTGGCAAGCAAACAAATAACCGGCCGGACAGTCAAACAGCGTTAAAATTGAAACTCATAAAAATAGGAGCTCCATTCAACACGTATAAATTTAAGGATGGCGGAAAATTAAAACAGCACTCGGGGTGCCGGCGACTGGAAATATATATATATGTATATATATCTAATATAATGTTGAACACATTGTTACAAGAGCTATAAACAAGCAACGTAACAGCACAATATTGCACGTAAACTGGCACCTTTGTGCTTGTACTTTAAAATTTTATTACTCCCAATATTGAGTGTGTGTTTAATGTGTTTAATTGAGTATTTAATCAGATGTGTTTGTCAACCTGTTATAAACAAGACAGTCGCCTTGTTTGTTTTAGTACATTTTTTCTATCAATCTACTCCCAAATCCTGTTCAATAAATAAACCAAACTTAAAATTTACAAAAGTCCGGTAGATACTTTGAAGTGGTTATTGGTTTCAGTACTTCACTTTCTTCCCCTATTTGTTCATAATACTAATTATTATATTAGGTACTGCTCGCGATTTTTATTTAATATAGCCAAATATATTTTATTTAATATATTTTATTGCCAATATACTTCGGTTCAGTTTCTGAACACAGTCTCGGCGTGACTGCAGTTTATGTAATTGCACCGATGCACAATATTTACGTGGCAGTGAATGAGATGCCTCTCTTACACCACAGTATTACTTTGAAATATTCTAACAATACTAAATCCAATAATGTAATGGTATAAAACTGACGTAGAAAAATACAACAATTTTAAGTGTTACGAGAAAATCTAATAATCCTCTCCGAGATGGAGGCTGTATCGGAATCAGACAATTGATCAAAGACGGAGATCCGCTGATTTATAACGAAATGTAATTTGTCCTTCAAGAAAATTGGCGTTTATTGACTGTTCTGAGTTGTACCGTAACATGTGATTATTTATTTATACCGGTTAAGTTCAATATTACCTCTAACCGGTTTTTGTGGTGTATTGTTTATAGCATATTATCTAGTAATTTTGTTTGTATATACGTAATAATGATATACGTGGGGAACTTAGAAAGTTTTGCGAAAAAGATACAAAATGTTCTACGTGTTCCAATTTACACATCTATCAAATATACATCTATACAAAGCATCTATCAAAGCAACTCTCCACTTGCATCTATACAAAGTTTCATGCGTCTGAACCAATTATGAAGACATTTTTTAGACTCTTCCTCAGGCCTCTTCGAACGTAGCCAGCCAGCCCGTCTTCCGGCGACGAAAACTGCTTCCCTTTTAGTTGGGATCTAATATTGGAAAATAAGAAAAGTCACAAGGTGCCAAGTCAATGCTGCTTTGGTTTTGTAAAGGTACAGATATCAGGTAGCCAGTTAAAGTGAAAAATTTGCAATTATTTTTTTCCAGTGCTGCTTACTCTTTTCACTTTGGTTGGCGTTAGCTCACATTGAAACGGGGAAACAGTACATTGACGCTGAGCTTCTGAATCATATTGGTAGATTTAAGATTCGTCACCTGTGACTATATCGTAAACGCGCCGAGACGACCCTGCTTCCAATTTTGTTATATCACGGCACCATTCGACACGAACTTGTTTTAAATTTAGCCTTGGTGAGGTTGTGCGGCACCCAGCGCGATATTATCCTCCTGACTCGTAGATGCCCATGTAAAATTTCATACACACTCCCCGATCCAATCTGCAATTTCTCCTGAACCTTATTTCAAAAGGTTATATACTAAACATA
Organism: Sesia bembeciformis; assembly: GCA_943735995.1. Lineage (NCBI taxonomy): Eukaryota > Metazoa > Arthropoda > Insecta > Lepidoptera > Sesiidae > Sesia > Sesia bembeciformis. The sequence continues at coordinate 6,118,419 of OX031029.1, read as the reverse complement.
AAAGTTTAGTATATAACTTATAAATACGTTAAGACAAATAAACAAATAAATTTCAGACCTTATATCAATGTTTAGTTTGAAGATTTTAAAAGGGGGATGTTGTAACAATACTCTTTCGAATGTTGTCCTTTAAGGAAGGACAAACCAAAAACCACTACTTATTTTAAACACGCAGCAATTTATCTAAAGGCTTAGTTCGTAATTCTATTAAAATAACTATTAAGAGGTGTGCTTAAGCATAAATATTTTTAGTAGTAAAAATAAAAATATCTTTTCAGATTAGAGCTCCGCACACGGCAATTAAAGTGAATAATTCTGCACACCTGACTATGTAATGTAATAATTAATTAGTAGGAGCAAAGTTACTGCTAACTGTTGCTAGTGCATACCTAATGACCTCCAAGCACTAATGGTCCATGTTTTGTTTATACTTTGTACAGAGAATATTTCCATACAAGCCTACACAACAATATACCTACACTGTCTATGATTACAAGTATTACAAGTATTACAAGTATTACAAGTCCATTATATTATTACTAAGTATAGTTTTAGTGGAAAGTAATTTCCAAATTAATAAATCTCTGTTACATACGTAGCCGGGGCTCTTTTATCGTCCACTGGTGGAGGTCCACTGGCCTCCTCATGCACAATGTCTTATGCAGGAGGGTGGTAACTGGTGTGGTTTAAAACGCCACGCTACGCTGGTCAAGCGGATTGGTGACTCAACCCTTTTAGAGGTGATGTAGTTCCTCAAGGCTTGTGGTAACGACTTCTGACTGTTATATATACTACCACCCCACTGTTATATATGCTTAGATATAATTTTAGCCCACTTTATGGTAAGTGGACATTGTCGCTCATAGACATCCGCGAAACATGCCAACATTAGTCAAAAATGACAAACGTTGGCATGTCTCCGGATGCGTTGCCTACCTTTGGAGATATAGAAATGGATTTGGAGAAAGCATTGGGAAAATGGGGAGAGAGGATGGGAATGGGCTTTGGCACATCTCACTCTACCGTAACACGTTAGATAAGGGAAATAAGATAAAGTGGGAAATGCAGTACATTTCAAGGTATTCTTCTGTGAGAGAGGCGTAACGTGGCCAGTCGAACGCGCCCAGCGATTGTTGGATTGCAGCGTGCACTCTCCCCCTGCAAAAGAACTAAAAATTCTTTGCATGAAAAAGAATAAGGTACACGAAAAAAATGTAAAAATTTTGAAACTGTGCAATTAGCTAGTGTCAATTAAAAGAACTAGCAAAAAAACTGTAAAGAAACGGCTCGTGGACGCGTGCAAATGGAGAAACTCCGACCACAAACAACCGTCACTGTGAATCGTTTCACACTTGTGAAAAAGCGTCGGACCGCCTGCGTGTTTGACGTTCTATTTGACGTAGTAAACAGAAGAATTGTCAGCATCGCAATCCCCATCGAATGAATGAATGAATAATTGATTGCGTTAATACAAACAACTAACATTAGATTATTATACAAACATTACAATCAATATGAATATGAATTACAAGTAGTTGCTACTATGGCAAATGGGCGCAACTCAGCGTTTGCTACAACAAAAGTCGCAACGCTGATTTCAGGATTTTTCTTTGAATGATATTAGGACAATCAATGCGCAATCATTCACAGGCCCAAAATGTTAAGCCCTCTACCACAACAAAGTCGTTTTAGTACAAAATTAATACAATTTAGACGCAGTCACCTCTTCATTTGTAACGATAAAGAAATTAACTAAGCGGGTTAGTAAACAAGTTAATCGAGTTTACTTGTAAACGTCATGTCAGAGCAACACTTCAGACACGATGTGACATTGTTATTCCTTTTGCAGTGTTCCGTAAATATTGATTTGTTTTCGACATAAAAGATATTATAATTATAATAGATAGTATAGTTATTATAATACTAGCGCCCCGCACTCGCTTCGCTTCGGTTTATAAGTTTTTTTTTTTCAGAATTTCAAAATAAAATATAGCCTATATTAGACACGGATAATGTAGCTGCCTATTTATGAAATAATTTTTGAAATCGGTATAGAGATTACCCCCAACATACCCACAAACAAACACACAATTTTACCTCTTTATTATATTAGTATAGATTTATCTAAATTAAGTAATTTTTGCTATACATACAATGTTGCACTATAAAGAATAGGTATACGCATTTATTATAGGTACCCACATATACAGTAAGTACGTAAGTATTTTATCACAAATAATACAACTTAAAGTACTTACGCGTACCTAAGTACTTGTAGGAACCCGCCTGTCGAAGCCAACTAGATCGACATCTAGTTGGTCATAACGTCTTACGTCGTCTTATTCTTTACGTCTGCCATTATTATTTTTTCTCTTGTTTTTCGTTTTACCATCCGTATATTCAAGTGTTTAGTTTTTAATGCTCTTTCTTTAGTTCTTCAGGGTCACCGGGTTAACTGATTATTGAGTTCGTGTGAATTTTTTTAATATTTATTTTACAAGTTTTTTTTTTACTAGATTCAGCTGAAATATCACTGCGCTACTAAAAGTACTTACTTCATCAATAAAAATCCTTTGAAAAAACCCGCCACGAGCACGCTTTATCAACATCAAACCCTACATCTTCGTTTAATAAATAAGGAAATATTATCTTTGAGTCCATAATTTCATATTTTTGAAGCGTTTTTCCTTCATTACACATTTTTTCGAGACAAGACTCTAATCTCCAGCGTGTTCGCCGCGCCTCGTCTGTCTCCGGGAATTAAATTATACCTTTCCATGAATATTATACTCGATGTCACGATCTTTTTGCATTATTTAACCGTAGCTGGAAAATCTCGATGAATCATAATCTAAAGTGGCTGTGAAATCATAAAGTACCCCGATTATTTCTGAAATAGGTATATTATTTAGGAACATAATCCTTTATATTTGTATATTAAATTATTGCACCCACGGGAGGAGATGGGGTGGTGCTATCCTATAGCTGGCCGACATCACGCGGCACTTAATTGAATTATTATTATTATTTATTTATTTAACAGATAACATGATCCGTTCATTACAAAAAATTACACGTAAATATTATACTTCATAATACTTCATAATGTATTCATTCTTGATTCCTTTACGTGCAATAATACATATTAGATGTATTTATAGAACGATGGGGGAGACAAGCATACAGTCCACCTGATGATAAGTGGGTAATGTCACCAATGGACATCAGTGGTATATGCCAACTTCAGTCGAATAACAAATGCTTGCACGCCGCCGGATGCGCTGTCTACCTTTGGACATGTCGGAATGGATTTGGAGAAAGGGTTGGAAAAATGGGGTGGGATAGGATAGGATGGGAATGGGCTCTAGTATGTCTCACTCACTACCGAAGCACGTACGTACATTGAGGAATAGGATAAATTGGGAACATTTGAAGGTAGTAAGTATTATGTGACCAATAAATATTTTAATTAAATAATTAATCCTTATTACTATGTATTTTTATGCTATCCTTATTACTATTATTACTAATTTTATATTAATTAGTTTTGTTATTATTTTATTCCACATTATCGCACTATAGGCGAACTTAATGACTTAAGGCATATATAATAGTAATAATATATACAAATCTACATATACATATATAATATAATTACATAGCTCACAGAAATAACAAGCTGAAGACCGACACCCTATAGAGTAGATGATTCTTGAATGAAGACCAGGTACCTGAAAGCGTAGCGTGGATCGCCCTCAGGCTGGGTGGACCGCACGACTTGAAGAAGAGCGAAAGTCCGTGTGTGGTGGCGAGTTTGCATGTTATTTTTATGACAAACATGTAGAACTTCTGTTAATTTTTTTCCATCTTATTATTACCAAGTTTTAGCAAATAAATTATAAGACCCATGTTCAGGTGTGGATAGACATGGGCTGGTGGTATGATATGTTATTACTGCGCCAGTTTCATATATATATCTATAGATAAAAATATTAAAAAAAACTGTTTATATACAAGGATTTATATAAATATAAGCACCATCTTTACAGTATTTTCATCATTCTTTCTTAGTACCTTAATACATAAGTACCTATAGATTTACCTAACCAAAACCTGCATCACCAAAGTAAATATCGCAGCATTGCAATCTAAAGCATGCATCGTTTTCGCTTCGATACGAGGTTTTTTATCGTAGCCGAGATAAATGTCCGGTTAGCGGGGGTCCAACGTTGATTTATACTGGACGTCCATCAGGAAACGAATTACGAAGGCGGCGATGTAAATCACCTAGCCGATCGATACCTCTCTAATATACCTTTACGGTAAATACGGAATACTGAATTATTTCGAAACTAAAACCACCTCTTCGTACCTAATAGTGTAGAGGAGCTTCGATGTGTGCGTTAGCGATCAAAACGTAAAACACTGATTTTAGAGGTTATAGAGGCATTTGTCATTCTGAATTCTAATGCCTTGATTGTAATCTATACACAGAACATAGATAGAATATACTATATATAACTCTAGTATTATTCGACGATTTAAAGGTTGTAATTCACTTATAAATTTGTCTTAAAAGTCGATTAAAATGATGTACCTATTCTCGATGTAAATAACGTTAAATCATAACTAAAAAATAACAATTAAAAGTTCGTATTCTTATGTATGTGTGTACGTGTCTATATATGCATTATATTTATTTTACCACACCATCTAAACTGTGTGTTTCATGCACCTCCTAATTTAACTTCTCTGATCAACCCAAAAGATGGCTGGTAGAGAAAGCCTTAAGGCATTTATTGTGTAAAAGTGTAAAATAAATAAATACAAAGCCTTTTAACCGTCAATATATAAGTAGTCAATATATTATACTTATTAATAAATAAGTATAATATGTATACGTATATTTGATAAATAATTGAACATTATGATTTATCCTCTATCAAAATAGCAGACGCAGCTACCGTTTATAATTTTGTCTATGTATGTGGCTTTATGTTTTGCTTGTTGTGCCCGGTGCATCTAGTGCTTTGTATGATTTCATAATTAGAAACGACAATTGATTCATCCTATACACAATGCAATAGCAAATTCAGAAATAGTTGTCAGCGTATAAAATATGTTTGTTCCATTTTTACCCGTATGTCGACGCTAAAATATTCATTGGTGTTACAGGAAACAATGCACTTTGTAAATTAATTGAGCAAAGTTCTAACACACCATTCTGCATTGACTTTTACAAACTTCCCAACAACACATTCATCACGATTCTTCGACCGTTAATAAAGCGAACGACGGCTTAAAAGATTTAATCAATAAGTGACGTCATAAAAAAACGGAATGGCGCCTTGTCCCCGATGTTTATTGCTGCAAGTTCGGTGTTACAAATTTTTATATGAAAAAGTTGACATAAAACATGTTAAGGTGGATTAAAAAGAGCAAAGTTTTGGGGAACTGTGATCACGTTACAAAATTCGTACCCATAGTATCAATCCATAGTTAAAGTCGGCGAATACGAGTACGCAAAAAACATGTAAAAAGTGCTATCAACTTGACAAGTGAATGTCAGAGTTTGTAAACACTTTGCGATAGTCTCATCAATGTATTTTTTTTTTCAAATTTATCAAAAAGTTCATATACAGTTCGTACACCCAATGTTCAAGTTAACAAGTGCATACGAGGACATAATCTGGTAACGGTGACAAAGAGTAAGTATACCAAATTTCTCATCGTAAGTAGCCAACGCACAGCAAGTAGGTACGGTACATTCATTCAACAACACATGAAGCGAAAAATTGTTAAAAAATAATGATGGCCGCGTTATTAAAAATACATGTACATATTTATATATAGGACCCATTCATATCATTTGCTCATACTGATACCTTCCACTTGGAACATAACATTCATGGTATACCAATCAACAAACAACAAAGAAATGGAATAAAATCGAAGATCTTTTTTTTTACTTTTTACATACGACGTACACTACAAAACCTTTCGATAAAACTACTCGCTCATCAATTGTTCCAATAGTTCGTGGGTCGTCAAACCCACATCGTTGCATTCATCACAGCGACAGCACTCGAAACGAAGACAATGCGATGACAAGTCACAACTTTCATTAGGGAAACACTGCTTTCGCTCTGATACTGTAATTGGAACGGAACGTCTGCAAACAGTCATCATTGCAACAATATCTTTAGATTTACCGACATACGGTTCATATTCGAATGTTAAAAATCACGCACAAATGTTTTGCTTTTAAAAATGCCTTGGGTGCAGAGGAGGCTTGAGCGCTTGAATCGGAATGAGGGCGAAAAATGAAACGTTAGAAAAGTTTTACCCCATAGTGCATAAATGTAAAACAGATAATTACTCATGCTTCTGTTTTATTGCGGTTTTGTTTTATTATTTTGAATTAAAATTCAGTTTAATTTTTCAAATTCAATAACAATATTGAAAAATAGTTTTTTTTTTATAGGAAAAAGGCGGCAGACGAACATACAGTCCATCCGATGGTAAGTGGATACTATCGTCCATAGACATCCGCGATACATATCAATAGCAGTCCAGAATGACAGACATTGGCACGCCCCCGGATGCGCTGCCTACCTTTGCAGACTAAGGAAAGGAATAGATTGAGAAAATGGGGAGGGATAGGATGCGATGGGAATGGGCTCTGGCATATCCCACTCACTAGCGAAACTCGTACGTATTATACATTGGGGAAATTCGATAAAGTAGGAAATGCAGTACATTTCAAGGTAGTCTTCTGTCAGAGAGGGGTAACGTGGCCAGTCGAGTGCGCCCAGCGGCTGTGGGAATGCAAAATTGACACTCTCCCCCTACAAGTACGGTATGAAGTAGACTTCAAATTGTGAGTATCTAAGAAACTACCTTGCTTTTACTTTGATATACATATATCAATGACGAAATATAAAACAAAACTATCGTTTTACCACATTTAATACAACTACGTAGGAGTAACGTAACCCCTCCATAGCGTCGTAATCCCTGCGTAGCAGCGTAGCTCCTCCGTAACCTCTGCGTATCGGCGTAGCCCGCGCGTAGCAGCGTTACTGTCGTGTGGCATCTTATGTAAGCGCCACATAACATCATAGTACGTGCGTAAAGGTACTACAAACACAGGGTCTCTACTTTCAGGTACCGGACCTACTGTGACTGTATTATAATAAGGTGACAGACGAACAGATAGCTCAGCTGGTGGTCAGTGAATACTGTCACTGATGTACAGCCGAGATACATGCCAGTACAAGAATTACGAACGCAAGTTGTCCCCAAATACGCCGCATATCTTTGAAGATTTAGGAATTGTTTTGTAAAAAAGGCTGGAAGGGATGGAGAACAATTATAAATACTACTAATAGCTCCTTTCACTCCATTATATTTTTCACTAGCAGTGCCAGCGACTTCGTTCGCGTGAACTAGTGATTACCGTAAGAACTTCATAATTTATCTGACTATAAAGTTGCCTAGTTAACCCAAGATAAATAACTATGCCAGGTTTAATTAAATTATGTTCAGCGGTTTTTGCGTGATGCGCCTTCATACAGACAGACCGATGTACTGTTGTTTTGGCCTCTATATTACATGTACTTTACACTGCAATGACTTTTTCCAAAAAAATGTACAGACACCGATCTGTTACAATTTTATTATATGTATAGATGTATGTATTATAAGTATTGTACTTATATTATTTTATTTATATGTATGGTCTATATATTTAATATCTATTTTTTTAGTACGTTATTTATATATTTTGTTGTATAGATTATTATTATATTATTATTTATACAGATGTATTAAGCTTTACTGTCTGATACTTCTGCACTGTCATTAATTTTTCACATTTAACCAAAGTCCGCCCCAGGCTTTGGCGGAGCATGGCGTTAAGCAGAGCGGTTTGGCATAAAATAGGGGAGGCCTTTGCTCAACAGTGGGACACAAATATAGGCTAATAAAAAAACAAGTTCCGCCTCTGTGCAATATAATGCAAAAATAGTAAATAAATAATTCCTTTGTATTTTAAAGAACTACTTATACCTTGAACTACATGCTGGCTGTAGGTTTTAGGGCTCCTCTAGTAACATTGCGGCTATCCATCTCTCGCCCGCCAGCCGCTATGTGTGAGTGGATACTGTAACCCATAGGCATCCTCGATACATGCAAACTTCAGTCGAGAATGACAAACGTAGGCAGGCTCCCGGATTTAGAGAAATTAAATTAAATGAAATTGTTTATGCATAACAAGATGTCGATATTACAATACAATAGGTCTTTAGCCAGATTCTGCTCCAAATTAGGGCACACAAATGAAAACAAAAAAATACGTCATCTTTTAAAAATAAAAAACACTTATGTCCCAGAGACTACTACAGGTACTTATAATGAAAAATCGTTATAGTAGCTAAAATATAATAAAATTCATAATCAAACTAACTAATAGAAAGAAAAACGGGTTACACGAATGTGTGTACTAAAGTAATCCATAAAAGCCAATCGCACATGACAACTTTCATTTTCTCGCAAAAAGTTTAATTTAGAAGTTGAGTTATAACCAACAGCGGGTGTTGGGCGTTATTGGGCGAACAGTGCAATATGGCCGCGGAGAAAAATTACAAGTGGGAAATCTCGAGCACCCTTCGAACTGCACGGAGGGAGACGGGGCCTACCGAAGTGATGTGCCGACACCATAGCGAAGTGAAAAATTAATTTCTTAAAAAATATTTCCATAAAGACATTTCCTAAATGAAGCAAATTAACGAGAGATTGTTGTGCTTAGATACTCGTACTTTATGCTAAAAAGAAAATATTAAAAAGAATCGTATGCAATAAAATTGCACTAATTAAACTTATTAATATTGATCGGAACAAGTAGTGCCAATTCCGTCCGGTGAATACTTTCTCAATAAAATATGTAATATTATAATAAGTAACTGCAATACTATTTTACATGGTATAGTATGATATAAGTGGATCATGAAAATCCTTTGAAAATCTTGGGGGTTTTATTTAGGTACCTACTCATTAAAAATACTGGATTTTTTTAATATGTCCATATTAGATAGCTATCAAAAATTACGTAAAATGGGATCAGGTACCTATTCCAATCAATGCTTATTAACCATTATGTTAAGTGTCTGTCTATCTGTAAACACGTTTTCTCATTAATTCATTACACATATTATGATAATTTAAAAACTTTTAATAAAACCCAATATTATTAATTTAAGTACAAAAGAAAACATAAATAGTGTTTGTTCTTGAAACAGAAAGACAAAAAAAAGAATGACTAAATTTTTACTATGGTAGTCTCGTATCGTTGTAGTATTATCGCTATTTTGCATTCACTATAGTAGGCCCGCAGGCTTTCCCTTTGCGATCATCATCTCGCCTAATATCAAAAGCGCAGGCAGGAATTACTCTTACGTGCCAGCTACGGTGAAAGTATCGTTAAGGCAACACATTTGTTTCAAGGAGGGTGCTCAATTTACAACTGAAAAATGGAAATGAAATTTTATGCGTACCGTATGCGTTACTATGATATAAAGTTGAAGGTGTTGATCTTTATGACGCTATCTATCTATACATATTATAAAATCGTAACAGAGCCGTGTATGTACATAGAATATAAAAAAGTCATTGCAGTGTAAAGTACATACGATAGAGACAAAATAGAAAAATATAATTGTTCTGTAAACGGGTTACTCACAATTTATTATGTATTTATAGTAGCCCATGTGACCATTGTATCATGTAACTAGACCAAAATATCGGCTACAATAAATAAATAATAAATCTTGAGTAACCCGTTTACAGAACAATTATTATGTTCAACCACGATAACAAAAGTTTAAAATCTTGTAAAACAATTTATTTTGGAATTTTTGTCTGTCTGTACCTCTGTGCAATTTAAGTTATTTTTTAATTAATTGTATATAAGACGTGAAGGAATTCATTTCTTAGTTCACAATATCAGTTAACATCAATAAGCTTGGAACATCATTTTATACTAAAAAGCAAGTTTGCTGAAGTTCTGTAAAGACAGAATTTACGAATGCGAACGAGGCAGTGGCCTATACAGAAAACTATTAAAATTTAAGGATTGATATTCCTGGTTCTTTTCTAACAAATAGAGCTTAAAACAGATTAGAAAGTCTCATAGCATTTAAGGCAATAATTAAATTTTAATAGCGTTTATGAGCATAATAATTAGGTACCTACACTGTTATTCTATAGTATGAAGTAACAGTGGGCGAAGTCGAGGTCAACCGGTAGTTCACCTGACCAGAAACAACATCATTTGTCCTCGTCAGAAACTGGAAAATCGGGTAACTGTCTCTATAAACCCTATTCAGAAGCTCCTATAAGCTCCAGTCCGGTACCGGTCAACATCCGGACCGGCCGGACGTCATTTCAGAACCGGAAAATCGCCAATCTCCTCTCTCTACCTGGGATTTTTATGTCACGTGTTCGAATTACTAACATCTGGTTCCAAAAATACTGCCACTTTGTATAGTGACGGCAAAAAGTAGAGCATTTAGTTTAGAACTGAAGCAAATACAACCGAGAAGTAATAGCTAAGTATTCTTACTGAACCTCTTTAGGTACTTTTACCTACTAGCAATTTCATTTACGGCTGTTTATATTATTACTTTTAAGATTTTATCACACATGTTTATATGTAGGTATATTAATCGGGTCTCATATGCCTATGTTATTACACCAAACGTATCGCACAACGACCTGATAGAGTCTAAATGATAAAATAAAATAATAAAAATAAATACATACAATATATACTGTATATATACTATTACTATAATATATTAGGACTATAGTATATTACTATAATAGGACTTACTATTTTAAATATCAGAGTAAAATTCCCGAGTGTAAAATTACTCCAAAGATAACACTACAATCCGATAAGTATTTACATGACCCCAGAATGCCTCATAATCATGCCTTCAGGAGGGGGAGAGTGCACGCTGCAATCCAACAGCCGCTGGGCGCGCTCGACTGGCCACGTTACCCCGCTCTCACAGAAGACTACCTTGAAATGTACTGCATTTTCCACTTTATCGTATTTCCCCAATGTACGTACGTGTTTCGGTAGTGAGTGAGATGTGCCAGAGGCCAGAGCCCATTCCCATCCTATCCTATCCTATCCCTGCCCATTTTCCCAACCCTTTCTCCAAATCCATTCCTATATCTCCAAAGGTAGGCAGCGCATCCGGGGGCGTGCCAACATTTATCATTTTGGACTAATGTTGGCATGTATCGCGGATGTTTATGGGCGACAGTATCCACTTACCATCAGGTGGACTGTATGCTCGTCTGCCGCCTTCGTACATAAAAAAAAAAAAAAAAAAAACTTACGTACCTAAGAATCCAACTTTCATTAATAATTTCTTAAAATCCAACAATACAAGTATAAAGTTACATACATACTAGTCATATCGTACTTTAAGGACCAGCTATGCTACAGACGTCTCAATATTTAAATGATACCCAAACCAGCTAGCACTTTTTCCCTTTAAACCCTTGCGTTACAGTACCCAGGCAATATTTGCTGATTTATTGCTGGAAAATATTTATTAGGCCAATAAAATTTGTCCTTAGCTCTCGGCTCCGTTCCCACCTTCTTCATATTTCATGAGAGCGGGTTACCTGCCGCGGGAGCGTAAATTGCATATTTTCTCCACACATAAGCACTGCAGGCAGCTGCTCCGGGGCCGAAATTGGAATATTTTTAACGTTTTCTAAATAAAACAAAGACGCTATGTTACGTGATAATCTCTACATAATAAATAATACGTCTACGTGTTTTACAAACGACGACGCCTAGACGTGTATTTGATTACGCTAATCTCACGGGCAGAGATCGTAACGGTTATGAATCTAGATGATAATTTAATAACTCGGAATGAACTAATTTGAAAAGAAATATGAAGGATGATTTAGCTAGAACGTCGTTTCTCAAGTCAAGATCTGCAGGGGGGTCGCGTGGCGTGTGAAGGGGGTTGTAGTTGATAATAATAAAAACCTTTTATTAATGGTTTATTTCAAATACACACATGCACACCCCCGCACTCGCGCACACACAAACGCACGATCACACGCACCCGGACACACAAATCAATATGTATTATTCATAAGAAAATCACAGATTACTTAGGGACAATCTATTAAACAGATACTGTATTTAAATGTCAGTGTTATCTGTATTTGGCCATTAACACTAGCAATATAATATTTGTTAAATAAGTTACATAAAAAGCTGTAGATTACATGAATAAATAAATGTTAAAAGGCAAAAAACTATAATTAAGGACCTAATGCTAAGTAAAGGGGTCGTGAGGATATTTATGTTTGGCCTTTTCGGGGGTCACGGCACTAAAAAGATTGTGAAACTATGATCTAGAATACATGCGAGTCATAGTAACATTTAAGTTTTTTCCTTCTTTATAGAAAAAAGATGGCAGACGAGCATACAGTCCACCCGATGCCAACATCGGTCGACATGGGCCCGGATGCGCTGTATATTAGAGATATAGGAATGGATTTGGAGAATGCTTTGGAAAAATGGGGAAGGATGGGATAGGATGGAATGGGCTCTGGCATATCTAACTCACTACCTACCGAAACACGTACGTACATTGGGAGAATAGGATAAAGTGGGAAATGCAGTACATGTTGGCATGTATCGCGGATGTCTATGGGCGACAGTATCCACTTACCATCAGGTGGACTGTATGCTCGTCTGCCGCCTTCGTCCATAAAAAAAATGAAATACCTACATATTTATCGTTCTACGTTTATTGCAGTTAAAATGTTTGGTATGCGGATTTATATTTGGGCAATAGTACTAGAATGAAAAGTAAATTTAAAAGTAGCAACACCACCGTTGACTTTTTGGCATGGAAATAAAAAACAGACTTAAGGTATATACCTAAGCGCAGTTTGGTGATTATTCTTTTTGCCTATAGGTACCTACATATAATATAATGCCCGTATGTAATTTTTTGCCCACATTATTACAGATATAATTCTGGTAATCGGTTAAATGCAAACCGTATTATGGTATGGTATAAGTGGATTATAAAAATCCTGGGTTTTTTAATTACTCATTATCGATGCCGGGATTTTTAGGTCTTCATATAAAAAAACAAAAAGCTATATCCCGCAAAATGACACTACCTACCTATTCCGATCACTGAATTAATCATAAAGTATGAATGTGAATAACATTTTACAATATCTTATCATCGGGAAGGCCGCTTGCCTGTCGGTCCCCTACGAGTGTAAAAAATATTCGAAAATCGACTTTGAAAACTTTAGATATTATGAAATAACGCCATCTGTTATCAAAACGTAAAAGTAACTGGTGAAGTTTCATCTATTTTAGTTCTCCCTAAACACGCCGCGGTCTGAGGTAAACATTTAAAAAATAACATGTTTAAACAAAATTTATTAAATAACCATAATTATCTATTCTAATTAAAAATAACTATTAACATTAAACTTCATCTACAAGCTTAAAGTTCTGATGTTGTGGTGCTGGTATAACATTGAAATATTTTTTCAATATAGTTTGGCCTTCTCTACCACCGTAGTTCATTTTGACCCACCAGTGTTCCCAGTTAGGGTCAAACTTCTCACATGTGACTACCACCTTACCGGCCTCTATTGCAAATATTGTTGCATTGCGGCCAAAACCAACCTGAAATAAATAAAACAATGTTGATTAATGTCTCGCGCATGTTACGGCGGGCCGCACCGCAGCGCAGAGCACTAGCAGGTCGCTTGCCAGCCATATTTATGCGCCAATGGTGTGCGCTGCGACGCGGCCTGCCTAAATATGCATTTAGGCAGATGGCATATGGGGAATGGGAATGTAATTCAAGTTATTCACTGTGCAACGACGGGAAGATTTGAATATCATTGGCTGTCCACAAAAAGTTACACAGTGGGAGTTAGTTATATGCGATCTAAAATTACAAAAATACTCTTTTTACCTCAGTGTACCATTTCTTATAGTTTAACCCAGTGGTCACCAAAGTTTAAAGCCACTGAGCAACCATACTGTTCATAAATCTTACTGTGAGCTACCAGAACAAATCACACATTTATTTATTACCTATATTTACCTATATAAATTTCTAGTAAATATTACATCCAATTGAATAAAATTGTTTATATTGTAAAGAATTTAATGAGAAGTGCAAGAACAAAATTTTTTTCATCTCACTAATTAAGTTTGGTGAGAAGGATGGCACTCTGTTTGTTCATCAACATTTTTTTAATATTAGGTGAGTAGCTTGTAGCTGCCATTTGAATGTCCAAATGTTCATCAGTCAACCTGTTTCTGTAGTTCGGCCTGAGCTGAGTAGTGCAACTTCAGGTTAGCCAACCTGAGAGTGACCGCGATCTACCTAAATTTTCCCCGATGGTTTGGCAATTTATGGTCTAACCAAACTATGTAAAGGTAGCAGTTCGTAGAAGAGGCCTATATCAAGCAGTAGAGAGACATAATATGATCTCTTATCTCTGTATTTGCTCTTGAAACAGCAGCCAAGATGAGATCAACAGCCTAGTTTTAACAAATAGTTTAACATTTTAGTTTTAACAACAATAGTTTTAACAAATTAATCATATTCAAATGAGCTTCCTCGAGTTACCTCACAGAAGTGGGGTATAGTAAGTGAGATATGCCAGAGCCCAATTCCATCCCATTCCTTGCTGCTTTGCCAATCCTTTCTCCAAATCTGTTCCTAATTCTCCAAAGATAGCCAGCATATCCGGGGACAATACCCAAACCATTACCTGGTTCGGGTATTTAAAACTTTGCATTTAAAGAGCAAATTTTTAAAGAACACACATTCAATCCAGGATGAAATCTTGTAGTTCTTTGAGTGGCCAGTATTGTGCCTGCTTGTACAAAATGGCCATCCTGCACTTTCCAACCTCTGTGTTTCGGTCTCACTTTACCACTGGTGTTTTGCGTACTGCCTCCGGTCTTCTTACTTGCATTGCGGACGAATTCTGAAAAAAAATACACAAAATAAGCAATTGTTGAAGTTAACCTCAAACAAACATTCGATATTCAGTTTACCTAAAATAGTGGACGTGGATTTATTTTTGCGTAACAAGAAATTAATGGGCATATTTATTGCTAAATGTATTGTCAAAAAAATTAAATTGGGGTTTTTATTTCCCCTCAGATTTATAAACCTTGAATGTCACAAGTCCTATTGGCATTTGACCAGTGTGACCGTTTTAAAAAATGGTGATCTACTAAAACTACAAGGTGCCAGTACTAAATAATACCAAAACACATGCTGAATTATACTAAAAATATACTAAAATAAAAATAAAAACTAGAAGAGGAAAAATTGAATTAAAACACTTATTATCAGTTACTTTTTTTAATTTTACCAATTACACACCTTCATTATACAGACATATTAAAATAATAATAAATATTTACGATAAGTTTTATTACAAATAGTCAGTATTCGACGGATTATTTTTTACCATATCTTTCGATGGGTCAAATGAGACACAACCTACACTCCCTTCACTTAGACCTTGCTTAACATGCAACAGGCACGCAATATGTTTAGCTAGAAACCTGTTTCTGTATTTAGTTTTTATATGATTAACTTTTGAAAAAATTCTTTCGCATTCAGCGTTTGTAATGGGTATGCACATTAGACATTTTACAAAATTAGTCAAATTTTTGTACTTAGAAACATTTTTACTGTTAACAATACAACTTAATTTGCTCCAAAACTGTTCAACATTTACAGCACTAGCACTACTACTAGAACCACACATGTTTTGTACCTCTGAATCATACTTAATTTGACGATATTCCTCGTCAATTAATTGTCTTACTGTATCATTTGTAGTAATGTTCGGAAACCTGTTCATAACGCTGATAAGATGTAAAATTTTCATAAGCCGCTACTTGTGGGTCTATGAAACGTAACTCGGAAAATATTTTTTCATTAGTGGGAAATCGACATTTAAGTTGAGTACATAACTCTATCAAAAAGCTTTGACACCTTTTTAAAAAGTCTCTAATTACGATACTACTGTTACTTGGTTGATTTCTTAACAGCGCTATTTTTCATTATATACTTTTATACCTAAGTATATCTCATGTAATTCTACAAAATTTATATTACTATTAGGATCTATGTCCTCAATAGCAGTGGCACGAATGTAGCTGCTTTTCATGTAGCAACTTAATATTGTTTTAAACATGTCAGTCAAATCCCGATAAAAAGTATGAACAACACATGCATTACCTTGAAAAATTATGTTAAACTTGTTGACTATATGCAAAATATAATCTAAAAACAAAAAGTAGAGCTTTATTTGTTTATTTTCGAAACTTTCATGTAAAAAAATCGCCGAATGGCTAGGGTTATGTTCTACGAGATGTTCTTGCTGAAAATACAGCTGAAGTGCATTCCACTGTTCTACTATGCGATTTACACAGCCGTGTAGGGAGAGCCAACGTATGTCGTAGTGACGTAAAATATTGTGATGCTCTGATTCTACAAAGGTCTGAAATTCTGCAAATTCTCTTTTGCGTTTGCTACTATGGCCAAAATAATTATAGACTTCTTTCACAATTTGATCCAATGCTTTAGGCAACTTTTTACAGGCATAACTTACAGCTAATGCTGATGAATGACATGCACATTTTACAAAAATACAATTAGAATTGACCGACTTAATCTTTGCAACCACACTATTACTTCTGCCAAACATTACATTTGTTGTATCAGCTGCAAATCCTAAAATATTTTCAATGTTTAAATTTAATTCTCGCAAACTTTTACACAGTGAGTTAAAAATATTTTCCGCAGTTTCACTTGATAGATTCACAGAACATAAAAATTTGGTTTTTACTGTATTATCCTGAACGCTATAAAACTTTATTGCAATGGCAAGTAATTTTTCTGTTGTAATGTCTGTGCTTTCATCTATAATTAATGAAAAAGTAGCAGCATTACCTGATAAACTTGACGTATTTTTTATATCGGTTAATAACTGCTTTTCAAATGATGGCGCCATTACGTCGTAAACTAACTGAGCAGATTTAGTGCGTTTGCAGGAAAAACCCTTTGCAATTTCCGAATCATAAAACATTTTGCTGAATAAATCGCTGAGATGATCCATGGCCCGAAATGGTATGTTATGTTCTGCCAACGCTGCACAAAATATAAGCTCTGCTTTTCTTACTTCTTCAGATATGGGTCCTTTCCTTTGAAATAATTTATCGATCTGAAAATAAACAGTATTTGATTAATTTTCCTATCGTAAAAAATAAGTAAAATAACTACCTATTTCTTATTTTGGGAAACTAGTGTCTCATTCAGTTGAAAATTAATATTCTTGATAAAAATATTACATATGTTTGAACCCTGCAAAACTATCTTTCCATCCCACAGAACCAGTTCGGCATGTATGTATACCTACACTTTCATTTATGAAAATTTCAAAATTCAGATTTCTGAAATCGCTTGAGAATCGATTATACATGTGTGTACAACTGTACATGTACACTGGCCAAGATCCATCGGACATCCTGTACAAGTAGGACAATTAATTTATGTGCCAAAAAAAAATAAGGGACACAATAATCTTATAAATATGTTAATGGCTTTCTTACCTTGGATTGTCCACTATAATGTATAAGTTTCTGCCGATGTTTTTCAGAATCTGCATGACTTTTAATTGTTGCGATTCTGCTCAAAAATGTTGCTCCACAAGTTTTACACAAGGCGTTCTCACTATTTTTATCTTTTGTCAACCATGACGAAAATTCAGGATTTTGTTCCCACTCAGATCTATATTTCTGATCGTATTTGCGCTTCATTATCTTCACTACACACGCACGATAACACAGAGAGACATAAATAAAGAACAAAAAAAATCCGTGGACCCTTTTATACTTATTGCTAGGAATCATTTTTTAAGTTTCAGTAATTCCCCGCGACGTAGAGCATGTAACGTAGATATGTAGC
This sequence comes from Sesia bembeciformis, assembly GCA_943735995.1. Taxonomy (NCBI): domain Eukaryota; kingdom Metazoa; phylum Arthropoda; class Insecta; order Lepidoptera; family Sesiidae; genus Sesia; species Sesia bembeciformis. Next base: position 6,100,345 of record OX031029.1, on the reverse strand, counting down.
TAAAGCACGATTCGCGGTTTTATTAGCATTAACCGTTCGAAAGAGACAAAATGATACAGTTGCGGTAAACATCAGACAAAGACAAAATTATGTGAACGAAATACGAACGAATGGAAATTAGTGTTGCCCGCCCAACCCAAAAATATATCAATAATGTGTTTAAAAATGTTGAAAGTTTAAAAATGTACCAAAAAATACTAGAATATGAAAGGATACCAAAAAAAAACTAAATTAGTTTTACGGAGCCCAAATTATACCAATTTGGTACTGAATATACTAAAAACGGTCACACTGCATTTGACAGAGAGTTGATAGTTTGCACATGACACTTGTTTGTGCTGCCATATACTTAGAAAAGTCATCGATTAATGTTTAGTAATCAAAAGCATAGTATCGAAATAAATCAAAATTTAATTTCTTCTTATCGGTTACATATTCTTGAAGTGATGACATCAATACCGTTTTGTAACTAAAACAGACAAGGGTAGGTCCAAATGTTTAAAGAATAAAGAGGACTAAAGGACACTCAAGTTCATGAAACCATTTTTATTTTTCAATATAGTCTCCTTCTATTTGAATATACTTTTCCGATCGTTTGATTAGCATTTCTAGCCCATTATAAAAATAGCCAGAAGTATTGTCTTCAAAATATTCGAAAACCGCAGCAGTCACTTCATCATCAGTAGAAAATCTTCTACCTCTTATGTCCGCCTTGAGTTTTGAGAACAAATAGTAATCACTCAGAGCCAAGTCAGGACTATGTGGTGGGTGGCGATTTTCGGTGTAGCAGCTTTGAAGCAGCAGCTTTCGCAACTGCTGCCGCAAGGACGGGTACATTAACATGGAGAAGCCGAACACCTTTGCTTAGTTTTCCACAACGTTACTGCTTAATTGCTTTTCGTAACTTCTCTATAACGTTAGCTTAATAGCTTCCAGTCACCGTAGTATTGCGTTCTTTTATGTTTGTAAACAATATATATTCCTTGACAATCCCAGAATATCGAAGCCATAATTTTTTGGTGGACTAAGTCACCTTTGCTTTTCTAGGTGGTGCTTCACCAGAACGACGCCACTCCATCGACTCCCTGTTGGAAAGTAGACTTAAAAATATCGATTCAGCTTTTCTGAAAGGCCTCCAAAAGTTACGCTACTCATTCACTTAGCTGCACACTTGAAAGAAGTTTTGGCACCCACCTCGCACTAATTTTATTCATATAAAGATGTTCATGAAGAATCCTAAGGACTGTAGTTTTGTCCCTGTCCTTGCTGCTGTTTATTTTGTTTTTTTGTCGGTTAGAGTGAAATAGAGCGGTGAAACGGAGACGACTCGACTCTATAAGAGCATACAGAAGACGATCGACAGCGTGCTTGAGCAACTCCCCTTCGCGGCGATGATATTCCTCGGTGACTTCAACGCTCATCACAAACAGTGATTGCAGTCCCGTACTACCGACCACGCGGGGATGGCCATGGCTTCTAACTTTGCCATGGCGTATGATCTCTCTTAGATAGTGTCCTCGCCTACGAAGACACCTGACATTGAGACCTAATATTGGTTGATCCGATTGTTGCCTTGTTCGAACAGCGCTGCCAGTTTAGAAACCAGTTGACATCCGACCCCAGGAAAGCCGCAAAGACTGATGGGCTGCATTAGTTTTACGCATCCTATCCCTGGAGGACATCTTTGTTTATCTTCGAAGGACTCAGATGTCTGTGCCAACTCCGTTGCCGACGCGATGCTTCAGGCCATGGAATATCATATTCCTAGTTCTGGGGTTCCCAGTGGTAGGCGGAGTCAGCCCTGGTTTAACCAGTCCTGTAAAGAGGCCCGCCGTAAGAAGCGGGCTGCATTCAGGTCCTAGGCCGAAGCGCGGGCAGCCGGCTCCTATTTGTCTCCTATTTGAAGAAAAACTTCAATACTGCCTCCAGGTCCAACAAGAAGATGACAACCAAGGCTAAATTCCAGCATATCAGCAGAATTTGTGATAGGTTAGCTAGCTACCCTTCTGGAAATAGGGCTTTCTGGTCGCTTGCCGAAGCTACTGAGAATAATTACTGTCGTTCGTCTCTGCCACCACTGCGGAAACCCACCGGACATCTAATTCACTCAACGTGTAGTTCGGCGAGCTCTTGCATCTCTTGATGTACGGAAATCGAGCGGGCCAGATGATATTCCTATAGGTGGTACTCAATGCGCTATTGAGTTGTCTCCGGTGCTTGCGTGACTCTTTAAGCTCTCTTACTGCACGAGACGCTTCACGAAATCTTATAAAGTAGCTCACGTCCACCCATTGCCCGCACAACTTAGGGGGTACCTAGAGAATCGCCAGCTGATAAGCGATAGCGAGTACGGATTTACTCATAATCGCTCAGCTGGCGACCTTTTAGTGTACTTTTCACACCGATGGGCTGACGCCATTGAGAGTAGAAGTGAGACTATAGCCGGTAGCTTAGACATCTCAAAGGCTTTTGACCGGGTCTGGCACAAATCACTGCGTTCTAAGTTATCTTCATTCGGGTTACAGGAGGGTTTATGCAAATGGGATTCCAGTGTTTTTTGGCTGGACGGAGCATCAAAGTCGTTACAGACAATAGCTGCTCTGACACCATGTCAATTAATGCTGGTGTCCTGCATGGCTCTGTGCTTTCTCTAACAGTGTTACTTCTGCATATCAATCACCTGTTTCAAGTAGGTAACATGCGTTGTTATGCAGACGTCAGTACTGGGGAAGCTTTGTACAAGGACCGTGCGAATATCGCTCGGGCCGAGGTGGAAGAGAGTCGCGTAAGGCTTGCGTCCGGAATCGAAAACTCCTTAAACCGAGTCTCGAATTGGGGTAAACTTAACTTGATCCAATTTGACGCAACAAGTCAGTGCATTCACCACTGAGAACGCTCTATTTATCGTAGCACGTATTTCAGAACATTCCTCTCAAGATCTCTCAGAGTTTTGGGATCCCTGGCGTCGATATTTCGAGCAAAGTCGAGTTTCGGAGTCATCTGACGAGCAAGACAAAACTTACTAGTAAAAAGCTCGATGCACTTAAAAGAGCAAAGCAGTACTTCTCTCCAGGGCAACGCTTGTCGCTTTATTAGTTAGACCCCACATCGAGTATTCCTCACACCTCTGGGCCGATGCGCCGAAGTATCAACTTGACCCTCTTGAATCCGTCCAACGACGCGCTATTCCAGTTATCGACGATCCCACTCTCACAGGTAATTTAGAATCTCTCAGCATTCATAGAGATGTTGCATCTCTCTACGTTTTCTACCGCCTTTATAATGGGGAATGTTCTGAAGAGCTGTTCAATTTGATGCTAACTTCGGGTTTTTACCATCGCACCGCTTGTCATCGTCGTGCGGTTCATCCGCAATTATTTGACATAGAGTCGCTGCGTACAGTGCGGTTAAAAGACACTTAATAAACATTAACTATTAAACATTAACTTATTCTTTATTAAACCACAAAACGCACACAACACAATTTTTATATTAATCAAACAAAAGCTCAACTGAACTTCTCGAGTTCTCGCCAAAAAGTCGATATTTTGATTCAACTCGTAAAAAAGTATGAAAGGAAATTATGGATATTACAGCGATCATCCCCGGTTAGTCGAATACAAATGAGATGCAGATTCAAAAAACGAGACTTCGTACTTTTTTTTTTGTAGCGGACAGAACAGAACGCTATTGATTATAGGACCTCAAAAGTCTTGTAAACTGAGCAAAATATCCACATACAACAAGTGGTTTTTCCTATAGAATTTGGACGTAATTTCGGTCTTCTTTATAGTTTTATTAACAATTATTCAGATATTTAAGTACTTAAAAACATACGACGGTGAACAGGGGTGAAATGAAGGTGAACTAGGTAGTATTACTGGTTTACCTTCCTACCAAAATAATACTGGTACATAATTATACGATACGCACACTCAGTATGCGTATACGTAATACAGTCTTCAAAGGACCTACTGCACTTTAATCTATAGGACCTAAATCGAGGGAATCTCTGTACATATATAATATTACATAATCGTGTAATCGTGTAAATGTTATTTATTGTCTAATATATACCGATAACCAACGCTTAAGCGGTAGGTCAGTATATAGTAGGGGGAGAGTACATGCTGCATTTCCACAGCTGCTTGGCGCACTCGAATGACCACCTTACCCCTCTCTCACAGAACACTTGAAATGCGCTGCATTTCCTACTTTATCGTATTTCCCCAATGTACGTACGTGTCCCAATGTTAAATTCAGTATCATGTCATTGATTTATTGCAGACCAAACTAACTTTCGCATTTAAAATATTAAAGTAGGTATTATATAATTACTAATAATAATATACCTATATTATTATTTTCAATTAGGATACTGTTACGAGTATAGTATACCTACTAGTCTAAAACCAATTAAAATATATATTTTAATACTGTAATTCAGTGTTATATGATATTAATATTTTTAATGAAAGTCTTTACTGTTTTATTGTCCAAACTTTCGTCTACGTAGGTACTATTATAATACATATTCTAGACAAGTACTTAGTTCGGTAATTAGCCAGTATAATACATAATGTGCAGTTACCTCGTTCTATTAATAAATTTACTTTTTAACGTAACAAATAAAGAAGCGCACAAATTTATTTTTATATATTTATTATAGGTAGAACATTACAACCGTATCGTCAGCAAAGGAGATCATATCAGCATCTTGTAGTTTTAACCTACACAGACCATCAATGTATATGAAGAACAATTTTGATTCCAGAATACTTCCTTGTGGAACCCCAAGCGTGGCGGGTAGATTTTCACATCGCTTCCCATCCATTCGACCATGCATTCGTGCGTGTTGAGTGCGATTAGACAGATAACTCGTAAACCGAGAAGGAGTCCTCTTATAACCTCATGTAAATCTCATTAATCAGCCTCATGTAAGGTTGATTAATAAAATAAATTTAGTACTATATTAAATGACTATACAACACAAATAATATCAGCAACATAACCAATCAGACTTTAATTTGACTACAATACAACAACAATATTTGACATCTTATCATATCAGTGACCCTTGCACCTTGGACTCATTCGTTCACAAACAAACGAATAATCGTAAAATCGGTTTATATTTAGTTCGTGCTTTACAACTAACGAAACTCCGCGATTTTAGAATATTCACGCATGTATACTGTAAAGAAACTTTTATTTAATAGATTTATAGGTAGATATATATCAAATCAAAACAAACGGCTAAACTTCAGCAACGAGGCCGATACACTTAGCTTGTTTGGGCAGTATTTGTTACTAAAAAAAATTTGTCGACTCTTTTCATTGCCTATACCACAATACATGAAGATGAACGTCTTCAATCAGTGCATTCTGCCAATTATGACCTAAGTATAAATTAATGCAAATTCAAATATTTGAAAAACAAACAAACAATTCAATTTATTATCTGTATCACTGCAGTGGCTTCAAATTACGTGGTTAACTGTACCCATTCAATTACTAAAGTAAACTGTTATAGACCGACACAACCTGATTCGCCAGTCACTCGTGAATAGTAACCCGCTAGTGGAAGCCGTTTCGTTAAAACTAAAACTAAAATGATTATCCTTATATTTTTGTTAATAATATTACTTTTAATTTCTCTGATATCTTGGATATATTATATTACGGACAAAAGAAAATCAAATATTCCTGGCCCAACGCCGTACCCGATAATAGGAAGTGGCCACATATTCCTAGTAAATAGGACGCGTAAGTTCATTAAATCCATTGACTTGTTTGTTATAATATATTCTGTAATTAGAAATATATATTGTTTACATTGTTTTTATTATTTTTGTTATTTACATATAATATTATGTAAATACTTAATAAAAACAAATGTAAACAAAAGTACTAAAAACAAATCAAACTGTAAATGCTCTATCAATGATATAGCTATTTTATGCAAACTGTAGATACTATTGAGTTGGTATGGAATAAGCTATTGTTCCATACCAACTCAATAATAACAAATACAATAATATATAAAATTATATAGATATACACTGGATCGCAAAAATTCCGGGTCGCTAATAAAAACCGTGATATCTCCATAAATTATATACCTAGATCGCTCGATAAATAATATGTAGTAAGGAGGTTACTAATGCTTGTTCTAAATCTCTAAAGAGGTTTCATTTGTACAAGTTACAGATTTATAAAAAAATATTCTGCATTTTGAAAAATTTCTAAATTTAAAATTAGGAAAAGAATATTTTTTCTGCTTTTGTTTCAAACGGAGCTGTCATTATAAATGGTTCCTTGGATTGATCAGAGTATTCAATGCAATATCATGTCGTTATCACCTGAAGAATGTACACGGATTATTACCATGGTACAAGAAGGAAGAAGTCAGCGTAGCACTGCTAGAACAGTAGGAGTATCTTTATCAACGGTCCAAAGAGTACTCCAGCGATTTCAAGAGACCGGCATGAACATCAGAAGACCAGGAAATGGCAGGCCAAGGTGCACAACTACACGAGAAGACCGATTCATCGTGAGCACTATGTTAAGAAATCGACATCTCACGGCTGTTCAGGTCCGAAACAGTCTTCAAGAAATTCACCACAACAATGTGAGCTCTAATACGATTCTGCGACGTCTTCGTGAAGCTGATATAAAGCCTTATAGACCAGCAAACGGCCCCAAACTGCTCAGAGAACATCGAGTTGCCAGGTTACGGTTTGCTCGAGAACACATCCGATGGACAGATGAAGATTGGTCCAAGGTTATGTTTTCCGATGAGTCCAGATTTTGTTTATTTACGCACGACGGGAGACGAAGAGTATTTAGACGGCCAGGAGAACGGTATCATCAAGCGTGTTTTGAAGAAAAGGTGCCATTCGGTGGAGAATCAATAATGGTTTGGGCTGGGATATCTTCAGAGGATCGCACGGAGTTAGTGATCATAGAAAACGGTTCTCTGACTGCTGTCAGATACGTAGGAGAGATTTTAAATGAGCATGCTGGTCCATTCTTAGTGAATATGGGTGCAATTTCCATTCTTATGCACGATAATGCGCGACCACATACTGCTCATTTGGTCAATATATATATTCAAGACGTCGGTATTACCTGCATAAAGTGGCCAGCTCGCAGCCCAGACTTAAATCCCATAGAACATGCATGGGACGAGCTCGGGAGATGCGTGAGACAACGCTCTCCTGCTCCCGTTACCTTACACGAGTTAAAGAATGCGCTAGTGGAAGAATGGGCAAACATAGACCAAAATCGTATTAAAAATTTGGTTTACAGCATGCCACATCGTCTTATTGAAGTGATACAGGCTCGTGGAGAAAATACAAAATATTAAATGGACAAAAAAACTTTTATTTTTTAAGATTTACTGCGAAGTGTATTTTTGTTGTCATAAGTTAGAAGCGAAATTTTCTTATTTTTTAGTATTTAATTAAAGTTATATAGTGTACAGAACGTGTTACACATTTTTTTATATATATTAATCAGTCATCTACAATATACTATAGTTTCGCAAATTAGTCATGTATTTAAGAAACTATCACGCCATTTATTAGCGACCCGGAATTTTTGCGATCCAGTTTATCAGACACAAGTAATGCCATAACTAAAGTAATATTTTAAAGTACGCATTGTTTTTTTTAGAATTTTTAAACGTATTATCACAATATGCGAAAAAATATAATAATGCGTTTACTGTGTACATACTTCACCAAAGATATGTTTCACTGTCGCATCCAAAATATATTGAGGTAAGTGATTAATACATACAAAATTTATTTAACAATTAATTGTAGAACTACAACACGTTTTAAATGCAGTATATTTAAAGAGCACTAACAGGAATACCACTCGAAAGAATCAATTAGTATGTACTTACAACAATTGGTAGGTACATAACGATATCGATAAGTACATAAATTTTAGTTGAATTGTTATTGTAATGTATTGTTATTGTAATTGTAGACTCAAAACAAATAGGAATTTTAAGATAGACCTAGACATGTAAGTAGGTAGATATCTTAAATGATAGGTCAGGGTCAGAAAGTTATTATCACAGTCTGGTTCCCAATTGACTAGTAGGCAACAGTACAATGGGTCTATAAAGTCATGATTTACTTAATGGAAGATTGCACATGAGTTCTACGTGTTTCGCATTCAAAAAGCTGTTTGTCTTTTTGGCCGTGTGAGAGCTGACATTGTCAGGGTGCAAGTTTATGCAGTGTTTACGGTTGTTTTTACGGAGTTAGTCAATACCTTCCGGCAAGCAGAAGTTAGTCAATACCTTCTCACAGAAGACTACCTTGAAATGTACTGCATTTTCCATTTTATCGTATGTACCCAATGTACGTACGTGTTTCGGTAATGAGTGAGATGTGCCAGAGCCCATTCCAATCCCATCCTATCCCTCCCCATTTTCTCAACCCTTTCTCCAAATCCATTCCTATATCTCCAAAGGTAGGCAGCGCATCCGGGGGCATGCCAACGTTTCTCATTTTGAACTAATGTTGGCATGTATCGCGGATGTCTATGGGCGACAGTATCCACTTACCATCAGGTGGACTGTATGCTCGTCTGCCGCCTTCGTACATAAAAAAAAAAAAGCAAATGGACCAATCAGCATTCACCATCTCATCTTTCGGCTCATCTTTTAAGACCCAAGTGGTCGATTGCTGCTTTGTTTCGGGATAGTAGCTGTAAATACATGTTTCGTTACCTATTACCATGTTCCGCACCAAATTGACGCCCCTTCGTTGAATATGGTAAGCATGGCATTGCACCAAGTGACGCGGTCCGTTTTTTGAGCCTCTGTTAAATTGCGTGGGATCCACCGCGAGCACAGCTTTCGCACAGCCAAATATTTGTGTAAGATTGATTGTACCTGACTCATGCCTATGCCCAAGGGTGCCCAAATCTCATGGTAGGTCACATGCCTGTCTGTTTCGATCATTTGGCGCACAGCATCATGTTTTTGTTGTTGGCAGCGGTGGACGGGCGACCTTCACGAAATTCGTCACTGAGATTGACACGACCGCGCTTGAATTCTGCAAACCAGCTATAATTGTCGTCTTGCTTGGTGCTACATCGTCAAAAGCAGTTTTAAGCCGAGCGAGGCTCTGCTGAGCTGTCAAATTACACTGAAAAACGTAGAAAATCATACAGCTAAAATTTTCACGAGATAATTCCATCGGAATGCAGATACGCATTTTTTTAAATGACGCCACAATAAAAAACAAATGACTGTTAAATAAAACAAACTTTATTCTACAGCCAAAGAGAATCATTTTCAAATATTGTAATTACTTTTTAAATGTTGTTTATGTAAGTGGTCTGTTACGGAAATTTTACGAGTGACCTATGTATTGTCCATTATTATGAATGCACTTTTATCATTTTAATGATGTTTCTGCTATAGAATTCCTGGGGACGGGAATCGATGCGTTCTCTAAACACGTTTTTCACTGCCTCATCGGAGTTGAATTTATTCCCCTTTAAAAAAGAAAATGGAAATCAGTAGGGGTCTGTCTGCCGAGTATGGTGGGTGACGGGGTTTTCAGTCGAATCTCCTGTAACATTGACACTTTCTGTCGTGCAGTGTATGGGTGAGCGTTATCTTGGAGATGTTTGGGGCGCTGTTTGGCTGTGTCTCCTGGGTTCAACCATTGTGACGAACGTTTACGATTATCATATGGGATCCACTGCTAATCACAAGTAACAATACGATTCAAAATCTCTTCATTTTTGTGCCGTTCCAGCAAACTAACGCAAGCTTCTACGCGTGTTTGCAGCTGACTTTCGTTAAGCTCATGCAGTACCCACTTTCCGAACTTCTTCAGTTTTCCGGTTTGATGCAAATGAATCAATATCGTTTTGTCACATACGCCGAAGGCTGCTGTTAACTCAGAAGTGGTTTGAGATGAATCCGTTTCCGCTATTCGTCATTATCGACTTTAGTTTTCGGTCGTCCACGGAGCTTGTTCTTGAAGTAGAGATTTCCAGAAATAATCAAACATACCGTGCGTTGATTTGCGGTGTTTGGTCTGTACACATCGTTGATATTGCGTGCCGTCTGTGCTGTGTTGTAGCCACGACGGAACTTATATTCTAAAATATGCTGTTTTCTTTGATATCCAGAGTATGTACTCTTAAGCCTGAAATGAGAAACAAGAAAAAAACAGATGTTTTCTTGTATGGAGACTGTGAACATATTCATGATTTTATAATAACTCGTATTTGGAATAAGTTAAATATTTATATATTTATTTATGTTTAAATATTTATGGAATAAATACTTTAAAATCTTTAAGGTAGCTAAACTACCTAGCTGTTATCCAAGACTTTGCCCGCATGGATCAGGATTAGGTACTGTTTTAGTTGAATTTTAGGATGAAACTATTTTAGTTATTAATAAGTCTCACGAACTCTAGTTTGCAAGACTGAACCGAACCTCTCGTTATCGAACTGTAAATTGATTTGTTGCCGAGTTATTAGCTAACAAATAGTCAAGTCAACTTTGCAAATATAACATTGGTATAGATAGATTTACCTTTAATTGAAGGACCGTAATGAAATGATACCTACTTAGGTACGAAATAATTGGTGTAACTATAACTTCTTAGTTATTGAAGTGGCTGTTGTCAATTTACATTTTTATTATTTTTCAGCCCATAGTATCAAGCGCTGATCTGATCAGTAAAGGTCAGTCTTATAAGGTGTTGGAGCCTTGGCTTGGCCAAGGCCTACTTACGTCTACGGGTAATAAGTTACATTACATACGTAAGATGAATATATAAATATACAATTGAATTTATAATTAAGATCAAACTTCCGTATTCAGGTTACAAGTGGAAATCACATCGTAAATTTTTGACGCCAGCATTTCATTTTACTATTTTACAAAGCTTTTTGCCAGTGTTTACGAAAACTGAAAAGGTATTAATAAGCAAGCTCAAAAATCTTGCTAATGGTACATCAATAGATTTATTTCCTATTATCGCTTTGGCTGCTCTCGACAATGTTACAGGTAAATACTTCAAATAAATAAGTTACTCATATAAATAATAGTTAATGTTAAAGTTACCTACTGAAATTAAACCTTTTTATGAAATTTCAGAATCAATAATGGGAGTTTGCTTTCATGTTCAAAACAACGATAAGTCGGAATACGTTCAAACCGTTAATGAGTAGGTTTTAAACAAATACATCAAATACTAAACAAATATTTAAACAAATATTAAACAAACAAAATATTTCATTAATATTTTAAACAAATATTACAAACAAGCAAAGAAAACCAACCATGTATCGCGGATGTCCGTGGGCTACAGTATCCACTTACCATAGTGGTACTACTTACCACTTACTTACCCACTTACCACTTACCATCCACTTACCATCAGAAGGAATGTATGCTCGTCTGCCGTCTTTGTCCATATAAAAAAACATAAAACTGCGAAAGCCGTTTTCGTGCACTCTATGTTTTGATATTTGGCACCAGTCGCCAACAGGTCAGGCTATATGTACCTACCTATGAGTAGATAGCTTTAATAGCTGGTAATAAAAATGGATGTTTCGATATAGGTACTGATATGTTATCGTTTCTATATTAATCCTCGTAAATCAATGCTTGAAAATTAAACATTGTTTCAAACTTCTACTTGGAAACTTGTGAAATATTCGTATTTTGAAAAAGTTTACAATTGTAATACTCATCCATTCTCACTAATACATCGTGATTTTATTTATTTGTAATGTTATACACAGGTTGTGTCTAAACTTTTCCGAAGCTTGAAACAATTTTTGTGTAAAACTATGACTTTTGGACTTTGTACTTAACAAATTCATATGAAACTTTTGCTGTAAACTCAAAAAAATAATATTTTTTGCAAATAAACTTCCGTAAAACTTTCATGTGAATGCACGCATAATTATAAACGAAATCCATAGTTTTAGGCTTCAAGACAGTACATATCCTATTATTAAATGTATCACGTTTTAAGACCGTCTTGTTTTTTATAGCTTGAGTGGAATTTTGGGACTCCGAATGCGCAATCCTTTCCTTATGGTGGATCCAATTTACAAGTTATTGTCGTACAAACAGAAAGAGGAAGAGGCAATTAAAATTTTGCATCGAGAAACAAACAAAGTCATAGCAACAAGGCGTCGAGAACTTGAAGATTCTAATATAACCAACACAATTCAAAGTTCTGATATTGGTAATCCCATCTATAGATCTATATATAATATTTTTTAAATTTAGGTTCAAAGAAACTTTATTTTCATTAAGATATTGTCAAAACTAAAGGCAACATAATAAAAAATAAATAGTGGTACAAGTCCGGTGAACAAGAGTTACATACTATAAACACAATCAACGTTTAAATTGCAGTGATTAGAACTTATGTAATTGTAATTTTAGTAATAAATAATAAGCATATTATTCAAGAATAGTCTTTAATAATATGCTTAGCTAATCTAGTCTTAACCACGCTAAAAGAGGAAACATTTGTTAAATCCGACGGGAGATTATTTTATTATTATTGTTTATACAATTGTGCACCCCCTACGTGATCATTTTCTTTCTATAATTCGATCTAGGCTTTGGTAAATGTAAATGGCTAGCTCGGTGTTGTACAATTATATATTATTATGTCTGACTTTGTTTCATTGGTATAACTGAACCAATTTATATTTATTCATTTATAATATATTTTCTTTATATTATTCATAGTTACCAAAAAGAATCCCTAATTATTCCAATATGTTTACTTTGTAGGCGTGAAAAATAAACATGCATTTTTGGATCTTCTATTGCTGGCAGAAATTGATGGGAAAAGACTTGATGATATAACTATTCGAGAAGAAGTTGATACATTCATGTTTGAGGTGAAAATATTATTTTTTATACAACATTGAGAACTTTTTGGGTAAAAAGTATAATATTTTAAACTTTATAGGGTTACGATACTACAACATCTGGCATTGTATTCACACTTTACTGCATTTCAAAACACGAAGAAATACAAGAAAAAATTCTGGAAGAACAAAGAACTATTTTTGGTGACGATATGGAAAGAGATCCGACTTATAGGTATAGGTTTTAAGTTTCTGCTAGACACGAGAATCGTTTATACCTAGTTTCCATATTTATATGAAACATAAACGCAAGCATATGCTGTCAAGGTTATTTATTTAAAGGTGTATTTTTTTTATTTAACAGCGAAGTACAACAGATGAAATATTTAGAGATGGTCATCAAAGAGTCTCTGCGTCTATATCCGTCAGTACCAGTCATAGAAAGATGTATGACCCGAAATGAAAGTGAGTTTAGATAAACATGAAATATAATAGTTGACCTCAATAAATTTCATTGGCAAGATAAGTACCTATAGGTAATTAAATGAATTCCGTTTCAATTTATTTTTAAGTATTATCTGCATAATTAAGTATTTATTTATTATTTTTTGCATAAAGTAACAAAAGGCGGACTTAATGCTTAAAATCATTATCTCCCAATCAACCTTTGGGCGATTATACTTAATACAATATGTATATTAAAAATTATGATAAAACATTATATTTTATTTTAATAAAAGTATTAAGATTTGCATATAGCACGTGCAAGCTATAATTTTAATGATGATTCTTTTTTCTGAAATGTTAGTTACTACCAAATACATTTGTGTTATCACTAGTTATCAGTGGTGCGGGGGAAGCTAAATGTGTCTAGGTTGGTAAGTCACGTTGGTAAGTTGGTAACATGCGCAAAATAACTTTGTAAGTCCTTGGTTTTTTGGACAAAATACAGCCTCAACAGAAAAATCCATTACAAAAGGGTATTAACAAAATATACATTTTTAGACACTAATTATTATAATAACTATCATTTTAGTCGAATAGTATTAGGTAGGTATTTAGTTTAGTTATATATTTATAATAACATAATATAACAATTTCGACGTTATAATATTTATTAATTTTTTTCTTCATTCTACCTTCATTATACAACCGTTTGATGATAATTCTAGCGATTCATTCTACGCTCCGTTGTATAAAAATCATAGTTACATTCAAACAATATTTTTATATTCGAAGATGTGGGAGGACTAAATATATTGAAAGGAACATCGGTCTTTCTTAACTTCTTCGAAATGCAACGAAATCCGGAGATTTTCGAAGATCCTTTAGAGTTTCGACCTGAAAGATTTGAGAAGCCATTGAAGAATCCTTACAACTGGCTAGCATTCAGTGCTGGCCCTAGAAACTGCATTGGTAAGCATAGAATTTTTGAGTAATATAGAATAAAATCTCCAAAACGCGTGCGTGTATAAAATAAAACTCCACACTTAAAATAATACGTACACGAAGGCGTGTGTTACAGTTCATACTGTTGTGTAGGATATTTATTCCTAAAGGTATTTTTAGCAAAATCGTTTCGAAAATATACCTGATTTTGTATTTAAAAATTTACGGAATGGGTTCTGGGCGGGTGAAGACACGGGTGATTACTAGTATCGATATGAACCTATAACCTGCTGGATATTGGCCTCCTCTTACAATCAAGAGGGAGTGCTGGCCTTAAATTACCTCCGGGCCGTAGTAGATTCGTTCATGATATTTGTAATGAATTCTGCTATTCCTTATTGTTATTATTAGTTTGGGTTCTACTCAACGCTCTGAATTAATTGACATATTATTTTTATACAAATATCAATTTATTGGCTTTCTATTTAATAAAGTTGTATGAAAAATGTGATAAAGACTCAAAATCATGAACCCATGATTTCAGACTTTTCGAAAGTTATATTTACACCCTTTATAAACACCTTAAAGATCTGGATTAACGCAAACATATTATGTTCTTCGCAGGACAAAAGTTCGCCATGATGGAACTGAAGGTTACAGTTGCTGCAATCGTCAAGCATTTCAAGATTTTACCCTCGGAAATAGAACTCGTATTAGTTGCAGACATAGTTCTGCGGACCGATAAAGGAGCTTTCGTCAAATTTCTATCGAGACATCAAAAATAATTTTATGTGCATAATTGTACGTTTAAAACTTGATAATTATTTACTTTCGTTGCTATAAAGCACGGGCGTAGCCAGGTTATAGTATCGGGTGGGGTTCAAGAATTTAAAATAACAAAAAAGTGCATGAAATTACATTAATATTCCGGTGTCAGTGACATCGGATAATCGGCGGCAGGTCGCAGCGCGGCAAATTCAAAATATTAATGTAATAATTTATACTACTCGCCTCTCCTTATTTCAATATAATATTAATGTAATATTTTGAACATTTCGGGGTGGTTTTTGGACCCCCAACCTCCCCCCCCCCCTGGCTACGCCCGTGCTATAATGACTTTAAACGTATAACTAAGTACCTACTTTAATCAACGATTAAAAACTCTGTACAAATAAATGTTTACTAGCCTGATTGTATTGCTTTTACTTATATTACGTGATGTATGAATATCATTATTTATAGATTAGTTGCCAATAACATAATAATTATTCTTCAAGCCTGTTCAGGCCTATATCCAGCTGTGGAGACATAGGTCGATATGGTAGTACCTATATCAATATAAATTTTGTTATGGGTCTATCAGAAATTTCACCATTCAAGTTATTCTTGAACCAATAGTCATTAATACAAAAGAGGACAATAATAAGTTCGATAGGTCAAATAACGATAATGCCAAAGACGACAATAATAGGTTTAAGGTCATGTAGTTTGATAAGTCAAACACATTACTTAGATCTAAGTAAATGACAAACAGACATTTTTTTAAATTATATTTTTATAAAACCTTATTAATGTGTAACCTTGTATCTCAATGGAAACCAACAGTATTCTTGACCTGTAAGATAATAACGGATGTAGGTAATCACTTGCCCGATTCAGCCTAAATTATACCTACCGTACAATCCACCTGTTTCTAGACAGGCATTAAAATGCAATTTAGTTATTTTGTTCGTCAGTCACAAATTACAGTCGGTACCTATATTAATCTGCCCACTAAAATAATTATCTATAAATACGAGTATATTGTCAAAAAAAATAGTATTTTGATGACTACAAAATTAATTTATATTAGGTACACGCACTATTTTGACATAGGTATCTGTTTCCCAGAATGGAAAATATTTCAATAGATTTTTTATTAACTGCCAGCTTTCTCATTACCTACTTTTTATACATTGGATATAAACGGGAGCGCACTTGATGGTAAAGAATCCTCTACCATGCAACTTTCAGTCCTCAATTCAAGACAGCCATACATTGTGTCTTATGAAATAGAACTCCTTAAGAAACCGATTAATCTGATCAGTCTAATAAAATGCTAGCTAGATCAGCAATTTAAACTGTACTTTTCTCTAGTCTCGTGAGTTCACCGCGAATACTGCGATGCCACGTTGCCTCTTTACAATAAACCCAGTGCCAGTGCGATATCAAGTACCTACCGTTAGTCGGACTCATAATGTACCTGTGACCTAAAGTCATTTATCTAAAAAAGTATATTAATCTAAGCAACTTATTAATTCTAACAGCAGTCCTTAATTGTACAGAAGTGTCCTCTTTTATTCTAATAATAACAAGTTCTGGGATAGGATAAATTAGTTTAAATCTATTAAATTATTATTAAAAATTAAATCTATACATTGAAATCGATTATTGTAATCGATACGAATAACTTCAGCTGGCAACATTAATAATAAGCTGTCAAATTGTAATCGATTTTTGTAGAGTCCTTTTCATGAAAGAAGTCCCGCGGTGATTTTTGGAACTAAATTTGACAGGTCGGCCATGTTGTCGTTCGTCGATGTTATCAAGTTCGTTTGTTGTGGTAGATTTTTGTGAGTTTGTAACTAGCTTAGTGCATTTTAAAGATTGTTTACAATGCCAAAAGTTGTAAAAAGTTCGGCTCGAGAAATGATATTGAAGGTGAAAGAGTTCTGTGAAGCGGAACAAAAGAATCAAGGTGTTTTAATACCACTAAACAATGTTCGGAAGAGAGTCGCCGCCATAACAGGTACTTTTTAGAGTTGCCATATAATAATTTTTTGCTGTATTGATGGGACTTTTAGGATATAAATTCATTTTTGCGATAAAATTGAACAAATACCAAACGTGATGAAACTAGGTAACTGAAATTAAAACATATATTACATAGTACATAAGCATTATAAACTTAAAGTTACTATTATTTTTAATTGTTCATTATTTAATTGCAGGTGTGTCAGAGAAAACTGTAACAAGAATTACAAAAGAAGGTATAACAGCGGCGAGTACTTCGAAAAAAATTGTCACCCCGGGGAAGAGTCGCCCGCATCCGAAAAAGGTCGACTTAGACGGGTTCGATTTGTGCGCTATCCGGCAAAAAATTCACAGTTTTTACGTTGTGCATAAAGAATTACCAACATTGGCTAAATTACGGGCAGCTCTGAGAGAAGACATCAATTTTCAGGGAAGCATCACAACATTGCACAGGATATTAAATAGGATTGGTTTCAAGTACAAGCGATGTCAATCCAGACGCAAACTACTTATGGAACGTCACGACATTACCGCATGGCGTGCAAAATATTTGGATAAAATACGAATAAATCGCACTGTGGAAAAACGACCCGTTGTATACTTAGATGAGACCTATATACACAATACTTATCATACAAAAAGTTGTTGGCAGAGTGAGGAGGAACCAGGAATGTTCGTCTCAGAGTCATCGGGGAGTCGCTGGATAATCGCTCATGCGGGAACAAAAGATGGATTCATAAATGGTGCATTATTAATGTTCAAATCCCAATCAAAGTCCTCAGATTACCACGATGACATGAACTCTGCAAATTTCTTAAAATGGGTGACGGAAAAACTAATACCTAATCTATCTGAAAGGTCGCTTGTGGTAATGGACAACGCTCCTTACCATTGCACTCAATTAAACAAAGCCCCTACAATGTCAAATATAAAAAGTAGTATGCAGGAATGGCTCCGGCAAAAGGGTATATATTTTGAAGACACCTGGAGAAAAGCTGTGCTGTTTGAGCTAATCAAACAAAATAAAGGTCCACCGACATTTGCATTGAATGAATTATTAACAGCTCACGGACACGAAGTATTAAGGTTGCCGCCTTACCATTGCGACCTCAACCCGATTGAGAAAATCTGGAGCCTTGTAAAAAGAAAGGTGGCGGATAAGAACGTGGCACAAGATCCAAAAGAAATTGTAAAATTAACTGAAGAGGCCTTTGAGTCTATTACGGCGGAAGATTGGACAGCTCAGTGCACGCATGTCGAACATTTAGAGGAGGAATATTTAAAAAATGACGGCCTTATGGATGAAGAGATGGACCGAATAATTATATCTACGGCTAGTGATACTGAAACAGAATTTGATTCTGATTCCATCCACTCTTCAGACAGTGATGTTCCTATGGCCGCTGATCACAATTATTCAATAAAACTCTGAATAAAAAATTGTAATGCTTTTCTTTACCCTATTTTCTCATCTTTTACATGTAAGTAGGTAGAACACCGCTTATATAAGTAAATAAAAATATACTTTTTACATAACAGAAATATAGGTAAATGGGCATTTTTATCAAAATGTCTACCAACCCACTCATGGGATGACCCATGCAATAAGTCCAAATAACTAACGTTATTATGACTGTAAGTGTCGTGTTATTATTAAATAGTTTCAAATGACTAAAGTTTCCTTTTTTACTATGTTGTTAGGTGCGAAAATTTAAAACAAAGTAATAAAAGCCTACGATTTTTGGTCATGACCGTTACCGAAAACAGGGGACAGTACTGGGAAACGTAGGATGCCACATTTCTGAGTTTAATTTTATTACTTTGTTTTAAGTTTCGCACCTAACAACATAGTAAAAAACGAAACTTTAGTCATTTGAAACTATTTAATAATAACACGACACTTACAGAGTCATAATAACGTTAGTTATTTGGACTTATTACATGGGTCATCCCATGAGTGGGTTGGTAGACATTTTGATAAAAATGCCCAAATATACTTTTGACTTATCAGAAATATACATGATTCACTAATCTGAACTATTGTTATAGTATGGGCTTGAGTAATGAAATTACAGCCCATCTAAAATGTATTTATTTCTTAATACAATTTAAGAGCTTATATTGTTTCATCGAAGTATGCAGGAAATAGTATTATTTGATAAATTACATATGCTAAATGTAAAATAGGTAAATTTTTTACTCATAAATGGCAACATTATGTCACGCGAGTACAGCGCTGCGTCTGGGGGACTTCTTTCATGAAAAGGACTCTATATAGAATTGATTTGGACACTAGAATTAAATTAAATTAGAATATTTTTTAACACGTCACTGTACGGTCCCATCAAGCTCAGTCAGGTAGGTTTACTAAGGACAGGAGAAGGACTCGTTAGAAGAACGCGAGAAATGGAGTCTTATGCTTTTATTTAATTATCACATTACGCACTAACACTAGGCATTTTGCTGTTTAATAAACGATCGCTATTAAACCACAAATCCTACAATACACTATTTTTACAATAAAAAACAAAAACACAACTTACTTCTTGGGTTCCTTCCTGCCAAAAAGTCCGTGCGACATCGATGTTGGCCGATTTCCAAACCATGCAAGAATCTAGTAATCTAAACACCAAAACAATCTAAATACCATTTTTATATCACTTTACTGAGCGGCTCCTACTTCAGCGAGACAATAGCGTGTAAAAACAATTCTGTTTTATTATTTCCTGTGTATGGACCAATAACTATGCCAGTGTCCAAATAAGTAAAAAAAAAACATTACACGTTATTTCTCTTATTTTTGTTATTCTTATTTCACCGCATTTTTAATTTTTAATGATCAGTACTTAATTATCGTAATTCACATTCACGCAATTAAAATGTCGTTAGACGTTTTAACGTTAGCCCGCCGAAAACTGAATGAAGCACTAGGTGATAAATCTACAAAATATTTCAACCACATGAAACAGTGGTTTCGAATGAAACTTACAAAAGAGGAATTCGATGCGGAAGGACGTGCTTTACTGACACCCGATCAGGTTCATTACCACAATGCGTTTTTATTGGCACTTTTCAACAAAGTTGAAGGATTGGCAGAAGCGTCGCTATCAGTAGCACAAGAGAAAGCCAGCTCGCACAATAGAAACAAAAGACATAAGAGGAACCCTCGTACATCCGAGAAGTCCAACTTCGAGTCTGCAGATTTGTTAGAGTATTTGCCTCCCAATTCGCCGCCGGGCGCAGGCAGTGATGGAGTTAAGTATACGGCACAAGTAAGTATTCCCACACTTAACTATTTATTGAAATTGAAAGTTAATATTATTCCATAATAGGCAAGCAGCATCACACCTGGTGTGCCTACTATATTTTGTGCCAGCCGATGTTATAAGTTTCACCTGTAACACCTGGAAGGGGGAGGGTGCATACTGCAATTTCACAGCCACTGGTTTAGTTACCCCAACCTCACAGAAATCTACCATAAAATGATTGAATCTATCCGAGTCAGATATTCCAATTCCCAACCCTAAAAGGGGCTGGTTGCAATGTGAAAGCAGAGATAACATTAGTGGTCCTCCTAACATATTCTCAATCTCATATCTACTGCATTTATTATTATTATTATCATATAACAGATGGGCAGCTGATGTGATGTGCCTACATCTTGTGCTGGTGTATGCCCAATGTTGAGGAATCCACCACTTTTTGTGGCAGTGTTTATGAGTATATTGTTCAGTGCATTATATGCAACTTTTGATGAGGTTTAGAGACCTTTCCAGTTGTTTGTTATTGCAGTTATTTGTTTTCTCTAACTGTTGAATAAGTTTAAAACATCAATTTCAAGAACAGTGAAATTATACTATCCTATTATACCTACATAACAATATAGAGATGTGCTTTACTGTAACAACATTTAATAATGATCAATTTTTTTTCAGGAAATATTCTTGCCAGATCATGCATTAGTGGTTGGTCGCTTCATGCTAGCAGCATGGGAGCTTGGTCTAGAAGGAGCCGATGATGAAGCTGCAGACCTAATTGTTGTAGCAGTTCAACATTTCCTCAAGAATGTCATAAGCGCCGTCACCACACAGCGTAAAGGCTACAAGATGCAGAATAAGCATTTTATGTATGATGTAGGAGGTGATGTACCTAATATGTGGCTGAGGAATACAAGCAAGCTGTGTGATCCACAGTCAGGGAGGCTAACTGTGGACGAGGCTGTTGATGCCTTAGCTCCAAATGTACCACCTACAATTGATGAAGTTGAATACAATACTGCTTACGAGATTGCTTGCAGGTAATTTTATTTAATTACTATTAATATGTTAGAAATTATTTTAGAAATGATTTCTTAAGATTCGGATCTTTACAAAGAAGCCCTGACAAATGTTCTCCCAATCAAAGCTTGCAATATGTTTTTACACCTATCATCTGATTATGCCCTAAAAGTCCTTCTTGATTACCAAGAGACTTTTTTTTGTTATCTCTTGATTGTGAAGATCCAGGTTGCGTCACATTATAATGTGCATATGCATCAGATGTTTATTTATTTTTTGACTTGAATTTCTTCACAATGTTTTTCTTCACTGCAGAGCTATTTATACTTTGTTATTTATTAGCAACCATTATAAAAATTCAGTCTTTAAAAATGAATTAATGCTCCATCTTCTGTACAAAAACAAATAAAAATACTGAACTATATAAAAAGTGTATTTGTGTAAAGAATTAATTGAATTGAAAATTTAACTTCCAAATAAGACAAAATAAATGTATTTATATCCCACTAGTGGTGTCGGCGGCTATAGAATAGCACCTATAGAATAGCACCTATAGAATAGCACCTATAGAATAGAATACCATCTCTTCCCGAGGCTATTGTAAAGGGTGACTAAGGGATAAGAAAGTGACTACCACAACCCTCTTGGCCAGTGGGGCATTTTAAGGCCATACATTTCTCATGTACAAGACGATGTGCATGAGGAGGCCCATGTCTAGCAGTGAATATTGAAAGTGGTTGCAATATTGTAAATGCAAAACATCGGATTTTTATTACTTAGTCACATCAAAACCGCTGAACTGATTTCATTGAAACTTGGCAAATAGGTAGATTGTAATTGGAATTAACACATAGGCTCACTAGCTCACTTCATGTAGTCGTCGTGAGCACAAGCTAGTAATTTTTATTTTTATTTTTTTATATATTTCAGTGCTCCAAATACAAGTGAAGTTGAGAAGCTAACATTAGATGACTTCTACAACACCCTGCTCACACACAGGAATGTCATAGCAAGCCACTCAGTTTACGCTGTCAATATGGAGAGAATGGCTGTTATGTTGAACCATCCTAGTTATTAGGTGTTATAACTATATTAGGTGTTATTAGGCATCAGGTGGTCTATGTAGCTCAATTTCCAATAATTTAAAACTCCAAAGTTCATATTGCAATTGACCAAAACTGTGCAATTCCCAAATAGCAAGAATGTTCAAAAAGTTAAACTCCAATTAGCAAATCCAATTTATTGACGTTCTGCTTTTAAAACAGCTTCCATTTTGGACATTCTGCAATTAACACTGTTTATTATTTAGAGGTTTGATATTGTGCTATTTGGATATTTTGTCTACTTTGACATTTTATTACATAGACCACCTAATACAGAAGCCCTTGGTCATACAGTAATTTCGTGTAATATAGAGCAGTCTTTTAGATGTAAGCAAATCTTAATATTTATGTCGTTTAAGTCTTTTTTGTTGAGATGTTTAATTAAATTGATTGATTTTAATATATCTCTTTTAATGCGGCCAACCGTCCGACATGCGAGGGACCGTCCCGTAAATCCTGCATAAATTAATTTAATATTTCAATTAAATATGCGTAATTGTAAAAACTTGTGACATTCTCAACTAAAATCCTGATTTAATGAAAAAATTGACGAAAGAGAAATACGAATTTAAATCATTTTTACTCTATGCAAGTGTGATTCTGTGCCGTACCCCAAACCCGTGCCCATGTGTGTAATGTTACGCATTGAGTTTTCAAAAAGTTGGTCGCTATTTTGAAAAAGATAAATATAAATACGTTTTCAACTCACGGATCAACTGCAAGGCTCAGGCGGTAACGGAAAGGGAACCATAAATGGAGCATATTTTCATTTTATTTATAATAAATTAAATTCTATAGGAACCTAAACATAGTAACAAAACTGATCTTACCACACTTTGAAAAAAGGGCACAAGTGCATTTTGATGGCATTCGAGAAATTTTGGTATTTTTTTTTTTAATTTAAATCAATCCGGAATTTTACACAAAATTATAAGAATATCTAACCATTGCTTACTCACTTTGTTTATTTTAATATACGAATTTAACGTTACTTATACTTTCGGTAAAAATATTACTAGTGCCTTTTCTTCATAAGATGGCAGTGCATTACAGTCATTATATTTACACGGTCTTTTTCCTTCCTAATAATATATTTAAACATATGGTAAAACAGTTTCACCCTTTCAATAATTCTCCGCTGCAAGTAGAGCCTTTCAAAATTCAAACAAAGTTCTCTAGAAACTGATATTATATACAGCATTAGTTAATAACTCCGAGATATATATAATTAATTAAATACGTTCTTAGCAGGTCATATCACTTCGGGTTTATAATTTAAAAAAATAAATAATTCAATACTCTATAGCTTCAGTTCCGCATTTGAAAGTGGTATCTCGATATCAAAAGCGAAAACATTAAACTTTTAAATGGTGCCCTTGAAAAACCAGTTGCTTTTGACTTGCAAAGATGTTACACATCTCGAACTAGTCTTTGCTCAATAGAAACCAATCTTACATCAATGGAGAAGTGCTGGGTTCTGAGGGCGATTGGATGACTACTGAAGGGATTTGCCTTCTCGCTTGTGGGCTCCTGTGGATCCTCCCCTCTCCCAACTCTTGGATCTCAATAACTTCCCGTTGCTCCCCTCTACTGCCAAGAACATTGCGTTTCTTCCAAGCTATGATACCGAGGATCGCCAAGAAAACTACGATGCCTATAGCTCCGAATGTGATCCCTGTCGCCGAAGCTGTCGACATGGTATAGAATCCTGAATGAAAGTGAACATTGGTGAAGAATTAACCCTTTTTGGATTTAAATATTGTATAAGGCAGGAACTCATAAAGAAACATGTGGTACCTACTATATTGTATACTAACCTAACCCGTTTCTAACATTTAGGCGCCAGCAACACGAGCGCGTCTCTCGCAGCGATATTCTCCCCCGTAGGTACCACTTATTTCCTCGCCTTGTGTAGACGAGCTCGGCGATAGCCATATACTTATATACTATTGAAATTAGTGGCATGGGCGAGAATATCGCCGCGAAAGACTTGCTCGTGTAGCTAACACATTGATGCTTATGTTAAAAGCTTGCATTTGGTAACAATGGTTTTTATTGGATATGCAGGCCAAAATGACTCATCATTCTTTAACCCTTAATTGGGCCTGGGTTATTAGAGTTGTTTAGAGTTTTATAAAGATTACTGAAAATTCTTAAAAGAGTATTAGATAAAAACGCAGTATTTAGTTTTCAAATATATATTTATTAAATATAAAAAAAAACATGTGGGAAATATCCACCTTCAGATCAGATGGGCATTTTTAATTTCCCAATGTGTGGGAAATAATTTTCATTTATTTGGAAAGTCTAGTGCAAATGATAATTTTCAAAACATGGAGCAGCGCATAGAGGAACTAGACACGTTGAGCAAAAATATTTGGAGCGCTGCTCTTTTGCACGTGTGCTACAAAGCCTACATCTCCTATATTTACCAGATTTTGGCATATGAATTCCAACATTTGATAGGCGAGTTTCATCTGGTACTCCATACAGACCTCCCTTTTTTGTTTTGAAAATGGGTGCACGTCTTTCCCTGCTGCAATAATTATCAACAAGCCCACGCCCTAAACGTAAACGAAACTTGCGATGGGTGTTCCTACGGCTGGAGTGGCTAGTCATATATATTATGTATGAGTTTATAACTGCAGCTTCAAATAGAAACCAGAACAGCCTGTGCCAATTTTTCCTAGACTTCTTTCCTATGGGATATGAAGATCTAAAATGATCAAAGAGATCAACTCCTCCCATGTACTCTGTATATTTTTTTATAGCTAATGGACAAAATATCTCTTTTTTTGTGCCGTCCCTTTGAGTCCTTTTTATTACTGTGACTTCAGTTGGTTTGAATGCAGTAGTACAAATTAGTACGTCCTTTGTGTCTTTCCATTTCAAGACAGAGAGAGGCTTATAATATTGATAAATAAATTCACCAGTAATTAATGCAGTGTCCTTTGATTTTTTGGTAATTATATCTGGCAAACCTTTTCTGTTGAAACGGAGAGTGCCAACTGCAAATATTTTTTTCTCATAAAGAGCTGTCATCAACCCTAAACTTGTAAAAAAATTATCAAATACTAACAGAGTATTTTCTGGGACATCTTCTGATAAATCCAGCACCACTCTATAGCCCAAATTTTCTTCTGCTGAGGGACCAATTTTACCAGTATAAAACTGAAATTGATATAAAAAACCAGTTTTCGAGTCGCATCTAGCCCAGCATTTATATCCTCTCTTTATTGGTTTTTTAGGCATATATTGCTTCATAGAACTCTTGCCTTTGAATTTTATCATCGACTCATCTATAGATTGGGTTTGTGATGCTGTACAGATTTGACCAAAGGTCTCATTCAATATTTGGACAAGTGGTTTTATTTTACATAATTTGTCATAATTTGGCGATGATTTTGGTAATTCCATCCTTACATCAGATATATGTAGGTTTTCAGTGATTTTTTTAAACCTTTTTAGAGTCATAACTTCGCTTATGACAGGATTTTTGTAAAATATGTCAGTGGACCAATAAAGCTGGCTATCAGTAATGGGATTTATGGACATCAGTATCATTAAACCCAAGTAAGCTTTTAATTCCTCTTGTGTGATGTCTTTCCACCCGTGAGACTTTTTTTCATGTGCATAAATGTTTGTGTTTGATACTATCATGTCTATTATGGAACTCGGGAACAAGTCTGCAAAGTAGTCCTTTGGAGTGCTTCTATTGCTATAAATCTTTTTTACTTGTAAGCACTTATCAAATGTAGGAAAATTTGAATCTTGTATCATTGTTGTCCATAACCGCTGTTTATTTTGCATATCCAAATAACTTGGTCTAGGCGTCAAATTTGGTCTGCCTGCATTAGAAGTAGATGGAAGGTTTCTATCTTCAGGACCAAGTACATCCAAAGAGGGCTGTAGCATATGGGTGTTACTACTGCTAGCTATCGGTTCGTCTGTAGCACAAGGGGTCATTTCTTCACCTGCAAAATATTGTCAATATAAAATTTGTAACTGTCTTTCATTTTTGAAAAAACAATGTAACCATTCATTATTACTTACAGCTCAATATATCAAGTAAGTTTTCATTAGTAACACTTGGATTTTGTATTTGGTCTAAGATTGTATTTGTCTTAGATTCGTCATCAAATTTCGGATGCTCAGTACTGTCATCTGATTCATCATCATCTGAAGAAAACAGCATTGCTAATGCCATCTCTACGTCTTCTTGTTTTGACAAGTTAAACAGCTTTTTCTGCAAGCATTAACAAAATTAATCATTAGTAACAATACATTAAAATATGTAATGAAAACTATTTCCCACATTAGATAATATTATGATCTCCTTGCAGTCTGAAGTAATATATTTCCCACATACTTTAAACTATAAAATTACTCATTTAAATTACTGCAAACTCGAAAATAACACACAAAGTCATTAAAACAACTCTTAAATTATGGATAATACAACTTAAAATTAACTTACCGTATTTTTCTGCGACATAATGATTTTTTAATTAAAACCAACAATGAAAACCGTTACAAATTCAATGAACGAAATGAGCTTGACACTTTGATAGCCCACAGAATAAATAAAACTAAAAGTTCCGTTTGACGTTTAACTCTAAAACGTAGACTATATTAGTATAATTTTATATTTGACATATTGTGGGAACTAGGCTACTTGTGATTAGTTACAGCACACAAAATAAAAGGTGGGAAATATGCTCCTTTAGTCCAATTAAGGGTTAATACTATTTTTGTTGCAAAAATTCTGCCCGTTACAGAACAAAAAAATATTGCGTGAAAAGAAAACGCCCCGAACTCTGAGCTCTATGATATGATAAACGATGTTTGTTTGTTTGAAATGCTTTCATGCTCAAATTTTGGCCTTGTATCAGTACCGGTTATCAGTTCAGTAAGCAATATTATCAGTACCCGAACTATTAATTAATGAGACATTATTATTATAACCGGACTACTGATACTAGGCCGAAATTTTGTATGGACCTTCTTGGGGACCACGGAAAGAATATAGACTATAAAACTAAGGTGGCACGGACGCGAATATTGCTGCGAGAGATTCGCTCGTGTTGTTGGCCGCCTTTGGTATTATGTGGCGCGTGATGTCACCCGGTTTTATAAAAGCAGCACCCCATCTCTTCCTGTGGGTGTCGTAAAAAGCAACTACGGGATAACAAAGCCACTACCACAAGACCTACGAAACTACACCACCTCTAAGAGTTTACTTGCCAATCCGCTTGGCTAGCGTGGCGTATTAAGCCTATAGGTATATCCCTTATTTGTTAGCATTTTTTAAACTTACGCATTTTAGATGATTTTAGAATTGTCAATATATCCATTAGCATATTGCAAGAAAATGTGTATGAGGACGCCCGTGCCTAGCAGTGAATACTAAAAGGGGTGGTTAATTTATAATGTTCAATTATGAAAACAAACTTTCAAAATCAGAGACTATTGTGCAATGATCTTAAGGCGTAGTTACCTTCAACCTGAAGATCGATAACGTCAATATACTCCTTGCCATCATCTAGCCCGGCACCACAGGTCCAAGCGCCAACATCCTCATACTTCACTTTACGGATGGTGACCGCACAGTCGCCCCGGTCTAAACTCTTGTTTTGAGGAAAGTAGTACTTGCCAAGGATCGGGCTGGAATTTTCAAAGGTTTTATGAAACATTGATCTAAGTAGGTATATTTATCATTTTTTTAATCAACCGATTTTAAATAAAACCACCATCAATTAAAAAGAGCTAAAATAAAAACAAACCAGTCTTGTTGACAATCTGTCATAGTTTAATAGAAGTTGTCACATATCGTCACATGTATCATATCGTATAGGTACATACTGATTGCATGTATACGTATAATCTTTTTACAGATACATTACGAAAACATTGGCCATCGACTAATCCGGAAACACTCGAACGCGTCATCTACATCTATGCAATTAGAGGTATATAATTCATAGACGTGGTTGATGCATTCGGGTGTTTCCGGATTAGCCGATGGCTAATGTTTACGTAATGTATCTGTACATGTGCGTTCTGCCACAAATTTAAGGGGATACACAAGTATAATATGTAACATGGGTGATCTACAATTTATTTTCAAAATAACTAAGTTTTTTCTTCTAACATTTCATGGCTCTAGTGGTCATTTAAGTCATGAACGTAACATGTATAGTTCACGACGAACGTTCCAGGTGCTCAGCCACGAAAAAGTGTGTAGTGCAACGAACCTAAGGACTGCTCCGCCGAACAAAACTTAAGACGTCGCTTTGGAAAAGTTTTCAGTAGGTATTTACCTACCGTACTTATTATCCTGCCATTTTGCTGAAATCCGCAATAGATATTTCTCTAATAAATAGGTAAAGCATTTGTTAATGCGTCAGATAAAGACCGGTACTCTCCGACTCTCAATTATGAGGTTGTGAGTTCAAATACCCGACCCATACCACTGAATTTCAACTGTAGTACAGACTTCCAGAGCGATGATAGCCTATGATACTACTCACATTCGTGTGATCGTGAGTTCAAATCCTCGGCCCGTACCACTGCGTTCCTACTTAAATGAGGATTTTTAAAAATTGGTGTCTAGCTCGGCGGTGAGGGAAAACATCATGAGGAAACCCGCATGCTCCAAGTAGGTATGAAAAATCGGAAGTAGGTACGTGATCCACCAGCACTGGGCTCGCGTCATAAATAACGGCCCGTTACCCCCCAGTGATACTAGGATTACTAGGGGAGGCCTGATACATGTCTCACGTATCAGGCCGTGAACTCAGCGGTCACCACTCAGCGGTGAAGATGAACATAATGAGGAAACCGGCACGTTCGATATTTTAAAAAAAAATCTAAAATCTAAATTGGTCAATACACGTAGGTATTGACCAATTCGTACAGGGTCCACTTAGTGGATTATAACCAGGGCCGTCTTTACCAGGGGGTGCAAGGGGTGCGGTGCACCCGGGCGCGGAGCGCCCGGGGGCGCTTGTCGAGCGCTGAATTTTTGGATATTTCATTGAACTTAACGCCATTGCACAGTTTTATATACTTGTTACTTACGACAAATATGTATGCGCAAGCAAAAAAAAAATAGTCATTAACAATAATATTTTTTTTACTTTTATTACGCTTTCGGCGCTTGTCATACCGCATTAAGTAGGTAGGTATGTTAAACTGCTAAAATCTGAGTAAACTCTATATTCACCATGACAATACGAATGGTCCGCGGAGTGAATTTGTTAAAAGCATAAATCTTAGAAATCAAGAAAATGGATCTGTCTAATTGGGAGTAGGTACCTAGACAATTAATTTTGTGAGAAATTTGTATTTTGATTAAAATCTAAGAATGAAATATTTCTTTAAGTAAAATTTAATAAGTTTAATATTTAAAGTAGCGTTCGAATAGTGCCAGCTTTACCTATGGTGCATGGTGTGCGGCGCACACGGGCGCAGGGTGTTAGGGGGCGCCGAGCGCCGCTCGCGACGCCTCCAAAGAGCCTACTAGAGGGCGCCAGGGCATTGATTGCACCCGGGCGCTACATGGGCTAGAGCCGGCACTGATTATAACTCTATACGCCCTGATCTACTAGGGTAGGCCTGTGACCTATAGGGGAACATTAATAAAGCCTGACATAAATGCGTCAGATACTTACTTCTTCAAATCCACAGCCGAACCAATACTAAAAGCACTCCCTTTCGGTGGCTCAAAGCGACAGTAACTCATAGGCATTAATCCTTTAATAGTCGTACAAAACAATGTCACTTCTTTCCCGTGCACTGCAGTTATATTCGTTTGTACTGCAGCCACTTTATTAACAACTCGTAACTGAATTTTCTGGAGAATTTCCACTCCAATTGCTTGCTTTCCAATATGACATCTCCATTCACCACTGTCTCGTTTAGTCGCTTTGGTTTTTATCGAACAGTGACCGTTGTTGAGATCTGCGCCTAAAAAACTAAAAGTAAATAAAACTACTATAAAATAGTAGGCGTCAACTTGTTAGAAAATAACTACTTAAATAGATATTGAGATAATAGATAAGTTAGATACCTAATTGAGGGGGGAGAGTGCATGCTTTGAGAGGGAGAGTGCACGCTGCAATCCAACAGCTGCTGGGCGCGCTCGACTGGCCACGTTACCCCTCTCTCACAGAAGACTACCTTGAAATGTACTGCATTTCCCACTTTATCTTATTTCCCTAATATACGTACGTGTTGCAGTAGTGAGTGAGATGTGCCAGAGCTCATTCCCACCCTACCCCTACTCATTTTCCCAACCCTTTCTCCAAATCCATTCCTATATATCCAAAGGTAACATTTGGACTAATGTTGACATGTATCGCGGATGTCTATGGGCGACAGTATCCACTTACCATCGGGTGGACTGTATGCTCGTCTGCCGCCTTCGTCCATCCATTTACATTTACAACCTAACCTTACAACCTACTTAACCTACAGTGTGTTCGCTTGTACTTTTTACAGGATTGTCAGATTATAGTGCCTTATAGATCAAATGGCTTGTATTTTTATTCTAATTTTAATAGAATAAATCCGAAATTTATAATTTACAAAAAATTGTATCCTCTTTCGTCTCTACCTCTGTCCATGACATAAGAATTACTCTATAAAACATGACTTCCAAAACAAAAATTGAACATTAGTACTACACGGTTTTATAATACCATTACCACATTTCTTCCCGTGGGTGTCGTAAAAGGCTAGTAAAAGGCAAGGGATAACAAAGCTAATAAATACCACAAGCCCCGAGAAACTACACCACTTCTAAAAGAATGGACTCCCAAACCCGCTTAGCCAGTGTGGCGATTTAAGGCCATACATCCCTCAGCAATGTCTGCGAATAGGATTCTGAAAGGTCGGCAGCACATCCGCATACGCCCCGGTGTTGCAGATGTCCATGGGCGGCAGTAGCCACTTACCATCATGTGGATCGCTTGCCCGTCTGCCTCCTTTAATACAAAAAAAAAATTAACGAGACCATATGCATGAGGAGATGCATGTCCATCTGTGGACGAAAAAAGAGCTATTTGCGGCTATTATAGCGATCGAGATCGTCGACGATGAATATTCTTTACTCTCATGAAATCTTAAAAACCATTCAGAAGTTAACAGTAATTTATACCTACAATCTATTTCATTCGGGTTTGCCGCTGACGTTGTGACGTCACTCAACTAAACAATTAAAACTAACTGAAAAATATAAATCAAAAAACAGGCGGACGTTAAAAATATACACGCTCATGATGACGTTGAAGACTGTACTAGGAGGGCGACACAGCGGTGCGGTAAATGGTTAGGCAAACTCGAGTGGGACGTGTTGTATGTACTATGATTTCGGCCCTAAAAAGAGCAGACAGATTCATTTGGGCGTGCTGTTTTAGACACACTGAATAATATACAGAATTAATTAGAACAAAATCCTAAATATGTAGGTACTGACTGCGTTCTGAAATAAGACAATTGATAATCATAATAATAATTCGAAATAAAACCCGTTGCTATGCGGCAGTCGGTAAACAAGATTTCCTCTTAAGTTATTAAGAAAAAATGATAAAATATAATTATAGTCTCATGTATCCTATTGTTTTTGGAACTGGAAATTTTGGTTCATGTAATTTTGGAACTGCATAAATACCAGATGGATTTGAATAAGAAAGTAGGTACATAGCTATTTTAAATACAAAAAATGCAGGTTAATTTCACGCACGCACGCAGGTATTACGCTTATAGACGTTTCGCCAATAAAATGTACTTACGAATATCTAGTTCCATTAGGGTGAACGAATCCACAGTATGACATCGCCATATCATTCTTACACTCTATATTCACATCCTCATCCTCAAGAGCCAATATCGTCGGTACGCCATTCACGTCGATCACTCTAGATCCTAAAAAAAACAACTATTTTCTTAAATCACAATAAATCAATTCACTTATCTTCACAAATATAAACATACCGTGGACTTTTGAATTCACAATTGCTATTATTATACTGAGAAATAACAAGTCTTTACTATTCATTTTAAAACTGGCAGCGCTGTGAGGCGTCTGATCCTATACTACCCTCTACGTTACGTGATAAATTTAATGATAGCGTCTATAGGTCATTATTTCACGGGTTTATTTTCGATAACATGGTAAGTAAACAGAGTAACTGCCTTTGATTAAAATTGCATTGAAATGGTATTTGTAAGTTTCGTGTTTTACATATCATAAAAAATAGTTGATTTAAATATGTTTCTATCATGAATATCACGTTACAATTTTGCAGATATGTACTTATACATTGTTAGCGATGTTTTTGAATGTAATTAGACAGATTACTTAGATATTCCGCAAAGTTAATAAATGCTGGGATCTTAATCCCATATTTTCAAAATAAAACTGAAGATATTGTTAGTTAATCCTTTCAATATTATAAACGCAAAAGTTTGTGAGGATGGATGTATGTTACTCTTTCACGCAAAAACTACAGAATGGATTTTAATGAAACTTTACAATAATATAGCTCATACATCAGAATAACACATAGGCTATAATTTATAAAGATATTGTGTAAATTGGCCAAAATATAACGATAAGTGTCAAGTAAGTCGGAAAAAAAACTCTGCCATCTGCGAGCTATTTTGGCGTACGCTGCAAAAACCGTAAGAGTTACACGAATATAATGTATAGTGAAAATGTTTCTAAAATATTGAAAAAAAAATATTGTAAAAAAAATTATAAACCGAAGCGAAGTGAGGGCGGATCGCTAGTAAGTAATAACGCATAGTCGTTAAATCATATCAGCTGTGGAAGTAGTCTACAGAATGATATCTATTGAGCAATCTCTTTTTTAATTCTCGCATTTTTTTTGGAAAGCGGAATACTTTTTGAAAACATGAATAAGTAAGAAGTAGCAATATGAACGCTTACAAATTAGTTTCAAATCTGTACTACTCGTAACTTGACAAAACCTAGACTTATTGCCTTAGCTTGGCCTTTCACACCTATTTAACGTGACGCAGGCACGTCGTTTAGCTAAAAATAGTGTGTTACCTACTCTAACAGTGGTGTGAGAAGGATTTGCAATTCTAGATAATATCCCACCTTGAAAATAAGCGCCACTTATTTTACAAAACAACCGGTCTCTTGATAGTTATAAATGTTGTCTATCCGAGTTTTTCTTATAGTTTCGCTTGGGTTTTCAAAGTGCGATAAGTACATATCTATCTATAATTCTGAGTCGAAGGTGCCCAGAACCTACATACAATATATTTTTATTGAACTGGCAA
Source organism: Sesia bembeciformis (assembly GCA_943735995.1). Classification (NCBI taxonomy): domain Eukaryota; kingdom Metazoa; phylum Arthropoda; class Insecta; order Lepidoptera; family Sesiidae; genus Sesia; species Sesia bembeciformis. The sequence goes on along the minus strand of OX031029.1, from coordinate 6,066,582 downwards.
CTGGCACCAGGAAGGACGAGGGTGCGCTGCCGACATTGCAGAATTGTATCCTATTCAATTTTTTCATTATCACTATATACATCTCACAAAATACTGCAGTGATCCACGTGTTGTGGGAGTGAGAGTTGCCAGAATCCGTTTTCATCTAATAAAGAGTATCTGCGTAATTGTAATAGAATAAGGAAGACCCAACCATTCCAATATATTTTCTACTCACTGAACAGGGTAATATTTATAATCTTACCCAACGCGGATTATAAAAAGATGAGGAAAACTTATTCCCTTATACCTACTATTTCTATTCTCCCTTTTATTCCCCACGATCCATTTTCTTACTCTTGAATTTCCGAATGTAGCCATCTGCAGACCGGCCTTCGTTATTTTTAACTGATGTTGTCATGTATCGCAAATGTCTGTCGACGACAATATCCTCTTAACATTATGTGGACATCATGTTAACTCTTAACAATCAACAATCCAATCAAAAATGCGGTCGGATTCAGTATTTTTTTTATTCATAAAAGAGGTGGTTGACGGACGGGTGACCGACTAAATGGCAAGTGGTCACCGCCGCCCACGGACACTTACAAGTCTTACAACAGAAAGTGGGATTCACAGCTTTTATACAATTTATACATACAATTTATGTACCTACACCAAAAACATACAGAGAAATACAGTTAGTAATTAGAAGTACAACTAGCGGCCTTATCGCTTAAGCAATTTCTTCCAGCCAACCTTTGGGTGGTAAGGAAAAGTTTTTAGCTGTAGACTGTAGAGCATCGTTTCCCAAACTTTTTAGTGTCGCGACTCACTAAAAGGCCAATAGGAAAGTAAATAACTAACTTCACAACCGTCTTAATAATATTTGATTATTATAAATCAATAATTATAAATTATAAACAACATATGGTAAGTGCTAAATTTTGCTTAACCAACTACGACACCTATAGGTACAGGTGTACCTATAGGTGACCGCGACTCCCAGGTTGAGAAACGATGACTAGACGAAATAGAGGTAAATGATGAAATACAGAAATAATGTCTTTATACTCGTATACATATATACAGAAATATATACATACTTACAGGTATATACATGCATACATTACATACACATATACACACAGAAAGATATAAGGAACTACAAAAAGGAAAAAAAATAGGAAAATAATTTGGGTCTAAGAGAACTCTTCAGTGTTCTGTCACAAGTATTTTAAAACTTGCCAGAGTATGAGCGAGCTTTATAGATAAAGGTAATGCATTCCATAAGCGAACCGCTTTGACAGTAAATGAACGTGAATAGAAAGTAGAAGAATAGTCAGGAATTTTAAGCAATTCCTATTTTTAATATTCATATTTTTAAAGAGCCCATTGCGGTTAGCTTCGAAGAAAATCCTCTGTAGGCAGTTCATTCCACAACTTACGATCCGTTTGTTGACGATAAAAATGTTTATGGCTTTTAAAAGATAAAATGTGAACTACAATGTTGATAAACAATAGCTACTAGTTCTTACTAGTGAGTACTGTGTAGTAATCTTATCTAAATGCTCACGCTTTGGACATATGTTGGGTAATAATAAGAGAAACACATATTTTTATCTCATAAGTTATTTATTTTTGTTACTAAGTTAACGTTGTCTTCTGCCCATCCATTTTCAATGCTTCTTGTATCTGTATGTTTATATAACTTTTTGATTGATCTCATGTTCCAATAAAATTTTATTATAATTAATATCACGATTATCAGTACAAGGAACGCTAAAGAGGTATAGACCGCAACATCTACAGCAGTGATGTTCCCGTCGTCTGCAAATCACAAGACATTATTTTTATATCATGTACAGTGGATGACATTATAAGGTATTAGTTAGGTACATTTTGTTGTTACAATAAACTTTGTATCTATTGAAATATTTCAACATAATATAGACAGCCGACAAGATGAATTGGGTTGGGTTATCGATTGTTACTGCGTATGTGCAGTGTCGGATTAATATTATTGGGGGCCCGGGGCTATTTGAGAACAGAGCCCCCCCCCCCCCCGTCTTAGGGCGAGCAATTTTATAAATTCTAGATGTGAGTTTTTAAATGGTCGGGCTTGGGTCCCGAGAAGCGGGGCCCCGGGGCCTAGCCTCCTCCCTCCGCCCTCTAATCCGGCACTGCCTATGTAACGCTTCTTACTCTCAATCAATATCTCGACAAACTTAAATATGTTGAGATAGGTACTTAAATATGTTAATACTTAAAACTCTATGTATAAAACCATATAATTGCATATCTATGAATATCCCTATGTATTAGAAATAATTAATAGATAATTATATCTCTGCGTATCTCCTCAAACGATTCAGTAAACCGTGTGTCTATTTGCCATCTATCTATGTATATTAAACATTATAAAACAAAAAGTTTGTTTGTTCGAAATAATCTCAGAATTTACTGAACCAATTTAGATGAATTCCCGGTCTGTTCATGGGATACTCAACATTTATCTATTTATTATACATACTGTACATTTATAGTACATATTAAAGTGTACATAGACGTTGTCACATCGGTCACACAGTTCCGTAAAAAATGGAAGAGACACTCTTGGATAATTTCCTATTTATAGTTTTCAAATAAATAATGATCTTACATGTCGCCAAAACGACTGAATCTCCATCTTCTATTCGGCCTTCAGTTTGCGCTTCGCCTTTGACGTTCAGAAATATGAAGTCTCTGAATTCACCATGTTCGTATTCAATCCACGCGTTGCAGAACCAAATGCCATAATCGAGTGTGGACGCTTTCTTTATGGTCACCGAACAATCGCCTCTATGTAAACTTTTGTTTATTGGAAAGTAATATTGATCCAAAATGGCGCTAGAAGCAGAATAATATTGAAGAGGGTAAGCGACTTCTCTCTATTGTACACGAAAAAACATAATCTTATCATATTATTGATGCTGTATCTCATTGCTAATTTGATACCCGACTCGCCGAATTAGTCCCCTTAAGAAGAATGTCCGAAAATGCATAGAATATTTCGGAAGTAAATGACAATTTTCAGAGCACATCCGTCATCCCTCCTGCATTTTATACACTTTCCTTCCCTTCTCCCTATTAATCATCCAGCCCACGACGAGAATAAACCACAACCAACTTACCATCATGTAGGTAAGTCATCGATCTGTCTTAAAAAACTAAAATGATATTGACTGGATTTTACTAAAATAACGTGAAATATTATCCACACAATATTCAATCAATTTAAAGAATGTAGTACACGATAAAAATGAAGTCATTGTTTCGGCTAAAAGCGTATCGCGCGTGAACATTTCATTCCATCGTTGCGTTGCAGGAGTTGTACAATAAAATTAGATGTATATATTATGAATATACATACATCAGTAGAACAACCTTCATAGAATTAATAAAGATATGTTGTTACATTTGTAATTTCAGTAAGCACCGGTACGGAAATACGAACAATGATTCGCCACGTCCACGAGATTAAAATTTACATGAGGTGAATTTCACACGTTATTGTATGCAGTTTTGTTACTGAATAGCGACTATCAATAGGTAACTGCAGTACTGAAATGAATGTTGTAATGAAATTTTCATAACGTACAGTGACGTAAATGCACCTTTTTGAATTCTTATTCAGTCTCCGCCCGCAATCCAAGCACACGTCATGCGTATTCGCACACGAATGTCGTCGGTGGCCAATTACTAGTATAATGAAATGGAAGTAACTCCTTATTCCATTATTATACTATTCATTCCCCATCCTACTCCACCCCCCCAAGGAGGATTGGGAGGCGTAATGGGATGAGGAAAACCCGTCGTCCCTTTATACTTCCTATTTCCCATTTTTTCAACCCACGCTCTAAATCCATTCGTAAATCTCCAAAGGTAGGCAGCGTATCCAAGGCTTATTATTTTGGGCTGATGTTGGCTTGTTTCGCGAATTTCCATGGGTAGTGTATCCACTTATAATCAAATGGACTGTCTGCTTAACAGCCGCCTTCTTTCTAATAAAAAAACCCGTACACTATCACACAACTACGTTCCTACGTTAATTAAAGTACCTATTCTACTAATTTTACAAAAGACAGCATTTTACGAGTAAGTAAAGCATTACCAAATATTTTTGCGCAAATACGAGAAATAGAGAAAACGGAACAAAAATGTTATGCATATGTCGTAACCATAGCCAGTCTTCTGCATACCTTGTTAACCCTCGCTCACAGAAGGCTACCTTGAAATGTACTGCATTTCCCACTTTATCCTAATCCCAAATGTAGGTACACACGTGTTTCGATAGCAAGTGAGATATGCCAAAGCCCATTCCCATCCTATCCCACCCCATTTTGTCAACCCTTCTCCAAATTCATTCCTACAACTCCAAAGGTAGGCAGCGCATCCGGGTTCGTGTCAACGTATGTCATTCTGGACTGATGTTGGCAGGTATCGCGAATGTCTATGGACGACAGTATCTACTTACCACCAGGTGCACTGTACCACCAGCTCATCTGCCGCCTTCTTCCTATAAAAAACCCACGCAAAGCCTCCTCAACTAAATAAAATACAAACATACATTTCGCTTGTTAATTCATCCGCCATATTGAGCTTTCTTCCGTCAGGTGTTGTAAAATAACAATGGTTCAAGGGCTCCATGCTTATAGTAGTCGCACAAGACAACGTTACTTGGTCTCCCGAATTTACTACCATTTTCCTACTGATGGCAGCAAACTTGTTCGCTATTTTCACGTGTATGACTTTCTTTATTTCTTCTTGAGGGTATGACTGAGGCCAGATATGGCATGTCCACATTCCCGCGTCATCGCTTGAAATGTCTATAATCACCTCGCATTGTGGTGTTCCGGGGATTAGGTCTGAGAATCTTAGGAAAAAATGTTATAAAATTATATATGTTATATATAGGTCATGTCGTTTACAATCATTTCTCTCTCTGCGAACTTTGCCCAACTTCAAATGGACAGGCATTGTTGACATTTCTAAATCTTGGGGGGGAAAAATAGCGGTAGAGAATAATATCGTGATGAAAAACGCACATATACAGGGTTAGTGATAAATAGAACAGTCCCTTTCGGGGGATGGTAGTATGGTGTAACGATTATTTTTCAGTGATTTCAGTGAACCTACAATGAAATAAACGAGACATGAGGTCTATAGGTACTGTTACACCATTCGACAGTAGACGGTGCGAACCATTTCGACAATCGGATTGGACAATTGGGCACCCACTTACACAGACGCTAAGCTCATGTCTCGTATCCATCAATCCGCACTGAGTGCACATGGTGGATTAACCCTATTGTGATTTCTGGGGGAGACTTGTGCCCTACAGTGGGCCATTATAGGCTGATATCGCTCGTACCTGATAATGGTATCCTAAGACTCATGTCTCTCATGTCTCCTTACCACCACCGGTGAATTTCTTGAAGTCGTCGTTCCACCTGGCCTCGACCTCGTAAAGTAGATATAGATAGGTATTCTCACAGTACTTGCAACTGACAACAAACTAACTTTGAGTCAGAGATTCCTTTTCGGTACCAGGCTGTTACTTAGCCATGATAGTATATTTTATGTATAAAAGTATAATAGGTTTGCACTTACATTATTTTAGTGTGGTTTGGATGCGTAAATCCACAGTGAGCTAAAGGCATTTCATTCTCACACACTATGCGCACCCTCTCATCGTAATGCGCGAATAACTTTTGTTCTCCGTTCACTTTGAATATTCTGTAAGCTAATTTATACATTATTGTGTAAATAATATCTCTACATAATATAAAATTTGAGAATGCCTGCGTTATTAATGACATATGTTATCTATTTTACTTTATCTACTGGTGACTATAATCAGTGTAACCTAGCAGAAACATCAAATAAAATAAAATAAACAGTGGCGTCAAGAACCGTTTAATAGATAGATAAAACGTTTTATTGCACACTACAATAAAAATAACAAAAGTGTCTATTTATACACAATGTGTAGTAACTTAATAAATTATTAAATAACCGTTTAATATACCTACCTATAGCATGTGTCCAAAATTTCCAGAAGCTTAAAACCATGGATTCCATTTGATTCTGGTTCATTGACATGAAAATTTTAAGAATCTTTTTTGCAGGAAAGTCAATATTTTTTAAGTTTTTACCAAATTTTTGGTACATATTTTGTAAATAAAAAACCCAAATAATTATATTTTTATAAAAAATTATACCTAAATATACGTCAATTAACTCACAATCATGAGTAGAATCCATGATTTCAGGCATAGAAATAAACAATGCAATTAATCTTGTTTCAGGTTTCGGACACTACTTCTAACAAGTCTTGCCACCACACATGATCTTCGGCTGTTCTCATCCAGCCATCACCGGCAAGCTTCTGGAAGTCGTCGGTCCGTCTAGCCGAGGACGTCCCACACTGCGCTTCCTGATACGTGACCGCAATTCGTCGGACGGACTCGTCTTCCACATCGGTTATCGGTCCTGCGGCAAATATGACCTATCCACTGCCATTTCAACTAGTGGCAGGTTATATTTCTAAGAGCTCGTATGTCGGTGACAATGATAATGAAAATAAACGATGAAATATATTTATAAAGAATATTTACCTTCAGTCTTAAAATTAATACATACAGTTATTATAAACACTATCTGTAAGTAATACATTTTAATTTAAAAGTACTGACAAATTAATTTAATATTTCCAAGTTCTACCGATCAAACTATCTTTATCGAAGTGTTCTCAACAATCGGAATGTTATTTGTGATATATTATGAAGACCACGACTATATTTAAAAAGGGAGACGTTATTTTTGTCGACAGAGGGCCGGGTTACCATAACAATCTCAAAAATAACATTTATTATCTTGGTTTCGTCATAAAATTGATGACAAATTAGTAAGAGTATCTGCAATCATGTTTCTTCAAGGACCCCCCACGAATCATTTATACGTCATTCTGCTATCTTAGTGCGCAAAATAATTTGATGACGCTGTTTGTAAACATAGTTCAGAAAATATTTTTCATGGAATTTTACATCATTATTCTTATTAATATTTATATATGTTTGGTTGTTCATACTCGGTGTTTTTGAACACAACAATTTTATGTTATTGGGTAGGTACTAGTGACGCCCTGACTTCGGTCAGGTGGTTAAACTCATGTGTAAATACCTACTAAAAGTAACTCCGTTTATAGTAGGACTTACACTTTTATATAAATTTGCGTTTACTACAAAAGGGTATTTTCATAGTATGTAAATTATAAATTGACCGCCTTTGATCAGAATGGATCCAACGCACATTCATGTAGTTTTAAGATGCTGGAGCATTTTGCAAAATATAAAACAAATATAAAAACAAAATATTGTGATACAATATAACCACGGTCTTAATTTAATATTTAAAGGCGTTTTGATTTAAAATTATGCACTATATTTTAGTTTTTTGTCATAATTTTTTTTATTGGGTATGAAAAGTACGATTGTGGGTTGGTCCATTCTGATTAGTCGATCAATTCTCTAGTGAGCACCTAGTCAGCACCAGCACCTAGTCACAGCACCAGCATTACTAGTTGGTGGTGTTGTAGGGACGAACTGGTGGCACGGTGGGTACAGAAGGTATGCAAGTAAAGGGTTTTTCAATAGGGGCGCTCGAACTTTGACATTGTATAGCGGCCATCTTGGTGAAGCTACAGCTGTCAAATTTGACAGGAATAGTTATTTAGTCTTGACATTTAATCATGGAACGCTACACAATTCAACAACGCGTTGAAATTGTTAAAATTTATTATCAAAATCAGTGCTCTGTTCGCCTAACGTTCCGTGCGCTGCGTCCAATTTATGGTATTCGTGGCCGTCCTGCAGAGTCCACAATCCGTCGTTTAATCCATAAATTTGAGACAACCGGGTCGGTGGCCGATGAAGCAGTGCCTGTACGTCAAAGAAACGCAAGATCGTTGGAGAATATTGTTGCCGTTCGGGACAGTGTGCGAGAAAACCCCAGACAGTCCATTCCACGTCGTGCGCAAGAGCTTGGTCTTTCTGCGACATCAACTTGGCGGATTATGCGTCGAGACTTGGGCCTTCATCCATACAAAGTTCAATTAACTCAAGAACTAAAGCCCAACGACCACAGACAGCGTCGTGTGTTCGCTGATTGGGCTTTAGAGCATTTGGCGGCAGAGCCTGCTTTTGGGAAAAAAATCATCTTCAGTGATGAGGCTCATTTCTGGTTGTGGCTTCGTAAACAAGGAGCGACGAAAATCCACGGGAGATTCATCAGGTGCCTCTACACTCCGAAAAAGTCACTGTTTGGTGTGGATTTTGGTCCGGCGGTATCATCGGCCCTTATTTCTTCGAAGATGCGCAAGGAGCCGCGCTCACTGTCAATGGCGACCGATATCGGACGATGATAACATCTTTTTTGTGGCCTAGGATGGATGGTTTGGATCTTACAAACATGTGGTTCCAACAGGACGGCGCCACTTGCCATACTGCACGGGAAACATTGAATTTATTGGATGAGAAGTCCGAGGGCTTCGTCATCTCGCGTGGTGGCGACATCAACTGGCCACCGAGATCGTGTGATTTAACGCCGCTCGACTATTTTCTGTGGGGCTACGTAAAATCTCTGGTCTATGCAGACAAACCACAGGGGATTGCCGCCCTGAAGGCCAACATAACTCGCGTTCTTCATGAAATTGGGCCCCATTTATGCGAAGAAGTCGTTCAAAATTGGTCCACCAGGATACGCCACCTACAACAGAGCCGCGGCGGCCATTTGGCCGAAATTATATTCCACACATAATGTCATCAAATTTACTTTAAAATAAAAAAAAAACAATTGTGGCAATATCGCTTAGACAGCTTGTTTTATTTCATTTCAAAGTTCGAGCGCTCTTAATGAAAAACCCTTTACTATTGTTTATTCTTTGATAAAATACGTAGGTAGATGACCTTAATATAGCGAGAATAATATAATTAGAACCGCGCGATGGCCCGCGCGGTTGTTGCTTTTTTTACTTATGTATTTAACTGGGGCATCATGAGTATTCTTCGTCTGGGAGCAACCGCGCAGTTCGGACCGCGTAATGTGAACTAGCTGTTATTGGGGTGAACCCAGTTAAATATTAGTTTCTAGATAGGTACACCTGAATTAGAATAGATCAATTAATATCAGCCTATAAAATCCCACTGTACTCCCTGTGACCACAAAAGAGTTTTAGTTTATAGCTAAATTAACTGGAATAAAAATGGGTAAACAATATAAATCAGAACGTCCCAATTGTATTCAAGATAATGACGAGATCAACGATACCGTTTTGAAATACTATAAAACTAAATAAATTTATTTATTTAATTATATTTATTTTCAATTACCGAAGGCGGTGTAACAGTAGGTATCGATAAGAAAAGACAACAGAGTATGTGACATGGGGAACTTTATTACATTAATGAGACTGATGATAACAAGAGGTAATACAAGGCATATATTTTCATTTAGTTCTTCGAGTTCTATTGGTTTTCTTTTTACTCCTCTCAGGCGAGTCTGGGCTCAGTTCTTGTTGCAATATCTTCAACATTTGCGGAGTTATTAGACCCTGGAAAAGAGACAAAATAAATAAGCTATTATAGCTTTTTCCTGCGGCTTCATCCGCGTACTCATTATCCCACGGAAACCTTAATTTTATAGTCCATATCCTTTCCGTGGTCCCCAAGAAGGTCCATACAAAATTTCGGTCTAGTATTAGTAGTCAGGTTATAATAATAAGGTCATGTTAACTAATAATTTCGTTAACGAACTGATAACCGGACTACCGATACTGGCCAAAATTTCAGCTAGATTGGTCTATCCGTTGATGCATGAAAGCATTTCAAACAAACAAACATCGTTTATCATATCATAGAGCTATCATAGTTTATCATTTGGTGCGATTATAGTCTTATTATTTCCTCTATGACAGATCATTAAAGAGATTCCCAAATACATTATGTCGATTACCGATTCGATTGTCCTCATCGACTTGCGATCCCGCGTAACCCTCCAAAGCAATATCCAAAGCCAAGGTCTCTTCCTTCCGCCGGTCTTTTGTTCCTTTTGTTCCTGGCTGAGCGCCTTCTGCGCTCGTCCTAAATTAAACACGACCGATGACTCTTGAAAGGCCACTAGGGCCACAATAATTTTGTCATTCCGAAAAAAAAGAAAGATTCGATTGTCGGTTTAATTCTAATACAATATTATATCGATTCTACATTATTAGATTACATTATTTCAATAATCACTTTATAATACTTCAATTATTAAGTTGTTAGATTTACGTTCAACGACAGCTACGTTCTATAGCAACTGTCATGGAGCAATTAACAAAATGGAAAAACTGTAAAGTGTACATACCCTAGCTACCAACATGTCGGAGAGCTTCCCCTTAGAATCGTCTTTGGCCTGCGCATGCGCCCTTATAGACTTCTTACTTCTAATGGGAAGTGTGTTTTCAATCTCTTGGCATTTTTGGAGTATTTGCTCTGAATTGCGCAGTAACCTGTTACAGTAAAGTAAAATAATAAGTGATGGACAGGACTTTTTGACGTAAAACTCAGGAAAGGAAATCGAATTTGTGTTCGATTATTATAAAAATTGTGTATTGTGGGTTTTGTGGTTTAATAGTAATAGTTTATTAAACTTCAAAGTGCCTGATATTTGTAATAACCAAACAAAAGTATAAAACTACGTTCCCCCGCGCGCCTCCAACGAGTACAACTATTCAAACCTCAGGAAACCTACTATATATTTAATGCTAACACACTTCGACGGAACTGGACATTGAAGTTATAAATTACGAAGAAAAATTATGGTAACGAGTTGACAGTCCCCACTGTGTATTCCCGCTGTCCCCCACCTGCTCGACCCTAGTGCCCCCATTGAGGGATGAACTACCGTTTGTAATAAAATGCAGCACTTGAATAATCATAATTATTTTTATTTAAAGAAAAAACGAATATGTAATCATTAAGAAGTGCTAATGTGTTATTTTACACCGTGTGTCTAGATACCGACCTCGGAAACTAAGCGGGTCTATGCTTCATCTTATCCAAAAAAAAATCCAAACCTTACCATTTCAATTTTTATTCGTCTAAGCAAGAATGTGAGACTAAAAAAAATTTAGGAGCCAACAAAATTCTAATTTGGATATAAAAATGAACTCATTTGACAGCTAAAGAAATGTTCAAATCAAATCATTTTATTGTGGACCATACACAATAGCTGTAACTGCTGTGTCTACTGTAAAAACTAGACTAATACTAAGGGATCAATACCTTATGATCTATTCTGAAAAACGTCATCAAATGTTTATATTTAAATCCTTTATTTTAGGTGTTATTGTTATTTGAACTTGATCCTTGTCGCTGGGGTCTTATATCGGAATGGAATGGAAACGCGAAAATCTTAAAGTTACAGTATTTACCTGGTAATTTGGAATATTCCTTGTTGAATGATAGCATCTAATTCAGTCTCCATATCTCGCACCAGCTTCGCGTTCGGGAACATGTCGGGAAATCTATAACTGTGTGGAGAGTTAAATTAGAATAACAATTAAATAAAAACATACTTGGTCTGCGTAATGTGTCAAATGACGTCACACCTCAGTAGCATTACAGTGACAGGGAAAGCGATAGCTCCTCAATTCAAATATTTTCAAACTCATCTAAACCAAGCATTCGCCCGTATAATTATTGAGTTCGTAAATGGGCATTTATAATGACTTCAGCATTTATTTATTTATTTAATGTACAAAAATACTAAATACATTGTCAGAAAAATACAATACTTATATAAAGTCGGTCTTATTCCTGAGTGGAATCCTGACTTTTCCTGACGAAGATATCGATATATAATATGTATGGGTTGTACAGATATGTACAGCAAAATGAACCCTATGTTGGGAATACATTAGTTTAAAAGTGGTAAAACCAGGTGGTAAGAATAACGTTATGACTGGACAGATAAATCTATATAAAAAAATATAGTCCTTGCTGTGAAAGAACAGGTTATTCTACGTTGTATTTGCGGTTGGCGCTAGCAATCCGCTTATTGAGTATAATGAGCTGTAAAAAAGTTTGTATTTATTCGATCAATAGAATAGCATAAGTACTTACCTCAACCATAAATAAAGTTCTAGAACGTCGAACACGGACTCAAGATGCACCAAGTCTATGATTGTCTTCGGCAAAGGTTGTGGCCAGTCCACAGCATTGCATAGCCAGTTCTTTGTAACTGGCTCGTTTCTACTGTATTGACGGACCATCTGAAGTCGAAATTATAATCTTGTGATACCAAAGATACGTATGTATATACCAGAAAAGTGTATATTTAAACATAAACGTTTGTATCGATTTAAAACTAACTGTAAAGCGTACAAGAGTAGAAATGAGAATAATTTGTACATACCGGGGCTAAGGCTTCCAAATATTTAAGAAAAATGCCTTTTGTATCGCGAACAGTTTCCGAAATTGTCTGACTAACAAATATAGAAATACTCTAGTTAAATGAAACTGTATTTTAGTTAGTAAGACATTTAACATGTCGGGCGGTGTATTCTGAGCACTACATTACGTTGGCGCGATAGCCTTTAAATAAATCCGTTATACTCGCACAAAATTCGGACTAAATATCTAGAAAAACGTTGATTCTACGACACAAATGGTAAGATTTTATATAACAAATAATATTCGCCACAATATTCTTTATAGGCATATTGTCGTAGGATTAATGGATCACGAGTTATCATAGTTCCCGGTTAAAATGACAAGTGAACTGAATTTTGATGTATTGAACGCAAGATACACTTGAAGTATCTCGATATGAATGATGTACTCGAGATGTTGTACTACAGTCTTGTATCGAACCTAGCTACTAAATATAGCTTGATTCCAATGACAGGTGTCAAAGTGACTCGAATAGTACCGGTACAATAATGATTAAAACGAGGTAATCTGTTTATTTATACGTGATTTTTAGGTTTTTATAGAGCATTATAAGACGCAATTTAACAGCTGTCATTCTAATCAAGGTAGATTAAAACAACTAATTGGGCCGTTCTAATAGGTCGAATTTGACATATGACGAACCATATAATCCACCAATGTGAAATATTAATTGTCATAGACGCAACGCTTCTAAGAAAACGACGCTTAAAATTGATCGAGTTATAGCACCACACGATAGTAATATAACTCGATCCATTTTAAGCGTCCATATTCTGGAAGGTTAAAAATAATGTGATTTGAACTGTACCTTAAGGAAGGTGGCGGTGACGAACGGCAGTTTATTATTGATTGGTGCGCAACAAAACAGGTAGCGAGCACGCAATGGTAACGGTACATGTTGTATCAACTCCGCTAGGAATTGGAACGCCTCTGTGTTACACATAAAGTATAGAGAGTCGTCTACGGTACATAGATGGACGAATATGTCCTGTGGAATAAAGTACATTATTTTTATTTAAAGCTTACTACCAAGTGCAGTAAAGGAAAATATCAAGTTCAGAAAAAGTCGTAGAAAAAAGTTGTGTTTTCATACAAATTCAGTATTAATAGGGTACAGGTATTTTTTATTTAGCCCCGTATATACATATATTTATATCTTTCCGTATATACATGTATTTATATCTTTTATTTAGCCCTATATACCCAGTCTGGCCGTAAATACCGTTACAATAAAGAAAAAAAAATACATTTGAATTTGGAATCTGTCATTCTCTATTCGTACTACGCCCGCACTACGCACTATTCGTACTAAACAGACGATTAAAGCTGTGAAGGAGAGAATCCGAAGAAATCCCGTCCGGAAGCAAAAGATTTTATCCAGAGAGGTGAATATAGCACCCAGAACCATGTCACGTATTTTAAAATATGATTTACGACTTGCTGCTTCAAAAGTCACACTAGTCATTTCTTAACTGATAATTTAAAGAAGGAAAAGGTAGACAAATCAAAACAACTTCGTCAGCGGTACGGAAAGGAAGCTCACAGACTAATCTTATTTATGGACGACAAAATGTTTATACCATTGAGGAACATTTTAACAAGAAAATGATCTAGTTTATGCTCATAACTCTAGAGAAGCTGCTCAATTGGTCAATATGGTGCAACGTGGCCATTATGCGGCTTCAGTAATGGTTTGGTAGGGCCTCAGCTATCAAGGAGTGACTGAACCATATTTCTGTGAATATATGGTCATATTCTTGATGTCGTAAACCCTCTTAACAACACCCCGTTCCTCAACCGAGAATGGTTCTTTAAGTAAGACTCAGCAGCAGATCAAAATGCTCGCTTAACACAGACGTAACTAGAAAGGAATGTAATATGATAATATTGAATCCCTAAAACATTCCATACCCAGCAGTTGCCAATTTTCCCATGGAAAGGGTGCATGTTTCAATCTAAAACTGGCCACAATGTTTGAAGGATTGTATAAAAACAAACGGTGACCATTTCGAATAAACATTATATTTTGAAAATGCTTACAAATTCAAATACACAAACTCTTCTAATGAAATGATAATGAAAATAAAATAGCAACGTTTTCTTTGTAACAATATTTTTTTTTTATATACTAGTGGGCGGACGAGCAAGCGGTCCCACGTGATGGTAAGTGTTACCGCCGCCCATGGACACCTGCAACACCAGGGGGTATGAGGGCGCGCCGCCGACCTTGCAAAATCCTATTCACAGCTCTCTTGAAGAACCCCATATCGTAGCTTAATGGAAAGACCTCTTGAGGCAGTTCGTTCCACAGCCTACGGCTACTATATTTATGGCAAAGTAATGTCACGGGCAGATATACTCGTATATATCAATAATATGACTTACCATCAGACTACTGAGCGTTGCATGAGGTAGATGGTAAGCGTATAACTCCATTTGTTCCGCAGTGGGGTGTAATCCTGCTTGTGTGACCGGATCAGGCACTTTTGATAGTAAAGTCTTCAATGTAGCTAAGTCTTCAGCTCTAAATGTGGTTACGTAGCCAGTTTCAAAGGCACTGCCATATCTGCCTGCTCGACCTGTATCATAATTGACTCTTAAATCCCAAATATAGCATTATGGCGGACGCGACTGATTTAAATGTACTGAAACGCGGCTCTCGAGCACACAGAGCAGTCAGGGGGGGTTCAAAAAAAAATACCACGTATAATTATTTATTATTTCTTGCACAAAGTGACAAAAGGCGGACTTAGGGCTTAGAGGTACTATTTCCCAGTCAACCTTTGGGTTATGCTGAGATGGAGCGGTAGATGACATTACAGGTAAGATTAAGTAAAATTATAGTTAATATATTGGGAATCATTAGTTAATTTTCTCAAGCTATAATAAGGTAACATTATATTCAATATGTACTAAATGAATCTTAAATGCTTATACTCGTATATTTAAATCAAAATATGGATAATCCGTTCCAATCCAAATTGCCGAAAAGAAAACCAAATCAATAAATTATCTAAAAATTTAGCTTTAAGTCTAGAGCAAATTTGCAGTCTAAATAAATCAAATTATGGTATGTAAAAAATTAGCACCTCACTATTAATTTAAGGGCGTGTCAGACCGCCATGATTGGTTACATTTAAACAAATTGGATTGGAATGAAATATAAAGATAAAAATTCA
The DNA here is from genome assembly GCA_943735995.1 of Sesia bembeciformis. NCBI lineage: Eukaryota > Metazoa > Arthropoda > Insecta > Lepidoptera > Sesiidae > Sesia > Sesia bembeciformis. The sequence continues at coordinate 6,050,888 of OX031029.1, read as the reverse complement.
ATACAAGATTTTTTCGCATAGACCTTGTATATGAATGTGTGTTAAATGTTAAAATTGTTCTTTTACATTAAGATATACTTAACCTTGACTCTGTTAACTGTTGTCTATTACATCAGTGACCACTGGTGATCAAGCTGTTCCACACCGATCAAAAAAGTTTTTGTGAGCTTTCGTAAAATACGCTCATATGAAATAACTAGTTTTTATCAAAGTTATATTATAATAAGACAAATCCTGTTATAGATGTAGTAAGATAACCTTACCCATCGGAAATATTCGTGCCCACGATGATTTCCGAATGCGTCAATAAGATATTTATACAAAAACTTATTGGTGCGTTCGGAAATCATCATAAGCACGAATATTTCCGATGGGTAAGATTTTCTCACTACATCTGGAGGTTATTATTTGAATGAATGATTTATGAATGACTGGATGTTACCGAATGAGTGAATGAAACTTTTATTTGATAAACAAACCACAACTATGGATCAAATGAGTTTGTTTTGTGTATTTACCTGCAATCTGTAATGCTTGAGATATACTAATAACATCCATTTCTTTGTCACCATCTTCATTTATCACAGGCTTTATTAGAGAATAGAAGATTATCCTTCGTATACTCCTGTAGAAATCAATAATTGAATATTATGACCTTATAAAATAAATAATGAAATATTAATTAATTACTGTGCAATATCAATCTATGACCTCTCACTGTAGTACACAGGTATGCCCCAAATGATCACGACTCAGGAGAGTGTTATGGGTCAGATCATGACCCAATATAAAGACTTGATGTATGTTAGGTGCACAATCACGGGTTTTCTGTTATGAGGTGCGTGGTTTTCTTCATAATATTGTCCTTTACGGAACTAATAATAAGCGTAAAATACAATTGAAACGTAAGAAAGTAATAACACTTACAAGCAACCCCTGGGATAAGAACTAGTCTAGCTAAAGTGAGGTCAAATGACCTCACTTAACAGAATAACTCAATGACCGCTAGCCCGTCAAAACGGCCAAGCATGAGGAAATCCTTATAGAAAATAAATCTGAGACATTATGTGTCATCATAAGTCATAGCCATTAATTCGGACAGGGTTCGTGTGGTGGTGTCTGATCCGTCGTCGTTGAAAGACGATGATTTATATGTGATATAGTCAGTATAATATACTATATTATATAACAGAATTATATCGTTTTGCACTACCTATATCAAGGTCTGCTAACCCTCCGGGTTTGAAAGATGCTTGTCAGGGCTACGGGTCAACATCGTAAATCGCCGAGCGAGGCGGCTATAACGACGAGCATTCAAAAATCTCAGAAAGATGACAAGTATGGTTTTCAAACTGGCTCAAAATGGTTTTCAAAATAATATTAATAGATATAAATTATTTTAAAGATTATTGTTATGACTAATGTAAATGTACAATTTAAAGTGGAGCTGCGTGTATCAAAGACATTATACGTTTATTTTGTGTTAATTATTTAATTATTCTTAATAATTAAATAATTGTTAATTATTCGTAATTTAATATTGTCTCATCGAGAATATTAATATGTTATTTAATTAGGTATAAAATGTAACTATATAACTAAATTTCCTGTTTGGTATTTCTTCCATCGTTTCAATCTCCGGGTTTAGTGTATTTCGAAGGTAGCGAGCGGCCCTAACTATATAACTTTTATTTTTCTTTCTCAAGATTGCCTGGAAGCAATAAGGTAGTCTATTGTGTTCTCAATTAAAGATATGTGCACATGTAATAACAATTTGTAAGCAATGGTATTTTTATTTTTAAACTTATACCCTGCAGTGGGATGTTACAGGTTGATATCCTATCACTTACAAATTAATACCAAGTCCTATAGCGTCCGTAGCTACCATAACTTTGCATGAGCTATCTGGGTCATTGAATTTATTGGCCTGAGCTAGTTTAGTTCCTGGCGGGAGACTTCCGTATATTACTGCTACCTCATGACCCCTAAAATAAAGGAGAAATCTTTAAAAATCACTTTATAATTTCGAAGTGCTTAGAAATGCATAAAGGAGTAAAATAATAAAGATTAATTAATTGATAAAAATTGTATTTTCTATACCTCTGTTCACAATAAGTAAATACAATGATATTATTCGCTTTTAAAATACTTCAAAAATGGAAAATGTGTTTCACAATACAAATTTTATTGTGTTTTATATATGTGTTATTAGCCAAACCTGATTTCAGGATAACTAGTTTTTACTAGGCGGAACCGGTTGATCCTAACAACTCGGAATAAATTAGTTATGCCTAGGAAACATATGCAGTATAACGTTAGTTTAATTATTACTCGTGTGAATTTTAGTATAGAAATACTTTAATTATATTTAATTTTCATGCTTTGTAGAAGACACTCACAAAAGCTGTTCTAAATTCTAAACATATCTTTATTAGCAGTTAACCTTAATACCATAACAGTAAATGGAAAGTACTGATTTAGGTTTAACAGAACTCTTCGAGAATAATAATCACTAAACAGAATACGAATTTTCCCTCAATTGTAGCTGCAGCACGCAAACTACTGACCAAGGGTGCCAATTTTGCAAAAAATAAAAATAGAGCCAATATCTCGAAAATCGTGAGACATTTCACTAAGATTATTTGTGGTCATCCGATAAGTAATGAGTTGGCCTATCGACAGTTTCAAACTTGGCTACTATTTACTGGACACCCTGTATGAAGTAATTAAACATGTTTAATAATTACTGTAAAATACATAATTAACTTCAAATGAAACGATTATTAAAATTAAAATGCAAGGTTTTTGTTTTTATATGTCATTATCAAACGTTTCAGGATATACATATTCAGTTTCTATTCACTCTTCCAAGGTCTCAAAAATCGATGGCATACCGCTTCCCTCCGTGTCACTGTTCAAAATGACACATGACTGCCCCATACAATTCGTGCATAGAGAGGAACAGTTGAAGCCTGCTTTCTGCATTCACATGCATAGCCATATCCAGTTTTGCAGCTCCGGGCAATACATTTGAGCAAAGACTCTGAAAGGTGGTACATACTTATTCCCTGTTCAGAATTTTTTTCTTATTAACCAACGATGTCTGTATCTGGTAGTAACTGCAGGGCATGAAAGCTAGAAACATCCAGATTATCTCCGGAGAAGAAAAATAAGTCCTATCTCGAAGATTACTTTCAGAACTTTTTGTAACAAATTCCGATTTTTGAAAAGCCATAGGCATCTTGGAAATTATACTATTATGATGTATGGAAACCATACTGTACTCACTTTATAGCAAATTAACGCTAGTTTAATTTATGAATGTATAACTCTTTCCACCAAACGCACCGTGTTAAGTGATATTTAGCAAAAAAATCAAAACATCGTCGAAAATTTCGCGGTTTTTTCGAGGTGGCAGTCTGCAGAGATCGAAAACATGGATTTTAAAATAATTCTTAATTTTTTAAATGGTCCCGTTACCAGGGCCGTCTTTACCAGGGGGTGCAAGGGGTGCGGTGCACCCGGGCGCGGAGCGCCCGGGGGCGCCTGTCGAGCGCTGAATTTTTGGATATTTCATTGAACTTAACGCCATTGCACAGTTTTATATACTTGTTACTTACGACAAATATGTATGCGCAAGCAAAAAAAAAATAGTCATTAACAATAATATTTTTTTTACTTTTATTACGCTTTCGGCGCTTGTCATACCGCATTACTACACTACACAAATAACAATTTTATTTAATACAACACGCGCGCGGCAAAATCTCTAATCCAAAGACAGTGTATGTATGTACGTTTGACACGTTGCCGCCCGGTAGCAAAATGATCTCTAAGTCAATAGAGTGTAAGTTCATTTGAAATGGGCGCGCGGGCACTTATGGTATTTACTTATGGTGCAGGGTGTGCGGCGCACAGGGGCGCAGGGTGTTAGGGGGCGCCGAGCGCCGCTCGCGACGCCTCCAAAGAGTCTACTAGAGGGCGCCAGGGTATTGATTGCACCCGGGCGCTACATGGGCTAGAGCCGGCGCTGCCCGTTACGAATAACATGGGTATAAATCAATACCACCTGACCTTTTGCACGGAGTCGCCTTTTTTGGTACTATGTGACTGGACTAATAAAAATACATATATTTAATCATGATAAAAAAAGAAAAAAATTAAATTAGAAAACATTTACTAATGTTAAAATTCCATACGGACATACTGTAAGATCTGATTTTTTTAAATAAATCAATAAAAACTGTATTTTTTAAAGATTTCACTTAATATAATATAAGGTCTCTTAATAGTCGTGTACAACTATTTTTTTCTTAATACAAAATCTGTCAGATAATGTCACATTTTAATTAAAATTATGTAAATACTGCTAATAAAGCATGTTGATACGTGTAATATTGGATACCTGCCTGCATACAGGACTGACCTCTGTTCTATGGCTCGACTTACACTGTAAATGTCGTTCTTATTGAAACACACTATGCAGTCGCCCGGCTTCACGTTATCCAATGAGCCGAGGGCTACATCTTCCACTTTTAGTTCCGTTAGTCTTTTGTATGTTTTCACCTAAAAATACGATATAATGACATAATCACACAAACAACTTTGTCCTTTCTATTCTTTTGATATATTTTATTAACGCGATCTAAATCGGGTTCTTTCCATATAAAAAATACCTCTATTTCTTCCCCAGTAGTGTTACATATTTCCTCTATGAGATTTATAGCACCTGCTTCCCCACACAAGTGTATTTCTTCTGCTTGAAGACCTAAAATGTTCAAATAATGGGCGCAATTATTATTAGATTAAGATTTTAAAGGTTTGCTTTGCTGAATTAAGCATTTGCTGAAGCATACATGTTATCAACAATAACATTGCTGATAACATGTAGATGTATGCTTCAGTATGTATGTATTTATGCTGTATGCATTCCTCAAACATGCTTCAGCAATAATTTCTGTATGTACTCAACAATAACAATCATACAAGTTTGAGACATGCATGCTTCAGCTATCACTCATCTAAAGTATCGGCCAATCCAGCATTCGAACAAATACAAACACCTTTATTATCTTCAAATACACGTCGACGGTTTCAAGACAATTAAAGTAATATATGAGTATAAAGTAAAATCGTAAAAACCTGTGGTCTCTCAGCCGTCAATGTGATGATATAAATCATGCTATCGTATCACCGTATTTTGTATCACACGATACTGTTATCTTGCGTATTTAATATGCGATACGGCAAAAATGTTAAAATCCAATATTTTGTAGTGTACCGTAATTTGTTTTTATTAATTTGTACAACCGTTATTATTATGAGCAATAAAGTCAAGTTAAACTTGATTTTATGTTAAATCCAGATCCTTAAATTATCCTTTAGAATAATAGAATAAGCTTTACCTAATATTGCCCTTGTCCACGCCCATCCTCTCCCTCTGTCACCAATCATTTGAATTTCATCTATTATTGCTACTTCATCTGAAACAATTACAAAGTATACACATAAATTAAATTAAAATTAACTAATGACTAAAACTTATAAAAAAAAAAATCACAATAATCAAATTCACTCAGAAAGCGATGGAAAGATTGATGTTCTGTCTCTTTGCTGGACAAAATTTGGCAACATATCTCAAAGAATCAGCTGAGAAAGCAGTGGGCAAGTTATATAACATCAGATTTTGTATTAGAAATATTCAAAAGATAGAAACAATCGATAAAAACGTCCAGCAATCACCCATCATAGTTCCAAACAAAACGCCATTTCTAAAACTATTATCTTTTTGCTGCAAAAAAGTATATAAAAACTTACAACGATTATTCAGCGACGTCATTTCAACTGTACAAGCAATGTGACTAGAAGGCGGTAGTTCTGCATCATCTAATAACAAAGTCTCTTCACTTGGTGTCTCTGTTTCTTCTGAGCCATTTGTTAAAGTGCTGTACAAAGATGCGTGTCTTCTCTCTTCACCTGTTATTAAATCACAGGGAGTGCCCTGAAAAGATATTAAAGCTTGATGAATCGAAAAAACTTATCGTAAACTGAGTCGTATTTTTTATTCATATTTAGAAATGTTTTCATTAATTTATGCTCTTCCGCCATATTCTTATACACATACCTACAGTATACAAGTACAAGAATATTTTGCGTATGCGTACACACACCTTATTTGTTCTAGCAGTAGCAGCTAGAATAGATTTAACAGGAGTATCAATCTATAGATTGTATAAAGACTGAAAATGTCAGAAGCAATTGCTTCGAGAATTTCTTGTCATTTCCACTACCATTTTCATATATTTTTCACTAACAAATACTTGCAGTTCGCCTATGTTGGAGTAAATTTAACATAGATAAGAAATAGCTAAATGGTAAACTCTATTTGTTTGTTTGTACTGATTGTCACAGTGACATTGTACAATTACACAGATCCACCTTTTCACAGTACACTGCATTGCTCAGATATGTCAAGTGTGACTTGCACACAAGACTCGTAACTTATGCATTTCTACAAATTTAACTTACTTGTGTTATTACATTTCCAAGTAGTGTTAGACATATTTATTTTCCCTAAAACATGCAGTAAAACTATGTACTTACTCTTTTATTTGATTTGTGATAAATTTCAGTGGCTAATAGCTTCAATGGACCACAATATACTCCTGATTTGGCTTGAAGGAACCTCTCCAATGCATGATAGGTTTTACCAGAATTTGTGGGGCCAGCGTGAAATATTATTTTTCTGTTCATACTACGCGCTTCAGGGTACCTAAACGTATATAAAAAAAAGGTTATGTTAGGACATTTAAAAATGTTATAACTCCGAATTATAATATGAAAATCAAATATTAAATTATGATATTTAGTAAAAAAAACATTTTTATGGCAACTATAACTTGCATCCTAGGAGTTACCCAGGACTAATCTACACAATATGACTCCCAGGTGTTAAATAAATAACAGGTGTCAGTCCCTGGTGGCCCTATTGTTCCAAGCCATGCAGTGGCTATGGTCACAGTAGAGCAAGGGGTACTAATAATCCCCGGGTTATTAGCTAAGCCATATAATACATTAAGCTACTAAAAACCGACGACTTCACGTGGCTACGTCTATCACATGGACTTTGAGGCATGATGAGAATGCAGTGGAGCTAAAATCCGAGCTACGTAGAATAAGGTGGAATATTCTTCGGTTATCGGAAGACCAAAGAGCTGGAGAGGACATGATGACACTTGTATTTAGAAACCTATTCCACTACCGGCAAGGGGATCCAACCATCCCAAGGCGTTTGTTTTCTTGTTTAAGAAAAAGTTAAGACTTGTGATGTGTGTTGTTGAAGTATGTGTCGGCGCAGTTGGCATATCTTGTACACAGGTTAAATAAATAAAAGACAATAAAATAAGACTTAAATAGATTTACTTAATAAAATTAAACAGGTTAATAAAAGACTATAAAGTTAAATTTGCCCTAGATTGAAATGTTGAGATTTTTTTAAATTTAAGGCAGTGAAAGTGGTGAAAGATTTTGCTGCCAAAAAAGCTGACAATATCGACACCCAGAGAGAAGCAGGGCGTTCTTACCTTACTTAAAAGGCGTAACAGATCGCATCAGCAAAATCTTACAAAAGAAATAACGTGAAGACCATTTTCAAGCCTACGAGCCACCTCAGAAATATCATCAGATCAGTCAAAGATCCCAGAGATCCGTTGTCCTCGACTGGAGTATATAAAATACCATGCTCCTGTGGGTCAGTGTATATTGGCACTACAAAACGGGGTGTCAATACCCGCATTAAAGAACATAAAGGCAATTGTCGAAGAGGAGAGACTGAGAAGTCGGCCGTAGCTAATCCGATATACACGTGCCATATAATACAAAAGGTTGCCGTATCCGATGTGGACCACAAAATCCGTTTCAGAGACACAAAGATCTTGTCAACCGGGAATCATTATTCCCGTCTCAATAGGGAAGCTATTGAAATCTACAAGCATCCCAACAATTTTAACAAAAAAGAAGAAAATCTAAGATTCTGTAATATCTGGTATCCAGCACTCCGAAGACATCAAGCTCACAGGGAAGAGAGATGAGAGGGGGGGGGACAAAAACAGACTTAGTACACACCACACAATTACAACAACCCCCCCCCACAATAAATTGGTGAGACACAACTGACAGTCGTCGAGTCCGTTGCACTCGAGAACCCGAAAAGATAACATCTCTCCAAAAGTGAACGCAGCCGCTACTGAAGATGTCAACCTCAGTTGTTGACGAAACGTTTTGAAGAAAGAGAAGATATTCCAGAAGACCTCGGGCAAGTAGCCCGGAAGATTCAATTAATATGGACACCGGCCGAGAAAGCCTACACTCCACTATGTTTTCATATTATTTGTAATGTGTAAAACCAACAATAATGTTTAATACATGTTTTTCTATATGCACTGGTGTTTTTGTTATCTCTAGGTACCAATTAAACAAAATATTTATGTGTTTCTATGCAGAAATGTACCTCCACTTACGCAAATTCTACTTACGCAGCTGTCATCAGTTCCACATATTGTGTAACTTCGGGATATTACTGTACTATATAGTCAACTGCTTCAAATATCTACACCAATTTTGATAAAGCACATGCTCCTAAACTAATAAGACCAACCTCCTAATTAGAAATCTTAAATTACATTCAATTTTTGTAAGTTAAAACCATCTATCCACTTCAGGTCACAGGCCTCCCTTAGTACATCATGCTAACAACTAAACAAACACACTTTACAATTTACAGTAATATAGGAAGTTTAATTAATCACTTTTATTCTAGTTCTGTTATTTTACTCACCAATTGGCAGGAGTTCTCAAATCGGATATTTTTTTCAAATCATCCAAACAGTCTAAGTGTGGGAATGCTTGTCTTGCATGACGAAGGAAATACGGAAACAAGTCATGAATATGTCCAGCGCCTAAAATTCAATGAATTTTTAGCTACACTTCAACATTGTACACATATTTTATAATAGAAAAGTATTTAGATTTACCTTGTAATATATCACTTATTGTTATATGTAAATCTGGCGGCAAATCATGTTCTAAACAATGTCTCCGGAAAGACAGGAATGCCTGATGCAATAACTGATCGTCTAAACCATTCTCTGCCGATAATAAACGAACTTCAGATTTTTGATAAAATTTGTTTAGAATTTTAAGCATGTCCTGTTTTTTCAGTCGGCCTGTAAACTCCTCACCGATATTCATGTCATCAAGATTTGGTTTTACCGGTACAGGAACGAAAAGCGCGGAAGGATTACCGCGATCGTGCTTCTTGCCTCTCCTAAAAACATAACCTATAATACCAAGTTTTTCTTTACTGGTACAAAGGACATTACTTCTAAGAAATGGTGAAACATTTGGTTGTAGTTTATCTGTACAGTAAAGTGCCAATATCCTTGTAAAACCTTTATACATTTTTAATGGGAAACAAAAAATAAAATGAGTAAAAATTTGCTGTCACATTGCTAAAGACTGATTATATTATATTAATCATTTATTTATTATTATTATTTATTTGGCCACTGGTATAGCTATTGGTCCAGACGCAGCTATTAATAAAATATTATGTTTTATTTTTTCATGTAATTTTTTTTAAAGTTAACAATTAATATTTATTACAATTCATGAAGAGTACAATTAATTGAATCAATATTAACAAATTTCTAAATAAAAATCTGCGTAGATTTTGCAAAAAAAATTTCGTTACTCTTCTCTTCAAATCAAAAAAAGTCAAACGTGACGTTGAAGTGGTTTAGGACAAACGACACGACGATTTGATCGCTATAATTTCGCGTAGAACAATACGTGCGTTGATTACGTTTCACATGATAGAAATTACAAAATACACAGAAATAGAACACTACATAACAGGCATTGTGACTTAATATAACTTTGTAGCAAAATGGGAAAAGCTAAAAAGGGCAAGAAGAATCCCACCGCCGAAGACGGGTAAGGTTCTTTTTTACCATATGTTTTCCATATCATTCAACAAATTTTCAATTGAAAATTCATGTATTAAAATCTGTTTTAGCGACAGTGATGTGGAAACAACTAAAATCGAAAATGTGAAACCGGTACGAAATAAAGGAAATATGTGAGTTTTAGGTTATCTTTTATTTACTCCATTCAAATGTACATAAAATAAACTTCTCTGAATTCGTAGCAGCCGGTTGGCCACAAATATCAGTATTTTGTTAAATTTTAAAAATCATTCATTACTCATTATTATAAGTCACTTCATTGCTTTTTTTAGAATATCTGTGGATTCAGACGAAAGCGAAGATGAAAAGCCAAAGGCTAAACCTAAACGTAAAAAATCAATTGAAGAAGATGTCAAGCAAGTCGCAAAGAACATCAAAAATGTCTCAACATCAAATAAGTCTCAAAAGAAAAAAGTAGAAAGCAGTGAAGGTAACATACATACAACAATCTAGCATACAACACTTCTAATAAAACTTCTCATTATCTTTACATTCAGTATTACTCTCTTGTACCCTAACATAGGTACTAAAAACAACTATGTCAATTTAACAATTGTAATAATTAGTGGTATATTTTTCTCTAGAAACTGAGATTAAATTTCTTTATAATCAACCATTGGAAGCATAGTTAGTTTTTGTGTAGGATTTGATTTTTTTAATGGATACAAAACATGTAATTCACAAAATAGTTCAATGAATCACTTTGTAAACTATTATTGTATGATTTTGTAACAAAGTAAAACCCTCACTAAATCCACTGAAAGTACTTTCTAAATATAATTACACAATATGTTCTATTACACAGGTGAGTCAGAAGATGAGCCAGAACAAAAGTCAAAAAAAGGTAAGAAAAGGGATGAAAAGAAAAGTGCTTTCGATCTCTTAGATATAGAAGACAATGACGACTCTCCACCTGAGGTTCCACCTTCCTCAGATGATGAGAAACCTCAGAAAACTCAAAAAAAACCTCCCCAGAAAGAACCAGCGGGTAAGAAAGGTAAGAAAGCGAGAAGGAAGAAAGATGACAGTGATGATGATTTAGAAAAAGTTTTAGCAGAATTAGAAATGGAATATGCTGGAGTTAAAACAGAGCCAACCCCTGCCCCTGAACCGGAAAAGCCTCAAGAGGTAACTGAAGAAAAATCGAAAAAGAAAAAAGTAAAAAAAGATGAACCAGAGCCTGAACCTACAGAGGATAAAGAAGGAAGTGATAATGAAAATGACATAACAATCAAAACAGCAGCTCAGAAAAAAAAGGAAAAGAAGGAAAGGGAAAAATTGAAAAAACAGGAGTCTAAGAAAAAGGAACAGGATAATAAAAAGGTCACAAATGAGCCAAAACAGGAAGTAAAGGCTGAAACAGAAGAATCAGTGTCGAAAGCTCCCTCAGAGGAGAAAGATAAAGAGGAAGAAGGGGATGCCCCAACTGAAGGCAAGAAAAAGAAGAAGGGAGATAAGGGAGATAAAGAAGATAAAGGTAAGAAAGGCCCTACGAAAAAGACCATTGCTGCTATGCAAGAAGCTTTGAAGAAAGTTAAGGAAGAGGAAGAACGAATGCAGAGAGAAGAGGAAGAGAGGATAAAACAGGAGGAAGAACGTGACCAACAAAGATTGGAAGCAATAAGACTTGAAAAGGAGAAAAAAGATAGGAAGAAGCAGAAGGAAAAGGAACGTAAAGAGAGACTTAAGGCAGAGGGAAAACTGCTAACTCCCAAACAGAAAGCTGAAAAGGCCAGGGCTCAGGCATTACTTGAGTCCTTAAAGGCTCAAGGTATAGAAGTAGGAAGTACTGAGAAGAAACCTCCAAGGCCTGGGACTAGGGTGAAACCAACTAGACTAAAGAGTCAGATGTCACAGGAAGCACCTCAAACAACATCCGAAGATAAGAAGATTGAGTTGGAGATTGTAGATAAGAAGGTAAGAATTTTTTTTTTGTTATAATAAAACCTTAATTAAACAAACTTGTACCCTGAAGGTATATGAGCTCGTATCAGTTTGGGCCTGTTGGCTGGCTTATGTAGTTTTATATCACTTTTTTGAGTCTCCTTCTAACAGTCCGAGCGCTAACAGCCACTCCATGGAATTTTCGAAGCTGTTCTTGGATCTGTACTGATGTCAAGTGACAATTTGGTATTTCCTTATTTTTTCAAAACAATGAACTGACTCGACTTTTCTTCTGTGGGTCAAATTCGTGAATTAAAATTTGGAACAATAGCACACCAAAATGATTGTGAATATGCCATGCCAGATTCAAAACTGCATAAAAAACTTTTTCTTTGACCTAACATTATTTTTGTTTCAAGCCTTTGTACATAAATGCAGGGTGGTTCGATTCAGGTGTCTGGGAGTGTAGTATAAAGACCAGTTGTTCTTTTTTATGTATGAGATTAACTCAAGAACTATTGAACAAATTTTGACAATTCTTACCCTTTTAGGAAGCTAAACTGTTAATTTAGCAGATAGACAGCTTTGTTTGGGTTCCCTAGAAGTTCATTATGCTACCTGAGCAAATCCACTACGGGGCTAGTAAAGTGCGCTCTACGAGCAGGATGAATTTCAATCATTAACATACACTACAATAATCTAAAGAAGTCACATTGGCATATCTCGAATTTAATCGGAGCATATCGGAAGTGCTACTATAACAAATTATGCGAAGTACATTGGTGCCTTTTAATAGAATATCAAGCATCACATGATAGTTTTGGAAGTAATGTAAGTCATCTAATGTGATGACACTTCTACACCCTGATAGTACATAGTTTGTTAACAGTAGACTTATGAATATACAGTTGTTTTACTTACATTTACGAATCCAGTCACCTTTGGAAAGATTATAAAATTATGCATTAATCTTCAGAATTAACTAGTCACTTTCACTGTCTGAATCGGAAACATGAATTAAAAAGCTGTCACTAAATATGTCGAGTTTTTAATATATACTAGAGCAGATACAAGTTTCTAGAAAAGCAGTCGAGGCTCAAGGCTTGGCTTCAAAGTTGAGATTCGAGGACCCAACGTCTTTCACAACTCTACTCGAGTCCTACAAATGTATATCTGATCTCACAATAATACTTGTGTCAGAAATTCTTCTTCACATTCTTCATATCCCATTATATCTATTTTTCCATTAAGATTTTCTTCACGGGTGGTTTTATTCATTTGTATGTTTTAAGAGGCAACATACATATCCCTTTAATTGGGCCTAGATGTTTTCAATCGGATTAAAATCAGAATGATGGTGGCAAACGAATTGTGGTTTCTCCATATTCTTGATAAACTTTATGAACATTAAATTTGGAACAGTTTCCTTTGTGACGTTTTATTATGTAATAAAGTTCAGGCTTCTTGGCATCTATAGTAAAAGTAATATGATGCCTTTGTAGCTACGCCTCCCTATCGGCTTTTATGGTATTAGAATTAGGTGGTTTCTCTACAAGTTAATTATGGTAAGACATCACAACGACACTATCTTGCAGTAAGTTAGATATCAATTGCCTTCTCATATTTCATCAGTAACCACTTCTCATATTTCTCCGAATTCATCTCCTTGTGGTAATCACCCCCAGGGTCTGCCGATTGGTCTAATAAAGGAGCACCAGGTGCAAAGCCCATTCCGTTAGCGGCTTTTGACCTCTGGAAATGGGTTGTTTCTTGTTTCAAACGTTTATAGGCTGAATCTGTCCTACCTACTCTTTCCATTAGTATTTGTGGTGTGAATATAGGACTCATCCGCATAAACAATATTTTTTTATATAATCATAATAATTATAATTCAATCATATATAATTCGCCGTATTACTAATCGAAATCATCTAGCTTCAAATGATATTTCTTGCTTGGTGTTCCATGTTTTTGCTGGCACGTCAATGCACTTTTCGTCATTTTCTTTACACTTTTTCTTGTAATCTCTGTTGCTTCAGTAACTCTTTGTGTATCCTTCTCTATCCTTGTAAACTTTGATTCTTGTTTCCGAATTGATATTGGGTGCAGTGTAGATGTAGATATGTATGTATGTATTTATATATTATTAAGTTAAAGTATTTATTATACTATATTTATTCTGTTATTTATTGTTTGTGCACATATAATAACTATTTATATGCAATAAAGAGTATTTATTATTATAACTTCGTAAAATATCGAGTCAAGTCATAGTCCAAAAGTCATAGTCAAGACAGAGTGATGGGATTCTCCCCTCCACACACCCCACGGGCTCATGGCATAAACTTCGCCTGCGAATAGCAGTTTCATCCAAGCAGTAAACAATAATTTCGATAATATGATTTTTTTTCATGTATTTTATAACATACAATGCAACCTCTTGGCCAGCATGGCATTTTCAAGCCTTACATCCCTCATGCTGTGTATGAGGAGGCCCATGTCCAGCAGTGGATACTGAAAGCATTGCATTGCATATTTTGTTTAATATAAATATAGTTATAACTAATTATATTATAATATAAGTAAATATAAAAAATTTGTACACTGTCTACCTATCTCATACACACCCGATCACTGTTGCCAGGTTTCCTAGAAGAAATATCCTAAGGAGATAAGCTTGCCTGTTGCATAATCATGTTTTTAATTCAATTTTGTGTTATGTGTGCGTACAATAAAGTAAATAAAAATAAATAGAAATTTATTAATTATGATAATTTTTAGGAAGAACCACAAAAACCACCAGAGAAAAAACAATCTGAGGAAGATTTAGTCAAGGACGCATGGGATGCTGAGTCTTCTGAAGAGGAAACAGAGCCTTCGACAAAACCTGAACCTGTCAATGCTGAAACTCCTGTCAAACGGGACAAGAGGCCTTCACCGGAACATGAGAAATCTAAAGAGGTAAGATGTTTAGCAGGATTGGAACCGCTGTTTGTATTTTTGTATCATATTTTTTCAATTGTGAAAAAACAGATTAAGTTCGGGTAAATTAAAGGATACTTAAATATTAGAGGATACCAAATACGTATCAAAATACAACCCGATTCAAAAAAAAATTATAGTAGACATAATATTGGGTAACTTTAGATACACATTTTCGCCTTTTCAAATATGTAGTTGCATCTGGTTAATAAAGGTTAATATCGGGTCAAAAGAGAGCTTACGTTTAGAGCGTAACCGATTTATCCCAGATGAGCGAGCAACATTGGTTCGCGCAGGTGCGTTTCCGTGTGCCGCCTAACAAAGGCGGCACTTCAAAGTTAGCGTTAAATTCTAAATCGCTAATTAAACGATTAAAAGAGTTATTTGTCGAAACAGGTTAAACGTTGGTGTCACATGACTAAAATTGAAACAAAACATTCATTTAAAAATACACAATCAACCCAAAACATTTTATTTTTTTAAACCTTGATGTTTAGTGGGTAACTTCTACTACTTTGTACAAATGCATTTGTAACACTTATTACTCAATTTCATCTGGGATCAAAATAGAATTAATGCAATAAAAATCAGACTATTAATATTATTTACTCAACTGGCCACAATGAAGTATGGATTCACTGGCTTGAAAAATATTTTTATCGTATTTTTTTAAAGAATATTTGTACAGCACTAGTCAGCCATGGGTATACCATAGGTTAATTTTAGACTTTATGAAGTTCTTTAATAATGTACCTACAGCAATTTTAATAATAATATGCCGGCAATGTTATTGATTTACAGAAAACAGTATTGAATTAAAAATGGGGTTTTGTATGTGAATGTGTGTTAAATTATCTTGGATCAGAAATCAAACAATAGATAGTTTTGTTCTGTAGTCGCATACAAAATCGTTGTGTGGATATCGAACTTTTTTGCAAGTCATTTGATTAAATGAATGATACAGAAATGTTTCTATGTGTTGATACTAAATCAATACATTCATATAAAACAAAGATTTTAAAGGTATAGGTACCTATCTATAGTATAGGTACCTATCTATAGTATAGGTACCTATCTTTAGTATAGGTAGGTACCTATCTATAGTATTGACCAACTGAGCGTGATATATTTACAAACTTTTTTGCACTTGTAAACGAATTATTATAGTGATTAACTTTCATATATGTTGCTCGTAGATTTCTAACCTTATTTGGCCTGCCAAACCCCTTTTCAGGAAAAACCATACTCAACATCTCCCTAGTCTACATTATTTAAGTAAATAAAGGGACTTTAGTTTTCATCATCTCTTGGCTCATTTCAACGCCACCAAGGGGGCAAGGCCGCCTCCAAGACAATTTTGTATATGCGGTTTACGCCACCTCATCGCCTATTGGGTTAGTTGATAGTCAGCTGCAAATGGGTGTATTTCTTTAAATATTAGGCTGGGCAATACTATACATATTATTTAAGATATAACATATGGGATAACTCTCATTCATTTCATATTTACCATCATAATTTGCACTATCAATCGGTTGAACATAGGATAGGTCATACTGAAAATTTCCGGAACTGCCCACTTACATAGACAATATTTAAAAAGTAATTACCATATTTGAAAATAGAACTCTTTGGCTGTAGAATAAAGTTAGTTTTATCTAACAGTCATTTGGTTTCTATTGTGGCGTCATTTTAAAATTGCGTATCTGCCTTACGATGGATTTATATCGTGAAAATTTTCGCTGTATGATTTTCTATGATTTTAAGTATAATTTGACAGCTCAGCAGAGCCTCGCTCGGCTTCAAACTGTTTTTGACGATGAAGCACCAAGCAAGACGACAACTTATAGCTGGTTTGCAAAATTCAACCGCGGTCGTGACAATCTCAGTGACGAATTTCGTGAAGGTCGCCCGTGCACCGCAGTCAACAACAAAAACATTGATGCTGTGCGCCATATGATCGAAACAGACAGGCATATGACCTACCATGAGATCCCACACAATATTACTGAGGCTCAAAAAACGGAACGCGTCACTTGGTGCAATGCCATGCTTACCAGAATCAACGAAGGGGTGTCAAATTTGGTGTGAGACATAGGTAACAGGTGACGAAACATGATTTTCAGCTACGATCCCGAAACAAAGCAGCAATCGACCATTTGGGTCTTTCAAGATGAGCCGAACCCCACCAAAGTGGCGCGTGTGCAAAGTGGCGCAAAGCAGATTATTCTTTTTTTTTTTAGAAAAACTGGACACGTGGCTACTGTTGCTTTAGTTAGAGAATCGTCGTACCGTGAATGCTGACCAAAATACTAAACTAACGACCAAACTGAAACGACCATTTGCTTGCCTGAAGTTATTGACGAACTCCGTAAAAATAACCGTAAATGGCGTATAATCTTGCACCGTGACAATGCCACGGCGCACCCGCATACCCCCTGATGTTGTAGGTGTCCATGGGCGGCGGTAACACTTGATGGTCATGTGGGACAGCTTGCTGGTCCGCCCACTTGTCTATATTAAATAAATGCCAGCTCTCACAGGGCCAAACAGATAAACGACTTTTTGATGGCGAAAAACGCAGAACTCATTAGCCATCCTCCATACAGTCTCGACCTTGTTACTTCTACTTATTTCCAAAAATTAATAACCAATCACGCGGTCAACGATTTTCATCGCCAAAAGTGGCCGTCGAAGAGTATGAAAAACATGTTTACGAAGTCACCACGTAGGAGTGGAATAAATGTTATGGAAATTGGTTTAATCGTATAAAAACAAACGTGTATCGTTCTCGGAGAATATTTTGAGAACTAATAAATTGATTTTTGGCCATTCATTGTAATTTTTTCCTATTCATTCCGGAAACTTTGAGTGTGGTCCTCGTACTGCATGGAGATAGAGAAATATAAAATGAAAATCGTTGAAATCATTTAATAAAAACGCCTTTTTAAGTATTTTGTCAGACATTTATTGGATTTTTCAAAAATATTTCTTAACTGGATTGGGAATGATGGGGAAAAAGGAGTACCTATAACGGAATAAAAAGATTTCCTCATCCCATTTGATAAGAATAGGTTTTCTTGACAAAGGTCCTGCTCACCTGTTTTTCATGAACATGGGCGGCAGTATTCATTTATCACCTGGTGGACTGTATGCCAGTTTGTCGTCTTCTTTGTATAAAAAATGATCCTAAAAATATTTGTTTCTTATAGAAAGCGGAGGAAGAAGAGAGTTCCTCTGAAGAAGAAGACAGTTCTCAAGAGGATTCTAGTTCTGAGGAGGATTCTGAAGATGATCAAATGACTGATGCGCAAAAGAAGAGAGAATTGATTCTCAAAAGATTAGAGGTGAGTTTACATTTTTGCAGAAACATTTTACTTACAACTCGCGAGCACGCGTCAACCTATTTTATAGTGACGAGTGTTCGTACGCCTATAAAGAGACTTTATGTCCTTCGCAATATCCCTTTAATTACATTGACGCGAGTTACTTTTTTTTCTTTTTTTTTTTATGTAAGAAGGCGGCAGACGAGCATACAGTCCACCTGATGGTAAGTGGATACTGTCGCCCATAGACATCCGTGATACATGCCAACATTAGTCCAACATGAGAAACGTTGGCATGCCTCCGGATGCGCTGCCTACCTTTGGAGATATAGGAATGGATTTGGAGAAAGGGTTGAGAAAATGGGGAGGGATAGGATGGGATGGGAATGGGCTCTGACACATCTCACTTACTACCGAAACACGTACGTACATTAGGGAAATACGATAAAATGGGAAATGCAGTACATTTCAAGGTAGTCTTCTGTGAGAGAGGGGTAACGTGGCCAGTCGAGCGCGCCCAGCGGCTGTTGGATTGCAGCGTGCACTCTCCCCCTCAAGGACCGTGCACTCTCTACTTTTCGCGTTCACACGCCCTTGTGAGTTATAAGGACCATACAAATAATTATTATCCTATTTAACAAACTTGTTGAATGATAATGGATCAATCGTCATATTAAAATCTCGGGTGTATTTTCAACCAGAAACGTCGCGAAGAGAACGAGGCGAATAAAGTAAACAATCCTCTTCGCGCGGCGGTTGTTTGCGTATTAGGTCACGTCGATACCGGCAAAACGAAGATTCTAGACAAATTACGCCGCACTAACGTACAGGACGGCGAAGCGGGCGGTATTACGCAGCAGATCGGTGCCACTAATGTGCCAATTGAGAACATTAAGGAGCAGACAAAACATGTTAAAGGAGTGAGTATTTTTAGTACTTACATTTAATGTCAATAGTATTTCATGACACTTTTCGTCGCACTTGGAAATTGGCTTGTACAAATCAATAGAACTGGTAGTGTCGCCTGTCACTGTCGCTATTTTTGTAAACGTACCTCATGTCAATTAAGAACAATTGGGATCAGACTAAAGGGCTTTCTCACCGCCTCCTGATAAAGTAACTCTGCCAATTAGATCTAGCTGATACTGACTTTCTGACAAAGTATAACTCACTTTTTGATACCTTCTGATAAAGCACCAAGAGGTGGTGACAAAGGCCCTAAGCATATTAAAATGATGAAGAGTTTTAGTGCATTTTAGTGTTAAAGTCACTATTATAACCAATTTATGATCGCAAAAATGTTTGTAATCGTGCCAAGTTAGTAACAGTTTGGCCAATGCTTTAATTATGTCGTGTAGGGTTGTACAGTTAGCAACAGGTCAACGTATACCCATCGGTACCTTAATACGCTAGTATAGTACTTCCACTAGAAATTGGAAACATTCCACTCGAGATAGGTGAGTAACTTGCCTATTGTTTGTTGGACTGCCGATAATAAAATCACTTTACCGACGAGCAGCTGCGTGTGCACACTCGGAACAACCAACCTTGATCCTTTTTACCTGCCTGTACTTCTATGTCAGTAATATTTATTGCAAGAGTATATCGATAGATTTGTCATAAATGTTAATTTTGAAAGTCCCAGCTCATCAGACTGGGAATGATATTTAGTGTAAATAGTGAATGTGTAGTTAAAATAATAGAAAAATTCCTAAAAACAATTTTGAGCCATTTATTTTTTCTCAAACATCAATACTGCTAGGTACGTCTAACTCTACGTAAGATGCTCATACTACTGTTTATTGTCATATTTTCCATTGATAATTATTTCTTATATTTTAAATTTTGCTAACAAAAGCCCCAAGACGTTTTTCTCAAGTGGAATGTTGTCAATTCCCAGTGGACGTACTATAATAATAAGTAATAATCTAATCACGACGAATGTGGCATTGACTGTGTGAAGTACAAAATCCTTTGAGACAATTTATAAGATGTCTTATAAGGGTACAAACATTGAATTACAAAATTTCTTGACTTATATAATTTTTTATTGGCTGTCAGATCAATATAAAAATATCATAGCTTGAAAATAATCCTTACTTACTTTAAATTACTATTCATCACAGGTAAATGAAATAGCGTTCAACCTGCCGGGTCTTCTGATCATCGACACGCCTGGTCACGAGTCTTTCAGCAATCTGAGAAATCGAGGATCGTCACTGTGTGACATTGCTATTCTTGTAAGTATTCACATAAAAATCCATTTATCTTTCACATACTTAAATGCTATTATTTATTATGACTGACTGAAGTACGAAATTTTACTTAAGTATGAATTTTTCAATTATCACCAGGTAGGTACTGACGATAGGTTGCAATAGGTATATCCAATACCTCTGATGTAACATTCCAATGGGCATATGCACTGAAGGAGTATAATGAGATAAGAGAAATTTCTCACCATTAATAAAACTTATTAATAAATTAATGTGATGAAGGTTGGCTTTTAACTTAAAAATCTGGGGCATATATATAAACACTCCTTACTCCATGCCATCCCATCCAATCCCATCCCATACTAATCAGTTAGTGAGTATAGTGGCACTAAGGAAATACCTATACCTTATCCCAATATACTCAATACTCCCATCCCATGTACTCTGTGGAATCCTGCGTGACCGAGTATAACTTAAAAATCTGGGGCATATTCATTGATCTGGCTCCATGTCATATCTGACATTATTTACATAGTTTTATTATTAATTTTCCAGGTAGTAGACATAATGCACGGTCTGGAACCGCAAACAATTGAATCAATAAACCTTCTGAAACAGAAGAAAACCCCGTTCATAGTGGCTCTGAACAAAATTGACCGTTTGTACGACTGGCAGAGTGCACAGCGCAAGGATGTTAGAGATATACTGAAGTTGCAGGCTCCAAACACCCAACTGGAATTTGACAAGAGGAGCAAGGATGTCATGCTGCAGTTTGCTGAACAGGTCAGATACTTTCATATGACATAGATAAACATTTTAATAATCACTTTCCTGTTAAATTAGGGAGATTTCGAAGGAATCTATCTTTTGTGGAATTTTTACAATTTTGGAAAAAAATTCCACATCCTGACTAAGAGTGACCAGCTAAATCAAACCACCGAATCTTTTTCAAGACTGGAACCATGCATTTAGCTCAGAATTTTTTTTTATGGACCGATGTGGCTGACGAGCATACAGTCCACCTGATGGTATGTGGATACTGTCGCACATAGACATCCCTGATACATGCTAACATTAGTCCAAAATGACATACGTAAGCATGCCCCCGGATGCGCTGCCTACCTTTGGAGATATAGGAATGGATTTGGAGAAAGGGTTGGGAAAAGGGGGAGGGAGAGGATGGGATGGGATTGGGCTCTGGCATATCTTACTCACTACACGAAACACGTACGTACATTGGGGAAATACGATAAAGTGGGAAATGCAGCACATTTCAAGGTAGTCTTCTGTGAGAGAGGGGTAACGTGGCCAGTCGATCGCGCCCAGCGGCTATTGGATTTGCAGATTGCACTCTCCGCCTCAAAGGCTATTTCGGGCTTCTTAAATACCTACCTTATCAATAAAAAGTCAATATTCTGCATTATGTCTCAAAAAGTCGCCTCAAGATTCTGAGTTAATTGACATAAAACCTTACATATTTTTCGTCAAATATCAAATTGTTGGCTTTGTGGTTAGTAAATTTATTTCTGACTTTGTCGGTTACACCTTTTAATTTATAATAGAGGCGGAAGACGGGCAAGCGGCTCACATAATGGTAAGTGATCACTGTCGCCTTGTAACATGCAACATTAGGGGGTATGCGGGTGAGCTGCTGGCCATGCAGAATCTTATTCGCGGCTTTTTTGAAAAGACCCATATGAAGTATGCGAGTGGAGGTAGCGTCTTATCAGGACATTATGGAGAGCAGTGGATTTATACATTTAAAGTTAAAGGGCCTTAGCTTACTGGCGGCTGCCCAGGCCAGGTGTTCAGTTCTTGCGTTCTTCTTATATTTTTGAATCTCCATACACTTCATAGGGTTAGCCAGCCAAATACACTTTTAAGTACTCACTTTTTAATATAGTTCATGGGGCTGTAATTTAATACAATTGTTTTAAAACATATAGGATACAAGGGCGAAATGTCGACAGTCGATTTGAGTGTGCAGAATAAATAGTTACGCGGTGCGAGCGACGTAGGCGGGGGGTTCCATTCAGTGTGTCACAAAAAATCCGATGATCCGATGAAGCGGTGGATGGATCCACTATGCCTAAGCAAGCTATATATGCCTATACTATGCCTATATATAGCATAAGAATCAAATATTCTGTATTGTTTTAATTGTACCACTTGGAACTTGTATCCTATTGGTTTTATTTTCAATTTAATCTTGTATTATTTAATTAATGTACATTCTTTCGCAGGGTCTAAACGCGGCGTTATTCTACGAGAACCCGGATTCTCGTACATACGTGTCGCTGGTGCCGACATCGGCGGTGACGGGCGAGGGCATGGGCAACCTGCTCGCCATGATCGTGCAAGCTTGCGAAGGGCCCTTACATAAACGACTCGTGTTCTCGCAACAACTGCTCGCTACCGTGCTCGAGGTGAGGAAAATCAGTCATGACTTTTTTTTTATAGACAGAAGGATAGAAGACGAATAGGTATCTAATTACCATTATCCCAGAATAACAAACGTTAACATGGGCCTGTAATGATACTTATGCACTGATACTCGCAAGTTTAGGAATGGATTTCGAGGAGGGTTTGGAAAAAGGGAAAGGTATAGGATAGGAAGGGATGTGAATGGGCTCTGGCATATCTCACTCGCTACCGAAACACGTACGTACATTAGGGGAATAGGATAAAGTGGGAAATGCAGTATGTTTTATGATAGTGTTCTGTGACTATTACGTATAATGAATCATGAATGAGTCTCGAGTAACGAATAAATAATAAGTCACGTTATGTGAATATAACCGTCAAGTGAGCGTTCTGTCGTTGTATTTTCAGGTCTAAAAAAAATTAAAAAGTTAAAAATGAACAGATTTTTAAGTCCAGTTTTTTATAGTTTTTGGCAGCACCTATATTTAGGTCATTCAAAACAACAAATCTATTAATTAATTATTATCACAAGTATTCTCAGGATGTGTTCTTTCACCTCTAAGCTAATGATAATAGAAGAAATCCATATTCAAATAGAAATTGAGTGGTGTACTGGCCGTGATCCGCCATGATCTCCCAAATCTTAGTGAAGAATAGATATATCCAAAGTCTTGTCATCGCTCTAACTGTAATATGATTGAATGGAAAGACAGACGAAAGAAAAAAGGAAGGAAGTTTATTAGTATTTAGTAGGATAGCCATAATGTACATTTTACTTATATGGAAGCCTTATTTATATCTTGAGTAAATTATATTCAATTTGAAGCTACTATGTAAATTGTTGTTTGTTTACTCAAGAATTAAAACAACTGAGCTAGCATCCACGAATCCTCACTTGTCACGAGTAGAAATCTCTGAATCGAATCTGGGGGCTTGCTGTCTCGCGATCGCTGTCATAAAGACTTAAAACATTTGTATAGACAAGTAGACAAACAAACACACTTTCAGATTTGTATTATTTGCCTTTATTTGTAGGTGAAAGCCATCCCCGGTCTGGGTACAACCATTGACACGATCCTCATAAACGGAACGCTCCGCGAGGGCGACACTATGGTGCTAGCCGGCACCGACGGAACAATCGTCACGCAGATACGCTCTCTACTCATGCCACAGCCAATGAAGGAGCTTCGTGTAAAGGTAACCTCTGTCGCGAAACAGGAAAAATTTCGTACAAAGACCTTTGTGCCTACACCAGTGGTCAAAAAATTTTTTAGATAAAGTGCAAATCTATGAAATACACTGGATCGCAAAAATTCCGGGTCGCTAATAAAAACCGTGATATCTCCATAAATTATATACCTAGATCGCTCGAATAAATAATATGTAGTAAGGAGGTCACTAATGCTTGTTCTAAATCTCTAAAGAGGTTTCATTTGTACAAGTTACAGATTTAAAAAAAAATATTCTGCATTTTGAAAAATTTCAAACTTTAAAATTAGGAAAAGAATACTTTTCTGCTTTTGTTTCAAACGGAGCTGTCATTATAAATGGTTCCTTGGATTGATCAGAGTATTCAATGCAATATCATGTCGTTATCACCTGAAGAATGTACACGGATTATTACCATGGTACAAGAAGGAAGAAGTCAGCGTAGCACTGCTAGAACAGTAGGAGTATCTTTATCAACGGTCCAAAGAGTACTCCAGCGATTTCAAGAGACCGGCATGAACATCAGGAGACCAGGAAATGGCAGGCCAAGGTGCACAACTACACGAGAAGACCGATTCATCGTGAGCACTATGTTAAGAAATCGACATCTCACGGCTGTTCAGGTCCGAAACAGTCTTCAAGAAATTCACCACAACAATGCGAGCTCTAATACGATTCTGCGACGTCTTCGTGAAGCTGATATAAAGCCTTATAGACCAGCAAACGGCCCCAAACTGCTCAGAGAACATCGAGTTGCCAGGTTACGGTTTGCTCGAGAACACATCCGATGGACAGATGAAGATTGGTCCAAGGTTATGTTTTCCGATGAGTCCAGATTTTGTTTATTTACGCACGACGGGAGACGAAGAGTATTTAGACGGCCAGGAGTACGGTATCATCAAGCGTGTTTTGAAGAAAAGGTGCCATTCGGTGGAGGATCAATAATGGTTTGGGCTGGGATATCTTCAGAGGATCGCACGGCTTTAGTGATCATAGAAAACGGTTCTCTGACTGCTGTCAGATACGTAGGAGAGATTTTAAATGAGCATGCTGGTCCATTCTTAGTGAATATGGGTGCAATTTCCATTCTTATGCACGATAATGCGCGACCACATACTGCTCATTTGGTCAATATATATATTCAAGACGTCGGTATTACCTGCATGGAGTGGCCAGCTCGCAGCCCAGACTTAAATCCCATAGAACATGCATGGGACGAGCTCGGGAGATGCGTGAGACAACGCTCTCCTGCTTCCGTTACCTTACACGAGTTAAAGAATGCGCTAGTGGAAGAATGGGCAAACATAGACCAAAATCGTATTAAAAATTTGGTTTACAGCATGCCACACCGTCTTATTGAAGTGATACGGGCTCGTGGAGGAAATACAAAATATTAAATTGACAAAAAAACTTTTATTTTTTAAGATTTACTGCGAAGTGTATTTTTGTTGTCATAAGTTAGAAGCGAAATTTTCTTATTTTTTAGTATTTAATTAAAGTTATATAATGTACAGAACGTTTTACACATTTTTTTATATATATTAATCAGTCATCTACAATATACTATAGTTTCGCAAAGTCTTATGTATTTAAGAAACTATCACGCCATTTATTAGCGACCCGGAATTTTTGCCATCCAGTTTATTTGCCAAGTAGTAAAGATTTTGAATTAATGTAATATCCTGTATTATACTAAAAATCAAAATATATTATGCATAATATTGTGTAGGTAATGGGTATGTATGTACGTACATTTATGTATACCTACCGATTTTATAGAGTAACGGCTTTCCAATTTGGCATGGCTTTGAACTGACAAATCGACGCCAGTGTCCTCACTAAAGTGGGTACCTATATAGCGTTTGGTAAAAAAAAAAACAAGTATTTGCTCTTAAAAATAAATGATTTAATTAGAATCAGTTTCTGATGATGTTTGCTACCTTACTTTTTGCGTTCTGTACCGATTACAATATTATATACAGGATTCATTGAATACCAGCACCCCCTTAACACTGATTTTTTTTCATGTAAACATAACTTTTGTTCTGGCACGTGTATGCTCGTTATATGTTTTTTCTATATTTTATGAAGTTAAGATTCGTAATATGTCCGCTAAGGGCGCTGCTGATTATATATAAAAAATAAACAATGTAAACACGATAGTCTGGCCCTCGAAACGTGGTACAAGTGGTAAATTTTAAAAATTTTGACCTTTTAACCCCCATAGTCGGGACATAATGAATTTGATAATTTGTAAATTCTAAAACTATTAACTTTCTCTAATTAAGTTTCTGTTATATCATTTGTATGTAATTTGTGTTTAATAATTTCAACATTTATTATGTTGATATACACAATCTATGAATACAAATTGTGAAATGTGAATTATAAATATTTTGTTGTGCCCACTGAGTTACACTATTGTAGTATTTGCGAATCAAAAACAGCTTACGCTTTGTTTCGCTAATATGTATTTAGAACGCATACATCGAGCACAAGGAAGTGGTTGCTGCTCAGGGCGTGAAGATTGCGGCTAAAGAGTTGGAGAAAGCCATCGCTGGACTCAACTTGCTCGTCGCACAGAAACCGGACGAAGTTGATGTTTTGAAGTAAGTCAGTCAATTTTGAAGTAAGTTTATATTTAATCAGGTTGACCCTGCCTAATATAGCAAAATGAGATTCAATAAAAAATTGTGATTTGATACATCTATTGCGATTAATTAAAAAAAAAAATTAATTACCAGTTATCGGAATAATTAGGGTGATTTGTACTTGCGCGTTATTGAATTCAGAATTCTCCATGAATTTCTCGATTTTCGGAACTACTATGCAATTTTTGAGTTTACATTTTATTAAACTTAAAAAAATAAAAGCTTTGTTTTACTTTAGTTTATACTTACTAGTTAGTTTATTGCTTAAGTCTTAAGCTGCCCTTTTGATTTTTGTTAAAAAGTGCGTCGCACAATGGGACCTACATATATCGATAACACAAAGACAAAAGACACAAAGCATAGACAAACACAACATGTTATATTATGTCCCTACAGTGTCACGTTACCGAGATATTACGATTAATCGTAAAACCTTAGCAAATCTTACCTCAGTGTATGAACAAAATGAACAAAACACGTCCTTCCACTAATTAAATTGTTACCAAATAACTATTTTTACTTACTTTTATACTTGTTAGTAAAAATAAAACAAATATTTAGAATTTTCATTGACTCTCACGTCACATTTATTTCACTTTACACTGATACAACATTTTTTGTATGCATCCCCGTATATCGATATACAGTCGTGTTCTACTAATTAGGGATAGACAGAACTCTGGGCAAAAGTTATTGTTCAGGTCCCTGTATTTGTTAACTGAAATGGATATTTTTTTTTTTTTTTTATGTACGAAGGCGGCAGACGAGCATACAGTCCACCTGATGGTAAGTGGATACTGTCGCCCATAGACATCCGCGATACATGCCAACATTAGTCCAAAATGATAAATGTTGGCACGCCCCCGGATGCGCTGCCTACCTTTGGAGATATAGGAATGGATTTGGAGAAAGGGTTGGGAAAATGGGCAGGGATAGGATAGGATGGGAATGGGCTCTGGCACATCTCACTCACTACCGAAACACGTACGTACATTGGGGAAATACGATAAAGTGGAAAATGCAGTACATTTCAAGGTAGTCTTCTGTGAGAGAGGGGTAACGTGGCCAGTCGAGCGCGCCCAGCGGCTGTTGGATTGCAGCGTGCACTCTCATTGTCTGTCATTGGATATCATTGTCTATTATTATACATAATCTAGAAGTACATAGTTATTGAAAAAATATAATCTCTTTATATAAATCAATATAGAAACCAAATTACTCGTTCACCAAATCACTAATCACCAATGCGTTTGCTGTCTGGCCATCTAATTAGGGTCATTTAAATGTTTGTGTTCTAATTTTAAAAAGTAAACGATTTTTCTTCTCACATTATTTCACTTTGGCGGCATTCTTAAATATTACATTGTTCTTCTTCACATTTTCATTGTAATTTTTTAAAATAGACGAGTAAAAAAAATAAGTGCTGTGATGCGAAAATGTGAAAAGTAATAGTTAATTTTTATCAACGTGAATCGGCCATACTGCAAACTAGCAGATCATTTAAATTGTTCCAAAAATGTGGTTTAGAATGCGATGCAATATTTCAAAACGCTTAATACCACTGAAAGCCCTAGAAAATAAGGCCAAGAAAAACAACCCCGCAAGAAGATCGGAGGTTGATCATAATTGCCAAGAAAGACCTGTTCAAACGTTCCGTATTGATCAAGGGACAGAACTAAATGGCGGCGTGTCAGCAAGGACCGTTTGACGACGACTAGTGGAGGCAAAGCTGTTAGGAAGGGTTGCTCGAAAAAGTTCCATTACGGAAAAGGGAAAACAGACTAGCACGTTTAGCATTTGCTAGGAAATATGATCATTGGACCTATTGTCAGTGGAAACGTGTTATTTTCTGACGAGACCAAGATAATCTCAGTTCATAAGATGACACACAATACAGTCGGTACGGCGTCCTTAAAACAGAAAATACACAAAAAGACAAGTAAAACATGGAGGCGGTAATATCAAAATTTAAGGCTGTTTTAATTACGAGAAAATTAAGAGAAATTGAAGGTACTCTTGATCAACACCAATACAAACAAATATTAAATGAAACCATGCTGCCTTATGCCGAAGAAACACTCCCTGTCATATGGACGTTTCAACACTATAAGGACCCCGAACATTACACCACAGTCCGTCAAATCCTTACTCAGAAATCAGTCAGTGTCAGTACTAGATTGGCGCGCGAATAACCCAGACTTAAACCCTATTGAACATCTGTGGTATGAAGTCAAGAAAAAAGTCACAATTCAACGCACTGGCACTATAAGCCAGCTTTATGACACATTTCAAGAGGCTTGAACAACATTTCTATAGAAACATGCCATAATTAGATATCGTCGACGCCGCGCCGAAGTCAACTGTAATATCTAACAATGGCAACAACACTGGATACTAAACTATACTGTAGTAAATAGAATTTTGTTTAAAATAGCTATAAAGACAAGTTTATGCTTGTAATAGGTTTCTGTTTATGTTATTTTGTATGTTTTCATATGCGTTCCTAATTAGTTGTCCAGCAATCAAATAGTACGCGAGAATAGTTGTTTTAAGTTTCTGTAAAATAATAATTCCCAGTTTTATTATAGTTATATTTAGGACATTAGTGTACCTACAAGTCATCATTAACATAAGCAACAAAGTCCCATGAACAGACAAGTTACACGCACTAGAAGAAAAATCTTACTCATTTAGTACTAGTGTCCTTAATTAACCGACCACGACTGTATGTAGGTCCCATCGTCCGACACCGTTTTGAAAAAAAAAAATGGCTTCTCGGGAGTATACCAACCCCCCTAGTAAAATGTTCGAATCCCCTTTTATTTATTTACATTACTATATCCACGTCACGTTTATATTTGGAAAAGAAGATAAGCGATTTATTTCCCTCTTTTTGTACATTTCCTTTCGTAGTTTTTACCTTACTGCACAATTTGATATATTTATGTAATTCAAAGTGGGAGGTTTTATTTACCTTACCCACATATATCGATATCAAATATAGAAAGTATCATCTTTGTCTATATTTTTTGGTCCTTCGTGACGAATTTCAAACAGCAACCTATGGTAAATAGTTCTATTTTATATTCTTTCTACGATAATTAACAAATATTCACCTTTTTTAGGGATGAAGTTGCTCGTGAACTGAAATCAGCTTTATCATCGATTAAACTATCCGATCGCGGCGTATACGTGCAAGCGTCCACACTGGGCTCATTGGAGGCTTTGCTCGAGTTCCTCAGGACTAGCAAAATACCTGTAAGTTGACATAGAATATGTATAATAGTTTATTTCGTTTTCAAAATACAATATATAGCACAATGAGAATCCCAAACTCAGCATAATGTTGTGGCCCAACCACAACCTGACCACAGCAGACCACAACGCTGATTTTCGCCCTGGGGCTGGGTTTATACGTCATTTATTATATCATATAAATATTTATATTATAACAATATTTATAACAATATAAATATTTATATCATAAGTAAATTACGTGAGAGAATGACAACTTGGGCAATAAGACATATTATCCTAATTCATTTGTGTAAACTAATGTGTCACTGGAAGGTTCATATACCTTCATAAACAAATGATTAAATTTTAATTCAAATGTTAATATTAAAAAAATACGTAATATTAAAAAAGATAAAAATATGTACCATTGCTGTATCATAAAAATGTATCATATAAAACCATGTACCATAAAAATATCGTTTATATAGCAGGGGGTGTCCCAGATTGAGCGCCGAATTTAAATTTCGCACCATTTTTTTGTTTGGCGGTTAGCAACTGGTTTGTTTATAGATGTCACATATGACAGTTGCTAACATGGAACGCTACACGAAACTGCAGCGCGTTGTTATTTATTGTTAAAACGTATTACAAATATAATTGTGGTTCCAACAAGACGGTGCCACATGTCACACAGTCGGAGAAACAATGACATTATTTTTTTCTAAATTAAATCCGGCGCTCAATATGGGACACCCTTTATTAGATGTATGTAAATAAACTGAGGAATGTGCAGCACTCGACAACCAATAATGGTTTCAGAGTGCTACAAGACTAAATTATGTGCTATGTACTATTAAAAAAAATGAAGAAATATGGTGTGTATTTTGTTTTAACAATTAACACGTGGATAACGTTTATATGTACAGGAAGTGTACAGGTTTATATGAGGTCCAAAAATATTGTGAAGTATTTTAATGTGTCAATCAGTACACTAAAACTATTATATCTAAGTAAAAATTAACATGTATTTTATTACATTAAAAACAAGTATATTAATTGTTGATTAATTTACTCGTATGTGCATTATCCACATTCGTGCGCTTAGGTCTTTGACCGCTTTTATTAGTGAGTACGCGTCAGTAACGTGTTATGCACTTGTAAGTAAATCAAATATCAACTATTTATTTGTAATGTAATAAAAAATATGAAATACTTGTTAATTTTAGTGAAATTTAATAGTTTGAGTGTACTGATTAAGATATTTCACACTATTTTTGTAGGACCTTATGTGTATGTATGTTTGTGTAAATATTAATATTTCTGTATTTGTCGTCAGTACTCCGCCATCAGGATAGGTCCGGTGGTGAAGCGGGATGTCATGAAGGCCTCCGCCATGTTGGAGCACGACTCGCAATACGCCACTATATTGGCTTTTGACGTCAAGGTAAGTGTCGTGAATCCTTTAATAAGATTAATCTATGAACTTTTATTGTTTTCTAGGATCATAGGAGGCCAAATAGATTAATTTCGATTATTTGCTCTTGTTTATATATTAGTTTAGAAGTATCCTTTATTCGAGAGAATTGGATTTCAAAACTTTTTAATCAGTCATGATCTCATGATATAACATAAAATACAGTTATTGGATATCTTGAAATGCCAAAAATACACAAAACTAATACGAACTAATACAAGTACACTAATCAAAAATAATAAAATTATATAATAAAGAAAAGATTTTTCAACTGAACTACTAGAGAATATTTCACTAGATCCAGTAACGTTTTTAATAGTTTTCGGGAAAGTGGTCTGCGACCGAAAAAAATTTGGGAACCCTTGACCTAGAAGAAAGAGGCCATAGAACAATGAGAAAGTATTATTTCACGTTACAAATGGTGTAACATATATGTGTATACACATCTAGTCCAGATGAATCAGACCTTGGTCTAAAACAGTAGTTCTTAACCGATGGTCTATCAGTTAAATATCAAGGGTCCCTTCCTAGGCATGACGGCGCACGAAGCTGTCAAATTTAACGCTTCGCACACAGCAACCGAACGCTCTCTCCCACCTTTAAAGTTAATTTTTTTTCCATGACAGAGCAATAGTGTTAAATAGCCGTTTCAAATATTATCAATAAAATAATAACGGTCAAGTGTCAGATATGTACTCTTAATTCTTTCTAAAATGTCAATAACAAATTTAACTTTTTCAGTAGTTGTAATCAAAGAATTGTATATTATTATATTAAGTTCTTTGAGAAAGTGTAAAGAAAACCAAATTATGTAAAGCATTTTATTCCGGTATAGGACTGCTAGTGACTGACTGTATAATCTCTTGTACCGACAACAAAGTTACATAAGAATTATACCCCTGCCCTACGGATAAGCATAATTGTACCTATTCATATACTCGTATCTATAGTAACTTTTCAATTGCACATAGTTGTAAATACATTTCAATATATATATATGTATATATAGACTTATGAAAACAAAATTGTCATAAGAAACTCAAGAATAATTATCAATATTAAGTACCTTGAATCAATAAAAAAACTGCGTTAAATTGTATATCATATGAAATTAATTATATATTAATATGGTCAACTCGTGACCACGGCCGGTGTAACCCGTGCCGAAACGTCAAGTATAAATAAAGGGTAAACAAATACATTTGTTATACGCGTTCAGACGCGATTTACAATATAAAATATGGTACTAGTTTCAAAGGTATCGATCCTCCATAAATAAAGCAGAAACAACCGCCTCAACGGCACTATTAACAATGAAGTATGTAATAATTTGTTTACACGTCCATACCAATATTTACGATAGATGAACAAACAATATTGTATAGCACGTGCTTACTATACGAATGATATACGTATTATATATATATATATATAGGGTGTTTTTTTAGAGGTATAGAACTTTGAAATGGAATAAAACAAGGATGAATTTTTAAAATTGACATGAAATTGACTTTATTCAAAAGATAATCTTTTGGCATTAAAATTTTTTAATGTGATTTCTGGCATATGACCGCCACGGCTGGCTCGGACGTAATCCAATCTGGAGGTCCAATTTTCAATAACTTTTTCCAACGTTTGTGGCCGTATATCGGCAATAACGCGGCAAATGTTGTCCTCCAAGTGGTCGATCGTTTCGGGCTTATCGGCGTAGACTAGCGACTTCACATATCCCCACAGAAAATAGTCTAGCGGCGTTAAATCGCACGATCTTGGACGCCAATTCACGGGTCCGGAACGTGAAATTATGCCGTTACCAAACGTTTCCTTCAGTAAATCAATTGTGGCACGAGCTGTGTGACATGTTGCGCCGTCTTGTTGAAACCACAGCTCCAGTACATCATGGTTGTTCAATTGAGGAACGAAAAAGTCAGTAATCATGGCTCTATAGCGGTCACCATTGACTGTAACGTTCTGGCCAGCATAGTTTTTAAAGAAGTACGGACCAATGATTCCACCAGCCCATAAAGCACACCAAACAGTCAGCTTTTCTGGATGTAACGGTGTCTCAACATACACTTGAGGATTATCTTCACTCCAAATACGGCAGTTTATTTATTGACGTAGCCATTCAACCAAAAGTGAGCTTCATCGCTAAACAAAATTCTCTTATGAAAATCGGGATCAACGGCAATCTTGTTTTGGGCCCATTCACCGAATCTACGCCTTGCTAGGTGATCGCGTGGCTTCAATTCTTGCACGAGTTGGATTTTGTAAGCACGCAAACCAAGATCTTTCCGCAAAATCTTCCATAAAGTGGATGGACACATATCCAATTCCTGTCCACGATGGCGGATAGACTGATTCCGGTCTTCCTCTACGCTACGCTCTACAGCAGCAATGGCTTCTTCTGTACGCACTGTACGACGTCTCTGTAGATGCGTATTATCATTTAGAGTAAACGTGGTGCGAAAACGGTCCATAGTTAGTCGAATTAATTGCTCTGATGGACGATTATGTTGACCGTAAAATGGACGTAGTGCGCGATACGTATTTCGAACAGAACCATCATTTTCAAAATAAATTTGCACAATTTGGAAGCGTTGTTGAAATGCCAAACCAAACTAAACACAAATCACTTGACAGCTGACAAAATGGCCGCCAGTTAAAACAGTGTTGCCAACTTAAAGTTCTATACCTCTAAAAAAAAACACCCTTTATATATATATATATATATAACATAGCTAGCGATATTATTATTTTTTATTATATTATTCTTATCAATCAGAGCATTATGTATTATGAATTATCTGGGTCACTGAAAGGTATAGTTAATTTTTTTAGGTAGTGAAATATGTCCTTTTCGGTTATGGACTTTTAATTATTTGTTTCTGTTGTGTTTTTTATTTATTAAATGGCTATTCTAAACTAAACATTAAAAACAATATTTTCTTATTAACGGCAAGTAGTTAGTTAGTATGCTTAGATGTATATCATTACATTAATTAAATTTATTTATTTAAATAAATTATAAATAATAACAAAGGACAAAATTACAAAAAAGAAGTGGTGAATTACTCAACAGATTAGATTTAGATGCGGTGTAGTTCCTCAGGACTTGTAGCCGCTAGAAGAACCAGACCATGGTCTAAAAGAATCAGACCATGATTCAAAATTCATTTTTGGAAAGCATCATATTACAAATGTTGTTATATATCTGTGTGTTCAGATCGAGCGTGACGCGCAAGAGATGGCGGACAACCTCGGCGTGAAGATATTCGCGGCGGACATCATCTACCACTTATTCGACAAGTTCACCGCCTATCGTGAGGAACTCAAGCAGAAGAAACGCGAGGAATTCAAGCATATCGCCGTGTTCCCGTGCAAACTTAAGGTATGTATTTGGTGCTTTTACATAAAGATAAATCTATCGCGAGGAGCTCAAGCTAAGGAACCGCGAGGAGTTTAAGCACATCTCACCGTGCTCCCACGCAAACTGAAGGTCGGTGCTTCAATAATATATTTCATTTTAATATAGCATGTCTTAGTTTTTTTTTTGGAAAGAAGGCGGCAGCCGAACTGACAGTCCACGTGATGGTCAGTGGATACTCTTGCCCTGCGACATCCGCGATACTTGCCAATATCACTGCAGGATGACAAACGTTGGCACGACCCCGGATGCGCTGCCTTTTGAAGATTTAAGAATAAATGGGAAAGGATAATAATAGGGTGGCATGGGACTGAGCATGGGAATACGAGTACTAAATTATTTACCACTTATGTAAAACTAACTACGTTATTCACAATTCATTGTAGGTAGAGTAAAAAAAAGCAAATGCAGGGTTAACGACATTCAAACAAAACAAATGAAAAAATACATTGAGAAAATGGGGAGTAAAGAGTAGTATAACAGAAAGAAAGGTCTTTCTTACATTCTCCCATATAGAGTAAGAGGGATGAAATGAGGAGTAGATGAAAACATACACCGAATGACTTGGAGCAAAACTCGACACATCCTTCCAAGAGCGTCGCCAGCCAATGGGCTGGGGGAGGGGGGGCAAGATGAGAGAGAGGATGGGAGAAATATGAATTGTAGGTAACAAATACATTTTTTTTTTAATCTCTAGACAGGCGCATCTGACCTTCCCTGACCCCCCCCCCCCCCCCCCGACGCCTTTACATCCTTCCCACACACCGAGTGGCAATATTTAGCCATATATTAAAAGAGTTAAAGTGGCAATTATCTTTCTGTAATCCTGTTGAAAATATTTTTTTGTTTAATTATGTTTTACGGCTCTGGATTCAAGTTCCTTCAAGCAAATCTGAAACAAATGTTATAACACAGGTGTTGCCGCAATTCGTGTTCAACTCCCGCGACCCCATCGTCGCTGGCGTCATGATCGAAGCGGGTGTCTTGAAGGAGGGCACGCCTATCTGTGTGCCCAGCAAAGAGGTCAGTTTGTTGTTGTTGTTGCTGCTCTTTATTGTACTTAAAATAAATTATTACAATAACACATTACAATATTACACTAAGTAAAATGGCGGGCTTATTCCTAGAAGGTATCTCTTTCAGTCATCCTTTAGAACCGAGACTAGGTCATATTGCTGATTATTAATCTTTAACCGAAATTACATAAATATTTTCGTAAAAATCCAAAAAGTCTGTCAGTATTATATTTTCAGCAAGAATATATTATTTTTATATTGTTATTTTATTTGTTATCTAGTTATCTATCTAGTTTGTTATCTAGTTAGTTATCTAGCTATAAGATCTATTTGTTATCCGCTATTATTACCTACAATGAGCGCAATTGAATTGCGTACACGGCGTTTCGTAGAACAGGGGTGCCTTCTATCTAAGCCCATGTTATTTATTATCTTGTTTATTGATATTAATATTTTATTTCATATAACGTTTCTTTAGTGTTTGGTTATTTAACAGCTTTTTCATAAATTAACATAAACTTGTAATGTGACAAAAAATGTGTTTATAAGGTTTGTCAATGGTCCAACATGTATCGTGGGCATTCGTGGGTCCTAAATATGGATTACAAAAGAATATAGATATTAAATGTACAGACACGGCTTTGTTACGATTTTATTATTTATATGTATACATTTATAGTGAACAAATGTTGCCCACGGCTTCGCTCGCATGGATTTAATTAATTGCGTTTAATTGTGATCCCATACAAACTTTGATACCCTATATTTTAGCTCGGACATAATTTGAAAAACGGTTAAACGTGTGATAAGTATCGGGAGGATGGGGTAATTTTTTTAATGATTCATTATAAGTATAGCGATTATTAGGAAATTATAGCGAAAAATGTGAAATATAGGCGACGACGTCACAGTTGCGGTTGTATGGATTGCTACTTTTTCATAATGTATAAAAAAAGTAATCGTCACCACAGTACAAAATATACTTCACTGTCGCCTGACATCGAAGCTAAACTAACAAAATCATAATCTCTATTTGTGGAAATAATCTCTTTGTTATGAACAGACTGCGGTTTGTTTTCTTTCTTTCTTTTCTTTGTTTTTTTTTTAATTTCTAGTTATTTACGACAATGTTGCATTCGAAACTGCACAATGAATGTTGTTGCTCCATTTGTACGGGCAAATTCCGCTAAATTGCCTAAAATTGA
Organism: Sesia bembeciformis; assembly: GCA_943735995.1. Lineage (NCBI taxonomy): Eukaryota > Metazoa > Arthropoda > Insecta > Lepidoptera > Sesiidae > Sesia > Sesia bembeciformis. Next base: position 6,013,812 of record OX031029.1, on the reverse strand, counting down.
TGCATGTATCATTGTAGAGTACATGAAGACCAGTGTCAAGCCCATCCTTGCAGCCGTTACTGTGACGTCACGCTGTTTTTAATAAATGAAAATATTAAAATGCTATAACTCTGGGATTATCATCTTTTTAACAGTGCCACTTTCTTGTTCAATCTATATTACACTACTCTATATAAAAATGCACAAAAAGCAGCCTGTTAGACAAATTACACAATCCCTATGAGTTTAGTACACAAGTATCAGTCGTATCTCGGTGAAACTACACGAACCGTGGTCACTACCACGACCATAAGATCACACATCTTCAGATTATATGCTGTCGGTAACGCACCCGCATGCCTTGTAGTGTTGCAGGTGTCTATGGGCCGCGGTGACCACTTACCATCACGTAGCTCGCCTGCTCTTCTGCCAAAAATAATCTAATTATAATCTCTTCTATAAAAAAAAGGATGAAATAAGTAATAAAATTATGAAATTGGTCACGCAGTTCGTGGAGCTCGGCATCGTGACGTCGATCGAGGTGAACCACAAGCAGGTGGAGACCGCGCGCAAGGGCCAGGAGGTGTGCATCAAGATCGAGCCCATCCCCGGCGAGTCGCCTAAGATGTTCGGCAGGCACTTCGACGAGACCGACATGCTAGTCAGCAAGGTATTTATTTATCTACTAGCTGTGCCCGCGACGTCGCTTCGCTGAACTTTTGATTCCCGTGGGAACCCTATAATGGATTTGAACGAAAACTACCCTAAATGTTAACCCGGCGCTGTCACAATCCCTAGTTTCATTAAAATACGTGCAGTAGTTTTCGCGTGATGCGCGTTCAAACACAAACGGACAAAAATTGCAAAAAATATTGTTTTGGGCTCTTGTATCACTCGTTCTTTACACTGCAGTTACTTTTTTTAAATATTAAATGTACAGACACGGCTTTGTTACGATTTTATTATTTATATGTATACATTTATATGGAATAAATGTTGCCCACGGCTTCGCTCGCATGGATTTAATTAATTGCGTTTAATTGCGATTCCATACAAACTATGATACCCTATATTTTAGCTCTGACATAATTTTGAAAAACGGTAAAACCTGTGTTTAATTATTTCTATTTTAGATTATTAGATTATTTATAGTGGACTCGCCAACCCGCTTGGCCAGCGTGGCGTTTTCAGGCCTTACATTGCTCATGCACGAAATAATGTACATGAGGAGGTCATGTCCAGCAGTGGACTCTGAAAGGACTGGTTGCATTGCATTGCATACTAAATAGGACAATCAAATATATTTTTTTATGCAAATTTGACTCCCCGTTTCACCCTTTTAGGGGTTGAATAAAAGGAAGCTACTGTCCAAATTTCATATCATTTAGCTTCAGCGGTTTCGACTCGGCGCTGATGAATTGGTTAGTTAGGACATTTATAAATTGTAATGTAGGTATTGGCCTATTATAAATTGTAATGTAACGTCCCAGTGCAACGCTCAGGTATCCCATAGTGAATCACTGCGGTAATTCGGGCATAATCCACCACGCGACCTCAGTGCGGATTGGTGGATACACATACTCCAGATCTTTTATATTTCTCGAGCATGCGTAATTCCTCACGATGTTTCCCTCACCGCCGAGTTAGTGATATTTTTTAAAAATCATACTTTAGTATAGAAATACGGGCCGAGGATTTGAACTCACAATCACACGAATGTGAGTTGAGTATAGATACCCCTAGGCATCACCGCTCATGAACACTTCATCTTACCCCTCTGTATTTAATATCTGAAGTTGAATCCAAAGGAATACGCATATTGCTTATGTCCTTCATAGCCCTAAATTTAAGAAATCTAACCTAAAATGCCTGCAACCCGCATATTACTATGTGAACCACTTGACTCACTGACGAATTTTCCCAAAAAAAAAAAAGATGAGCAATAATCACATGTATCTGTTCCGTAAAACGGATGACGTTTTAATGAATGGGGTGCAGATCGCACGTGACGCGAATCCTATTTTAGAACAACTAGACAAATGGCCCCGATTGACACCGCTATTAATAGATCGAACGTCCGCAAACATTATTTACTTGTCTTGCTTTTATCAGAATGAAATTAATGGACGGTTCACACGAAAGTGAAGTCATAGATAATAATTATCACCCCCATTTGTTGTGTGTAGTTTATTATTTTGACCTCTATATTAGGCCTTGTAATGTCATCGGGAGACTCATGTCTTGAGATTTGGTTAAGTTCCTCATTGTGATCTGCGCTGTACAGAACATGTGCGAAACCTAAATATAATTTACCCATTTTGTGGTTTAGATTTTTCCTGTAACTTATTTTATTTGCTCATACTACTTTGTCTCTATTTATTTTATCCAAACGACTACCACTTGTTCTGCTACCACTACTCGTATATCCAGTCATAAATTTGTCTCAGAAATAAAACGTTCATAAGTTATATTATGTTCATAATATGTGAGTGGTGAGTGCGGGCCCGTAGTGTAGTGTTCATTCAACCGTGACCCGAGCCTTTATAGCATCCACTGTTGGACATGGGCCTCCTCACGCACGAGGGATGTATGGTGTGAAAACTGCACGCTGGCAATTAACCAATAGCGAACAAGCACACACGTACAATATCAATATGTCGACGCGTTTCGGATTCTAGACCCATTCTCAAAATAAACGTCGTCCGACTGGTCAATCGGTCCCATATTTATCTTGAAAATGGCTTTAAAAATTACTGAGTCTTGAGAATAGGCATCTAGGCATAAATTCACAAATCCGTTGGTATATGGGGCGGCGGTGACCACTTAACCCCCCATGTAGCCGCCCGCTCGTCTGCCATCTGAATAGATATAGAAAAAACCTGGCGATAGATATGCTAAAGTAACGCTTCTTTCATTATTGCATAGTGTAATTAAAAGTACTTCGAAACCAAAGCTTATTTTTTATAATATACCTGTTTCTGGTTATTTTCTTTGGAAGGAGGCGTTTGCACACCGACATGTATCATAAGATATTTATTTATTTAAAGTTCATTGCACAATGATATGTATAATAGGCGAACTCTACCAGTCTATCACCAGATTATCAATATTCACTCTTGGTATTTAATATTCTTAAATCATGGACCGTCTATTTAATTTCTATAGCTTTAAATTGTATGCACTGTGCGAGTGTTTCCATACGAGAATAGAACGGAAACACGTAGTGATTGTGTTAGCGACTAGCGTTGTTACGTTTATGGGTCGATCCACACTATATTGCCGATCACAGTTCGTTCTCGGTCCGATCTCGGTCTGGTAAAATCTGGTCATGTTCACATTACACGATCTGACTTAGATCACGATATTCAGTCTTGAACCTTCAACAGTCAAAAGTCGGATGTATTTGGCTCGTAATTAATAATAAAATTAACTTAAACGAATTTAATTGCTTGCAATATTTGCGACGAAAAATGTCATTGAAATTTTCGATTGAAGAATTAGCTATTATAGCTCTTCTTGATGAAGAAGATAATACTATCTACACAAGAAGAAAACGTGAAGCAAGCAGAAGAATGTGGGTGCATCCAAGTTTATTGAAACGAAAAACGGAAGGAGAGTACCTACCACACTCTCTATCGTCATTTAATTAATGATGAAGAAATATTTTGAAATAACTTTGAAATTTACCATAATTCCAATACCATACGACACATGTGTCACTTGTCACACACACGGATAATAATTGACTGAACCTAAAACAGAAGAGTATTCACACTATCGGTACATGTCATGACAAGTCCGATCTCGATCCGTCAAAATATCTTTGAGACTGATCGTTACTGGAGTGTGACTGGACCGGAACTTGACTGTTACGGATAGTATGAATGCACACATTGTTTCTTATTTAAGAATATTTTACCAGACCGAGATCGGACCGAGAACGAACTGTGATCGGCACTATAGTGTGAATCGACCCTATTGCTTCTAGGGCTCATACATTTGCTCTTTGCTTTTGAACGTGTCAAGTTGCGATGTTTGTATTAGTTCTATGTATAGTGGAGTTCGATGACGTCAATACCTGATTTTTTACGGTTTCTACGAGTATAACATAGCAACCACTGTACTGATTTTTATGATCATTAAAACCTTCCCCGATAAATTACTCACCCTCTAGTTGAGGTTACGTTATTCAATGTATAAGCTTACGAGCAAAGGGCAAAGAAAGAAACTGCGTTATGTATGTAATGGTAGTTATAACTTCTTCGAAAAAAGTAGACTATGCATTGATGAAAGAACATTAATTCACAATTCGTAATAAAAAAATGTAATCACTTCCTTTTTATCTATACTAATGTAAACTCAATAATTATCGAGATAAACTCAATAATTTCTGAACAGGTTTTGAAAATTCTCTCACTTAGGAAACTACTGCGTCTACATTAGTTTAGCTTAGTTCCAAAACCTCCATTTTGAGAATACATACTAGATATGTTATACAAGCACTCTAGAGCAGAGCAGGTACGTTAAAATCTAATAGTATTCTAACATATGTTCAGTAGCTCTCGAATTCTTTAATTTATATATTTGAAAATGTAACTATCTTATTACGCAGTACTTAAGTTTCAAAATTGACTTTTTAATGAATCCCTCTTCATCTGCTTCACCCCCCACTAGAAATTGCCAACCAGATTTCTTTGATAAGAACTAAGAACGTATGATCTAGTCTATTCTCATATCGATGCCCCAGATGGACATTATCTAGGAAATCGTTATGCTACTTCAGCGATGCAGGTGGTTAATAACATGTGCAATAAACTTTCAACACCATAACAGTAGAGTTAGTCAGGTCAATATTTTACCATACCATATCATAAACATATAATGTCTCTCCACTGTTGAATATAGGTATCTCCCAAGAACGCCCGTGATTCCTGGTTATTAGTCTTACGTGACTAAAGAGTGTTCCACATTTCCCCTTATATCTTCCCCGTATGTGATATCTTCCTGACGATGGTCTGTCGGTCTTAATTTCAATACTGAATGATATGTGCGAACTTTTAACGATACACAGTAATGATATCTTGAGTACCTACTTTTATCAATGATTACATATTTCATAGCAGCCTTCTTGTAAGATCCATAACGGTATCCTCAAACTAATGTGCATCAGTAAGAACAAGTTACGAGTTAACTTACGAGTTTACTTTTCCATTCATAATGATTTTATCTAGTAAAACTGCAGTTTCAGCATTACTCAGCATTCAATCTGTGGGCTTCTTTAACGGCCCACACTTGAATGTCGTACCACCGAAGTCTTGGAAGAAGGGATCTCAGATGAGCGATGAAAAACAAACTGGTGACACGCAAATAGTGGGTTGAGTCGTGTGGAGAGTGTAGTTTTCCATTGCCTGCCTCGCCCGCCCCCGCATCCCAGGATGAAAATTCCTCCCCCCAGAATAACACGGACATGGTTCAACCCTGCTCCGACTCCTCTTCTCAGTCATAGAGCTCCAATAATGCGTTCATCGTTGTCGGCTCCAAGAGGAAGAGGACTGAGAAGTCTCGCTCTCCCCCTCTGCCCCATCAAAGTCCACCAAGCCGGAACGAAATGCCCAACCTGGCCCAGACAAGCCCGCTGGAGCAATGTCCGTGTTGTTCTAGATTCTCTTAACCATAAGCTTCACCGGTGCGACCAACACTGGTGTAGCCATAAAAGTTAAGGTCCCCACTTCCAATGACTATAGGTCCTTCACAGTCTTCCTTCATACGGAGAAAATCTTTCACATCTATGCGACTGAGTTATATGTATATGCTATTGAATATAGATATAACTCATATACAATAGCAATCCATTAGTCCATTAGTCTAATGGTCTAATGCTAATCCATTAGTCTATTGAATACAATGGCTAAAATCTACGAAATAATTCTCCTTTCTCGCCTACTGAGTCACATTAACTCATCGATAAACAGTTCAGCTTCGGAGCCAAACACTTGTGTCCAATAGATGTACCGAATAAAAGAGCACATCCTCACAAGTCGCAACCAAGGGAGACCCTTGAAGACCCTAGCTGTCTTCTTCGACGTGGCGAAGGCTTTTGATAAGGTCTGACACAACGGTTTAATCTAAACTGTACCAACTGGAGGTGCCTACAAGTCTCATTCTCACCATTCGAAACTACCATACCAATCGCACCCTTCGCTACAGAGTTCAAGGCACTCTGTCCAGCCCCCACCTAATTAGAGCTGGAGTCCCCCGGGGCCCGTTCTAGTACCCACGCTCTATTCCCTCTACACCAATGATATCCCCCCTCACCCCTGGAATAGAGATTGCCTTCTTTACGGACCAATGATACCAATGACCTCCAACGCGCACTCGCCGCCCTAGGCAAGTGGTTTGTGAGGTGGAGGATAGAGGTCAACCCGGAGAAAAACACAGCCATGTGTTTCCCTTTTCCCACGAGTGGCACTCGTGGTTCTAGGCCGCTTCACTCCCGATCTCCCTTACGATCAAACTATCCCTTGGGTTAGACAGACCAAATATCTCGGAATCAACCTTGACTGATTTTGTACTCGGTCGCCTCAACCCTCTCATAGGCGCGAGAAGTAAAATGTCGCTTAGAAATAAGCTGTCATTGGTACAAAACCCGTGTACGTCCCATTATGATCTTTTCCAGTGTTGTTTTTTCAACATTAAATTCCTATAAACCTTCCAAAATAGATTCGTGCCTAAGGCCGTGGCTGCCCCATGGTACTCACGCAATGTCGGCCTCCACAAGGACTTCGCATTTCCTACCATCTTCAAATACATGAAAGACTACGCCCCACGCTACTACGATAGAGTCCCTATCCATCCCAACCGCCTATTAATCGCCAGCCTAACCTACGTCCCCGATAGGAATGCCCTTATTCCTATCGGGCCATTAGGGCCACAAGAATTAAGCCATTCCGAAAAAACTAGCTATCCTTTACGTACTATTTCGTAACATCCCAATTTCAAAAAAAAAATTAGGTGATATAACTATTTACATAATATATCGCGAACATAATCTATTCGTAACATTTACGACCGACCGTTGCGCAACTCCTCAAACTTTTGGAAAGAATTTCCATTCACCCGCAAATGTAAATTTATCAATGCAAGCGGGTGGCATCAATGGCACGCCCCACCCGCGGCCGGCGGCTCCATTGATCGCGTGCAGCGGCTGCGGGGGACAGGGTGGGTCACTAGGTCGCGGGAAACCGACACGGAACGGTGGGGTGGTGCAGTTATGTGATATCGTTGATAGATGGTCTAACAAAGTTGTTAGAGAAATTACGAGATGTCGGACAAATTAGAAAGGACGTGTTTTGGTTTCCTTATAACGACGTAGATAGTTTGGGACATCGGAGGATGTTATTATATTGTGCTCCCATTTTGACAGAATCAATGAATGAGATATGAGTATAATTGTAGCACTGAACCAGCAATGAGTACCTACATATTATGACTATTGTTGCATTGTAAATGTATAACTCTCCTATTGTTCATACTATATACGGATGTATCGAATGTTTTCGAAATTACGGATTCTGCTCATGATTTTGAGTTAATTGATAAAAAATATTGCGTTTTTTGTAAAAATATCAGAATTTTGGGCTTTGTATTTAGCAAATTTGTACAAAGAATTGGTGGAACACTCAAAAAATAGATTTCTTTGAAAAAAACACGGGTAATAATTTCTTGTCAATGAAGGGAATCCGTGGTTTCAGGCTTCGGGAAAAGTTCGGCCAAACCCTGGACATTTCGACACATTTCGACATACTAACTTTTGTTGGCGACTTCGTTTGCGTGGTCTATATGAATAGTAGTGTTATTCCAGATTATGAGTACAATGTAGGTACATACCTATTTGCCAAGTTTCAAAGAAATCTGGTTAGTCGTTTCGACTTGATTGAGTAAAAAACATCCAAGCTTTCGTATTTTAATATTAGTGGGATTCAATAAATACTCATGGAAGAAATGTAATTTACACGATGTTTATTATGTTATTGTACTTACTTATTAAGAAATGCAAATTTTGGGCTTATACTTACTGTCAATTTTTTATTTTTTTGTAATAGCAATCCGCTCTGATTTAACTAGGGGCGGATCCCTATCGCATCATGATGTCTTTAGAAACCTAAACATAGCCTAAATCCATTTATATCAGCTTACAAAATTCGAACAGTACTTTTGAATTTACTTCTTGCATTATAAACAATAAAACAAACTCATAAGTTTTTATTTACAACATAAGATAACGATCGTCATAACAAAATATATAAAAAATCACTACTCGTATAGTACTCGTACAATGACAAAACGTCGTGTGGGTGTTACTTTTAGCTTGCAATTTCGACTTTTCTTAATTTACGCCTGTCAAACAAGCATTTTAGATGTTAATAAAACTTGTCCAACTAACTAAATCTGAATGCAGATCTGGACAAAACTCCAGACTTGATTTCTATCTAATTCCACCGAATCTTCAGACAAGATTCCTACATAAGAGTTAAAGCAGCAAAGGTTAGCAATCGCTCTAAACATTCATTTAATAGGTCCTTATTTTTTGCACTATACACGCGATTACACACAATCGTGGATTAAATATTTGAAGAACATTACGTGTATTTCATCTACGTGTAGATGTATTTAAGCAGCGTACTATTTTTATCTGACACGTATTGTGTTATAACATGACAGTTATAAGTAAACAAGATCACATGTTGTCTTTTCGTTCGTCCAAACAATAAATAAAGGCGGTAATTGCTGTGAACTCGGCAGTTTTCCGTCACCCGTACGAAGGCCATTTTATTTTGGGCGCGTGTGACGTCACACCTTTCCATGCGTTAGCTCAGCGTTTGTACTGAATACTATGGGAGTCTTCATGATATTAGATTGTTTCATAATTAATGCTTTTTTTTTCATAATTAATTATTAGCTATAACGTTAGTGTGACAGTGGACGGTGGTAATTTATCTGTTTCATAACATTAGTTACAAGTAGTATGCAAAATTTATAGAATTACGGTGTATTTTGTCCATTCACATTATAGTTAATTAAGAACTTAGAAGTGGTGTAACCTTGGGGAACTACACTACCTCTTGGACTCGCCAAACCTCTTGCCCAGCGCGACCTTTTAAGGCCGACAATGCCAATGTGCATAACATTATAAGACAATGTGTATGAGGAGGCCCATGTCCAGCAGTGGACGAAATTAAGCTGGTTACGTTTACTTAATTAAAACAGTTGCTTTAAACAAAATAAATTAAATAAAAAAACACCACTGACAGCGCCAATCAGAAGGGCCATTTTCTGTACGTTTTAGAAAAAAATGCTTAAGCACGAGTTGTAAGCTTCACAAATAAAATCCCATCCTTGTATGTATAATAATTACATTGATATTTTTGTTGCGATTTTTTGAAGTTCTATGGTCCACAATAGATCAATGTATATGTAATGTAGATCAAAAACTATGTATACTGACTCTAACCTCTAGTTGTATACAGGTTTTATTTTCCCAGTTATTCAAACCTTGAGTGTTATCTTAGATTTTTTTTTAGAAATCATAACGAAAATTGTCCATTAAATAAGCCCAAATATTAAATCAAATAACATCAAATATTGATTGATTATAATAAAGATAGATTATTTTGAACGAAGACTCTTCAACGGTTGTATTTTATATTCGTTGAATTTTTGCATAACCTAAAACAATCAAGTAAGGCAATAAAAGAAGTTTTAATCAAAGGTACGATTTCACGTTTTCGTTTTAAGTTTACTTGTTAATATGGTTATATACGTTGCAATGTTGCAGCATTTAGGCTCTGGCGCCTCTTAGTAACAACAAATACAATCTCTCTTATATCTTATTCAGATGGTATAAGGATTATTCTTCTTTGTCGATTATTTCCAAGGCGAGGCAACCAACACAAGCACAAACGCCATACGGTCGCATGCACACCACGCCATTGACCGGGTCAGACCCCATTCTAGAATCTCCATTGATATTTTCGCAGAGGCTTCATTGATGAAATTTGCTCAGAATGAATTTACTACATGTTGTATGGAGACAGAGTCAACGGCGTGATGTAAGAATGGTAGCGCATGAATGAACCCGCAATTGAAGCGGTAATTTAATTTATCAAAGAGTGAGAATGTGTGACTAGATATTAACAATTTCCAATTCTAATTTTGCACGTTTAACACAAACAATTTTTTTTCTCAATAGCTGTCTAGGTAATGTACATACGAGAAGTGAATGCAATCCTGCTTCCACGGTCAATTTAGATTTTAGAGGTGTATTCAGGGTTATCGCATATTTCAGGATTAAAATTATATATAAGTATGACCTTAAAATATATGAATTTGTGTTACTTTATTAACGATAGGAAACATAAAGCAGTTTCAGTAATAAACTTAGATATGAGGGTGGATTTGATTATGGTCACTGGACCGCTTTGTGCCAGAATCGACCGAGTTGTACATACATTTCTGTTGGTAATAAAGATATAAGTACTCCAATTGCCCTTGAAACTTTGCTTTATTCAGAAAGACGAAGGACAGAAGTATGTTTGAATTGTTTTATTAATACTTTTGTATTTATTCCAATGCCAAACGGAGATAAAATAAAATGTTCAACCTTCAACATTTCACCTTATAACTGTCAACCTCAGCATCCCTCACACTAAAAATACCCCGATAATTTCTCCATGTTTCCCCAGCGATAATACAATTTCCGAGCCGGGCTGGATGTCGTTAGCAACGGGCCCCGGGGCCCTCGGCTGCAGCGAGGTCGAGGTGCGGGGGGTGCTGCGACCTAATTTCTAACTTGCACAACCTGTTCTATTTTCACTATGACGTCATAGCCCCCATTCACCCTAAGCTGCTGAATCGATGCGTCCCAAACTGGGTCGCCCTGAATGAACCACTCCTACATTCAACATGAGGCTATTTTTAGCTCCGAAGGCGGTTCAATTTGGAGTCAGCCTCTGAAACCAGTTTTAGCGGATGTCGTGGCGCGCTGCAATTAAATTTTGCGTCCCATGAAACAAAATATGACACTTCGATTGCCTCTGTAATTTACATTATGCATTCTACGATGCATTTTGCGATATGCGACTTGTCACGTATTTTAATACTACAAAACGGAGACTCATTCGATATTGCGATTCTTAATTGTATAGTCGTTTATACTTCGCCGCGTATAGTTTGGTCTGATCCACAAATTAATAGCAGCTGTCTTCGCGCTTAGATAGATTGACCTCTGGTGTAAAGTTCCATATTGTATTTATGAAGCAAGTCATTATTTATGTCACATCTAAAGTTTCTCGGGCGTCACTCATTATGAAAATCTCATTAAACTTTATTTTCTTTTAAGTAAACAGTGACGTATTTTTGAACGTATCTAATTATATTTTCATACGTGCCACTAAAATTATTCAAGTTTCTACTCATTGTTATGTTTCTTTTTACTTTTCTATACTTAGAAAACTAAAGTCTATGAGACCACAAGGTATATAATATATAAATCAATGTATATATATATAGGTATATATATATATATATATATATATTCACTATGATAATAAACATTTATATTAAATTAATATGCTTGTACTGTGTGTATTAAAATATGATGTGTTGATTCTGAAAATATTTGTAATTTTTAAAACTTTAATTTTGTAATCTGTAAATAATAATAATTAAGTGGTAAATTGTAAATTTGTATACCGGAGGCGGTTAGGTACGTGGACGATGATGCATGTTTATACTGACTTACTAACTGATGTACCGCATTTAGAACAAATAAAATGTTCTATTCTCTTCTAAGCTGGACTCATAGACTGGTCATGAGATAGATTCAGTCGCGGTGGAACTGGAGAACGTATACTGTAGGAATGTTGATGATTGGAGACGTTCAATTGAAATTCAATCCGTTGACGGTTTCATAATGATTATTGCACTAGGAGACGAGATATCATATGTACTTCCATTTGTTGCAGATATCCCGCGCCAGTATCGACGCGTGCAAGGATTACTTCCGCGACGACCTCATCAAAACCGACTGGCAACTCATGGTGGAACTGAAGAAACTCTTCCAAATCCTCTAGCCCACTGCGCCACTCCGCGCTCCTCACCTTAACGCTCTCCTCCTCTAAACTCTTGGAAACGTGAGAGAAATTTCATGTCTATTCCATCTACCCTCATCCAGAACATAACCGAATCTCATCTTAACCCTTTTACAGTTTTATAGCTCCTTTATTACTAACCAAATTATATGTGATCAATGCAATTCTAATTTGGGCGTGCTACATACATTTGATTTTGAATAATAGAATTTGCTAATGGGCAAATAGATACAGATGTATTGATGGGGTAGTGAACATATGGAAGTGAAGTGTGTAGCAAGCCATTTTGCCATTTTATGTATACTACGATTTTACTTACTGCCAGGTCTCGTACTAATTTAGACGTATCTCATTGTCTTGACAACAAGTAAACGCTAATAAAATTATTTATTATCTTATTTATAAGTACGCTAAAGTGAGATATACGTTGTAAATAGTAAATTATATGCGATTTCTGTTATTTATGCAGAATACGCGTTTTAATTTCAACCTTTGGTATCTTTGTTTGGACCAGTTTGCTTTGGCTTGGAGAAATATATTATTTTAACCATTATGTATCTACATCACTATTGAATAATAATCTTTTGTAAATAATAAAGCGTTTACAATACATTTTTGTAGCTGTATATAAATTAAATGAAATTAAAATATCGTCAAAGCAGTATTTATCTAGTGAGCGGTGCAATAAACGATCTCAACATTGGTAACTAAATGTGTCTTGTCGTAGGGCAATATCTGTATATCTGCGGTGCTTCTAAAGTAGTCAACCTATACTCTGTAATTTTTTTTATGTAGTTTGATGTCTAAAATTATTAATTGCTGTGTATGTACGGGTCCTTTGTAAGTGGGAGTTAGTATCAGTAGAGGCACTGCCGACGTGTTGGGGGGGGGGGGGGGTCGTCGTCTATTGTATACAGGGTTATTGAAGGAACTTCTCAATATCGGCAAGTTCTCGACAGTGAATTCCTTACTTCATAACAATAAGGTTTTTAGTACATTGGAAAATGTATTTTTTTAAATTCGTTAATAGTTAAGTAAATACGTATTTTAGATAGAATTAAAAAAAAATAACACCACGTTCAGATGTTGTTAAAACAAATTGAAACATCAAATGGCTTAGCAATATCAATTTATAATATCACTAATGTGTAAAAAGCGAGGTATTAAAAAAACTTATCAGGAAAAATATTGACTATCCTGTTTCGGCCAGTATTTGTCATATGCTCTAGCATCAAATATTGTACATTTCGTCGGACACAAAACCACAAGTTTTTATAAATTCAATCAAAAAATATGTCCTTAAAAACCCACTAACGTCTTTATAACGGACCCTTAAAAATGTCTTTTTACCATTCAAGAGGTAGCTACAGTCTCAGTAACACGTATTGTGTTCTACCCCTTATTACTGGCGTATTAAGGTACCAACGGATATAGGTCCACCTATTGCTTACTGTACCTACTCTCTCGCGGCTAATTTGTTCATGCCTTAAAGATTTTAATTTTTCAATAATTTTAATATATTAGTTTTTTAATTCATAGAACAAAAGCTTAGTGTTATGAAGTCAGAAATCAGTAACGAGAGATTTCCTATATTTTTGTTCTAACCATGTGGTTAGTGTGCGACACAAGTTATCTTTGTACATTGTGCATACAGGGATTACACATTGTATTGATGGCACGGTAAGCGAGACGCGAGTCCATAGTGAAGGTACAGAAGGTTGTATTTTATTATATAGGTATTTTTCCCCTTTTGAAATGCTTTGTATTATATAGATGGAATCGGACATTATTCTTATATTGAAGAAATTTTATTAAATTACGTACTATATTTCTGCCTTTTTATTTACAACTGCAAGTTGGCATATCCTCTACTTTTTGTAATAGTTTTTCTTAAAAAGTCTAAGGTCAAGTTCCTAAATCAAGTATAAAATTCCATATATAAATTGAGGTAGGTAACTTTTTTATTATTTTTATTACTGGTTTATTAAAATCGTGGTTGTTGTTTCTGGAATTGCTGTATTTCGTTTTATGTCTTATTTGAAAACTAGCCACGAAAACAAATCTATAATAGAATGGATTTTCCGAAAATATTAGACGGAAGATATCAGCTTGAGGATATTTGAGATGAGTTGTTTCTATCACTCATGGGTGATTATAGTGGCTTACATAAAAAATACTTCATTCTTCTACTCGTATATTGGATGTCCTTTTCTTGACTTCGAAGCCCTTTCTAAAATACCTACCTCTCTTGAAATGTTCGAGAACAATCTCGGACATTTTTTAAGACGGGTGTTTTGTTTTTACAGATTATTATTAAAGCGTACATATTAAAGTTAATTGCACAATTTTCAAGAAATAGTCACTGGTCAATAACATTATACTATCCTCACTATGTGTCTACTCATCTCTCTGACACGTGATTTTTCTTCTATCATCTGTTTCCATAATAATTACCTATAGAGTATTTTGTCTGATATTGACTAAGAGTGGCTGGATATCAAATTCTCGTAAATAGTTAGAAAAATCGCTGACGAGAAGAATGGCTAGATACATATATGTAGGTAGATTTTTTTTTTTTCCACCTGATGGTAAGTGGATACTGTCGCCCATAGACATCCGGGATACATGCCAACATTAGTCCAAAATGACAAATGTTGGCACGCTCCCGGGTGCGCTGCCTACCTTTGGAGATATAGGAATGGATTTGGAGAAAGGGTTGGGAAAATGGGGAGCGATAGGATGGGATGGGAATGGGCTCTGGCATATCTCACTCACTACCGAAACACGTACGTACATTGGGGAAATACGATAAAGTGGGAAATGCAGTACATTTCAAGGTAGTCTTCTGTGAGAAAGGGGTAACGTGGCCAGTCGAGCGCGCCCAGCGGCTGTTGGATTGCAGCGTGCACTCTCCCCCCTCAAAAAGATACGAGGAATGGTCCGAATATTTGGCGAATACTCGCCAATTTTCAAGTACCTATTCATACTCTTATTCGCCATTTTCTAAACGAATACTTGAATACTAATCGAACAGTAAGCGCCCTATGTAAATAGTAGATAAAATATTTTTTCTACAAAAGAAATACTTTTAAGAGTAAACATTGATTTGGAAATCAGTTACATAGCTTATTTTATAGTTTAGTGAGTGATGTGTATTTAAAGTTTAAAGGTTTAAATTAAACCAAATAGATAGGACTTACTGTTTGAACTTAAAAAAATATTTATAACACTAACTTTAAAGTGTACTACTAATTACGTAGGTACTTACTAATTTTACAAGTGCGTGCAAAGTAGGTTAGGTACTATTAGCAATCGTTTTCACGAATAGTGGGGCACATTATTCGTATTTGCATTCGCGAATAGTGATTTTTTGCTATTCGAAACATCCCTAAAAGGTACCTTCGCACAGAGACAATATTATTATGTAAGTATTCAGAGAGCCGGTAATTAACGATTCCATTTAACCCGTGAGTCTAAATCTCATTAAGTACCTAAACATTATTCCACGTCTAAAAGTTCCATTAGTCATCCTATTGCTATCAGTTGTATGAAAAGTCACAAATTAGCCATTATACGAAAGCGCCTCGTAAACCACATTTTTAGATTCAGCATGAATGAAGGAACACATGCTATAGCTTGCAGTTTCCACAAATAGGGCAGCTGTCGCACAATCGACAAATTGCATTCGCAGATTGATTACTTATACATATCCATGTGAATTATTTATAGCCACGGATAATAGGCACGCTGCGTACAAGCCGAGTGATACAATGCAGTATTCATTAGCGTAAGGGATTTATACGTTACTAATTGTAAAAATCTAGTTTTTTTTAATGAAATATCTGTCAAATAGGCAAACAGCCCTCTTGAAGGTGATATGGCCTTAAAACGTCACGCTGACCAAGCGGGTTCACTAGTTTAGGGGTGGGTGTAGTTCCTCGGGGTTTGTGGTAGCCGTTTTGTTATCCCTTAGTCACCTTTTACGATACCCACGGGAGATGAGGTGGTACTATTCTCAAGCCACATAGTATCGGCCATTATCGCCAAATGTTATCACATATAAGAAGTAAGAACAACAAGATAGGATCGCTCCCCTTTATCGATAAAACTGTAGCTTGATCTGCTAAGGCGTAAAAACGCTAAACTTATGGTTTACTTACTGCTAACTTACTAAAATGGAATCTTTCTAAAAACTTAACCTATTGCCTAATAACCATGAATGATATCACATAACATCGCATGAAGGTAAGTACCTATATTCTGTACAATATTTTATGCAGAATTTAGATACCTACACTATTTAGATTTCCAGTTACTCTGATATTTCTTTTTAGATAGGTCTGTTCTAAAAAATATATTTTATGAAGACATAGTAGTGTTATTTGCACCATTAATGGTGCTAGTCATTGGTGCAGATGACATTTCGGGGACAGTTCAATCAATCCAGAGAGATAGATAGCCTATAAAGTCCCATTACAGAGCACAAGCCTCCCAGTTTTGTGGGGCTGTTTAGGCCTCACGGATTATGGTAGCCACCTTGATATGCCCGTGAATCGGATTATCTCTCCAGACCTTTGACATTGTATTCGTGCCCATTTAGCATCACCAGAGGGTCACGGTGTAGGATGCTGAAGAGTAACAGTTGCTTCCCCATAATCTATAACGGTTTCTAATTCCCATCGCTGAAAATTTAACCAAAATTAACTCGGTAGACTATTTTGTTTTGAAAATTACTTTTAAAACAATCGTATCACTCATGAATTTCAAGATTATGACATTTATGAGACTTTAATGCGAAAAAGCATGGTAGATTTTAATTTTTTTCCGATGTAGGTATTTATCGGTTTCGAAATAGGTATTATAATATTTATTACCTTCGGTTAGATTTTTTCCGAGCTATACCTACACGAGTTTATCACATGAATGTCATTTCATTAAACTTCTAGATCAAGAAATGTTTCTATATGATACCAAGGAACGCCGTCGCTTGACAATTGTTTCTAAAGGTGACCACAGTTTGCGTAAGTACGCCTTAGATTTCTAATTTAATGTGATACTGCTATTTTGATTCAGCTTTCAAAAACTATAATTATCCAGCCCACAGAGAAATCTAATTGTCAAAGAACTTCGCTGAGTACAAAGGTAATCCATCGCACTTTACTAGCAGATAACGATGCTCTAATAAAGGACGAAAGGTTACGTTTCTTTAGAATTTACACATTAGCCTGAATAATCACATGCATATTTTTATTATTACATTGTAGAGCAAATCCAGAAAAAATCATTATCAATATAACCAAATTTAAAGAAAATTTCTCACTATGATAAATACTTAGTAATATGAGAGACAAAATCGGGGCAATATTATTATATTCACGTTTTCATTTTAAAGCTTTAGGCACCGGAAAGGCAAGAAAGTAAAATACGAGTACAAAACATAAAAAACTGCAGGTTGATACAAACCTACCTGATTTCAAAGGTTGTCTGATTTCAAACTAGAAGTGCTAAAAAGAAGAGAGCAGAAATTTAAATAAGGTAGGTACATATGTACATAGTTATTAGTTTACTTAGATGTAACATGTTTTAACTGCGAAGAGATTATGCCTGCCTACTATAATCTACTGTTATTTTCTCACAGAACACTGCTTTAAAATACCTTTTCCCTTTTTTGGCAAAGGCTGAGATGCTAGAGCTCGATTACTTTTCATCGACCCATTGTATTTTCTCTTTCTCCTTGATGGAAATTGATCTTCTTCTCCTCTTGGAAAAAGGATCTCCCCTAAACCATTTTTTCATCCAGATCCCATAATCCTGTATTCAATTAAAGTTAGGCATCAGCATTTGCAAAGATCATCGGTCGTTCTTGACAAAAGTCGACGTATGATAGGGATGTTAATGATCGATAGTAACTGCTTACCATCGACGGACTATCTGTTCGTCTACCACCCCATTCTATAAAATAATTCATAAAACTACAATTGGCTATTCATAATCAGTGAAAGAATCAAGGCTGCATATTAGTCTTAATTTTCTCTTCTTTTAAAATGCAATTAATATCTGCTTACCCGTCACTACGTATTCTTAATCATATAACCAGAATACCTATAGCTACAAAGGTACCTTGAGACATCTGGCACAAATAGTAAGTTGTATTGAAAAACATTAAGGTCGGTTTTCATATAAAGTAAAAAAAAGGCGCCCGTAGTGGCTGGGTGAGAAGAACAGAAGACCGTGTGTGGTGGCGGTCCTTGGGGGAGGCCTATATCCAGGAGTAGAGAGACAAATGCTGATAGTATGGTAGAATAGATGTAAATATTGTAAGCATAACGTGGCATTTTACTCAGGTGAAACTACGCACAATCAGTGAGTAGTGTTATAAGTAGGTATAAGTATTATAAGTATGCATCTAAATGTCGTTAACAAACAGGATGCATTTCTAAAACGGTAGATGCGTGCCTACTTATAGTAAGTGATAGAAGCAAGCAGATAAATAGACAGATGTTTAGTGGTAGGTATGTGTGTGTATAGATTCGAATGTACAACAGTGCTATAACAAGTTTTATAGGACACTACCTATGTAGGTACCCTAGTAGCCAGGTTTCGTTTGTCATCAATAATGTTTTGCCCGGAAGGCCATCATTCCTCACACCATTTCTTGGAAGCACCAATGCCAGAGCAGCTTCGTACTGGATTGGGTGGAGCGAAGACTGTAGGTACTGATCTACGTTCTTAACAATATTTCCGTATGACGCAAATTATGCAATATTAACATTTTTAACTAATCCTGAATGAAAGGTGCTCAAATTTCAATCCGAAAGCTTATAATATTTATCTGGTTTTTGGTTGGTATGCATGATTTTCCGGGATTTTGGTGTTTATGACCCGTTTTTGGGGTGCATTTTGAGGCATTAGCCATGGAAACGCGGTGTGCGTGGGTGAGGGGGTGTAGTTTTCAGGGTCTAGGTCACGCCCCGGTGTGCAGGGCGCATGCGCGGGCCTGGAAGTCTCCGTTGAGAAACAGCTCCCGCTCAAACTCCGCCGGACTTCCTCATGGAAGTAGCCTCTGACGTTCAGCTCGGTCATTTTGTGACTACATCATTATTTAGAAAAAAATCTCGGACTAATCGTCATAAAGTATTTTCAGAAGTGTTTGAAGTGAGTGTAAGATTTTTGTAAAGTTTAGTGTGAAAGTACTGCCGTCATCATCATCATCGTCATCAGGAACGTGTTGGTATGTTTGAGCATTTTAGTATTTAATAATTATATTACAAAATAATCACTAAATATTACAAAATATTCTCTAAGTAATCTAAAATTGTACAAGTATTCTTTACAAACATTAATGTAGGCCTATTTTGGACGTTCCGTTATAATGAAATTGTTACTATTGTATTTATTTATATAGTCAATATTCACAGTAACGTAATTGCTGTCTTAACACAATATAAGTCTTTTATATGAGATATTTCTCTTCTCATCGTCATCGGGTTCCTAAAAATACGATATTTATAATAAATATCAAAATATACGATATTTTGATATACATATATCAAAATATCCTATATTTAATATATATCCGATATGTATCGGATATATGTATATTATGCATATAAAAAATACGCGAATTTCATTCTGTAAGTGGTTGTAATGTGTCAAACTTATTGTTAAAGAAACTGAGTTTGATTAATAGACTTATTTATTATAAAATAAAACAAAAAATAAGGGCAAAATTAGTCTTTGAGATTAATAATCAGTCTACTTAATCAACATTCAACTAAATTATAATTATAATCTTTAGTGTTGAATTATTGGCAGTGTTGATCATAATTTTTATTTATGTCAGTGTAACAATTTAAAAGCGTGGGATTTTCCAAAATTCTAGTTTTGACGGCAAATATCAATTGATATATACCAATATAAATTTATATATATCGTGATATATATCAGCGATCCTTGCTTCTCATAGGATAGTTTATCATATCACCTATCGGATTCTGTCAGATAGTTCTTAGTAGGTATACCTTCCTATACTGGCTAGGTACTGTACAATACGATAGAAAAAAAACGAATTCGAAATTTGAAAATGAAAATCTCTTGTCTAACGTTATTAAATTATCAGCTGCCATTTGTTTTTTATTTCTTTTATTTGCAGTAATTTTAACATTAACTGTTTGCAGAAAAATGAATTTATCAAGACAACATTTTCCTTCAATGATTTTTTATGACTTTCGTTACGGTCTAAACAAGAAACAAAGTTATGAAAGACTTAAGTGATGTAGTCTTATCCAGTGCCACTATTTATAACTGGTTCAGTGAATTTAAACGTGGTCGTACCCACCTCAGTGAAGATGTTAGAGAAGGGCGTCCTGCGACGTCGGTGATGGAGGAAAAGATCAAAACTGTGCGGCTCATGATTGAAGCTGACAAACGAACGACATATCAGCAGATACGGGTATCATTAGATATCTATTAGTATGGGCCAAGTTCAAACTATTTTATACGATCACCTATGTGGGTAAGGAAGCTTTGTGCTAGATGTATTCCTCACAATTTGAACGAAGCTCAAAAACACTGTCGCGTGGAATGGTGTCTCCAAAAGTACTTGAAAAATTCGACAATGATCAATAAAATGCTGTTGATATAGTAACAGGTGATGAAAGCAATCTGAAAGGCAATATGCCCAGTGGGTCTTTCGTTTCGAAGAGTTGTCGACGAAAGTGAAGAAAGTACGGAGTGCTTCTTCTTTGGCAGAAGGGGTCACTTTGCTCTATAACTTTAGAAAATAAAAGAACAGTAACTGCGGACTGGTATGAGAACAGCTGCTTACCTTCTGTTTTGGAAAAAGCCAAAGAACGATGCCTACGAAGCAGAATGGTTGTCCATCACGACAATGCCCCAGCTCACTTCGACAGACAACGAAACAATTTTCGAGTGCTGTAAATGTATAGTGAATGGGTACTTTGTGCCCTGTGGTTTTTATTTATTCCCTAAAATTGCGGATAAACTCAGAGGTATACATTTTATGAATGCAGAAAAGGCAGTAACGGCCTTCCAAACAGCTGTTGAAGAGGTGCCTAAAGCCCACCCTAGGCTGAATGCTTCACACAATCGCATGAAAAAGTGTATCGATTGTCGCGGAGAATACTTCGAAAAGTAATAAAGTTAAATGTTTCAATTTAATTATAGCTAAATACATATACCTATCTAGATATAATTATTATCCGACTAAATATAAATTATATCTAATTATAAATTTATTGAATCACAATTTACTACATATACATATCGGTAACAAAACACAATTAAAGAATTTGCCAAAGAAACAAATACTTACATTGTTGGCGCCACCTCCTACACCAAGCAAGCCTGCGCCTACTCGTATTTTTGTTAGCAGTTACTTCCGAACCATCTTATTTTACAATTGATAATTTCATAGCATTAGGCGTTTATTTTATTTTTACTTTATTTCCATATATTTATATATGGTACATACATAACACTTCAATCTAAGAATATTCATTCATGTTCGTTACTGATAATTACAGCATGTACACTTCCTGGCCGAAAGTAATACACATCGGCCTTTAGAAAGAGACCTTTGGCTAGCTTCGGTTTTGTAGAGCGTTGTCTCTGTAGTGTCCCTGTACGACAGAGCTCTTCAAACGCTCTTCAAACGCTCTACAGACGCTCTACAAAAACGAAGCTAGCCAACCATAGCCGATGTGTATTACTTTCGGCCGGGATGTGTACTATCTATCTCTCTTTAGTCGTCCGCTCCAATGCAATGCTGGATAGTGGGTCTACCTCGGAAGCACCATCTTTCTTACGAAGTCATTTCATCGTTGCCTATCCGTGGATACCATCATGGATTGAGCATGTGGGACGGATGTAAAGATCTAAGATCTAAAGACGGAGCCACCATTATGCACCACGTATAGATCTTCTATACATTCTATATTCTTATTCTATACTTATATATAATATAAATACATATGTGGGTATCACTATACTTCTATTTTCTTTTTCTATCTTATATTATCTTATTTATATGTACTTATTATCTATCGATACATTTTAACATTTAATATTTTCGCGTTTTTCACACATATTTATCTATTTAAACGGGTCTTGCGAATGTTTACCTTATTTATTTTACTCGACATTTCGGTTGAGTTGCACCAACCATGGTAACAAGCTGCTGACTGAAGAGGCGGTTAGTCCACCTCGAGTAGTTGTTACGAGCAGTTTCATCAACTACCCGTATTTGGTCTTCATATTCCGGAAAGTTCATTTTAGTCAGCTCGTGTGACTATGGTAGGTGCAACCCAACCGAAACATCGAGTAAAATAAATGAGGTAAACATTCGCGTTAAGTCCCGTTTAAATAGATAAATATCTATACATTTAATCTAATACATACATGGGGATCTCAGAATGTTTTGCGGGAAAAAAAATTGTCTACGGGTTCCAATTTTTCATTACATTTTTTCAAAGTAGATACTCTCTACTTGCAGCTATACAAAGTTTCATGTGCCTAAACCAATTTTGAAAACACTTTTTCCACTCTTCCTCAGGTACCACTTTCACAGCCTCTTCGAACGTTTTTCACTCTCGGTGAGGTTGTGCGGCATCCATCGCTATACTATCCTCCTGAATCGTAGATGCCCATGTAATATTTCATACACACACTCTGATCCAGTCTGCAATCTCTTCTGAATTTTCTTGTATGTAATTTGCTTGTTTCCACAAATTACAATTTTTCACTATCACCACATTTTCTACCGTAACAGCCGTTAAAGGACGACCGCTTCTTTCTTCGTCAGCCAAACTTAGTCGTTCACGCTTAAATCATTGTACCAACAATACGCAATTGCCTTAGAAGGGCACTTGTCTGTAAACGACATTTGAAGTTTATTAAATGAATCTTCAGTTTTTAAAGAACATTTAAAATCATACAAAATCATAGTGAGGAAAAGTTCCCGTGGAATATCCATTTTTTAATGATACACGATATTTTGATTCAGCTCGTAAAAAAATTTGGAGGGATATTTCACTTTGGAATTGACATCAATTTGACATGGAATTGGAATTGGAATGTTTTTATGTTATAGTTTTAATTAACATCAAAACCAGCCAATGTTCCTTAAATAAAAACTCTTTGTCGCAAAACAAAGCCTGGTATAATAATTTCGTAACAAAGCCGTAACAAAGACATACTTGACATACATACTTACTTGTCTGTACGTGTTGCCGACCGATTGGGCCAATTGGTAGTGACCCTGCATGCTGCGCCCAAGGTTCCGAGTTCGATTCCCGGTCGAACATTCATTTACTTAAAAACAAATGTTTGTTCGGGTCTGGATTCCATCTGGTGTGTCTCTGGACCCACAACACAGGGAATCCTAGTATGGACTATTGAAGGTGGCGTTACTTATTATTATGTATTTATAACATTTAAAAAAAAAACATGTTTGCAATGTACGCTATAATAATTTTTTAATGATTATAAATCCCAAATTGACAATTATTATAATTTTTGTTTGTCAACTGTCTGTACGCATCACGCAAAACCACTGGACAGATTTTAATGAATCTTGGCATAGTTATAGCTTATGTGCCGAGTTAACATTTACCGTGCCTACTTTAGACGTGGTCATATTTACGTTACATTTTATAATTCATTTTAATAAAAATAAAAGTGACATTTTGAACTATTATATAATAAATTAAACAGAAGATTGTTCCTATAATAATCTTGACTATGATAGGGGGACAGCTAAGGCTGTTCTTTACTTCACTGCTGTGGACTACACGTCCCCAGCAGTGAAGTTAAATAAATGTACTTAGAATGAGTTTTACTAACTAAAAACTGAGTCTCATGTAACTTGAAAATAAAGAAAATGATTATAAACAACTTTTGCTAAGGAATCCATAGGCAAAGCATGGGTACAGAGACCAGTTTAATAAAATAATTAATTTCATTTCATTATGTAAGTAAATTTACAGAAGTAGCAAAACACGTATAGAACCACGAGAAATAAGTGTCCCTCGTGGACCTACTAGTAGGACAAATCAGTAGGATCACGAGAAAACAACCTCGATTCTTTGTTTGCCCAAAAGTCGACTGGTAGAGAATGCCATTAGGCATTAAGTTCTCCTTTTGTACATTTTGTCTGTGCAATAAAGTTTAAATAATTATTTTTTTCGGTTCTTCCATAACTCCTCATAATTACTAGACGAACATGTCCATAGTATAGATTCACATAGATCATGAGAATTATTAGGTTGATTCAGAATAAAGAAGAAAATATAGTCATCTTCCTGAAATGTTCAAATGGTATAATAATTAAGTGATTGTTCATTCGACTTAACATTTGATATTTAAAATTCGAAGATAAGTTTAGTTGTAGACCGTCTCTATGCATCTGAATTAGTAATTTACTTGGTATTAAATGCACAGACTAGACGAGTTTCAGTTTTTTTTTGGCTACGTGCTAAACGTTCATTCATGCGCACGAATGAATGGGGAGCGCCGCGAACCCTGAAAGTTGGAAACAGTCGTCAACCGCACGCCCGCGCGCATGTCGCGCGGCGCCCGCGCAACTCGACGCGAGTTACACTACGATACCGTAGTCACTGTGACGATACGACGCGTTCACATTGTGCCACTTCTTACCACCAGCACACCGGATCCACTCTCGGTGCGTCATCTATTTATACCACTCTATAATACATACGAATTCCGACCTTCAACATCATGTGCCACGGTTTTCATTCACTAAAATTACTGCTGACAAACTATTCTCTAATTCGCAGCGCTCTGTCTAAACACTGTGATGGACCGCCTGTTAATTGGAGATAATTTATTTCATGTATACAGCTAAGATGGTATTAATTGGATGACTAGCCCAATTCGCGGTATTAACTCTAGCTCTACGATAAGAACTGAAACCATTGTGAGTCGTCACGCGTACCCATTAGGTATCACGTTTATGAAGATGGTTGTCATCACTTCCGTTCCGCTGGTTGTTAACTATCCACGCGATCACACAATTTGTAATACCATCACGTCTATAGTTACATGTTTGTGGAAAAATGTATTGACAGGAAATTAAACTTTGTCAACATGGCTGCTTGTTTAGCTACGTCGGTGTGCCGTTGCGTATACACCATAGAGCCGTATTGTAACACTAGTCACTATACAACACGGCTCTATAGTACAGGAAGCAGTTCTCCTCTGGCCACTTTACTTTTATCGCCTAAAGTTCGGTCCTGTAGAATTGCAATGTGAACACAATTTAATATACTTATTAATAATTAATTATTGACTGCGTTAGGGTAGTAGGTACGGATATGGGATAAATATTGTGGACATAAAATATCTGTAAAAGGACCAACAATCGATAAGGCAGATGCATCTTCGTATGATACCACGTACCGAGGTATGGTCGATTAACTCAATTTTGACTAAACGGGAAGATTCCGGTGCGCACTTCCTGTTCATTTTTCCTAACACATCACTCGGAGTCTTTCCCGTTAACTTTGAGTAGTCGATGCTTCTATTTGTAGACCATTCAGCGGCTTCATTCGGCTAAGGGTGTCGCCGCCAGGTGTACTTTTGTAAGGTTATGTACAGTCTAGGTAGAATAAATTGCTATAATATCTATCAATGGTGAAAAATGTATATTAAACGTCAGTAAGTTTTATTATAAAGTACATGTTGTTCATCGGGAGATAAGGCATTCTTAATTTCTTGCTACGCACTTATGATTCTAAGAACCACGACGCATCGTGATTCAGGTGCGCTGGGAACATGATGCTGGTCCCCGGGAGACCTCCAACATCACCCCTTCTAGTTTGCCCTTGACCACCACGCCGCACTCAATAGCTCTCTCTATTCTCATCTAAGCATTACTATGTTCATCATTATCTCTCACAAAATTGTATCATTATGCATTATTATTGTCTCATTAGTCTCATTTAACGGAAATGCCTTATCTCTCCACGTAATAGTTCTTTTAACACAAAGAAGTCACTCGCAAGTGTATCTTTAATATATACTGCCTATCAGGCACGAACATCTTCAGCCGATGCACCCGTTCTCCACTTACTCCACTCATTCTCATTTCGTTCCTACCCTTTCATTTGCTCACGTCGCTGGCGCCTCTTATCCGCCATCTTGCCATCTAGCCCTCCCTCTTTTATTCCGTATCAAAAAGTAAATATCATAGAGAGTAAGGAATAGTGTTGCCAATATAAAGAAACCAGTAAATAACGATTAGTAGAGTATTGTGCCAATATAGTCGACATTGTGTCCAAATATATAATTTATTATCTTATTTAACAAAGGGCTATGTAAACCTATCCTTTCGTCTACTGACTTCTCCTTACCACCCAAAGGTTGCCTGGAAGAAATCACTTTAGCGATAAGGCCGCCGGTTGTACTTCCAATTACTTGTACTTTGTATTTCTCTGTATATTTTGGTGTACAATAAAGTATGTCTATCTATCTATCATGGAGCGAAAAGTCGCGACTTTAGGCCTAGCATGCTCTACTCAACAATAGATACCCCTTTATTTTATTTTAACATTTATAAATGAGGGTACATACATAATAGTTTCTTGGTAATATAACTTTTTAAACTTTCATGTTTTGCACACATTTTATATTCTAAATCGGGCCTGAACGCGTATAATAAAGGTATTTGTTTACCATTTATTCCTACTCGACGTTTCGACACAGGTTGCAACAACTGTGGTCACGAGTTGACTAGTCCAGGATGGGAGCTGCGAGCAGTTTTATCAACTACCCGCATTTGATCTTCACATTCGGAAAGGCTGCGACACTACACTAACAATGTCGACGGGAATATTAGACTGTAAATCGCAAGGTTTAAATTCGTTAATCACTTGATTCCACGGCGACAACAGTTTTATCTTTCCGATTCCTGGGACGTACAATCCTGGGATAATAGTGAAGTTCAGTGGAGAGGATTTTGGGAATGCAGTTCTATCCAGTCATTAATTCCAACGTTGAGAATATGTTCGGCTATTGCTGATTTACTAGTTTGGCGATTTCTTACAGCTGCAATGTGTTCCTTGACTTTTTCCGCAACTGTACGCTTAGTTTAGCTACCTACAGGAAGCTACAGGAACTACCACATCTGCAGTCTATCTTATAGACGCCTAGCATATGGTTAGGTACAACATCCATAAGTGTTTGTAGATTTTCAGCTAGTTTGGACGACGGAGTATAATGGAGTATAGTTTTCCGCAATGGTAGGATGGACGACTGGCAGAAGTTACCCTCAGCAGCCTTGGCGTGCGACAAGAAAGCTCGGCTTTTACAAGGACAGTTTGCTAGTCGATCGATAATTCTACGGATGTGCTCATTCCTTGCCCTGACAGAGATCCTCTTACTGCACCTCGAGGCAGCGTTAAATTTCTTCCTCAAGTCGGTGGTATTCGGATGTTCAGATACCTGTGCTTTGGCCCAGGCCCTGTATGCAGCCCGTTTATTATAGCGGGCCTCTGCAGGACTGATTTAACCAAGTTTGACTCCGTCCACCTACGGGTATCACGGACCAAGGAATATAACATTCCATGCTCTGCAACACCACGTCGGCAACGGAGTCTGCACAAATTATTACGATTATGAGGACGTAAATAAACTGAAGTGTATTACAATTAAAATATTTCAATTAAATTATTTTCCACAACAAAATAGGGTCCGAAGGGAAAAAATTAAAATTTAGTTTGTCGGTAAAACTTTCAGTACCGTACCTACTTACCCAAATACACTACATAATTTCAACGTATAGGTAACTAGAGAGTGGTAAAATTCATCTAGTCGAGCCATCCAAAGGGCCACAAGTAAATTATCGCTGTACTAAAAAGAATTAAGCGTTATCTCTGTAAAAGCCAATATGACGGGCCTTTAAAACTTTAAGCAGTTATCAACGTGGCGCCAGTCTGTTGTTTTTTGCCAAGATAAACTTCGGATGTAGAAAAAGTTTTAACACGCTAAACCAGCTGATATTAAACACTTAGCATGACAAAGGGTTGCCTGTAACTAAACTTATGTCGAGTATTAATTTCGTATTTTATTTTTGGAAGTTGGAGGATAATACTTACTTGGAGGTTGGTGAAAAAAAATTCCGCGACAACTCGCATGTTAGTGATTCGTTACTGACCAAATGCAGAGTGCTGTTCGCGGAAACAGATTTCGCCGAATGACAACAAACCCTTTTATGGTTGCTTCACCCAAGAGCCCGTCATCTGTTCGTCTAATTACAATATAGGTTTCTTTGTATTTGTATTTAAAAAAATATTTAAATGTTTTCACCATATAATGCATTTCTCGACGAATGCACTCGTATGTACTCGGTATGTACTCGTAGTAAGATCGGTGATAGCCGAAGCGAATCTAGTCTCGACTTTCATTCGCGAGCCCGTGAGTTCCAATTCCCGGCCCGTATCATTAGGTTCTTAATTTAGTAAGGATTTTTAAAAAAAACTATCACTAGATAACTTGCATGTTCCAGAATTATAAAAAAATCTGGAATATGATATCCACCAATCCACATTGGGCCTATGGCCTATAGCGCGTTATGGCCCGAAATCCACTAGTGGTTAATTGAACCACCAGTGGCTGAAAAAAATAGATAACGCAATAGATCTCAGTTCACCTAATTTTCTTTACCGAGATTTTAAGCTAGTATAAGTGCGAATCGATTTTTTTACAAAATAATACTAATAAATAATTGCCTGCCCCCATTATCTTACCTACATTGAGACAATTTATCTTTATTCGATTTATCTTGGTTACTTTATTCGAAGATTTCAGATGGGTTGTAGTGACCAATCACGGATCCGTTTAATAGATAGGGGTTAATTAGTTTAATAGATAAATATCTGTGAAAAATACGAAAATCATAAAAATCAAAAGCAAATCGAGAGGATTGATTTTATGTTAACTTGTTTTTTAAAGTGTTTTGGAAAACATTGTCCGATCTTAATTTTCAGTTCCACTTAAATAAATGTATGAAAATTGTGCACTGATTCACTTTGAACAAAAATACGAATATATCAGGATAAATACGATGTTGAGCTCCTTAGTAAAATAGTGTAAGCAGGAAATTATTATAATAAATAGATATATAGAGAAGAGGACCAGCAGCCAGCAAATATAACATCAATATCTCTAATATTGATTAATTAAGCGTTGGGCCTTACTTATGAAATTGCATTTTTATGAAATGAAAATCATATATTAAATTAACCGAAGTAATAATGTATATTTATCAATGCACTTTTGCCATTTTAATGGAAGTTGATTGATGTCTGTTCTATAGAATTCCTAGGGATGGGAATCGATAAATTAATTCTTTGAAGGCATTTTTCACTGCCTCGAATTTCGAAAAAAAATTAATTCAGTAGGAGCAAGGTCTGCCGAGTACGGTGGGTGATAGAGAATTCCAGGATATTGGAGCTATAATATTACAAATCCTTTTGCCGTTCGCTGTCAATAGACGACTACATGACATCAGCCGCATGAACGTTATAGTACAAACATAGGTATATATATTTTAATTATGATCTGTGGTTGCAATTGTTCGAACGTTTGTTTGGCTCAGTGTTTAATGAAAATATGTGATTTTTCTGATTTTTGTCCGCATGAAATACGGGAATGACTTTCAAAGCTCTGTCTTTAATTATTCAAAACATTTTTTCCTTGTTGTCAATTTGCCAATGAAAACTTCATTATCATTATTCGCGGAATACAGTTAGCGAGGTTTCGTGCATCAGTGCGCCAACGCACGTAGTACCGGGCGTCGCGGGCGGACAGCGTGACCTCGTCCAGATAAATCTATCAATGAACGCGATAAGGGGAGCGCGTATCACGCAAAGGAAGTGCCTTACCCGCCTCCTGATCTCTAAACGCGCTAATACAAATCACTAGCGGCTTTTAGTCGCCACTGGTGGATACTTTGTAACCTAAATATAGTCAGAAAACACAAGTTTGACATCTGTACTGTTTGTCTACTATTCAATTATGCGATCATTTTTATTGACGAAATTCCAAGGACACTGGCATCAAGTTTAACAAGAAGCTTTAACTTTGAAATTAGATGCGGAAAGTATTTTCGTTTTATCTTTTTTTTTTGTATACATTCACACTAATTCCTCGACCTTTGCGGTCTTGTTCAGGTACATCATAAGGCCAGTGCGCCGCGAGGTTGTACTGTGACCGACAATCGTTGTGGTAGATGATCCCTTGAGTGGAAACGGCGTAGCGTGTAGCGCCCTCTGGCCAGGTGGACCGATAACGAAGAAAATTACTGATAGCATGAAAATGGCCGGAAACCGAGTTGGGTGGCGAGCCTGGGGGGAGGCCTATATCCAGTAGTGAAGAGACACAGACTTATGGTATATGAAGATTTCTACTTTCAGCAAATAAAACTGTAAAGGGAAACCTATTTATATACGAAAAAGATTACGTAAAAACAGGAAATGACAATGATTTCATGAACAGATTATCAGGAAATCAGGAAGGTAAGCAGAACTCTAACAATACATCGGTGAAAACTGCATTCAATTCCATGCAGTAGTTTTTGCGTGATGCGTGTACAAACATACAGACAGACAAAATTTCTAAAAACTGTTGTTTTAGCTTCTGTTGCTCTAATAAAGTTGCATATTACCTTTTTTTTAATATCTATAATGTACAGACATCGGCCTGTTACAATTTTATTATATGTATAGATTAAATTTACTGGCCTTAAATTTGACTTTCCGATTGTCTTAGGTTCCTACACTTATGTTATATATATGTTATATTACAACTTATGTTATATAATGGTTATAAATAACGAAACACAAGCTTAAGTTGTATTCTGAATTTCAATCCGAAATTAAACAGCTAGCTAAAGATTAGGTAACCGGTTAAAACCATCAAGGATTTGTTATACATTTACGAATAATCGACCATCATTTTTCTTAACCTTGTATTTTATTTAATTATCTACCTACATGTAAATGCATAATGTTACCGAAGTAAGTTTACAATCTTACCTATTTGTATCTATATAGAATTGTGTCACTCGCTCATGCATGATATATGTACATGTTGACAAGAAATAAAAGTAAACAAATCGTTATTCTCAATTTGAGAATATAACAACTCTCGCGGCCACTAATTGGCTTGGTAGGCGTCAGTAAGTGGATGTGCTAAGGACATACTACCTTTTAACCGACACTAAGATTTTACCGATATTCAAAAATGTTTGCGCTCCGTATGGCCCGAATGAAATAATTTTAATCGATATTAGGCACCGATTCCATAGCCAGCTATAAATTTAAGCTGGAACAAAAAGGCGATAGACATCTATTTTTTTCAAGTTACATACCACACACACCTTTTGGAGGACGGCACTGTCAACTTTCGCATCCAATAAGGTGCACACCATATCAAACTGTTGCATAACGCACCATATATCGGTTGGACCGCTTTCCACCTGCCCACGGCTTCGTAGTCTGTGGGTTAAGAATTTGATACTAAAACAGGCAAACAGGGCCGAGTGCATCGCGTTGCGTAACCACGTGACAATCCGGTGGTACCTAGAACGCTGATTATACGTAGGCGCTGCCCACGGGTTTAATAATTAAGCCTCCATATTATAATGATAGTGGTGTATGTCGCTGTTAGAAAGTTTGTCATTTATCTTGTAGGTATTTTATCTTAATAAGAAGTAATTTAACTAGTGCGGTATTTCTTTCATTTACAAGATACCTACTCAATTACCTGTCTCTATGTACATATTAAAAAAAAATCGGTATATATTACTGCCCTTCTAAGAAGAAAAGATGTTATATATATTTGGAAATTAAAAAAAAAAACAAAGAGAATAAACAATACTTATTCTTTTTGTTTTATCCAAAATTCCATTCTAGCTTGATTTTCTATTAATGAAAATTGTATCATTTTTTTTTTGGATTCTTCTCGAATGTACTTGATTTTTTCTTTCTAAGGAGGGCAGAATGATAGTACACCAGTATAATAGAAACACTAATGAGTAGGTAAAATATTTATGCATGGCGGCAGTACATAAGTTGATATTTAAAATCAACAGGGCACAGTTTCAAACAAAGTTTAATGTTTGTGTTTTCGCTTTTAATATCAACTATCGAGATACCACTTTGCTGATATCAATTTCTCTGAAGTAACGAGTAGGTATTGAAAAAAAATATCTTTTTATAGTAAATTCAAGGTGGAAACAATGTATTAGAACTTCTTATTTAAAATTTTATAAATCTCAAGATACCTATCAACTTAGTCCGGCCATAAGAGATTGATTTTTTGATACCATTTTCGATGACGCAAGCTTGATGAACCTTGATGGAAATGTAAGACAATAAAAAATGGACAACCAGCTAAAATAAGGTTTTTTTACAATAAATAATCTAATGTTAGATGTCAGTAGGTTATACCACTGATAGTGGCTTTGCGAATGTGGGTAAGTGAACGGACGACCTGTCCATTGTCGGTAATCGAATTTTATTTTGTATCCAAAAATGTTTTATACAACAATTATAGCAGCAACTACAAGTAAGCATCAAACAATACCAACTGAATATATCTAAAATAGACAATTTATAGTTAGGTATAGTTAGTGTCGAAGCAAATCCGCTCAATAGTGCCGATTGTGGGACAGTTATTATCATATAATTACCTGTGAATAGAATATCACAAAGCTTGTGTAACTGCGTCAGTAGGTGGAGCGACATTCTCAGAATAGGGATACCTTAGTTAGTTAATACTTTGGTGCAGTTAGAGTGGGCTCCAAGGTGGGCGCGCCCCCGCCATCCATGTGCAATATCCACCATCATTATCGTAACATTTATAACACATTAACATACATTGTCACTATTCCTCGTAAAGATTTCTAGTTTATTTTAGTACGTAAGCTTTAAAAACAATTCAATGAAAGAAGTACTTAAATAATTCTTATTAAAGAATCTGCTTTTTGGAAGACCATGCTATGATAAAAATAAACACAATGATAAGTAAAAATAAATAATAAATATAATAAATTGTATTGAAGTCAAACAATCTACGATTTATTTTGTGAAATTATCATTAGAGATGGACCATATTTATATTCATTGACATAATAATCATTAAATTATTTATTATTTTTAATTAAACCAACACTCAGGATTACATATGTACAAAACGCTTAAGATGATATCAAGATAAAAGTAATTGTACCTACGTACTAATAGAAGTACCTAATGAGAATAAACAAACAAAATAAACGAAAGATTCTCTAGAATTGATTATAAATCATTGCTTTTCTTTGTTGTCCAATTTCATTATAATGTCATATTTACGTACCTATTCTGTAATTACAAAAATTACTTAACAATGAATTCAAAAAATGTTTAGCAGATTCTTAAAATAAATAAACAGGTTCCAGTATATTTTAGTAGATTGAAACTGGGCCGACAAATGTTTCTTCTTCGTTCGTTTTAATTATTGGACAAGTCATAGCGGTCAGATCCAGTGAGTCATGGCTAAGGAACTTATTTATTACATGCAATAGTATGATAATTATGTAGCGTAAATTATTTAGGCTAGAAATAACGCTGGTGATCGAGTAGTGCGGTTGGTCAGACAGACGCGAGACGCTCGAAATGATGCCGACACGGAAATGAACGCCCAGCCGCCGACTCGTGCGCGTAATCCAGATAAACGCAGCCTGTTCCATATGCCCACTATAGCAACATTGTATTACAAAAGTGTCTTCTATCCAGTATTTTTTTAAATGACTTTCCTAACTAAACAGTTTGATAATATTACTGGCGTCTATAAAGGATGTGCGTGGGAGCAGCATCGGCAGAACGACCGAATTAATCTGACAACTAAAAAGTTAGTTAATTATACAACCTAAATAATGTTACAGCTTCTCTAGATGATGCTGGGATTTATAATTCGTGCTATTTTGCTATGCTATACTTTAAACTGCATTTTTAAGAATCTCTGTTGCATCTCAATTTTATGAAGTATTTATGTTCTGTTTTATAATTTTTATTTTAAAAAAAATATACCACATTGTTGTATAAAAGTAAAGCTTAATGCCTTGAAGTATTCTTTGCCATTTCTAGTATGGTATTTCTTTGGATTGACCAGTATTAGACATGTTTATGAGGTGCAGTAAATAATCTAGGTAAAGGACCGGACATCGGGCCTAGTTAAGAATTTACGAGATATCAATCATAATTTATCCATTGAATATTTATACTTAATGTTTTACAATATATAGTAGGAGTATATAACTATCATTTAACAATTACATATATACATATATCTTGGATACATATATTCAACATATATGGTACATATATACACAACAATATTAAATAAATACCTACATTAAAAGAAGTAAAATATAGAATAAATGCAAGATGATAGATTGTACAATGTAAATATATTTCTACTTAACTACAGGTATTCAATGTTAAACAGGGAATTATAACTTATTTCCTCAAACTTCACAGAGGCTCGGGAGGGCCGCGTTCGTTTTGGTTGCGCAGTCATCCCTCAGCAATGTGGGACCGCTGCAATTCCTGTAACTCGGCAATAAATCATTCCACTCGCAGCAGACACCAGTACACGAGACTTCTCATGTTGATCAAAAAGCAAAAGGTCATCAAATTATAATACTGTGGTCAAATTCTGGCAATTTTAAAATAAGGGCTTTTAAATTAGATAACTACAGCTTGAAAAAAACATATTTTCTCTTTAATATGATTACATTTTAACAATCGTCACAAAAATGAGTGATGGTATAAGTTTGCGTTTTTGTCCCTGTGCTCGTGGGTTCGTATTTCGTTGGTTGGATTTTTTTCCATTTTCTGATATGAAAAAGTATTTTGTCGGGAATACTTTTGTGTATCGGAGTACGACTTTCTGAACAGTAGTTAATTGAAGACTTTCACTACCTAACTATATAGTGTAAATAACGTTTTTTAGTCTATCTATGAGATTGATTGTAACAAGTTAAATGTTGTGGAATTTATCTCGATCTCATGAGTTTTTAGAGCTGTATAAATGTGAAAAACTTCAAAGTAGCAAATTTAAGCACCCTGTTAACCATTTATTATGAAAAAAAATTAAAGTGAAATTTTAATGAAAATAATTTCTTGCGTCTGTTAATAACTTTATAGTAATCGCAATACAGATTTCTTGCGCCGACTGATAATTTAATAAACCTTAGCATTATTTAAAAATATATGTTGTGTATCTATATTTAAGTACCTAATCGTAATACACTGATTATAGTTCTCATAGGCAAATATGATCAGATTGGTCAAAGACGTTAGGAAAAGGAAGACCTGTGTGATACGAAAAGATCAGGTCAGAATAATTTAATAAGAAAAGAGCTCAAGAAAAATTACATAGACCTGTCAAACTTTTATATGAATGCGATATACTCATAAACAGTCTTGACACTTCATGAAGAGCAACCAGATAGCATAATAGCCTGTTAAAAATACTCTACACCAAGTGTCTACCATTTTTAGCCTCTTCATGAAATGCAAGTAGCTTCTAGCCTTATGCTGTATGTACGTATCTAAAATTTTCATGAAATGTCAAATTACAGCAAGTGGCTACAACCACTCAATTACCGAAGCCTGAAACCATGGATTCTGAGTCGATTAAAATAAAATGTTACGTATTTAAACAAAAACATTGATTTGAGCAAATTAGGTGTGAAAAATTTATGATATGAATGAGAATCACAAATCCTAATAAACTAGACCACCTCTAAAAGAGTGGATTCACGAACCCGCTTGGAAAGTTTTACGGCTATACATCCCTCTAATACTATAGAATAATAAATTACTTGCACTACCTGTGCACGACAGAATGAATAAGAGCGTAGCACAAGTGCAGTACATTAATGATAAATAGCGTATTATGTAAATAAAATCAAGTGTACATGATATGTACGTACTGGCATTGCACGGCCCGGAGAGGAAAGGGGGTTGCCTCACAAGGGTTGCGCAACTAGCGAGGTGAGGACGAAGGAATTCTCACATTACACTAATAGAAGCGTACGAGGCAAATCCATACACCTTTCCTACGAGACTATGGAATGTTAGTGCGTATTATATTTTTATATTTTTTAATTATATTTTTTAAATGTCTTTGTTTATAAATTGTATGTGTTTGTATTTGCTCTCCATAAATGTATTCGGGAAACTAGGTTACGGGTCAGGGTATAGGAAAAATAAAGGCTACCGCCCGCAGTGTGTTTTATTGAGCATTAGATTAAACATATAAAGTTGCGGGCTAGATGACGAAGTTCCGGTATCGGCGCCACTGTTTTCCCTTTACCTTCAGTCCTCCCATTCCCCTTGCTACTCAAGGAAGGAGGGAAGGAAAAAAGGGCTAAATTGCCCAAAGAACTATAGATCTTCATGCTTCGTCATCGAAAATAGCCTTGTTCTCCGCATAAGAGGAGAACCGACCCTAGGATGTGTGACTTGTAGCCTAGAAGTTATGTATGACGTTGGAGAGCGAATAGCACAATAAACTTCCCCAGGGAGCAGGGGGATCGCACGGGCAGCGAACTTGCTATAAAAGGCATAGGTTCCGACCTCTCTTTGCCAGTTCGTCCTCAGCACTTCAAGTAGTAACTTGAACTGCCAGTTTTACATTCATCACTTCAAGCAGTGACTTGATCCAACAGACTCCTCATTGTGGAGATACCTAACAAGTTCATACAAGCAAGCTCGCTGCCGACTGCCGCTTCCTCTCTGCGCCCCTGTGGTTCAATGTGAATTAGAGCAGCGTTTTTATTTCCGTATTTCACCCCTACACCCCCCCGTTGGAAGGCAACGTGCGGCCTGCAACATTGGCCTTGCGGTATAACATCGATCGCGAGCACCGCCTGTATATCGCCAACACTACCTTTATTTCTTCTATTTTATTCATCTCTCTGTCTTATGGTTAGCTGGAAGAGACCGCTTAAGCGATAAGGCCGCCAACTGTATCTTAAGTATATGTATATTTTGTTATGTCTGTTGTGTACGTAATAAAGAATATTATTATTATTAAATATAGAGCAACAACAACAATGTACATGAAGAGGGTTCTTGTCCAGCAGTGGGCGATGAAAGGTCTGCTTACGGTATAAAAAAATAGCAAAATGTCAACAAAATATCTTATAATTTTTAAAAAAAATTTTTTTCTATAATTTCCTTTGCATTTAATTCTTAAAATTTTTGTATTTTGTATATCTTAAAATGCCACGGTTCATGGCTTTGGGAATTGATCGGTTACCCGTTACATCCTGTACCTATATTTGATTTCCACTATGATTATATGATATAATGTCATAAATTACTTTCCTTCGACGAAAAAGTTTAAATATAAGATGTGTGTGTCATAAAATATGTTAGGACGGCCACCGGTCTTGGAATATTGGCAACGTATCTGAAACCCAAGCATTGCAGCCTTTGCAGGTGTGCTTAGACAATGGAAATCATTTCCCATCAGGTGGGTTGTTGGCCTGTCTGCCAATTGTTATACAATAAAACGTTAGGTATTTACTAATTAATTCAATAGCGTGATGCCGATTGTACAAATGTACAACCTTTGTAGGTAAGTTACAAGGCACACTAGTTTCACGCTGTAACAACAGAGGGCGCGGTGTGTAGGTGGACAGATTTTAATATAATTAAGCGGACTTCATTTTAATGTAAGATTGCGTAATTAGGCAATTTCATATTATATTTTTGTTTTCTTTATCATTTAATTATGCGTTATCCTATTTCGTACATTGTTTAACGAAATAAATAATTCTTTACAATACCATTTTTACAAGCTCTCTTTAATTTGTTAAATATTTCCTACAGGTAGGTAGGTCAATTGCTGATAAAATTAAAATGCAGTTAAAATGGTTTACAAACCCAAATGACTACGACTATTTATCATTTTTTCATTCCGATTTCATTCCATTAGGGACTAATGGATTTTACAATAACTCTAAAAAGATATTAATATCTATTTCAAAATTACGCTTTCTATTAGCTACGCGATTAATATTTTAACTATTGGCGCCAAATTAATAAGAAACTAGTGTAGATAATTGTAGAATCCATGAGTTTACCAACAAGTCGTATAGACCTGCAATTTTACAATGTATAGACAGTTGAGGCATTAGTGACCCTTAAAAGAAGCAGAGAAAGGATTGAATTGGAGAGTTCCAATATTTCGGTGTAGCAGGGCGCGAGGTCGTCGACCGCGCTCTTCGATGTTGGTGTGTGCTATTTCGAGGTAGCGAGCGGCGGCGATTGCGTCCGACCCGAGCCGATCGCACGATGCGCCGCGCACGCGTAAACAAACAACATGGCCGAACTGTCATTCACTAATTCATTCATAAAACGATCATTGTATTTGACAAACTGACTCATTATCTGTCAGGAACTCATGAAACAATGTTGTGCATGTTATTGGAAATATTAATGTGCTACTATCGTTCAATCAAGTTCCAACGACGCAAGCCACCCCGCGATTTGATATGGTAGCACAGCAAAGCGACAGTATGATAAGCGGCTAGTTGCGTATTTACAGAATTGTTTTCTGTATTAGCACGAGGACTCGTCTACTGCAACGCATATTAATTTTTTGCTCTACCTAAATAAATACCATTGAACTACTAATATATAGGTAAGTCAGTCGGTTTGTAGTACATTAAAGTCATGGACAAGTATTTATAGAAATTAAGATGTTTGTAACACTACAATATTAACAAGGATTCACTAATAGATGAAACATTAAAACATATTTTTAATCATTTGAGGTAAATTATATTTATATTTCATACAACTATAAAATAAAAAACACAACGGATGTGTTTTAAAATGACATTTTCACAAACAGCCGCTTTATGTAACTAGCATATCGAATTATTATTGTCTCGTGGGTAGTGTGAAGGCAAGCATTGTTCGTAACATATGGACCACATAAGACATCTGTAGAGCATATTCGAACGCGCCTTTTGTTCATACTTTATACCCTGACCATGTGGCTCGCGAACGAAACGCGCTGGTTTTTGTATCATTTTTTTCATCACAAGAAAAAATGTTAAGAGAAAACCAGATTGTTTTTCTATAGTTAACTCACAAGGATAGCTATCATTTGAACACACAACATTTCAAGGGAACCCTAAACACTATTTACCTATAAAGTTATTATAACATTACTAAATCTATCGACGAAAAGTCGATCTGTCTGTAAATTCAACAAGGAAAAATTCAAGATCAACTATCGGTACATTTCCACTAGTTCAATTGATCAGTTCAATAATTGAACTATAAGAATACCTTTTCGCAGTAGTTGTTTTATGTTAACGATTGAACTACTGGGAATATCCAGAATAAATAGTCGCACTAGTTCAATTTAACTAAATTTTAAATAGCGAGTGAAGGTGAAACAACTTTTTCTACTTAGATAATCAAATATTTATTAGTCTAATACTATATAAAGGATTTGCTTTGTTCTATTTTGAATAAGTATTACATTATTTTTAAATTTTAACAATTGAACACCAAACTATTTAACTTAAATATAATTATCATAAATATGTAATTGTAGTATGTTTAAGTTAAATAGATAATAAATGTCTAAAAAAAAATTTTTATTATTAAAAATGGGATATTATTATTTTTTTCCCTTTTTGTATGATATTAGACTGCTACTTCAAATTTCGTTTAATTGAACTAGTGAGACTATCTATTCTGGCTGTTTCCAGTAGTTCAATTGTAATTATTCCCACTAGTTCAATGATTGAACTGAT
This sequence comes from Sesia bembeciformis, assembly GCA_943735995.1. Lineage (NCBI taxonomy): Eukaryota > Metazoa > Arthropoda > Insecta > Lepidoptera > Sesiidae > Sesia > Sesia bembeciformis. The sequence continues at coordinate 5,973,816 of OX031029.1, read as the reverse complement.
CTGTGCACGACAGAAAATAAGGGCGTAGCACAAGTGCAGTACAATTAAGATATGTTATTATGTAATGTGTAAATTATGTAAATCAAGTGTACATGATATGTACGTACTGGCATCGCACGGCTCGGGGAAGAAAGGGGGTTGTCTCACAAGGGTTGCGCAACTAGCGAGGTGAGGACGAATGAATTCTCACATTAGACTAATAAAAGCGTACGAGACAAATCCATACACCTTTCCTACGAGACTATGGGATGTTAGTACGTACATTTATATTATATTTTTTTTAAAGTGTCTTTTGTTTATAAACTGTATGTGTTTGTATTCGCTCTCCATAAATGTATTAGGGAAACTAGGTTGCAGGTCAGGGTATAGGCAAAATAAAGGCTACCGCCCGCAGTGTGTTTTATTAAGCATTGAATTAAACATATAAAGTTGCGGGCTAGATGACGAAGTTCCGGTATCGGCGCCACTACTTCCCCTTTACCTTCAGTCCTCCCATTCCCCTTGCTACTCAACGAAGGAGGGAGGGAAAAAAGGGCTAAATTGCCCAGAAAGATATAAAATCATCATGTATCGTCATCGAAAATAGCCTTGTTCTCCGCATAAGAGGAGAACCGACCCTAGGATAAGTGACTTGTAACCTAGAAGTTATGTATGACGTTGGAGAGCGAATAGCACAATAAACTACCCCAGGGAGCAGGGGGATCGCACGGGCAGCAAACTTGCTATAAAAGGCATAGGTTCCGACCTCTCTTTGCCAGTTCGTCCTCAGCACTTCAAACAGTAACTTGAACTACCAGTTCGTACTTAACACTCTAAGTAGTGACTTGATATAACAGACTCCTCATAGTGGAGATACCTAACAAGTTCATACAAGCGAGTTCGCTGCCGACTGCCGCTTCCTCCCTGCGCTCCTGTGGTTCAATGTGAATTAGAGCAGCGTTTTATTTCCGTATTTCACCCCTACACCCCCCCGTTGGAAGGCAACGTGCGGCCTGCAACATTGGCCCTGCGGTATAACATCGATCGCGAGCACCGCCTTATATATAATATATATATCGTAGCCAACATCTGGTCCTTCGAGCCGGATCTCCTGAACCATCATCATCCAGAAGATCGCCTATCGAGATACGGAGAGAATTTAGAAAATGCCGACCACAAGAAGCAAAAGCGACAAGGAGACAACAGAAGCATCCTCGAGCTCGCAAACCGAAGCTACGGCCACCACGGGCGCAACAACGAGCACAGACTCGTACGCAACGACTGCCCAGACCGCAACCGCGACCGACACTACCACAAGTAAGTCCTCAAACAATAAAAAACAAGCCAAGGACAGTGTCGCTGTCGCCGTCTGCTCCAGGCCACCATCGCCTGTACCTGAGTGCTCCGACCACACGATGCGCCCACACTCGAGCCACGCTCGGTTACGTCGCTCCGTACCCTCACGCAAGAGACTCCTCGCGGAGTTAGAGGCGAAAGAGCGGCTCGCCGAGCTGTACCTAAGAGAGGCCGAGTGGAAAACGAAAGAAATCCAGGCCGCAGCTGAACTTGAAAAGGCGAAACTCGAACGACTGAAACTAGACTCGTCGTCGAGTGAGGAGGACGAACTGGACGAACAGGATTCAGATCCTCAGCGTATCCACCGATGGCTACACAATCAAAAGCAGATATTAGCCATCAAAGACGCCGAGAAAGAGAAAAGTCCCAAACCCAAGGAAGCAGCTGTGTCGGAAAAAGGCAGTATTAGACAATCGGCCGGGAATGAAAGAGACCCGGGTGTTGCGGGAACCCCCACGAAAGAGGTCCCGTCTTCAGACCATTCTCCACCGGCGATTGACGTGACTACATTAGCCACGGCCTTCTCACAAGCTATGCGCCAGAATAGGGACTCACCTCGGTACGTACAAGAGTTACCCGTGTACAGTGGACACGCCCATAGCTGGCTCGCCTTCCGAGCAGCGTACAACGAAACAAAGGAACGCTTCACTAAAACTGAAAATGTGGCCCGACTACGAAAATGTCTAAAGGGACCCGCCATGGAAGCCGTGAGTTGCCTACTAATAAGTGAGCCTGACCCGCCAGTCATATTACAAACGCTGGAGAGAAGATTCGGGCGGCCAGAGGCACTCATCCGCTTAGAATTGGAAAAAGTGAAGCGTTTACCCAAGGTCAGTGAAAACCCACGTGACCTTTGCATATTCGCAAGTAAATTAGCGAACATCGTGGCTGCTATAGAAGCATTAAAGAAACCACACTACCTCCACCACCCTGAGATGTTGTACAACGTGGTGGAGAAGCTCACTCCAACCCTGAGAAGTAAATGGGTAGACTACGCGGCGAGAGAGCTTTCAGAAGTATCCGACTTCAAAAAGATGTCAATATACTTGAACGAAGAAGCGGATAAGTTTGGCGCTTACGCCCTTCCAGAATACATCGCCGACGAGTCAACAGGGAGGGAGCGACCTATGCGAAAAAGGGTCGAACGCGCTTACACAATAAAAGAAAAGCGCAAGCCGCAAGAAAAGTGGCAAGAAAAATGTTGGCAGTGCAAACAATCACATCAGTTAGTGCATTGCCCACAGTTTCTCAACGCTAACATACACGAGCGTTGGGAGATGGCAAAAAAGAGCCATACTTGTTTCCGGTGCTTAAAAGGTACGCACCAAAGAAACACGTGTCGCGTCAAACCATGCGGCCGCGACGGATGTACCATGAGACACCATGTCCTACTCCACCACCAAAAAACCGATCAACCATCAGACATCCCAGAAAGAACAGAAGAGGTACTGACTTCAACAGTAGCTACCAACTCGAATACGCGACGTCGGGCGTACCTGAAAATAGCACCTGTCGTGCTATCCGGTCCCCAGAATAAAATAGAGACGTACGCGTTGTTGGACGAGGGGAGTACAGTAACCATTATCGACGCATCTCTGGCCGATATATTAGGGATAGATGGGCCCAAACAACCAATGTGGGTGCAAGGGGTGAGTGGGACAGAGATAAAACACGAACAAAGTCGGAGTGTCAACCTGGGCATTAAAGGGAAATTCAGCGGCAAAGAATTCCAAATTCAAAATGCCAGAACAGTAGAAAGGCTGAATTTCACGTCGCAATCCATAACAGAGGAAAACATGAAGGGCTGCACTCATCTACAAAACATAAGAAAAGAGCTCACGTACGACTACGCGTCCCCAAAGATACTGATCGGTCAGGACAACTGGGATCTAATAGTGTCACGTGATCTTCTAGAGGGTCGGCGCGACCAACCAGTGGCATCACTAACGAAACTGGGGTGGGTACTCCACGGATGCCACACGTCGAAAAGTAAGCCCGTAACCTTTTGTGGTCACCTATCCACAACACAGGGTGACACAATGGAAGAAACAATGAGGAAATATTTCGAACTGGAGTCATTGGGAATCGAACCCAGAAAACCCAAGAACGATCCCGAACAACGGGCGTTGGAAATACTCGAAAACACCACTCGACGACTTCCCAATGGCAGATTCGAAACCGGGTTATTGTGGCGAAAAGACGACCTAAAAATACCCAACAACTACCAAAACACACTAAAGCGCCTCTACAACTTAGAAAGGAAACTAGATCGCGACGAACAGCTGAAAGTTCAATACCAAGAACGGGTCGACAACCTCTTCAAACGCGGATACGCCGAGCGAGCCCCCGCAGCGCCAACTAGCGGCAGAATATGGTACCTCCCACACTTCGCGGTCATCAATCCCGCAAAGCCAAAGATAAGAATGGTACACGATGCGGCGGCTCAATCGCATGGACTGTGCCTCAACGACATGTTGTTGGCAGGACCTGACCTATTACAGTCCCTCCCAGGCGTTATTATGCGATTTCGACAACACCCATACGCCGTATCCGCAGATATAAAAGAAATGTTTATGCAAATCAGCATAAGAGAAGAGGACAGAGATGCCCTGCGTTTTTTATGGAGAGATCACCGGCGGGAGGGTCCGCCAGAAGAATATAGAATGACATCGGTGATATTCGGTGCGTGCTCATCACCATGCACCGCCATACACATAAAGAACAAAAACGCGAACGAGTTCGTCGACATCTATCCAGAGGCGGTGTGCGCAATAGAAAGAAACCACTACATGGACGACTACTTACAAAGCTTCCCCACCCCTGAGAAGGCGATCAAAATGATCAAAGAAGTCGACTTTATACACCGACAAGCAGGGTTCGAGTTGACGGCGTGGACATCTAACAACATGAGTGTTATAAAAGATTTCAAGGAAAGAACGGAAACAAACGCAATACCAATAGGTGCGAGCGAGACAGAAAGAACGCTCGGTCTCCTATGGAGCACAAGAGATGATTGCATAAGTTTCCGCTTGAACAAAACGAGAATAGCACCTGAAATGCTTGAAAACACGCGCCCACCAACCAAGAGGGAGGCCTTAAGTGTCATAATGTCCTTGTTCGATCCATTGGGCTTACTATCGCCGATGACAACGCCCGCGAAAAGAATTATGCAGGACACCTGGCGCTACGGTACCAAATGGGACGAGCCCATTCCAGAACAGTTAAGGCAAAGATGGGACGCATGGCTGTCATTGCTAAGAAAGGTAGAAGACCTACGCATCCCTCGATGTTACGACTATGAATCGGCAACCACTTACGAACTACATACGTTTGTCGATGCCAGCGAGGAGGCCTACGCCGCAAGCGTTTACTGGCGAATCGTGCGTAACGACGGAAGTGTACACGTCACGCTGGCAGCCGCAAAGAGTCGCGTGACACCACTGAAGCCCGTCTCAATCCCCAGGTTAGAACTACAGGCCGCCCTACTAGGGGCCCGCCTAGCCGATACAGTGCTACGAGAGCACGAGTTTGAAGTCGCGCATAAAACATATTGGAGCGACTCGCGTACGGCCCTGGCGTGGATAAGATCCGAACCACGCACCTACAAAACCTTCGTAGCACACCGACTCGCAGAATTAGAGACACTCACTAAGAAAAATGAGTGGCGATGGGTGCCTACGGCAGATAACGTAGCAGACGACGCGACAAGAGCGACACCTCACGACTTCAACGTGAAACATCGATGGTTCAATGGCCCCTCCTATCTACTACTATCTAAGAATGAGTGGCCTACAGAAGTCGAGATCAAAGTCAACAACTCTGGGGAAGAGAGAGAAAAATGTCTCGCAATAACCGATAAGCCAACTCATGACCATCTGCCAGATGTCCGACGATTCTCAAAATGGATCAGACTGATAAGAGCGACAGCTAGAGTGCTGCAATTTGTCGAATTATGTCGGGGAAATAAATTCCAAATCACCGCTACGCGTTACAAAAGAACGCGGACAAACAAGTCACGTGACCCCGACTGGAAGAAAAAAGATAAACAAACTCGAACCCAATCGACCGATACGATGGTTCCCACGAGTTCATCGACCCACCGCGCCATTGACCTAGAAGTGCGTCATATTGAAAAGGCTCAAAAATTGTGGATTCTAGCGGCACAACAAGACAGCTATTACCAAGAAAAGCTGCGCATAAAAGAGAACAGGGCGCCACCTACCGGAGATTTATTGTCGTCACTTAGTCTTATCATCGACAGTGACGACATAATAAGAATAAAGGGTCGTATAACTGCGGCCGAGGGAATACACGCAGAATCTGTGAGCCCAGCCGTACTGAATGGAAAACATATATACACAAAATTGTATATACAACAAGTCCACGAGAAACTTCATCACGGAGGCGTAGAAACAGTCGTAAATGAGCTACGCCAACGGCTATGGATAATGAAAATCCGACCGGCCGTGCGAAACGTGATCAAGAGCTGTATGGCGTGCAGAATAAAAAAGACTAAACCAACAAGTCCGGCCACAGGCGACTTACCTCCAGCTCGCCTGGCCCATCACGCACGCCCCTTCACATTCACCGGATTGGACTACTTTGGTCCAATAGAAGTCACCGTCGCGCGCCACCGCGAAAAGAGATACGTAGCGCTCTTCACATGTATGACGTCACGCGCCATACATCTAGAAGTCGTGACCTCCCTAAGCGCTGACTCAGCCATTTCAGCGCTGAGGAGGTTTATAGCCAGAAGAGGCTGTCCAACAGAGCTGTGGAGTGACAACGCAACTTGCTTCAAGGCGGCTGATAAAGAGCTCGCCCAGTCCATAGCTGAAGCCACCCAGCACGAGGCCACAAACCGCATGATCAAGTGGCGGTTCATCCCACCAGCAGCGCCGTTTATGGGCGGTGCATGGGAGCGCATGGTGCGCTCCGTTAAAGAAGCCCTACGAGTCACCCTGCACGAACAACATCCAAGTGACGAGACGCTCAGCACACTGCTAACTGAGGCGGAGATGACCATAAATTCCCGCCCCCTTACTCATGTGGCGGTGACACCCGACGAACCGGCAGCACTAACGCCGAACCTTATACTACTCGGCCCGAACTGTCACATGCCGGTTCCCGGAGACTTCACCGAAGGCGACCTGAACGCGCGCCATCACTGGAGGCGCGCCCAGAGGCTCGCAGACGTATTCTGGCACCGCTGGGTACGGGAGTACATGCCCTCACTCCAGTACCGGCGGGAGCCCCGCAGCACCGGTGAACCACTGAAGATCGACGACATCGTCATCGTGTGCGACTCCAACTTACCCCGGAACACCTGGCCACGAGGCCGTGTCACCAACGTCTACCCGGGTAAAGACAACGAGGTACGAGTCGTCGACATCACCATGGGCAACGGCACCGTGCTACGCAGACCTACGAAGAAAGTCGTCGTGCTACCAGTCGGTTCGCAGTGTTGCGACGGCGGGAGAATGTGCACGACAGAAAATAAGGGCGTAGCACAAGTGCAGTACAATTAAGATATGTTATTATGTAATGTGTAAATTATGTAAATCAAGTGTACATGATATGTACGTACTGGCATCGCACGGCTCGGGGAAGAAAGGGGGTTGTCTCACAAGGGTTGCGCAACTAGCGAGGTGAGGACGAATGAATTCTCACATTAGACTAATAAAAGCGTACGAGACAAATCCATACACCTTTCCTACGAGACTATGGGATGTTAGTACGTACATTTATATTATATTTTTTTTAAAGTGTCTTTTGTTTATAAACTGTATGTGTTTGTATTCGCTCTCCATAAATGTATTAGGGAAACTAGGTTGCAGGTCAGGGTATAGGCAAAATAAAGGCTACCGCCCGCAGTGTGTTTTATTAAGCATTGAATTAAACATATAAAGTTGCGGGCTAGATGACGAAGTTCCGGTATCGGCGCCACTACTTCCCCTTTACCTTCAGTCCTCCCATTCCCCTTGCTACTCAACGAAGGAGGGAGGGAAAAAAGGGCTAAATTGCCCAGAAAGATATAAAATCATCATGTATCGTCATCGAAAATAGCCTTGTTCTCCGCATAAGAGGAGAACCGACCCTAGGATAAGTGACTTGTAACCTAGAAGTTATGTATGACGTTGGAGAGCGAATAGCACAATAAACTACCCCAGGGAGCAGGGGGATCGCACGGGCAGCAAACTTGCTATAAAAGGCATAGGTTCCGACCTCTCTTTGCCAGTTCGTCCTCAGCACTTCAAACAGTAACTTGAACTACCAGTTCGTACTTAACACTCTAAGTAGTGACTTGATATAACAGACTCCTCATAGTGGAGATACCTAACAAGTTCATACAAGCGAGTTCGCTGCCGACTGCCGCTTCCTCCCTGCGCTCCTGTGGTTCAATGTGAATTAGAGCAGCGTTTTATTTCCGTATTTCACCCCTACACCCCCCCGTTGGAAGGCAACGTGCGGCCTGCAACATTGGCCCTGCGGTATAACATCGATCGCGAGCACCGCCTTATATATAATATATATATCGTAGCCAACATGATCAATTGAACTAGTGGGAATGTGGGCAACTATTTACGAGTCTGTACTTTTACGAGAAGTGCGTTTTGAATAATTTGTTTGCTATTTTTTTTTCTAAATGTTAAATAAATACATGATGTTAGTACTGAGCGCGCAATGCGTATTAGTCGCCAACATAGAAGCACGTGGTCGTTGAAGAGTTGCCAACTCGCGCTCAGCCGACACCGCTTCCTGTTTACCGCGCCGTCTGTCGGGCACTACGCCTCAATGGAACTCCATAGGAATTACCAAAAGCACTTTACGTCACTACAAGGGATATAATAATGTTCCAGTGAAGGCGAATAAACAACGTGAGAACATTTTGCTGAAAAAACAGACAACCCAGGCTAAAAATACGCAAAGGAGTCTGAAACAGAATTAATAAATATTCATTTAATGTTATTAATAAATAAGTATTTCGTAAATTTCATAATTGAACATATAAACAAGTAGCCATAAACATTCGGAGCCAGGTAAACTTAACCGGTGGTTTAGAATTAGTTCGCGTCGTGTTTTGTGCAAGGAACTTGTGCAAGCCACATAGATTTTCTTTCCATTCGCATTAAGTTTAACCGATTCAGTGTCAATGACCCACCAAGTGAGTCATACAATTTTTTATAGGAGATCGATGAGTTAACATATGGGTCAACATGTCCATTGCACATACCTAATATAATTAACAGAAAATGTTAATTATATTATGTGTAATGATAAATTATACATAAGACTTCCGTGTTATTGGTTCTTGGGTAACCAAAATATTGTAATAAATTAGATTTACAGGATCAATGACTCATAAGGTGAGTCAGTCCTACTGAAATTATCAAACATTTTATTAAATGGAGGATTTTTCGATTTTTAATATCTTAAAATTACTATTAAACTACAGTAATGATTATATCGTTTTATTATGCATAGACTGGCCATAAATACGGTTACAATGAAGAAAAATAAATAAATTACATTTGAATATGTCATTCCTATTTGAAAAATAAACGTTTTTTCTCATTTTGGCGCTAATTATTACTTATTAAATATTTAATTAATATTAAAATGGAGTGGGGTGATAACGAAAACCGTACTGCTGTAATTGCATTACACAAAGTAGGCATAGACCCAAATGCAATTTTTAAAACACTTCATCCGTTTGGTATTAGCCGAATGCTTATGTAGCGGCCCATCTATACTAATATAATACAGAGGTGAAATTGTGTGTTTGTATGTTGGGGCTAATCTCTCGAAATACTGATCCGATTTCAAAAATTCTTTCACAAATAGGAAGCTACATTATCCGTGTCTAATATAGGCTATATTTTATTTTGAAATTTTGAAAAAATCTCTTATAAACCGAAGCGAAGCGAGGGCGGGTCGCTAGTTGGTAATACATACATACATTGGAACGTTCTCGTTTGTGACAGGAAAAGCTCTAGCCGTCCACGCACTATTCCTACTAAACAAACTATTAAAGCTATGAAGGAGAGAATCCGAAGAAATCCCATCCGGAAGCAAAAGATTTTATACAAAGGGATGAATATAGCACCCAGAACCATGTCACGTATTTTACAAGATTATTTAGGACTTGCTATTTCATTTCTTAACTGATAATTTAAAGAAAAATAGCGTTGACAAATCAAAGCAACGTCTTCGGCGGTACGCAAAGGGAGCTCACAGACAAATCTCATTTACAGACGAGAAAATGTTCACCATTCAGGAACATTTTAACAAGCAGAATAATGGTTCAGTGATGATTTGATGGGGTGTTCGCTATCAAGGCGTGACTGAAACATATTTTGGTGAAAAAGGTATTAAAACGTCGGCTCAAGTGTATTAAGATACGATTCTTTACACGGTCTTAAAGCCCCTTAACAACACGCTGTTCCATTACTAAGAATGGTCCTTTCAGCAAGACTCAGCACTAGGTTATAAGGCTCGCTCAACACAGGCGTGGCTAGAAAGGAATATCCCAGACTTCATTAGAGCTGAAGACTGGCCGTCGTCTAGTCCCGATCTTGTCTAGTCCACTCGATTATGAGACATAGTCTGTTTTAGAGAGCATGGCATGCTATAGATGCCATGATATATTGAATCCTGAAAACGTTACGGGTAGCAGTTGCCAATTTTCCCATGGAAAAGGTGCGTGTTTCAATCGAAAACTGGCCACAACGTTTTGAAAGATTGTATTAAACGAAATGGTGACCATTTAGAATAATCATTATATTTTTAAAATGCTTACCTATTCATTTCCAAGAAACACAAATTATTCTAATAAAATAATATCGTATAAATAAAAAAAAAAAAAATATTTTTTTTTTATTGAAATTTGAAATTAGCAAGCCAGTGTCTTACAGGTTTCATTTAATGTAGCTTAACCAATTTAATGTTTATCATGATATTAATTAGCATGATGATAATTAGATAATCATAGTTAGCTTTAATTATAACCATGCAATATTTAAAAAAAAATGTTCACTACCTGTAGAAGGCCACCGATTGTAGGTATTTAGCTACTAGGATTAATTTATATTAGCAGCCACGATTACAACTTAATAGTGCAACTTGCAGATTATATACTATAGTTAAAAAAGGAAGAATTTCAGAGTAGAATTTGTAAGTCAAAAAGAGCCTGCCCGAGGGTATGGCGAGCTCTTCCTTTAGGCTTCAGTCCCCAGTTTCCTGAATAATATCATGTAAATTTTGATGAGTGCATTCGTTGTAATTGTGAAATAGTTGGATTAGTACGTTTGTCATCTAGTGTCGCTACAGGTATTCCCATTCTTGAAAGAAGTCTTCTTCTTTATATTATGCGTCGATCTATGTTCCTTATGATATGACTCTATAAGTTATATGACTTTACGAGTCATCGAAAACGTACCTATCGGTGGAGTGGTGAGTAGCCGCGACCCTATCTAGTTTTGACAGTAATTTACTTCGTATCGTTGTTTTGACTATTGTTATTGTGTTTTGTTTTAGCATGTTCAGTGTCGTATTCGTACTGTCAGCATTTTCTGTATTTACTATAAATTCTGGTTTCATTCGCTCGATTAATATATATGAGTAATACGATTAATATGTAGGTACCTACCTATTTTTGACATTGTTACCTGTTTTCTCCTTAACACCGAAAGGTTGCCTGGAAGAGATCGCTTTGGCGATGAGGCCGCCTGTTGAATTTTTCGTGTTACTTACTTAAATTGTCTATTTCTAATATAAATTGTCAAATAAATCGATTAAGCACGAGATACCATAACACATCGCTCACAGTGGGAAACAGCACGAAGTGTATTATGTCGTGAACTCGTGACTTCTACTGTTGAAAGAAAAATGTTCCCAGTAGTTATAGCAACCCGGATTAGCTACACTTTTTTAACTCCAATGACAAGCCATCGGTTAACGCCTACAGTACGTGTTTATTGGTTTTATTTTCCAGGTAATATTAGTGAAATCTTTAATAAATAACAATTTCTATTATTAAACGTTTTCTAGACTGTCAAATGGAATCTTGAAACTAAGAAATTCGAAGTTAGAAAATCATAACTAAAGATCTAATATGTAACGTATTAGATATATAAGAAGATTGTGATAAGTCCATACCGACAATCAGGCCCCAAATAACGTCACAAATAAACAAGAACATACGTTAAATATTTATAAACAGGTATTGACTTTTAGTTCTGAAAGATCCAATGCATTCCGTTCTTTAAAACTACTTATAAGTTCAATTCTTTATAACTACATATAAATAGTTCTCACTACTTATTGTTATCTAATTCCTCACTAAATAGGTCCAAAAAAGAACAAAATTGTAGGTACACTAACAACCGCACAATACTCATCTCGAAGAATGCCAATAGAATATACTTTCAGGCTCAGTTTTCAGGAAACGCTTTATTTTATTTATATTTTTTTGAAAAGGATCTGCAGCGAGAGGTACCACACGGCAAGCAAATCTCTTTTAACTAAGACATATATATGGTAACGCTAAAGTCCGTAAGCCGTTAATGTTGATATTACCTAAGTTTAGTCAACAATAGCTAAATACAATCGTTAAAGTACGAAATTGAATAAGATTCCGTACTTTAACTAGTTAAAGTGAGCATTCATGAGTCGACGTTCGATAAAGTCCGAATGACTCTCATTAAGTAGACAGATAGCGCAATTACGTTCGTACTATCTGTAACAAAATTATTTCTAGGAATGTACGCATTGTTTAAAAAAATAACCACGAAGTGTAAGGCAATCGCACCGTTACGCTTCGCGATCGCCTCACACTTCTAACCTAAACCAGTCAAATCGTTTCTGGACAAAATCCATATTAACACTTACTCACGATTTTGGCTTTACGCCTATAGTTGAAGTTAGAACCAATACCTTTCCTTGCTTGGTAGTTAAGGATTTCAACGAAAGTTAATTAGGTAATGTTGACATTAGCTAGACAAAGTTGAGAAATTATTAACTAACTAAAATCAATCGTTAATGTTTTAATGTTAGGTAATGCTGACATTAACGGAATTTCGGACAATAGCGTGAACATAATAATATGTATAAATATATAATTATTGTTTATTTATAGCAGGAAATATTTATAAGTTTCTCTGTTTGAAGTTTCTTAAAAATAATGAAATGATGTATCACGCTACCTTGTATCAGATAGCATTCCCCAGTAAATGTTAAGCTTTACGAAGCACTCAAATACCTTTTCATTTTTTATAACCTCAATATTATGTAAAGTAAATATCGTATATCCTTACAACGTCCCCAATAACTTCTTTGACATTGCTTTAATTCTAGTGGTCAAACACCTAAAATAGCAACTTTTTTAACTTACTGTTTCTTGGATTGAGAGTTCCGCGTAAGCCATGGCCTTGGTGGATGTTGATCAAATATTTATTTCTCGTTGTCGCCCTACAGAGATAACAAATTGCGTGTGTCACCTTATCAATATAGCCGGTGACGACGTACCTACAACTTTTGCTTCAGCTAGTACAAAATATATATTTTGTTACAGTAGGTAGGTACAGTTACAAAAAATCATATTTAAGATTTAGGTAAGTCAAAAGCAAGCATAATAAACTATTAATAACCCATAATTTGGCACAATAAAAACATTGATAAATATTCATAATTCAGTGGATTTCTAGTTAAAGTCAGACGTTGAATTATATTCATTTAGAGAGTATATAGAGAGAGCGGGGATACCAGGGATAAAAGTAACATGGGATGAAAGTAACTAACGAGTTTTCGAACAAACTATGTTGCCTGTATAAACCTGCCGGCCATTGTGTCGAGTCATTTTGACTCCCCTCTAACCTCAGTAGCGCCCACGGCTTTGTGCCGAACTGTTGTCTGTGCAGAGTATAAATCTGTTAAAAATGCGGTGAAAGTAAGTTTTTGGCATTTTTCTATGCTTGGTATCTATTTTCTTATAGAAGTTAAAATCAATCTTTCTTTTCAAAACAGTAGTAAGTATGTATTTTTATTAAATTTCGCATTTTGTACACATTTTAAATGTAAATCGGCTCTGAACGCTTATAATAAAAGTATATGTTTACCTCTTATTCCTACCCGACGTTTCGGCATAGGTTACAACAGTCGTGGTCATGAGTTGATTGAAGATGCGGGTAGTCCAGGATGGGAGCTGCGAGCAGTTTTATCTTCAGGCAGCCAGCGTTTATGCCACACGTGAAAGAAGTGACGGACAAAGTTGAGTCAGTATTGAGAATATACTCCATTAAGACTCCGTTATGTATATACTCCGTCCTCCAAACTAGAATCTACGCATACCCAAGGATCTTATACCTTACCGGACGCCAGGTGTCTATAAGGTAGACTGCAGCTGTGGTAGTTCCTATATATGTATTAAACAACTCAATTCCATTCATCCAAAAAGGCGGTTCACCTATGAAATGGAAAAATACATAACTTTGGCTTTCTTAGATGTCAAAATAATGGTTAGAGAAGACGGTTCCTTATCTCACACTGTTTATAGAAAGTCAACACACACTGACAGATACCAGCGTGCCTCCTCACATCATCATCCTCGACACCCGCAATCCTTAGTTGCTACATTAAACAACAGAGCGTAAGACCTCTGTGACCCTGAACATATAAAAGACAAATTATCACATGTTCAGGAGGTACTCCTGGGTGCAAAGGGAGTGGAAGGCAACCTAGGCGCAATAGTAAGGAATAACATCTTGAGGTTAACAGACAGCCAGCATTTATGCCGTACGTGAAAGGAGTGACGGACAAAGTTGGAACAGTATTGAGAAGATCCATAATATACGAGTATATACTCCGTCCTCTAAACTAGCGGAAAATCTACGCCCATCCAAGGATGTTATACCGTACCAGACGCCAGTTGTCTTTATAGACTAACTAAAAGAACTGCAGTCTATCTTATGATTTTTCTTTGAATATCTTATGATAGACTGCAGCTGTGGTAGTTCCTATATAGGCCAAACTAAGCGTACAGTTGCGGAAAGGATCATGGAACACATCGCAGCTGTAAGAAACCGCCAAAATAGTAAATCAGCAATAGCCGATCCAGGGCCGGCCCTACCATAGGGCGAACAGAGCAGCCGCTCCAGGCGCCAAGACCCAGGGGGCGCCTCAGTGGTCCTGTGAGGAGTGCAGTGCCAACGAGCATGGCTGTTTTCAATCGACAAATTAGACACAGACTTAAGATGTAGTCGAGATCTTCTAAGTTCCATGCTTGCACGCATAACTGGTATGTATTAGGGGCAAGCAAGGGGGCGCCATAATTGGATCTCGCTCCATCCTAAAACTTGCCTCGGACCGGCACTGAGCCGAACATATTCTCAACGCTGGAATTAATCACTGGATAAAACTCTGCACTTCCAAAATCCTCTCCACTGAAGGCACTGAACGTCACTATTATCCCAGGATTGTACGTGAAGCGATTGAAATTTAGAAATATAAAAATTTCAACCGGAAAGATTGATATAAAATGTCTTTGGCGTGGAATCCAGTAAATAATTAACAAATTTAAACCTTGCGATTTATCGTCGAATACGTCCGCGGACATTGTTAGTGTAATGTGTCGCAACCTTCCGAATGTGAAGAGCAAATGTACCCACATTAAATAACATCCTTAGGTACGCGTAGATTCTAGTTTGGAGGACGAAATATATAGTCTTAATGGAGTATCTTCTCAATACTGACCCAACTTTGTCCGTCAATCCTTTCACGTATGGCATGAACGCTGGCTGCCTGTTGATAAAACTGTTCGCAGCTCCCATTTTGGACTACCCGCCTCTTCAGTCAACTCGTGACTAGGACCATGGCTGTTGTAACCCGTGCCGAAACCTCAAGTAGGAATAAAGGGTAAACAGGTAAATACGTTTATTATAGGCATTCAGACCCGATTTAGAATATAAAACTATAAAATAATGTAAAACTATAAAAAGGATAAACATTCTACGTTTTAATAATCCATTTTATAGTTTTACATAATGAAAACTATGTTTCTAAATAATTTCTCTTATAAGAAACACATGTTTCTCTGATTTTAGTAAGTCGTGAATGGGGGATAAAATAACTTTCGTCCCGATTACAATAGTAATTCTTCATATTAGTTTTCAGTGAGAATATTTCTATTATTTTAAGCATAACCTTTTCCATATTTATTCCAGAATGCCTAACATACATAAAAAACAGATAGAGGCCTGGCAATGCCTGATATGCTCGAACTAGCTGCAGAAGAAGTTCTTATCTAACTTTATCATCTATGTGTGCTGCTGAATTGTTGGTTTCGATTACTTCATTTGGCAATGCTATCATACCATCTTCGCAATATATGGATGCTGCCCTTCCATTGAATTCCACCTGGGGTTCGTCTATTCCATCTACTTTATCTGCTAGTCAGTAAACGAAAATCATCAAGTTTGCAGTCCCGTCTACCTCGTCAATTACTTCAAGTTCAAGTCGAATATCTCACTCATTACAAGAAAAAAATATGCATAGCGTACTAATTAAGAAAATAAGCAATCATTTTGTGTTTATGATGTATACCAAAAGCCGAACCCAGAATAAATGATGGAAGGGGAAGGAAATGTAGGAAAAATAAGCGATAATGACACAAGTCCCAAACAAATTGGAAATTCAAGAAGAAGAAAGAAGACGAAAAGTCAACGCAGTAAAGGTATTTAATTTTACTACTTTGTACCGTTAAATAATTAAGATTGAAATTCAAATTTGAAAAAGTCTGATAATAAATGAATATTACTATTATTTTATTCTTATTTACTAAGTTACAACAAATCCTAAAGGGTCGGGTTGGTCGTAACAAAACCCGTCATATTAATTAATTTATTTTAAAAATTATATAATTTCTCAGCATTATATAGACGTTCAAAGGACGAGGAAAGTTGTGTTTATATTAAGAACTAACACTAGCTTTCGTATTTATAAACAAAAGTAAGATATCAACACAAAATTGAAAATTGTTACTTCCAGCCCTGGTCTCCGTCACCTTTATTGAACGTGTAAAATCTCATCAAGCCTACAAAGGTTAAGAAGTTTTAAAAGGTTTTATAGCTTTAATTGGAATCTAAATAGAGCAGCATGGTTCAAGAAACGCACATGTGAGTTCTGTACCACACTCACGCACGGGATAGGCTTAACGGAGGACGCAATTATGATGATTAAATGAAACTGGTTCTGCGTCGACCGCTTCGCTGCCGGGATGACGATGTGTAGAAGACATTCTACACTTCGACCACATAACTTCCACTCGCCCAAAACAAGACACTTCGTCTTACGTTCTTAACACCAAGAACGAAAGTTCAAAATAAACTTGAAGTTTAATTTCACAGCCGCAAATGTTCTATAAGTACGTTAGTATGGAGTGCAACCACTCCCAGATGGAGCGCATAACAGACTGTTTAAAATGTAAAGCAGGCGATGATTATCGATTATTCCCCGACAATCCGTGACTATGCTCAATAAAACTGTATCAAATTATTACTAAACTGGTTTCTAAATTATTAATTCATTCGCTCACTTGACAAATGTCAACGTCGTCAAATTTAATCATTGTTAAAATAAGTATGTACTCGTACGAGTTTGGCGCAAGCGCATACATCACTTACATTTATGGAAGATTATGATACGTTTATGGACAGCCTTGTGATGTCCATTGTGGACATCCTTAAATTGATTTAGTACTTATTGTGTTGCGTATGGTATCAGTTTCTACGGCTGATATCGAAATAGCTCTTCAACGTCGAATAAGGGGCACAATTAAGGCATTCTAAATATTTATATCGATATATGTATGGCTAAATTATGTACGGTGGTAAGAAGGAGGGATTAAGTAAACTGTAACAGTGAAAACACAAGCAGCGGCCGCTTCAAAGGGATATAAATACGCGTTGGCGCCGACCGCGACAACGTACGGAACTCTTCATCTTGACAGCCGATCTTTCAGAGAGATAGACGGATACACTACTCGCCGAAATTAAGAGAACATCTAAAACGCAAATCAGAGTAATATGCCGGCAACTTTGTAAACTAATCACATGATACCAGCTCTGATAGTATAGCGTGTACTTGAGGTTTTTTATATTCAAGTCAGCTGTTTATACAGTTCCGCTTTGCAACATTCGAAGTACGTACTACCTACCTACTTATTTTACTGTATAATTCGTACGTATGGTTTTACTGTATGAAAGTATAATTCGATGCAACGCAATGTCGACTGACATTAGGAGAATAACTGGTTGTGAGTTTATTTTTATATTATCTTTTATCTCATTTGAATCACAACAGTTGACGCTAAACAGGTATTTATCAAGCAATAAATATAAAATTACATTGTAAAATATCAGAGGCTAATTACATATATTTCACAGGTGGTTAACCTTCCTCTTACTGGAAATGCTTAAAATCGTGTTTCGATGATGCAAACTATATTAAATTACGGTTGGCGTGCAATTTCTTTTAATATCTAGATTGTTACAACCCATTATAAGATAAACATGGCGTTTACTCAGCAAAGAGACCCTATTGTTGGTATGTACTTATTGACTTTCCATATTAATATTTGTTTTTTCAAGATTATATTTAAATATTGTAAAAATATGCTCTAACGACTGATTTTTAAGATAATAAAGCAATAAATAATTAACTAAGTATTTTTTTTGTTAAATTTCACGTATGTTTATATATTTGGGAAACTAAGACAACCAGGCAAGCCAACTGGTTGTAAGTGGATAACTGTCGTACATGGACATTCGCGATGCATGCAGTGTCAGCATGCATCGCGAAAGTCCATGTACGACATGCTTACCATGTACGCATGGGATGCGCAGCATATCGTTGGTGATTTACGAAAACATTTGGAGAAAAATTTGAGAAAAGGAGGAATAAGAAGTATGACGGGACGGAGAGTTTTTCTCACACCTAATAATTCTCGAAGGTGAGTAGAAACAAGAAACTTTCTTTATGATTAATATCTTTGGATATACCTATTGTTCATAATCTATTCATATCTGACTTTAGTTCTCATATTCAACGATCTAATAAAGCTTAAAATTTTTAATGGCTAACTTGTCGACTTTGGAATTACTGTAAAACCCAGCTGAAACGTTGAATAAAATTAATAAGATAGGTAAACATACGCGTTTAGGACACGTTTAAAGGATAAATATGTATTTGTGAAGAACTTGAAACTCAAAAGTTATTATAAAAACATTGAATTATATTGAATTTATGATATAATTCATTGAAATAACATCTTCCTTCTCTGCAGAGCCAAGAATCACAATAACAAAGACAAATAAAAATAGGTACAATATTAAAATTTACTATTATTAAAATTCACCTAATTAAATTTAAAGCAACATTCATTAGGCGCTGTCTATCCAGCATAATTGATTATGCTAGTTTGTTGCAAATTCAACTCACGGCCATCTTATTGATAATCTTAAAGTGCAGCGCATCAGCAACTTGACTCGGACTACTTTATATTATAACTAAACTTAATACTTACATTGCAAATAATAATATCCACAAGGTGAATCAGGTGCGACAATAATTTAATTTAACAATTATTCATGAACATTTAAAATTACTACTTTATTAACCCGAAACTATTAGTAGAATGAATGAACAATGTACCGGTCACATATTATTTTGTAAAACTGACAACCGCCAGAACTCACCAGCTCTAGTAGAAGAAAGTAATTACGCTGATAACCTTTATACATCGATATGGGAATAGGTTTAAATCGATGGCAAGTTACATTTACGGTAACGTAAACGCAGGTTCGACAAGACGGAACGATGACTAAGGGACTGTGTCAAAAGGATTACTATGCTGACCAAGTTCACTGGTAAGCGTAAGCGCAGATTCGAATTTTTCCGGACAAGACGGAACTATGATCAAAGGACAGTGTCAGGGGTGTCGTAAAGAACCACGATCGATCATACAGCGCACCCTTAAGAAAGTCTTGTATCTAGGGCTGCCTAGGCGATGTATCTAGGCGAAGATTAAATGAAATTGGGATACAAAACAAAACGGGAAATTTAGCAGAAAATGTTTAATATAAAGTTAAAATTATACATTAAGTTATCCATAACATATTAATGTTCTCGACCAGCTTTAAATGTATAATGGTGATTAAAAATTTAGACATTTTAATCACAACAATAATTAATGTTTACTGAAGCCAGCTTGGTATTTAAAATCATACTTGCCAATTTTCAGAGATTTTTTAATTGTCGATTTTACAACCGCCGGCGCCGTAGCCTGGACAAGCATGCTTCAAACCAAGGGAGGGGTGGCAGCCCTAGGTACTTGTATCCAGCAATGGATTATTCATATTACGTGCTAAAGTGATGACATTCTTTGTTTCACATTATGTTATTAAGAGTGGTCAATGGTCATCCTTCTGAATTCTCAATCACTTTGAAGTCTTTAACCCAGTGGTATCTTTGAATCTTTCCTGATCTCTAAAAATGATAAAACTCTAAAAACAGTGCGGGACGCGCTCCCGCCACGTGGACCGACGACTTGAACCGGGTCGCCGATAGAAGCTGGATGAGAAGAGTAGAAAATCGTGTATGATGAAGAATTTTGAGAGAGGTCTATCTACAGCAGTGGAAAGACACAGATTGATGGTATGGTATGGTAAACAATATACAATACTTATATATATCCAAGTGTATACAAGCCTGCGAAATTGAACGCTTAGATCGATAAAAAATCTAAAATTTTACACCGCAAATTTCGAATCATTTGCGAGTGCAATGTGCATGGCAACCCTGTGCAACTTTAATATTAGCATCATGGCGCGGATTTGATTAGCGCGCTACTCTGCTGGCGGATGTCGCCTCCAAAATAACAATCTACCCACTCATGAGCACTCGCTGACCACTTTCAGCTTAAACTTTACATCTGTAAATGTCTACCTATCGTATTAAGCAAACGACAGTTAATTCGAAGAAGGAAAAGAAATTCAATCGCAAGTTAGGCTAGTTCAAATTTTCAATTGACTCAATTATTTATCATATTTAAGCGACTATTATCTATTCAGTGTTGGATAAGAATTATTTATCTGTACACTAATATTCTCGATGGGCTGGGTGGGCGAAGAGAACGTGGATATTTCGGGCCATTATCACGCGCCCACGCAACGCTATTGGCAGAAATATGTTACAAAAACACATCGTCGCAATTTACAGTCTGCCAGTCGGGTCAGCTCCTGACATTGATACCGGCTTTGATTGTTTGATAGTGAAATAGGTAATAACACTGTGATAGTTCAAAAACTCAACGATGTCTTTTTAATCTTTTATCTATCGAACGCAAAGTTCAGCAAAGGAAATATAAAAATGTCGGGGTACGGGTAGTTATATACGTATTATACCTTTGAGTTTTTGCTTCTCCAAACGAGTCCAAAAGTGTCTCGTAGATCTTATTTAACATTGGACCTTATCTGTATTTCTTATCATTATTACTGAGAACCGAGAGACAGACGTAATGGAAGATATCTGTTCCAGAGCAGTACGTTCTCTCGCCCATTTCCGGTGGTTGTTTACAAAAAATATATAAACTCGTTGTCCAAAGCGGCTATACGAACCGGCCGTCGTCGTCCAAGATACTTGCTACGATTAAAAATCGTTACAACTTCCGTTCGGGTCCGAGACTCGAAGCGGAGCCCCAGATAAAAAAGATAAATAAGAAAAATAACATAAAGATCGATACGGCGGAACGGTGCTACCTGTTTTTTCATCGCGCTTAGAGCCTGCAGCCAACGCGCTCGTGTTGCTCCGTCTTACAGTACATATGTAGCGATATTATACCGGTATACAGCTACTGCTACTGGATACACACATAACCAACATGGAAATTATGAAATTGAAGGAGCACATTTATGAAAAACTATTTTACCTATTTATTTAGTTTTTTATTCTTGTCGAAATATGAAATTTAGTTCAGAAGCTTATTCCAAAAAGGCATGTGAAACCTTAAAAAATGATTGTACAAGATTGCCGAGTATTAAGATGATATATTAAGAAGTTTCAGCAAAAAGTGCTTTTTAAAAATTAATAATAACAGATTTTCACATTTCTACTATAATTTGGTTCTTTATATTCTAGGATGTTTCTGTGTCATTTAGATATTTACCTCTTTGTTAGTTTGATATGTCACCTTCCATTTTCCTTTGGTATAGTGTGACATTATATTTTATTAGCATTGATCCGTAACTCTACGATAATCGTTAGATTCAAACAACATACTTAACTGTTGCGGACTCTTTGCCGCCACCTTTTTTACAGCCTTTTTTGTTTTATAAAACTGTTGTCATATCTTTTAAAAACTTGTCATCGTGAATTTGTGTATAATTATATCACTTCTTACCCTCACAATGGTTTCTATCCACCTTCCAACCTCAATAATAATCTTTTAACTAATTTTTGAACTGATGAAAATAACTGTTTAAGTAATTATAAAAAAAATATTTTTGGTGATGCATCATTAAAAATGATCACCATTCGAAACTAAATTTGGAATAGTTTTTAGAAAATTGTTTTTAAATCAAACGATCACTGTAATGGCCGATTCTTTGGAAGATATATAATGCCAAATGATAGCGCCGCGGGAGCGAATTATCATCACATGATGTCATGTATCCGGCTGCTGCGTCCACATGAAGAGCCGTAAATGTTTTAGATGTTTTACTTGGTTGCAACCGGTAATGGAAGATATCAGATTAATAAAAGATGTCGATGAGACGAGATGCACAGCGATTTCACGAGTGCTGCGCCATGATAATTAAAAATGTTGGAGCCATGTGGTGGTGTGCGTGCGGCCGGCGGCCGGCGCTGTCGATGCGGCGCAGAGCAGGCATATCAAGTCTGGTAACTATGCGGCGTAACTCCGGTAGCGGCGCAACAGGTCTGCGGCCGGGGCGCGGGCGCAGGCGCGGGGCGGTAGGAAATCCTTCACGCATGCACGCACACACCGAGCCATGCGTTAGTGTGTGCCATCCGGTTTTCTTTGCGAGTGAGCTCTCTGTACAGACAACGTGTATCTGTAGTGGTGGCAGTAGAGTCGATCGATCAATGAGCTCGACATCGACTCGGACTCTTGCCTGCATGCAACTCATTGATTAACGTTATGAAGTGGAATTGTTTATTCATTCATGATGAATATTTTTATTTAAAATGAACGTTTTTGTTGTCCATATTCTACAAGATGACCTTCGTAAACCATCCGATACGCGCATGTACATTATTTGTTCAGTTTTATCTATTAAAAAATGAAATCAATCACCAGTATAACTTCGAACTACACAACACTTATATTTAAATTGATCTGTAGATGCTTGTGGCCCACGGGTTTTAATACTAACTAATTATCTATTTTACAAGTTGTCAGTGCCCACGTAATATGTAGGTGAGTTGACGGTAACCACAAGTAACAAGTACAAACAACATTATCATAAAAATATCTATATCAATATCTATACAAACAAAGTATCAGTATACATAATAAGCGTCAGTCCAGACAACGATCCACGTGGCCAATGTTCAAACTGAAATTGTAATGTAATATATATACAACCTTCCTTACTTTCTGCGATAATTGGAAATTCACCAGTTTCTTTTTCTATATAAAAAAGGCGGCAGACGAGCATACAGTCCATCTGATGGTAAGTGGATACTGTCGTCCATAGATATCCGCGATACATGCCAACATCTGTCCAGAATGGCAAACTTTGGCACGCCCCCAAATGCGCTGCCGATTAAGGAATGGATCTGGAGAAAGGGTTGGGAAAATGGAAAGGGATAGGATAGAATGGGATGGAAATGGGCTCTGGCATATCGCACTCACTACCTAAACACGTACGTACATTGGGGAAATAAGATAAAGTAGGAAATGCAGTACATTTCAAGGTAGTCTTCTGTTGATAACGTAACGTCGAGTCTCCCCAGCGGATGTGGGAATGCAGCGTACACTCTCCGCCTACAAAGTATATGTATATATGCTTATATGTAGGTACATACATATTATATGTATTAACTATACATATCTAGTTGTATGTATAGTTAATATTATTAGTTAATACTCTCATTCCTAACTCCTAATAAGGAATTATTACAAATATGTAATTTTACATAAATTTACATTTGTGTCTCGAATGTAACGATATTCAACATTTCCTGTAAAAACAGTTTCATTATTATAGCAACAAGTTACCAACAAGCAAAATGTTTGTTTATAAATTATAATAGTACAAGTAGCAAGTAGGTATTTTAAAGCGACATAATATTTTAAAGGCGAGTTAATTTCAGCTTAGCAATATCTTACAATTAGCCACTGATTGAGTACACTTTATTGTGGCTTTTTGCCGAAAAAGAAGTTACTTTAAAAATTGGTCATGAAAAATCCCCTTTAAACATACATAACATAGATATTACTAATCTAACTAGCGATGGGTAACTCCGGATTCAATGAATCAAAAGATCCGAAACCGCGAGCGGAGCCGAAACTTGATGATTATGGCTAACTGTTATCGACTCCGAGGAGTTATTTATTCCTTTCATTTTTGGATTGCTGAGTTACATGAAAGAACTTGATGCGAAGCGAATGAGTCGCTCTCGGGCTCTTTTAAAATATAAATAGGTGAATCAAAGGAGTCAAGGAATCGTTAAGAGGAGTCGGATCCGCGAGCGGAGCCGGATTAAGTGAGCCGAAACGGATTAAGTGAGGAGTCGTGAATACCCACGACTAAACCTAACCTTACACATTAGACAGTTAACAGAAACGATTCTTCAAATTGACATATTGAGGATGCGGATTAGTTGAACAAGTGACTGTATTGGTAAAATTAAAAAAAAACCCTTGCAACCTTAAGAATGCCGTTGGTAAAGAAGAGGTCGATGACTATTGTCGTGACGCAGAGTGTAAATCGGATTAGCAAATGTTACACATGTGAAGGCTATGTAGTGTATGTTAGAGAGCGCAGGTGTGGGATGGTGGGTAGTGGTGGGCTCGGAATTCGCGGCGACGTTGGACGCGTGCTCGGCGCGGGTGGTGCGTGGGCGGCGCTGGCCCGTTCGCCCACGGCGCCGCACCTAGCCGCGTCGCCGCCGATGGCGTAAATCACTAGTCCTGCATGCCATGTTGCCACCAGTTGGTAAAGTCAGATCTAACCCGTTAAGCCAGGCACAGAACCATTATGTTGGTAAAGTCAACCGTAACCGTCAAAGCTTAAAAGTTAAGCCAACATGTAATATCATGCAATGTCACTCTATGAGGATAAAGGCCATATAGGTTTCTCCGAAGGCTCGACACTACAAGCAATTTTCAGCTGCTCTTCTCGTCCAGTCATTACCAAAAACCTTCCTTTTGTCATCGCTCAATCTCTCTGTTTAACGGTACATGATCTCCATTCAAGGACTCGTCTACTCCATCAGTTGAGAGTCTTGCGGCAGATATTGCCCCTTTATCTTGCTAATTCTATGACCAATTTCGATTGACCTTAGGTATTTGTCGAATTTCTTGGTTTAGAATTTTATCCTCTAAAAAACTTCCGAGCATAGCATAGCTCTGTGCATAGCTCGCGTGACTTTAATTTTAAAGATCAGATTAAGCGTCAGAGTCTACTACTGATTGAAGATTTTCGTCCGCAAGCATTGTGGAATAAGCGATGAAAAGAGCTGCCGCTTAAATTCAAATATTGCTCAGTATAAGACTATAAGTCTGACTATAAGACGACTTATAATGAAAGCAATTAGAGAAAATTGTCTTGATCTGAGTAAATAAATTCAACAGCAATAAATTGGAAAAAACCTTTAAAAAAAGTGAAGGTTGATTTGATACTTAATATCCCATGGAAATCTTTTTTGTTTTCCGCCAAAGCAAAAGCCAGCAAACGAACAATAATACAGCTACTTCCCAGAAGCAGTGTGGGAACACAACGAAGAATTTTATTGTTCTCGTGATTTAGCCGAAGTTTTCTGAAGTGGTGTGTTGCACTATTATCAAATAAATTGTTGTTATAATGAGTCCGAATGCGCCCACAACTTAAATGGATATTCGTA
This sequence comes from Sesia bembeciformis, assembly GCA_943735995.1. Classification (NCBI taxonomy): domain Eukaryota; kingdom Metazoa; phylum Arthropoda; class Insecta; order Lepidoptera; family Sesiidae; genus Sesia; species Sesia bembeciformis. The sequence goes on along the minus strand of OX031029.1, from coordinate 5,948,340 downwards.
TCCAGTTCAACAAATATTACAAGCAATTCAAATTCTATGAGCCTTAGGGCGAATGATTCGTATTGTACTTATCTGCCTTCAGTTGGTTATTTAAAATTGTACGAGTATAGACATTGCCTGAAAAGGTTGATTTAAAGCCTTCAATGTACGAAATACGAAGTAGAGAGGGGGAGAGCAAAGTATTTTCCATGTTGTACGTTTAATAAACAGGTAGTACTTATATTGAAGAATTTCTATGACGCGATAGTCAAAACAATTCTATGGCATGGTCGTAGGCAGTCACTAATTAAAATAAGTAATGAAAAAATAATTATTTGTTTTAGTAAATCTACGTTTTATAGCACCGTATCATAAAGTACAATTTCAAATGACATTGTATGTATAGTTGAGCCATATTACTGGTGGAAAGTGATGTCATTGGCCCGTGGAGCGTATAAACCTCGCTCCGCTCGTCACTGCGACTTTTGCTTTTGGAGAGAACATTGTACATCCTGGACGCACACGTCATTAGTTTGGTATTTTCTAATCGCTTTTATGACAACTTTTGTAGAACAGAGAAAAGGCACGCGGTAGAACGGTGGCAGTGGCACGTACAGTGCTTTAAAATTCAGATATTTTAATTTATCAGTCAATCACGTCAAGTCCATTGGCCATTAATGGCTATAAACAAAATGTTTATAGCTGATTAAGAATTAATGAACTTTTTTATTGATGAATGTAAAGATGAAGCGTGTATTTTGAGCAAGCATCCTTTTAACGAGAAAAATATTTTTATACCTGACAGGTATAAAAATATTTTTCTCTCGTACGGCAGCTGACAAATATTACACAAACATATAGCCGATTTAAAATGAGAATGCCTCTCAGCGTTACGATGACAACACCAATTTCGTATGTCAGCATTGAGATTGTTCTTCGGGTATGCGGGCCGAGCTGATTGAGGTGGCTTCCTGCGCTTGTTTGCCGGGAGCCATAATAACCGTCACGTTGGGCAAGCAGCGGAGTGGCGCGGAGGAGGGCCGGCGCGGCCGACGCGGACGGACGGCCTCGTGGAAGGTCGACCGCCTCGCCGCACCGCCCGCGCCTCACCCTTGCACGCCCTCACCCAACCGCTACGTGGAATTTATGTAATTGCCATCAATTAAAACAAGAACGATATAATGAGATCTTCGGCATATGACGTACACTTACGACCCTCTGAAGACACTTTTAAGTCATCGTAGTCCACGGATACGTCAAGCGATTTGAGCAATCAACTCGTATCTTTATCCTTGCAATTACACGCTCGCGCTCGACAATATTCGCTACTGTACTACACGTCCGCCGGCGCGTTGCTTAATACTGAATAACCGCATTGGCTGGGTATGGATGGACTAAGGTCACCGGCAATGAGTGCGTGTCATGAATGGACAGAATCGTGCGCGACACTCGTCCATTCAAAGAGATCCTTTATTAGTTGTTCTTACGTAATTATATTGATTTATTAATTACCTAAAGATATTATTACTTTTGATAGAAGTCATTCGTTTATCTCGTTGTTATGTAAAAGTGTTCAAGACATTACATACATTTTGTACATTGGTATGAGTGTGTTTAGTTTAAAAATATGTAGATATTCATAACGTTATTATTCTTTTCCGGTGTCGTTGTTGTCTAAAATAATTACCCTTGTTACAAAACGATAATCGACCGACCCGGATTAGGTCCGCGTGGTGGATTATGGCCCGAAATCCCTATTGATTTACTAGGGGTGATCTGTGCACTGCAGTTCTTAAGGCTGATATTGATCCTCCTCCTTTTTTCCTCCTCTTCTCACTAAGATTTCTAGAAATCCTTCCTTAGTGAATACGTACGTCATAAAACCTATCCGCTATGCAAATTTCATGTTTCTAGTCAGTCAGTCAGGACTCAGGACATCTCTTTTTATATGTACAGATTATTCCATTCAAATAATATAAGGTAACTACGAACGAAATTTTCATAACTGTGCACGTGTTCTTCGGTTCGTATCCTCCCTTTCGTAGCTCAACGACATTTTTTATATTTTCCTTTGGTGTTTTTGTTTCTGTTATACTTCCTGTTGAGTAGTTTTATACCTCTCTTTAATTTACTTTTTATTTATGTTCATACATATTTTCACAAGTTTTATCTCTATTTGATTCTAATTTTGGCGAAGGTGCATGCGATCATATTAAATCCCTATTATTTTTACCAGAAAATAATTAGGTCGAATATCAAAAAACATTGAAATGCTGAATTTTACACAATACGACTCTCTAATGTTACTTATTTATAATAATAATAATGTATTATGATATGGTCATAAGATAAGTTATATGAGCCTTACACATTCTGCCAGATAACTGGCGCGCAAATGTTAGATTAGGTTAACATTAAAAGAATGTATCAACAACATTATATTTTGATTAAAATAAGTAAACAAGTACTCAAATTTAAATGTCTAATTATATATATATATATATAGTGTCAAAATAAAACAAAATTATGAATGTCATTATACAAGTTCCATTGCTTTATTTTCTCGATGACAGCTGACACACAGTGGTCGATATAACTTTGTTCTAGCGTCAACGCCTAAAACTCCGAACAAAAATTAGGCACCAAGACGTCATATTTCATTAACAAGGTCACGTCAGCCAGAAAGCAATTTTAGGGATGTAGTTATCGATAAACGTAACACGATAACAGATCCGATATTTTTTTACAAAATGTAAGAAACTAAACTACTGCCGGACACTTTTGTACAAATTTATTAACTAATATTATATTTCATTACAAGATGTTACACGTGTTAATTCTTGATTGATAATGCCAACTTCTTTAAAATTTTCGAAGCTGTTGTAAAATAAGTAGGTATAGGTAGGTACTCGACAATGAAACGAAATAATTATAATGACAGGTAATCTTTATTTATTTATTTTAATCAAAATCTGATGAATCGTCACTGTCACTCGATGAGCTCTCCCCAACATTTATTATAAGTTCCTGTACTTCTATATTATCGAATGCCACATGAATTTCCCAATCCGACTCTATAATGTTTTGGGTTCTTCTCACAATTTTTTCCCAGTTTTCGGCAGTTACTTCCGCACATGCATTTTTTAATAAATCTAACATCTTGTTTGCCGTAAAAGGGGGATGGGTATTGTTTCGAGCGGCGTGTCCTTTGATTTGTGCCCATATTAGTTCTATAGCATTGTACTGGCAATGATACGGCGGAAGTCGAAGAACCCAATGACCACATTCGGCAGCTATTTCGTCGATAACATATCTTTTAGGGTGGCTTTTATTCGATTTGAAAATATTCACTAATTGTACTTTTAATAAAGTATTATCCACATTTTCGCCATGACGTTGGAGCCAGTCAATTATCTCTTGTTTTTTATTGGCCTGCGTCGGCATTTTATCAATTTGTCTGGAGTGATATGTAGCGTTGTCCATAATAATTATCGACGGTTCTTCCAGAGATTGCACCATTTCTTTAAACCATCCTTCGTAAATCTCCGCGTTCATTTCTTCGTGGTAGTCCACTGTTTTCTTGGATTTAAAGGCCAGTAAAGCATCTGACATGAATCCTTTCGTAGACCCTGAATGGCATATGATGAGGCGTTCACCTTTTCCCATTGGCACTGAACTAGTGGAAGCGACGGTGTCGTCAGTCCAGTTCTTATATACTGTGTGGTTTGCATTTAACCAAGTCTCGTCAGTGAAAATAACATTTGACCAATCTGATATCTTTTTGGCTTCGCTCAAAAATTCGCAGCGAGCCATAGCAACGTCGTGACGCTCCATCAATATTTTACGTTTGTCCGATTTTTTATAACAAAATCCAATTTCTTTCAAAACCAAGCTTAATGACGATTTTTGGCCATGGAACAAACCACATTCACGTAAAGAAACAACAAGTTTTTTAAGTGTTGGAATTTCTTTGCGCAAGTAATAGTCATAATATATATGACGGCGAATAGCGTCAGCGTCGAAGTTGTCAACCGATGTCACACGACGTGGTTGGCGTTTTTTCTTCGGCGTACGAAGCTTATTTTCCTGCATGCCGCTTGTACCGTAAGCTTCGGTAGTAATTTTTGAAACAGTAGGTCCACTAATTCCTAATGCGGCCGCAACACGCTCTCGCACTTGCGACAGTGGTAATAGCGGGCCACCATTTTGATACTCTGCTTCAAAGTAATTACGAACCTTGATCACCAGTTCTCTCGCCTGCCTTTTCTGAACAGATCCTTTCGGCATTTTGATATTTGACAGCTGGGCAGCAATCAACACGGAGGAACACAAAATACACAACGTAACGTATGGATAATGTGAAAAAACTCAGCGAACAGAAATGTAGTGACTAGCACGACCGTCTTGTTGCGAGTGACAGATTAAAATAAACACAAAATGGCGGTGGGCCATTGAGTGTTCCCACCTTGAAACAATATATTTGAATGTTTTTGTTGTATTTGTCTCTGTTCAAAATATAATAAATATATGCGATCGATATCATTACTTATTTGGTCACACAACACTACAACTATCAAATTAGAACTGTCATCGAGAAAATAAAGAAATGGAAATACTATAGATTATTATTTTTATGTCATTGTCATTAATACCATTATACATACATATTTATATTTCATTGTCATTTAAATAATACAATAACATTTGTCAATAAAAAAATATATAGTATTTTTTTAATAAATTGATATTAATTCCCCTGTGGTAAGGTAACTTATTATATATTTTAATACCCATATAATATGAATTGTTGCTATACAATTTATTGCTTTGTGGTGGAACATATAATTTGTTTTTATTTTAATTTCTGTCTTTTACACTTTTATATATTTCGGTATTCATATTGAAAAGGCATATTTTTTAACGAAACCACATATTTAAACTTCATTGCACAATGATATGTACAAGAGACGGACTCAATGCCACAAGGCATTCTCTATCAGTCAACCACCATTCTTCGCTCATATGAAGAAGTTTTATGGTATGTTTAATATCTATCTTTCTATAAATGGTTATAAAATACGGGTATTTATCTATTTATATAGATTTTATTCATTTAGAAAGAATATTATTGAATAACTAACAGTGCCGGCGACTTAATTGTCGTGGACTTTAGAATATGTGTGGTTACTTCGTGATTCCCGTGTGAACTTTATAATGAATCTGGATAAAATTACCCCAAATTACCCCCAGCACATGAGCTATAACTATGCCCAGTATCAGTAAAATCGGTCGTGTTTTTGGGTGATGTGCGTTCAAACAGACAGACAAAAATTCCACTTTTTTTTTTTAGTTTTGGGCTCTGTATCATATATAGCGTTTTTTTTTTTTTTTTTTTTTTTATTATATACTAGTGGGCGGACGAGCAAGCGGTCCCACGTAATGGTAAGTGTTACCGTCGCCCATGGACACCTGCAACACCAGGGGGTATGCGGGCGCGCCGCCGACCTTGCAAAATCCTATTCACAGCTCTCTTGAAGAACCCCATATCGTAGCTTAATGGAAAGACCTCTTGAGGCAGTTCGTTCCACAACCTACGGGTTCGCGGTATAAAGTAAGTAATGGTATAAAGTATAAGTAGTGTACGCTGCAATGATTTTTTTCAAAAAATATTTAATGTACCAGACACGACATCGTTACGATTTTATTATATGTATAGTATTGTATAGATTATTCTGATATTGTCTTGTTTATAATTTTTAGTATAGTCTTTGTTACACCGTAATCGGGTTTTTTATAGTTTTAAATATTTTTAGTCATGCAAATAATATAGAACATAATATACAACATCAAGAACAATACGTTATACGAGTACATAGACAGGGGGCTCAGTGTCTAATGGTCCCATTCATGCTTCCTTTATCTGTGGCAAACATCCGGAATTATTTTTCAACGGTCGGTGTCGTTAGTACTCCAGTACGGTTATCGGACAATTTAAGTATACAACGCGATAGTAAATTTAGACAAACAACTCTCTTAAATGAACTTATCAGCTGTTGAAACTCGCGAAAGATAAAATTAATGTTGAAAACAATACTATTTATCATTGTTAAATAACTAAACCAGTTATTTTAATATAATACGGTGTTTGTATTGACTTTTGTAAGTCCATACAGACAATAGGAACCCTATGCTTGACATTAGTTAACCGATTTTGCCAAAAAATATAGGATTTGGTAATATAGGATCTTATAAAATATAAAAAATATAAAAAATATAGGATCTTAAAATAAATAATAATAAAAGACCAAATAGTAATCCAAAAACCTTACTGAAGTTATCACTTAGCGATATTTCAAGAAGTATGTGCTAATAATAATAGAGGAAACAGCAAGAAATATTGAATAGAATTAATAAGCATTGAAATGAATGCAAACACAGAACGAATTCACATTTAGCAAATTAGGAGGACCTATAGAGAAAGAAAGATGTACGAGTAGAGTGATCTTCCAGTCTTGCTTCGACCTACAGTACTGACCAATCGAGTGCTCGCACGATTACAAACTTTTTGCGTTCGTAAATAAGTTATTTTGGCGGGAACTTGAGAAGTAAAGTTGAGTTGTTGAGTTTGATTATTGTAAAAATTGTGTATTAGGCGTTTTGTGGTTCAATAGTGATAGTTTATTAAACTTCAGGGTGTTTTTCGTGCGTGGTGTTTGTGATAATCAAATAAAAGCGTGAGACTGCTTTTTTCGTGTGCTTCTTTTGTCCTCAGTAAACGTATTATCGCTTTACTGAGTTACTCCTGACTTACTCCGACGGGACTGGACATTGACAGAATACGTTTTAGATTTTGAGTTTTTTTTATTACGAAGACTATGGCAGAATGTGCTAATTGCACCAATGCTACATATGAAGAAGAAAAAGTTAATTTTCGTTGCTCTAAATGAGGTTATAGGTTTGTGCTAAAAAGTTATAATTAAGGTTGGCGCTACCTAACCGCTTATTGAATATTTTGTTATTAAACTGCAGTTTGTACTTGTGCAAATGGTTCCATACTTTGCATTAAATATAAACTATTTCAGAGACATTATCTGTATAATCACGCATAATACATTTGTAGGTATATATTTACATTCACTTGAACAAACCTAATTGACATGACAAGACATGACAATTATCAAATGTTAATTTATATTATATGTATATGCATGTTTATAAATACACGAGTCCCGTTTGCTTTGAAAAGGAAGTTCAAAGATAACAAAACATGCAGTTTCAAAAGCAATTGACAACTAATGATAATAATTAATTAAGTGTGCTAATAATTAATAATAAAGCCATTGAAGTGTTAATACCGAACTAAAAGGTTGAATAGTCCGGTTGCACTGTATCACCGTACATCTGAGCCGTTCTTGTATCAGCAGTCCGCTCAACCGGACTAATAACCGATACAAGAGCACACTACTGATACAAGAGCGGCTCAGATGTTCGGTTGATGCCCGCAACCGAACAGTACTGAGACTGAAAAGTTTCAACAGTCCGGTCAACCGGACTACTGATAGTAGGTGGTATTTGCGACGTTGTGATAGAAAAGTTAAAAAAAATATTTTCAAATATGAGTTCCGTCGTGGCAGCAATGCAGCCCAGGCGGCACGCAATATCAACGATATGTACGGATCAAACACTGCAAACGAACACACGGTGCTTTTTTGGTTCCATCGTTTCCGTTCTGGAAATTTCGACCTCAAGATCAAGCCCCGTAGACAACCGGAGACTAAAGTTAACAATGACGAATTGAAAGCATTAGAACTAACCAAGAAAGCCCACTACCACAAGGCCCAAATGGTGATTGAGATTTACCACCCCCTAAAAACATTCATGATATAGTGGTGCGGTAGTCAGAAATATCCGGTGAAACGGCTAGCCCCTGGCGCCTGTGAATTGTTAGGAGCCCGAAGCCAAGGATTGCCCCATTGCCTAGGAGGGCGCCCGTGACAAATTTCTAGTTGTAGGGTGTAAGATTAGTGGTGGTGAAGGAGGCCGGAGTGAAAATCGGCTGCTATGTATTTTCTGGGCCCTTTAATACCCCCCTCAGTAATTTAAATAACATTTTTTGTTCTTAGCCCTGCGCTTTATTCTCGAGTCGATGTGGAATTATCTCGTTTTCCATAATTTCAGTTTTCATAGCAAGAAGAAAAGTATACCAAGTGTTTCTCAGTAGCCTAGGTATCGCCGAAAAGGATTTCGACGTTCAATGTGTATTTCTGTGATATCAGGCCAATGTATGGACTGACGACTTAATAAACCTTACCTAGCCGGCGGGCGTCCCACGCTACGTTTCGCTGGTCTTCATTCGAGGACTCGTCTCCCTCATCGGTTATCGGTCCTGCGGAATATATGGACTGCCCACTGCTAGTTCAGCTTGCTGATTCTTTGAGCTATGTCGGCAACTACAGTTCTTCATCGAATTTATTTGTTTCCGATTTCATCCAGCAAAGAAACTCCGAGCATAGCCCTTTCCATCGCTCACTGAGCGACTTTAAACTTGTGAACCAGGCCTACGCTAGAGACTACGTTTCAGCACCATACGTCATTACGGACAGGAAGCATTGATTGAAGACATTCGTCTTCAAATATTGTGGTATAGGCGACGAGAACTGACGCATTTTCCCGAATACTGCCCAATCGAGCTGAAGGTGTCTCTCGGCCTCTCGGCTGAAGTTGGACTTGTCTAATCGGATTGACTGTCCAAGATAGACTCGTCTACAACCTATACTGACGCTCTCTCGACGCTGACCGGTCCAGGGACAACGTATTCGTTGAGATCTTGCCATAATCGCTGAAAATATTTTAGTGTATTTGACATATCGTTGAGTTGACACCGTTGAAAGTACCTACTGCTATTCTAATGAGATTATGTCTGTCTAGATATCGCTAAAGTTTTGACGCTTTCTATACTACAATCATTTGGGTGCTCGACGGGGTATGACAAAGGGTCGCCAATTACTGATTACACGGGGCATCAAAATAATTTACCGATGCTAGAAGTTGATGGCATCGTGGACGGTTTGTCCACTGCAGTAGTGTATGATGTCTACCATAGCACTTTCGGTACAAGCTGGACCTGCATTTGGCTTCAGTCATTAGCCCTCAGGCAATTAGCAAAAAGTTTACGTACTCTGGTTTCACTAATGGTGGCATTTAGAGCTAAAAACCTTTCACACTGATTTATGTAATGTTTTTCCTTGCAAATTACACATGTTGGTTGTTTGTATACAGGAGCCACAAATTTACCTCAAAAAAGTCTAGATGTAGTTTGATGGCTAACTTCGGATGCTGTTTGTATCACTTCCAATAAATCAGCTTCTGAATTTAAAAAAAATTAAGTCCTGTAAAGTTCGTAAACCGTTAGTTGACAGTCATTCTTCCCACTTGCATCGCAACCCTGCATCTAATTTTGATAAGATAAAATAAATAACGAGTACATCCCAGGTATGAGTGGGTAGTTGCAGTGATGCTACAGCTCGTATACGAGTATGTTTAGAAATGCAATCAACTAGCGAACTCAAACTAGAGGCGGTGGCTGGGAAGGTCAATGTAGTATTGAATAATCCCTTCAGACGATTTTCAATTAAAAGCCGCTTGTTATTAAACCTATCACAGAGCAAGCTTCATGTTATGGGATAATTATCATTGGTTAGATCTAAAGATTGAATTATTTTGCTAGCTGTTGATGAGAAGGATAACCAGAGCTAATGAAATTTATCGATATTTTAAATACGGGTGTTTGTGTTAATGAAGGTATCGAATGTATCACGAAATTGTAGCCAATCCTTGGTTTCGCCACTGAATTTGGGTAAGGGCAAGTCGGGTAGCCTTAAACCGCAACTGGCCTCGATCTGGTGCGTTTGCTTGATCTCGTGTGTCATCTTGTCATCTCGTCATCTCGTGTCATCTGCGACAGTGTCATCTCGTGCGACTGTCTCGGCCTCGCTGTAACGACTACCAGCTGGATTGGTCTTGTTAGACAATTTTATACCTACAGCTAGTGCCCGATGGAATTTATTTTTAAAATTCTTCCTCCAGGGCCTTTTCTTCAGTATTTTCAGATAGCATCTCTATTTCTAGCTGAACTGCCGCAAAATCATAAAGTACATCTTCTAATTTTTTGGTACGGCTTTGTAATTCTATAATTTTGTCATTGGATATTTCTTCCGCAGACAAATGGTAATTTGTTATTAATTTGTTACCTTTGGCTTTAGGGCCCTTCGTGAGGCTTTATGCCGCATCAAGTCCGCTTCTGCCATCCTTAACCGCGGCGACCGGCGATAATCCTCAGCGATGGTAAATTTGTAAATTGTTATGTTGGTTTCTTGAGATTTGTAGTTTATAATTTCCTTTGTAGATTGATGCAAATCACGTCGGTACTTACATTGTTTATTTTGATAAAAGAAATGCGTGTTACTTGGAATTGGTCTTTATTGGCGATCCTTTATTTTTTGTAACTAGTAACTAGGTAACTAAAATTAAACAGGGCCTTAGTTAATTTAGTTTGGTTATACCACTTTCCAGTATTCGATGGCCCTTAAGTCATTATTGCCTATATAAAAATATTATATCTGTAAACCTGTGGGGTTCCTAAGTAATTTTCGTTGCATCGATTGAAGCAATAACGGATGGAAAGTGAGGGCGGAGGCGAAGGCGGCTTCCGGCTCGACTTGACTTGTGCCGCCTCCAGAATAACAATCAAAACCTGATTTCTATTGAGTGGGCAGCGATTATAACAACGAGTTTGCCACGAGAACGTTATTTTATAAGTAATTATAATAAGCACTCGCATGTTAATAGCATCTGCTGCTCCTTTACGTGAAAATAAACAATAAAGAGTAACCGGATACAACTACTGCGAAAACGGTCTTGTTGCTAAAGTTATTGTATGTACAACGTTCCAGACTATTGCATTCTTTGAAGTTGTGGCATGTGTCGTTTAATAAGGAAGGCAATGGAGTCGGTTTCACTACCTATTTAGGCCACCCATTGTCACCCATTGTTCTTCCATGATTGGCCTCATATTTCGTAAGTCATGAATATTATCAACTGCTGCTTGGAAATAAAATATTAACATCAATAAACAAATACAAATTTAATTTTCCTGTAAATTCGTATTGTTCTTTAAATCTTGAAGCCAATCAAAAATAGTTATATTCTTGATGATTATTCGTGTTTCTGTTTAAAAAAAATATTATTTTTAAAATACGTTTATGTGACAAAAGGCAACCAAAATTACGACAAAAATAAAATACTATGAATAAAAATACGCTGTAGTAGGTAGTCTAGCATTATGATATTCTTTTAAAAAATATGCATTAAAATTTGCATCGCATGTGGCTTCCCAAAAGTTCCGACAAAAAACGCTCACAGATGGATGTATCAGACAACCTACTGACAGACCGTAAGTTTAAAGCGAAACAAAATATAGCAATATAACAAATATTACGAATCATCAAACCAGCAACACTATTGCAAATGAATACAGATGTATATCTAAATACAATTTCTACATAAAATCGTGTGATATTCGATTTAATCGAAATCGATGAAATGGAATAAAAACTAAAAATCTCGGACTCCAAGTAATGCCTGCGGCTGTATGTATCTCTTCAACAATAGAATTTAAGGCGAATGAACAGACTCAGGTAGAGGATGTTTTTTTTAGTAAACTCAAGTCATTCTTTCGATCCATTCACGATTGTTGTGGCCGTTTGCGTTTTTGTTCTAAGTTTGTGAATTATTTATTTCATGCAGTAACTTTTCTCAGTTGGCCAATTCATTCAGTATATAGCACGCCTTTTGTCTGTGTTCAGCATCGTTGTGTAATAAAAGTCTAATAAATTCTAACACAAACATATTTTTGTGCTTGATTAGAATAGGAAATGTGATTTAGAACAAGAGTTAGATAATAGCGATCATCAAAAATCATCTAAGTATAGATAATTCTGAATTACTTGAAATATTAAGTTCATCGAGGTCTGAGTTAGAGATGATGGTAAGTTTGACAGTCGCCACGGTGTGGCGTTATCACTCGTCCTTGACACAGAGACGCCTCGTGCACAACACGCCTCATTGTCACTGCAACCTTGCGAAAATTACCGCTAGCGATAACAGACGCCCGTCGTCGTCGTTGACGCGACTCTCGACCACGCGCATGCCAAAATACAGTAGTGAATGGACGCATTACGCGTGTTTGAAAACAATGCTAATATATTACAAGAGGTTGTTATGTATCCAATGGTCCCAGTATTATATATAGGTATATGTTGCTGTGAAGTCTGACAACCTGACAATTGAAGAGAGCGGTCATGCACTAAACGTACACGTAGTTACATTTACTACTGTACATATTACATAGTAGGTACATGAGTATTTTGCTGCAACTGGATAGATATTGTTTCATCTCGTTGTTTTGGATTAACTGACATTTGGAAGGCAAATCTGAAATTCCTAACTGATTTCTTATACTTGGAGATAGGAAAAAATGCGCAACCTTTTGTCGAAAAGGAGTGCATAGTCATTGCAGGATGAAAGTGGGCGGTATCCCGATGGCGCGACTCTCGCCGACCGGAAACCCAATTCCCGGATGCGGCTGCGCGGGGGGATCTCGCCGGAAGCTTGGTAAACGAGCACATCCGCTGCCGCCGTCCGCGCCGCAAATTTTGGCACCGCGAGCGCTCGCAGCTCGCTTCCGGCCTCCGCCCCCCGGACCCCTAACGTCGCTTGCCCGCGAAAATAGCGGCCAACCGCTCTGTGTACGCGGTTCATTCAGTATGGCCGCCTTCCATTCATAAAAAGGCGAGGCGCGGGCGGCGTGGAGAGCGGCGGAGGGAGCGCGGCCTCTCCCGCCGACCCGCACCCGCAGCCGACGCCAGTGCGGAATGTGCCAGCGAACGGAACACTCGTTTCGTCGGAGCGTAGCGCTAGCGCTCCCGGTTTTCCATTAAAATGTGTATAAGAATAAGTGCAGTGAACCCGCACGAGTTCGGAACGGTTACAAAAAACGCCGTCGTCAAGATCAGGAGTAGAAATCAACGAAGAACTTCAGCGAGGAAGTGAGTAGCGGCCATATTGCAGTGATAACCGCGCGGCGGGCGGACGAGAATCGAGGCCGGTGCGTGGGCCGCCCCCCGCCCGCGCCAGGTGCCGCTCCGGACCGCGCCGGTCTTATGAACCTTCCCGTGGATTTGCGCGACCGAAATTCGGTGGTTCAGCCGTATTTTAGTGTGTCAGTGAATAGTCCGGCGCGGTTTCGGTGCGGCAAAACAGACCGTCCGAAGGTCGACGTCAAAGAGCTTAGTGTTGTGTGTAGGGCCGTGTGGCCCCGAGTGCCCTTGTGGAGCGAAGTGTGTAGGAGACGTGTGACCGTGGAAAGTCTGCTTCGTAAGTACTTAATATGACATCCTGACGTGGGACATCACGCCCACTGGTCGAAACCGTCAATCTCCACGCGGCGGATTATACTTGCTAGTTTTTGTGTAGATCACGTAGCCACGCGTAGGCTGTAATTATATGAATTAGAACGTATGAAGCTAACATGAATGACGAGGAGCGTCGCATTGCCTCGCTGCCGCTGCCTGCCGACCGGCACACGTGCAGCAAGGAACGCTGGCTCACTGAGAACGTTCCACTAGAACGTTTTATTTACAACGTTATTCTATTTAAACATCATTTGTAACAAATAGCAAACACATACCAACACATCTTATATGTATGAAACTACTAACGGGTTTCGACATAAGCAATTTTTCGAACCTAACGAGGATATTATCTAGTCAATTATTTAGTGTAGGTTACACACACTTTCTATGACATCTATAAGATAAACGCATTAATATCATTCGTCCGAGTAAATACTTCAGAAGCTAAGAATGCTAACACATTCACAGAAATGTAGTTGAGAATTGATTTTTACAGCAACTGTGGAACGAATTTCAACGATAAGTTGATAACTGTCGACATTAAATTCGAAATAATGTGGAAGATAAAGAATAATTGTAAACAATGGCAGCATAACTGTGAATATCTTGTAACGAACTCTACAGATAGCAAGTATATTTAGACATAACAAAATGAAATATTGTTAACAATTTAACGGTCACGAGTTAAAAGTAGTTTTATGAAAATTGTTAGCTTATTTTTCTAAAATTATAGAATAATATCAGAACGATCTATAGAAATAGATACGTAGTTTTTATCAGTCTAACGCGCTTCGTAAATCATAAGATAGGTAGGTAGGTACTGTATAAGAACATTACGTAATCAAGTAACCTCTTGAATTCCTAATGAAATATACAACACTAATTAGCATCTTTGTAGATTTAACATTAATTAATCTTCTTGTTTCCTAAAATGCCACCGGTTTTGAATAGCCTTGGTAAATTTAAAAAAGTGATACAGTAAATAGCTTTTATTAACTTATTACTTTTAAACAGATAAGCCGCGTGCAAATTCTTGTCCGACCTATGACAGTTTAAATTGATTAAAATGAATATAAAATGTGTATTTTCGGTGCATCAACTGTTCAATGGGTTTTTTTTAATGAGGATTTGATTAAATCGTACAATACTTCCGACTAACGTCTTCTAAGATACATTGATTAATTCACTGAATGTATAAAGATATCAATTGATACATTGATACTTGTTACAATCTATTAATTATTATTAAAAAGATCTGTTAGAAAAGAAATAAAATTACTTAAAGACTTTATTAGGAGTTGCTTAGAAATATTTTAAGTATCAAATCATTATTTATCTTTCATCAAGTCAAGCGGATGTGATAAAGAACAGATGATCACAACAAACAAGGAAATAAATTATCTGTTACAGATCAACCTTTTACTAATATTACTTCTTTCTTCTAGCTTGATTTGTTACATAGAGTAGAGAAACGTGTAATAATAAACAAAATCAAATGCTTAACAATAATTGTTGTTAACAATCAAATTCATATCTGGTCATACCATAGACAGTATCTCAAATTTTACCTAATCGATATATTTCGTACCGTATTTATCATAAATATTGTCAATAAATACAATCTAATAAATGATTTCAAACATACAGTAATCATTCTATGGAGTAATCTTGGTAATAAATTAGTAGTTCCTTATCAGAGAATAGTTACAATGTAATAAACTTGCCATTTAATTCGTTTAATTCAAAATGGATGTGAAAGTACATAACAGCATCAAATCCTGAATGTATATAGACTGAAACATTATTAAGGTATACATACGATTATTACCTGTGTGCGACGTAGCAGTTACCTCTGCAATAGCTAGAGCTAACCGAGTGCAGTGTTATTGCAATGCCATGCAACAGGCCCCCTCATAAAAGTTTGGAAACTGCTACATACGGCTCGTGAAAATATAGGACAATAAAAATTTTAAATACATTCTTGGTGAAATAATTATCACATAAAAGAAATTAAAACCAATGTACATAAAGATTAGAAATCGTCAACTTGTAAGTCGACTACAAAGCAGTCGACTTACTACATAATAAATGCCAACAAGACAATGTTTGCTAGTTTCCAATGTATTCCAACATTACCAACACACTATATAATAATAATAACGCGAAATATATAAATTAGTCATTTTGGAAAAATGCATATTATTTACGACACCCATAAGAGTTGTTTGGACTGTCATATGCTTGCGAAGAGACAGATGAATGAAAGTTAATCTATTAATATGAACTAGTATAAATTAGGTACGGTCAGCTCCAGAGAAATATGACGCCCTATGTATTAGAACATTAATACATAGGGGGTCATATTTATCTGTAACTGATTGTACATTGCACATAGTCTTTTTATCGAACATTAAACTAACAGTGGTGTATGATCAATCCGCAGGTGGGGACGATGAGGGAACAGGAAGGCGACGGCCCGGAGAGCCGTTAGCCGGACTCGATGGATGAGTATGGCGGGCCGGCGGCGCCGCCCCGGCCGCCCAAACCGGCGGCGCGCGTCCACAGGCCGACGGGCGCGCGCCCGCCCACCGTTTCATTGCTTCGGCCGAGACCCGAGGTCGAGCGCGAGCGTAACGCCTACGTGGAGGCTCCACGGCGAGCGCACGCCGCGTCCGCGCCATCCCACGCTGCTGCGCAGCCGCTCAAGCCGGTGACGACGCAGCCGGCTGCCGCAACAGACAAGCGGCTTCAGGCCGACTCCATCGTGTGCGAAACCTGCGGCCGCTGCCGCTGTGAGCAGTGCGCGCGCCCGCCGCCGTTACCGTCGCGTTGGCTGTGCGGCTCGTGCCTGTGCAGCGCGGAGGCGTGCGTCGACTACGCGTCATGCATGTGCTGCGTGAAGGCTCTGTTCTACCACTGCGGGAGCGGTGAGGAGGAGGCGGGTGAGCCGTGCGCGTGCGGGCCGCGGCTGGCGTGCGTGGGCGCGCTGGCAGTGCCGCTACCGTGCCTGTGGCTCTACTGGCCGCTGCGAGGGTGCGCGGCGGCGGGGGCGGCGCTCTACGCGCGATGCCGCCGCTCCGGCTGCCGGTGCCCAGAGCCTCCGCCACGGCTCTCCAGTATTATCTAGTCCCGCCGCGTGCCGCCCGCGCCCTCCGAAGCGCCGAGTCGAGCGGCACGACCGCGTTGTACAAATATTTATTATTGGCGAGCGGAGAGCTTCGGACCGCGCGGGGACGGACTCAGTGATCGCTGTGCCTGGTCCGAGTGTGGTGTGAGTGGCGCGGGGTCGGCGTCGGACGAGCGGCGCAAAGGGCGATGCGCCCGCCCCGCGTCCACTGAGTGAATCCTCTACGAGTACCTTGTAAATATAGCCGTATAGTGTGAATGTACGTGAACGTGTCGCCCGAACGCCGAGTCTCAAATTTTCTTGAGACCGTAACGTGTCATAAGAAAACGTTGATGTTAGTATTTTGGATTCCACGTGAATCCAGAGAAGATTAAGAAATGAGATATAAAACATACTTATTAAGCTGTAGATAATTTACCATTTATTTATTAACTGAATTTGTATTTATTTGTAAATAAAACGACAACATTATATTATAAATACGAATGTTTACTACATTGTGCTTGTTTCTTCTGTCCCTCCTCCTCCTCCTCCACCTAGAAATGAAAAACTTTTATCACACACTGCATGCAACCATTCTAGTCAAGCCATATTGCAATCTTTAGCTTGCTATATGAGAAACGGGACCTTATTTCCGGCTTTAATTTCACAGATATTGAGACTAGTGAAAAGTTAAAGCTTAATCTTAAAACCCTGAATTCAAAGTTTTGACGAAATTTTAAGTTAAAAATTTAAACCTAATTAGATAGATATATACCGTCAACGGGGCCCCCCTTGGCTCAGATAATATCACAGAATAATAAATAAAGTTGCTAAATTAATCCAATTGTTATGATAAAAAATATTAAACATACATTATATCACACTGGAAGCATAAAACCTTAATGAAAAGATTAGCAGCAAAAAATAACTTAAAGAGGGAGGAAATTTAGCTAGATATTATATTTGAAAAACATTTGTGTACAATGTCAACAAATATATCACAAACAATGGGATAATTGCATGTAGGTTTGTTTGACATATTCTGAAACAGTTTTATAAATCTCATAATTTACATAATTGGGACATATGAACTGTAGCAATAAGTTTTAAAGCAAAGCATTTGTTAGGAGAAAAAGATTGGTTTGTATAGAAAAACTGAACAATATGCTTATGATTTGCTAACTTTTGTAAAAAGGTATTATAGTTATGTAAAATATGCCTCACTGAGCTGAAATATTAATGTCTAAAAAAACAAATAATAATCGTAGAAAATGGCATTAAATTCAATAGTAGGCATTGCCCATATAATTCTCATATACTTATATCTGTTTTTTCCATGTCCACCAGTATATTCAAACAGTTGTATATAGTTATATAGTTTACATAGTAAATATAGTTAAAATGACCTAACCCATAAACATATTATTTATCGTTATCTAAAATAATTGTACCTACATCATAGGTCCTCTGTTGGATATGTGAACTTTTTGCTTATTATCCTAAATTTAAAACGTTAACAAGTAAACAAGTCAAATAGTATTTTTTTTTAATTGAGATTGTTACAATACCAATTTGTAATAATTGGTACTTACATTTATTACACATTATATATAACACAGATCGATCGATCCATTCAATTGCTAAAAATGCTGTAGTAAGTATACACTATAATACACGGTAGTAAGTATGTATAAATATAAAGTGCTGTAGTGTAGTAAGTATATTAAATAGTTTATGTAATTAAATTACATAGAATGATTTTACTTACTCATTTTTACAGATTATTCTCCGATATTATAAATAAAACTGTCCAATGAAACTTTCAAACAAAACAAAGCAACAGAAAAAGTATACAAATAAAGTGAAAAGTCAAATTCAAATATCATGCAAGGCGTGTTCTGAAAAGCGCAAAATTCAGTACCTATTGACATGGCCTATCGGTACCTATTGCGGACTACTCGATTAACATGTACTAAGTTCTTTGTTCTTTTTCTTTGACATGTTCTTTGTCGAATCTCTGTTTCGAATTTTTAACCCTTCAAAAATAAGGAAAATAGGTTAAACCAAATTCAGTGGAAATATTAAACAGCTACGTAGCTTTTTAATATTGTTATGTTATTACATATTTATGTTTTTTTTTTATATAACAATACCTAATTAAGTAATTGTTTAATTAGGGTCAACTTCGATGAGAAATAAAAAAATCTATATTAACCCGAAAATGTTCGAATATCACATTTTATAAAAATTGTTAATAAAATAATATTTTTTTATTTCATATGTAAAATACTGTTTCTTAAAATCTAAATAAATAAACGATTAGTCGACACGTGATTAAAAGAGCTAAGTTGCAGAAACGTTAATTTGTTTTGATCTAATTTTTTAACGTTAGATAGGTACGTTTGCTAATTTACCACATCAGGATACTTTTAGTAATAAGGAATAAAGTTAAAGAGTCAACTTACAGTTGCCTATTCGTACATTACAAATATTTTGTTAGCTTGGAAAACGCATAAATCGTTTAAAAACTAATAATCTCAATAGATATTCAAGCTTTTTGAAGGGTTCAGACGTCAAGTATTAGATATAATTATTCGGCAATAACAGTTTCTAATAAACCAGTTTCTATCAATTAATGTACCTACCTATTGTTTTTGCTAAACGAGTATTGGAATAAATTTAAACTACTTTAAATCTCATTACCGACTTATTCAACAGGAGACTGACTATGCACCAGAACCCGCAAATATAAGATTGTAGAACAAACGTTTATTTTCAGTTAGAGCAGCGATTATGAACGTTAGAGTCACTATAATAACTCGTTTACGAACGCAAAAAGTTTGTAATGCTTGGCTAAAATAATACCACACAGTCAGCAGCAACAACTTAATGTAATATAATATAGGTAAATAAGACTCTCATTACTAGCGTAAAATGGTGCCGATGGGTATATGTTGACCTGTTGGTAACATAGTTCATAATCAAACGAAATGTAAAGTCCGAAAACTCACATGAACAAGTGATAACATTTAATTCGGTTTAGGTATTTACAGAAATTAAAATTAATTCGTGTGAACTTGCCTCTACAATGTATATTTTTTTACTTTTTTTATTACTCTTGAGTTGTAGCTCTTTGGAATCTTGTATTACCTGTCAGACCAAAATAATGGATTCATTTCCCCTCATCGATATGGTACGTATCTATTCTTAAATCGATGTTTCATCTCAATGTATAAAAACATGCAATTGCGTTATATTACTAGATATTTACAAGTAGTTAATTATAATCTATATAAAAATAAATGAAAATAGTTTATAGCTACTAGCGTCAGTCGAAAGGAAGTGGCGGTGAGTGGCCTGTTTCCTATCGCCGTCACCATCCGGGATGCACGCCTCCTGTCTACCTTTTCCGTATTTCTTTACGTAGTCACGTTTCTCTATGTACTTTTGTGTTATTATTTCTACCACACTTCATGCTCTTGAGGGTTTCTAAAACAGGTTCCACATAGTTACTCAAAAATGAAAATGATTTTTATATATGTTTATTTCGAAAGCTTTTAATATTTGTTTGAAAATCGGACGTGATACGTTAAGAATTTATTGTAGGTACATGTACCTACAATAAATTCTAATCAATGTATCCTCATATTTATCTTGGTATCAAAATAGTCACTCTTAGTGTGGTTTATTCTAAACTTACCTACGAGTAAGTATCAGTAGTTAACTCTGCGTGATCTTCATTTGCTTTACAAAGTTTTAAATAGACTAGGTACTAATATAACGCGTACGGGCATTGTTAGATCGTTTTAAATTGGGACAACAGATGTTGACAGCCTGTCGACGTCACCGTTTGATGGCTGGATGGGTCTGGCAGCGTGATAAAAGGATATTATTGGTTATTGGCCCTACAAAAAAAGTGTTAGGGTGTAAACAAATTAAAGTTCATGTTTATTTACTCCCTGGACATAAATTTTGCTGTTGTGATATGTGTATAGAAATAGACATCGATCAATATAACTAGAAGAATCATAGAGATTTTAACCCTACTGTGTGTAAGTAACTACACAAATTGCTTCCCGATGTACATATTTAGGTCTTGCCTATATCGAGTGAATTCGAGCCACAAAGTATAGAACGCTAGCTATTTATTCGCGTGCGTAAGCGCACGACATCAAGAATTTTAATGCTCTATATTTGCATCGAACGTAACTCCCTCCTGTTTTCAACATCAGTGGCCTCTGAATAAAAAACACTATTGGATTTTCGTTAACAAAACGTGTCCATTTTGATTTATTACCGTTCAAGTCAACCAACACAGGTGTCGTGTTTAAGAAAAAAATAGGCTGGTAAGAAATGCGTTGACTCGGCGGGCCCGTTGACCTTATGCTACCGGGGAGATGGATCATTCGTGTCATTGTAAAGTTGATTTGTGACGAGGGCTGCCATTTGTGAGCTGCGTGGTGCTTCACTCATAGACACTCGCTATTTCACTGTCAAATCTCGCTATTTATCGAGCACCTTCCCTGACCTATGGCCCGAGATGCATCATGCAGTGGCAGTGTTTTATTCGAAGTACAATAAGTAGATATAATTTATTTAAGAAGTTTCTTGTTAGAAGAAGAATGATTAGTTAGTATGTAAGTATACGATAGTAAAGAGTAATACATAAAATATGCCCACAATAAACAATAGAGCTGGAGTTGAGCGACAGCTTTCGATCTGACTCTGAACATTCCAAACCAATGACACAACACTATTGTTTACTATAAACGAATGGTTAATCGATAGTTAGAACGATTTTTATAAACAGTGGTGACGCGATCTTGGTCGTATATTTCACGGAGAATTTCTACCGGGCCTTATATACGAGTAGGCTCAATAAAGTCACGTTACATTTTAAGTATCCCCTAATAAGTGTCAAGAAAATTTGTCCAGAGATTTTCCTGTGATGAATCCCACCACATGAGAGATCACTTATTTATCTAAGACACGTTTGAATGTGCAAAGTAACGTATCTCATGTAATGCCTATTCATCAAATTATTCTAATGTTGTCGGAAGCTGATGGCGACATTTCTACTGATTATTATTTAGTAGTGTGCAGTGTCCCGAATACTTTAAAGCTATCTGCATTGAACTAAAGCAGTACCCGTGGACTTAAAACTTCTTTGCTAGGGCAGAGTACCTACCTCACGTTTTTAAACCAAGAGTGATTCTTCTGTAAGCGCTACGTTGTTACTACTTTACAACAGCTTGTCTTGGAATTTTAACCAGATATTCTGCAGTCAAGTATTACTGTCGCTATCAGCCCATAGCGCTCCATTTTGTATCTTTCTGAAATTTGAGTATTTCAAAATTTACCTAGTCACCCTATGTATGGTTACAAGATTTGGTTACCTACTGTGCAATAAGACATTTTACTGATCGGACAGCTTTTACATTTTACCATAATTTTACGGCGATTTCAGAGAAACAAAATTAGTTATTGTCTATTATTTTATGATTAACTTTTGCGAAACGTAGTCTACGTGAATAGTACCCTATATGTTAATTCGGAGTATAATCTACATATTTGCCAAGTTTCAATGTAATCGGTTCAGCCGTTTCGACGTGATTGAGTAACAAATATCCAAACTTTCGCATTTTCAGTATTAGCGGGATTCACAGTAACTTTTGAAAAAATTAGTCCTTCAGAGTACATCAGTAAGTAATAGTACCTATTTAGGTACTAGGCTTTCTATGTAGTTAAGTGCTGTAAATATACACACATAAGATTTAAAAATGCACCTCTAGACACGATTTAATTTGAATCTATCTCGAATATGATTAATTTAAATGTTACAGAAGCTTGTCACGCCCTCGGTTCAAATCAAAAGAGGGCAGTCTGTTGGACGATTGTTCGTGCGCATAGTTTGCAGCGGCGCAGTCGCCGATAAGGCGGCGGGTCATCGCGCAGGAAGTGGCGGCGCTTCAAACGCCCGCTTCATCGACACCCTGATAACATGTACCACTTATTGAGTAATAGTGACGATGACCACATGCGGTTGCTAACCTATCTCATGACAAAAATTAGTCAATTGTAGTTGTCGATAATGTAGAGAGCGGTGACCTGTAGCACTGTGCTCATGTGGAGCCTTCCGAGGTACCTTTTCTTTTTGCTGGATATTGATAAACAGAGTCAATGAATATTGGTTAAAGTCGTACCTACTTTTCAACAATATATATATGTTCGTGGGGAAGTCGGGAAGTTTTGCTAAACATTTCATCATGGTTTTCATTATATATAGAAAACAGGTCTCAAGCAGTTGTCCTGAATGCTTTACCTCCTCCTGGATAAGTATTCCATCTGGAGTTCTTCAAGGTTCTTTATTAGAACCCCTTCTTTTTATAATATTTATCAATGGCATTCATACTTACTTTCGGAACTCTAATTTTCTGTTATATGCAATGACATGAAACTTTATAGAATAATTAATAATGTACCTATCAGATGCCATGCTTCTTCAGGATGATTTGATGAGGCTCGATAGCTACTGTCAACTTAATAAACTACACTTGAATGTCGAAAAGTGTTCGTGTACAACATTTACTCGAAAGAGTTTATGTGTTTATGATTATAAAATATAAGACAGATGCTTGACCAGGACAAGTCAAAGTAAAGATCTAGGTGTTAATCGTGACCACAAGTTTCTTTTCAATAACCATGTCGATGACATTGTTTATACTTGGATTTGTGATGCGCTCATCGCAACCTATAAAGAAAACGATGTCTCTTAAAATAATTTATTGTGCTTATGTTCGCAGTCACCTTGAATAAGCATCTCAGATTTGGAATTCCTGCTATCACACGCATTTAAATAATATGAAAGAATTCAGAGGGCATTTACACGATTCATTCCTACAAATTTAATTCTGATCTAGATTGTGTTCGCTTACATTTACTTACATTTACTTACATTTACTCACATTTACTCACATTTACTTACATTTACTTACATTTACTTACATTTACTTGCATTTACTTACATTTACTTACATTTACTTCCACTTCGCATCCGTAGAAATATAGTTGATATTAGATTGCTAACGTAGGTAGTCATTGACAGCCGATATTTTTAAGCAGGCTTGCTTTTAGGATTCCTTTTCATTACTCTCGCTCCAATAAAGTATTTCACATTTCCACTGTTCACACTAACTGTCGTAAAAATAGGTTTTTATCTAGGGCCTGTTCTGCATTCAAGGATTTGTGTGACGAATATGAACGCATAGACTTATTCTTTAATGGTATAAATGCAATTAAGCGTAGGTACTCTGCTAAATATACGACTAGCGTAGAGAATACTAAATTGTGATCCCGCAGTGTTGTGCAAATTTTTATTTATTTTCTAATTATGGCAGCGTTGTTTACGCTATTAACAATATAGATTTAGTTGGGATTTAATTTTGGGAAACAAAAAAGTCTCAAGGTGCCAAATTGTAACTCTAAGGAGGATGGCATCAAACTTTTACCGGGGTACTGCCCAAAAAGTCCCTTATTTTAAGCGCTGAGTGAGCAGGCGCGTTGTCATGGTGCAGTAGCACTCCGCGGAGACCTGTGTTTGGATGGCTGGGACTGCAGTAAAACCGTTTGGCAAGCACGTGGCTACGTACCATTTTGCGTTAATGCTGCTTTGGTCTCTTCAAGGTTCAGATATCAGGTAGCCTGTGAAAGTGAAAAAAACTTGCTTTTAAAAATTTTCCAGCTAATTTTACTCTAACGATTGTAGGTTCTACTGCCAGCGGTGGGTAGGTTCTGCTCAATAAATGATCAGAGCGTACCACTTGAAGTTGTTGACGAATATATATAGCTTAGACAGACCGTCCAGCTAGGCAAGTCCAACTTCAGCAAGAAGGCCGACAGATGCATCCTGCACGGCTAGGCAGCATTTGGCAAAATGCGTCAGGTCTTCACCTACTACAATGTTTGAAGTCGAAAGTCTTCAATAAGTGAGACCTGTCATTTATGACGTACGGTATCAACACGTGGCCTCTAACGGTTGGCCTCATCCATAAGTTTAAAGTCGCTCAACGAGTTATGGCGAGAGCTATGCTCGGTGTTTCTTTGCGGAATAAGATTCGAAACGAATAGATTCGCCAAAGTCACTGACATAACACATAATTAATAAGCTGAAGTGGCAATGATTAGGCCATATTTGCCGCAAACGGACAATCGATAGGGTAGATGGGTCCTTGAATGGAGACCAGTACCGCGAAGCGCACCCTGAGATGCCGACCGGGCTGAGATTCCGATAACAAGAATTAGTTTACCGGTTGTCGCTACATGAGAAAAGCGGAAGACCGTGTGTGGTGACGAGCCTTGTGGGAGGCCTATATCCAGCAGTGAAGAGACATAGGCCGGAAATCCTAAAATAAGGATGTTACAAATTAGTATTTGACCGAAACTCCGATATTTTGACCTCTCTTGCAAAGTGAAACTGTTCTGCGGCACTCGCGATGCCAATCCACTCTGCTGACTTTTTCAGTTCATCCATGACTTTTTTAGTCCATTATCAGAGTAACTCTTTGCGAATATAGATGATGGGAGGATTTTAGGAATGAATTTATTCGTTCCTCATTTAAGATTCCTGACGTCAAGCCGGCACATAAACAGTGTCCGCTCAACAAAACCATAAATCGATTCATTCATACGACGTTTCGCTTCATCAATCAATCGTCTATAAATAAAAGATGGCGATACCGCACGGGGGAAGCGGCTTCCACTTGGCATTGTGACGTCAGTTACAATGGTAGAAGATTTTTATTGCCTAATCTAATCTTAATAATGAAAATCACAATATAATTTTAAACAGCTTCCACCTTCCATGTTTTAATTTGAACCGATTTTAGTATTAAAACCAAGCGGTTTATGCAGGCTGTAATTATCTACGCAATTTTCTGATCCAATTAAGATTTCAATACTGTAGGTAAAAGTATAATTATGTTCGATGATCGTCCATCTATAGGTGTATGACTTACTATATTTTGTCTGTTCGATATTACCCTATTTTACCTAATTGTGGTCCAGCCTGATTGACGCCATCCATTCCTATCAGTGTCAGAGAGAAATACTCGTAGTTGTATTAAAGTTTGTCTGTAATCAGTAGTCATATTCTACATTTGCTAGATTCTAATGAAATGAATATGCTATTTTATGTCATACGACACTATGATATGACATAGGTATACGCACTTTTTTTGTATCAGACGTCCCTCTGTTCAATGAAAATCTTGTCTGAAAAAAGTTTTATCACGTCTTGCATATGAATGTTTCTTCTATGCATTTCTGTGTACAGAGCCAAAATGTTTGTTGTTGCAAATGGTAAGTAATACGATTTTTTCGTGTCAAACCGAGTGGGTAGTAAGTTTATCTCGCGGCGGGAGGCGAGCCGATATCTCGTACAAATTGGCGACGTTGCAAACGACGGTCACCGGGTCATGCGCCGACACTTAACAGATAAAAAAGCGCCCTCATTGTCGGCGCCAGCTTACGTATGAACTACTCCACCGTAGTGCCAGCTACTGTCACTCATTGATTATACTTTAACGTGATTATACTTCTTGCAACATTGTTATTAATTAACTGCGTCAAGTTTTAATATGAATAATGTTGAACGTTTTCTAATTACTCCATACCTCTTCATGATTTTCTGCTGATTGCCACCTTAAAGGTACGAATCTTCGTTAATTTTGAAGAAATGGTAG
Organism: Sesia bembeciformis; assembly: GCA_943735995.1. Taxonomy (NCBI): domain Eukaryota; kingdom Metazoa; phylum Arthropoda; class Insecta; order Lepidoptera; family Sesiidae; genus Sesia; species Sesia bembeciformis. The sequence continues at coordinate 5,922,040 of OX031029.1, read as the reverse complement.
CATTTTTCCTTTCTTGACATTGCTATAACGCATGTTATCTATAGTTTAAACCAGTGTGACTTGGTACAGTTTCTAGTGTGGGCCGGGCTAAGGAGAGCGTGAGGGCGCGATGAACGCAACTGTCGCGCGTTCAATGGAAACATCTTGGTGCAAACGAGTTTTTGTGTGGGCTGAGTCGTGGGAGCCGGCAATTTATTGAACTCTTTCATTGATTGCGGAACCAACTAGACTTTATGAGCCCGTTTTAATGTTTTGTAGACTGGAGATATTTCTCAAGTGATCGCCTAATCTCGGTTAATGTTTCCATAGAAACATTCTTTCCAACATTAACATCCAAAATTCAAAAGACAATCATCATCATTATTCATGATGTCAATAATCTGTATGTAACCGTGACCGCTCTCAAATTACTTTCTACCCCATTCAGTAATCTAAACCAAATTCTGCCACAGTGATAACGTCCCGTCCGATCTTTCCGATCTTTCCTCATTCATGCGTTACATAGTCCAGTTCATTCGAACATATTTGGTATATTTATCAATTTAAACGGGTCTTAACGCGAATATTTACCTTATTTATTTTGTGGATTTACCTTAGCGGACCATGTACTCAACGCCGGGATCAAACACTGGATAGAACTCCATAGTCCAAAAATCCTCTCCACTGATCGCCACTATTTCTCCGGAAGCAATTGAAATAAAAAAACATAGAAATTTCAATTGAGAAGATGGATATAAATTGTCGTCGACATGGAATCCAGCGATTAATAAATTTAATAAAATTAAACCTCGTGATTCTTCGTCTGACGCTACTTCTGATATTGTGAGTGTTGTGTACTGCAACTTTCCGGACTATGAAGACCAAATGCAACGCAACTCTCGACGTGGACTACCCGCCTCTTCAGTCAGCTCGTGACCATGGTTGGTACAATCCAACCGAAATGTCGAGTAAAATAAATAAGGTAAACTTTCGCGTTAAGGCCCGTTTAAATACCTGTATAAACATGTGTCAAAATCTCAAATGACATATTTTACTACGTCTGGTTCAGGAGACATCTTCTAGAGCTTATATTGTAGCAGGCTCCATATTGATCCCCGCAATTCACGGCTCTACATATTTTTCGAAGGGTCTTCCTTTCAAAGATCCGAAGGCGGTTTTCATTTTTCAGGATCCGGTTTTTGGTACCATATGTTAGCAGACCTTAGTAAGGTTTAATACGAGTGCAGCATAAGCTTTAGGTTCCTAGACTAAGTTTCCATGTAAAGTATTTAAGGAGCCCGAAATAGCCTTTGAGGGGGAGAGTGCACGCTGCAATCCTACAGCCGCAGGGTGCGCTCGACTGGCCACGTTACCCCTCTCTCACAGAAGACTACATTGAAATGCATTTTCCACTTTATCTTATTTCCATAATATACGTACGTGTTTCGGTAGTGAGTGAGATGTGCCAGAGCCCATTCCCATCCCATCCTATCCCTCCCATTTCTCAACCCTTTCTCCAAATCCATTCCTATATCTCCAAAGGTAGGCAGCGCATCCGGGGGCATGCTAACGTTTGTCATTTTGGACTCATGTTGGCATGTATCGCGGATGTCTATGGGCGACAGTATCCACTTATCATCAGGTGGACTGTATGCTCGTCTGCCGCCTTCGTACATAAAAAAAGTAGAATATACTAACGGTAAATATTTATCACTGTCTTTCTGCATTTACATATCGTTCCATATTACGAGTTTCTTTAGATAATGATCAATAATATTTTCTTTCGTTCATTCTTTAGTTGCGTTTGCGAGTAAATGTAAGTAGGTAAGTGTGGTTCGCCATTATTATGCATAGTATATTACATGTTGGGTCGATTAGGCAACTAGCTGGTGACCAATTAGGGCCAAAGTTATTGTTATTACGGCCAGATAGCCGCAAGCTAGTTCCTACCTATGTGTCAATTTGTTATAACACTGTTACTGCAAGCATTATGTTTACTGCCGACAAACTGTACTACAGTTTGGTAGTTAAAATTTGTAATGGTTCCCTATGTTTTTTTTGCTTCAATAAAAATAAGATATACGGACCACTGTCTTATTGCTTACTAGCTCATTTAGAATTTGTTATATTTATGATCCTACAATCTTATAAATGCCAAAACCGAACTCGAAGACAATATCGTCTAAATATCTCACATATCCATACGTTCTTCCTACATGTACTTTTTTCCTTGAAATTGTCATTTCAGGCATTTTCGAAGTTATCTGTTATTATGAAGAGAATCTTTAGCATTACTTTAGGTGAACTTGAAATCTAGCTAAATATTATTCAATGGTTTCTTCATTACACGAGAAACATAAAAAAGATTTTTGTGAAATGACTACGTAAGGAGAATGATAATGTGTCAGTGATTAAAAGAATTAATTTTCAGCAGGACCTGAATGTCGATTGCGAAGGAATCGCACATTCTCATACATCTGAAGTACACATCTGAAGTTGATGTTTTCCTGTCGTGTGACAATATTTATTGACTAAAGTAGAAAACATACCTACAGGTTACAAATACAAATAAGGAGAGATTAAGTCTACATGATTGACTAGCTACATACCTATTATTAGTAGCAATAGATACTTAAAAAACTTCGGCAGTAGGTATTGATAATGATCTTCACCAATCAAATAACCATCTACGTGTTATCGTATAGTTTCAGACGTTTTGTAATGAATTGTAACAAAATTAACTGAAATATTCAGAAAAGAATAAATATAATACATACCTACCTAACATACGCGTATTAAATTGTTTATTGGACTCTCTGTATTGAATATTGAATATATTGAATGAGAAGTAAAACAATCTGTGTATAATTATACAATTAAAACATAAACAAAGTCACTAAATTTGCATAACAATTGATAAAATTAGAGATCCTTTCTAACACGAGATGAACAACAATAACACACTCGTATTTCATTGTGAGTACGGCCACAATGCAGTGTAAATTCCAACGTAATCGGATGTGGACGTCGAAACCGGACGCGCGTCCGGTCGGACAGCGGCCGAGATAATGTGAACCGTGCTCCCGCATCCGGCAACCAGTCCAACAATACGAACTTTGTTGGCGGAATTGGGGGTAATTATAGCATACACGCATTGCTGTTTCGGTTACTATGGTTTGCATGAGCCAACCGAGGAGTAGTTGGTATCAGTTAGGACCTCTAAAATATCATAGGAGTTTGTATTTCCTGTTTCAATATTTTTAAAATTATTTCTACGAATTACATTTCAGTTGATTTTATTTTTGGAATTAATGGACTTTTTCAGAAAATCATTACGCTTGCATCAATGAACGTAACCACATCTTTTATCGTACCATGGGCGTCCTAGTGCACATTGTCTTGTGCACAAGGGATATAATAACATATATGGCCTCAATGCCACGCTGGCCAAGCGTGTTGGCGAATTCATCCTTTTAAGAAGTGGTATAGTTCCGCAGGGCTTGTGGGCTACCACAAGTCTTGAGGAAACAAAACCGCTGGGTTTTGTTATCCGTTAGCCGCCTTTTACGACATCCAGGGAAAGAGATGGAGTGGTATTATCATACGGTCTTACACTTTCACCAGCTAAAGATATTTATTTTGGCTTAATTTTAATTCATTATAAATTTCATACAGTTCTGTTATCCTATAGGTATAAACTTAGAACAGTAATCAAATAACTTTGAATATAGCCGTGTAACTTAACATCTATTAAATGTTCATAAGTGTAAGATACTGATATCACACGTATAACGTCACTGCACTTTCCACTACGCCTTTATTGATCATTATCGTGTTGAAATCCACATTAAGCTGTCCAGTTGGCGTGTCTGACGTTGTTCGGAGTTCATTCATACTTGTAGCAGCCCACGCGCCCCTTACTTCGAACCACCCAACCCATACCACATACTTCGTCTACGCTATTGCCAACTTTGCTATTTTTATGCGTCAGACAAAATTTATGGTTGTTATGTTAGTTGGTTGCAAAAAAATTAAATCATGATTTATTTTGTACGTCTCCTTATATTTCCTATTCCAAATACTCTTCCCAAATCCAATTTTCCAAAGGTCGTCGTCTTTTGTTCGTCAAAAATATGGTCCAAAGGATTTACCAACATTCGTTATTTTTAACTAACATTCATGGGCGACAGTATCCTTTTACCACCAAGTGGACGCTCTTTCAATGTATAAGAACAAAGATAAGAATAAAATCACTCCTAATGCGACATACATAAGTTATTGTATAAAAACAAAATTTTGTGAAAAAATACTGAAATAAAAGACTTATAAGTTACAAGTTAACCCTTTCCGTGCCGGTATAAAATATATTTTTTATTGTGTATATCATCAAACATTTGCCGTCATTCGTATATAAATATACGTAGTTGGTAAAGAGATAAGCAAATCAATTGACTATGCCGGATTCGTATATTTACACAAACGTAATTGCGTAATATGATTATTTTATAAAATTTGCCTTAATAACTAACCGGTGCGACATTACCTTAAACATAAAGAGAAAGCTATTTTCAACTAAAAAGCTTTTTCACAAGGCTTTTATCATCAAAGAATCTCATCCATCAGTCATCATCATCATCGGTGACTTCATGAGTTTAATATTTTGCAGTGAAAAGTTGATTGTGTGTATCTTATCTTACATTATTACCGACCTTTCAAACACTACCTTCATATAAATGCCAGCTGGAACTGTTTGGCATATAGAGCCCCTTAAAAGACTACGAATACGTAATTGGCATTTGTACTCGGTTGACAGTTACATGTATTTATATAGTTGACACGGAGAGGGTTTAAGAAAAGGATCACATTAGACGAATGATCTCATGCTTTTGTAGTGCCATTAAAACCACGGGTAAGGGACGGATATAGCCAAAACTTCACTCCAATAATATTTTCAAGCTCAAATTTAATTTAAGTTATTAATTTGGAAAATTCTTTTTAAAATGTTTTCCATCTTTGTTTGTCGAAAGAGTCGTAAAGCAAATCAAATAGGAACAGTCAACTACTAAAATTAAAAATGAATACGCGTAAGTGGTAAACTATTAATTAATATTCGTTATGTAACCTTTTCTCTTTACTGTAAATTGCAAATTACAGTTACCTAATGGTCGAGGAGATGTATTTTAAATATTAATAATGTATTCGTATAGTATAATTCATATAATTATGTAGATGTATAACTAAACATACAAAATAAATACCTAAATGTTAACATTTAAAATAGTAAGTAGTAAGAGAATATGAATACTGAACTCTAGTGATTTAATTCCGTATACCGAATCATTCGTCACTGGGATTTTGAACTTTGAATCTCTGAAACTCTTGAATATGATTATGCAAATACTTCACGATTTGTGAAGTAATCGTGCTCCCTAGTGGGCCTCGTAAATGGTGGCGAGACGACCCAGGGAGGGGGCACAACACCCTGCGGCACCCCCTTTAACTTACGACATGCAAACTGGATACGATTTCATAATCAAGTCCCGGTGACAGTGTTAGCGTAATACCTACTTGGTTTATTCAGCCAGGTGAGGTAAATTATAAACGTTCAACGTAATGGTTCGTAATTCCTTACAGTGTATAATGGAATTTCTAGATTAATCACTACCGGTTTATTAGCCGGTGGAGGTTTGAAATTCGAGTTATGTATCTGATATGTTGAAGAAGCATTCATAAAATAAAATTATGCACCACCTACCTATTAGACTTTTCTTTTTATTATTAATTTAATAATGCTCATATTATTCTAAAAAGGCGGATGGCAACCGCTAGTCTGAAAGAACAATTCGTTATTTTCCGTATGTTTTAGAAAAAATGTCTACACGAAAGTGTTTGCTTTCGTTACCAAAGAAAAAACGATCTTAATTTTAATTTCTAGTTCATTCATAAAACTCGCACGTTCTAACAACACAACACTCGTAATTACAAAAGTATTCAACAAATTAATTGATTCAGCAAGTATATCTGTGTAACATGTAACATCTTGCGTTGGCGCAATTGACTCCGACTGGACGCTACGTAGAAGGACAGTGTCATAGAGTGTTAAAAAGCTTTGAACCTAATTGATGTAACAGTGTGTCATATAAAACAGATGAACCGTTCTGTGCTGTCCTTAGTTTGCTTTGTTTATTTGTAACTAGTTTGTTTTGTGTTTTGTTAATTGTATTCTGAAGATAGGCTGGTGTTTACTGGCTTGCCGAGTGATGAATATATTTGAAAGGTTTGTCCAAATATAACGAGTGTGCGGTCTACAGTTCTTATAAGTAGAATCTGTGATACGAACCTACGTTACTACTACGTCTCGGAGAGATGTTGGAGGGTGAGGCGCGGCGGGGCGTGTGGGCGCTGCGTGGGCGTCCAACGTGGGACGATCGGCAGCTATACGTATAATAATGTTATTCGCATTTGGGCAATTAATGTGCGTGTCCCCACAGTAGTGACGTCTAGACTTTTTCACGGCGATTATGTTAATGCGGTAACACACAGTTTCAGGTTCATTAATGAATTAATAATACAGAGAAGCGATTTGTAGAAGTGGACACCATCAGTATAAACAATGATTTGTTCTATAATGTACAGACACGTAAGTATCTGTAATGTGTTTCAACAAATTTGGCGACAATGATCATGTGTATATGACACATAGTCATTGTATATCAAAAATCAAAGTATGTAAATTAAAACGTACATACTCGTATAGTTTGCAAAAGCAATAATGATACGAGTTGAGTAAACTGTGAATAAGGGAATATATGTATGTAGCGTGTTTCAAGTTAAAAGCAGATTTTCTAAAAAGATATATTTCATGTTTCCTCATCACGAGTAAGTAGGTATATCATTTTATAAGCCAGTAACCACTAGTATTATAGTTTAAGACCATTTTTCATTATTTTCTTTAATAAAAAAAAACCTTAAGCCCAATATAAAAAGTGATGTTTTCAATTAGGCCACATTCTCAATTTTTTTATACAAAGAAGATGGCATATAAGCGCACAGTTCACTTGGTAATTGGTTTTTGGAACCTCGGTCAAAAATATCGAACATTTATTTGCAAGTCCGTAGATCAATCGCCTGCTTTTAGGAATTCAATTTTCGAAAAAAATGTTGATCTGAGAGCGTCACTATATTATAATTTCATACCATTCTATTGGAGATCTCAGATAACTATTTTTAATATTATTATTTATTATGGGAACAAAATGGATAGGACTGTAATGACTATCTAATCCTACTAAATGGCTATCAACACCTTTTTATTATTTAATAATCGCTTATTTGATAATTTTTTGGAAAGGGTGAAAGATTATTGTCATGTTGGACATGCTATGAGTCTGGAGTCTTAACTGATTTAATTTTAAAGGTTGGTGACTCTCTCTAAAGTCAGATTATTTATTCGAGTCAATAATAAGACATAACTGTTATGTCAGTTATTGACATAACTGTTAATAAGTGTCATCTCCGTACAAATTTCACTCAATTTGACAGTTCTACATCTCATATCCCTCATAAATCCTCATGTCATAAATCCGACTTTAGCACATAAGCTCCCTCATTCGTGTATTTGACTATTTAAAAATGGAGTTATTTTCATATGTTCGTCTCCTAATCACGTCAGCTTTCTACATAACATGGGAGTAGTAAAATTTATGCGGTAGCAACAGATAACCGCGTCGTCGGAGTGGGTCGGATGCGTTCGGGCGCGATCGGCCACGCTCGGGCGCGCTCGGCTGCGCATGCGACGCTCTCGGCCCCGCAGGAAACAGGAAGTGGACTAACCGCGGGCTTCCGCTCCCATTCGCGCCGCTCGCTGCTTGCCGGACGCGCACTGTTTCATTCACAACTCTTGTATTTTGTGCTGCCCAAGTAATATTATCTATTTAGTTGGCGTAAATGACGAGAGCTTTACAAGCAAGCAAGCAGGAAACGGTAGCGTAACACGAGAATTTGTTTACTTTACATATGTTACACTTTCCTATATAAAGTTGCTCTTGTCACTCGTAATTTAAACTCTATACCTAGTACTTAGCTGACCACGAAATTTTCGTAGTTGAAATGGTTCATTTCAATCTTTCCGCGAATGGTATTCTATGTCTTGAATATAATCAACTGATCTCCAATAAAAATAATTTGTAGATATCATGCTGCCTGCATTATGGCCTGGCTGGAGTATTTTGTGTATATGGAAACATGGACGCCGACGTTTTGACCCCTGTCAAATTTAATGATGATTCGTTGTTCTTGTTATTGTTGCTCCTTAAAGTACTTATAATTGTTACAACAAGACATTACAATAATATCATAAGTACAAAGGCGGACTTATTCCTTGAATCTCTTCCAGCCAACTTTAGAATAACCGAGAGGAATTATGTCATTAAAAAGCAGGCTATAACAGCTAATAAGAAATAGGAGACAGAAATATGTACATAAGTACCCAAGCAAATAAAAAAACTAGCTTTTATGAAAGGATGTTTTAAAGAGATCATCTGATTTCGGCAACATTGTATTTATTCATTTGCGTCGTCGCATTTATTATGGTCTAAGATTGGATATATTTTTCTTACCTCGGCTACCTCGGCGGCCCTTTGATAAGGACCTAAGGCTTCGACTGAAAAGTTATGTCGATTTATGAGCAATCAGATAATGTTATCGTAATCTGATAAATTATGGTTTGTATGGAGGTGATAGCTTACATAATCTTAAAATATAAGTGGTACCAGTTTTTGCATGTTTGCGTGAGATACAAAACAATAATTGATATGCAACTTAATATATACTTGATATAACAAAGCCATTGATAGGCAACTTATAATAATAGATCGGGCAGTAAAAAGTTGGATTTTATTTGGCGTAACAAATTGCGTGACGTCACAGGAATCGTGGGCGTGAGGGGTGATTAGCGAGATAAGGGGAGAGAGGGGACTGCGATATGACAACTCAATCAGCGTCGGATTACGTCATTTCACACAAACTTTAGCATTCACTCCATTGTTAGAAACGTGACTCTTTTAATCAACGAATTAAAGTTTATAATAAAAGTAAGTTCTGTTTGCGATAGGCAATGTTTTTTGAGCACGTGTACCTATAGTTGTAAACTCCACCGAGAGACGAGACGGTCCGACCTCAGGCGAAAGGGCACGAATATTTTGAAGGTGAATAACATTTTGCTAAAATAGTTCGGTGTTATTTTTAGAATCTTTATCTCAACTTCTTTCAATAATACTGTAATTTCGTAGTTTATAAATTATCTTAAAACATTTAATAAACATAGATCTCTCGCTAAGGAATGAAATATTATACAATAAAGTAGACTTGTGTGAAACATAATCCCATCAAAATTTATATTTTGTAAAATCTTAATCTATATTTAGCTTTCTAGAAATTACTTAATAAATAAGATACAAACTCAAACTAGTCTGAATATTATAATAAAAACATCCTTGTTTACTGGTAAAGTCGAAAATTAAGCTGTTACGTAAAACCCCGAAACCATAACAAAGTTGTATCATGTATTGAGGTCCATTGATGTTGGCGGAAACATCAATGAATGAATTCATACATAATATATGTATACGTACATATTACTTACGTCTATGAAGAACCCGACTACATTCTTGTCCTACTTCCGCCTGCTATCCTTATTACTCACAGCGAAAATTATACAGTGAAAAGAGACAGATACATATTGATAGAGGCGTATATACTCGGATCGTAATCAAAACAATTGCTTGTGAAACTAAGTTTTTACTAACATCTCCTGTACCAAATTTATTGTTCTTAATTATATTTATACATTGTAAATGATATTTTTACATTTATCATTTCTTTAATTTTCATAGAGTAGGTAATGCATGGAAAATCCTGTCCAATGTTTTTGCAAAACGGTGAATGAATAACAAAAGTGCAATCTTAACAGTTTTCTATAGTTCTTAAATAGACTTATTTTCTTATATGCACATAAGTAGTTTTGTAATAACTTGGAAAGATTTTTGAATCAAAGATGAGATTAAAACTAGGATCCAACTTCGAAAACTTGGGATTTTTCTTTTATAATGTTGAAGGTTTTTACACAAAATGCACTTTTCACAAGAATTAAAAAGCTAAATTGGAGAATATCAACTGAAGGAAGAAACAGGAAATTATAATTGATGCGAACAGGGAGTATGCATATCCGGCGGCAGCAGTTGACGGCGGAAGTGGAGCCATACGCCTGGTACCGTACCGGAAGTGACGCGCCCATTTCTTCCTCCCCTCCTTGAAGCATGCGTAAGCGCACTCGTCCCATTCATGCAATCGTGGGAGAATTTTGAACGGAACTACCCGTAACATCTAATTCATGAATGAGTATTAAACGACAAGTTACAATGACACACCATTAAAATAAAATAAACAGTAGCAAACGATTTTACATTCGGTCGGTTAACCTTCACGGTGAATGTGTTCAGGATATGAATGAAAATGAGGGGAGGGGTATTTTTACGTGACGCTAGACTGAACTTTCTCATGCTATTTTTATTGCGGGACTATCTAAATAACCAGTGGAAAGAAACAGACGATTAACTGGAAGGAATTCTCACTTGCGTTGATTACAATTTTAAATTGTAATGTAATTACTAATTATATATCAATTATGTGTACACTTTATTTGAATTTTATTAAAATTCGAGATATTTTTAATACACAATTATAAAATATGTATGTACAATAATGTATGGAAAGGGAGGTACATTGAGGCGGCGATACTTAACAAATGTATCACATTCAATCAAAGTAAAAACAAAACTAGCATCATCGATGATTATTATATCAGATAGGCACTAAGTAACTTGATTGATTTATTTCTTCCTTTAATGGTTTTAAGAACTATGGTCCGGTTATCATAGGAAGAGCTCTGACGGCTGACATAAATCTTTAACATCTAGTAAATATCATTTTACAATTGGATAGTCCTATAAGAATATTTTTTTCTATTTTATTGTATTATGTTATGACTTAAGAAAGAAACTCTATTTACATAAAATTGATTAAACACAGAACTGTCACCGCTCTTCCTATGATAACCGGACCATAGTGCTTAAACCCATTAAAGGAAGAAATAAATCAATCAAGAAATATGTAGGTATACATATTAATTGCTTGTGTGTGTTGGCCGGCTTAATAATACCACCACCCTATGTCTTCCTGTGAGTGTCGTAAAAGGCGACTAGGGGATAACAAACCACAAGCTGTGAGGAACTACACCGCCTAGAAATAAAAATAGTGTAATTCACCAACCCGCTTAGCCAGAGGCCATACATCCCTCATGCACGGATCCGTGTCCAGCGGTGGGTGGCAGTGGCCATGGGTTACGGTATTGTTTTTACGTATTATTATCTCGTTCTTCTTAACTACTGATAGTTTTAATTGACCAATTAGATACGAGTTTATGCAAACTCGTTTCGCTCTTCTATTGTTTCGCTAGTGTTATTGAGAAATGCTGTTATTATGCTGTTAGGTAGCTAGATGTCCCGTAATTTAGATCGCGTGGTCTTAAGAATATATTATGTACAATTAAGTATGAGTGTATTACTTTCCCACCCGTTTTTCCACCCCAATCCATAGTGCCCATCCTACTGCTATAAACATTTATAAAACTAACCCCATCTTATTTCTAAAACTCCATCTTGAAAAATAGGATAAAGTCCCATGTATAATATTGTGTATGTCCTCTGGCTAGTTTGGGGACGAAAACCGTATACTAGTATCACAATACATAATGTAATAGATAAATAATAGCTGTCTATCAAGTTGTACAGTTCAAGTCTTATTTATGTCTGTATACTCCGAAGCTAATTAGATTTTAATTTTCTGTGGTTCGCATTTTCCTTTACGGATAGATATGTCCATTTACTTTACTGGGTGGAATTGGCCAATATTAATAAAATACGACTCCTATTTAAGTGTAGGACGGCTAACGACACCCGGCAGCTGCTTCATTCAGATCAGAAGCTAAATATCGACTAGAATTAAATCATTAAACTGCCTTCAACCGCGCAATTTATTTTTGACTCTATTGTCAAGGATCAAGATATATTTTTAAAGTTCACACAGTTGCTATATATGACATTTGCTTGGAGAAACAAAGTTTACCAATAATTATGTAAGTTCCGTTACAGACAACGAATGAGCTCCCACCTCCACAGAGTGGTTTCATTAAAGAAACTAGCGGATCGAAGTGAATGAGTCTCAACAGTCAAGAGCGGTTGCGTTCGTAACTGCGGCAAGACATTGTGTCGGAGCAGTTTGATAATTATGATTATCGAACGCGACTTTAATAATATCTCAGTCATGATATCGCTGGTGTCATTTGGTGACTTGTAATCAAAGAAATTATGAATGAAGCACACAAAGATAACGACGATAAATTAGTTATTAGTGTGTTTTGAAGTCGAACAAGTATTATACTGTGTATTATCGAATTGCAAACAGTTGATATTTGTGCTCTCAATTATATAACCGAATGACAGACAAGATTCTATAGAACCACTTGGAAAAACATCGGATATGTATAATATCCGTTATGCTAGAATGAATACATCTACTCTCTTTCTCTCTCTCATGATAATAACTTTGAGTTGTAACAAAGAAAAACGCAAAAAGTTCTCACCGATCTCATTTCAAATAGATAGAGAGATAAAAAAATAGCTAAAGCTCTGGAAATAGAGATAAATAAACTAACTCTTAACTAGAAATAATACGTTGTACCTAATATACAATAATGACTTGTATTTATGTGATTACCAGAATTATACCTATAACCTTAGATCATTAGAAAAATTTGAGCCCACAGCCATCTTTATTACTTGTTATAAAGGTAATTAATTAGAACGCGAAACAGTAGGTATATTTTAGTGCAAAAAATGACTTTATTGCCAAATAAATATTGGCATTAAATCGTTTTGTGAACTTCAATAAAATAATGATTTTTGATGTTAAATAAATAGAGTCAAAACCCGCTATAGCGAAACTCAGTATTACGAAAAACTCACTTTAACATCAAGGTCACATGCATTTGTTTGGTTTGCTATTTGTTTCATAGATTGATTTCTTTCTTTCTACTTTCTTCATACTTCTTCATACTTCATACTTTCTTTCTAACCTGTTCGTTCTATTTCGTCCCCTGGAGACCTCAACTCCTCCTAATTTTGATTTCCTTGTAAACTTTGAACTTATTTGTGAATTGATATTGGGCGCAGTGTAGATGTAGATATGTATGTATGTATTTATATATTATTAAGTTATTTATTTATTATATGTATTTGTTATACTGTGTGTATTATCGATAAGTATATATTGAGCATGATCCATCTGTGGATTTCGGTCTGTTTGCACTACCTATATCCCTTTTATTTTTCTCTATCCTAAGGTTGCCTGGAAGAGATCGCCTTAGCGATAAGGACGCCTATTGTATTCTGTCATTTATTATTTGTGCACATGTAATAACCAATTGTATGCAGTGCCGGCTTTACCTATGGTGCAGGGTGTGCGGCGCACACGGGCGCAGGGTCTTAGAAGGCGCCGAGCGTCGCTCGCGGCGCTCTCAAAGACCCTGCGCCCGTGTTATGACCGAAGGGCGTTCGCGCGCCTACCAGAGGGTGCCAGGGTATTGATTGCACCCGGGCGCTACATGAGCTAGAGCCGGCACTGATTGTATGCAATAAAGAGTATTTATTATTATTATTATAATTATTGATTAGTAATTACTACATAATTTGATTTTTGTATTAAACATGTAAATATCGCGAAAAACGATTTTGCCTCTCCCTGAATAACGTAAAGTCATTAGAACGAAAGAAATTGTTTGGTCCCTTGATATGCGCTATAGAGAGTTTTGACTGTAGTATAATATGAAATATTTAAAACCAATTTAACAATAGTATACCTTTTAATAGTTACTTATAAGTAGGTGCATTCATTGACGTAGATGACTATGTACGTATGTGTGAGCATATGTTGATCAAAACAAAAAAGGCACTATGAATGGCGGCCGAGTGGGTCCGCAATTGATAAAATTTAGCTCAGGCTGAATGGAACGGAAAGCATCTGCTGTGCCAGGTGTGCTGCCATCTTGGCAACGGCCTCCTGAGAGCGACATGCCCGAACAAAGGGTGAACCACTTGTATGGAATGTAAGATCAGTCTATATCTACGTAAGTACTTAATATACTACCTACAAAGATCTGTCTAAATAGTATGCCGATTTACATACATTGGAAAGGCTTACGCATATTTTCTGTAGATATAAATAAATTAACAGATAGATATACCTTTCGGTGGTAATTGGGTTGTAATGGTAAAACCCAACGACTTGCTTCTAGCGTCTGATGATAACATAATCAATCTATGGAGCTACACGTTATTGTCTAATATTAGATTTAAATTAAATATAACTGACTGGATAATTTGCTAGCATTCTGTAGAGTGGAATAGGAGCTTGTAATAATTAACTGAAAGATCAGCTTCCAAAAACTAAGTAGGTAAGTATTGCACTCTGTTTTAATGCTATAATAAAAACAGGCTATTGTTCTATCTCAAGCACGCAAAAAGCGGCAAACTGTACGAGCACTCGTGTAAGTTCTGAACCGAGCCGAGGCACGCACGAGTCTCTTAGAACTTAAATTAATTAGTGCCCGTCATTTAATCTGAGGAACACTCGTAGGTGGGTGCGCGCGTTCCCACGCTGCGCCCGCGCCGCCGGAAACGTCCCCTCCCCCGCACTCCGCCACTAAGCCCCTCGCCGACCCAACACTCACGCACCGCACGCCTCCCTACAAAACTCAAAACTGATTTATTAACACCCATTCAGCAAAGATGGCAAATTCCTATTCATAGGACACCCGGCGATCCCTTTGTCGCCACTCGCCATGCAGTTTACTTCCTTCCGTTTTTGTGTAACAGCACATCCGTTCGACGGTTGTTAATACATTGTTTCTATTTATAACAGTACTTATACAATACATTTTGGAATGGGTCCGGAAGGAAATGACTATTTCTTTTGCCTTTTATTATATGTACTTCCGTTCCGTCTTTCTTCTTGGTTTTACGACTCTACCTGCTAAAATGCTGCTTGTATGCATACATTACCTGTCTAAATTAAGCTTCAAAGGATAATTTTGTTAAAGGACGGGTTTGTTATTTTTAGAATTCGTTGGTGAGTATACGCGTACTATTAGCAAAGCTCTTGTCAATATTTAATCGTCCCTTTCGTAGTAAGTACTCTCGCTTCGCACGCTCTACATTTTTTAGTCTTATTAATTAAAGTTGATCAATATTTAGTGGGTGTACGTACACACTATGCTGCGGCACTTAGCATACAGATAGATACAGTTAGCATACACAGAGAATTAGTATCTACTGGTATATACCTAACTAATTTTAAAAGAGATCTGAAAAAGATTTGGAATATTTTGAAAAGCTCTTCGTATACCGCATAGTTCTATTTTGAAAAGCTCTTTAATCGTATACCAAAGTTCAGGTATTTATCATTTCACCTTTAGTCACTGAAACGAGGTTTATCCTCACTTTCTTGACCAAGGGCTATTTACACACTGTGTGGTATTCAGGAAATTTTATACCGCGAATCAAAAATAAAATTGTGCAATGGACTTCTTTTTTTCATAGGCTTTTCATATGGAGCTCATCATGAAAGCTGTTAATAAGATTCTGCAAGGTCGCAACACTTTCACAACTGCATGGTTGTTTCAGTACAAAAGCACCTACTTCGTATATGTACAGTGATGGAAGTAGCTATCAATTTTTTTCGGAATGATAAAATTCTCCTTTAAATTAAATTTTCGGGCCTTTCAATAGTCACCAGACACATATAAGTCAGCGCGAGCGCAGAAAGCGCTTAGTCAGAAGCAAAAAATATGTAGCAATGAGCCTAAAGGGCTCTCTCGCCGGTAAACCGGTAGAAGGACTTCGGCTTAGGGCTTTGCTTTGGGAAAGTGCACCGGGATCTCAAGTCGGTGAGAAGCGCCCAGGTACGTGCCGATACCTGGTAATAGTGTTGGTTGAAGGCCAGCGTGTGTTGGCGGTGTAGCGAGGGGACGTCCTCGTCTCCGCCGGCAGGGACGATGTATAGTGTAAGAACCACATTGGCAGCAGTAATTGGGTCGTCGAGGTCGTCCAGGACGTTCCGAGGACGACGACGACGGCGATATAGGGCAACTACTAGGGTGTTGGGATGATGAGGGATTAATAGTGTTGGGCGGAATCTTTCACTTATTTGACGATGAAAAGAAATTCCAATTCTTTGTGGAGGTTGACATTGCTTGAGTAGCATGGGGCAGCCACAGCCACGGCCTTACGCACGAATCTATTATGAAGGGTTTGTAGCATTTTAATGTTGGAGGGGTCTGCGTGTGCAAAGACAACGCTGGCGAAGGTCATTATGGGACGTATGCAAGTTTTGTACAATATCAGCTTATTTCTAAGCGACTTTTTACTTCTCCCGCCTATTTTACTTGAGCTTGTACCGGGCATTGCAACAACAAATAAATCAAAGGTGAATAGAAAAATGAAAAAAAAAACGCAACTACATTTACGGAAAAAAAATGAAAGTGATGCACGCAAATCGCAATGACCGGTCGTAGCCCCTGAGACGACAACTCTTGCGCTAATTCGTGGCTATTCGCGGCCCGAACACCACCCACGTCAAAAGAATTTCACTGGTATTTTCAATGAATCGACCTATCAGGAATTTTTTGAGATAGTAGAATTGTTTTAATGAGCAATCAAATAAAATTGCGTGTGGTCAATCAATCATTTGTTCGATACAATAATTAAATTGTTAGCAGATTTTCAAACATTTAAAGGAGTTTATTTAGTTGCTCGAAATTTAATTAAATCGGTTAAATCGTGTCAAAGTGCTTAAGAAATTTTGTTAATAAAATTAATCTTTATTACGAATTAAATATTTATTACGCTGATTTTAATAACACCTATCAAAAAAATCAATTCACAGGTCAAATAATTTGTTACCATTCTAAAAATGCCTACCTATATCGTTTTTATAATCTTGCATATGTCCACCTTCTTTTTGATACATAATTTATTATTATCTTAACCTTCTAACTTAACTATCTTAACTAACTTCCAGAGAACCTTTAGCCTTTCCTCATACAAACAAGCAGACAGACGTATAAAGGCTTGTGTCCTTTGTGTAGTTATAAAAGGGTTCCCCAATGTTATTCCCCCTTAGTATTGCTGCGAGCTGTAGGCTGCATGTGTTTAAACATGGCGAGGCTGAGGCCGCCGCGCGCCGGCTCGACCTTAAAGGTTGCCCCGCGGCCGTCGAACCTCCTAACTCGTTATATAACGTGAAACGCAAACTAACACTCATGTTTATGGGCATTGGTGCTGAAACTTTTTTTTCCGTCGGTTCTGTAAGTAACATACAGAAATATTTATTTCTTAAAAAGGGGGACATGCATGCCAACGTCAGTCCAGAACGAAAATACCTCCTACCTTTGGAGATTTTAACAATGAAAACATTTAAATTCACTCAAGAATCCTGAATCTGTTTAGAATAATGTCCTGACGTCTTTTTTCACATTTTGGTTTTTCAATGTTAATGATTGATGAGTTGATGGACACTTGAAAATCAAAATAAAAATAGTTAACTTAAATCACTTCGTTTCTTTAAAATAAAAAAAAACAATATTAAAAATACATTAAAAATTAAGTACTCGTTTACTGGAAAAATTATAATTTTAAAACCGGACAACCTTAAGACCTACTTTTTGTATACGTGCTCCTGGTTAATGTTGCTATTTATCAAGTTTTGTCTATAAATTTATAAATTTTAGTGCATCCAGAAAATATATAAATTCTAGCTTTCCAGTTAAAGATTGAGTAGCCTTTGTCAGGGCCGCGCGGGCGCACGAACGCTGAGGAGCGCGTGCCCGCAAACAAAGCTCGCGTCCCCCTCCTTGCCGTCCGCCGCACCGCGACAACCTGGCCTTCAAATAAAATAAGTAAATACAACATTGTTCCCGCACCCTTTTTATTTTGTACCACTGCTCTAGTGTTACAGAAATCTGAAACGGATTTATGTTCTTGTGTAGCAGTGAGCGAGTTATTTTTTATTTTCTACCATTCCGTATTGTTATTGCAACCAGTTTACAGCGTCGTGGTACTGGAAGTGGTGACCGTAACTATCATTATACTATACCATATATCAGCCCGTGTCTCTCCACTAGTGGAGTGCCTCTCCCGATCAATGTTCGCCACGACACACGATTTTCGATTCATCTCATCATGTCAAGAGCGGCGAACTTTTTTAAGTCGTCACATGTCGGTCCATCTGGTTGTAGAGAGTCTTACGCAACTATCACCATACATTGTCGTATTTCAAGCATGAGAATATAGAATTTCCGTATGTCACCTATTCTCAGCTGTCTGAGGTTGCGTAGTTACTTCGAGGGCTGCTAGTTTTATACCCCTACCTGTAAGCATATGAGTAAGTATTCCATACAGAGCAACAGCTTTTAGGTGCCCGAATATTTATACAGACCTACTTTGGTAGGGCTGCTACGCAAAGATAAAAATAAATTTTATTAATTCTGAGTTTTTTAAAACAATCCAATATACCTAACACTTACAATTAAATTACAAATTAAATACTTTAATTTTATTTTTTCAATTGTTACTTATTATTTTTAATGACGTGATAAATTCTTAAACTAATATAAAGTTTGGACAATGTATGGATATTTATTAATGTGCTATAAGCATTAATAAATAAGCTATAAGTAAAGGTACACCAAATTACCATTACCTAGATACGCCTCCCATCTATCGGCCAAATATATCAAAAAGTCCACTGCTTCTCTGTCTAATTTATACAGTCTACTTTTTATCTCTTACACATACTCGTACTTCTGTCTGTCCGAATGTTTGTTTGAGTTAATTTCGGGATCTACTTGGCAGACTTTGTTGCAAGCATTGTCGGTTTCCCTATCTAAATGACTTTATCATACAAACATGATGAAGTCATATAAATAAATGTCAAATCATCTATTGCATATGAACCGATATTCAGTAGGCATACTGTTAAATTGATTTGGAAATTTGGTATCCAGTAGGTGAAACCGCGTACAAAACCTAGGCTAATATAAATAAAATGTGTAATGTAAAATTATCTACGAGTATATTTATACAAGGTCATTTGTTTGTCTTAGTTTGCAATTTGAATCCCTTTAAAATTCGGCAGTATACATATTATTATGATCTTTACTTCTATAACTAGCCATCCCTTAGCTTCGTTCGGGTGGCATAACGATTTCCTAGGGAACTCAATTATAGCCTATGTCCTTCGGTATTAGTTTATCTTCCAAAAAGTGAAAGAATTTTCAGAATAAGTCCAGTATTTTTTAAGTTTACCATACACTTACTTATATAGACAAAAATAAACTTAGTGTTTATTTATAATATAAGATTATCAGTAATCAGCCCTTTTATCGTCCACTGCTGGTGGTCATGGGCAACCTTATGCACATGGTCTTGTGCGTGTGGGGTACGCTGTGCAAGCGGGTTGGCGAGTCCAGTTTTTTAGAGGTGGTGTAGTTCGTCGGCTTTATTATCCCTTAGTCACCCACGAGAAGAGATCCCTATTCTAAAGCCAGCCGACATCACACGATCGCTTTAGTATAAATAGTACCTACCATAGGATATTTGCAATCGCACATGTGTGTATAGAGAGCAATAGATTTAAGCTAGGTGGGCCGTGCACAGAACTTTATGTTTGACCACAATTCCTTATCAAAATGTACAGTAACCTTCGTTCCCAACAAAGTTACAAAAACATTTGTAACGTTTGCAATATTTGAAGATGTAATTTATAATTTATCTACTGTCAACGGTGGTTATTTGAAAAATTGTATAAGTCAATCGCATTTACGGTTCCTACGGTTGTACCTACTCTTCTATTAGGGAACCTTTTCAAATTTCATTAATGTTTGATAGAGTCGGTCTCTGCTGGGTGGAGCACGCAGTGAATTCGGACGGCCCGAAGCCCCGTCGCGGCCGGAATGCGTCGGCAGGTGTGCTTCGAGACATATCGAAAGACTGATGTGGACATTCATGCTAGGGCTTTGCAGCATTCATTAATTACCAGAGAAAACTGATATACATGGAGACTTCAAATAAAATGAAATCGAGTAAAATAAGTGCGGTAAAAAAGTTTAGGAATGAAAATATCGGCAACACCATTTTGCTGTCCAGAGTAGCCGGTATTTCCGTGCTTCGGCGAACTTTTTATTCTCTGTTCGATGTTTTTTTTTATTATTAAATTCTACTGTTAAATAAAAAATATCACTAAATTTCATTCGTGAAAAGTCGTAGACACAAGTTCTACAACTTTTTAAAATTCACCACTTTTTTTTCACACAAGCCGCTCATCTTGCTCGCACCGTGTATGTACACTCACATCGATTTAGATGGATATAGATATTAAATAGTAGCAGTTCGATTAGCAGCTGTTGATGAACGAAGTGTACGGAATTGCCGTTCGATGCGGCGTATAGTGAGTTGTACAGAGTAACAACTCGGACTACATTTAAAAAAAATATATTTTTTTATGTAGAAAATATATAAAAAGTAGTAGACAAAAGTTTTTAATTTTAATGATAAAAAAATAACGTTAAGAGGGTGCAGGCATATTTGATTTAACCCTTTATAAATACCTATTAAATATAATTCCAATGTTCAGTAGAAAAAACCGGATGTCGAAATTACTTCCGATGCAAACAACTACCTATCTATAAGAAAATGTAAAAAAGTGGAATAGAAAATAAAGTAATGATAATCGCTAACCTTTCATTCTGGCGGTATCACGAGTACCATCCAAGTATTAAGCTCGTAATACTTGGATGATGGTTGGATGGGATGGTACGACTGCTCAGTCGTGGTAGGATGTCCCTAAAGATGATCGACGCGTTACGAATTCAGTCTCTGACACTACTAAGAAATCTACTTGTATTGAAGTCATTCAATCTCATTCAAAGAGAATCATAATAAACATTAATTAGCGTAGATATAGTTTTAAGAGATCTTTAAAAGTTGTGCCCTCATAATAATCGCTCGCAGACTGCAAATGTTTGTGAAAAAGTTATGAAAAGAATCGCTTTTTGTAAGAAACGTCTGTATGACCGTATAACTAGTTCTGAAATTCACAGACAGGGAATACCCACATCATTCTTACGTGGGCAGATTTCGGGAACCACATGTCATTTCCTTTATGACCCCATACGGGGTGGGGGCGGCGGACGCTGATTTCAATAAAACGTTGTTTTGTGTGAGTACACCACCGTCGTGGGAGAGCAACTCTGCAGCACTACTAGACTATGTATAGCGAAAACCAACAATGTGCATTTTAAACAGTATTCACTTTCAATTTAATGAATTGCAGCAATGTTGTTAATTGTAGTTTTCAATACAATTGCAACAAAATCACTGTGTTATGATCTCACTAGTGTTGTGAAAATGTGCGCTATGGGCTCGAGCGCAAGAACGCTCAGTCTGTGCTAATGGACCTTAAGAACTAACTAATAGGTTTATACTCGAGCCTTTAACGTCAGGGGTTAAAACTAAGAACTAAGGGTTAACCATAAAACTTTAAGAACTTGAATTATAACGTCCACGAGCGTTTAACGCTAGTCTTAAATCTTTATTAACGCCCACTCAGTGCTCGATCGTCGAGAACTCAGCGCTCATTTTTACAACACTAGATCTCACCATGGCAAATTAATTTCTACTGAATCCGGCGTTGAATGAGTACTGTTGCCATTCGTTAAGTAAACTGACCGATGAGGTTTAAACTACAAAACGAAACACAATACTAATGAACCACATAGGACGAGAGACCAGTAATGGAAGACAATTCTGTAATTTGTTCAATGATTTCATATCAAACCAAAACAGACGGACGTCCACGATATTATCTTATGTTACTACAGAGACATTCCAAATAAAATATTACGTATGTTTGTATAGTTAGCAAACAATGGTTGGCTCGGTACTAACTAAATGAGCTGTATTATCGCGTATCGATGTTGAGTTACGAGTTGCGCGCTCGGCGGCAGCCGAGCTGTCTCACGAGCCATCAGTCGAGACGATTGAACTCTTCTTGTACGTACGAACTTTATAACAAAATGGGATTATTGACACGTTATCGTGACTTGCTGGGGTTGACAGTTGTAATTAATTTATTGTGTTAAGGAATCAATTATCCAGCTTTGATTCGCATGCTTCCTAATAGAACAACACTTGCAATTCTATAAGACCTGGCTCGAGTGGATGGCTTCAATTGATTGGTTCAAATTGTTATCGTTTCGATATTAAAATTGTTGTTATTATAGTTTAGTATAAATTGATATATTTATTGCAATAGTGAGTCATGTTGTCTAGGTAACCATACTCATGCAGGGAGAGTGCACGTGCATTCCAACAGCACTCGACTGGCCACCTCACCCCTCTCTCACAGAAGACTACCTTGAAATGTATTGTATTTCCTACTTTATCGTATTTCCCCAATATTCATACGTAGCTACGTGTTTCGGTAGTGAGTGAGATATGCCAGAGCCCATTCCCATCCCAACCTATCCCTCCCCATTTTCCCAACCCTTTCTACCAATCCATTCCTTAATCTGCAAAGGTGGACAGCGCATCCGGGGGCGTGCCAACGTTTGTCATTCTGGACTGATGTTGGCGTGTATCGCGGATGTCTATTGGCGACAGTATCCACTTACCATCAGGTGGACTGTATGCTCGTCGGCCGCCTTTTTTTCTATACAAAAAAAGTGGTAGTACTGCATTATAATGTTGCAACGACGTTGTAATAGTCGGTTGGTGTTTAATCTATACTAATCTTTAATCTATACTAATATAATGAAGAGGTAAAATTGTGTGTTTGTAAGTATGTTGGGGGTAATCTCTGGAACTAAATACTTGTGATGTGCCTCCACCAGTAGAAGTAAAATCACTAGTTACTTTACACAATTTATTTATAATAATGTATCTTACAATGTTACATGTTGAATGTGAAATATTAAGTGACGAATATTATACTTCCGTGCCCTTATATAAATACAAAATATCATTAGGAAAATATCCAATTTGTGTTATTATAATACAACTTTCAGTTTAGAGAAGTAACAACATACTTTAGTGGTTTCACTTTAATTATGCAATGAATGTCAATTAATAATGATCAATTAATAATGAACAATTAATAATGACCTTTAGGAATGTTACTTGTTGAGTAATGTGCTAGATACATTACATACTGAACCGATTTCAAAAAATCTTTCACAAATAGGAAGCTACATTATCTGTGTCTAATATAGGCTATATTTTATTTTGAAATTTTGAAAAAATAATCTTATAAACCGAAGCGAAGCGAGGGCGGGTCGCTAGTGTTTTATAAATTCTAAACTTCCGTATTGAATTTCATTTGTTATTGCACTGAACAAACATATTTGGTGCAGTGCAACAACACGGTGTCATTATACTTACTTAAATAGTTATACATTGGATTACACGACGCCAGCAAAAGTCTCTTTTATGCGACCTATTTGGTATTGTTAATGAAAATAAATATAAAATATAACTGCTCAATGGTCTTCAATTAAACTTAAAATTTAGCAAAATCCATACAAGAAAAACTGCCTTAAATTGTCTTTAACTTTCACCGTCTCTTTTGTGTATACCTACCTATATATGTAGGATACTTCTGTAATAGCAAATTTTATAATTTACTTAGGTAATCTTATTGAAAATACTATTGTATAGTATTATTGCTTTGTAACCTTATTGTTGTAGTTTGCTTTGTACCTTTATGCTAAGACAAGGAATAAAAGCCTGCAAAATTAGCCCGTAGGTAGGTACCTTACACAGTAGCAAAATTGTAAGAGAGGCTATAGTTGCAAATACAATCAGACATTAATTAGTTGTACTTGTATCATAATATAAATGCGTACCTATCCTCATGAATAAAATATAAAAGAAATAGAATACAAAGAGTAAACTGTACATAGCTCTAGGTACCCAATTGTCAGATTTCTTGTGGTAAAACAAGCGCTTCACTAAATGTCTGTCGACAAACACATCAACATCGACAAGCAACGTTGCAGGCGACGTCGAAGTGGAACGCACATGCGGCCGAACATAGCGCATGCGCGAACATTAGCATGCGCCAGCACGCGCACGCCGGAAGCCTAGCGCGGGAACATGGCCGCGCACTCACATCCAAGATGGCGACGCACTTACGATGAATCGATAATTACCCACGATAACCGATTTCATATTTCGAACCCATCGTACTAACAAAGATGTGATGTAACCTGGACCATAGGAGGATACAACACCATCAAAATGCTAAGCATCAAAGATCCTTGATATACCGAAAAGGGCCACGAAGTCATTTCAATTTGAGCCCAAGACGTATTTTGTTTGATGGTAGGTACGTGTGTTTATTGTTCGATTGTCTCACTTCTTAGAATCGATACCAATAATAATTAGTAAGCTCGATTGAACAGTTGTTGGAAGGGAACGTACAATGGTCTATAAAGTACCAGCTTATCTGTTGTGTTCTACCATTTCTGTATTATGTGTTTTTAGGAATCTCTTGTTGATATACTTACTCGAATTCACTGTACAAGGCTGTACCACTTATCCTAATGGATGGATTAAACGATACTGAGACTGACACACAATATTTAGGGTAGGTGGGTATCGTTTTTAATTGCTCCGAACGTGGTAATTGATCTAGCAATGGAGACAGGAATTTAGCAACAAAAAAATAACATTAACAGTAAATAAATAGGTAATAAAAATAACCTGATTTAAGAAACAAAAACAGACTTAAAGATAGCGCTAAACGCCAAAAATAACTTCGCTCTTTTAATACTTAAAGAGCAAAATAATTAGGATCTATTCTTTTAGGACATGGACATGGTGCTATCTCAGTTCATCTCACACTCGCTGGACTGTGCCCGTCTGGCCGAGTTATCCCATACACACAGAACGTTACCGTCTAATGATCACGTTAGTATGTGTTTTGAAAGTAAGTGAGAATTGCCTGATCCCTTTTCTCATTCCATTGGTAGATTTCCCATCCAAAATGATTCGACTCTTCTCGTCGCCCTTACCAGATTGCTTGAAGTGTCCAATCTGTTTAATCGTCCTGTCACTTATGACGTGTGGTGCCGACTGGTGCCGAAACGTGGCCTCAGACGGTAGGCCCGATTCATAAGTTCATAGTCGCTTGGCGAGCTATGGTGAGAGCTATATCCGAAGTTTCTTTGTGGGATAAGTTTCGAAAATAAAAGTCTTATCATACAAAAAGTTTTTAAGAAGTCATAATATACTCGTATGTGTATGTACATAAACTCGTAGATACACAAAGTTTAGTATTAAAGGAACAAGTTTATTTTTCAGCGTGATATTGAAGCTATAATAAAGCATCCTCAAATTTTAACCAAACCCCACCCGAATTTTATAAGGTTCTTGGACACCCCAAAAATTCCCAAGATACTTTTTTTTATTAGGAAATGTGAGAAACCAGCGACAACACTGAGACAAATACCCAATAATTTCTTCTCGAAATGAAGAAACTCATCTTGCGCCTAACCAGAATCAGTCACCAAAGAAAGTTTTGTCGTCCGATTGGATGCAGTAGTCATAGCCGAGTGCACTTGGTTTTTTTACAAGCGCTCGTGCAACGCTTCGCTGCGCGAGATGTCGCGCTGACCGCAACCTCAGACAAGGTATCATCAAAAACAGCGTTTTGTGTTCATTTAGTCTTATTTCAAGGATAAAGCCAAAAAAAACGTAGGTAAGAATTTTATTATTTAAGTTTCTTCAAGCAAATCTTACGTACTTGATAATAACTTTTCGTCTCAGTCAGTGAGCAATGCGGTGCTTGCCAAGCGAGGAGTCCTAGGTTATATCACCGCTGTTTGCGGTATTTATTTCGAGAAGTGTATAATAATATTTTATCGGATTTCGTCGAGTTTAGAAAATTAATTAAGTAGATTTTGTAAGTTTTCTTACAAAACCTACTTGCTTAATTTTGACTTTTTTATTTTTCGTTGAACTGTTTCCAATTGAAATAGGTTTCTTACTAAATTCGAATGGTTTAGTACATTTTTATCAAAATTGGTCGTTTGCAAAATAAAGGGGGTTTCGTAAGAAAATCTGTTTATTTTTTATTTTTCCTTACAAAAATATTCCGGTTGACATATGTTTCAAAGCGGGCAAAATCGCAGTCTAAAGCTATATTTTATAATTAAAATCGAATTATTATACTATTTCGTGGCACGATGTAGAGACGTCTGTCGCTTGTCTAGTAAAATTTATACCTAATAAATAGTCTTTACTATGCGTGACGTTCTATCTGCTATGATGCTCGGTGATAACGTTACCCTGGCTTTTTAGTTTGTGATAGAAAGTTTTAATTTAAACGAACTGTAAACCGATATGAAAGTTGTTTACTAATCTGTGGCGTGATAGTGTGACGTAGCGGTCGTGACGTCGCGGGAGCGCGGGGGGTACGAGGACGCTGACCTGCGGTCTGCGCCCGCGCCTCCGCCGGTATCCTGCTTCGGAGGCGTTATTTATTCCGCCTTCGGAGGTTGTAAACAATTTGGCAGTGTATGAGGAAACAATAATGACATTATTTTGTAATGAATACAGATAAAATTGAATTGATTTTCAAAAATTTTTTAGATTATTATTGTTTACTCGACACCTAAGTGGGTAAAAAGGGGGTTAAATTTGTATCTGTTTGTTTGTGGGCTATATCGATTACAACTATAAAGACTATAAACAAAATAGTATGTGCTCGTCGTCATATTCCTAGTAATCCAGTAACATAGTTAATAATCCAGTCGCGCCACCCCGTTTAGGATCCACTGTTCCTCCTCATACACATTGTCTTGTGGACCTGGACAATGTGCACCCACTAGTCCGCACTGGACCCGTGTGGTGGATTACTACCCGAAGCATAGTAATCTACTATAGAAGGCCCCGCAGTGGGACGTTAGAGACTGACATCGATGGATCGATTCAAGATACTCATTGAAACGTTAAATATTACAGCCACTTTAGTTTGTAAGAATTTGAATATGATGACAAAAAATCATCTTAGTGGCATACCTAAATAAGTTAAAGATTTAGAATTTTAAATGTGTTTTTCTTTTTAATCTGGTCGTCGGCTGCCGTGCCGTTTATAATTTTTATAATTGTTAATTATAATTTGTTAATGTGTTAAATTCCAATGTCAAAGTAAAACTATTTTGCATCTAGATTTTTAGATGAGACATAATTGTGTTCGAATACGTGTTCGTGTTTCTATAAATACTATAACTAAGTAGGTAAATAAGTTAGGGATTTTAATAATTTTAATTACTTATTTATTTCATCATAGACTGCTAAAAAGTACAATCATCATATTCATCATGTCTCAGCAGTGGTCGGGGTTAGGTAGGTATTTTGGGATTTACGGTAATTAATATGGACACTCCCTTTTTCCATTAATCACATTCTCGGGTGTCATCGTTTATAAAAGTTTGAAAACCATAATCTCTTAGTTGATGTGGGGTAAGACCGGAAGAGCTCAACTTTTTAAAAATTAAAAAAAATATTCTGGCCGTTACTTGCAAAATAAAATGAAAATGACTATTTTGCCATCATCGCGGTAACAAGAGCCTAGTGTCTAGAGTTAACAGAGTCAAAGTTAAATAGTAGTCCGATGTTACCTCGCACACGTCCGACCTTTCCATGGCTGAAAAATTACAAATATTCTCTTTAAACATTCATACAACAGCAACGGTCGTATTTTGGAAAACTATAAAATGCATAACTAAAATTACGTCTTTTTATGATCTATACGAAATCATTTGTATGTGGAAAAACGTTCACGACAACCCAGCAAAAAAAAAAATATTATTCCAACTAACCGAAAATCCGGCCGGGCGTACCGTACCCCAACGCACCTTGTCGGCTATGGTTATACCTATTCAGTGATTGATGTTCACGGAATAAATAAATCTCAATCTGATCATAATAATATGTGGACTTTGCAAGGATACAAGAACATAGCATTAAGAGTTTCTTACTTGCGCAGAAACTCTGGTCCACAATCGGCGGCGTCGACTTACCATCATGTGGCACGTTAGCTCTGGCATTTCTTCTATAAAAAAATACTCTTACATAGGTATGTGGTGTGGTTTAAGAAACATTATTTCTCAACGATATACAGTAACAGAGAAATAAATAAAAAATCACGTCACTCCAAATAAACACAAGTAGGCATGCATAAAAACGTAGGTAAGTTTCTTTTGAACATGTTGATGGCCTTATATTTACTTTCCTTTTTAACTCATTTCTTTTACCTTTTCTTTCCATTTCTATACCTTTTCCTTTTTTATACGTCTATTCGTTTCAAAATGGATTCCGAAATATTCACTAAAAACTCTTTTTAAATGTTTACGTTGACGCATAACATTTTTATTCAATCGGCGACAATTCGTTCATTTAACAAATGTAGCGCCAGTTTTTTCCTCCAAGATAAAAGTGACCACGATTTAGCCCCACTCGGGCCGAGATTCTATCAACCTATTTACATGTCAACGAGCGAGGAGCATTAATTATTCATCGCTAATTAGTAGTTTTGTATCGGAGCAGTCGGCGGATCAGAGCGGTGCGGCGCGCTCGTGGCGGAAACAGGAAGAGGGCAATCAACATTCCTAAAAATATCACACATTTGGTGTTCATCCGGCGAACGACGCCACTAGCTGCGCCGCGCCGCCCGCCGCGCTGGCGTCATGGATACTGCAGGGCTGACGATTGGTCTCATACCATCCTATTAGAAACTTCACAAATCTAAAATAGATAAAGGTATTCTCTCTATTTGTGAAAGACTTGGAGATAGAAGAAAAGGTCTGGATTCATTGACGATAATCCTATTTGCTATTAAACCAATAATTTATTTAATAAAGGTAGATATGAAATCTCGTATACCTATTCAATATCAAAGGGAAAAGCTTCTGAAAACTATGGTATAATGAAGAATAACAAGAGTAGTCATGGTCCTGGGACGCCACGAATATGTTTAAATAGCAAAAATAACAAGCACTACAAACGACTGGCAAACACAGAGCATCAAAATAAGTACGCTGGAATAAAATGGACAACCCTAAACCAACGGTATGCTTGAACTAGTACATAACATATAGTACGAAACGAAACTGTACCTATGTGGGTATTATATAATACTATTTTATTTTGCTGTTGTTTCTATCGTAGCACATGCTGATACATAATTAATGCTAGCATTGTTATGTTCAATTATATGCACCTCCATCAATCTAATAGAGCGAATTGTTGTATCCACTACGCGCGACTACGATTGTACAACTGTTAATTAAACCGAGTATTTAATTCCCGCATCGCGTTCTACTCGCCCACAACTATTATTATGAGTAACATGAATAATAATGTCTAAAATCTGCTAGCAGCGTAGCACGTTACCAAATCAACGTATCTACATACAATTAGGTAGCTTATCGTTCTATTACAATGTGTAATAGCTAGTAACCGATAACATCGACCTTCCTATCGAAAAAAAGCGTTCAATATTTATCGAAATGTCATCATATTATTTATTGTTCGGTCAACACGACTGATATTACGATTCCCGACAAATACGCGTCTAGTATACGCCAGTACATAATTAGATAATTTCTATTATTTATATGCGAAGGGAGTGTGTGCCATGCATAGAAACGACGCCGCTTCCTTCGCTGCCGGCACTCTACGAAGAAAACCATCAGCCGTTTCTCGCTAAAGAGGATGTACGCATCGACTGCAATGATTTAATTCACAAAAAGTTCCTGTCACTTTTCCTGCAGGTGACGCCCCAGCTAAGGCGTTTTTCATTTCCTCTATGATAATATTGTTTAACGTGTCAGCGTACTAATAAGATACAAAAACGAGTCACGATTTACTTGTCGCACAGCGCATGAATAAATTTAGATGTTGCATGACCAGTATTGAAATAATTATAAAGCCTAACCACTTGTATCATTTCCTCTCGCCAACTTTGACAAATGTATTCAACGATTATGCAAGTGCAATAGATAAAATTTATTTTCTGTGAAGTAAGCAATGTGACAAATTATGCAGGCTAGATTCGGGCGGCTAGGCATCTTGTTTTGTGTAACAATAGCTTACGATACAGTTTGCGTATCGTAAGCTTTCGCTTTACATCAGTTTCTCAAAGTGGACGATGCGATCTCCGGGGGCGTTTTGTAATGGCGTTTAGTTGTAGATTATGTTAATAATTATAAACTATTCTCATTGTGCTATGTATTGTGTTTTGGAAACGAAATAAACTATATTCCATTCTAAATGAACGTGTTCTAAGTGTCTTGTATTTTGTATAAAGTGTAATTAATGTAGGCACATCCTGTTCCAATAAATAAACAAAATAAAATACATAAAAGGTTCCTTTCGTCACACTATAAAGAATAAAATTTGGTGGACGCTGTAATCCTGCAGCCGCTGGACGCGCCTCGTTGGCCCAGTTACCCGTCTATTACAGAAGACTACCATAAAATGCGCCATTCTATTCTCCATTGTACGTTTTTCGGTAGTGAGTGAAGTACGTATGCTATTTCCCAGTGCATACCCACCCCCTCCTATTCCATCGATTGGAGAGTATCATAGAATAAAGAAAACACATGATTCCATTATACTTTGGACTCATCCCGCCAATAAGCATAGGGAGGTGTAACGGGATGAGGAAAACTCCTCTTCACGTTATATTTCCTATTCCCCATTTTCCAACCCTTATTACAAATCCACTCCCAAATCTCCTAAGGTACCTAGGCATTGCACCCGGAGACGTTCCACCGTTAGTCATTCTGGACTGATGTTGGCATGTATTACGGATGTTGATGGGCGACAGCACCAGGTGAACTGTCTCCAGGTCGGCCATCTTCTTTCTTTTAAAAATATAATTTATTATCCTATTCGTAACATTTCTTCTACACCTGAAATCGGCTGATTTTGTTGGGTGTGTGCTCTGCAAAAATTTCATTATCTTTCAATAGTTAGGTTAGGTTAGGTATATAAACACAGGACAACTAACAGCAGTATAGAGCTATTTAATCGCGACTTATATCCATAACGTCGTGAGTATGAGACTTGGACGGTATCATACAGTTTCTACGTAAGTATGCATTTTTTAAATAGCTCTACGTTACACCACACCCCATCTCTTCTCGTAGGTGTTGTAAAAGGCAACTATGGGATAAGCCGCTACTATAAACCCTGAGGAACTACACCACCACTGAAAGAGTACTCTCCAATGGCTTGGCCAGTGTGGCGTTTTAAGACCATACATTTCTCATACACAAGACAATGTGCATAAGGAGGTCAATGTCCAGCACAGGATGTTAGAGGGGCTGACTACTGTAATGAATTTTGGAACAATACCCCTCCTGAGTTAATTTTTCTCCTTGTTTCTATTGCCGCCCTACCGAAAAATACCAAATTGTTTTATAAATATAGCATTACATGTGGGTAGTACGAAGTCCATTTTAATCCTCTACTGCCATCTATTGGTAACTTAATACAGACGGCAAACTATAAAGCGCAAGCTTTGAGCTTGCAAACTACGACCGAGGCTACAACACCATCTCGGTCAAAGCTTACACAGTCGCTACGTGCATACGTAGCGACATCTAGTTGAATTTTCAAATATAACAATTTAGAACTAAAAAATTCAACTATCTAGGGAAACTAATAAAGCCAGCAGCATTTTAGTTTAGTAATCATAGTCTACTATAGAGATACAAGCACAGTTTTCCAACGAGGAAACTGTCTTAACCACTGCCCGATAAAGGAGTGGACAAGCTGGGCGATGGTCCAGGGCGTCAGGCGCCAGTTTTTTGATTTCATCTGATTTTTATTTTGATATAAATAAACTAAGTATCCTTCCAAAATACACATTAAAATGTCAATAATTTAAAAATGCTCATTCTAATTTTTATCTACTCAGTATTTACTGTACCGTAATCTATTATATTTCAAGATATTTTGAATTTAATTTCAAAAACAGATTTCTGTTATGCATGTTATATTTAACTATTTACTAATTTTAAAAGGGTCCAATCTGTATTCTCATATATAATAGATAGATGGTCCAATCCAATTCCAATTTCTTAAAATGGCCCATCGAGACTTTGATGATTTTGTCAATGTCAAGGTTGAATAGTAAAAAAAGAAAAAGAAAGAAAAAAAAGACGCAGATTATGCTGGTACCAGTTGAGCGCACTAAAAGAAAGGTCAAATAATGATCAAATACTTTGTTGCGTTCATTTTTTTGTACGGCAAATCAAGCAGCGCCCCTAGCCGTCAAACTGAGAAACTTACGTTCTTTATTAAACTGTAATAATGATAATAAAAACAAGAAAATGTTGTATTTATGTATATCAGAAGTAGCACCTAGATGAACAGTGTTATATTTAACGTGGCACAAAATCTTTTGAGGATACATGATTTGTTGTACTGCAAGTGATGGCAATACACTGATTATATTTGGGGCTCAAAGCCTCTCCATTTAGTACAAAACGTATTGTATTTTAACGTTTAATTTAATTCTTCCTTGCTTATAGTGATTTTTTTGAATTCCGTTCGAATGTCATGTCGATGTTTGGGTTTAGAGAAAAGTCCTAAAATATGAAATACTAATTCATTACTTCATGTCAGGAGCCGTATTCGTTATTATTTAAGGCAGCATTTAAAGCCATCCTTTTAGGGCTGCTTTTAAAATTATGTTTTGGAATTGTTTTCAGATATTTTTGCACGAGCGTTCAATGCATCGACGACCTGATGAACATGAGGGGATAAAATGACGTGGACGGAACGGAAGGACTGCTATCTTCCTGCTGAAGCCTCTAGTCAATGTGGTGAGATGGGAAAAGGGGGTCCGGCATATGTCACTCAGTCTATAAATAATCATAATCGAAATAATCGGATTCTGAGAAAGCCTCATCGTATATCGAAGTACAGTTTCAGTAACGTTTTAGTATTAAACATTCATTTAAAAAATAAAGACACGGTGGATATTTTTTTCAAATTGTATTTCAAATTAAAATATGTATACAATTATTATTGTACATACATGCGACTAATACTAAAGCTACAAATGAAAATCTTATACTACACATTAAAAGTAATTTGATTCATCAGGCGCGTATTTAAAGGTACAAGTCCCTGTTTCCGAGACTCATTTCTACTGCTTTTCGTTTTTAATTAACTTTTTTAAAAGAGAAATTGTTATTTCTTTATTTGTAGTGTAAATTCAAAGTGATTTAGAGGGGTCCAGGTTCCAGACAGTTCCTTTAAATTCATGCCTGATTTTGAATTATTTTATTGTAAAACAAAGACATTTTATATAAACACTGGCCAAACAAGCGTTCCAACAAATAAAAAATTTTTTGCTATTTGAAAACAACTTATTTAATGTAGCTAACGTTTAAATTGAAAAATAAGTTTGTACTACAATGTTGTTTCTGCTGTTGGCGTTAGCTAGGCGCTGCTTCAATAAGTTAATAAAATAAACTGCAGAGCAATTTGTAATTGTTCGAACGCCTCGTTGGCTAATTCTATTAGACAGTGCATATTGCAGAAAAGCCTTAAGGCTTATTTTTCACAGGAGTGAAGCATTCATCCACACTAATAAAAATTTGACTGATCCGGTTTACGATCGTGTTCAAAAAGGTGCAATCTTTAACAATTATCAAAGAAAATAATTCTTTAAGTATGTACAGTCAAAGGACAATTTTATAATTATTTTTAATTTTTCGCGCTTTGGCGAGTTACATGCAGTTTGCTGAATATCAATTAGTTGATAAAACTGCTCGCAGCTCCCATCTTGGACTGCCAGCCTCTTCAGTTAACTCGTAAACAAAAAGCTTTAATTTTACGTGTCTGATTTTACGTGCAGATCTGATTTACAATATAAAATGTGTACAAAACGCGAGTTTCAAATATTTAAAAGTTATTATTAATTTAGGCTCAAACTTTGCGGGAATACGGCGGATATAGCTGAAGGCTTTACTGTGTCAAATTAAATCAGAATACAGAATGCAAAAAAGCACAATTTGAAGGGAATAAAAATATGTTAGGATTTTGAGTACGATCAGGCTGTATCCACATATAGGCAGAGTGAGCAAGCTATGAGCTGTGAACCATATTGACTAGCTTACTTTATAGGTTTAATTTGTAGACCCATTGACCAATAGGTATATTCTGCGATGCTTCGGAGTGGTTAAGGGCTCTGGCTTCTACGGCACAAAAGGGACTGGAAGCCAACAATGGGCCGAAAGTAAACTAAATAATATGGCTAATTGGTTAGCGAATACCGCTCACATCTGAACAGATATGTATACAATTATGGTGTATATCATTTCATATATGGCTTATACCGGGTGAACAGGCCCAAAAAGTTGTTCAGATAAAAGACATATTCGTAATCACTACGGATATACAAGGATAATGTCTCTACCAGGCCGTCTATAAGACTATAAAGCCTGATATATAAGGTCTTTGGGTCTCTTCATATATAAACGATAAAAAATTATCGTGTACCCACTTGAATATCTCTAATTCGCTACCACTTCGGATGTAGTGTATAGATTACAGTCCGCTTAGTGTTGGATTTCAGTTTCAGTACTTTTTTACTGAGTACGACAACGCTCTCATGGGATACATGTAAAGCACGATGTGCGCAAATTCCACGTCGGTGATGGCCTGCCTGCGTTGCAATGCTTCCGCATTGCAATATTCGCTACCGCAAGCGGTAGTATCGCTTATACCTGGCCAGGCCTTTAGCTCAGTACGCGCTTACTATCGGGTGGTTATGTGACGTCAAAGCAAACTGTTTGCTCATTGTGTATGAAATGCATATTTATCGTATTTGTAATTTAAGGCCACATTCAGATGCAAAGGTTGAAGTTTGATAATAAGATCTAATTTTGCATTTTGGATGACTGTTTACTATAATCCTTATCTCACTATAATTATTTTACAACACTGTGGTTTATTTTTTTCCTATTCCCCAATTTAATTTTTTTTAGAAATCCCAGTCCACGACTAGACCCTCGCCATTTCAATATCACAAGAATTATTTTTAATGATCTAAATATTTCCTAGATTTAAAACAAATTTCCTATTTTCAAAATGTCATAATTGATATTTATTTGTGCAATGGTTGCTTATTGTTAAAGGTATACCTACTACTGTTTAATATTCAATTATTGATGGATACTAATCTTAAAATTGT
This sequence comes from Sesia bembeciformis, assembly GCA_943735995.1. Classification (NCBI taxonomy): domain Eukaryota; kingdom Metazoa; phylum Arthropoda; class Insecta; order Lepidoptera; family Sesiidae; genus Sesia; species Sesia bembeciformis. Next base: position 5,886,613 of record OX031029.1, on the reverse strand, counting down.
AAGAACTTTTTTATTTAAAATTTATATAAACTATATATATTATTTATATTTATATAAATTTATAATAAACGATTTCTCCATTTTTCGCATAGAAAAGTAAAAAAATTGTGTAAGTTTTACAAGCATAGAAATTATCAAATACCTGTATTGTTTCAAATGCATTTTAACTTTTACATAAAATGAAATGATTTAAATACAATTTATACAAAATATTATTTGTAGTTAACTAAAATAGCAGCGAGGTGTGTAGGAAATGATGTAAACATTAGTTTTAACTTCAAAATGCTGCTTACATTATTTTAATGAAATACAGGAAAATAAAATTACAAGATTGATATGGTTAACAATACTAATGATATTTGTCTGGTTTAACTAAGTTTTAGTTATCATTAAGTGAAAAATATTATGGGAAATTGAGATCTGAAATAGATTTATAAACAAGTCTAATAACAGCTCAAGAAAAATCACAAATATCTCTTTGTGATTTCTAAGAACAAGTAGAAATAATAACAATCTGAATAATTTTTAAAACCAGTTCTGCACTTTATTGTATACTAGATTAGGATTATATTAATTGATTAACATTAAATCTTAACTAAAGTTAAAATCAATTGGACCCTGTAATTTTGATGTTGTTCCGAAATAATAGGATGCATATAAAATACTTGATAGGAAATGCATATAAAAGAAATTGACTAGTTAAATGCGGACGCAGCGATGTTATTTAGACGTAGAAAAGTCTCACCCGTGACGTTGTTATGAGAAGGTCACCGTCGAAGAATTTTGTTTCAATTACAACATTGCCACTGTAAAAATAAAAAATCTAATGAATTTCATGATTTATGTAAGTACCTATATAAAAACTACATAAAGAACCAAGCAATACCTAGTGAATGGTCACAGTAAATTGCTTACGATTAGACAAGTATTCTGCTTTTCATACAAGATGATAAAGAAAAACATAAAAAGTTGTTTTATTTTAACATTTGGAAAAAGAATAATTAAGTAAATAATAAATAAATAAACTAGTTCCATATATTTTTTTATAAAGTGGAACTTAATAAAAAGTAATTTAGTACTAAATTCTTACTATTTGGAATACAAATAGAATTTTTGGTTTGTTAGGTAATTTAATGAGACTTATTAAAAAGGATTTCAAATTAAATTAACTAAATTAAATTGCAACTAGAAATAAAAAATAGGAAATAAAAATAGTAACTAGAAATAAAAATTTAGTCTTGTTAGGTTATTTAGTGGAATTTACTATAATAATAAGTAATTTAATACTAAATTCTTACTATTTGGAATTGAAATGGATTTTTTGCCTGGTTAGGTAATTTAATGAGAGTTATTAAAATATTCATAACTTAACAAGACATTACTTATTCATTACAGTCACTCATTCATTACTGAATGATGAAATGAAATTATTGCTTCATTAAAATGAAATTGCTTTTAACTAGGAATAGAAATAGCATTTTAGCCTTGTTAGATTACTTAGAGGAATCTACTAAAATGCAATTTAATAAAAATCCTCCTTTATTCTGGTTCTACAATAATAATAATTGTATTAAATACGAAGTTTTTACAACGGATAATCAATAAAAGTTCTTACTTGATAACATTTGCAGGCATCATTTGCGATTCAGGTGCGGATTCGATAATGGACTGCCAAGTGTTCGTCGAGTTGGGAATCACATAGCCAAATTCAAAGAACCACTCCTCCAGACAGCGGTTTTTGAACAGTACTTTCTGAAGATGGAAAAAGAACAAATAATATGGCAAACAATTATTATAAAAGTAGGTGACTGTAGGATCAGGTCCAATAACACTTATGTGGAAAGACTGGGCTGGCGCAGACCAGGCGAAGCGCAGCCCAGCGCGGTTTTCTGCGCCAAGGTCTGGCCCTGCCCTATGGGTTTCTCAGTCGAGAGATATCCTGAATTGCGAGTATACAATAGAAAGCAGTAGTAAAAATAGGGTTAGGAGAACATAAAAGATCCCATTGTGTCAAAATGATTGGCAATTGACGACCAATTGTGGCAGTTGGTAGTAACTGCCTTCTTGCTGTGCAAAAGGTCCCAGGTTCTATTCCTGGTCAGAATTGAATTCGTTTAAATACAAATGTTGGTTCGGGTTCAGGTGGTGTGGTTGTCTGTATGTGTTTCTGTACCCAAAACACATGGAATCCTAGTGAGAAGTATTAGTGTGGCATTATGTATTATATTTAAAAAATATCAAAAGGATGACCACATCCTATTGAAATAAGATTTAATCAGATTGTTTGAATGCTTCTCCAGCATCGGTCATCAATTCTAAAACCTATTTATTATGCTTAGAATAACTTTTTATAGACATTTAACATAATATGTACTTATAAGCATTTGGCTAATTATAAGCATTATCATTTAAATTAATTTATATATTTATCATTTAATTTAAATTCACATTAAATAAATTTATATAAATCAGTGCAATTTTTGACATAAAACTTACACAAGTTACTGTATATTTGAGAATAACAATTTATACACTATTATATATTAATATGTATGTTTTATTTTTTATTGTAATCTGTAAGAAGTAAACTCAAAAATTACTAAACCAATTTTGAAAATCCTTTCACTTTTAGGAAGCTAAACGTAAGATGAAGAAAGAAGACTGATTGGGTTTCATAAAAACATGTTTTGCCAGCCGAGTGTATATAAAATAATTCCATTCCATCAGCCTGTCTTCACTGGCCTATATAGGCCTCTTCCAAAGTTTACTAAACATGTTCTTACACTCTTCTCAGCCAGCCACTATCAATAAACTTCTCAAGTTGTCAGTTCATCTGGCAAAAGGGCATACCACACTTTTCTTTCCACTACAAAGTTTCTACTCAAGGAATGATCTCTCCCATTGGTTGTTGGTTCTATGGCAGATATGGCCTAGTAGTCATTGTCACTTTAGCTTACTAATTCTGTGAGCTAAGTCGGCGACTTTCATACTTCGACCTTTCTCTGAATCTCTTTGTTTCAGATCTTTCAAAGAAATAAGGAGCACTACTCACTGAAAAAATTGAAACTCATATAATAAGCAGCTTAAATCACATACATACCTGTTCTAAACGGAACCGTTCCATTGACTCTATAGAACTGAAGTTCATCTCTCTGGAGACAACACGACATTTGAGAATGCGCTTTGGAACCCGGGCCTCGTGCTCCACATCGGGGCTGGATATATCTTCATTGTGCTGCCAAAGTATTTTACCTGTAAACAGGGTTGATAAAAATCATTATTTTTTTATAATAATCAGATATTTTTGATTTTAATCAAAAAAATAGAAAAGCCTATGTAGTTTTTTTTTCATAGGTGCCATTTCTGCTATAAAGGTGGTAAATTAAGCTGGTCGCCTGGTAATACTGCATCATGTCGTGTCACCGTCACCAAGTAAAATCTGTGGATTTTATTTTCTTGTCAATGTGTGCAGGCGGGACGAAAGTAAGAAGTGATTTGGATCATATTCAGATATACATATGTTGATTAACGTAAAATATAGAATTATTTTATTTTTAGTTCATATTTTCTATCCTAATCCAGTGTATTTTGCCTCCTTGACTTTGATTTAAATCATTGATTAAAATTTATCGATTTAATCAAATTGATTTAAACCACTCATTCCTGCCTGTAAATGTAGAAATCTATTTTCGGTTCTATAAAATTTCTTGTAGTTCTATAAAAATGTATTACAATATATAGCTATATATTATAGGGATAAGCTTCCTTAGTAAATATAAAAAAAAATTACCCGTATCTGCATCTCGTAAATTCATCCAGTTTCTGTTCAGCTGTTAAGAAAATTGATTAATGCCTGTTCATATATTATCACTAAAATAATTTAACCAATTATTTGACATTAACCATAATACTTGTCATGAAGAAATGATAATACTGGGCAAGTATGCCTGCCCATTATGTGAAAAAATGTTTGTTATTGAAATTGCAATTTTAGTGAAAACTACAATATAATACTATAATTAATACACATTCATGATGTTTGAAATATTTAGGGGCAGGCCAAGGTGAAATAAAGCAAACAAATAAAAATATAAATGACAATGTGTGTTTGACAAGAATACTCATAATCATTTCATTTGTGCAGCACAATTTAGATACAGAATTTTCAAAGAGGCACCAAAGTTAACTAATTAAAAATGATTGAGTTTGACGTTGGTATTGTGAGACTACACTTTAAAGGTGTAGTGAAGGTGTATGACCTTTAAAAGTCAAAGTTCATGCATGGGAATTGATAATTATTTAATAAGAATAAAGTTTTGTATACATATTTACGAGATTATCACCACACAAGGTACCACTAACTTTCTAATACAACAAAATAATGCAAACATATGGTATTTATTATAAACTTCATGTTCATGTGGTATTATATTATATGTTAATGTGGTATTTATTGTATTTAAAAAAAAAATGAAAATAATTCTTAGTTAATTTAGTCAAGTAACAACTACATAAAGAAGAGTTCTTAAACATGTGTAATCGTAACAGAATATATGTTTGTAAGAAAAAGGATACACTTGAAAGCCTCGTAGGATACTAGCTACACGATCTTGTTCAGCCTCTTCTGCAGTTAAAACTTCCATCATTGTTTTTGGTTTAATTACTATAACACAACAATAAGCCCTTGGCTTTGAATTGTTACAAGAATTAGGGATTTAAACTTTTCAAATTATATAGAATGGCGATGGGTCTGATCATTGATCGATTGTAATATATTAGGGGTTAGAGGGGAAAGTGCGGAAGAATGTTGATTGACACTTTTGACATCTATCAGGCAATGACAGTTAACTTTTTTAAATTACGAAACAAAGCATAGCTTATTAGAATGTTCGATTTTTTTATGTATAATATTGTTTCTGAACGTATGTTTTAGCGGTGTGCGTATTTTATCGATAATCGATGTTTCCGTTCCAATAGAAGCAAAATGTGTATTGAATCGGAAACACTAGTCTTTGCGTAAAATGTATTACAGAATTCAAAATGGATGGATGACAGATCGTAGAATAGAATATAATTTTATTCTTGGTGATACTATTTTTTTGTGTAGTTTGTGTTGTGATAACAATCTGGAAACTGGATAAGTGGTGAATGAACCAGTTTATCCTACTGCATTTATTTTACTTTTCCCTTATAGTTATTTAGTATTGAAAACCATTAATTTCTATGAACTCAAAAAGCGAAACTGACGAAGCTTCAAGGTAATGTTATTTTTCTTCGTAGCTACTATTCGTTAATTTTAATTATTTTACTTTAGTGAATTTCCATTTTGCAGAAATGTTTTGTCTACTAGTAAGTTGGAATAATATCTTTTTTTGCTGTATTTATCCGATGCGCAATTATGAGACAAAGGTAGAGGTTATGGCATTACTTGCTATTTTTGTCTTTGTTTTTGTTCATAATTGTAGTGCATTAGAACAACGGGGAAAGTGTCACGTATGTATATATTTATTTTAGTATCATTCTAGGGGGAGCGAAGCGTCATCGTCAAAAGATAGTGCAACCCCTAACAATTCCGAGGATCAATCTACACCAGGTATATGCTCGAGCGCGACCTCAAACTGTACACAAGACATTATGAAGAGAGCTGCTGCTAAACAGTTAATTGAAAGATACTTCTACCAGTTGGTGGATGGCTGTGGTAACCCTAACTGTGACAACCAATACTGTGCTAATGGAGAGGTAATTTATCTTTCTTGGCTTAGAAAAAATACTTTCTTGTTATCTATAATGACTACATTCAAAATGTGCAATATTCTTTGTTCATATAAATTTGGTGCATCCTATTTTATATTCATAAAGAGATGCAGCAATAAGCTTATCAAAGTGTTATTGTACATTTTGGAACTCAGCCAATATTACTAATGTGTAAAAATGTGTTTTTAGTTTTACACAATTATCATGCTCCTTTTTTTACCTAAGTAGATGTAGAAAATTATTTCTTGTAATGAAATATACATGTACCTAGTTGGGTTTGTAGATTTGAATTTCAGATTTATTATCATTAAAATGTTTGTGTAATAGGCGAGCAGCATTACTGCTTGTATGTCTATATCTTGTGTTAGCTGGTGTTACAAGTATTTACTGCCATAATATCTTAAAAAAAATTATCTAATCAATCATTCAACATTAACAACAATGATATCTAAGATACAATATAAAATGTTTCATATATGGAGAGATGTAAAACCCTTAAAAAAAATTAGCATTTCTAATCGCAGGCCAAAAACTTGACACCAAATGAAGCAGCAGCAGAAGCCATTAAATTATTCTATAAAGAAGCACGCCTGTGCAACAGCCTCCCTAATAAAATACCACGCATGGAAGCAAAGAGTTTTGCTGCCAGTTCTAGGTGAGTTAGAAATGGATGAAAAACAATTTCATTTCGTTTAAATTTGGCTCTTGTTGTAGTGTCCTTTGAAAACTGCTTGTAGCATGCAACCTTTGATGTGACTAATTGGCCCCTTGGTCATTTTTTGACAGAAAACAATAGAAGAGACTTTGAACAAGATAATTTATGGACGATTTGTCATTGAAATGAAATTATAATTAAATTTTGTAAGATTTTTATAATCTTGAACAAACAAAAGACCCTTCCTTCACTTCACCTTTTGACCCGTTTAAAAGGCCTATGCATATTATATTCTTTAACACAGTATTATCCTGTCTAGCATCCTTCATCCCACCACTGAATGTTGTTTGATGGAAATATTATCATCCACTAACCTTGTAATATTGTCAAGAAAACTATTATTTCAGTACATGTAATACATCAAATGTAAAGGATAAGCCTGACATAAGTAAGAAGACAACTTATACATCGGAAACCACATCACAAAGCAGTACATCAAAGGAAACTGCTCCAGAAACTAGTCAAAATATATCTCATAGTGAAGATTTTAAACTAAGTCATAGCAGTAAGTAAATTATGCAAAAATTATCCACACAACTATAAAAAATTTATTTGTTTCAGACTGAATTTGGAAAATACTTTATTTAATTTTTTTAGCAGATTATAGCAAAATCAAATTATGAACTTAGAAAACTATGTATGTTTGTACCACTGTAGCCCTTATTTTACTGGGAGGATGACAAGAAATGATATGTCAATCCTTTGTCTCAATTTCCTAAGAATATATTTTTCTTAATATAAACTGGTCTCTATTGATTTATACATTTAGACTTTATTTTTGTTTAGTATACTCACCTTATTCTTGTAATCACACAGACTCAACCCCTTTATTATTCAAGAATCCATTACTTTATCTCTTTTGATCAATAGCTGATAAAATCTCAACCAATTCCTATTAATCTCAGCCTAATTGGGTATTTGACTCTTTTTATATAAATATATTATTAAATAACAGGATTCTTGAAATCTATCTGTAAAATCAAAATATCTTGAAAAATTACTAAGTTATAGGGATTGGAAAGACAGAAAAGAACCACTGTACTGTCCTAATGAGATTACTAACAGTGGTGCCATTACATTCACACGTGAGTAACAGAGATACACACAATAACTTGAATTTGGGAAAATTATCAAAAATATAATTATTATAAGAAATAGTATTGAGAAATTAGCAAAAATCGGAAGAAAAAATAAAACACCCTTATCGCTTGACAGTGACAGCTATAATGACGTATAAAAAATTAATTGACAGTTGAATTTTCTCATTTTCGTCATAAGTTTGCTTGCATTTTATCTCCTCAAACTCTTATCTACCCAGTTTTCTAATGATTTTTAGAAATCCTTTTTTATGTTATTTTCTTCTGTAGCTGTCATATATAACGCATTAAACATATCAATTTCTAATACAGTCAACTATCTTACTATAGAAACCGATTTTCTCCTTGTGAACTTCTCATGAAGAATGATGCAGCACATAAATCCTCATTCAATTACAATTGACTTTAAAATAATATACAGATCTAAGAGGAATAAACATGCTTTTTAGGAGGCACACTTGGCACATGTAGCACCACATCTACTAGAATCGTAAAACATTAGATTGCACACTTTAACTCGTGTTAATGTGTTTTTCGCGCATGGAATATAAAATTATTTTGCAATTCTGTGGATATGTGCTTCAGGTCTTAACATTATTGTAGATGGTGTACCACTGACAGAGGAGCGTATATACCAACTGTGCGATGAGTGTCTTCAAAGTAAGGTACCACAGCCACTGATCAGGGCGCTAGGGGAGGCTTTCACACAACCCGCCATACTGGCAAGGTGTTTCCAAGGGAAAGTTGGGGGTAATAGCAGTAACAGTGAGGAAAGGAAAAGTATGGGTAAGTTTTTTAAGTGTTTATTTTTATATTTATAAACCGGTAACATATTGACATTTAATTGAGGGTGTTAAAGTAGAGAATTTTAGATCTTAATTTAAATAGAACTGGTCACCTATCTTACTATCAATATCTATGTTTCTTAGACTATGACATAACATGGCATGGTGAAGTAATGTAAATATTGCAAGAAAACTAAAATTCAATATTATGTCTCAAATATTATACTATATAGAAGAGAATCGCCTAAAGTGTGGTAAGAAGATAATCACATAGTGATTGTATTGGCTCATGAAACATTCAAACAAATGTAAACTTTTTTGTGGTTCATTATCAACTTATGGTTGTTATAGTATTGGTTGTAAACTTATTGGTTATAGTCGGATTTTTTATTCGAGTCAGGGATATGACCAAGAACTGTCAAAAGTGTCATCTCAGTACAAATTTCACTCTGCTTGACAGTTCTACATGTCATTATCCCTCACACGAATAAAAAATCCGACTAGGTGGTAACAACCACAAATGGAATATTGTAGAACATGCCTGTTTATTCAGTTAGGAGAGATAAAAATGAATTTTAACGTTCATATAATTTGTTTATGAATGCGAAAAAGGATGGGCTCATTGGCAGGGGTGCGAAAACGGTCGATTACTGTCGACCAGTCGTTCTCGAGAGGCTTGTGCATACAGTGTAACTACATTCCCTGAAAAAACTAAATTTATCGCCGTCCATTTCCGTCTGTCATGGCACCGCGAAAACCACTGATAAATAATTTACCTACCCATTATATTTCACATCACCACCTAATTTTTCCACTATTTTATCAGATTGAAACTACTTGAAAAGTTGTCTTTTTCCTGCCTTGCCTAGCTTGCTTTCCGTCCAATTATTTTTGTTGTAGATCACCACTGATATACGTTTGAACAACCCTAGTTTAGATTCATTTATTGTTTGGTAACATTCTCCATAATTTATTATTTATAAGAGAAAATTAATATTATACCAAAATTTCATCTACAAATGAATGTATAATATATGCGGACATTACAACATTTACAATAAATGACAGTTAAAATTGTATTTTTCTAAATAAAAGTATTGAATCAGCAATAAAACGATCTTTAATTCCTTATGTTTCTCGTTAGATAAAGAGTCAAAAGCCACGTGTTCGTCGAGTGATCCCGACAAAGACGTGGACAGTGTCGCAGGGCCCGGGTTAGACGTATCTTCATGTAGAAGAGCTTTCCAGTACCTTGCCAAAGTAAGTATTCGATAAATTGTTTATCTATCTTGGTATTAAAGTAAAAACAAATTAATAGAAAAAATATTATTTTATCGAGTAATAGTCTCTGTTGGGGATGTCGCTCGACGTAGATAAGTTAGTTGTACGAGTATAAGATGTTTATGTTTGTAAAATATAAGTATTTTTATACATTGGTTTTATACATTGTAATTAAAACTGGATATGGTACTTTATTTGTAATGATGAGATTTGATAGACATGCAATTTGTCATAAACTTTATCAATTTAACTACCTATATCTCGTTCCCATTTATTTTGTCCAAACTGTAAACAAACGTGGTGGCGTGAGGTAACTGTCACGGCCATAAATTCAATAGTGAGGTGATAATTGTTTACATATCCATTATTTGATTCATCGGAGTGTAAGTTTGCCCTAGATTTAAAGGGTAACGTTAAGATGTGTCATTGATTTGGTTTTGTTTTCAGCAAATTGTATTTTATACATTACTGATTGCCATCCTATCATAGGAAATTATAGCTTGTTATACATTAATTTAAGACCTATGTTTGTAACAGGTGCCATCAGACTTCTACAGTTCAGCCTTAGTGACAGCACTATCAACACTAGCAGAGAACTTAGAGATAGAACTCTGGTTAACAAAGAAGATGAGTATTGATGATGCTGTCAACTGTTTTGTGATTGCTTTTGAAGTGCCAGACCTTGGGTGTAGCGATTACTTGGAAATTGCTCTGCCGGCTTTGTGCCATGCTGCTGACCATTTGCCTGTTAAAGGTAAGAAACTGCATTACATATTTTACCATATCATACCATTAGCCTAGGTGTCTCCACTGCTGAATATAGGCCTCTCCCAAGGCTCGCCACCACACACAATTCTCGGCTCTTCTCATCCAACCACCATCGGCGAATTTTTTTACTTTGTCGGTCCACCTGGCCGGAGGGCGTCCCACACTTCGTCTCCCGACGCAGCTGCATCGGCCCGGTGTGCTGATCTTGAAATCGGACCGTCAAGCTCGCAGTACATTATAAATTATTGCATAAATTCAGTTGTATTGTCAATGAAGTGCACTGGCACTTGCATTTCTCTTCACTTCAGTGTTATAAAACTATAGGAGGTATTGAATTATATTCACTTTTATGGAAATTTAGAAGAAATTTATCTATTGTAGAGATCACAACTTTCGAATTTTGAAGAATTGCACTAAATTCGATTAACGTTCTAGTTTGAGTTTATATCTAGATTAAGTTACTGAACCAATTTAACCCTATTATCAATGAACTGATTTGAAAATTACCACGAAGTAAACTTCATATAATCAGATGATGGATATGGTTCATTAAGCTCTATAAATTTGGTCTAAACTTTATTATTCTAAAACGCACGAAAAAATAGCCATACCTCTTTTCCGACCAGTGAATAGTCAGATAGAAAGAGATACACATGTTTCGTTTTATACAAATATAGAGGAGATATTTGACTAGATGAGACTATTTGCGTCATGCTCGTGTCCGTGTAAAGTTATACGGACACGAACATGAAGCAATAGAGACAAACAAGATGGATTGGGGCATAAATTCATAACTAGTTTTTAAAACTTAAATATTGAACCATGGGCGTTGTCACAGTGGGGCAGATGGGGCGCTTACCCCCTGGCTTAGAGGTCTTCTCTTATTATAAGTAGAAGGTGTTCTGCATTTCACAATCTCTATTTAAAATTGTTTGCCCCCTGAATAAAATCCTGACTTACGCCCTTGCACTGAACTAAAAACATAAATACATACATTGAATAAACCACATGTATGATTGAATACATGTTGATTACATGATTTTTTCAATGTATATATACTATACATTGAATAAATCACATGTATAAATGAATACATGTCGATTGCAGCTCAAGCAAAATTGGCCCGTGTATGGGCACAACACTGCAAAGACAGCCTCCAGCACATCCTGGAGACGTTGCAGCAACTGATCACGTTGAGGGTGATATCCACCAACTATACCTCGCTTTTCCGACTGCAGGACGACGAGAGTGTGATCATGGCGACCAAGCTCATGAAGGTTAGTTGAGTATTTATTTTCTTTTCTTACATGGCACTATCGCAATTAGCACATTACTCAGGTGTCACATTTCTTTTTCGTAATTAACCATTCTAAATCGTTTCAAATTCGGATTTATTTATTTCGTGGATCATAAGTACAGAACAGATGTAATAAATATAAAACTATCCTCGAGTATGTCCCGCCTTATGCACATAACGAAATTAATACAATACAATTTAAATTTCATTCAGTTGACAATAAATAATAAATTTTCTTAACTACAGAACTAAAATTTTAGTGACAAAAAAATAACATTCATCAACATATTATTTTGTTATACATTAATTACCCTACCCTAGAATAAATTACCCTAGTGTTTACCCTAGAATAAATTCATTTTTACAGCTTGCGTGTACTATAATAAAACGTTGTCCTGTAGAAATGGCTTGTTCTATATCTACCTTTTCCTGTAGAATCAGTCATTTTATCTGTGATATGTGACGTATGTACATAAGTTGCAACCATATATACAAATTCTCTGACTTCAAATCGAATTTTTTTTATCCGTTTTAATCTTTCATTGTCCTCTTCCATCAAAACTTTCCTGTTGTTGTTAGTTTTAGTGAACCGAAAACCCAACAGACGAAGATTTTTTGTAATTTACTCTTGCATCCTTTGAAATCCAATAGCTTCTATTAGTTTCGGTTTTAAATACTTGAGTGTTTAAATACTTGCACTTGCTTAAATCTCAAATGAAAATTATGCATCATTCTTCATACAACAGAATAGTCAAAATCGTCAAGATTCAATAAGATATTTTATTTCGGTCTACCTTGTTTTAGAGTTTCTGATGAATTCGAGCTGTTGTCATAGCTCTTACAATTTTACGCATACTTGTACGAGAAAGACCAGTTGCATCACAAACTCTTTGTTGTGTCTTGTTAAAATAGTAATTTCTTGGACGTATTTTTTAATTTTATACGTTTAGTTATAAAATAAAGATATATATTAAAGATATTTTCACCGACTTGTTTATTTATGGGTTTTCCTAGTCTTGAACTCTACGGCATCTTTATGAGAGCGACTATAGTGGATAATAATGTGGTTTTTCAAGGCGCTAATAAAGGATTTTGATATTCATCACAACATCATTACATTGACAGGATGCCTTTTTGAAAATTAAATATAAAAAGGTAATTAAAATGAGGTCGGTAACAGTTGACGAAAGCAAATATATGCACATAAAAAATATCTATTTCAAATATTTTGGGGGTATTAGTATCTATATCTATTAGGTATCTATTTATGAATTCGACGTTTGCACCGGATACCCGAATATTCCCAATAAATAGCCAACGAAAACATTAAAAAAATGTCACGAATTAAATAGTACAGACTAGTGTCAGGTTTTTTTAATCAGGATTATTTAAATCATAGAGTATAGAATTAATATTTTTTCTATTAACAATCCTACCTAAAACGGCGTTTGTAGCGTCTCGTAATAAAAATTAGTCCCATCAGTGTGAACGAGTTAATATATGCTTATATGCTCGCTTGCACAGTTAAAATGGAATATAGTGGTAAATGCATTAACATTTTAAGATAGTCTTTTGTGAGAGGTCAGTCGAGTGTGCCAGCGGCTGTAGAATTGCAGTGTGTACCCTCCCCTTACAGTTATTTGTGTTATTTCAGATAGTGTACAGTGCGAATATGCTGGCTGGAGTAATGGAATCCAACACACTACACGAAGACCCCGTCCCCATGACGAGTCCCCAATTGGACCCACTGGGGGACGTCCTAGAACTGTACCCCTTCAGGAACTCCAAGCAGTTACAAGTTAAAGACTCTTTAGGTGAGTGTCTTGTACAAAACGCTAGTGGTTTTGTTATCAAATAAGAGACGTTGTTACTGCCAAATTTAGTTACTGCCTGATTCGATACGATAGGCTGAAAACTAGACATCTGGCAAATCTGTTCTTACTCCTACTGCTTAACTTGAAGATCGAGTCGATAAAATTATCAGATACAAGACGATTATTGTCTTACTTTATGTCAATAAATGTTATTATATTCTAATGGTTTACACCAATATTTACCAAATAAAAGAATCGAGAACCAGTAATCTATTTGTATTTAGTGGACAGTTTGACTGGAGTTTTCGGACTTGACACTAAAAGAAAAAAAGAAAAAATACACACCTATATGTTCAGACAGCTAGCTATTTATTTCTATATTTCAGTCTATTTGGAGAAACTAAGTTTTTATAATTTTGTATCTTGCAATTCAACAGAATTCCAGCGGCTGTGAATTGTTAGATATGGGTTAATAAATACTGTTTAATTTGTTTCAGCTCAAGAATTAGATATAGATGTATTGGACTCTAGGAAACCCTATTTGCCATTTGAGGAATTCTACAACGAACCGCTTAGTGATACTATAGAAATGGATATAGATTTTGCTAATTATAAGTTAGAAATTGATAGTGGTAAGTATAGATTTGTCATTTATTATATTAAATCTAACAGTTTGAAAAAATTGCATATGCTTCATTTTGCATTACTATTATATGTATATGCAAACACACTAATCCACTAATCCGGACTCTAATTCACTAAGCCGGACTGTTTCAAGACCCAAACTTTCTGTTGATTATAAAGACAGAGGGCCTATGGCCTGCAGTGGAACGCTTCAAGAACACTCAAACTAAGCCGATGAAAATACAATAGTACCTACATTTTGTAAATCGGGATTTTTAAAACTATGTTTACTTTAAAAATCTAAATTTTGACCAGCTGTCAAGTCGAATGGGGAGCCATTATTTAAATGTTGTATCATGTACTATTGACTCCGGTAGTCCCTACTGTTTTATCGATTGGTTGCACGTGGTCGCGCGTTCTTGTGATCTACAACACTATCACGTCACTCGTCGCCTGGTAGTGTTGTAAAAACGAGCATTGAACACTCGACACTCGAGCGCTGAGTGAGCGGTATTGAACTTTAAAGACTAGCGATAAAGCCTAATAAATTTTAGTTCAAATTTATAATATTAGATGGTCTTAAACCCCTGTAGTTAAAAGCTCAAGCCTAAAACTGTTAGTGCAATAGCACTAACATAGGGCGCCAGCGCTCGTTCTAACAACACTATCGCCCGGACCAAGTGTGTGCCCGATGACTTACATAGTAATTTTTGTCACATAGGTAAAAAGTTCGCGTTCCTAAAATACCCGTTCATCTTAACATCCGCCACCAAGTCTCTCGGTCTGTACTATGAGAACCGCATCCGCATGTACTCTGAACGGCGCGTGTCGTGGCTGCACGCGGTCGTGGGTGCGGCGCCACCCGTGCCCTTCCTCAGGCTCAAAGTGAGGCGCACGCACATCATCGACGATGCACTTGTTGAGGTAATATACACTTCCACACTATCTAAATTCCCACAATGCGATACTATCCACACTTCCATATTCCCACACTTCAATACTACCCACACTTCCACATTCCCACACTTCTATTCTATCCACACTTCCACATTCCCACACTTCTATTCTATCCACACTTCCTCATTCCCACACTTCGATACTATCCACTTTATCCACACTTCCACATTAACGACCCTTCCACACTAATCCCACTCACACACTTTGATACTATCCACACTAGGGATGTTTCAAGTAAGCAAAAAATCACCATTCGCGAATAAAAATACGAATAATTTGCCCCACTATTCCCGAATACGAATTCGATTACGAATATTAACTAACCTACTACGCACGCACTTGTTAAATTAGTAGGTAATTTGTAGCTCCATTTATAGATACTCCTATAATTATTTTTTTAGTTCAATCAGTAAGTACATTTTTGTTTTGTCTAAAGTTAGGTGTCTACCTAACTTTAAATTAAACTAAATATATCTCATAATTAAACTAAAAAATCACATTTTCAAATGAACCCTTGCTCCTAAAATTTGTATTTGTAGAAAACCATTTTTACCCACTATTCACATTCGGCGAATATGAGTACGAATAATTTGAAAATTGGCAAATGTTCGCCAAAATGAATACGAATATTCGGAACATCCCTAATCCACACTTCCGCATTACCAACCTACGATACTATCCACACTTCCACATGAACCACACTTCCACACTATTATAACGGCAGCTGCGTTCAGTTGCGCTCGAGAAGCCGAAGAGATAACATCTCTCCGAAAGTGAACGCAGCCGCCACTGAAGATGTCAACCGCAGTTGTTGACGAAACGTTTGGAAGAAAGAGAAGAGATTCCAGAAGACCTCGGCCAAGTAGCCCGGAAGATTCAGTTAACTTTTTATTCACCCTCGTAGAATCCGAAAGTGTTCGTCTGTTCGTTTGTTAGCTACGTCTTCATGGGTAAACTACTAAACCGATTTCAATGAAATTTGTCAGGAAGAGAGTAGAACATAGGATACTCTTTATCCCAGGACTTTGTTTATTTTTTCCAGGGGGAGTCATTTTCCATTCAGACCAAGCTGCAGGCAAAAGATAATGATGAATTAAACGTTAATGTGGAAATGAAAGATTGGAGGAGGAAAACGTGAAGGGATGCGAATGATAAGGAAGTAAGAATGCGAATGAAAGGGGTTAGACTTAGAATATGGCAATGAATGTCACTCAATACAAAATTGTTGTGAAGAGTGAAGACGTATTATTTCGGCAATTTTTGGAAATAAAAGATTATGCGGGACAATCTTTTGCTTCACACCTCACATTCAGCTATGCATATAAAAAGAGATGTCCTGACTCACCGACTGACTCAACATCGCCGAGCCGAAACCACTGAAACTAGAAACATGTGATTGCCACAGTAGGATAGGTTTTATGAAATATGTATCCACCAAGTAGTGTTGGCAAAATTTAATTGTTGGACAATTAACAATTAATTAATTCCAATTGTGAAAACTCGCGATTAACAATTAATTAATTGTTAATCGTAGGTTTCCACAATTAACGATTAAACAATTGTCAATCTTTTTAATGTATTTGATTAAAAACTAACAATTAAAACTTATTATTGTATGAAAAGTATGGCCCACCGGGTGGCCTTGGGAGCCTTGCGTATTGCTCACTCTCCCTAAACCTATGCCTAAGCGATCAGGGAATGGGCTCTGGCATATCTTACTCACTACCGAAACACGTACGTATATTGGGGAAATACGATAAGATAGGAAATGCAGTACATTTCAAGGTAGTCTTCTGTGAGAGAGGGGTAACGTGGACAATCGAGTGCGCCCAGCGGCTGTGGGAATGCAGCATACACTCTAACCCAACAAGCATACACTCTCCCCCTACAAAATATTGCTCCAGGTTTTGCTAATTAATACTCGATATCGACTGGCCTTATCCACACTAATATTATAAATCCCAGTGTTTTTGTCTGTTTGTATGTTATGTTTTTGCGATTAAATTACTACACCAATTTGAAAGAAATTTTGACAGACAATTTTGATCCAGAGATAGACCTACAACACCGGTCATCCTTGTGTGAGCCATTAGTGTTAAATTATAAAAAAATGTTCCCAGAATGACCACTATATGTTGTCTAGCGCTATTTTTGAAAATTATCTCATGTTTATTCCATCAATTTCAGCTTGAATTAGTAGCAATGGAGCGTGCTTTGGACCTCAAGAAGCAGTTAGTTGTGGAATTCGAGGGTGAACAAGGGGTGGACGAGGGTGGCGTCAGTAAAGAGTTCTTTCAGCTGATTGTGGAAGAAATATTCAACCCCGACTATGGAATGTTCACGCAGCAATTGGACTCGCATACAGTATGGTGAGTAAAATACCATATAACACCTATTAGTACTTTCATTACAAAAACAAAATGTTTACACTTCTTAATAAAACACCAGTTATTTACAAAAGCATGTCTACTAAACCTGTTAAACGTTAAAGCAGTTTCAACTTCACTCGTATCCTTTGAATAACACAAAAAGCACAGAAATCTACAGCCCATTATACATACAGCTACATACGTTATAGAGCCTACCTATTTTACAGCCTGATATGTCATTTATCAATTGGTTTATTTCAAATGTATCAATTTTATTTAATACTGTTTTACTTATTTATTAGTTGCAAGCCAATAATTTATTTGTCGTTTCTTTGCAGCGCACCCCCAAGTCCCCTCCTGTCGCGGGTGTCCATGGGCAGCGGTGACCACTTAACTCGATGTGGTCCACCCGCTCGTCTGCCAACTATTCTATAAAAAGAAGATTACAAAAAATAATACTCTCATGCTTAATAGAGATCTTTAAACTGAGGACTAATACACAAAAAATAAAGTAAAATTTTAAAATAAATTATATTCACTATATATCACAAAATGCTGCCACCTTCATTTCAGGTGCATGCCTATCCCCCACAGTATAGTCATGTATACGTATCTGAAACTAATTTGAAGTTATTTTAAAAGTAAACTAATTTGTACCCACCCCATTCGATCACCAACATATAGATTGACACTAGACTCGATCTCGGCGTATACAGTATGAAACATTTTACACGTCTATTCTCGGCTTACGTGTTTATTGTATCTCATAAAATTTGGTGAGAGGTCATACACAGTGCAATCATAAAATCCAATGATATCTATTGTACTTAGGTTCATTAAGATTATTTAGATCTACTTATAACACTTGTTCGCATTGTTTACCGACAATACAATAGCGAACAAATGAACATATGATACGCAAAAGTGATAAGAAGATAGGATAGGATGGGAATGGGCTCTGGCATATCTCACTTACTACCGAAACACTTGAAAGAGGGGTAACTTGGCCAGTTGAATGCTATCAATTCGAGAAATATTTTTTATTGTTTGTTATAAATATTCTTGTTGATTCTTTTGTTGTCACCTATAAAATATTTTATTCTTTTTAAGGTTCAACCCAACATCGTTCGAGACGGAAGCCCAGTTCACGCTTATCGGCATAGTGCTTGGGTTGGCTATTTACAATAACGTTATATTGGCCGTCAACTTCCCAATGGTCGTTTATAGGAAGCTAATGGGGAAGAAAGGCTCGTTTGAAGACTTGGCTGATTGGAATCCTGTAAGTTTTTTAAATTTTTTTTCTATGTCCTTCTTCCTGGCAGCGTACGAACTTCAGACTGGTATGGAAAAAAATGTACTAAAAATAAATACGAAATAAAAATAATACCATCAACGAAAATAAATTTCGAAAAATGTACTTTTCAGATTGTAAATATTTTGGTACATTTATTTTGGTTGATGTTACAATTTAGTACATTTCTAGAACATTTTTTTCATACCAATCTCGAGTTCGTTCGCTGCCATGACACCGCCAGAAAGAAAGACATTTTTCTCTTATGTAAATCGAATTACAATTCCTTGTTTTTAAAATCTACCCCAATATCTTGGGATAACATATATAATGTCTGTCTAGGTAAATTCTTATTGATTTTAACGTTACAGATTGGATTTTGAATTTTTACTTTAAATGTTGTTTTCAGACATTATACAACTGTTTAAAGGACATGCTCGAATATACGGGTAGTGATTTGGAAGAGGTGTACTATCAGACGTTCAGGATATGCTACACGGATGTGTTCGGCAACAACATATTTCACGAGCTGATAGATGATGGGGATAACGTTTTTGTTACGCAGGAGAATAAAAGGGTAAATGTTTTTAAACTATTTTCTTTGATAATGTCTATTAATTAGCATAGACACTAGGAGTGGTTATTTAATGTAAATATATTTATTGAGTTTTAGCCGCAACTTGAGATGTGAAGTGGAATTTTATTTCCATTCAGAAATATTTTGAAAATCAATCGAAATTTTATGTAGGTACCTACTCGTAATTTTAGCAAAAACTTCCCTGTGTGCTGATCTATATTTCTCATCACTTTAATAATAACGGCAACAAATTGTTTTATCATAGTATATATACTACATAGTATGCACATAGTTACATAGTATCATATCATGTCTAGCTACATAGTATCACAATTTTTATTTAAAATATTGTATTTAATTTTTATAAAATAAATAAAACAATATGCCTTATAAATGCCAGTGAACGTAGATTGTGTTGACAGATGCCCGATGGGCATCACAGAGAGAGGATGTAATCACTCCTTTTAGTCTTTCTGTGTCATTTTATATTTCATTCTCTTTCCTTTAAATTACGCTCAGGTAACATTAATAATATAGTCAGTCCGCGTTTAGAAAATAGTGAGTCATCACTCTGTCCTTTGTCCTGGCCCCGCCCCTTGACCAATGAGATTACCGTAAATTAGAAAGCCTCCTTCCTCCACAGTGATCAGATCGAAGCAGCGCTTCTCGCGAAATAAACTTCTTTTGTGTGTTTTATTTAAGTTTAAAAATGAATAACCTCTACTTCGCCTGATTATTAAAAATATAAGTGAATCGAGTGGAGAGAGACGAGTAATTTACAATGTTTTTAAGTACTTTAAGCAAAGTCATAGTAAGAATATAGTAATCTTTTTTTCGACAAAAATAAATAGATGATTTTATTCAGATGGGCACGTGCGTGCTATTTACTACATATCTTGGGAAAAACTATAGTTTAGGTATATAAGACGCCCGAATTTCTTATCATTAATTATAATATATATAGACGTAAGAAAGCAAAATTGTCATAGGTAACTCAAACTAACCCTGTAATAACTCAAGATTTATAACTCAATAACGCATCTGGCGTGTCCATTGCGGTCTGTCCAACTCGGGAGGGGGGAGAGTGCACGCTGCAATCCAACAGCCGCTGGGCGCGCTCGACTGGCCACGTTACCCCTCTCTCACAGAAGACTACCTTGAAATGTACTGTATTTCCCATTTTATCGTATTTCCCCAATGTACGTATGTGTTTCGGTAGTGAGTGAGATGTGCCAGAGCCCATTCCAATCCCATCCTATCCCTCACCATTTTCTCAACCCTTTTTCCAAATCCATTCCTATATCTCCAAAGGTAGGCAGCGCACCCGGGGGCATGCCAACGTTTCTCATTTTGGATTAATGTTGGCATGTATCGCGGATGTCTATGGGCGACAGTATCCATTTACCATCAGGTGGACTGTATGCTCGTCTGCCGTCATCGACATAAAAAAAAACAAAAATTGACCCCTAAGACGCTATACGCTATACAATCTTCAGTGAAGTAAACAATTATTTTAACATTCTTTTTGCAGGAATTTGTAGATAAATACGCGGACTTTTTGCTAAACAAGTCTGTGGAGACTCAGTTCAAAGCGTTTCGGCGCGGCTTCCTGATGGTCACTGATGAAAGCCCACTTTCAGTCCTGTTTCGGCCCGAGGAAGTCGAAATGCTCGTATGTGGCAGTAAGGTAAGATATAAGCCCACCATACACACACACCCTTATATTTGTTTGAGACCATTAATAAAAGGTCTTAAAAAATAGGGTTATTTTGTTGTGTTGCGAACGTATAACGGTTATTTTAAAGTCTAATTGAAATATCAGATGAATGTCGATTTATATTTACTGTATTATCTCTAGCCAAATACTTTTCTCTGTTTCCATTTTCTGTGAATAGTTTTACTTAAATTTCATGAAAGAATTTAGATTTTTTTTATATATGTATTTATATAGAAAGAAGATGGCAGACGAGCGGACAGCTGGTGGTAACCCAATTAGCAAAATGACATATATGGAATGCACTATATTACATGCATGAAGCTCGCTTTTTTTGCGATTAAGTACAATATTTTTTAAAATAATAGCTTTAGCTTTATTTTAAAATCAAAATACAATACTTTCATATATAATACAAAAAAACATAATTCAATATTTTGTAGAACTTATAACGTGGACAACATTTTCAGAACTTTGATTTCAACGAACTAGAAAAATCTACAGAATACGACGGCGGTTACACGTCGGAATCGCAAACGATAAAAGATTTCTGGAGCATCGTTCACAGTCTGTCAATGGATGACAAAAGGAAACTGTTGCAATTCACGACTGGCTCTGACCGAGTGCCAGTCGGAGGACTGAGTCACCTGAAGTTAGTCATAGCCAGAAATGGACCAGATAGCAACAGGCTACCCACTGCCCACACTTGCTTCAACGTCCTATTAATACCAGAATATGAAAGTAAAGATAAACTCCAAGATAGACTGATGAAAGCAATAAGTTACTCGAAGGGCTTCGGCCTGCTTTAACGTTCACACAACTTAGCCATTATTGAACAATTATAATAAATAGATATATTAATTAAATGTATTATTGTAAATGAACCGTGACACGCGGTGTATTGATGTATTGATCAATTGAATATTGTTTTGTTTATACAACAATTAACGTAGTTTGATTTTTCTCTCCAGACAATTTCTTTTTCTACTACTAAAATTATTGTAAAACTTGTTGTTCGTCGTATCAACTTGATGTGCATCGTATCAACTTGATGTGCATCGTATCAACTTGATGTGCATCGTATCAACTTGATGTGCATCGTATCAACTTGATGTGCATCGTATCAACTTGATGTGCATCGTATCAACTTGATGTGCATCGTATCAACTTGATGTGCATCGTATCAACTTGATGTGCATCGTATCAACTTGATGTGCATCGTATCAACTTGATGTGCATCGTATCAACTTGATGTGCATCGTATCAACTTGATGTGCATCGTATCAACTTGATGTGCATCGTATCAACTTGATGTGCATCGTATCAACTTGATGTGCATCGTATCAACTTGATGTGCATCGTATCAACTTGATGTGCATTGTATTAACTTGATGTGCATTGTATCAAATTGATGTGCATTGTATCAACTTGATGTGCATCGTATCAACTTCATATCCATTGTAACTACTTGTTGTTTCTTGCAACTAAACATTACTGTATCGCTATAACCCAATAGTAATAATGTACTTGTAATATATTTTTTACAGAATTACTTTTGGTACTTACGACTGAAAAACTTAACCAATTTTAATCAACTGAAACTGAAACTGAAACTAATCAACAGATTTCTGAAACTATCTTCTACACTATGTTTCAATGAATTAAACGATTTTACCATAGGTTGCATTACAAAACGAAAAATTCGCATTTCGCAAACTAATACACAACAGTAATACAAGCCTCTTTGTATTATGGAGGCGGTAACAGATGCATCCTAATCATTAAATTAGTATGACAATTATACCAGAGCGATTCGCACCGATTGTTTCCAACGACAGGAATTGTTTTTTTATCACTTGGTGTGGTTAAGTGGTGTCGTTGGCAAAAAACACCAGTGTTGCTGTGGTAACAAATTATTTTCCCAGCCTAATAGGACCATATTCTCCCATATCAATGTATAGGACACGCAATATTGTTGTGATTTTCACTATTATTAAAATATTGGAACCAGTAGGTAGTTTTCAAATAGGAAATCTGTTCAAAGTGATTTTACTTTTAATGGGATAATTTTGTGAAAAAAAAAACACTGGATTAGTAACTATAATTTATTTAAATGTAAATTATAATAATATGTGCTACAAATCTATATCATCGCCACGCATAATGCTCGATACCCAAAGTGTCCATTACGCACGCAAGATCTTCGATAGGTACGCATATTGTTCAATTACACTTATTGAACATTATGCACGGCCACGGTCTATATAAAAGCTATATAATTTCAAAAGTTTAGGAACTTTATACCGCCAATGGGAGTGTATAAATAAACAAATCAAATAGAACAATAGGCCAAGATAAACCTCTGCACACAAAAATGGAAATTATGATTGTTTAAGTTATTAACACAAATAATTTAACTGTAATCTCTTGTTACAACGAATAGCGGCGCCGCGTAGGAAACGTCGATGATTCTTTTACTTCATCTCGAAATACAACAATATAGATGACTGTCGTGGGGTCGCAGGAAGGGGATTAGATCAATCTTCTACTAAGAAACATCTATTGCATTAAATAATTAATTGCGTTAAATTGAATCTATTGTTAATTTATAGAGATGAGTGCTTCTGTATCTATGAAATTCGTATTACACCAAGTCTCCCGCTCATTACAATGAGGAGGCTCGCCCGCTACCTGTACCTACAGTTCTTTAAATTAAATGGCAGTCGCCCATCTTCGTATTCCGAACAAACACGTAGATGATGAGAAAAAAACAAACGAGCGTCCAAACGCACGTTCAGAGTTCATTACTTTACGTGTAACTACTCTATTATGTATATATACTTTCAGCTTTCGGTGACGGTCGGAAATACGAAGATGGACAGTACTATAAACGAATGTCATTTGTTTCTATACGATATCCATACGATACGATTCTATACGATTGTGGATTCATGTGAACGGAGGGCATATACCTAAAGGCATGTGTGCTACTGACAACACTGAAATGTAACTGACTATAAAGAATGGTTGGGCGCAAAAACAGACTGTGACTTAAATCTTGTCACATTTTGACAACTTAATGTTGATCTGGATAACTGGAAACGGGGTAATTGAGAACATACCCTAAACAATACATCTACAATAAAGTTCGAAGTTGGAGACTGTCGACATTCATTGGTGAATGTTGAAAAATGAATCAGGTATCGAACATTTAAAATTGTTTATAAACGCGATATATTTGTTACACGGCATATTATATACGCGTGCATTGTGTGCGGTTTTCATTACGAACATACTGCCTATTACGTACAAATAATAAGAAGTCCAAAATATTCAAACGTATGCACATAAAATGCAACTATTCACTATATGCAAGTTTCTTATCATTCTTCAAAAAACATTGAAACTACTTAGAAAGAAAAAAATCCGTCATTTACCATCATTGTTGGTCAATGTTAACATTCTTTATAGATACGTGTTAAGGACCCGCTTAATAATACATAAATGTGTGTGAAAAACGTGAAAATCTTAAATGTCATTCATCGAATGACGACATTCACGACACGACACCTTTCAGTTTGGACCAAAAGTTAAAAGTGCCGGACAAACGAAAGTAACGCTATATTCTGTTATAACTTATTAGTCTAAACATTTATTACTGTGACACCCAACCTCTAGGTAATTCTGTGGTTGTTGAATTGGAAAAAACTGCTTTTTCATACATTGTCGATGAAAATAAAAGTGTGAAATAACAAAAACAAATTCAATTTACCCTTCAATTTTAATTGGCAAGAACTACCCTACAGCTTTAGTGTCGTGGTAAATGCTTACACTAACAAGTTGTAACAGAATATAGTGGTTACTTTTGTTTGACGGCGCTTTCAGTTTTTGGTCCAACATTGTGTGAAAACTGAATGATCTCCATGTATTCTCAATTAGTTCTGTTTCCAATTCACTTTACAAGTATAGGTACGGTGTTAACCCACTCCGTGTAATACGAATATTACAAGGTCACTAGTTTGTACGGCGGCACGACATGCTTGAGCCGCAGCTCGTGCACGGCCACGGGGAAGGGGCGGCGGCAGGTCGGCGACGACGCTTGCGACACAGGCATGTCGACCGATGCACGCCGCTGACGTACTCTGCGTTTCACATGAATTCTGTTACATTATACAGGCTGTGTGCTATGTGGTGCCGGCCGACTATAAAATAACACCTCATCTCTTCCCATAGGTGTCTTAAGAGGCGATTAAGGGATAAAAAAGCGGCTACAACAAACCCTGAGGAACTACGCTACCTCTAAAGGAGTGGACTGGCCAGCGTAACGTTTTAAAGCCTTACATCCCTCATGCACGAGACATTGTGCATGAGGGGGATCATGTCCAGCAGTGGGTACTGAAAGGGCTCGTATTGCATACGGGCTGTAACTGAAATTGCAACGAAGCCTGGTATTCTACTCCTATATTACACTTACGAAGTTTCAGGCCCGACCAAAGTTCGAACACAGGAGGTACTATTATAACCTATTATACTCTAATATTCTTTCGTTCGGAGTTATCTCGTATTTACCGAGTACCTAAAAGGTACTCTTTTCTTTTGAGAATATACTTTATGGTACAGTGAAGTTGATGACTATCGATATTCATCAATGAATGTTGACAACCATCTACACTTTACTATTTTTTTCATATTAATTTTACAAAAGGTAATGACCAAATATAATATGACAAAATTATATTTATCATGAGCAAATCCATAGTTTCAAGCTTTAGGAAACTCGATTACATTCTGTACAGAGGTAATTTTGCTTCTATCAATATAGACTTGACGCTTCCTTATTGGAGAGGGCGCACACTGCAATTTCACAGCCGCTGGGCTCACTCGACTGCCCTCTTTATCTCTCACTCAGCATACTACCGTAAAATATATTGCATCTCCTACTTTATGCTATTCCCCCAAATGTACGTACGTGTTTCGGTGGTGAGTAAGATGAGATATCCCCGTGATATTTATTCTCCCACTGCACAGCCTCAAAGTTACAGGAGCTTCGACTGGAAACTCTCCGTCACCCACCGTACACGCTAGACCTTGCCCCTACCAATTTTCATCTTTTTCCGAATTTGGATAACTTTTTACGGGGGAAAAAATTAAATTCCGATGAGGCAGCGAAAAATGCCTTCAGAAAATTCATCGATTCCCGTCCACAGCAGTTCTATGGCAGAGGCATCAATCAACTTCCATTAAAATGGCAAAAGTGCCTTGATAATAATGGACAATATTTCCATTAATTATATATCTATATAAATTTCATACAATTTAAAAAAAAAACACATAAAACTGTAATTTCATAGTTAAGGGACCTAATGAGTTTTGATAGTTTTGTTTTCATTTTTTGTATGTGGGTTTACCAATTAGTGTTTGAGTCTATATCTAATCCTAGTAACGTGAAAGTGTTAACATCTTCCAAATTATTGTTATTAAACGATAGGTTGATTATAATGGTACCTTTTGATATTTGGTCTAAATTGCATTAATTTTGTTTTAAAAAAAAAAAATCTAAATTATGATCTTTCATCCATTTTTCTATATTGACACACCACTAGGTGGATTGTCTGCTGCCACCTTCTTACTACAAAGAAAAATTACTCCCGAACATCCGAAGGTCTTCCGCAATTTCTGAGACTTTCGTTTTTTAATGTGCGCCAAGGTTTGGTGCGGTTACACCAGAGATCCCCAAATCCCTGCCTGCCTAATATTGAATTTTCCTAAGCTTAATAACGTCAAATTTGTTTTTCACAGCTGACACTTTGATAGGGTTTTTATTGTACAGTGGAGTTGTCACAAAGTAAAACAAGAATTTTTATTAAGTCCTATAATGAAATGATCGAATTTGAAAAATCTTGATTTTATGTTTATTACAAAAACGAGAGTACAATAACATTGTGAACATTTTGGTGGAATAAGTCAGTAATGGTAAATATGACGTAAATCAAACGTAAATAATTCAAAATTTAAAAAAAATGAGAAATTTTAAAATTAAAATTCTTAAAATTCAACACAAAACCAGTGACTTTGGATAAAACTTACAATTTACATAAAATAAAACATTAAGATTGAAAATGAAAAATACATAGGTAGGTTACCCTACTTAAAGAATGCCGTTAATGGGAGGGATGATCCTGAAGCCCTGATAAATATTTGGCCTAATTGTTAAATATTTGGCTTCAAATCAGTGAGAAGCATCAAATCTCCACGTTCTTATTAAGATCCAGTATCCATAACAGTATCCATTATAAGCTAAAACCACTTTCCACGAGGTAATATGGAAAAAAAATCTTGCGATAGTTCATAATGCAGGATAAGCAACAGATAGGTAGGTATATCTTTCTGAAGCCAGAATTGCTGATATCCCCTTTTGAACTGCACCTTAAGTTCTTTGTTAGTACTTATTTCGATCGGTTCTTCTTGTAGTATGATATCCGATTCTTCAATGGTACCGTATGGATCGATATCTCGGTGCGGTATTTCCATAGTCGAAACATCCTCAAACCTCTCGGTTTTGAAGTCTGTGTGTAAGGAATTTAAATAGGCCTAAACGTCATCACCTGTACGTTTGTGAATGACAAGTTGGGGAACTGGGAAAATGTTTTGCTTGAATAGATTAATTCTGGCAAGAAAAGCTGTAATTATGGACTTTGTTTTAATTAAATTCAGGCTCTCGTCTCGTAACTGCAAGTTAATCTCATTAAATTTGGTAAATAAATCTGTTGCCTAAATAAGCAGTATCTGGTTTTCATTTAAAGAAATTTTCTTTCAAGATGGGATCTTTATCATCCAAAAACTTTAAAATGGTCTGAAAAAGTGAAAAAAGTCTTGTGAAACATAAACTTTTTGAGAGCCAGCGAACTTCAGTGTGAAGGAATAATCGACGAACACACACAACTGCGCAAACAACCTGGATTGCTACCAATCCAGTTCACTACCGTTATGACGTATTGGAGAGATTGATGCAATCTGACACTCAGATTTTTAGCTACTGGATGAATGTTGTCGATGAATGGACGCAGTGCATTGCAAACACCCCGGGTACATTTTGTTTCAAATAGCTTATAAAACCGCGATAGCGCGCAAACATGACTGGTGCTCCATATGTTGTTACTGATATTATATTTGTTAAAGGGATCGCATTTTCCATGAAATTCGCCTACGAAGACTCGAAGCACACCTTCGCAAAGAGCGACAACCTGGCACGGCTAAGGAAGAGCCTGAAGGGTGCCGCTATGGAGGCGGTAGCAAGTTTGTTCACCGCCCACCGAGAGCCGGACGACATAGTAGAAGCTCTCGCAAAGAGATTCGGGAGGCCGGACGCACTCGTCGCCTGCGAAACAGAAAAGTTGAAAGACCTGCGCAAATTAAACGACGAGCCCCGCGACCTCTGCGTGTTCGCCAGCAAGGTGGCCAACGCTGTGGCTACCATACAGGCGATGAAGAGGGAGAACTACTTGTATAGCCCCGAGCTAGTCCGGGCTATAATGGAGAAGTTCACACCCACACTGAAGAGCAAGTGGTACGACTTCGCGAGCATCATGGAACACGAAGTACCCACGAAGTCGACGTTCCTCAACATAGAGGCCGACAAATGCAGTGCCTACGCACCACCAGAAGTCACCGTTCCCATCAAAGTACCTGCGAGTGTGAGAGAGAGGGCGACAAAGAAAAGGACGGAACGAACATACAGCGCCATTACCGACGGAAAGAGGAAACTTTGCCCGCTGTGTAAAGAAAATCATTCCCTACCTTCGTGCAAACGGTTTGCCGAGAGCGATCTCGACGCCCGATGGGAGATAACGAAGAGGAACCGCATCTGCTTCCGCTGCCTGTGTAGCGACCATCGCCGGGGCAATTGCCGAGCTAAGCCGTGCGGACACAACGGGTGTGAGATGTCACATCATCGGCTGCTACATCGTACACGTCAAACTTTGCCGCCAACAGTGAAGACAGAAGAGCCCAAGGAAGAAATCGTCACGTCAACAACAGAGCTGACTAACAAGGCCACCGCCGCGAATCGCGCCTGGGGAGCCAGGCGATCCAGTTGGTGCGAAGTACAAACACGAGCATTCTACGTGTAAGTGCATACGTATCCCGCACAACTATACAATTTTTACAACAATCAAACAAAAACAGAATTCCACGTCTCGAGTTCCTGCCAAAAAGTCGATTAACAATCAACATAATTCAAATGGTCTGTTTTAGTTATATTTATTTTTATTAAACTAATAAATATGGCATCTATTTGCCATAAATTATTTCTTTAATTGATAAATTAATAAATACTTTACTTTAAAATACTACATCAGTCAAAGATTCATCTAGGATCCACCTATACACGTAATAAACAACTTTTACTAATGATGCATTTATATTTACATAGGTACATATTAATTAAACCAAATTATGGAACATTGGATTTCAAAGGCTTGATATAATCCAAAACATAATTATTTCTAACTATAACTAGTGAACATTGACTGTTTTTCTCTTAATAATCAATTATTAATGTCGTTGTAGCAGTCAAATAACTATATTAGATAAAATAATACGAAATTCAATCGAAGTTCGGCCGAATTTCGATTGAATTTCGGCTTCGGCACGTGTTTTAACCGAATATTCGGCCGAATTTGACATTCGGTCCATCACTTATTATTACCACTCGATTATCGAAATAGTATCATTTTATTTTATCACAGGAATCACTCATGTATAGGTCTATGTTTGGATCGATGGGTCCACCTGAACAATGCGAAGAGGACACAAGCGCATACTCACTTGTGTCTCGCGTCGCACGTGCAAGCGGCGGCAGCTATGGCGGAGGCGGCGGCCTGCCGGCGCGCGTGGCGCTCGCACACGGGCCACGGGTCCTCGCCGTCGGCCGCGCGCAAGCACGCCGGCGCGCTGCCGCGACGCGACCGACGCAGCGACGCGTACGTGGGAGCTGCAAGACGGTCCACCTGACCGAAACAAAAATCAAGGTTCGTATCAATACTTATGAAAAACACTACAAATTCACTCGAAAACATTGACGAATAGTCATAAATATAGATTAAATTATGTTTTTATTTTAATATTTACTTATACTATTTCTTGTATATTTATTTATTTACAGATAACAGCTTAAAAATATACAAAAATAAGAAATCAGTTTATAGGCAACCGTCACCTCTATAGACAATAGATAGAGAACACTATTCCGACATACAGTAACAAACACGCTACATACGAAATGTATATACGAGTACATAGTAAGGTGTAGATTCCAAAAAAATCCAACAATTGTTGTTTTAGGCTCTGTATTACATGTACCCTGCAAATTGGAATTACTTTTTTTGAAAAATATTTAATATAAAGACACGGCTATGTTACGATTTTATTATATGCCATAAGAAACAGTTATAGGGGACTATGATTTCTGAATAAAATAATTAAATAAATAATTTACGCACCTCGAACCCGCTATTGCGTCGGTTGCGTTTCTTCGGCGAGGCGTGCGCGTCGCGCTTGTGCCGCGCGGGCGGCGGAGGCGCGGCCACGCCGAACAGCCCGCGCTCCTCCGCCACACGGATCATGTACTTGGCGTCTAGCCGGGTGATCTCCTGCGCAAATCCTAACCAAGTCTTTACAAGCTAAAAATTGATACATTGCAATGTTAGTTCAGATGGTAGGGGGTTCAAAAATCCTCCGACTGGGGAGGGCACCGGTCGTTGGTGGCCAGCCCTGGGATGCCGCACGGCCTCCCAGTGGTGTTAAGGTTACCCAAGCACAGGGTACGCTGCCTGGGTGGACAGAGTATTTGCCCCATTGGCCGGCAAATATTTGGCCTGCACGATGACGAGATGAAGCACTGGGGTTTTAGCCAGTAAGAGTCCGGCATAACCCCTCCGCCTCTAACCAAGGCGGAGAGGTATCCATGAGGAGTTCCCTACGTAAAAAAGATGGTAGGGGGTTCTTCAAAGAAAGATAGCAGCCAGTCCCATTTCAGCTCTGCCTTTCTAAATTACTTGTTCTTTTATTTGTAACTAGCGACCCGCCCTCGCTTCGCTACGGTATATGTTTTTTTCAAAATTTCAAAATAAAATATAACCTATATTAGACACGGATAATGTAGCTTCCTATTTGTGAAAGAATTTTTGAAATCGGTTCAGTAGTTCCAGAGATTACCCCCAACATACAAACACACAATTTTACCTCTTTATTATATTAGTATACATTGTGTGTGATATTTTTTTTATAGAATAGATGGTAGACGAGCGGGTGAGCCACATGATGGTAAGTGGTCACCGCCGCCCATGGACACCTGCAACACCAGGGGGTGCTGCCGACCATGCAGAATCCTGTTCACAGCTCTCGTGAAGTCTCATATCGCAGCGTAATGGAAAAACCTTGGCTGGCAGTTCATTAAACAACTTTCGGGTTCGCGATTATCTATCAACATTTATCGATCTGCTAAGGGGAAAGTGCAAGGACCGTACAAATTAGTGCTGGTTTATGCATCCCAAGTGAATTAGAAGTACTTAATGATGTATAGATATGAGTTTATAACAATTGATAAATACATAAATTTAAACATAATCGTAATAGAATAAAAAAAACACTAAAACAATAAATAACACTTATGAAACTAAATATAAACGCATATATTAGGTGCTTACCTATGAAATGACCGATTTTATTACTGGCCGCTTTGAGTTTCGATATTTTCTGTCCTAATTCGAATTTCAAAATAAAACTAAAAGCACCTAATAGCTATGAAGTTCTTATTTCAAAATCAGTATTACATTTGTTTTTCTGTACCTAAATTTTGTTCGTGTGATTGTCTTGAAAATAAAATGGATAAATTGAAAATTCGTGCTATTTTTCAATATCAGTTTCGTCGCGGCACCAACGCAAGTCAGACAGCTCACAATATCAATAGTGTGTAGGGGCCAAACCACAAATGGTCGCACCGTGCGTCGATGGTTTGAACGGAAGCGTTCAAAAACTGGAAACAAAGCAACCAAGTTTGGCCAATCGCTCATCGCCACTTCTTCTTTATGACAATGCCCGCCCTCACACTTCTCATACGACAACTTTGAAACTTCAAGAGCTGGACCTGGAGCTGGACTTTCCCTCGCCTACCATACTCATCGGACCATGCCCCGGCAGATTTTCATTTCTTTCGAAATTTGGACAACTTTTTGAAAGGAAAAAAGTTTCATTCTGAAGTAGCTTTGTTTAGGGCTTTTGAAGAATTCATTGATACACGTCCACGAGACTATTACAGGAGTGGCATCAATCAACTGCCCGTGAGGTAGCGAAGGTGTATAGATAATATGGGTCAATATTTCGACTAACAAAAAATATTTTACACCAAAATTTTTTTTAAAATTTTCTCATACAAATCGGTCATTTCATTAGTAAAACAAAACACCAAATATATATGGGATAGTTACCCAATAAGCTGTTTTTTACGTACAGATAATGGTACAGACGACGTTAAAAAGTACCATGCGTAAACAAGCGACCTATGAGATATTCATAAACACACGCAGCTTACTGATACAGAAAGCTTTACTGATGCAATAGGTAGTACCACAGCAGACATTTCATTTGTAGCAAACACTGAGATGGTGTGTATCTAATATCTCTATCAACGCAGACCTACAAGTATGGACTGGCCAAGTGAGCGCTGGAGATACTAAACTAGGCTTAAACAAATATTTTATAGTTTATGAAAACATCTTTGGAATACCAACCAGTACATGTTGGATATTTATTGTATTAGGTTTTTATATATTTGTATGTTGGTAGAGTTTCAGGGGGAGAATTTCTGACTCAAACACATATTTATAACTCCCCCACACCCGATTATAGATCTATATCAAAGCATCAGATTAAATAGTATATGTAATGTTTCCGCATGCCCCAGAATTAATAAGAAATATGGGCCATATATCTCTATAATCAATACTGGGTCCGCGTGGTAGATTATGGCCCAAGGTTCCCTCATGATTGCAAGGAGAGGCCTACGCTATGCAGTGGGTCGTTATAGGGCAATATTGACTGATACTAACCTTCCTTTGAATAAGTCCGAGGTAACATCCGTCGCGATCCAATATGTAGTTGATATCTAATCCGTTTCCTAAATTCGGTAGCTGTTGAACTTCAAATAAATCGCAGCCTGGCACCTGTAATATTGTTTCTGGACTCGTCAGACTGCAGACGGAGACAAAGTAATCTACTTCCCTGGATGGCCGCGTGGTGTCGGCCGGCTTTAAAATAGCACCATCTTATCTCTTCCCGTTTATGTCGTAAAAGCGACTAAAGGTTAACGAAGCCGCTACCACAAGCCCCGAGGAACTACACCACCTCTGAAAGAGTGAACTCGTCTACCGAATGACCATAGACAGCGCTGTACATTCGCGGCTCCATTATCTCGCGAGGCGGCGACATCAACTGGCCACCGAGATCGTATGATCTAACGCCCTTAGACTTCTTGTAGGGTTACGTTAGAAGTACATTAGAGCCATTGAAGTGTTAACACCGAACTTAAAGGCTCAATAGTCCGATTGCACTGTATCACCGAACATCTGAGCCGCTTGATGCACGCAACCGGACTATTGAGACTGAAAAGTTTCAACAGTCCGGTCAACCGGACTAATTACCAGACTACTAACAGTAGGCGGATAATTCACCTCCAGAATGCGTGTCGTTCAACGTAACCGCGGCGGCTATTTGTATATTCCATAATTAATGCTAACGATTGACCTTCCAAATAAAAAATATATAGCGGTATCGATTATACATCTTGTTTTATTTATATTTAAAACTAGAGCGAACTTATTGAAAGACCCTTTATAAAACACATTTACGTGCTGTCATAATTAACCCATTTCTTGACATTTAATATTTGTATGTAATTCGGGCTTTAATACTCACATAAATATTAGCACAGTCTTTATCAGGATCCCTTGGTGTTTCATCAGGGACGTGTATAGCTGGGATGGGCCTCGCTACAGTAGTTCCAGGCCGTGATGCTGTATTAGGAACTTCCGCTTGCTTCCGTAAGGATCCCACGCTCTCCGGCCCAGCCCTATTTTTGGAGGGCGAAGGAGGTCCGTCAGATGCATTTTCATATGTAGAGTCATTTAAATCGGTGGTTTCCAAAGAGCTTGTTGATTCTGCGAAACCGACGTCTAGTGATTCTTTCACTTTTGCACTCTGAAAATAAAAATACATTTGAGAAGCAGATAGCGAATGATTCAAACCAAATGTGATTGAAATGACAAAGCGAAAGAAACAGGAGGGGAAAATTACTTCCAAGTTCTGTTGTTCTTATTGGCTTATTCACTCACCCCGTCAAACGCAATTATTTCTGTAGCTATGTTAGTGAATCACTTCATAGATTCACTTTTTTTTAAAGAATAGATGGCAGGTGAGCTAGCGGGCCACATAAAGGTAAGTGATCACCGCCGGCATGGACAACTGTACACCGGGGGGTTTGCGGGTGTGCTGAGGACCTTGCAGAATTCTGTTCATAGCTCTCTTGAAGGTAATAAGTATACTTATATTCTCTTTGTACCTATAGCTAATAAGCCATCCAAATTATGCCTGCCTGAATCTGTACCTAAACCCGGCCGAAGAGCTTACATATTTCAATGAACGTCAGTTTTTTAAGACGTAAGACATTTACAATGCTAGGGTTAGAAACGGGTAATTTAAAAATACGCACAGAATGTGCTCACGTCATTTGACCGATTTCAATACTTCATTTTAAATTTCAATATGCATGTTTTCGTACCTATAAACTAAGGCTAGGCCGTCAGACCTAAGACGTCGAGCATGCGCCATTGCCGTTCGGCGCAACCAATTGGTAAAAATATAGAGGAGTCAGCCATACTCTTATACAAAAAATATTAAATGCCTTCCATATGTATATAAATGTGACCGGCTTGGACTGGTGTGGCTGGTCTCTCGGTCGCATATCTATAATCTCAAGTCGCCTTGTAAACAGCACTTTCAAGCGACCCCATACAATAACTACTTTCGAGCTATTGATTACCGCGGCACTATGTGCCGGAACGCCTAGCTCCATAATCAGATCAAGACTACATATAAAAGAAGAAACAATATTTTTTACAACGACTGACCTGTAAGACGTAATATTAATAGATAGCTATGTTTTGTTGAAATTGTTCAATCCTTACGTGATGATCCCGAGGTTTCTTTTTAAGCAATGCGTGCCTCTCGCGCGCCAGCCGGTTGGCTTCAGCGACTGCCCGAGTCACTTGGGTTTGGTTCTCAGCCTCCAAAGCCGAATGAGTTTCGTACAATATCAGTTGGATCTGAAACGAAAATTATTTTATTATCAACCTCATTAATTTACAAACATTTTACAGTATTAATCAAAAATTATGCCAAAAAATTAAGAATTATTTATTTTAGGGAATGTGTGTAAATTCACCTGTGGTTTTGATAGCAGTGCTTTCAATGTTTTCTTCTGCTCTTCCAGTATTGACTGCACACGTTCTTTTCCATTAACATCCATTTCTGACTCGGTAAGTATCTGAAATACGAATATTTTTTCAATCTCTATAGCGTAACAATAATAATAAAAAACAGCTATTTAGTGCACAGTTAGTACAAGATTATTGTCCCATGTAAGATATTTATATATTCGACAATAATAAAATGGTGTAATAAAGGAGGTTAGCTCAAAATTTTTGACACATAGATGATGATGCCGACTAACAGCCTATAGGTAGACTATAGCCCTGACTAACTTATGACTATATGTAGACTATAGTGTACGTACATCGGCGACAGTATCCACTTACCTCCAGGTAAGTGGCACAAATCTCTGCTTTCCAAGTTACCATCTTTCGGGATACCCGAGGGAAAATGCGAATGGGTTGCCAGTTTCCTGACTGGACGGAGCATCAGAGTCGTTATCGATGGTAGCTGCTCCGACACCATGTCTATTAACGCTGGCGTCCCGCAAGGCTCCGTGCTGTCCCCAACTCTGTTCCTTCTGCATATCAACGACCTGTTGCAAATTCGTGACATACGTTGCTATGCAGATGACAGTACTGGTGACGCCTTGTACAGGGGCCGCGCCAACATCCCTCGGGTCGAAGTGGAAGAGAGTCGCGCCAGGCTTGTGTCTGAAATCGAAGACTGTTTAGATCTAGTCTCGATTTGGGGTTCTCTGAACCTAGTGGATTTCAACCCCAGTAAGACGCAAGTCTGCGCATTCACCGCTAAAAAAGCCCCCTTTGTCGTAGCACCTCGCTTTCAGAGCATACCTCTTAAGATCTCGGAGAGTATCGGGATCCTTGGTGTCGACATCTCCAGCAAAGTCAAATTTAGGGGTCATCTGGAAAATAAGGCCAAAATGGCCTCCAAAAAGCTCGGTGTGCTGAACAGAGCGAAGCGGTACTTCACCTCCGGGCAACTCCTAATGCTTTACAAAGCTCAAGTGAGGCCCCATATGGAGTATTGCTCTCATCTCTGGGCCGGTGCACCGAAATACCAACTGGACCCATTTGACTCCATCCAACGACGTGCTGTTCGTATTGTCGGCGATCCCACTCTCACGGGCGGTTTAGAACCCCTCAGCATTCGGAGAGACGTTGCGTCTCTGTGTGTTCTACCGCCTGTACAATAGGGAATGCTCTGAAGAATTGTTCAATATAATTCCCACCTCGGGATTCTACAACCGCACCTCCCATCACAGAAGTGCGGTCCATTCGCATTTCCTCGATACGGAGGTGTCGCGCACTGTTCGGTCCAAAAATTACTTTATACCGCGAACCCGTAGGCTGTGGAACGAACTGCCTGAAGAGGTCTTTCCATTAAGCTACGATATGGGGTTCTTCAAGAGAGCTGTGAATAGGATTTTGCAAGGTCGGCGGCGCGCCCGCATACCCCCTGGTGTTGCAGGTGTCCATGGGCGGCGGTAACACTTACCATCACGTGAGACCGCCTGCTCGTCCGCCCACTAGTATATATAAAAAAAAAAAAAAAAAAAATGGTGGACTGTCTGCTCATGTCACCTTTCTATATAAAAATATTGTTGTTATATTACATTTGAGATTTTCGCGTTGTTTAGGTACACATATTTATCTATTTAAACGGGTCTTAACGCGAATGTTTACCTTATTCTTATAGTTCTTGTTTCAAAAGAATTCTCGATTGCTGCTACAACAAATTTTTTTTCTTCCATAAGCACTTCTTTCTGTCACTGCTGTGCTGAGATACTTGCCTCAAACGTATAACGGACCTATGGCCCTGCCAATCTTACGGTTATAAGGGCCGAATCATGAGAGGCGCGCACCGTATTTGCGTGGGCTCTTACCTCAAGCATCGCCAGATCCCCGCCGCGTCCGCACACAAGGTCTATAGGGTCGGTGACTGCGGAGTACGAGTTGGGCGGCGTGGCGAGCGCGGCGACCACGCCGTCGAGCGCGCTCGCCACCGCGGGCGTGTCGCGGTGCACCGACTCGCTGAGCACGTACACTGGCGCGTCTGACTGCGGCGCCTCTGACGCCTCAATGCCGAGCTCGCGGAGTGCGCACACGTAGCTCTCTACTCTGGAGTGATGTAACGCGAACTGTTAGATTATGTTTACCGTAACCGTAATCAGCGTTCTTAGTATCCGTTGCTGGACATGGCCTTCCTCGTGCACATTGTCTTGTGGATGAGTGATGTATGGCCTTGCAACCCCACGCTGACTAAGCGAGTTGGCTGTGTTAAGTAAATTACAAGCTCCATGTGGAACGTCCGCAGAAAAGGTTTTAATTTTTTAACTTTAAGTTTTAAAGGTTCGGATTTTAAACACTTCGCTGGTAGTGGCTGTTTTAAAAAAGCGGAAAGTCATCCGTAGTGGCGAGACTTGATTGAGGCTGAATGAGGACGAGAAGATAGCTGGATGAAAAAAGCGGATGTTCGTATGAAGACCTAGACTGATTATATGACACCTATCGTGTTACGTTGATAAATTGGCCTTAATGTAGCAAACTTACTTTTGACATTAATTAGTCCAATTTGTAATGTCATTGCTTTAGCCCGCTGCGCAAATTCCAGCTAAAAAGATACTCTGCGGCAACTACACAAACTAGCCAGACCTCGAACACATAAATATGTTTGTGCATGTCTCTGGACCCATTTACACAAAGAATCCTGATATGGGTGATTAAATGTAGTGTAAATTTCAAGTTGTTCATTGATTCCTACTGAAGTTCTAATGTAAATATTGTCCTTATATAAATTTGTGCAATATCACGTTAATGCTTATTCATCTTCTTCACACGTTTTATGCAGAATTGGAGGTTTACATAATATGTAAATTCCTTAATTCTACTTCAGCTGGGTAGACGTTTTTGGATACGTGGTGTTGCAGTGGTGATTATTTATCTTAAAGTAGATCGCCCGTCTGCCACCCCTTTTGTAAATTGCCTTATGTATTGCCTTATGTATTGCAATATTGTGCCTTCTTGTTCTTCCCGTGCTTTTCCACTATTGGAGTTTGGTTGAAGGCTTGCAGACTTTTCTCTGTCTCTCTCCAAGCGAAGAAGGTGTTCTGCGCTGGCGATACCCAACCATTCTCTACTGTCGGTTAGAGTTTTTCTGTTGGTTTTTCTTCTGTAAACTGAAAGTTTTTCATCAATTTTGTGTATCATTCAAAGTTGAAAAGAAGATCTTGTCTATCCTTATCAATAAGTAGTTGTAACATTATTGAACCATACTCACTTATCCTTACACACATAAAAGGCTGACGGTATGACATCGTATGAGACGCTGTGCTATGCGGTGCGGTGTGGTATGGTATATTATGGTACTGTATGGTATACTATGGTACTGCATTGTACTGTATGTATGCAATGTTATGAAGTGATTTACAGTGGTTTGCAATGGTATACAGTAGTATGTAATGGTATGCAAAAGTATGCTGTACGATGCGGTATGTTACGTTACTCACTTGTCTCCCGCCCCGAACACGACCAGCTTCCCGAGCTGTGGCGTGACCGGCGCGGCGGGCGCCTGCGAGCGCAGCACCGCGGCGAGGTCGCGCAGCTGCGCAGCGAGGTACGCCGAGCAACGCGGGGAGGACGCGTGTGTTTGAGCTACCACGCCGCGTAGTGCGTTGGCTCGTAGTGCGCGGCATAGTGTTGACGCACCCTCACAGAATTCACGCTCCTGACGGCGTTATACGAAATTTTAAAGACCATGCCAGCTCCAAGCAAGCCAATTTACAGATTTATTATGTTGATAGGTACTGTAAGCACTAATTAGTAATCAGTTATTATTTAAGAATTGCAATATATTGCAAAATAAATAAATAAATCTTTGTTGGTTGAGCCAATACCGGCGACATTCTTCAAGTCGTCAATCCATCTGGCCGGAGTTGGTTGATTTAATACATACATAATGAATTCATAGTGATTCTTAGTTAAAATTTTGTATATTTCGAGTTATCAACTTATTCCTGCCATCAGGGCCGGATCGAGCGTGTCTAGCACCCTGGGCGAAAAACTGCAGCGTCCCTTTAAGGGCAGCGTTTTCCGCACGTATAAAACTTAGATCGAAGTATTTTTAATGATTGACATTTTAATGTATATTTTAGAATACCTACCAAATGCATATCAAATGAAAAATCAGATGGATCATATAAAATCAGCTGATAAATTAGATTTTCCGCTTACGACGCGGCGCCCCTCGATTACCTGGCGCGCTGGGCGATCTTGTCCAGCCCTTTCTCCGGCCCTTCCCGCCGTGCACGGAATAAGACTGCGCTCTCTAAAAAGGTCGTTTGTACTTTGTTCATAATACGAAATTTCAATCCACGGTGCGAATTGACGGCAATATGAGCGAGCATTTAATAATAGACACCCTCCCTTTGTAAATCAACATTAATCCTATAGTTATTGAGAGAATACCAGCAACCTCGCAATATTGAATTCCTGAAGTCTAACCTTCGATTAGTCTAACATTTCATTTCAAAAGTAGACTTTCGCGTATGTCTCCCGAAAAGTTCCTTTTTTATTACAAAAGTCGTAGGTAGATATTTACTTTTCAATAGAAAAATACGTGCTCCATGAAGATTCGGTTCAAGTATCTGATAATGTCATTACTCTGTCCGTACTAATAAAACTCCTATGACTAACAATGATGCGTAATAAATAATATTTTTTGGAGGCAAGTCAAAAAATTACTTACTTTATAAAGTTGTACCTACTTAAGTGCAATAAAATTGATTACTTTGACGTCGACAACTATTTATTGAACAACAGCAACCAATTTATTTTTTCAACAGCCCTTTGGTACATAAAGTGTAAAGAAGATAATTCCTGAAACACTTGAAATCTTTGAACGGCTTTATACGGGTTTTATACAGTAAGCAATTGTGTATACACCCATTATATTCTTACTTGTAGCCTGTGGTGTAGACCGCCTATAGAGTAACACCAACCCATCTCTTGCTGTGGGTGTCGTAAAATGCGACTCAGCACTAGATAAGCCCCAAGAGAGCTGTGAATAGGATTGTGCAAGGTCGGCGGCGCGCTCGTATACCCTCTGGTGTTGCTGGTGTCCATGGGCGGCGGTAACACTTACCATCACGTGAGATCGCTTGCTCTTCCGCCCACTAGTATATAAAAAAAAGCCCCGAGGAACTGCACCACTCCTAAAAGAGTGGACTCGCCAACCCGCTTAGTCAGCGTGGCTTTTTAAGGCAATACATCATTCATGCACAAGACAATGTGCACGAAGAGGCCCGTGTCCAACAGTGGTCGGTTTCAACAGTACTTAAAGGGTCGGTTTCATTGCATTGCATTCTTACCTGAAGGACAATAATTCCATTCTTCACGAGGTCTAAATGCCCGATGCTCTCGTTCTGTGGAGGTCGCAGTGTCATGAATCTG
The DNA here is from genome assembly GCA_943735995.1 of Sesia bembeciformis. Classification (NCBI taxonomy): domain Eukaryota; kingdom Metazoa; phylum Arthropoda; class Insecta; order Lepidoptera; family Sesiidae; genus Sesia; species Sesia bembeciformis. Next base: position 5,845,615 of record OX031029.1, on the reverse strand, counting down.
TTTGAAACAATATTTTTCCATTAACCTATGATTAAAGCGAAATATTTAAGGCGAAAAGTTCTGGATCGATTACCGGTCAGATATTAATTTGTTTAAAGATAAATGTTTATTCACGTCTGGGTGGTACGTTCGTCTTTATCCGTGTCATTTTGTAGTAATTTGTAGAAACATTCGTTTCAATATTTACCTTGGACAGACACGATCAAATCGATATTCTCCGGCGCACAGTTGTTTTGAATTACTGTACGAGTACCCCAACTCGTGGAGCCGTTTTACTAATGTTGCCACTTTCCTGAAAATAATAAAAATTAGCAGTCATGTCTTTACAGCTCCTGGTTCCATCGGATGTTTCAGCCTCTTTTCCAGTTAATGCCACTTAGATCGGAGAAGTAAGTCAACTTTTCATTCAGATATCAGATGCACAAACACTTTCTATTTGTTAAGGAAGTTATCTGCGCTTGTGTTTAGACTGAGATGTATTCATCATAACTGTCTTGCTTAAGGTTGTGTGGAAGAAAATGCTATAAAGCAATAGGACCGCTTGGTTAGTTTCTCTTCTTATAATATTATTCCTTATTTTTGTCATAGCATAACAAATATAGGTAATTATTTTTCCGATTAGTTGCTTGGGATCGCGGCCCCATTGACTCCGAAGCCGTAGAACTTGGCTATACACCCATTCTATTCTTATACCTAATACATATTAACCTGCTTATTATTATTATTGTATATTTAATTATATATTTATTACTTATATATTATTACTTATATATTACCCATTATATTAACCTGGCTGGCATTATCTGCCTATTTAGTTGGAAACGTGTGCCAGTCTTGTTTAATGTAAGAGTGCAATCAATGGTTAGAAGAAAAAGTTTCAAAGTTACGTTTACTTAGCTTTGAAGATGTTGACCCAACCGGTCACCGTCTCCTTATTCACACACGCCGAAACGCGTTCGTCTCGCAAATGAAGTGGCAGAAGATCTGACAATCTGCCGACGAAAATCAAATATCACTGCTTTAAACTGCTGAGTTGCGTTTCTATTTACTTTCCGCTCCACTACTTCCATTTCCCTGAATGTCCGACCGAAACACAATTTTCAGCCGAAACTGAAACCGTAACCGAATATTCGGCTCCTCTTCTAGTTTCGGCCGAAACCGTAACCGAAGCCGAAACCTATGTAGTTAAATTAAAATTTAGTTAAATTTACATTATACCCAGAAACCTAGTGTTTTTCCTAGCTTTGTAACAGATTTTTCGATTAAGTTAAATAAAAGACTTAAATTGATTAGTAAATCATTATTTTTGGGCGAGAACAGACACACTTAACTATTAAACACCGGCCGGCGAACTGACTAAGGTTAAGCGGTATAGGCGTGTGAATGAGTGAACCCGTTCCGAACATGACCCACCCGACTTCATCCGACAGCTCACGAACGCTAGTTTCGGCCGAGACCAGCATTTTTAGCCGAAACCGAAACTTAGGTCGGTCTTTAGTCCAGTTGGTCTAATACATCCAGTTCCCCTAGAAACGTGATTCTTCTTGGCCCTAGTGCGTAATGGAAGGGTATTGTCCTCCAAATCACACACGGAGCTTTGATGTAACAGCTTTCACAACAGGTAAGTCATAATAAGATAATGTCTTATCAGTTTAGTTTTATTTGAAATTGATTGAATTAAAATCTACGATTCATGGAGCCGAGGGCACCACCGTGAAATTTTGCTACGAAACAATTTACTTATTGCTACTGAAGACCTACTTGAAGAAATTCCTTTGAAGAAATTCCTGACTGCTGAAGATCATATGTAGTAGCGAGCCTTGTGAGAGGGCTATATCCAACAGCGGAAAAACAGGCTGATAGTATTATTTTTTTTTTTTTTTTTTTTTATGTAAGAAGGCGGCAGACGAGCATACAGTCCACCTGATGGTAAGTGGATACTGTCGCCCATAGACATCCGTGATACATGCCAACATTAGTCCAAAATGAGAAACGTTGGCATGCCTCCGGATGCGCTGCCTACCTTTGGAGATATAGGAATGGATTTGGAGAAAGGGTTGAGAAAATGGGGAGGGATAGGATGGGATGGGAATGGGCTCTGGCACATCTCACTTACTACCGAAACACGTACGTACATTAGGGAAATACGATAAAATGGGAAATGCAGTACATTTCAAGGTAGTCTTCTGTGAGAGAGGGGTAACGTGGCCAGTCGAGCGCGCCCAGCGGCTGTTGGATTGCAGCGTGCACTCTCCCCCTCAAAAATAAGTATGGTATGAAGTTGACGTTATTCCCATGACAGACACAATTTTTTTATAACTTTCCCGTTCGTTTCGAAAATGGAAGTTGTTTGATGTTAGATCTTTTATCCATGTATAAAATATGAATTTAATTTACGAGAAAGCCTTATTCTTGATACGAATCCTGGCGACGGCTGCTGCGAAGTGTACTCTTTGATCCCACACCCCCTTCTCTATGTCCTTATAGGGAGATCCGCATTTCACCAGCAATTTTGTGGCTCTCTCAACCTCTTCCCTTGGTCTCGCTCCCCATCGCCGTCTGGCCAGCTCCATCAGAAACAACCATACTGTGTGATGGTGATCTTTCAACTGCGAAAAAGTCACATATTTAATCGGTAATGACCGTGCGTCGAGACGGCGCGCGACGCGGCACGGGCGACGCGAGTATAATGCAAGCTGCACGTGGAATAAAAGATACGCTAGAAATGAACAATAAGTTATGATAAAAAAACTAATGTAAAAACTGATAGAATCTATTTTACTCTGGATACTGACTTATTAGCATTCAAAGATTATTAATTAAACCGCTTGAATTAAATGAATTAAACTGTGTACTAAGAAACCTTCGAAAGATTTGCGAATTCAATTTTAAAGACAGTTTTAAAATCAAATAGAATTCCAATAGAATCTAAATTGATTGTATACTTGTGTATACTCCTGGTGTTACCGGTGCCTACAAAGCAAACTACTTATGATTCGATATGTACACACCTAATCTTTCCGACGTTACTGCTCCCATTAAGAACTGTCTAATCGTGCAATATTTATCGCTCTACTCCAAACTTAGGCGCTTGAGGTAAACATTTTAACGGGACCGTTCGTGCCGTTACTAATCGGACCCTCTATATATCCGACTCGGATCGACTCAATGCCAATTCTTTTTGCTTACCAAAATAGCTGGTCATAAATATAAAGCTCGTTCCGTGGGCGTCCTCAACATTTGAAAAATGAAATGGCTTTGGTCACGAGCCCGCCCTAATGCGAGTTAGATAGGGCAATACTTTTTATTGTGACTCCTTACAGAACCTACCATAACTCTGGAGGTTATGACAGTCGATAATGGAGTTAAAATAATTCAACCTTGACAAAGTCGGCAATAAATAAAGACCCTTCATAACTTTTCTTGCAAATTGAAGAAAGTAGGAGGTAGGTCATCAAAAATGAATTAAGTACGATTAGCAGAAACTAAATTTGAAGTTGAATCACAGCCTATGCTTCAGTATACATGTGTGATTTGATCTTAGGATGAGAGTAGGGGTGGCGGGTCTTAGATGAGTTTTATAATCAGTAAAATCTTGGAGAATTTGACCAATAATCGAAAATACGAATAAATCCTTTGTACCGCATCATTAACATTAACAAAGTTTTTGTCCGTGGCTTCGCCCGTGTGGATTTTGTTTTAAATGTATTGGCTCCCCCTGGAAAAAATAATCAATTTTCCGAGACAAAAGGTACCTATCCCATGATTTCAGGTTATCTCAGATCTCTCTGTAGTTTAGGGGCAGTTCAAGTATTACGTAAGCACCAAAGGGGGGTGCGGGGGTCTTTGCTTTGCTTATTTTTGATGACATGGGGGACGGGGAGGTCTGAATGGCGATTACGTCAGCAATATTTATTTATTTACTTTTCGAATTTTCTTGGCAAAATTTAGTAGATTCTGATTAATTAAGAAACTTCAACAGATTTACTAAAAATTATACCAATGCTCACGAAAGCACGGGGGGGGGGGGGAGTAAGAGCTTTGTTTACTTTCGCTGACAATGGGGGGGGGGGGGTTAAATGACTAAAATTCTGCCCCTTGAACAAATACTTACAAATACTTGAACGGCCCCTTAGATGTAAAGACATAACAAACAAACAAACACAATTTCAGGTTTATAATATTAGCGTGGATTCGGTAACGACTCGGTGGCGCCAATGACTAATAATGTTGTAGAATAAACCTTTCAGTTTACGAATTAGCTACCTAGCCTAATTGGTTCGTGGTTCAGAGTAACGCATTTGAATAATTAAAATAAAGAAATAACTTTGCGCTCGGCTTCGTTCAGTTAGAATGAGATACAAATGAATCTAATACAAAATCTTTCACAATGAAAAAGCAAAAGTTTCGCCGCATATAAAAGCAAAACCAATAATAGACAAACAGATATTTTCCCCTTTATTCTATAGTATTCTATAGTAAACAATAGTTTACTTACCTCAGGATAGTCACTGAAAAATTCGATATCTTCTATAGCTTGTTCTAAAATCGTTTTATCTGTAAACATAAATTCAAGCAAATGCATAATGATCATCTTGGCATTCATTCATACAATGTTTATGTCCTCTTAGAAAAACTGGAAAAAAATTGTAAAAATCGCGTGACAATAAGAATTGAATCTAACGTAGATTTTTAGGGAGTAGGATAACAAAAGACACACAATAGGCAATAACCACATAGTAATCTTTGATAATATATTCTTATTGTGTCGTTTTGTAGACTCTACGATATGTCATGTTACGACTACGACGGCGAAGCCTTACACGAAACAATTTGCATTCGCATACGTGCACATCTATTCCGTGATGCTCCAAAAGCTTTTCCGCTTAGGTATCACGAAATACTTGACCTTCGACATTTTTGTATACAGTATTTTTCATATATTTCAGTACGGTCGTAAAAGTGTTTATATCGTTGAAATTATTTAGCTGATGGTGTTAATAATGATATAAACGACATTGAATAATTGACGTCAAAATATTAATGAGACAATCTTTAATGTTCGGAGCAAAGTGTTATGTGATAGGGGTACGTATTTAAAACTAGAATACTGTTACATAATCATATCTAGTTTTCGGCTCGTTTCCATAGAAAAGAAAATGCTAGAAAATTCTGGAATACCGAAATTATGATATATTATACATAAACAATAAAGTAGGTATCCGCCAATCGAGCGTTCGCACAAATTCCTTTGCAGCTCATTATAAACTTGTTCAATAAGCAGCTAGGTAGCGTCAACCGTAAATCTAACGTTGTAGAACAAACCTATTCATTCAATTAGAGCAAAGATAATGAATTTTAAAATCACTGGAATAATGTGCAAATGCTCGGCTGACTCGTAGTCTCGTTCAGCTTTAGAATGGCACCAGCCCATTTCTTCCCGTGTCGTACAAGGCGACTAAGCCATAACAAACTTCTGAAAGAATGGACTAACCAACCCAACTGGTCAGCGTGGCATTTTGAGGTCAAACATCCCTCATGTACAAGACAAGTGGACAAGTGCGCAGGTGTCCTCTACTGAACATGGAGGTCCATGTTCAGTAGTTAGATCTAGTCTATGCTATCTACCTAAATTGTACGAATCCTAAGTTTTAAGAATGTTAGTTTGAATTTTAAAACTTTTCACTTAGATAAACCCATTTTAACTTTGTCGCTCGTAACGCTGTCGTGTGAGAATCCATAGATGAAAGTTAAATGGCGTTTCAGAACGGTTGTAAACTAGTTCCGAGCATAGCGTGAGGTAATTTACAGCAGATACAATCCAAGTGCGATAACTTTACACGTTCGTGATACTCCACGAGGAAAGAATATGGGTTTTTTATCAACACTTAAATTTGATGTGGCATCAATCTAAAACTGATATAATATTATTATGAGAGTTCTTCCTAATTTATGGCTTAGGACTAACAATAAGTTCGCACGATAAACGTCTTAGTATATACATACATAGAGCAAAACTTAAAGACAAAATAAATAAATAATAAATCTATAATAATTATAAGTAGAGGCAAGTAGCGCGCAGAACGCAGGGTTTTTCTCAAACGGTGGATTGCGATCGACCGGTTGATCACGAGAGCATTTATGGGGTCGATCGCGGAAATAGTTGAATTGACGTTCATTGAAAACAATAAATCTACTGTATTTCATTTCCGTCCGTCACGGCACCACAAACGCCGCTGGTTTTACCAACGTATTTACTATTTCATACAACCACCTAATATTTTATATTCCACCCGACACGCGATTTTGAACTTAATTATCGCGTAGTGACGAACTTTCGAACGACGTAGTATTTTTATATACCAGAAGTGCTTAAACGTTAGTTCGCTTTTAATAAAAAAATAACAAAATACTTAAATAAAATCAAATACTTAAAAAATGGACCTTTTTATTTGTGACAAATATTTGAGAAAACTCGAGACAAATATTGGTCACTTTTCTGGGTATAAAGTAATAAGATAGAAAGCGAAAGGAAGTGGATCCTGTTTACTTGAATTTTGCCTCCAAGGTTGGGCAACAAACTTTAATCGTATCGTGATCAGTCCTTTTTTCATTCACTGCTGGACATGGGTCTCCCTCCTCATGCACATTGTCTTGTACATGACGGATGTATGGCCTTAAAACCCTTGGCTGGCTAAGCTAGTTGGCGATTTCACTCTGTTAGAGGTGGTATAGTTTCTCAGGAATTATGGTAAGGGCTATGTTATTCCTTAGTCGACACTTAGTCTTTACGACACTCACGGGAAGAGATGAGGTGCCGGTGCCTGTGTTCTAACGCCGACCGCCACCATACGGCGAACAAATTGTAATCTAAAAATTATTAAAATTTGTCATGATGACAACAGTGACGATAACAATGACAACAGTGATGATTAGTAACGATGGTGATATCTATGATAAATAAGTAAGTAAAAACACAGACAGTACCTACTGTGTAAGTTCAAGTGTACAATTGAATGTGGAATAGCAATAAAAACAACTTACAACGAAAAACGTCGTAGATGAGTGAATACACACATCTCATCTCCTGCTCATCAGAAAAGTTGACCTTCACAGGAGGTTTACGAAGTAATTGAGCTGCCTTCAGCACCTGAATTATTAATATCGTTGAAAACACTATATAATTCGATATAAGCCTATAACGTCTCACTACAAAGCATAGTTATTCCCACAGAATAAAAAATTAAGTTCTCTGTTCTGTGGTTATTTATAAGCAATCATAAGAGGTTTTTCAATTATCCCTTAGTAATCATAAGAGGTTTTTTAGTTATCCCTTAGTAATAATCATAAGAGGTTTTTTAGTTATGCCTTAGTAACAATCATAAGAGGTTTTTTAGTTATGCCTTAGTAATAATCATAAGAGGTTTTTTAGTTATGCCTTAGTAATAATCATAAGAGGTTTTTTAGTTATGCCTTAGTAATAATCATAAGAGGTTTTTTAGTTATGCCTTAGTAATAATCATAAGAGGTTTTTTAGTTATGCCTTAGTAATAATCATAAGAGGTTTTTTAGTTATGCCTTAGTAATAATCATAAGAAGTTTTTTAGTTATGCCATAGTAATAATCATAAGAGGTTTTTTAGTTATGCCTTAGTAATAATCATAAGAGGTTTTTTAGTTATGCCTTAGTAATAATCATAAGAGGTTTTTTAGTTATGCCTTAGTAATAATCATAAGAGGTTTTTCGGAGCATGCGGATTGTTGGATAAATGCCCCAGATTTTTCAATACTCGAGCTAGCAAATTTCGTCATGATGTTTTTCTTTACCGCCGAGTTAGTGATAGTGAAAGTGATAGTTAGTAAAATAGTGTATTTAAAGAGTAACTCGGTGGTACAGGCCAGAACTTACGACCATAGCAGTAAGAGTCGACAATACATACCTATAGGCTAACACCCTCTCCCGTTTTGTAGATGTAACTAAACTCGGTTTGCGTTAAGAATGCAGTGAGTCATCGCTCAAGGCGACACCTTTTTATTGACCAATAGTGATAAAGATCTAAGAATACTAAAGACCATACCTAAGAATTCCAACATTATGTAGATACGTATAAGTACTAAATCCATTTTTAGAGTAAAGGCCCATTCTTTTGGAAATTTTCAATTAATTTTCTTATATTTTTTTTTCTATTTTATTTCTGTTGAAGAAACTTTGTGAACATAAATAATAGTCATCATAATGAAGACATACACCATTTCTTAACAGTATAGCTTAAACTTTACGAGAGAAGGTGGTATGTTTGTACGAAAACATGGATCAAGCATTTTTCTGTTAAAGTTTACGGTGAGAATTTTTCTATTATAAAGATTACCTGACCAATATCCCAAGCAGGCCCGGGGGTTGCCTTCACGGCCACAGGCGGGGGTGCGTGTGGGTTTTTTATCGAGATCAACAAGTTCCATGGTGCCCACTCCTCGGGCACATCTTCCGTAGTTCGAACGACTTTATCTCCAAACTCCTCCCTGGGAAGAAGTTACGATTATAGCAGTGAGGTCCAAAGTTTCTGGCCTGACATATTTCTATATGTACCTATACAAAAACAAATTATACGTCATTGTAATTGTAATTTATCTTGTTAATTCGTGTATAAATTTTTGAGTTCATCCCTCGTTAGTTTTAATCGAGGAATCAAAAACAACACCTAGAACAACAGGGATTCTTCTCCATCATTTTCCACCGTAAAAGATTGATGTAAGCAATTTCGTTTAGGGCGAGAGTTCATCGACGACAAACCGCGCTCCGGTCGACCGGTTGAGGCACTCACTCCGAAAAATTAGAGGAAGAAGTTGTGAACGACCGTAGGTTGTAATGTCCTAGAATCCTATTTTTGCAAGAACTAAGCATGTCCTATTATTTGTAAGAACTGATTTTATAGTTACTTATTTGCTTTTGCTTCATCTCTTAAATCTCCCATTTATTTTTTATACATATAATATCAAATCCATGGTGGTGAAAGATATGCAGTGGAACAGGATTTTTTTATGATTTATACTCTATTCGCCCATGGCTCAGGCTGTTAACAATTTTCGCTTATTAATTTTGATATACTCTTTACAAATATTTTAATAATAAGAGTAAAAATGTACGTCTTTCAATTTAAAGTAATAAATAGTTACAAAGGTTTCTAGTCGATACCAACTTGACAACTTGACAACTTACAGGTTGAAAAATGTACGTGTAATATAAGTAATTTAGTGGCCAGTATCAATATCATTTCATAATGAAACACAGATCAAGAAAACTACATAGAGGCACTAAGTTTCATTAAATTCTATCCAGTGATTTATGATTACATATATGTAATAATAATAAGATCAGGCTCTCACAAGTAACCCTTGCCCCAAGTGGCCCCTTTCTCACAGAAGATTATCGTAAAAAGTACTGAATTTCCCAGTTTACCCTATTCCCCCATTATGTTCCATTACGTATTTCGGTAGTGAGTGAGGTACGCTAGAGCCTACCTATTCCCATCCAATCCTATTCTATACACATTCATTTTCCCAATCATTTTGTGGTGGAGGCACATATAAAATGATGATACACCAAGAAGGTAGATTCGCTCGGCGCTTATAGCTAAACCGCCGCGCGTGCGCCGGCCGGCTCGGTGCGCAGGAGTTCTGCGCATGCGCCGCGCCGCGGGAGTAGTAGTCAAGAGCTCGCAGAGTTAACGGTGCCACATACATTCCTAAACAAAACAACTGTGAAATAAATTCCAATCAAAACACCTCACCATAAGACCAAACTGGTGACCCCGTTCAAGGACTAAAACCGTGAGTCAAGGACAAAATTAAACTTATAAGTGTCCTGTGCAGTGCATATCTTATTATTTAAGCATTGCAAATTAAAGAATTTGGAAGAAAATAAAAAAAGACGCGTGAGGTACTTCGAAAAAGTTGTGTGGTACAAGTCACAAGCGGATAGCGATTTTCACACTTTCGCTGACGAAAATTATAACGATGCCGAACAAGAATGAAGAACATGTTTCTACTGTCTCCGCCGAGTTATTTAGAGTGGGGATACGCGTTCCACCCTTCTGGCCAGAAGAACCCGAGATATGGTTCGCACAAGTCGAAGGTCAGTTTGCTGTATCGAATATAACTTCAGACGTGACTAAATTCAATTATGTGATTGGACAGCTTGACCACCAATTTTCGAAGGAGGTGAAGGATATCATTATATCCCCTCCACCGACGGAAAAGTACGAGAAATTGAAGACAGAGCTCATCAAGCGCCTGAGTGCTTCTCGTGAAAAGCAAGTCAAACAACTTCTCATGCATGAAGAATTAGGAGACCGTCACCCGTCACAATTTCTAAGGCACTTACAAAGCTTAGCGGGACCGAACGTGCCAGAAGATTTTGTGAAGACCATCTGGACGAGCAGACTGCCAAGTAGCGTACAGACGGTGATAGCCGCGCAACATACGGCGTCACTGGAAGTACTATCCGACTTGGCAGATCGGATCCAAGACATCGCTTCTGCCACACCACAAATATCAGCTGCAACTGCACCTGGTTCGTCACTGGACGCTATGGCCAAGAAAATAGCCGAGCTCCGCAGGCAAATGAAGACACTGCTGGAGCATCAATCTCGCCCCCGGACCCGACAAAAAAGTCGCAGCCGCTCTGAAACCAGATCCCAATCCAACTACAAAAAGTGGCCTAATTGTTGGTATCATTGGAAATTTGGATCCAAATCGAAGCGCTGCGTGAAACCGTGCAATTATCAAGCGGGAAACGCTCAGGGAGGTCGGTAATGGCGACAAACGACCATCCCAATTCGTCTGGTCGCCTGTTCGTCGTAGATCGTCGGTCGAAGGTACAGTTCCTTATCGATACAGGAAGCGACGTTTGTGTCTTCCCACGACGAGCACTGCATGAGCGTCGTCCTAAGTCTGATTTTGAACTTTGGGCGGCTAACGGGACATCAATCAGCACGTACGGATTTACAAACCTGGAGTTGAACCTTGGATTACGCCGCGATTTCCCATGGCGTTTCATCGTTGGTGACGTCACTAAGGCAATCATAGGAGCTGACTTTCTGAAGTTCTACGGCCTTCTAGTGGACATACGTAACCAACGCCTGCTAGACAACACTACAACACTCTCCGTCATTTGCTCACCTGCACACTCGTCGATTGCGATTTATTCCATCAAGATACCAATCGGCGAGTCGCGTTACGAACAAATCTTGAAAGAATTCTCTGAAATCACCAACCCATCCGGAAAGCAAGCTGAAGTAAAGCACCGTACCGTTCACTTCATCAGGACCACATCAGAACCACCAATATCCTGCAATCCACGCCGCTTAGCGCCAGACAAACTAAAAATAGCAAAAGCTGAAATCGAGTCTATGCTGAAATCAGGTATCGCACGACCATCGGAGAGCTCCTGGGCGTCACCGTTACATCTCGCACCGAAGAAAGACAACGGATGGCGGCCTTGTGGAGATTACCGAATGCTGAATGCTCGCACCATACCGGATAGGTATCCAATCAGACATGTGCACGATTTCACACACAGCATATCAGGCTGTAATGTATTCTCAACGATTGACCTTGTCAAAGCTTACCATCAGATTCCAGTAAATCCTGAAGATATCCACAAGACCGCCATCACGACACCATTCGGGTTATATGAATTCCCATTCATGACATTCGGATTGCGAAATGCTGGACAGACATTCCAGCGCTTTGTCGACGAGATGACCCGCGGGCTGGATTTTGTCTATCCCTACATCGACGATTTCTTGGTCTTCTCGAGAAATGAGGATCTCCACGAAGAACACCTTCGTATACTCTTCGATAGACTGAAGGAACATGGTATCGTCATCAACACTTCAAAGTGCAGCTTTGGCCGATCTGAAGTCAAATTCCTAGGCTACCATATATCAGCCAACGGGATCAAGCCACTGAATGAGAAGGTGGAAGCAATTAAGTCATTCCCTCCCCCCAAAACAGTCCGAGAGCTTTGAAGATTTTTGGGGATGCTAAACTTCTACAGACGATTCATTCCTAACGCTGCTGAAGTCCAGGCACCACTACACGCTCTCATGACTGGATCTGTAAAAGGTTCCCATCCTATCAACCTGTGTGATGGCACTCTGAAAGCCTTCGAGGATTGCAAAGAAAGCCTCTGCCGTGCAGCACTCCTTGCACACCCGGATTGCCAATGCAAACTAGGCCTCGTCACAGATGCATCAGATACTGCAATTGGCGCTGCCTTACAGCAATACAAAGATGGTGACTGGCAACCGCTTGCCTTCTTCTCGCACAAGTTTAGTACAGCACAGAGAAAATACTCTCCTTACGATAGAGAGCTCCTCGCGATTTACGAAGCACTGAAATATTTCAGACACATGGTCGAAGCCAGAGAATTCACAATCTACACCGACCATAAACCATTGTGTTTCGCTTTTCACCAGCGCAAGGACAAGTGTTCGCCGAGACAGTTTCGTCATCTGGATTTCATATCCCAATTTACAACTGACTTGAGACACATCTCGGGGAAGAATAACCTGGTCGCGGACACGTTGAGTAGAGTGGAAGAGCTGGAATTGTCGATCGATTTCTCACAGCTCGCTAAATCACAGGCATCCGACCCAGAGTTAAAAGAGATGCTGGAACGTGGAACCTCATTATGACTGGAGAAGGTGAAGTTACCTGGAACCCCTGCTGAATTATATTGCGACGTCAGCACACTCATTTCAAGACCTTACGTCACGAAGCCTATGCGCAAGCAAGTTTTCGATAGCTTGCACGCATTAAGCCATCCCGGTGCCAACGCAACAATTAAGTTAGTAGCAGAACGCTACGTATGGCCCGGTGTGAAGAAAGACTGCAGAGAGTGGACGCGTACATGTCTAGCTTGTCAACGTTCCAAAACAACTAGGCATGTATCCTCCCCGTTGGGCACCTACCAGCTGCCACGAGCACGATTTATTCACGTGCATATTGACCTCATCGGACCGCTTCCAATATGTAATGGAAATCGCTATTGCCTCACCGCTATAGATCGTTTCACTCGATGGCCTGAGGTGATACCTATACCCGATGCAACAGCTGAAACAGTAGCAAAAGCCTTACTTACTGGATGGATATCGAGGTTCGGATCCCCCGTGGACATAGTAACAGACCGCGGCAGACAGTTCGAATCTTCTCTATTTCAACATCTATCCAAAATATCAGGATTTCAACACAAAAAGACCACTGCCTATCATCCTGCATGCAATGGAGCTATAGAGAGATTCCACAGACAGCTAAAAACTGCTATTACCTGTCATTCAACTGAAAACTGGATGGAAGCCTTACCGTTGGTGTTACTTGGCATCCGAAGCGCGTATAAGGAGGACATTCAAGCGAGCACTGCAGAACTTGTGTACGGAGAACCACTACGCTTACCGGGAGAATTCTTCGACCCAAGCACAGCTGGAACAGCTGACGTCACAGACTACACTGCCCGATTACGCTCGTTTGCCAACAATTTAAAACCCACACCTGCTTCGAGACACACCAAGCCATCCATATTTATCTTCAAGGACTTACCAACTACCAGCCATGTGTTCTTGAGAGAAGACGCAGTACGAGCTCCCATGCAACCTGCATACACGGGTCCACACGTTGTCCTGGAGAGAACTGAAAAAGTTTACAAATTATTTATTAAAGGAAAACCAGTCACAGTATCAGTAGACCGCTTGAAGCCAGCCTACATATTAGATGACAGCGACATCAAAACTACAGATAAATCTCCTAACGACACACCTCCACCACCTGAAAACATACAGAGACAAACAAGATCAGGACCTACTGTAAGATTTCCAAATTATTATCGCCCGTAGGCACGGTCTCTGGAAGGGAGTAATGTGGTGGAGGCACATATAAAATGATGATACACCAAGAAGGTAGATTCGCTCGGCGCTTATAGCTAAACCGCCGCGCGTGCGCCGGCCGGCTCGGTGCGCAGGAGTTCTGCGCATGCGCCGCGCCGCGGGAGTAGTAGTCAAGAGCTCGCAGAGTTAACGGTGCCACATACATTCCTAAACAAAACAACTGTGAAATAAATTCCAATCAAAACACCTCACCATAAGGCCAAAATTTCTCCAAATCAATTACTAACGGTACTAATGGTACCATTGGATGGTAAGTAGTGCATCCGGGGGTGTGCCGACGTTTGCCATTCTAGACTGATATTGACATGTAACACGGGTGTCTGTCCACGAGCGACGGTATTCACTTACCACCAGGTGGGCTGTATATAAAATTAGTTCAGACACCAAGCGTTTAAGCCAACATTCATATTCCGCCATCTATAAAATACATAGTTCTTTGAGTTACAAGCTGCTTAAGATCCTAAGTATCTTCACAATAATGTTTAAAATGCAATTTTTAGTAGCGTAAAGTACTGTTGATTGCAATGCCGACATTAGGGGGGCAGTATATTGAGCTGTAGCATGCAATTACAAATTATGCTCTCATGCATCGACAAGCATCCCACGATAACACGCGTATCGCGTATTGCAATTGCGGCCGTTGCAGTTGGTAACAGTATCGATGTAGGTTTTAGGTTAGTCACATTTATTTAAGTGGCTCGTATCTAATTGAAATTAATCTAGTTATGGGACATTGTTTTATATTGGACTAATTGCAGGTTTGGATTGCAGTTATTTTATTTTTTAATTTTACCATTAATTTATTAATAGTTTGTACTAATATAACGTTTAATAAAAAGTTTTTAATTGAGATAGAAACGGTTATATGCTTTAGAATATTTTTTTGTTTCATAAAATTGCTTCTTACAAAATATTGTACAGACACATTACGAAAACATTGGCCATTGGCTAATCCGGAAACACCAAAACCCATCCAATTCTATTCCTCCCCCCAAACAAGAGGGAGGAAGAGCGGGAGCGTAATGGTATAAGGAAAGCTTCTCATTCTATTATAGGTACTCCTAAATCCCCATCTTTCTCAATTTATTAAATATGCACCTAAACTTCCAAAAGACAGTGTATCCGGGATTAATGTTGGTCACGTTTGATGTCCATTGTAACAATAATCTTTCGAGCATTGTCTTTCTTATTGGTAGTTTTCTGTGAGAAAAAGGTAACTTAGCCGTTTGAGCGCGCCAAGCGGTTGTCGGATTGCAGCGTATTAAGCGTGTACCTACTCTCTCCATAAATATTCTATAAACATTTTTTTCTAAAACGCAGTATTAAGCCTTTTCAACTGGCCCATATCATCGGCGTTAATTTATTTTCTATTGACGTCACACATAGTTCGTAGACAGAATACTGTGATAGAATAGCAATAATTACGTAAAATACCTACGAGTAGGTACATGTGAACTCATCTATGTATTTATATTATTACTGGGTAGCAAAGGTCAGGTCAGGGTCGTATCACATATGAGTACAATGGTGTGGAGCGAAGTAATCGTGGTCTATTTTCGTTGTTTCTTAGGAATCTAAAATCTAATTACTTAGCAAGTAATTAGTGAGTAACTACAGTCGGCACCTGGTCATTCTACAGCACTGGCCAATGACAGCACATGTTCACTTTGCGTTAGTAAAACAAGTTATTAAAATTATTTTAAAGTTTATTTTTGTTACTCTAAGTGAATAATCAAGTTTGTTCTACAACGTTTTATTTGCGATTGATATTGCCTAACGGCTTATTGGACAAGTTTATAATGAGCTGCAAACGAGTTTGTGTGAACGTTCGATTAGACGATACTTGTATACCCTCGTGCTTCTCCATAATTATGCATAAAAGCATGGTTTGTGTTATTTGGAAACAGCTTTAACGCTAATAATTTTAATCTTTTTAACTAAAAAATATTAATTGTTGCCTTGTAATAGTGTTTGTTGCTAATAAAAAAAATTATAAAGTTTTTCAAAAATGTCGATAGCAGCGTAGATTTCGGTACGTTTTTATCCGTTCATTGATTTTGTAGCAACCGGTGACACTTTAAACAAAGGAAATCAATAAATGGTCAAAGGTTAAGTGTCTGAGAGGAAATGTTTAAACACAGGTTATAGAGATTTATGAGACCTATCCTACGACATATAATTTGTACGTGTAAACGTCGTTTTCTATTATTACTTTTAAAGTTTACACCGTCATATTTCTGAAACCACTGAAGCGTTGGCTCGTCTTCGAACTTAACCGAGATATATCCCAGATTAAGCTGTATTTTTTTTAATGTTAGAATTCCCTTGAGTGTTATTACTTCATTAACCTAACCTCATCAACTTTAGGTTGAGCAAAATGCTTGAGCCTGTACAAAGGTTTTAGTAGAAACTTCCACTTAAACTCTCTGAGTATCTTCTATATACATTCTAAAGTGAAATGAAAGCGTTTTTTATAGGAAGAAGGCGCAGACCCAGCTGGTAGTTAGTGGATACTGTCGCCCATAAACATGCGCGGTACATGCCAACTTCAGTCCAGAATGACAAACGTTGGCACGCATCCACATGCGCTGATTGCCTTTGACGATGTAGAAATGGTTTTGTAGATAAGGCTTGGAAAATGTAGAGGAATAGCATAGGATAGAATGGGAATAGGATACTATACCCATCTCTTTAAGTTGCATTATTTTTCTTTATAGCCATTACTCCTCTTTATTGTCAAATAAACTGTTAAATATTAGTTATACATATATCTATTGTATATTCAAATTATGTTGTAGAAGCTTTTATATATCTTTTACACCACTGTAAATGCTAAAACAGGTTGCCGTTAGCGCCAATTTATTTGTTGGGATAGTCCAACCCAAGATTAGCGGTAGCAAAAATATGCTGTGAATAAGAGCTCATAATAGCCCTAATGTGGTCTCACTTGTCAAGAGGGTTTTGAGTGATAGATCCACCGTGCAGCCCCGATATGGGTTCATAGATATTGCTCAATACGAGCAGAGTATGTTTTTATTCTTGGACAAGCTTGTATTTTTTATTATTTTACTGATAATCCTAGATTTTAGTATACCGATGAATCAGTGATGTTTGGAGAATATTTTAAAGTAAAAACTCATTGGTGAGTTCTGTCAGGAAACAGCTCATGACTTCAGAAATGAAGTCATGAGCTAGGCACCCATAAACTATTACACCTACCTAACTATTGGTGTGTGTACTGAATAGTATTTCCATTGTACCGACCGATTTTATTGCGCAATTATTCCACATTTTAGTACATTTTAAACAATATTGGTCAAGTGGTTTCGTAAATACCGTAATCCTATCTATTTTATAAACGAAAAACCATAATAAATAACAAATGAAGTCCATTTAAATAAACTTTGAATGGAGCCAACTGCTATTCTAAACTGAACATTAGGTAAATTTTGATAAGTTGAACTTTTGGTAAGATAACGGAATACTTGCGAGTCCAAATCCAAAATCTTCTGCAGAGCAACAAGTTTAAAGTACTGCTGAAGTCTCCACTCCTTGTCACTTGGCAATACTAGTCTCTCCGCCTCAGTAGTGTCTCCATCTTGTCTCGCTGCGTCATCTTGCCGTAGAATTTCGGCCAACAACTTTGGGTACACATGGAAAAGGTTCCCTTCTCCATACTCGCTAAGAGCTACCCATAAAGTGTTCGGGTCATGTTTTGTAGGCATTTTTTATACATTTCAAATTAAATTATGATTACGTATATTTCTTAGAGATTAAAATTAAATTATGATTATTTATGTTTTTAAGAGATTTATCATTTTTACATAGACGCTGTTGTAAAGAAAGTTTTTCGCGTGCGTTGGATTTTATCGCGCGGGAAATAGCTTTTCCCTCGAGTGCCGCATGCCAACTGAGCTTTTATTTTGATAACCAAGTCTTCAAGGACTTCGAGTTCAAGTTGCTTCGGTGGGCAACTACTAGCCAACTGCTCCTGTTTTTCTTGGGCACATAAATAGCATATACATATATAATATTTTACAAATTAAAATCAGTTACTGTCCCGTTTTATTTTCGCAAGGAATTTATTCCAAAATCTTTGAAATTAATTTAAAAGAGGTTATATATCAACACATTGTCAGCTTTATGACAAAAATATCAAAAGCAAAAAAGAAGTTTCTGACATTTTACTAACATTTTTCCATCTACATCTACAATAGGCTTTTCAAGATATTTACCATGAAAATACACTAATAAGTACCGATATTCCGTACCAAATATCCTGTAACATGTAAATACAATATAAACTCTGAAAGGGTGAGGTGTTTTTAAATCAATCCATGGATCAGCCTATGACACGAGAAGAAAGTTATTCAGAAAGAAGGAGACTCTTTAAAAATATTTGGGACACTGCTATGCATATAAACGACAAAGAAAGTGACATCCTGAATAAACCTAAAGTAATTAAGTACGTTCATTCTGTATTTTCATACTGCAGACTTTCTTCATGCATTGTGTAGGTACCTACTGGTAACATTCTACTCAACGGGACCTCCTTTGAAGTGTTATATAAAATTGGAAAAGTATGGAATGAATTCTAGTTCTTTTTCTAGTTTTTATGATGTAGCTACTGTATAATAAAAAATATACGGTGGTCCTGTAGGGGTGACGCACCATCAGGTTTGTATTGATAAATGAATAAGTAACCAAGTGGTCTTGATCAGCATCTATTTATTTTCTGCCTATCTATGGGGTAATGCTTTGAATCAAATATACAAAAAAAGTCAGTATTATGACTATCTACCTGGGACTTCCTCTTATGACTTACAGCAATTTACCTATTAACCCAACGAGTGAAGGAAAACATCGTAAGGAAACCCACATACGCGAGAGTTAAAAAAAATATCTAGGTATATTTGTAACCATCAATCCGCACTGGGCCTACGTAGATTATGGCTACAAACCCTAGTGTGATTAACAGGGGGGACCTGTGATCTGCAGTGGGGCAGGCTAATATCGAACAAAACGAATGCTTGAACTTTGATAAGTGTTGCGTCATAATTCTTATTAAATATTCTTTTTTTTATTTAACTGAAAATAAAAACTCGAAAAAATATTTTTGCAGTTAGGGAGTTGTGGGGCTGTACTGCCAAAACTACCCTTAAAGACCCACAAATTGCACAAAATAAAGTGATCAAATCATTGTTTAATTACAACTACTTAACATCAACGAAAACCCTATATAGGGTGACTAAACTAATGAATTTGGCTCATATTTACAAAAATGTCCTTGTTAGAAAAATACTGGATGGAAACTTGCACACTGTTTTGCATTTTGCATGGCTCCATAGCCATATCCTTAATGACTGTTCCGCTTTGTAGAGTTAACACTCCATGCTTGTTCTTTTCGTGTATTTGATACATATTGTCTGCTCAATGTAAAATAAATGTTTAGGTACATAATTTACTTTTTTTCTTATTATTAGTGAACATGTTCTTATGAGAATAAAGACATAACTAACATTTTGATATTATTATTAACATCCCACTGCAGGGCCAGGACTCTCTATGTAATGTCGAGGAAGGTTACGGTCATGAGATGATGCAGATTAGTGGATAATATCAATCAATATACATAATAAAATAGCTACTAAGTAGGTAATAAAACACTAACCGTCAAACATTGATTTTGATCTATTATAATCTTGTAACGTAACAGCGAACAATTGACACAAAAGTAACGGTTAACACTGGTCATTATTTACAGGACACTAAAGCTGGACGAAGTCGACCGTTCCGCTGGCAAAAAGAAAAAGCAGCGGATCAAGAATTTACGTTCAGTATGCAACAAACTTCTAGACTTCTGCGATCGACAAGACGCCGACGACTTATTTTACGAACACGTTAAGTACCTACTAGTATCACGGCCAGCCTTAGTGTTTTTACCACCCTGTGCCAGATATCCAATTGCGCCCCATCTTTGTCTGCGCCCCTTTTCTGTGAGAGCGTCTCTCCAATTCTACGACCTCCGGGCCTCTCGGCGCTCAGTGGAGTATCGTAATTGATATTCGCATCTTTTTCTTTCCTAAAAATTTCTTGATAGCGAAAAAAAACGTCGTCACCTCAAAATATTTGTGTCTGCCATCTGACTGTAAAGCGCCTCCGATTCAAAGAGCCCCCGGAGCCTTCGCGCCCTGTGCGGTCGCACGCCTCGCACACCCCTAAAGCCGGCACTGACTTGTATCTATACTTATTTTTTATAAGTTTCCAATAAAATAACAATTAGGTATTGACGAAACTCCTTATAAAACTATTGCTAATATACGGAATGAAATATGTAGGTATATTCATTTATCAGACCCACACATTGATATGCAAATTTTCACTGCAATAATGTCAAATAATTGAGAGTAGTTTTTTTTGTAGGAAACAATACAGGCTGCAACTAAATCTTTTCCGAAGCCTAAAATGTTTTTTTTTCTTTTTGCAAAAATTTTACGAATCTTTTTCATTTGCAAAAAGTTATATTTTCAAGTTTTAAACAATTTGTCCACACTTTGCTAAATACAAATCCAAAAAATGTACGTACCTTTTTAATAAAAAGTGCGTTACATATATTATAGGTATTATATATAAATTAACTCGTCAATTAATTAATGAGCAGAATCTGTAGTTAAACCATATACATAGCAGTGAGGTCCTAAGTTTCTAGCCTGACATATGTCTTCTAGATGTCTAAAAAAAACTAATTATACGTAATTGCAATTGTCATTTATCCTGCTAATTTGTATATACCTCAATTTGAAAGTTCAACCCTCGTTAGTTTTGATTCCTCGACTCTTAGAACAACAGGAAGTCACAAAATCTTTAAAATATTTACACTGGAATATCGTTCCTGTATCGTACCAGGCCTCCCTTATGTGTAGATATAAAGTTTCCTGTCATAATCCGTTACACGGATTCCTCGCGAATTGATGGAGACACATGCTCCAGTTTTTTTAATTCTCGAATATACGGGTTTCATTGTTTTCCTTCACCGCCGAGCTATTGACCTACTGTTAAGTCTTATTCAGGAATAACAAGAAACCTAAACAACGAGCCCGAGTTTCACATAATTATTTACTCATGTTTTGAATTTGAAATAGGGACCTCAAATTGATCAAATTAAAAAATAATTGGTTGTAAGATTTTGCTTAATCTTTCGTAATTATTGTCTTTAGCTAATAGCAGAGGGCCAAGAAGTTCCACCACATATAGTTGAAATAAGTCCAAAGAAACTGAAAACAGGACATGTACGCAAAAAGAAAAGGCTCAACAAGAAAAGTTTGTCTGCACCAATCGATAATAATGTACCAAGAGTCACTGTGTCGGAAAAAAGGGATGAAAAAGTAATTAAAACTTCCAGAAATACGTCGCCGATCAAAGCAACACTGGCAAGGAAGTTGGTCTTTGACAAAACTATAATTCCCGAAAGTTCAAATCCAATGAAGATTAACAAAATAATAGTAAAAAATGTGACAGAAGATTCTAACACAGCCCGTCGCAAAATAGTTAAGATGAAAAGTAACAAAGGAAAAACGACATCAAATTTCTAATATGACTTATTCAACACAATAAATTTGTCAAAATAAATTAAAATACTGTTTTTTTTTGTGCGATATCTACGCGTAAAAGAACTTTTTTGCTACCTACACATTTTGACATTTGATGTGGGTATTTTGATATTTTTACTGCATCCCGCATTCGACAGGGTACAGGTTGGAGTACAACGTGTTTCGGAAGCAAATGAGAATTGCTTGATCTTTTCCTTCCATTTCCATTTCACCTATTAATCCCATTCCGCTGTTTTCAGGCAATCGGATGGAAGAAGTGAGACATGGTGGGATAGTATGATGCCTCTAATCTCATACCGTTCCATTGTCCTATTTTCTGATACTCTCTATAGGTCATGTCTAGACTCCAGATAACAAACGTTGACACGCCCCACGAAAATGAATTTAGAAAATGGGGAGGAATAGGATAGGACGGGATGGGAATGAGCTCTGGCCAGTGGCGTAAGAATCGGGTGGCATAGCGGGCAAAATGCCACGGGCCCCCGGCCAGAGGGGGCCCCCAACCCGAGAGGGCCGCGAGCACGGGAGGATCCTGACATTTATTTTTATTAAATTTAATATAAAATAGTTTTGTTTTCAATTAATTTACCTACTAAAGTACATACACATGTATCAAGGTTTGTATTACATCTTTATTTCAATTTCAATCTTTACATTCTAACACATTCTATGAATTTGCCACGGGCCTCAACGGTATAGTTACGCCACTGGCTCTGGCATATTTCACTCACTACCGAAACACGTAGGTACCTATGTACATTGGGGTGACAGGATAAAGTGGGAAATGCAGTAGGTACATTTCACTTGTCTTGGCCAAGTCCGTTCCGAGAAAAAACATTTCTCGTTGAGAGTCAGAGTGGGTTGAGTCCATTCAACAGTTCCTTATGCTTTTCCCCTGGTAGAGAACTCAGGTCAAGCATAAGGAAATGGCCTTAGCAACCAGTTCGACTAATAAACAACGTAAAGGAAGATAGGATAGGATTCAATTTGTATATTTTGTTCAAATCTCGTTTTGAATATATAAAGAAATTTAAATTTAAAAAGGGGAGGGTGCACGTGCAATCCAACAGCCTATAGGCACACTCGACTGACCTCGTTACTCCTCTCTCACATTGAAATGCCTTGAAATGTACTGCATTTCCCACTTTATCCTATTCCCCAATGTACGTAGGTACATGTTGCTGTAGTAGGTAAGTGAGGTATGCCAGAGCCCATTCCCATCCTATCCTGTACCTCACCATTTTTCCAAACCTTTCTCTAAAGTAGGTACGAGTATATACCACATCCGGGTGAGTGCCAACGTTTGTCATTCTGGACTGAAGTTGGCATGCACCGCGGATGTCTATCGACGATAATTACTCTTACTACTGGGTGGTCTGTATGCTCGTCAGCCGCCTTCTTCCTATAAAAAAGTCATTTTAAACATATAGGTATTAACAACAACAACAGCCCCCCACTCACCGAAAGTCGGAGTTTATATGTTAAAAACAGGAGCAACCCGCACGGATGGAATGCTTTATTACGTCGGTAGTGATTAAGTGGAAATAAAATAAATCACTCATTGATCATTAGCGTCGTACCCATATTTTTTATATAAAATAGTAAAATAGGTACCTACCTATCTAAATATATTCGTTAAAAATCTGTTTAATAGTACTTAATAAGTAATAGTAGTAATAGTAACTTAATAGTATTTAATAGTACCTATGTTACTAAAATTAGTTATCGTATTTGTTTGTTTGCCAAAAAGTTTAATTTAAGAGTTACACCTGTTTGTTGATAATGTTGTCATACAAGTCTTCAAATTATTACATTTTTATAAAATTAAAAAAAAAAGAGAACTATGGTTAGCGTTCACAGCGGACAGGACACCGTGTCATTACCACAGATCTAATATTTTGCTACTGGAGAGTGGGGAACTGCATCCATGTGCATCGTGAAACCCTACTCTAATGCGCGTCAGATAACTCTGCGCTCGACTGGTGTGTCAAATGTTGCTATATTAACAAAAATACAAAGTACCGTTTTTTTAGGGAAAAATGTAACACTTGTGAGTGTTAAACTTAGGCAGTCTTTTTGTAGTATTCTGCTAATTTTTAATTGAGACAGAATTTTTCTCTAATGGACAAAAAAAAGGACTAATTAACGAACTTGAGTGTATTATCATGGCCTAATGAAGTCTACTATAAGACCCCTGTTCAAGACATACTTATTTGGACTCAAAATGAAAGAAACAACATAAATAATCGGTTTTATTAATTTATATATTTTTAAATAATTGTAACCCTACAACATACAATGGCAATGGCTCAATACCATCAAATTCATTATTCGAGTCGTCAGACTTCCGACGAAGAATCTCACGATTCACTTTCACTTTCACTTTAGACATTCATTATGAATTTATCTAGTTCTATGTCTAACAATCTGTCGGACTTAAATGGTTTGCGGTTTGACCGACATTTTTTCGCCAATGCGTCTTTTTACAATTGCCCATATTTTTTCTATGGATTCAGATCGCAATGGTAAGGTGGTAAACAACCTCATGTCATGTTCACTCAACATTTTTTCTACTCGTAATTTTGGCTTTCCTTTGTTCTGTTTTATTAATTTATAAAGTTGAGGTTTAGTCCAGCATTCTTCGAATTCTGTTTCATTTTTCCTCAATCACTTGCCTTGAGATTGCCCATTTTAGGATTATCCTAAAATTACTACAAGACATTTTGATGGAATATTAGGAATGACTTTTCTTTCATCTATCACAAGTTTTCAGAGTAGATATTGTCATAGTAATCAGGTGACTTAGATCTTGATTTAATAATTAGTAATCCATTTGTAACAAATCCGTTCTTTCCATCAGCTGAGGGTATAATCCTTCTTGCACCAACAGTCAGATACAAGAACACCAGACTTATCTTCAGGTTGCCAACATTTTTGAAAATGATATGAAGCATGTATATATGTTTCATCAAGATGTGAGTCATATAGAATCAAAGATGGCAAAATAGGTTAGTAAACAAAAATGGGGTAAATATATGGCAACGTAGAAAATTTAAAACTAAACTGATTTGATTAACTCTTCGTTAATAAAGTTAATTAATAGTTAATAAAGAGTTTATGGTGAAGTTACTAATCTATTTTGCCGTCTTTGATTCTATACGACTCATATATTACAAGACATTTTTCATCAAAATGGTTCTTATCCAGTCTGAGGATATATTTCGCTCGGCAGGCTGCATTATCAGGTCACTCCATCAAAACCTTTCCTTTGGACTAACATTTCATGTAACTAAACCCCATACTTTGTAAATTTTAAAATGTCTCAATGAAGTAAGGGTACATTTAAAATCTCTATATATAGCTTGTTTATTGTAGTGATTACTTTTTTAACAACATAAAAGGAGTGTATTATATGCATTATAGCATACTTGTCACATCATTGATAGATACCTTATACTCGGTTCCGTTCCTTCCAGGGAGTTACAATTTTAGATGATGATGATGCAGCTTCGTTTCCCTCTTTCATTATTTGAGTAACAGTGCATTCAGATACACCTGAAATCAATGCACAAAATATAATATAGGTATATATGTATATTACAACACATACATAATTAGTATAATTACATATCTTTTTACTGTATAATTAGTATAAACTCTTAAGATGAAACGAGAGACTTGCGTGGTAGACTAATATTTAGTAATAGTTACTATGAAATAATTATAACAAAATCTACACCATGTACTAAAATAAAATCATGTATAATAAGTATTTATAAAAGTACGATGTCATTATGAACAAGAAGCAAAACAATTTTGAATCGATAAGATTTTTAAAATATAAATTCAATATAAATTACAACTAATGTGGGTAAAATGGTCACTGAAAATTACCTGTTAAAAATGCAACAAGAGCTCGCACTTTAGAAAATGGTACCACAGGCCGCTTATTCTCACGTCCTGCTTAACACGAACGTTTCACATTTAGATAATGTACCTGCTGGCATTTTTAATAATTTTGGCATGATGATAATAGTATAACAAGGCGAATACAAATAAAAAGTCGGACCGGACCACTCAAACAGAAACAAAACTTGACGTTGAGGAGAATATATCGTCGGACCAAGATTAGTTCCGATTTTGATCGCGCGGAGAGTTATTTGGCGCAGAGTTTATAATAGGAAGTTCAAAATGCTATCAGTAGTGTTAGAGAGATCGAGATTTTCTTTTATGAATATATTTTATGATTTTTCAAATTATGAAAGTATGTGTTTAATTTTACAAAACCTATATTAAAAAAATATATATATTATTAGTTATGAATTATCCAATTAATGATTAATCCAATTAATTAAAAGTTTATGAAGCGAGACTGAACATGTGAAAAAGTTTCTAGACGTTAAGTAGTGATTGGTAGTGATATCGATATTTTTGTAGTCATTTTCATATTTAATATATTTAAGTTATCTAACTAAATTGGTTTTAATTAGAAAATTAACAGAATATCACCTCAAAGAAAAATCATGTAAAAATTTTCGTTACGTTAAAAATATACTTCAGAAAACTTCCGAAATTATAATGTGCAATAGACTGGAATAGACCTCCCGTCACGTCATCTTCTATTATTATACCACTAAGTTTAATTGTAAATGTTAAGTGTCATCTTTTTAATGCTGTCTCTTTTACTCTACTATAATAGGAAACTGTTTTATTCACTCTGACGTTAAAATAAAAAAATGTAAGTTGTTTTTATGTTTAAATGGTGTAATGTAATATGCAAACCAACCTTTATGTCACTTTATCGTTCTGAGATTTTTTTATTAAATATTTCATAAAATGTCCTAAATTTAAATAAATATACCGTAATCGGGAGGTTTTTTTTTGGCAACATGGACTTGTAATGAAATGTTCCTCGCTACGAATGCATCGTTTGAAGGAATCCAAAGTTTTGTAATATTACTACGTGCTAATCCTGAAACAGTGTTCCTATTATTTTAATTCCCACGCTCGTTTTGTAACTGCTGTAGATGGTTGTTACGGCACAGTTCCGATAATGTCGGACTACGATCTTCAATTTCAAGCGGACTTGGAGAAGGCGCAAGCTTTGAGTTTAGAAAGTCTTGCATTAGAAAAATTTCGAAGACAAAAGCTCGCCAACGCAGGTAATTGACGTATATTTGTTTACACACAGAGATAATGGGATACTCAAGGCCGGCAATGCAATATCTCACATATTTTGTACCCATTTCCTAATGTTTGGTACAACATTTTAGTCAGTTAATGCACATTGTTTGTGTTCTTGAACCTAAATTGGAGTTAACAAGATGATTTATTTCATGTCCTCAATCATATTGCTACTATACAATTGAAATGGACGATTGAAACATTGTGTAACTTTGCTTCCCTGAAATTCATGATAACTAATTTACGTTACTAACACATCTCAATTATATAACACAAAGAAATATAACTCCTTTTCATTTAAATGTGTATGGTATGTTGAGATTATATTTTGAGAATATTTTATTTTGTAATTTCTTAATTTTTATTTATTTATTTAATTACCTCAATAGTTGAATGTTATTAAAATATTTCTTACATGATGTTAGTGAATTTCACACGAATTGTTATGTCTGCCTTTCAATATAAAATTGGTTGTTTTATTTAACATTTAAAGTTTTGTTTCATCATATGAGGCTATTTCCGCTCAGTTATTAAATTGTATAGCAAATGTTACTGTTATCTTTTTTATCATAGACACTTGGTGTTAAACATAATAATATTATTGTTTTCCTGTCACAATATTATTATTTAGATAAACAATAATATATAATGATGCCATAATCTTTACCATCCCATAAAAATATATGAAATCTGTTTACCTAGAGATATATTTAAATAAAATAACTATAATTGTAACTTATTTTCAATAAGGTGGTTATTAATATAAGCCTATAACATACCACTACAGGCCCAATGGTCTTCCTTAGTAAATTACTATGGGTTTCAGGCCAATAAAGCATCATTTGGGCCAAATGTGAATTGGTGGTTATATATAGTCCCGGTCTCTAAATCAGAGCATCATATGTAAATAACAGGTCATAACTTGTATTTCTGAAGATTAAAACCAAAGAATTCTTTCTGTTCAAGATTCTGTGTCAATTGATTTGAAAATTTTTATTAATTTTAAAATATGTAACATTTCATCTCAGCTCAGATTCATGAGTAGAATTGGTCTTTGGGAATACATGTTACATATCTTTTATAAATACCCCATCTGTAAACAACTTTTAAAACATGGTATACCCGGAGAGAGCCGTGATAGCATAGGTGATAGTTTACTGCTAGTTTACTTTATCTACTTTATCAACAAGTTATCAGCTACTTCTCCACTATGTATATTATCCAATTAATTTCATCTCAGAAATTTCTCTGTGTTTATGAAGAGTTAATTTATTGATTCATCACAATACTTAGGGTTGCAAAAGTGGCGCTAATGCTAATCAGTTTTATGTTTACCAAACTGAGTATTCTGCCGAACTACTCCAGTTAAATTTACGCAGATTTGGGGTGAAAACACGTTATTACGTGGTCGCGACGTGCTTGCGGCTGGCAGGCGACCGGTACCTCCCCACCCTCATCCCCAATGGAGATTTCAGTCACTAGTTATTTGGCTACAAATTATACACGAAAGTGTTAAATTGTAAAAACAATTTGTATTTTCGTGTAAAAACCTGTAATTTACTAGTTAGATTGTGTTTAGTGACTGTTCGAAAAATTAGTGAGTGCAAAAGATCATAAAGATTTTATGATGAAATTGAAGGAGACAAATCCAAAGTGAAATGTACTTTGTGCATGAGGTTATTCTTCTACAACATCAATGTTAAACCATATTAAAATCAAAGTGAAAAACATATTTAGAAAGGAAGTCGCAAAAGCTAAAGCTTTTGCGTAAACAATTTGACCAGTTTTCTAAGCTACACCGCTCACTGGCTCTATGAGGATTTTGTCTTTCAGCACAGCAAATGGAATATTTTATATGACCCCATACAGGCAACAATTAAATCAATCTCAATAATGAGATTTATCTGCCACCTGGGAGATTGATACCGTTATCTATGTAATTCTGAGAGATTGTCTCCAAATATAGTAAGCTATAAACGAAAGTACATATTGGCAAAGGGTACTATATACACACTGCCATTGGCAGTCAAAGTTCTCTGCAAGTACAACATGTGACCGATGATATTACACGCTTTTGAGGGGGAGAGTGCACGCTGCAATCCAACAGCCGCTGGGCGCGCTCGACTGGCCACATTACCCCTCTCTCACAGAAGACTACCTTGAAATGTACTGCATTTCCCACTTTATCGTATTTCCCCAATGTACGTACGTGTTTCGGTAGTGAGTGAGATGTGCCAGAGCCCATTCCCATCCCATCCTATCCCTCCCCATTTTCCTAACCCTTTCGCCAAATTCATTCCTATATCTTTAAAGGTACGCAGCGCATCCGGGGGCGTGCCAACATTTGTCATTTTGGACTAATGTTGGCATGTATCGCGGATGTCTATCGGCGACTGTATCCACTTACCATCAGGTGGACTGTATGCCCATGTTGGCCGCCTTCGTACATAAAAAAAAACATTTGCTAGAAGAATTATAAGTTACTTTAAGCATTCTACAGAAGCACAGGAAAAACTGGAGGTAATTCAAAAAAAGCTGAAACACAAACTCTAGCAGGACATCACCGCAAGATGGAACAGCACATGTTATATGTGTGAAAGACTTAGAGCAAAAGAGAGCAACTTCTTATATATCAGATAATTTGAGCACAGAATGAATATCTTCAACAGTTAATGGAACATCAATGGCAAATTATCAGGAAGCACATAATGTTACTTAAACCATTCATAGAAATTACCAAAATTACCAGCTCAACATTCTCATCGATTTCAGAAGTGACACCCCACACTGATACTCTTTCAAAATAAATCTATATAATAGCCTCAACTCCTTGAAATCTGCTGAAACATAACAGACATGAAACAAAAGTTCCAAGATGAAGTTCAAAGCCGCTTTCGACGATTAGAAGATGACAAATACTATTCTTTGGCTCCTTTGTCGAACCCCAGCTTCAGAAAGAGATTTTTTGATCCAGAGAAATGAGAACTAATAAGGAAGATGCTATTTTTAGACGCCATTCAAAGAATTAACGTTACAGAGAGTACAAGCAGCAATGAAAATAAATCAAATTCTAATAGATCAAATGCCCCAAATTATCTAGAAGAAAGTCATGCAGCTTTTTGGTATTGCTATGAGGACCTAGCTTTTACCCAGCCCCCGGAGGAAGATTGTAAAAGTCACGTCGCCTTAGAATTAGACTGATATGTAAAATTTATTACCATGAGACCAGTTTATTTGAGTGGTGGGCAAGGTATAAAACAAGATATACATACACACTTAGAATATTTGTAAGAATGTTTTTATGTGCAACTGCAATCACTGTATTCAGTCACCTATTGTTTTCGGAAGCTGGTTAGGTCTGTGAGGAAAAAAGGAACAGACTGTTACCAGAAAGGGCAGAGCGCTTATTATTCCTGCACCAAAACTTACCTTTACTAAATTTAAAATATTAATTAATTTCTGTTTTAGGTTTGCTTTATTTAATTCAAATTAATAAATGCTCCTTACTTTATTAAATATGTTTATTTTGATTACACTTACCATCACGTAGGACGGCTTGCTCGTCTGCCCGCTTCTCTTTAAAAAAAAATTATCTAACAATCAAAATTTTTTACACTACATTAATTATAATCTAATACTCGCCACTTAAACGGAGTCATTCGGCCGAGTAGGAGTACTAAAAATATTGCCAAATATGCCGAGTAATAGAGAGTACTGGCGCATATCTACTTGTAATGTAAATTAATTAATTTTATGTTAGAATGGGCTAGGTACAGTGGGCCCATGAAAATGGGCAATTTTGCATTTGATTCGTAATTTTGCATTTGATTCGCAATTTTGCATTTGATTCCTTTGAAAGAAAAAGATTAAACCGTATTAAAGTTCCAAACACAAATTGACAAGGTAGATTTGCAAGTGAAAATCGCTCATATGTTGTAGAAAATCAAATTTGAACTCAACTTTGAAGTGCACAACGTTATCATTGGCCAACTGTACATATTAGAGTTATTATCTTTTGAAAAATAACTTGTAAAATTTATTTATGAGAATATACGGAAATGAGTTAGTATTTGATGTCTATGCTAAGAAATATTGTGATAGTGTAATCTAAACAATATACATATAGTGCAATCATTGGTGTATCAATTTACCTATCTACATGATATGGTATCAACAGATAATGTCCGGGAAAGTAAGTCCAGTGCGCGGCGACGCGACGACAACGAAGGGCCACCTCCCGCGCTGCCGCCGCCCCCTCGCAGACCTGCTAGGGGACGGACTTCTACCACTGAAGCACCCAGGTTACCTATTATATATTACTTCTTTTAAATCTAGAAGAATCTAGAATATCTGGAATCTTTCTTTTCTTTTTGTTTCAAAATGTGCAATAGTCGCTTTTTATCAATTGATGGTACATTGTTTTTTATCTTCATAACACAAAGACTGCATGATTTAGATTGCCAATTAATTATTAATAAAACAAAAACCCACCTGCGTCCAAATCCTATATGAACACAATATATTGAAATGAACTTAAATTAATGAAACCAGTATATTTGCATCTTTACTGCTTACTGGTTTCTTCGTTTCGTTTTATGAATTACTGTACTATTTTCACAATTCAGTATCAGACTTAAAGCAATCGTGACGACATTTATTTATTTTGTAAATGGTCCAGACTGTTTTTGCTCTGCAGGATAGTGCAGGATATATAAAAAAACAATATATTTTCAGTATCCAATACGGGACATTAACTCCCTCAAGCACATTGTCTTGTGCATGAGGCATGTATAGCATTAAAAGTCCTCACTCTCCAAGCTCCAAGCGGTAGGCAAGTCACATTTTGTATTGCGTCGGTGTCATCATAAAATTTTATATTTCGATTTATTTCACGCTCTTGTTAGATTGCTGGAGGTTTTCTGTATCATTTACACAAATTAACCCGGCTAATTGTTACCTTTAAATTGAAACTTCGTACAGTCCGATGATCTTCAAAATATCGGATTTTGATAGTATTCATCAGAAGTCTCAGAATATTATTTGACTTCATCAGAAATATTATTTGACCTTAAATATAAATTTCAGTACCATTTGAATCAAATAGTCTATTTTTCAGTACATGTTTTGTGTCAATCAACATACAACATTGATACAAATTATGCTCAATTTCGCGAGAGAAGTCGGTCATGACACTAGTATACATATATATATTTTCGGAATCGTTCTTCCAAGCTCTTTAATTTGTTACCCCACTCGATGAGTCTCATAAACTTTAATATTTTGGATTTAATTCGCCATTTTGAATTTAATCAAATACGCCAGTAGTTCTCGCGACATCAAGACGAATCTAACCACACCACGTTTATTAAAATTGGTCACTCTGTTTAACCTCTGCGAGGGAATAAAGAAACTGACATACATACATAAGTTAAAAACATATCCCTCCTCGCTTTCCGCAGTCGGGTAAAAAGCAGTTTCGCATTTTAACACAAAAATAATTTGTAAGTTATGATATACCAAATATTTAAATACTAGCTTTTGCCGACGACGTTAATGTTGATTGCGATATGTTAAGTCGGATTAATCTATTATACCTATTTCCAAGTTTCAACAAAATCGGTTCAGCCGTTTCATTGCAATTGAGTAACAAACATCTGAACTTGCGCATTAATTTTAATATTAATTCGTTTAAAAGCACAAAGTTATTTTAACATTGCAGGGAGAGTTTAAAGACAGGTTTTTGTTTCATAAAAAGTTCTCTTGGAAGAGGTAAAGAGACTGTTGAAAATGAGTTAAACTTAACGAGTTAAAGAGTGAGTTCAGACTATAGATGTATTTCGTAGACTTTTTGTAATTATTATTGAGGTTCAGAGACAGCGAGCTGTTAAAGGTCTCATATATTTGAGAATTTCTGATATTTTGTGATTCCCTTTTTAAAGTTTTATAAAACTAAAGTTTATTACTACTCCGTAAAGTGCATTTCTTAAACAAATTAAATAATCTATCCTGTGCTATTCCATTGTAAAGGATAGAGCTATCCTTTATAAAGGAATCTTTTTACATAGTAGTATATGTGTAACACGTGTACCTTAAACAATAAATAAATGATAAAAAAATATATATTATAGTTTTTAATGTTTCTTATGATATAATGTTTAATAGTTATGATATAATTATGATAAAAACTGTTCTTCTCGCGAAGTCCATTGTAGTTTATTTAATTATTACAGATATTTTGATGTGAGAGTTTCTTGCCTGTTAAAGAATGTATTTTGCGTTGTTCTCTATCAGTTATCGGCTTAGACGATAAAGAAATAAAAACAACTCTTTTTACTGCATTGATATTAAAATTGTACTATCAATAATGAATATTAAACATTAAGACTTCCTTCGAATCTAAAGAAATGTTTCAATATTTTGGATGTTGAAGCATCAAATACTTAGAATATTTGTGTAATAACAACAGAATATACGTGGGAACTCAGAACGTTGCGAAAAAGAAAAGAAAAATCTATGGGTTCCAATTTTTTATTACATTTTTTCGAAGTACTTTCCACTTGTATATATACAGTTTCATGCGTCTGAAGAAATTTTGAAATCATTTTTTACACTCTTCCTCAGGTACCTTTTTCACAGCCTTTTCGAACGTAACCAGCGCGTCTTCCGACGACGAAAACTGCTTCCCTTTTAGTTGCGATTTATTTTGGGAAACAAAAAGTCAGGTGTCAAGTCGGGCCTTTAAGGAGAATGGCCTAAAACTTTAACCGGGTTACTGCCCAAAACAGTCCCTCGATTCAAACACTGAGTGACCGGGCGAGTTGTCGTGCCGTAGCAGCAGTCGCCGGAGACGTGTTTGCACGGTTATTATTCACTGCAATAAAAACGTCTGGCAAGCACGTGGCTACGTACCATTATGCGTTAATGCTACTTTCGTTTCGTAAAGGTACAGATATCAGGTAGCCGGTTAAAGTGATAAACTTGCGATTAAAATGTTTCCACAGCTTCTTGCTCTTTTCACTTTGGTAAGCGTTGGCGTTTTTGTCTAATAATAATAATAAATATTAACAGATCTACTGGAGCGAGTCCGACTAGAAACGAGAGCAGTGATCTGATATCATTCGCCAGTCCCACCAGCAAGAGTGCGCCGAAGGATTCACACGAAACACTTAAAGAATACATCAACAAGTAAGTTTCAACAATGTTAATTATCAATTTATCAATTACATAAGTAATTGATGTAGCATTTTGATAAATAAAAATAATAACCCTAAACAAATTGTGAATTGTTTACAAATTCATTAAAATAATCATCAACAACTATATTACGTTGACACCTGACTAAATCAATCTGATAAGTTTCATTGTTGGATTAAAATCGACACACAGTACAATGCTGCCGATATAAAAAAGCGTGTCATCAAATTGTGAACGACACAGTATAAAAATTGTTTTGTCATTCTCAGTGAAGACACATGCTTTATCTCTTTTGTGGTATCAGTAGCAAAACATATGTGATATTATGGCGTTCTACGTAATAAGGTCTGTTATGTTGGATTGAAAGTGTAGACGTCTAATTGTGATTTTTTTATATATATGTTTTTAATAGTCCCACAATATATAACTATATCTTCACTTGCTATCCACAGATAACAGACAAACAATTAATGTACATGTTTTGACGAGTATAATAAATTTCTTTCAAGAGAAAAAAGTAATTCAACTTTAATTAAGTCCATTAAGAAGGAAATTCTTCCGCAGCAAGGTTTGACATTATAGTCCAGAGTTTCTCAGACAGATTCTAAAGCTTGACACTTTAAAGTTTCATGCCATTTGTGTTTTTAATTATATTCATCTTTGCTTTCAGGCTAGGTCAACAGACCGAAGAGCTGACAGTAAACACACCAGATCAATCCCCCGTCACAATGAACAACCACTACTATAATCAACGACCCGGCTACCCTTACAACACCCAATATAGCTACAATTATCAACAGCCTTACAATCAAATGCCACCATATCCACCCTCCACACCATATGGCATGCCTGGGCCATACACGCCACCAATCCCCAACTATGGTACTTATTACGGGTCGCCAATGGTCCAAGAAACTCCTCCTCAATATGCGAGCCCACCAATGTATCCAACAATTCCTTACAACCAGACTCGAATGGCGTCCCCTTCATACGTAGGTTACCCCCCTCCGACAAATCAAGCTCCTGCATACAACTATACTACCACAAACATGATATCCAGACCAACGAGGCCTACAACCCTATACCCGCAGTTAAGTCAAGTGCACACATATCCGGCAGTTCCGGCAAATTCGATGCAGAGTCAAAATTTAAACAATAATAATAGTGGGTGCCCGCAAACGGTTGTGAAAACTGAACCATCAAGGGACAGTGTGGAAAGTAACAGCTCAAGAAAATCTTCTGAAGTTAGCATAGCGGTGAGTATTATTATGTCATTTTCATAGCTTGTCATTAAGATCGATGCAAAAATTCTTAAATATTGTTCTACAAAACTTTATTAACGTCATTTGTTTATCGGGTTATTTCCGAGATTCTGATGGTAAATTGTCGAGGTAGAGGCCATAATACATTTGCGTTGTTTGCATTAACGGTTAACTTCCGCCCATTTATTAATATGTATCGAATCAAACTGAATCAGTTTGAGTCCGCTATATATGTATGCCACGTTGTCGGCGAGTGATTGTTCGAGATAACAAAGTATTTACGCCCGATTTTAATAACCTATCTTCAATTTAATTTTTCTAAAGACAGTATTCAGAAATTTTGACATTTCAATAACCATTCTGTATAATGTAACTTTGTAGCAAATGGTACATCCATTACAAGTAAATTTGCAAAAATGCAAATAATTTCATTGTTTCTGTTTTTCCGGTCCTGTAAAATTTTTCGCTTTGCTCTTAATGTTTTATACTTCTATGACCTTAGTAAGGTTTCTGTTTGTAAATGCCTCTATCTCGTTTACGTCATCCGTATTTTTCTGTACAGAGAAACAAGTAGGGCCCCCTAGTGAACGTATTGTAAAAATAAAAACTTCATAAAGAAAAAAAAATGCCGCGTAATAATTTATTCATTCATTGTGTACACTTAATGTACATTATGTATGTTATAGGTGTAATAGTATACTTCTCTGTGCATCACCGTACCTCGCTTCGCTCGGTCGGTGCAGCTGCAGAACGCTTTTAAAACTAAGAATGTCATCACCAAGCCTACGTTCGTGAAACTCCTATATCTTTATAGGCACCAGAGAACCTAACCCTAACCCACCTTTAAATTAACTACCATCGATTTGCTGCTCATTGAGTATTTTCTGTTGCTCATTTAATTATTTCTCAATTTTAAATATGTATATAAAACAAACATTACAAAATTACAATTCCATACCTCATTACGACTATATTGTTATAATATTATATACATGCTATAACAACTAGAGTCCCTTTATTATGGTAGTAAATAAATAATTTAGGCGACAGTGGGCAAACGGGAAAAACTTAATGACATACTGTTTTTAACAATTTGTTTCCAGTCGAACGAGTCAAATGACACAGTGGGCAGCCTGCCTACCTCCCTGAACCTGATCGACTTCGGCGGTCGCAATAAAGGCGGGAAAGGTAGCGTAAGAGTCAGTGTGCTTGAGGCGTTCGATCCGCTATTAACTGAGCAAAGTAACGCTGGTGAGTGGTTTGTCTCTCATTGTCTTCATACGTTTATAACGAGTGCCGAAAAGTTGTAAAGTATTGGCTAATCTAGCGTTCGTACAAATACAAACTCCTTTGCAGCTCATTATCGACCTATTGAATAAGCGGTTCGGCAACGCCAACCGCAAATATATTGTAGTATAACAAACACATTCATTCCGGTAGAATGGAACGAAAATGAACTTTAAAATCAATGTAATAACTCGTTTACTAATGCAAAAAAGATTTTAATCGTGGGAAGCGCTCACTTGGACAATGATTTAGAACCTTACTTCGTTGGCTTACGGTTGATCTTTGACCTTTTATTGTTTTCTTTTGTTTAAAACTTCACCGGTGGTTACTTACAAAACGGACGGAGGAATTAAAAGTAATCTGATCTGCTGGTTTTCTATATCATTAGTCTATGTCTCTCCACTGATAGATACAGAGTTCTCCCGAGGGTCGCCAAGAATTTTCGTTCTCTTCTGGGGTGAAAATTCTGCTCTTTGTCAAAAATTCAAGCGAAGTATCGGTTTACTTTGTATTTAACATTGTTTTACGGTAGTTCTTCATTTACCATTAATACCACTTTTATTTATCCAGTCAGGTTTTTCTTTGTAGGGAATAATTTTGCGATTTCGAGTAGTTTAAGCTATAATAAAGTTGACAGCACGTACTTAACTTAATGCTTTTACCACAGTATTAAAAACATACAGAAGATTCGCGCCCTAGTAAAAATGGGGAATGCTTACAAAAGTATATCTACCATAACCAGTTTCCATTCTGCTCAAACTAATTGAATCTGAAAC
Source organism: Sesia bembeciformis (assembly GCA_943735995.1). Lineage (NCBI taxonomy): Eukaryota > Metazoa > Arthropoda > Insecta > Lepidoptera > Sesiidae > Sesia > Sesia bembeciformis. Next base: position 5,808,360 of record OX031029.1, on the reverse strand, counting down.
GTTCATATTTCATGGAACGTCGCCATTTTGTTCATTTACTAATTTCTGCCTTTCCTTGCTATACTAGGGTTGGTGATAATTATGTTGATGAGATTATGTCAAGTACTTATATTGACATGATTGATTCAATAATTCAGTTCCGGTCCGCTCGACCACTCTCTATAGCCACATTTTCATTACAATATGGCCATATGGCGGGGTTTCCAGCCATAAATATCAGATTATTGGATAATTTTGAACATTATGTTAACCTTTTACCCACAAGTCATGTGTTAAGATTACTTGATAGATAGATATCAGCCTATAACATTCACTTATTATTCTTATATTATTCTTCAGTGCTGTTTGTTGGATTCCCGGGCATACCTGTTTCCTCACGATGTTTTCCTTCACCACTGAACTAATGAATATTGAAAAATCCTTACGTAAGTAGAAACTTAGAAATACGGATCAGGGTTCGATGTCACGATCTAGCAACTGTGATTAGAGAATAGATAATAGGCTATCGCCTCCTCATCATAATTACTTAAGATTAATTTCAACTTTACTGCACTCGTTATACAATTTTTTTATTATTTGTTTCTTTTCATAGTATAAAATCGTCCTTTCAATAGGTCAGTCATGGGCTATGTATTTTTGTGTGTCTTTTCATAAATGTGTGTCTAATAATAAGTGTGTGAAACTCGAAACTATTAGGTGTTTACCTATGAAATGACCGATTAATATAAGAAACTGAAACATATTTTTTTGTTATAAAAATATTTATTTTGTTAGTCGAAATATTGGCCCATATTATTGACACACTTTCTCGTGGACGGGTATCAATGAATTCTTCAAAAGTCCTAATCACAGCTACTTCAGAATTAACGTTTTTTCCTTGCAAAAAGTTGCATTGAAGTTTTAAAATTGTTGTATGGAAGTGTGAGGGCGGGCATTGTCATGAAGAAGTGGCCAATTGACCTAACTTGATTGCTTTCTTGCCAGCTTTTCCATCGTCGTCTGCAGCTCTTTACAGTACACATCTGCATCAATCGTTTGACCGGCTCGTAAGAAACTGTAGTGGACAGTAGTAGTGCAATACCGGCACAGGACTACTAAACTTATACCAGTAGCTTTTTCCTAGTTACCTTACGTTTTGAACATTGTTGGACTGCAACTCCTGGATCCAACCACTGATACGACGAACGTTTGTGGTTATCGTACGAGATCCATTTCTCATCACAAGTCATGATGCGACTGAATTTTTTTTTCGTTTTTGCGACGGTTCAATAACACAGTGCACACTTCGACACGTTGTTGTCGCTGATATTCGTTCAGTTCATACGGTACCCACTTTTCGAGCTTTATTTTTCCGATTTGACGCATTTTCCGATTGTTTTATCACTAACATGAAACCCTGCTGCCAACTCAGCCGTACTTTGAGATGAATCTGCTTTCACTATAGAATAAGAACATTGTAGCTATTAGATAAATTTAGTTTTATTTTGAAATTTTAATCAGAACAGAAGATATCGAAACTCGAAAGTGGCCAGTAATAAAATCGGTCATTTTATAGGTAAGCACTTAATATTGTGTGTCAATTTCTAAAATGTCATCCATAACCCACATGTTACAATGCACTGATCTGAGTTTTATGTGTAAATAAAGGGAATATAAAAATTTCCTACCAATATTATGTGTTTGTCTAATTAATAATACGTGTGCATCATTTTTGTAATAACATTGGATTTTGTCTAATTTTGTTTTCATTGAATATTTTATGACTAAAAAGTTATTTTAAGGTAGTGAGGGGTAAATTTCGATATTAGACCATATGTTTTAGATCATATATGGGCAACAACCGGCCCGCGGGCCGGATTCGGCCCGCTGTAAGATATGATCCGGCCCGCGAGACATTTTGAAAAAACCCAATTAAAAAAATATTACATTAGGTACTTATACTCACGGGAGTGACAGTGAGGCGGCAAACATCAAATCCTTTGATGTTTGCCGCCTCACTCTTTGATAATCGCCGCCACTCCGCTTGCTCGATCAAATTCTTTGAAGTTTGCCGCCTCACGGGCGACACCTCAAAAGATTTATTGCTTCTCAATTATTCTAAACTAGTTTATTCCAGATTATTCCTTCATTTTGCCTATATAAGCGGGTGGATGGCCCGAACGTTAGTTCAGTTCTATTTGAGCTACCGAGGTGATAACTTGGACAAGCGATATCCTAGCGAACTGCTCGAGCCGTCAACTTGCTTTGTGACTTTGTGTGCATCTTGAGTGGTTACTAACTATAGTTTGTTATTAAGTTTATTGAACGAAAAGTAAACAAAAATGATGTCTGGTGGAAAGAAACGAAAAGTAGATACAGAGGGTCGCCAGTTTCAAGAAAAATGGACTGAAGAATTCTTTTTTATCTTGCACAATGGTAAGCCTATTTGTTTGCTGTGTAATGAATCCATTTCAGTAATGAAAGAATTCAATATAAAGAGGCATTACTCAACTAAGCATGCTACGCTGCACTCACTGACAGGACAATTAAGAACAGACAAAATCCAGAAGCTTACCGCGAATTTGGAAAAACAGCAACAAATGTTTCATAAACAAAGAACACAACTTGATAATGTTGTGAAAGCTAGTTTTATAGTTAGCTCAAAATTGGCAAAGGCATTAAAACCATTTGCCGAAGGAGAATTTATCAAGGAGTGTATGTTAGAAGTTTGCGGTATTTTGTGTACTGAAAAGAAAAATGAATTTGAAAAAATTAGTTTGTCAAGACGAACTGTTGTTCGACGTATAGAAATGATGGCTAATGATATAAAAACAACATTGACTGACCGTATGGCTGGTTTTGAATCATTTTTCATAGCATTAGACGAGAGCACCGATTTGTCTGACACAGCTCAACTGGCTATATTTATTCGAGGTGTTGATAAGGAGTTCACTGTTACTGAGGAATTGCTTGCTTTACAGCCGCTAAAAGGAACCACTACAGGAGAGGATATTTTTATTGAAGTTCAAAAGGTATTCACAAGTTTTGGCTTGCCATGGTCAAAATTAATTGGAGTATGCACTGATGGTGCACCTTCTATGGTCGGCTTACGTAAAGGTTTCATCGGAATTTTGAATGAAAAAGCAACAGAATTAAATGTGAAAAAAGATGATTTGATAGTCCTTCATTGCATTATCCACCAACAGAACTTGTGTTCTAAGTCCATTCGACTCCAGAATGTTATGAATGTGGTAGTAAAAACCATCAACTTTATTCGATCCCGAGGGCTTAACCATCGTCAGTTCAAGGCGTTTTTGGATGAAATATCAGCTGAATATAACGACGTAACATATTATTGTGAAGTCAGATGGCTGAGCAAAAGAAAAATGTTGAAACGGTTTTACGAGCTTAGAAATGAGATAGCAGACTTTATGAAAATAAAAGATAAACCACTATCTGAATTAAGTGACCCAAAATGGATATGTGACTTAGCATTTCTGGTCGATCTTACAGGCTATTTGAATGATTTAAATTTGAAACTTCAAAAACAAGGACAGTTAGTAAATGATTTGTACAGCCATTTGAAAGCGTTTCAGATCAAACTACGCTTGTGGGAGTCACAGATGCTGTCTGGTAACAGTTACCATTTCAACACGCTCTCTGCGTATGAAAATATTGCTTATGCTCAATATGCTGAAGAACTCAAGTTACTGTCGGAACAATTTTCGAACAGATTTAGCGACTTCAAAAACATGGAAGACTGTTTCAGTTTATTTGCTACTCCTACAAAATATAATGTACAAAATGCTCCAATACACTTACAAATGGAGTTGATCGAGATTCAAGAAAACTCACTCCTAAAATCCAAATTTGAAGACGTGTTGTGCAATTTGTTGTGCGATTTCTACAAAAAAATACCTAGAAAAAGACAATTTTCCGCAGCTTAGAAAATTCGCAAGAAGATTGATTTGTGCGTTTGGCAGTACTTATAAATGCGAACAGTTCTTTTCATTGATGAAAGTTAATAAATCAACACATCGTACAAGACTGACTGACGATAATTTGGAAAATTCTTTACGTCTTTGTATCAGTGGAACTAACCCAAATATCGATGGATTAGTTTCCCAAATTCAAGCTCAAGTGTCTCATTGATTTCGGTGTATTTAACTTTCGTAGTTTGTAACAATTGCAAATTTAACGATTTAATTATAATGTACCATTTTTTTTAATTTCATTTTGTTATTTTAATAAATTGTACTATAATAACATTGTCGTATTATTCCATGTCTAATATCTATCGCAAAAAATATTATCACTACTACTTTAAAATGCACTAAGTACTTTTAAACGCGGCCCGCGAACGTATTTGCACGCTAAAGTTTGGCCCTCAACATGTCAAAGGTTGCCCATACCTGTTTTAGATAATAAAATTAGACAAAAGTTGTGAGGCTCAGCTAGTCTTGTCCAACAACCATATCCTTTTTCTTTTCGAATATGTCGATATTTTCGGGAAAATAAAATGACTCGTGGTTGATTCCACCAGTGGGGTTAAAGTGGCTGGACCACGAGTCGTGAAACTTTCTTTCTCAAACTTATTGGAAAGTAGCAAATTCTACCTGTCCGATTGGCGCTGCTAACGGTGTTATAAGCAATTAAATTATTGACTATTATATTATTACAATTCATAATTTATCTATGATCAGTTTATTACAAATCTATAATGTGTAATGACCAGACTACACAGTGGGCAGTGAGTGCTCGAGCAGCGTGTACGAAGATTACGACCCACTTGACTTCCTATACGGGGAGACGGAGATGCGCGACACGCCGATATACGCGACCATCAACAAACGGGACAGCACTATGTTGCCATCCCCACCACCTAAGTCTATCCCCACCATGCCAGCAGTTGTCAAAAGGCCCACTACAGTAGCTGTAAGTTATTCTGATGAACATTTCCTTTTAATATTTGTGTACCAACGGCAAAATAGATAAGTTTGAATTCTATAGGCTTTGTTCACAGACTAGACGCTCAACCAACATAGCTATGGAAGTGAGAGCCGTCAGTAAAAGTTTGTTACACATTCAGTGACTCGGTTAACATCATTTCTATGCATGTGTACGTGTGTTGTACGTAATCAACAAGTCCAGTTGCCTGCAAAATTATCTATTTTACCAAGTGTACATTGCTTTTTTTTTCATGTTATATTCATAGAAATATTTATTGATTTGTTTGAAAAATGTCAAGTTTCTAATCCCTTTTATCTTTGATAAAAGTTCCCTAACGACGTCATAATACACCTATTTGTAGAACTCTTTCTATAGCCTAGAATTTACGAAATAACATGCTACGACTTCAGTTTTTGTAAGCATTAAGTGTAAATAAAAGTAAATTTCCATAAACACGGTAACAAATAAAAACTTGTCCCTTTCAGAATAAACTCTACGACAGCATTGTGAAAATGAGATCGCGAAATTATGACAGTGAACACAATGCGTTCTTGAGAATGGTTCTCGATGTTAGAAGTAAGTATTATTCATTCCTATTTTCGGTATTCATTACTATATTAATTACTAGGATGCAATGAAGTTTCGGCATACACTTGGTACTAAGACCAAGTGTATGCCGAAACTTCATTGCAATTGCAAGTATGTTAATATCTTGAATGAAACTAAATTTGAGCAGATACAGCTAATTTCTTATCATTCTTAAACAACTACAACATTTACAGAAATAAGGAGAACCCCTTCTTCTCGAGGAAGGTGACCAGTATTTGTCTCCATAATTTTTCGATTCACTGTGGGTGAAATGGTATTCACTATGGTTTAAGGCTTTCGATATATCGTGTGCAGCAGTAGATGATGAAAGCGCTGATTGCAGTTGCGTTGTTTTAATAGACGTCACGCATACTAGCGAAGATAATATTTAAGCATGGTATCATTTTATAATGTTTTCCATGAAATTCCTTCTATTTGTGCCGCACCGATTTTTTTAACAGTAGAGGTTCAAAATTTAAAAGGTTTTGTAACGTTTTCTGTTGAAAATTATCGATATTAATACAGTGTTAATTCTCTTTACGGTAATAAAATAAATTGTTTTTTGGTTACAGAAAAGTACATACACAGCGTTGAAAAGACAAACCCGGGTCATGTGATAGCAGCTCGTTCGGGTGGAAAATATCCACCAAATACGAGCATTAAAATTCTAGTTCACCACGCGCACTCCGACGAGCCAATCACATTCACTTCTGATGGTATGTCAATATTAAAAGACAATAAAAATAATTCTATTCAATATATTCATTAATATAAAAGATCATGAGTGACTTTCTGAATAATTTGATATATATTACGATTTAAGATCTTTTGTTTTTTTCAGTGGAATCGACTGTAGAACACGTCATAATGACAGTTGTCTGTTCCCTCGATGAAGACATCAGAGACGACATGTCAGAATACATGTTGAGAGTAAGTTTCGCAGAAAGAAAATATCACACATTTCTCTAAAATTGTTTGGTATTAGATATTTTCTTTCTATATTTAGTAATTTCATATTGACTATTGACTATTAGATCACACATAGAATATAGATTTGTAACCACAGTAGCTATAATAAAATAAATAAATATAACATCCCACCGGGACACACATAAACTGCCACGCGATTCTAGTGCGTAATGATGGAAATTATTAATAATTTTCGGGCACGTTGGTTTCCTCGCGATGTTATCTTCCACCGCCTATATAGCTATAATTAAAAATAACTCGTATTTAGGCAGAAACTCAGGGTATGGGCCGCGGTTCTCACTCTCAACTAGTACTCAATCAAATACCTCTTTAAGATAAAGAATCAAACATCTTATTAACGTATTAAGGACTCATTAAAGTAGGCACATCCACATCCACTCTGCACACACTTCCAATGCACCATACGTTTGTACAGCACACATACTACTTTGCTCCTTCTGTTTTTTTTAAATATAAAAGTGGTTTTTAATATTACCAAACCTTTCCCGAAGCCTAAAACCATAGATTCTGTTCAAGATTGTCAAATTCATTGACATTCGAATTTTTTTGAGTCTTATTGCATAATATTTGTTTTAATTTTTATCAGATGTTTCATACAAATTTGTTAAATACATATTCCCAAAAAATATTTTTACAAAAACTAACATTATATGTCAAATAACTCAGAATTATGAGCACGGTTCACGGCCTCAGGCTCCGGGAGAGATTCGGTTGCAGCCTCTACTCAATGGTAACTACTCTGCTCTCTAGGTGTGTAACCTTCTATTACTTTGTAGGTGTGGGGCGCGAAAGAATACTTAACATCAGGTAGTTCACTAAGCGAGTACGACTATATTCGCGAGTGCTTACGGTTAGAGAAAGACGTTAAACTGTGCCTACACGAGGGTAGGGACAGATCTCTCGCGAGGACAGTGAGCGACGATTCGCGAGCCGCGCATTTAACGTTGGATGATTTGATGCCCAATCAAGGCACCACCATGCTGTCATTCGATAACCTGTCCATATTACTTGGTAAGTTGTTTTTGCTCACTGTTCAAATAATAAAAAATGTTAGACTGTGTCTACACGAGGGCAGAGGCAGATCTCTCGCGAGGACCGTGAGCGACGATGCGCGAGCTGCGCCTCTAAATTTGATGCCGAGTCAAGGGTTACTATTCTCTCATTCAATAACCTGTCCATATTACTTGGTAAGTTGGTTTTGTCATCTAGGCGTTTTTTTAGTAGAATAAGGTTTCAAGATAATAGTTTCCATTTTTTCTTTATTCATCACACTAAGCATGCTCTTGCCAATTCTTGGACTTGCTGTGAAATATTTTTTTCTGTAATTAAAATAAAAACGAACCAATGTTCCTATTCATTAAAAATAAGTCTATGTAAACTATGCTACTGCTGAAAATCGTCAATTAATTAAATTATGTAAAATAGACAAACGTTGACAACATTGATCATAAATCTCCTATAAAAGGATTTGAACTCACGATCACAGGAATGTTAGTCGAGTATAGATACCTCCAGGATATCACCGCTCTTATCACTTTGTTCTATTTTCTAACTAAAATAGCTAGAACAAAGCAATAAACCGTTATGAGTCCGCCAATCTGTTGAAGGGACATTCTGCGAAAGGAACTTTCTGAAACTGGGACATTTTGCTTCTGCGTGACGTTTTGCGAATCGGACCTTTTGCGACGAATTCATTAATACTAACTAGATTTTAAACCAATATTTACTGTTTTATTTTTTATAACAATATAAAAAAAATAATCCATTTTATTTAGTTTTAAGCACGCCCTTCTCCTTTTTTCTTTTACAAAAAAGTTGACAGACGAGCAGATGAATTCGTTTTTAATGTGTTTTTAATAATTTCAGAGACGCTGGAAGGCGAGTTGTCCCGTGCGGTGGGAGTGACTAGCGCGGAGGGCTGCTGCTCTCCCAAGGCGGTATTTCAAGCGGTGAAGGCGATCTGCGCGCTTACGGGCGGCGTGGAGACTTTACACGTCACACACACGCTCAATGCGTTCGCGCAGGCTTGCTCCGCACAGGTAACAAATGTTGTTAAAACGAGCGCTGAATGCTTTAGCTCTCAAGCGCTGGCGCGCTATGTTAGTCCTATTGACCCTTAACCGCTTTAGACTAGAGTTAAAACCATCGAAAATAAAAAAATGAACTATAACACTCACTAGCCTTTTACGCTAGAATCTTAAAAGTTCATTAACGCTCACTCAGTGCTCTAGCGTCGAGCGCTCAACGCTCGTGTTTACAACACTACAGGTAACAGCTAATTACAGAGACGATAGAAGGCGAGCTGACCTTGCACATCACGCACATGCTCAATGCGTTCGCGCAGGCTTGCGCCGTACGAGTAAACAAACACTCCCAGATGCTGAGGACCGGACAAAAGGGCTGGCCAACCTGCGCGAACGACCCGGGCACCAGGTAATGGAGGGTCGCCGCGTCGCAAGGGGAAAATATGATTTTTCATCTGGTTTGCTAGCGAAATATAGCACTGTTTTCATTTAGTTTTATGAAATCAAACGAGTATATTTACTCGTTTTCTTTTGACACATGTTTTGCGCCATATTTTTGGTGTTATGCTGAGTTGTAGTATTGATAACAATGAATAATACATTTACAACCATTAATTCGAACGTTGAAAGATATACATGTCGAAAAATAATCGGTTTTATATTGGAACTATATTGAGAGGTCACAGTCATTCGTATCTGGCTCCACCAGAAAACAAGTAGGCGTTAATATTTAAATCAAAATGAATGAACCATATTTGAATAATATGAATGATCTAACCGTAACTAGCTCTTTTGTTGTCCACTGTTGGACATGAGCCTCCTTATGTACATTGACCTTTACATGAGGGATATATGGCTTCAAAGCGTTATGTTGTCGGCGGGCGGCTTGTTGACGAGTTCTCTCTTTTAGAGGTAGTGTAGTTCCTTAGTGCTTTTGGCTACCAGAAGCTTTGTTATCCTTTAGTCGACTTCTACGACACCCACGGGAAGAGGTGGAGTGGTACATTCTAAAGCCGGCCGATATCATATGGCCAAACAAGAACGAAATTCTTGGTTTCTACAAAATATGACGTAATTATTATTTGCATTCCGTTCTAAAAAAAGAGTTTTTTAAAATAAACAAGACTTGAAGTCCTGAAACTAGCTATTTTACAGGGCGATACCAATGTGGTGACACCAGAGATCCAATCAGAACAAGGGCAGTACTGTTCAGTGTCGATCCGTTCGGCGACACCGCGCGAGAGCGTGTCCCTTCAGTGCGGGCGCGTTCGGGACGCCGTGCGCGCGCTAGTCGCTCTCTACTCGCGCACCCGACTAGTCGACTTCCAGATCGCAGACTCGCACTATATGATGCCCAGTAGTCTTGACAGTGAGTAGCTCCGCCTTCACCATAACATGGCATACTAAACCATAGCATATCAGGTGAATACCATGTCACGCCACACCTCACCACATATTAACCGACAACCCATCCACCCATACCACTCACAACTCACACCATCAACACATCTCTACTGTTAGACATACATTTCCCTCGGCGCAACAACACAGTCATTCTTCCGCTTTTCTCATCCACGCGTTATCTTTGGTCTCTACATGTGCCATCTATAATATTTCCAGTTTTGGAATATCAGGTATCAATGAGGTTATTTGTCCAAACCCTGGCGTGTATCGCCGAGTTTCTACTTAAGTATAAATTTTATTACTAGCTCGACGGTGGAGGTTTATGTCATTAGGAAATTCGTATACTCAAGAGTTTAGATAAAACTGAGTGCGTATATCTACTAACTTGTACTGGAACCGTAATTATGACTCGAAACCCCGTCGTGATTAATACTACCTTTAGGAAAACGAGCACAAGTGAATTTTGAAGCCATTCGAGAAAAATGCAAAACATTTTTTGGTAAAATTTTCATTAATTTGAAATCAACCAAGAAACTTGAAGTTTTAGATAAAACAAAAAATAACCATTGTTTATTTTTCCTTTATTTATTTTTAATTTCCAAATATAATGTATCTACGCTTTCGTTAAAAAATTACTAATGTTTTCTTCTTAGGAGGCCAGTAGTACGTTAGTGGATTGATATCGATTTATTGATTGATTGTTGTTTGATGGACCTTACAGTTTTAATGTGATCTGTATTGACACTGCTCTACCTTATTCATAGAAGCGATCCCCGCACACACAATAACAGAAGCGACACTGCTTTGCATCGAAGCGGTGCACAGTTTGCCGCCGTGTTGGACTCATGACGAGTACCTGTTCCACGTACAAGTGTACTATGGAACGCGACCGTTGAAAACTTTGCACCTGACCCAGTCATCCAAGATTGAATGTGCAGCGTTCTATCCGAGGATCATATTTGACACATGGTGAGTACATTTGTTTATTTACTCTTGTTTGTAAGTTATTACATAAGGCGGACTTAATACCTTTACAGTATTATTTCCCAGTCAACTTTTGGTCTATTCAGTACAGGAAGTACTATGATTTTTTTTAACTTATAATTTATAAGCCCTATTTTTTTAACTTATTTTAATTTTGATGTCGCGGATTGATATTTAGTGTTTTAATAGATATTTGACACTAAAGACAAATATATAATTAAAAAACGTAATAGAAAATCGTTTTTTTTTAATATAAATGAAAAATATGGCCCTTGAAGTCACCAGTTGAAAAAAATACGTGCTACTATGCTGATGACCTCCCCAACACAGTAGGGTCATTATTACTTGTGAGTAATAGATACAGTTATAGATTCCTCCCCTAAAATATTGTCAAACTCACACCTATCTAATTTTCTAACGAAATTGAAACACTTTTTATTATGGGTTTATTTTCTTTTCTAGTTCTCGATTGAGCATAAAATATATCTAACTACAGAACTATTATTTTATACAGGGTTAAATAAAAAATACCCGCACCCTCTTAACACTTAATTACTATCATTAAACCTACAACGTTTTTCTGAACTTGAAAGTTTCCTTAAAAATGTTTTAAGTGAATTCTCTGATTTTGTTACTCTGTACTAAGGATGTTCCGAATATTCGTATCGTTTTGAGTATCGAATTACGAGGTATTCTACCAATTCGGATTTAAACTGTACAATATTTATGTTCTTTTTTGTGGTTAATTTATATAAAATCAATGACTTTACCACTGAAGTATTCAATAATAATCCAAGAGCTAATCTCTTGTACCATTTCACAGTCTTGTGAAGAGAGGAGGTATAGGAGGTCATTTGATCTAACAGATCTACCGAAGACAAAGTGGCTGACATGGCCCCAATGAATTTTTTGTTACATTGGCGCCGCGTCAGCCTTATATGGCTTTTTTTATAGGGCTTTTTTTTTAAATATATAAAACATTGTTTAATATTGTCCTAAGTCATAGAGATTAAAATTGTATATATATATATATATTTACTTTTACCAATTTATTAGTATGGCATTATATTATACGTGTTAAAAATAGTCAATAACCCTACAACCTTATTGTTTCAAGTAGTTACCTTATATTGTATGTATATACAGGCTAACATTAGAAGACCTCGCAATAGACACGCTCCCTCGCGAGTCTCGTCTCGTATTGACTCTATATGGACGAATACAACGAACAGTGGACGGTCAGCACAATGAGAACAATCAGTCCAACACTTCCGACAACGAAGAGAACGGAGACGTGCAGTTTGAACAGGTCGAACTTGGTTGGGCCTCTATACAGATGTTCGACTATGATGGGTGAGTTTTTTTTCCTTTCACATATATGGCAATGGTGCAATTAACATATTCTGCCAGTGTCAAATTTTCTTCGTAATTAAAGTTAAAATAATTTAAAACACAGTCGATTTACTCCCATCGTCTCCGGTGGCCCGTCCCCGGTACCAGGTGGGATGGAAATGAGTGACGTCGTCCCCGGTGAACGTTTTCACCGGGACAACGGCATTTTTTTATGACACAATTTACTGTCCATTTTAATTATTTTTCATTGCAGTAATGTAACAATAGCGTGTAAGTATATGGGTCGATGAACTATATTTTTTGTCCCACCTCTGTCCCTGAACTTCCTACAAAAAAATATTCGGAAATGATAGTTACATAAATAAATATTTATCTTAAAGTAATTCAATTTCATCAATGTAATAAGTCAACTTTTAGAAATATTTCAATATTTTTCGCTAATTTAATCGTGGTCCAAGAGACATGAAAGCACGCAGTGTCACCACGCAACAACTTACCTAGGTGAAAAAAAATCTGTGACAGAAAACATATGATTAGAATTCAGTTATTACCTAGTTTTCAAAAACCATTGTAAAAAAAATTACGACTATCCTTTATTGTAGATTTATTGCTAAAAGTGGTTGTCCCTCCATAAGCCACATATTCATTAATCCACTGCACCACTACGAAATACATCAAACTTTGCGACATAGATGACGTGATTTGACAAATTGACAGTCGTAACGTCGAAATTATCGATCTGTACACGCAGTTCACAGATCGATAATTTCGTTCTTAACCTTAATTTTGTTCTCGCCATAGTCTTCGTGCCAGTCATCCAAGTTCCGTTTAGGAATTTGAGTGTTTTTATTGTGCGTCCCTTGAATTGCGGCTACATTTTGGTATTTTTTTTTTAATGTTCTATAAACTATATTGTAATAGCTATTTATTGATCTTAGAGGTACATGACAAACACAAAACATTTTTATTTTATAACAATTAATTACGAAAACTTTAAAATGCCTCTTAGTCAACCGTTCACTTAGACAAAAATTGTGATCCAAGAGAACTTTGGTGGTCCAATAGATGAACATTATTCTTGACTCATGAAGAGGAATATTATTCTTGACTCATGAAGAGGGTTTGGGTTTTTGGTTTTTGTGTGATGCACGTTCAGACAGACTGATAGAAATTCCAGAAATTGTTGTTTTAGACTATAATATCATTCATAGCTATACTCTACCACGATTAAAAATATTTCATGTGCAGGTCCGGTTTCGTTTTACGATTTTATTAAATGTATAGATGGGGAGGAAACTGTTTTAAAGTGAAGGTTGAAATATATCAATGAATCCTCTGTTTATCAGCATGCTGGTAAGTGGTAACTACGTGTTGCCGTTGTGGCCGGCGTGCTGCGACCGGCGTATTGGCCCCGCGCCGCACTCCACGCACGCACCGCCCTCTCCTTATCCTGTCGTTAACATCGGTGAGTAAACTAGACGAGATAAATAGTAAAATAAATAAAGTAAACATTCGCGTTGGGACCCGTTTAAATAGACACGATGATTTTTTAACTTTTTATAACTCGCAAGTTCTAAAATCCTCCTAGAAATACCACCATACAGGCACAAATTATAAATTCTTTCCAGAAATTCTACTGTACGGTTACAAATTTTAAATTTCTTCTAGAAATTACATTACAATACATTCTCAAATTTTAAATTCCTCATGGAATTTCATTTGGGAGGGGGAGAGTGCACGCTGCAATCCAACAGCCGACTGGCCAAGTTACCCGTATCTCACAGAAGACTACCCTGAAATGTACTGTATTTCCGATGAACTGAATTTATACGAAATACGAATACGAATTTTTATACGAACAGAATCAAAATATCGTGTCTCATTAAAAATTCGACGGGAACATTTCCACGCTATGATTTCAAATGTAAGATTACTCGTATTTTAAATAATTTTAGTGTAAATCTGTATAAACATAATAAATGGGCTTTTTATATAATTGTAAATATGAACTCCTTCTGGACATAAAAGGTAACATAGATGTATTAAAATTAGACAGTAAGTTTTCATATTTAGAGAGTTTAACTAAAAAAGTATTTTTTTATAAAATCTATACTGACGGCTCAAAATCTGTAAATAGTGTAAGTTCAGCTTTTTATGATCCTAATAATTAATTATTAGCTGGAAGTAATAAATATTTATCATTCAAAATTAATTATGTATTTAATTATGTAACATGTTAATTATGTAACATTAGAGAATTGTTGTTATATACTTTTTATTGAGATTCTAAGGCAACTGTGTTTCATTGGTACAATGAATTTAAGCGTGGTCGACTAAGTTTGGCTGACGAAGAAACAAGCGAATATTTAACGGCCGTTACGGTAGAAAACGTGGTGGCAGTGAATTTGTTTTTTGTGAAAACAGGCGAATTATGTACGAGGAGATTCGATAGAGATTGCAAATTGGATCGGGGAGTGTATATGAAATATTACATGGGCATCTACGAGTCTACGAGTCAGGAGGACAATCTCACCAAGACTCAAAAACAAGCTTGTGTGGAATGGTGCCACGGTGCGTGATATGATAACAAAATTTTAAGCAAGGTCTTCTCGGCTCGTTTACAACATTGTCACAATTGACAAATCTTGGATCTACTAGTATGATTCAGAAACTAAGCCTCAATCTACTGTTTGGGTGTTTCAAAGTGAGCCAACGTCTACCTAAGTGAAATAAGCAAGAAGCCTTGAAAAAATTTTAATCGCAAGTTTTTTCATTTTAACTGACTACCAGATATTTGTACCTTTACGAAACCAAAGCAGCATTAACGCAGAATGTTACCTAGCCACGTGCTTGCCAAACGCTTTTACTTCAGTGAGTAACAAAAGTCCAAACACAGGTCCCTGCGGACTGCTGCTGCAGCATGACAGCGCGCCTGCTCACTCAGTGCTTAAAACAAGATACTTTTTGGAAAGTGCCCCGGTTAAAGTTTTATGCCATTTTTACAGTCCTGACTTGGCACCTTGTGACTTTTTTTATTTCTCAAAATCAAATCCCAACTAAAAGAGGCTATGAAAGAGGTACCTGAGAAAGAGTGGAAAAAATGTTTTCAAAATTGTTTAATACAAGTGGAGAGTACTTTGAAAAAATGTAATAAAAAAATTGGACCCAGTAGGACAATTTATTTCTTTTTCGCAAAACTCTTGAGTTCCTCACGTACACTCGACTCGCAAATTTTGAACTCCTCGTAAATAATCCATTCACCAACATTGAATTCCTCTTTAAAATTCCACTCGAAAACTTTGAATTCTTTAATAAATATACTCAAAAATTTATAATTTCTTGTAGAAATCCCACTATATACTCACACTGGTGTGAAGTGGACGACCGAAGAGGACGGCAAAGAGAAGTGTATAGCGCCTTCGCTTCCCGCGTTTGACTCTTTGGACGGACACACGCAGTCCCAACTGTTACACCTGATCGAGCAAGGCGCTTATCAGAGGATGCCCATTGAGTGCCGAGAGGTAAGAACATTTAACAAGTTATATGACATGTTGTGATATATCGGGTCTTTGTCTTTTCACTGCTGGATGACTGGATGACTCTTTTCACCTATCCCAACTGTTAAATCTGATCGAACAGGGCGCCTACTAGAGGAAGCCCACTGAATGCCGGGAGGTGAGGACACTCTGCAAGTTATATTATGTCATATTATGATAAATCGGTCTGTCTCTCTGCTGGATGTATGTCTCTCCCAAAGAGAAGTGTATACCACCGTTTTCGCTTCCCGCGTTTGACTCTTTGGACGGACACACGCAGTCCCAACTGTTACATCTGATAGAACTGATAGACATCATAGGATGCCCACCGAGTGACGGGACGTGAGGACATTATACAAGTTGATTTTTTTATTTATTTATTTGTTATTACTACAATACAAACTACTACAAATACAATACTGATTGACTGTCTGACAGATATTACATAACGTTATGAAGTCCTGACTTCTGACCTAGGTTAGAGATCTATTATCTCAGGAGCCAATACCTTCTCAATACAATATTCCATACTTTTATCTATACCATACCATAAGCCTGTGTCTCCACTGCTAGGCTCCCTAAGACCATCACCACACACGGTTTTCTGCTCTTCTTATTTAACCACTGCTGGTAAACTTCTTCAAGTCGTCGGTCAATCTGGTCGGAAGGCGTCCCACACTGCGCTTCCCGGTCTCCATTCAAGCACTCGTCTACCCATCGGTTGTCGGTCCTGCGACAGATATTTATTGTAATTCATTATGACGAAACTAGAAATTATAAATGTAGCAGGGGAGAAATAATTCACCTCGTTTTAAACCTTGTTATAATAATACTCCTTGAATCGATAGCGTTAAAAAAGAATGAGAGCTCTATCTGACATACAACACTTTATACTCCCCAATCGAGCGTTCGAGCAAATACATACCTGCCATGGATTCAGTTGTATTCATTGAAGTGACAATTTTACAAATCTTTTTTTGGGAATGATTTTTTTAGTTCCCTACAAATTTGCCAAATACAAAGCCCCAAAAGTAGCTATTTAAAAATGTGAATGAACTTGGGGAAATGAGCGGAGTTCATGATTTCAGGCTTCCTGAAATATTCAGACACATTCTACATATGTCATAAATAACTCAAAAAGGTACTGTTAATTGACATTTGCAGACAGTTTCAAAAGTGATAATTATTGTTCCTTTTATTGATTTACACAGATAATGTGGGAGAAGCGTCAATATCTAGTGGAACTTCCAGGAGCGTTACCCTTAGTTTTGCTAGCGGCTACCAATTGGTACGGCGAACAGCGATCGCAATTAATCGCCTTACTAAATCTATGGCAGAAACCATCCTCGCTCAACGCCATGCACCTTCTGTTACCCTGGTAAGTTTACAAGTATTATTACTATGATTTTCTGTACTATCAATTTTGATCCCTTCTGGTGTAAAAAAAGTGTAAAGTCCGCCTGTTTTCTATAGTTTAGCGCATTTAATAGGGATTTCAATTTAATACAACTCATGTATTTTTTCCATTAGAAACAAAGTTAATGCTATTTTATGCACCACGACTCCATCTTTGAGAAAAAAGCGATTGTTGCAATTCCGTACAAAATTGAATTTGGTTCTGTACGCGAAGCAAATAAACCACAATTTTTATTGAAAATCTCATATATGGCCGGGGTGTGACAGCAAAAAAACCACTAAACACATCCAAACACTATAGCGCCACAAATGTAAAATACACAAAAGCGATAATAATAGTTTTCGCTGCTCTCCTGCCTTTTAGTTTAGTATTTTATATTGTAAATCGGTCTGAACGCGTGGAATTAAATTATTTTGTTTACATTTTATTTTCTACTCTACGTTTCGGCACGGCTTACATTACCCGTGGTTACGAGTTGATTGAAAGTAGTCCTGGATGGGAGCTGCCAGCAATTTTATCAACTACCCACAATTGATTTACCATATTCAGAAAGGCTGCTCAGATCCGATTTACAATATAAAATTAAAAAGAGTATTTGTTTTTAAAATATAGTTTGTTTTACTTTCAGTTTCCCGGACGTGGCGATCCGTCAAACAGCAGCGACTTTAATCAACAAAATGTCCGATGACGACTTATGTCAAGTACTGCCACAGCTCACGCAAGCACTTCGACACGAAACCTATGAGAAGAGTCCACTTGCAGGTAAGCCATAGACATAGACAACATTTTATTCCGACATAACACGTGGTAAGTATACTGCACCAGATTACTTGAATATATAGCAACGTGATATTGCAATTGCTAAATCCGGACAACGTAAAATGAAAAGGGCAAAATTAAAATGTTTTAATGTTATAAGTAAAGTATCTGCGAGCTTTCTATATACCATATTCACGACGGAGCGAAACATATAAGAGAAATAAGGAAAGCGACCCCGTCTACAGATGCCAATAAGGCTCGAAAGAAGAAAACTAATAGTGGGAGGCCAGCAGTGGGACAATGTGGAGAATTGTGTTTTTTGCTTATGTGTTGGTGTATTATACAGCATCTATGTATGGGCTAGTAAAATATGTATCAGCGCTGTGTGCCGTTTTTACGGTATACAGCTTGTGCTGAGACTGATGCCCTTTCGACACGCACGGGACCGCCCAGTTTTATTGCTTGTTTTTAATTTTTATTATTTGTTTGACGTCGTATATGTATGTTTGAGACATCTTAGAGTTGGTAATTGTTATGTATGCGATCACTTGTGTGTACGAAATAAAATTTCTATGTATCTAATAACAGGGCATAATTTTATATTGATTACACCTATTCCTGTACCTATGATCCGCAAAATATATAAATCTGAATCTGTAATATGTTTTGTTTCAGAATTACTACTGTCCCGTGCTTTATCAGCGCCGGCTGTAGCCCATCGGTTATTCTGGTTGCTCGTCCATTCCTTACCGAATGTGCCACAGGTACGTAAATACACCTGTCTATTATTTCACCAATATTAGACTTACCACCACTTGCCACTTATTATTCTTTCGCTTTTCACCTGGCTAATTATGTCAGCAATATGAGACTTACCACAACTTACCACTTGTTTGTTATTCTTGCGTTTGAGGCCGCCATTTGCAATTTTGATACATGCAAACACTATAATGCAAGAAATGGTCTGCCGATCCTTAATTGAGTCCTTGGGGGTAGTTTTTAAGGTTGTAGTCTTGATCTCCAAGGGACAATTGTCTAAAAAATAAAAAAAGAATCTTATAATTTTATAGGGGATTAAAAGAAAGAAATTATGATTTGCTAATGTTTTATTTGAATTTATAAAATTCAAATATGTTATCTAACTTGAATTATACAAGTATAGTATAATGAAAAGTATGTGATTTAATAGTTCTTGACATATTTCGTTGCCAAGACTACAAAGTATAATATTGTTGCCTAAGGTTAATACACTGTGGTATGAAAATACATTGGAATTGCTTTCCAATGTCAGTTATTTCCTTGTAATATCGTCCTTTACGATGTCCTTTAAGAAGTAAATGCAAAATACTCGGCGCTCGCTGTTTGTTGTCAAAGCGACATCCTCTCCTTAACATCTTGTAAAGTTCCGAAACATCAGTATTTCTTTGTTTCTATAGTCTTCTACGATCAGTACTACATGCAATATATAATTTTCAGGCCCCAAGTCAAGAATTTCTGGGTATAACATTAGAGGATAACACAGGGGAGGCGGTGGAACTAGACGCTTCCGTGACGGCCGCGTGGCGATACAGGCTCATGCTGCGGGCTTTGCTCGCCATCAGCGGCGATAATCTCACCAGGACACTGGTCAGGCAGCAGCTACTTGTCAAGGTCAGTGTCATTCAAATTCCAAACACCATACATAACACTGCAGGTTTTTTGACAGGAAGAACTTGCCAACATTGCTAAAAAAAACGTCGAACTTTGGAACATCCTCGAACGCATTACTTGCCTTTACTACGTGTATGTGATTTAGAAAGAACTCGCATGAATTTTCCCATAACACTTTTCATTCGTAGGGTAGGATAGATAATAGTGTCATGCGATGAGGGATTTCCTTTTATTATTACATATCTATTTAATCGTTAAGGAGGGTACAGATGCATGCTGCAATCCTACAGCCGTTGAACTGCACTCGACAGTCCAAATTAATCGCACTCACAGAATTATACCGTTAAATGTACACCATTTCATACTTTATGCTATTCCTCTCATGTACCTACGACTTTTGGTAGTGAGTGAGATATATTTTAATTAGGATGTCTAAAGTCCCCGTAAAAGAATATCTGCTAATTTATAGATGCCTTACAGTGGTGTATAGAAGTCGTAAAGAAATACACATATAAAACAAATGAGGGCCAGAGTGCACACTGCAATCCCACAGCCGCTGGGCGCGCTCGACTGGCCACGTTACCCTCATAGAAGACTACCTTGAAACGTACCGTATTTCCCGCTTTATCCTGTTTCCCCAATGTAAGTACGTGTTTGGGTGAAGTCGGTAAGTTCCAAAATCTTCTATTCTCCACATTCCTATTTATGCATGTTCTTATTTTTCCCCATTCCCAATTTTCCACATTCTTATATTTTCCACATACCGATTTCTCCAAATTCTTATTTTTCCACATTCCGTATCTTTCACATACAAGTACATTGGTGATGAAAATGCATTATTATTGTTTACATATCACAAAAGATTAACAAGAATATTAATGGATAGACGTTTTCCAAAGAGATCAGATTAGTATTAAACTATTTAGCCATTTATAATAAAACATATAAATAATCTCAACACGGTGTCATATTACGTATGTCATTAAATTTACACCCTGAAGTATTGTAATAAATAATTAATTAATTATGGCTTCTACAAGTGCAGGGGACGGTAAACAATTTATTTTTCTAGAAATTGAAAGAAGAGGTAAGAAACAGTTATTGCGGGCCGGCTATCAATTTTTTTCTAAACACAAAAGCGGGATTTTTATTTGGCGATGTGCAAACAAAAATAAACGTTGTAATGTTTCTGTGACGATGAATTCTGAAAGGAACTCAATATTGCGTGAAAGTCAGCACACATGTAAACCGGACTTTTCAAAGAACAAGATCGCAGAAGCTGTAAACACCTGTAAGAACCATAGTATTCATTTACCATAGGAGGGACTGTATGCTTGTCGACCGCTTTCTATCATAAAAAATACTCATTTATCTTTATATCGTTTCAGACGCTATCAGAAGTGGCGTTGTCTGTCAAATCGGCAAAGGACGCGGTCCGGTCCCGCGCATTGACAGTCGGTGGGGAGAAACTCGCCACCATGTTACGCACCGAGCCCGCTGCGTTACCGCTCGCTTTACACAAATACGTGCACGACGTCGACGTCAAGTACGTGCACAATCTATAACTTATCATACTGATTATTACTGTAATAAATATTTTAAGCACAACTAAAAAAAAAAACAAGATTTAAAAAAAATATCATTTAGTTGCCATGCGATATTTTATGATAATACTCGCAACTGTGTGCTATCGTGTTTATTACATTGCCACATTAAAATTTATAAAGGGTATTTTTGTATATGGTAACAATTTGCTGCGAACAACTCGATGTGCACCGACGTGTCTGTAATTGTGCTATGCAAAATAAGAACAGAACAACAAACGAGTCCTGAATGCATATTATTGTTTTAATTAACTTGACGTTTATTGTACATATAGAAAACATTTGATTTTTTTCTTTTACAAAGATGTGTTTGATTGCAGGTCATGTTCCTATTTTTCGTCAAATACTTTACCATTAAAAATTAACTTCATCGGAAGCGATAATGCTGTCATTCCCGCAATGTTCAAGGTAAGTTCATAATGTCCATTAAGTTAAATATATTCAATAAGTTTATACTAATAATTTCATAATTTTTATGGATTTAGGTACTTTAAAAAAATAGAATTCCAATGACCATTCCTATAATATATTTGGAAAATACCAAAATTTTGTAAATGCATAATAGGAAGGAAATCATTGCCAAAACACTATTTTAAATTTCCTGGTTGAGAAATTCGTTATCAACAGAACAGTTTTTTTCAAGAATACGAATTTCAAGAGGTTTTCTTGGGTTTTTCGAGGAAGATAAAGTACCAATGATATAGAATCCAAAACATATCTTTTTTAATTTTTATCTGCCTGTCTGAATCACGCAAAATGGACGGATTTTAATTAAACTTGGCCACGGCACATCAGCTATACCTGTGGTACAGCTGATGTGCCGGGTTAGCATTTAGGGTACTTTTTACTGAAATCGATTACGAGTAAACAGGAATCACAAGTTCACGTGAACGAAGTCGCCGGCGCCGCTATTGTCTAAATAAACTTCTATTAATTTGTAGGTTGGTGACGATTTACGTCAAGACGCTTTAGTGCTGCAAGTGATGAGAGTGATGGATAGTTTGTGGCTTAAAGCCGGCTTAGATCTGCGCATGGTCACCTTCCAAGCATTACCTACCAGTAACAAGAAAGGTATACTTAATATATTTTTTTAATAATTGCCCGTTTATTAATTTTTAAAATACTTCTTTAAAATTACATCTTAACTGGCATTCTTCTCATCTTAATAATTATACTACATATGAATTACATATGATTTATTTCATTCTTATTTTCTCTCGTTTATAAACACTAAGGTCATTGCTTTGTGCATACATACATGTCAGCATCATTCAATAATAATAAACGTTGGCAGGCTCTCAGCTGCGTTGCTTCTCTTTGCGAGAATATATTTCGGTAAAGGGTTGGGAAGGATAGGGAATATTTAGTAAAACGGAACGGGGAATTTTCCTCATTCAATTACAATTCCTTTTGTTTATATACAAGTGGGCGGACGAGCAAGCGGTCCCACGTGATGATAAGTGTTACCGCCGCCCATGGACACCTGCAACACCAGGGGCATGCGGGTGCGCGGCCGACCTTGAAAAATCTTATTCACAGCTTTCTTAAAGAACCCCATATCGTAGTTTAATGGATAGACCTCTTGAGGCAGTTCGTTCCACAGCCTACGGGTTCGCGATATAAAATGATTTTTGGACCGAACAGTATACGACACCTCCGTATCGAGGAAATGCGGATGGACCGCACTTCTTGACGGGAGGTGCGGTTGTAGAAACTCGATGGGTGAATTATATTGAACAATTCTTCAGAGCATTCCCCATTGTACAGGCGATAGAACACACAAAGAGACGCAACGTCTCTCCGAATTGACTATATAGTCTCTATATGATCTTTGATCTTCAATTGTTTTTCATTGTATTGGTTATTTTGGACCGAGCCGCAGTTGACTGGTCAAACATTTTAGTATTTTATCTACAGTATTCTTTTATTCGGAGCGTAGAATGTAGACCACATTTTAGTACGTCTAAATGAAATGGCTAATACTAATGGATTATCTATAAAAAATCGATTATATTTTAGGCATGATCGAAATAGTATCAGAAGCGGAGACACTCCGGGCCATACAAACGGAATGGGGATTGACGGGCTCTTTTAAGGACAAGCCCATAGCCGAGTGGTTGGCCAAGCACAACCCTTCCGAGCTAGAGTACCAGCGGGCGAGGGATAACTTCACTGGTAAGTGGCGAAATTGTAACGTTTTGTGTTTTATTACAATGTTTTAGCCATAGACATATATAGACAATGCAAGTTCGACGGAAACCAAGCCTGTCACATCACGAGAAAAATTTTGCTACAGGAATCACTCACCAATAAAACGAAACATCTCCCCTGACTCGTTCATCATTTGACAAATTTTTACATTTGATTATGGCATAATTAGGCATGTTTTGTAAGAAAAACTTGCTAACGACACGAACTGCAACGGACTGAATAAGCAATGCGAGATGTAGGAGCTTAGCGCCAACTTCGGGCACACAGCGGCCCACAGCCTGCGATACCTATTCATCTATATCTGTGGTTTTATCTGCTATTACTCTGCTTTTATCCGAAGGAAATCTTTAAAAATATTGATACCTGCTTATGACATCCCATTCTAGAGCACTGCTCTCGTTATCATGAGAGGGATTTTCGGTTATAATTCATCACATAAATCCAGTGCTAATTGGTGGATATTACACGTGTCTCAGATTGTTTTTTATTTTTGAGCATGCAGGTTCCTTCATGAAGTTTACTTTCACCGCCGAACTAGTGACAATTGCAAAATCCACTTTAATTAGAAACTCATTGGTATATGCCTGGATTCGAATACATAACCTCACAAATGTGACTCAAATATAGACATCCGTAGGCAATCTATCACTTTTTAAAAGTCTTTGCTAGTATTAAATATGTATATTTCTTATTTTCTTTTAAATATAATGCTATATTTTCGGAATTGTATATTCGGCAGTACATTAGTCTAATAGCTTTTTAATTGTCTATATGTATAAGGTTTGTGGGTACAAATGTCCTGCTGATTGACATTAAAATATTTCACATTATTTTTGTAGGATCTTATATATCGGAAATAATTATTAAAAATATAACTTGATTTAGCGTCGTGCGCTGGGTACAGCGTAGCGACATATTTGCTGGGCATCTGTGATCGTCACAACGACAATATCATGTTGAAGACCTCGGGCCACCTTTTCCACATCGACTTCGGGAAGTTCCTTGGAGATGCACAGATGTTTGGCAATTTTAAAAGGTAACTTTTAGTTCTTTGCACGCGCAAATTTGAAAGCACTTGTTTTGTTTTAAAAAGTTAAATCAGTGGATTCCAATATTCCCCATATTAACAAAAGTAATCATTTTGTAACCATCGTCCCTTTTATCTTCCAATGCTGGACATGGGCCTCGTCATACACATTTTCTTATGCATGAGGGATGTATGGCCTTAAAATGCCACGCTGTCCAAGCGAATTGGCGAGACCGCTCTTTTAGAGGTAGTATTGTTCCTCAGGGCTTGTGGTAGCGGCTTTGTCCTTTAGTCGCCTTTTAGGACAACCACGGGAAGAGATGGGGTAGTGCTCTTCTATAGTCTGCCGACACCACACCGTCAATTCAGTTAGAGCAACGAATATGAACTTTAAAATCACCGTAATAACTCGTTTACGAACGCAAATAAAGTTTGTATTCTTTGATTTTGCAAAGTCCAATCCCTGGGTTCCAATAATCCCCATGGTAATAGCAGTATGTTATCACCCCATGGTATCATATATGGCAATGGTGCAATTAGAATATTCTACTGGTGTGAAGTTTTCTGTAATTAAGGTGAAAACAATTTAAAGTACATTTTGTCCTGTCACCTCGAAGCAAGTGAGGGGTTACTCAATAAAGTGATAGTTACTGAGTACAGGGTTGGACTCGTTAGAACACGAACATTGCAGTCTTATGCTTTTATTTGATTATCACAAAAATTATGCACAAACACCTATGCATTGAAGTTTAATAAACCACACATTCCACAATACACATTTTTACAACAATCAAACTGAAACTTAACCTTAAATTCTCGGGTTCACGCCAAAAAGTCGTATGTCTCTTTAAATGTGATAACTATGTATTTCCGTAGGGACCGCGCGCCGTTCGTGTTGACGCACGACATGGTGTACGTCATCAACGGCGGTGAACGACCCACGCAGCGCTTCCAGCACTTTGTCGAAATTTGTTGTACCGCCTTCAACGTCGTGCGTGGACATCATGACCATATACTGGATCTGTTTGCATTGGTAAGTACAAATTTATAGTTAAATTGAATTGTCACTTCCACCCGAACGTTATTATGGGCTACAGCTGAAAATCGATGTCGAAAATCTTTTAGTCGTTTTCGACATAACGCTGCGCGAAACACCCTTTCAGTGTCACGCTGCCACTCGTGGAATTGCTATTTGTAATTGCTTTTTTCTTTCCTTGTCCTGTCGAATAATTCTTGTGTGTACTGATTCGTATTGAAATAAATGTGCTTTCTTTCAAACAACTTTAGGTACGAAAATATCCTTACAAAAATCGTCTCCACGGACTATACCCAAGATCACAGATTGCCGCGAGCTTTTAATTAAATAAGAGCGCTTTCTGTTGACTTTAAGATTCAATTTAGTTCGTACGGGATAGCGATTTGTTTTATAAATTAGGCATAATAGCGAGGTAGGACTCGTGGACATTCATTCTCTCCGTGCAACCGCGACTTTGGTCTTGTGAAAAGAAAAATCAAACGGCTCGATAGGACCGTCCAGCAGAATATGAAGATATCATTGTAGCAAGTTCATATGGTGGAAAAATATCAGTATTTGAAGTAAACACTGACATGTTAACTGATTTAAAAAGCTGGTGGGGAAAATTTTATAAAAAAAAACTGTCTAGTCAGACAGTCATTGGGAAAAAAGTTGCTAAAGACAAAAAAATCCACTTTCATGTATCACTATTTCATGAGTTTATTATGATTGCACAAATCCGGGTATTTTTTTTTTTATATACTAATGGGCGGACGAGCAAGCGGTCCCACGTGATGGTAAGTGTTACCGCCGCCCATGGACACCTGCAACACCAGGGGGTATGCGGGCGCGCCGCCCACCTTGCAAAATCCTATTCACAGCTCTCTTGAAGAACCCCATATCGTAGCTTAATGGAAAGACCTCTTGAGGCAGTTCGTTCCACAGCCTACGGGTTCGCGGTATTGTGCTAACAAGTGAGTATATTGATGGACTGGTTATGTACGGTTTTAACCTGGCCTTTGGGCGGGAAAATGCTTCATTACCAACAGAACAAGGTTACAGGCATTGAGTCCCAATAAATTACAAAAAAAAAATAGAGAACAAAAGGTCATGAAGCATATTCCCTCCAAATTTATAAATTTGGAGGGAATTATGCTGATTATTATGCTGAATTATCCCTCCAAATTATGCTGATTATTTTTTATATTGTTATTTATAAGAAACTAGCGAACCGCCGTCACTTCGCTTCGATTTCGTTAAAACAATATTAAACTATAAATAAACCTTATAACCTTCCTCATAAACGTATAAACCTTCCTCTTGAATCACTCTATCTATTGATGAAAACCGCATTAAAATCCGTTGCGTAGTTTAAAAGATCTAACCGTACATACAGAGGGACAGACGGCGGGAAGGGACTTTGTTTTATACTATGTAAAGATATATCATTAATATATTAATATATACTGGTTTTCTTTGATAAATCCTCGTAAGTTTTGAAAAGGGCACTAGTCCATGACTTAAAATTACATATATTTCCATATGGGGCTACGTTCTATGGATATATCAGCCGGGACTTCGTATATGGAATAGATATTAGTTCTAATAAATAACTTGTGTAAAGATGGCGTTGTCGGGCGTGCCGGGTGTCACCTCAGCGGCCGTGAACTACGTGAGGACAGCACTACTGCCAGCCGCTACTAAGCCTGAAGCGGCTGCTGCCTTCGCAAGGCTCATACACTCCTCGCTCAAGAGCAAGTCTGTCTCACTTTATTATATTTTATTGACTTTTGCCCGCGACTTTTTCGTGTGATCTACATTAATAGTAGCATATGTGTTTATCCGGATTTACAACTTATTTGTCAAGTTTCAACGAAATCGGTTTAGCCGTTTCGATGTGATTTGAGCAACAAACATCCAAACTTTCGCATATATATATATTCGTGGGTTTTATTAGGAATAATTGATAATAATACAATATTAACAATTTTATTACAACTTTAAATAATACATAATCGTTGAATATAAATTGTTGACATACTTCATAGATTTAGTAATGTGGGAGATTGGACTCCTGAAACAGGCTTTCCTAGTGTGGGAATCAGGGTATCAATATTTTTGTACCTTTTATTTTGTGTTTTATATCAATTAAGATTTGAGTTAGAAAATTTGAATAAAACGTGAATATAACAGCTCATGATTCTTAGTTAATTGACATATAATGTTACCCTTTTATATTTTTTTTAAATAAAACCAAAAAAGTTTTATATTTGCAAGAGGGGCCTGTTAAGTGAGACCTTATTGACTATTGACGCTTTTGTTCCAGATTCACGCCAATAAACTTCTTCCTGCACAATTTGGCTCAGTTGAGGGCGAGCGGCGATCAAAGCAGCAACACGTCAGAATTGCTATCGTTTATGCCGCGGACATACACGTAAGAACTTTTAAATTTATTTTGTTATCCTGATGTAAACGTTAAATGAGTTTTTAGAACAAAACAATATTAATTTTGCGTTCATATTATACATGAATAGAAAATACAATAAATATAGTTATTTGACGTTTGAGGGCGCCAATCTTAACAATTAATTACACTGCCTATTACAAGGGGGATTTCTAAAAAGGGTGTCTAAAACATATTTTTTATACCTATTTGTACGTATAAACATTTATTCTATATTTTTTATAATATATTTCTTTTTTGACATTATTACCGTACAATATTTCCCTTTATTTATATATACGATTTATTAATATATCGTATATACATGTAATTTAAACCATGTTCTAAACGAATATTTGTCTGTACGAGTATACATAGGGATATAAACGAGAGGTTTTAGTAATTTGATTTAAAGAAACATGTTATACATTTCAAACTATTAAATCTACGTAAATATATTACAAAATTAAATCAAGGCCGTGTGGATAGTTGTTTCAAACAATAGTTACCGATATTATCATTATCCATATTTTATCGATAATGCCATCGATAGTATCCAACAACTAGCTACAGAGATTTTTCCCATTATTTTTTTAAAAAATATGTTACTTGTGGGTTGGCTACATTTTCCTAAAGTACGTGTATCGTCTTTTATAAAACTTTTAAGCACTTTTCTCACCACCTCCTGATACTTTATCAGAAGGCAATCGAAAGTCAGTTATAGTTTATCAGAAAGACAGTATCAGCTAGATTGGCAGATAATTTATCTATCATATTGTTAACAGTTACTTAATCAGGAGGTGGTAAGAAAGATCCCTTAGGGCCTTTTTCAAAACCTCCCTGACACCTTGTCAGAAAGTTGTAAGAAAGGCCCTGAACTTAACCCCAACAGGATGGCCCAAGAAGGTCGCTTAGAGAGCGTCGATTGTCTCGGCTACGAAAAGCGCTACGATCCGGAAAAGCACTACGTATACGCGCTACGAATTCACAGGCAGGGCCAGTGCACGCCCTCAGTGCTTTACCGCTCCTACAAACACTTCACAGAACTGTATCAGAAGATCTGTCTGCATTTCCCACTGGCGAAGGTTCATAGGTAAGTTATTGACAAATTATTCATTAGGGTCTACGAGATCGCTACGAGATATCTACAATTAAAAAGGCTACGTCTACGCCCTACGAATTTTTTATGGTTCATAGGTGAGTTGACTTAAGTCGTTGGTGTCTACGAGACTGCTACTAGATATTCACGATCAAAAACACTGCCTCTATACGATACGAATTTTTCATAGTTCATAGGTGAGTTGACTTAATTCGTTTGTATCCACGAAACTGCTACGAGATTTTCACGATTAGAAACACTGCCTTTACACGCTACGAATTTTTCATCATTCACCTTAATTCGTTAGTTTTTACGAGACAGATATCTATGATCTAATCTAAGAGACTACATTTGTGTGCTACAAATCAAAAGGGACGATACACACCTGTGCTCTATCGCTTTTTTAAACTCTTCATAGAGTTACATCAGAAGCTCTGTCTTCATTACCTAACTAGTGAATATTCATATTGACTTTCACTATTGAATATTCATAGAAATGCTATGATACATTTTATATAACGTTTAGTCTTTAGTTACAAAATTGTTTACGAATTGTAGTACTAATTGCAACGGTTTTGTTGCCATAAATCCCCTAAAATCTGATTTTTAATTCGAGAATATTTATGTAAATAAATGTGAGACCACTGTAAAAAAAATATGTCAAATAGTAACATACTGATTTGTGACAAAAACAAAGTTATATATTATTGGCCTATCTATCGATACATCTGAATTAAATAAACACATTATTTCGTTAACGTAGTGTAAATAACTGTCATAACTAGAATTATTACTACTAAACGGTTTTGTGGTAATTTGGTTGATCATGACACTAGCAACACTGCAGATGTGTATAATAACATTCATTGGTCCTTTTTTTTTAAATATAATTATATTCTAAATAATTATTAGCCATTTCACAGTTTATTTGAATCCAGACCGATAAGAATATTGAAACAATTCAAGCTCACGTCAAGTCACGTCACTCGCTCGCTGCGATCGACCGAGCGCTACACTGTCGTCCCCATTTTGTCCTTTTGCTTCTGACATCAATCCAAAGTGCTCCAATGCGTTCCTTGCTCTGTTTGCGTTGTATTATTGTTGACTACGTTTGTTTATGGAGTTTTTGTTTGATTTGTTTGTTGTTTTTGTTCTGTTGTTGTTATTGTACTTGTTAAATTTGTTTTTGCGTTAATACAAAATTAGTTCTGTGTGATTAAAAATGGAACCTCAGCCTCTAATCTTTCTACGGCAAAGGATACTCTATACCCGATAAAGAAACGATGTCGAACCGCTATGACAGCTTCGGAAAAAAGATATTGGTCATGAATACTTACTGTATTTTAAAAATAAAATAGTAATAGTTTGTTTTGCTAGAAAAAATAATAATTTATACATACATAATTCGACATTGTGGAATCATATAAGAATTATCTAATAATAAATAAAAATATAACATTTAAAAAATGTTCCCATAAGGTTTCTTTTCTATTATATCTGAAATGTCAATTTGACAACGATGTTTCTTTGTTTACATAAATATTCTCGAATTAAAAATCAGACAGTGATTTACTAGGGAAGGACTGGACGCGTGTAGGCTGATATCGAGGCAATGTACATCGTTATGTGACTCTTAAAAACACCCAGTCGTATCATATTTATGATATATCAGATATCAATCAGAGAGATTAGAAACAGGAGACTAACTTTATGATTAATTTTATTTAAAAATGAATAAACGTTAACAATATACAAATAAATGAATCTTAGTTAATCCATTGCTAATGGCAGTAACTTGTAGTAATAAAAATATTATATTAATTCGTCATTTCTATTAATTATACCATCCAATCAATGTGATATGTGACAGTTTTGCACTCAATCACTTCTTAGAATCCTACGAGTTCGCTGTGTAATCGATATCACATTAAAAGTTAAGCTTCACTGTTATCTCTGTCATTATCACCGTTGTTCACATCCGGGGCCCTACCTACATTGTATTGCAGGTCCATCACCTTCTGCTTCTGTTTGTTTTGAATCTGAGTGGTTGGTCTAGAGACCTGTTCTCTATGTTGCGATATCATGTCCCAACTGCTT
The DNA here is from genome assembly GCA_943735995.1 of Sesia bembeciformis. Classification (NCBI taxonomy): domain Eukaryota; kingdom Metazoa; phylum Arthropoda; class Insecta; order Lepidoptera; family Sesiidae; genus Sesia; species Sesia bembeciformis. The sequence goes on along the minus strand of OX031029.1, from coordinate 5,777,230 downwards.
ACGGAATTACGAACGGGGCTACTGAAGCTTACATTCCCCGTTTTGTCGTTGTCATTAGGTACTACTTCTGGTTTCGATACCTCAGAATATGGAGGCGGGCCACTGCTTTTACTTATAGAACTTTCTAAAGTGTTCGTCGAATGTGGTCTTTGAGCTAATGGGTTTTCAGTGTTCTGTGTTTGTGGCGGCTTTCTCTTTTCTTTCTGTTTCTGTTTATTAGCCTCTCTTTCCTGGTGTCGCGCCGTCCGTCTCTCTTTCTCTTTTTTCAGTTTTTGCTGTTTCGCTTGTTCCAGTTTTTCCCTCTCTTTCCGTAATTTCTCTTGTTTTGCTTGCTCCTGTTTTGCTAATTTTTCCCTCTTCTTTTCATCGGCTATTCTTTGTTTTTCTAATTTCTTTTGTTCTTTCGTATTTTTTGGTTCCCTATTACTCGCTTCTAAAGCGAGCGCGTACGATTGCCGCGGTAAACTCGTGGACCCTCTGTCATTCGTGGTACCTCCCCTTGGGTCATGAGATATTTCGGGAGTACTTTTTATGAGGTGCTGGGGAAGTTTACGGTATATGTGGTCCTCCTTTGCAGCTGGAACACTGCTCGGTTGTGTCAAATCACCGGTGCTTTTAGATGTCGCGGCCTCTGATTGGCTCGGTGGCAGTTTGACCATCGAAGGCAACAGCTGTTTGCTGCTCCGCTTTGATAAACTGCCATTGCCTGTAAAATACATAATTTCATTGAAGATTGAAGAATTATCAGACTAGGGATTACATTTAACCCCTATTACTGTCTAATGTTGTGAACGTGTATTCACTCTAAATTCATTTCATTTATTTTATCTACGAATGTAAAATGGACTTAAGAAACAAGTATTTTATGTGGTATAAAATCTTCACAATATAGGTAAACAAATTAAACACGACTTACCATAGAATTCTTCTCTATTCGTTCTATAGGCGCCTTTGATAGATATCGTGTGTTGAGTCGCATCCTCGCCCAGTAAGTCCTGTTGTCCGTTGGACGAGAAATTGAGAGAAGCCCTGAACCCTCCAAACTTAAACATTAGTTTTGTACACCCGCCCATTCACTATAAAATAATGCTAAGTTAGCCACGTAATTTGCCGTATTATCATCTGTAAATTTATCAAAAGATTGGCGATTATTTTGAAATGCAATCTTATCTGTTAGGTATGTATTTATGTATGAAAGTGAAACGTTTATCACTTTGTTTGTGTGAAATAGTAATTTATGAAATTGCTCTATAGAACACCAATATTACGGTTATTTCTTGTAAATATCGTATAAACTTTTACGGACACCGAATTGAATCGTTTAGGAAGTTACATCCAGAAAATACTCGGTCAACTTTGTTTGCGCAAAGCCAGCGGCAGACCTCTAGTATTTGATAAAGTTAATTACAATAATTAATCAAGGTACTAAGATTGCGAAAAAACCTGATAAATTGATAAACCAAAAAAATAATACTTACAATTAATTATTCGAATCTCATATAAACCTAAGTAATATTTCTCCAATATTTAATATAAAAAAAAATGTTATTTTTGTGTAAGTAATATATGTATAGTGTTTATATTTTATCCATTCCTGTTTGAGTTACACTTGTGAATCAACTGATTAGATAGTCCACGTGTCCGCCATTTGTTGAATAGTTATCATCACCTTATCTGAACTAAATACGAAACTAATCATATCGACTGATACTGTTCATAAAATTTTATTTTATAAATATTTTATGATTTTAATTGAAAAATAACGTCAATTAAATAGTTTTACCTATTATGAAAGATAACATGTTTTACTCAATTAGGGGTCGTCCATTAATCACGTGATGTTTTTTTAGCAACTTTTTAGACTACCCCCCCCCCCCCTACCGAAAATCACGCGCCGCTTTTCAGTTTAGAAATCGCGCGTTCAGCGAAAAGATAAATACATGTGATATCTCACTTCGAGCCCCGCCCCTTCGAGCCTCACGTGATTCATGGACGATCCCTTGGTTAACCATCGATTGCTCCTTATTTTCTTAATGTCACCTTTGTTTGCAGCTTTAGCATGTATTACAGGGAATATATCGGTTAACCGTGACCAGCTCTTTTATTGTCCACTGCTGGACACGGGCCTCCTCATGCTTATTGTCTTGTTCACGAGGAATGTATGCTTTAAAACGCCACACTGGCTAAGCGGGTTGGTGAGTCCGCTCTTTTAAAGGTGGTGTGGTTCCTCAGCGCTTGTGGGAGCGACTTTGTTATCCCTTAGTCGCCTTTAACGACGCCCACGGGAGGAGATGGGATGGTGGCGGGCAGACACCACACGGCGAAATACAAATTCATATTTTGCTGTAATCAATGACTTCAGTTTTATTGCTATAAGTATTCAGTATACGAGTAGAACTGCTTGCACTACCTTTATTCCTTCAATCATCTGTCTACAAGGTTGAATCTAAAAATTCTTAGAAACGCATGTTATAAAACCTTTTTGAGGGTATTTTATTTTTTATTTTAAGGAGTCTCTATTACACAATATTTATGTCAAGTGTCACTTTGTTGTACTACTCTTTAGCAATTAATTATTTTGTGTAACGAGTTGTTAAAAACATCTAATTATGGAAAAACGCAAGAGTTACGTGCAGTAATAAAGTACCTGTGTCTGAAAAGAATGTTCACCAAGGATATTTTTTTGGACTTCCAGTAGATATTAGGGGCTGATGCTTTATTCCACGTATAGGGCTTTATTCCCTATTCCACGATCGCTTACTGGGCTGTTGAATTGAAAAGGGGCAGATCGAGCTGTGAAGATGATCTCCGTTCTGGTCGGACATCCACCTCCGCCCCGGAAGAAAGCGTCAGAAAATTAGAGAAATTGGTTTTAGAAGACAGAAGAATCACAATAAAATATTTATCACTAAATATTTCATTTGGCAGTGTTTAGTCCATTTTAACGGACACTTTAGTATTCAAAAAAGTATCGGCAAGATGGGTTCCGCGAATGTTAACTGAAGAAAACAAAAACCGACTTTTGAAATTTCGAGATTCAAAGCACAATCTCGAAATCATTCAGCATGATCCTGATAAATTTTCTCGTCGTTTTGTAACTATGGATGGTAACCATGTTTTCACCATTTTGATCCTAAAACGAAGAAACAAAGCATGTCTTTGAAACGGCCATCTTCTCCACCCATGAAAAAAATTCCGAGTTTTTTTATATAGGGAAGTAGGCGGATGAGCAAGCGGTCCCACGTGATGGTAAGTGTTACCGGCGGGCATGGTAACACCTGCAACACCAGGGCGAATACGGGTGCGCCGCCGACCTTGCAAAATCCTATTCACAGCTTTCTTGAAGAACCCCATATCGAACCCAAGTTGCTAGTTATGGCAAGTTATGGCTTCTGCGTTTTGGGATTTTGAAGGTATTTTTTTATTGACTTCATGCCGAAAAAAAATCGATAACAGGTGCCTATTATGCAGATTTGATCCCAAAAGTCCTTGAAACGATTAAAGAACAACGTTGAGGAAAATTGTCATTGGGTGTTGTTTCACCACGATAATGCTCCAGCTCATCGATCCGAAGTTGCACTCACGGTAATCCGCAAAGCTGGATTTCGAATCCATGTGGGTGATTAAGAATTTCGAATTCTTAATCACCCACCATATTAACCCGACTTAGCCGCTAATGATTTTCACTTGTTTCAAAAATTAAAGGAGCATATCCGTGGAACAAAATTTGATGATGACGCGGTTACGGCTGTCGTAGGGGAAGGTTATTGAGACTAGAAAATGATATTTTTTCAGAAGGAATTATGTAATTAGAAAAATGTTATACTAAATGTATCGAGTTATACAAGGAGATTACACACAGAACAGAGACGATTCTAAGAACTCTTTGATTCGCCCTCGTATCTTAAGAAATCACTTAAGCGATTAGGCCGCCAATTGTGTCAGTCCAACATTGTCTTAAGCACTTGTACATTATATTCATGTTTGTCGTGTATGCAATAAAGAGTGTCATTATTATTCATTACGTTTTCTTTTCCAGCCTGCCATCAGGCCTCCACGTGGGCCGTTCCAACACTCGTCAAGTCGCCGAGCGCAGATTCGGCGACGTGCAAGCGTTCCTTACTTCTCTGTTTAGCTTGGCGGACGAAATCGCGCATTCGGACCTCGTCTATACATTTTTCCATCCACTGTTGAGGGACCAGCAAGATGTCGAGCCGCAGAGGATGAAGAATAGAGGTAAAGTTATCTCCAAATACCAAAATCTTATCTATTTTGTTATGTAAAACAAATTGTTTTGGTCCACTTCGTACTCAAAGTCACATTGAAACTTGTCTAGTTTTATTTAGTGAAATGCTACCACTAACAATGTCCGTGGATATGTTCGACCATAAGTGGAGAGGATTTTTGGAGTACAGAGTTATTACACAATCATTACACATTGATTATAGGAAATTGGTTCTGCCGACCCTCACTCACTCCTGATACCCGTTGGTATGTATCTTGGCAGCTAGCATGGCACCCCATGGTATCTATGAGAGTGGGGTAATTCGGAAAGTGGGGCGCAGCTAGTCGGCCGTATCGCCCCCCCTCTTAAATTATCGCTCTTCCAGTTGATTACTTTTCGCCACATTCATTACAATCCTTCTCATTCTATTTGACATTCTTACTAGCGATGTTGGTGAATATCTTGTACGACTTCAAGCATTGCTAGCGATTATAATTTACTAATTTTGTTTTAAAAGTAAAAGCCCTGAAAAGACGGATAAAAGGTATCCTATATCTGTCGGATTTCAAATATCATTGAAATCGGCTCAGTAGTTTAGCCGTAATGACGTAATAAATAGACAGGGAAACAAACTCAATTTCGAATTTATAATATTAGTGTATTAGTATATAATATACATTATCGCAAAGCTGGACTGACTACAGGCAAGAAAAAATGCCCGTGGTCCATCCAGGTGGACTAAGCAGGTGAACCACGACCACTACCCAATTCAAATCATCCTTTTATAATTTTAATAATAACATTTACTTACCATCTTGCAATTCGCTCTTTTTACGCTACCAGTCTTAGTAATATTGTTAATATTTAAAAATTAGGAAATGTAGATCGAATACTTTTAAAGTACAATTTTTTATATCACAATTCTTTCTTAAATGACGGGATTTTTTTTTTAAATAAAGAGAATAAAAGAAAAAAAATGAATTTCTAAGTTATTAAAAGGTTTTATAAGCTTTTTGATTGAAAAAATATGCAGTAGTTTTCTGTTACAAAATTCTTTATTATGAAATAAGTATGATTGTGGATTGTATGTTCCGTGTGGTATCGGCCGACTATAGAATACCACCACCCCATCGCTTCCCTTGGGTGTTATAAAAGGAGACTAAGGGATAACAAAACGGCTACGACATGCCCTGAGGAACTACACCACCACTAAAAGAGTGGACTAGCCAACTCGTTTGGGCAACGTGGCGTTTTAAGGCCATACATCTCTCGTGCACAAGATAATGTGCATTAGAAGGCCCATGTCCAGCAGTGGTTGCATTGAATTACAGTGGTGGGTTGGATCAATTTCTGCTGCTCATTTAATTATGTCCCATAAATGAAATGAAATAATGAAATCCAGCAGAGTCGTGTGAGGTGGAGAGCAGCGGGTCGGGCGCGCTGAAGCTGTCGGTGCAGTACGCGGGCGGCGTGCTCTCCGTGCTCATACTGCACGCGCAGTCGCTCGCCCTCACGCCGCAGGGCCTACCACCCAACCCCTACGTCAAGGTAACTTGTATTTGTATCAACCTATAACGTCCCACTGCATGGCATAGGCCTCCCCTAGTAAATCACTGGGGCTTCCGGGCCGTAATCCACCACGCAGGCCTAGTGCGGATTGGTGGATTATATACTCCAGATTTTTTTATTTCTCGAGTATGCTGGTTTCCTCAAGATTTTTCCCTCACCGCGAGGTAGTGACAATTTTTAAAAATCCGTACTTGTGTAGTGGACTCAGTGGTACGGACCAACGATTTGAACTCACGATCACACGAATGTGAGTATAGATACCCCTAGGCTATCAGCGCTCAAGGTAACAGTTATTTAGCCCTTTATTTAGCAGGGCGCAAGCCTCCCCTAGTAAAGGGGGTTTCGAGACATAAACCACCACATGGGCCTAATGCGAATTGGTGAATTGGATTGATACACATACTCCTTAATTTTTAAATTCTGGAATATTGCGTCTCTGCGTTTTCTACCGCCTATCTAATGGGGAATGTTCTGAAAAGTTTGACGCCAACTTCGGGTTTTTACCATTGCACCGCCCGCCGCCATCGTGCGGTTCGTCCGCACTTCCTTGACAGCGTCGTTGTGTACAATGCGATCAAAAATACAGTTCATACGGCGACTCCGAAAGTTGGGGAACGAACTGACAGCTTAAAAACTTTTTCCATTAAGTTGTGACAAGGAGGCTCTTCAAGAAAGCTGTGAACAGGACTGCATTGTCGGCAACGCACCCGCACGGGTTTCGATGACTTCTTACTGTCATGTGGCGCGCCTGTCAGCTTTTTATAAAAAAACGAATAACTCATGAGCATTTTCAATTTTGCTCTTGAATAATGTTCGTACGCGAAAAATAACTTCCGCATTAATGTATTTAAAAGCTATATTGTGATGGATATAAAGTCTCTTTTTACGGTCACGGACCGCCCAGAAGTACTTTTTTTCAAACGAATGTGTGTCCGAGCGAGCCCGACTTTGCATAGTAAGCAGGGACAACCAATAGTAAGTATCAACTTGTTTAACCAATCATCAATCTACATTCCAGGTATACCTAGTACCAGATCCCACCAAAGAAACTAAACGCAAAACGTGCGTACTGAAACGGAACTCCCACCCTTCTTTCATGGAAATGCTCGAGTATCGTCTCCCCATCGAAGTAGTCGAGAACAGAAGCCTCCAAGCCACGGTATGGCATTACGATTCACTACAGGAGAATCAATTTCTAGGCGGTGTGGTGATACCATTAAATTCTTTGCCTTTAAGGCAGGAAACACTCGCGTGGTATCCTTTGGAGTATATACCCCGGTAGCTAATACTCGCCCGCTCCGCTATATGGAGCACTGAAATATGAAAAGGCCGAGACGACATAGGAAAGGTGACAATGACAAAACTCCGACTTCGGCAATTAAACAACCAATCAGGTGACGATAAAATGTGGCTGAGAGATAATCAAAAGACACCACTGTATGACGTCATTTTGCTATTGTTAAAAGATAAATAACGCAGTCGGTCTCACTTATGTATTTCTTTCGCTCTAAATATTGGAATGATTGTAATCGATGGTCGGAATAGGGTGTCATTTTGTGAACTTGCGTTACAAGAAAACTAATGCGGATGAAATATCTATGTTAATATTATACATTTTGTTGCTAATATACGTGTCACAGAAATAACGCAAAAGCAGAAAATAGGTTATTCAGTATCGAGAATTAGGATCGATTCTACCAGTTTTTAAAATACTTTTTTTATCGTTACTTTGTTTGTTCATTTCTAGTATATCTTTTATTCTATGCACAGTTACGCAGAATAAAAAAACTCATTGCAACTAATGGACGGGACGCCCTGCGCGCCCGCGCCTGGTCATTATCCTGTACTGAGTAATGATCGCTACGAACGTTTTAGACAGAACAACAAAAATTTTTTTGTAACTTTGTTTATTCCTTAAAATAATTATATTTTTCAATAGAACCGTTTTATATATTTTAAATTACTTGATGTCACTTGGTTTTGTGTTATTTCGGTGACACGTTGTAACGTTTGTTATTTTGTACTTTGCTGGCGTGCATCGCGGATTTCTATATTCGACCATTACCACCAAGTATTGGTAATACCAAGTAATGTCTGCTCATATGCTACCATTTTTCTATAAAAAATGACCCTAATTCCGATCTCCAATGTGTTACATTAAGGAGACCAGCGCCTATACCCAAAATGCGTTTTATACATACCATTATAAATGTCAATGGTTTCTGTAATCTTTGATATTTTCGATGGGCTCAATTTTATTAGAATTATAATTAACAATTATTATTATGTTTAAACAGTCAAGCAATGAACTCTGACCTTTTATTGTTTCAATATTGTTCGCGGGATCCAAAAGCCGCCGTATTGGTTAAAAAGAAAAATAGTCTTTATATAGTCAAGATCAATGTTTGCCTATTGTAATAAAACTAATTCGCAATACGATAAAAAATATGAAATCACCTAAATATAATTATTTAGCTTTAGTGCCAAATGCCAATCGCTTAATGTAATCGTTCGTAGATAGAAAAACCATATTATGTAGAAACATATCGAGTGTAATCTAGTTACGACCATCGATTTTTCGAACGTATTGTCTACAAAACTACTAGTAGTGTAATTCAAGCGTGCAAGGCGGCCTATACGCACGTGATTCAAATGTATTTCGCGATAAAAAATAGTTATGAAATTTTGGCCATTGCCATTCCGCGATGAAAAATCTGGCCATTGATTCAAAGTATACAAACACACAGACAGAGCGACAGACACACTAAACATGTGTCAAACTTACAACAATCCTGTGTATCGTGGATTAAAATGGGACACTTGATTACAAACGTTTACAAACGTAAAATGTTTGTAGTCGTGCGAACACTCACTTGCCTTCTCTCGTATCTTTAAATGTAGTAACTATATTAAATTTCGCCGGTTATCGTGTAACTACATGCGAAATACACTTCACTGTGTCAATATATGACAAATATCCCGCAGACATATTTCTAACATTCCAAAAATGAATTTTCTATTTTTGTATTGCTTCTTGAGCGTATGAAGTCTGTACGGAGGTAGTGATGTGCTGTTTTTATTAGGTCTGTGTATTGTATTATAGTAATACGATCTACGGTATATTGTACGAATAGGAATGTATTTTGAAATTTTAATGTTTTTTTTTTGTGTCTAATTTTACATATATAATTGCATTATCGTTTTCATTTACACAGTTATCAATATTCTAACGTAAGTAATAGACACATATCGATTCACATTCTAGATCTTTAAGCCTATCTTTAATTATTATTATACAAAAATATAAATGTCTGATAGGTTATTGAAAATGATCGTTAGTATTCACAAGACCGGATATCGACGTTTCTTTGTCATAGATTTAGTCATAGTCGTTTTTTAAAGTACCTTATACAGACTGCATAGACGTTAGTGTCGAACCACTCGATCTAAGTCGTAGACTATAAAGGCTGAGTCAAACGAATGGGCCCTTGAGGGAAAGTGCCCTAAATATTAAAGATAGTAAATTTTACTCCAAAGAAACTGCTGCAATCATGACTTTTTGATAAGTCGATTGTCGGAGCCGGGAATCGAACCGACACAAATGCGAAAAAAAAAATAACCTATATTTTATATTTTATCGAATTTGTGTCAGTTCGATTTCCGACTTAGACGAGCGAATTTTCAAAAATCCATGAATGCAATTTTACTTATCATTGAAAATAAAACAAAGTTCCCTTAAGAAAGTCGCATGTCTTAGTACCGAATAAATTGACGTTTCTTGGTCTTAGAATTAAACTCGTTTTCTCGTCTTTTCAGTCTAACGAGTAATCTTTACAATGTACAGTTATCTGAATATGAGATTTGTTTGCTGACAACTATTTATAATGATTTTTTTTTTCTGTTTTACTTATTTTGGTATTGGTTTATACAATATTTATTACGAGTAGGCCATTGCAGTTTTGATCGTTCTTATTCTTTAAACAAATCAACTGGTAATTACGGTCAAATGTTTTAATCATCATATTATGTTATTATATTATCCGTGCAACCAAATCCAGCTACTTTGTAGTCATTTTTGTCTTTTCTAGATTATAATATAAGAAAATATTTTCACATAACAACACAAAAGAATCTCTGGTAGATTAAGTCAGTTTTGTTCATTTTATTTTTAATCAAATGAAATAAAATGAATTATATGTACAGTTGATGTAGACACGTGTTTTATCACAAATGGATGCTATCTCGTATTCATAGGGGCTGTTTAAATTTAATCATTGATTAGTCTTGTTCTTTTCTAGCGATTAAAACTTCAAACAGATTAGAAAAGAGACAAAGAATTTTGAGCAATACATTTAAACAACCTTTATGAGTAGGTATTTATTATATATATCAATTAAATGTAAAGCATTATAAAGCATTAAATCTACGCACATACATCAATGGAATTATTATATTTTTTGATGCTCACAGAATTATCATTGCAATTGTGTTTGGATCTGCATGGGCTCTTTTCCCCCCTTGAGTCTGTACCAAAACTGGTGAAAATCACTCTGACAATCTAAACAGTATACATTTTTTATCATCAAATACAGAAAAGAACGCAGCATGAACTATAGATCGTCAACAAGCACTTTTTACACGTGTTGGAACTCAACCCGAGTATATACGAGTATAGACACGACCCGTATTGATTGAGTTAGTAATCAAATAAATTTTATTTTTAGATTGTAACTATTTATTGAAAAATAATGAATTGTGTTTAAAATGTTTTGCATAATATTACTATGGTCTACTACTATATCATTTTTATCTTTATACATATACGATGACGTCATATATTTTTTCTGATTATTTTTATGAAGTTTTGTAACTATAATATTTGTATGTTTTTTTATACATGAGGTCAATTTGGGAATGTGTAGACTTGAAATTAGTTAATCTAGTATTGAATCAGGAACGACTTCCAGTGTGCTCAAATCGGGAGTGGTCCCGTTCAATCGGAGCTTATTCTCGACTGAACCTTGTAATGTATTTTGTATATAAAAATTATATAAGCTTTTTGTACTAAGTAGAATTCCGAAATCTTCATTCGGCCTAACATAGTCCTAATGTATCTAGTTGTTGTTTACATTTGTAATCAAAAATAATAAATTGCACTGATACTCGAATGGAATGTTTTATTTCATGTCATACAACTATGTCTTCATCTAGTGCGGCTTTTAAAAGGTAGTTATTTACTCCGAAACTGTGTCTTCTCAAGCCGTCGTCGCCTAAATAGAACGGAGAGTTTTCACGCGTGGCTAAGTAATATATGCCAGGCCTGCTGAAGTTAGTCGTTGGTCCAAGAACGTTGCTTTCGATCGTTCCGTCGTAGCAGTCTCCTCTTCGCGCGCTTCCCACAGAGTCGCAACGAACCGCGACAAATTTGTCGGGGTTGTTGACCGCAGTCAACCAGTATTTAGCTGCACGAATGTGACTGCACATTAGAAAACATGGCAGGATGAAGCTTCCAAACATTGAAGGCTGGAACTCACCTAGAAACGAGAAACGTTCCTGTATTAAGTTTTGTATTGAGTCGCTCTTCATTAACCCCTAAGCAACTAACGTTAATGGCTCTTCATTTGGGTTAATGTCAAAATATTGTATTAGTTTCATAGTATGTTATTATAAATAAAATTCAGAAGTGTTGAGGAACTAAGAATCTTCATACCTATTACTATCTAAACACGGCCTCGTACCTATGTATGTCGGCCTCTACCATTCACAGAAACTGACCCCCATTAGCATACCCCATCGATATGAGAATACATAGATGAAACATCTTACGCTTTTGTCGAAGAAATCACGTTGGCCATTTTTAGGGGAGAGGAACTAAGTGAGGTGGCGTTCATAACGTGAAAATTTATAATCAAAATTGATATCGTTGTCCATTGCCCCAAAGGATCAATATATATAGAGCGTGATCAATTAAATTCAAAACCGAGACATCTATTGTTGAGTAGCAGAACTAGGAATTTAGTGTGTTGTGATTTCCATCATCGATAAAAACGGCTACGAGTCTGTCGCGCACGTACATGTAATATCCGTAATAATTTATAATATTCGTAATTACAAAATTCAAAAGTATAGTCAGGTGCTAAATTATGACTAAATTTATGACGACTACGTTTTTGTATTTAATTATTTTTTTAAGGGTATATAAAAAGTTAAATGAGAATACAGCTTGATAGTATGAGACGATCTCTTCCACGACGATATATTTTAATTCTTTTCGAAGTTAAGGAAGTAGAATGTCTTAAAAGTAGGTATTCTATTTTGATCCAAGATGTGATAAAATTTCGCTTTTTATCATCCGCTATCTGAGAATTTTAAACTTGCTTCTTTGTATAATTTGTTCTAGAAAACATTGAATGTGATACCGATCACCGGGTTTTAGTTATGGGTGGAGATGCTATCTTAGATTCTAAATCTGGCTTGAAATTTGAATTTCGCGACCCTGGAACTGGAAACGACACCCGCCACAAAATTTCAATGTTGAGTGGAAACCCGACATCTTGTACTTAAAAATACAGCGAAAACATAGAAAAGGATAGTCATTATAAAATTGTAGTTTTGAATGTCAACCGTCAAATTTAATGCAAATTTAAAACATTTAGTCGAAATCGTTTTTCAGATTATAATGGGTGTAATGTAAACCACCCTCAGAAATTCAGAAAGAAAAAGTGAATTCAGAAAGAATGACAGTCAATTCTTGCGCCATGTCTCATTTGCCAGATTAGCATAATTTTATTTTCTCAATAATAATTAAACGTTGCTGTGCGATTTTTCACAGAATTTCCACAGCTAGCACATTTTTCTTCAGAATGTTTTTTCAGTACCAACTTCTGTGTATAAAATCTAGTAGATAGCAACGGTGAGGTAATTACGTACGATAAGGTAGACACGATAAAAAACAAGTTTCGGAAGTGTGAGTCTGCTGAATCTAACTTTGTCTATATTACCTCCATTAGCGTAAAAGTCAACTTGAGCGACGGGGTCAGCTATTCCAAACCCGTCAATATTGGTATGCAGCGCGTCCACTTTCAGCGCAGCATCCGAGTGGAACCGCTCATGTCGAGGTAGGTTGCGAAAGCATGGGCCCGCTGGGTCTAATCCTGGAAAAATAGTATTAACAGTTTTTGGAGGTGTTTGGTACGCAGGAGATATGTGAGTCTTGGATGAGCTGAACTGTACAGAATGCTGAATACTGAATACCTACTAAATGTATTTTTTTTTAATCCTAACTCATTTTATACACAATATAATTATTATTATTATACTAAAAAGCCTATGAAAAACAGTACATTTTGACCAATAGCGAGCGAGCACAAACGATGCCTACTATTGTTATGGATCTGTAAATTACGCAATTAATGCGTACCTATGTCGCGTAGATATAAAAACAAGTTGCTTCACCCGTTCGGTCTTTAGTTGCTGCCGCCCGTTCTGGAGTGCCAATGTTTGTATGTAGTGGCACGACGAGTGCATCTTCGTATTACGTGAGCTCCGTATTTACGTGGTGAAGACTGCTTGCTGTTCCTGTCTGGTGCAACCTCCAAGAAGTAAATCAGCTCATTGTGTTTCTACGGACTGCGATCCATCTTGGTTTCTCTGGAAACGCGTCAAACACGGTTCTGAAAAGAACTACCCAACACTTTTACCAGGTATCGGCACGTGCCTGGGCGCTTCTCACAGAATCGCGATCCCGCGGTACCCTCCCAAAGTAACGCCCTAAGCCAAGGTCTGTTCCTTCCGCCGGTGCACCGGCGGGGGAGCCCTTAGGCTCGTTGCTGCACACACTTTTTGTTCCTGGCTGAGCGCCTTCTGCGCTCGCCCTAAACCATACATGTCTTAAAAGGCCATTAGGGCCACATGAATTTAGCCATTCCGAAGAAAAATATCCGTTTCATTGCTGGCTACGCAAGTAGCTACAAATTTATAGGAGATACAATGCGAGAAAGGACGGGTCTGATAAATAATTAATCCTTGTCCCTGCTATATTCATTGTACACGCTAAGAATTAGGAATTAGTAATGATTTCTTTAGTCTTATCTAATCTCATCTTAGATATTTATCTAAAAATTTATTAACAATAGACAATTAACAATAAAAGCAAAGAATTAATTATAATTCTTTATTGTACACCAACAAATGATACAAAATGACTTAAGGAATAATGAAAAGTACAACAGACGGCCTTATCGCCACAGCGATCTCTTGCAGCCTGCAGGTAATCTTTGAGCGATAAATAGAAAATAGATAACAAATAAAGATAGATGGTCACGTCTAATATCGTCTTACACTTTTGGCTCATTTAATATTCGCCAGGAGCCTTTCCGATGCAAGAAATTCAGTTGTGTAAAAGCTGTGATTTAGAAACTATTGAGATAGTTTTCTTTTGAATAATATAAGGCTTTTTTTTAAATAAATCTGGAATTTGGTGTAAGTAATGACGGCTGCGCATTGCGCAGCTTAAGAAATGCTTAAGTATTGACTTAAGCATTTCTTTGATATTAAATTTAGATAAATTGACACTAATGACTATACAAAAATACATGAACTAAAATAGACACATGATATAGAGATATATCCTTTAAATTCATTGACGCACACGGGTACCTACCTAATCCGTATTAGGTAGGTAAAAAAGGTTTTCTATAAAGCGGTCCCTAGACCTAAAATAAAACTCCTACATACATGCGATCAAACATATTACACAATCCGTATAATTTCAAAATATAATTGATTAAATCCGTATGAGTATTTGTATTCGTGAATTGTGTTTATTGCTATTCTAGACATGCTTATAATATGTAGATGGAATGCAGATATGGAAAAACAATATCTATGATGCGATGCCCCCGCTGAATAGTTAGATGGATATCGCATTATGAATATATCGCAATCAATGTAATACGTAATAAGTAGATGTCAGTAGATTATTTCAAAGTTATCAATAAACAGTTACATAACTTGGCACTGAAATCTCAGCAAATACCACCAGTGCGCAGGATGTTACATAATGTTACTAACCATAATTGACTGTTAATGACTTTGTTTGGAAAGGATAAGGCCTTATTAAGTAATAAACACTATTAAATCAGGATATAATCGATTTACGTCACGAACAATGTGCTGTAGTGTTTGATATAGTACGAAAACGCTTAACATTTGGACAAAGTATGAATAAAATATGTCCTCGGGTAATTGTTGATAAAGAACATAATATTTCAAATTTATGATCTATATTAACGAGAGAATTTTGCGGTAAGGAGACGATATATGTAAATTCACAAAATCCCTATCCACCACCAGTTAGCAGATTTCTGTTGTTATTTGTAAACGAACGGAATAGAAAATACTTTTAGGAGTAACAATTGCCTACTACTGCAAGACACTGACTAATGACTTTAAGAAAAGAAAAATAGAATAGGTAGTTGGGTACTTAACTGTCTTGTCATTAAAATTTATTTTCAAGCAGTTCATGTCATGGAATCATGGAATAGATGACCAACACTTGTTGTTGGAACACACTTGTGCTCGGAACCAAAGGGAAAGAGACATAGGTGCTAATGAGGACTCTCAAACTAAACAGAATGGATGTAGGTGAATTTAACCGAATTTCAGCAGAACCAAACTCAAAAGCTGCCCGATTATTGTACAGGTTTGTCAGCTTTCATTAGTATGTAATTTTTATTTAAGTTGTTCTCCTTTTTCTTGTTTGTGTAGTTTAGGTTACGATGGGGCTGCCATGAGGCATATGCAACAAAGCCCCTAAATAAAGTAGAAAAAAAAATGTCATGAACTCATGCATAATTGCAGGCCTGGTTAGCTCCGCACTTTAAGAACGAAATTATGCTTACAGCGGCGTGCCTCTGCGCAGTGCTTTATTTCAGTCTGTTGAGGCTCGCGCTGATCGAAATTTTATTTTGTAGGTATGTTTTATGGAGCGTTCTTAGGCAGCGAGTCTTCTGTACTTGTATTATTAGTTATTCTGTGACAATTGTAGAGAAACACCCCATTCCAGTGTAACAAAAAAATTACCGCAATAAGAAGTGATTATGAAGAGAAAGCAGTTCGAAGAAGTGGCGTCACGTACTGCTTATGTGGTCGCGGCTAAAAATATTTTTTGCAATTTACCTTAATCAAAGAGTGCACATTTCTTGGATACTGCACCACGACAATGCGCCGTCTTACACCTCAATCACCGTACGGGAATTTTTAGCCGAAAATTCAACGAATGTCATCGATCAAGCACCATATTCGCTAGATATGGTGGTTCCTATTACGCTACCTATTTCGAGGGTGACAAAATAAACGATTGAAGCAATATTGATTGTTTTATTTAAAAAAACCCGACACTTATTTGACAGAGTAGTACTTTGTCTATATCAGAAGGAATAGTTCGAAAAATTCACTTACAAGCTTAAATCTAAATGTTAATGATTTAATCAGTTTTTTTTTATTACTAACCGGTAAGCCTCGCAGGTTTGCGACCGGTAAGCTGCCGATATCTGACAGCAGCATACGACGCGATGTGCGCACCTAGACTTCCTCCAACCAGCTCCAGCTTGCTTGGAGGCAGCCCTTGTCTGGTCAGTTCAGAGAGGAATTCTCCTAGTAACTCTCCTAAAGGTTTTGTTAGGCGAGCTGCTCTGTCAATAAGTAGAAAATTATTCAAAATAATATGGCTGCGCAAGAAACGGTTCACCGATGTTACAACGCAGATCGATTCGACGATGATCCATTGTTCTAGTATGCCGTAACCGTAATCAGCCCTCCTGTCGTCCACTGCTGGACATGGGCCTTCTCATGTATATTGTCTTGTGAATGTATGGCTTTAAAACACCACGCTGACCAAGTAGGTCGGCTAGATTTAGTATGCGTTGTAGAATAATTAATGACAGAAGTTAATTTTTCTATCTATACTAATACCAGCTGTGCCCGGCATGCGTTGCATGCCCGTCAATAACTATTATCGTCATTTAAATAATATAATAACACAAAACAATATATTAAACTATACGTATAAACCTTCCTCTTGAACCTTTAGACCCGTTGCGTAGTTTAAAAGATCTAACCGTACATACAGAGGGACAGACGGAGGGAAGCGACTTTGTTTTATACTATGTAAAGAAGATAATAAAGAGGTAAAATTGTGTGTTTGTTTGTATCTTGCGGGTAATCTCTGGAACTACTGAACTGATTTCAAAAATTCTTTCACAAATAGGAAGCTAGCTATCAAATGTCCGTGTCTAAATATAGGCTATATTTTAGTTTGAAATTATGAAAAAAAAAATTAAAAAAAAAAAATCTTATAAACCCAAGCGGAGCGAGGGCGGGTCGCTAGTACAATATAAACACCCTCATCATCAGATGTATCCCAAACTATGTACATCGTATGACTGCAGAAACAGAGGAACAACTGAAATCTTTGTTTTCTCTAGAACAGTACACAATATTTCTATAATAAAATAATACTTTTATGTAACATACACAGGCTGTCCTCAATGCGGCCGCAACTGAAAATCAGCGCTGCGACTTTTGTTGTAGTCTATGCTGAGTTGCATCCTTTTGGCATCGTAGCAGCTAGTTGTAATTGGTATTCTTATTGATTCTAATGTTTTTATAAGTATAGTGTGTTGTTATTAAGTCAATAATTCATTATTCACTCCTTCAATTTTCCACAATTTTCTAAGAGAACAGTCTCCACAGATAAGGGCTTTATGACTATACTTTTCAATATTTTGTGTCCCGTTTTGGTCCTCTTTTGCCCTTTGCGTTAGTACGTCAAGGAAGCGATATTGCAATCTATAATTCAATATGGTACATGCATAAATGTACGGAAACACTACTATGCCATTAATACCCGTTAGGTGGAGCTTAATTACGACTGCCGTTTACGTTTTACCATACGAGCTTACTTTAGGATAGATAAGACTGGATTAGTTTTTTTGCAGCCAGATTTGGTCACCTGTCAATCCCACCGCGCCTTATCAAGTCCTTACAAGGAAATAAAAAAAATAAGACCAAATTACGTAGGATAACTGCGGAACAGGACCGGAAAGATTTCAAGGAGAATCACGTTGCGCCCGCGCTCCACGTACGGTGTGGATATTGAGCGCACGATTGGAGAGAACGATGCGTCCAGGTAACCGCTTATTAGCACCTGTAAATAATTATAGAACCAATTAAGTACCTGTAAATAATTATAGAGTGGCTCATTAATCTAAAATGTTATTTTAATTTCATATAGTATTTAAACTTGCAATGTGAGTATTATGAAGGTAAATCAATAAAAATATTAAATAATAAAACATTGACATATGTTGGAAGATGTATAAAAGAAAATAAAATTGTTGGTCATGTTTATCAAAATTTTTATCTTTTTTGGAAACTGCATTAATTAATAAAGTGTCATGGATTGCACTTTCATTAGGTATTTTTTTCACATATCACTAAATTAGTAAGTATAAAGTGGGAAATAGTTTAGGTATTGAATTGTATCGATGGGGAAAAACCAGACCATCTCTATGATGTAGAGGGAGAGTGCACGTAGTATTCCTACAGACGCTGGGCGCACGTTACCCCTCTCTCACAGAAGACTGCATGTAAAGACAGAAGACCTTGAAATGTACTGAATTTCCTACTTTATCAATGTACGTACATGTTTCGGTAGTAAGTGATATATGCCAGAGCCCATTCCCATCCCATCCTATTCTACCCCATCCAAATTTTCCCAACCCTTTCTCCCAATCCATTCCTTAATCTGCAAAGGTGGGCCGCGCATCCGGGGCGTGCCAATGTTTGTCATTTTGGACTGATGTTGGCATGTATCGCTGATGTTTCTGGACGACAGTATCCACTTACAGTGATATACTTATCAAGTGGAATGTATGCTTGTCTGCCGCCTTTTCCTGTTAGGTAGGTAAGTAATTTATAAAGAAATGGGACGACTGCATCTAGGCAAATAGACGGATGATTTTAAGAAATTCGTCGGTAGTGACCAGTGGATAAGGAAAGTAAAGTCCGCGGTAGTGGCCGGTAGTGGATAAGGAGAGTAAAACACCTAGTGTAGCAGCCGGTCTTAGGCATTTGTCCGACATACGGCGAGTAGCGAGTTGAGCGAGCAAATGTTGTCTGGCAGAGAATGCCATTTGGCATTAAGTGCGCCTTTTAAACAATGTTTCTTTGTGCACTAAAGTTTAAATAAAATAAATAAAAATAAAACTAGTAACGAGTCTGCGAGAAGCGAGTATTAGTTCTGTTGCTGGGCGAGTGAGCGAGTGACGGTTACAGAGATAATTTGGTAAGGCTTGGTAGTTATGATTTTGCTTACAATGTTACACCTGTTGTACCTGCGTTTTCCTTCGTCTAAGATCAAGAGAGCTAGCAGCGCACGCGGCTCCTTCACGACTGAGCTTGCATCTCTTTTCGTTACTGATGAAGATACTGGTCACTGGCCATTGTACCACGACTGTAAGCGAGTTTTTTGTAGCTTCTGACAATGTTGTGCTGTGATTCATGCCTGGGCCTGAATGAAGAGAATATAGTTTACAATTTAGCTATGAACCTACGTTACAACTCAGTCATCCACCTTATTAAACAAAAAACCTGTGAAGCATGTGTTTCACACTCACGGGTAAGTATGAAATAAAACTGTCTGGCAGTATTGCTTGATCTTAAGGATTTTTTCTTTGATATCAAAACACAAGGAATATAAAACGGCTTGTATTTAAAAGAACAGCAAATCATGATCAAGCCAATAAATTATTTTTGAATGACTGATTTAAATAATTTTAAATGAATACGGATATTTTTTTAATATTTTTATTTACTTCAGTTTATTATATATTAATATTAATGCACCCGTGTTCTGTTTTCTCTTTGATCTGGTCGTTGACTGATAGAGAAAGCCGTTAGGCATTAAGTCCGCCTTGTGTACTTGCCAAATACTTGTGCAATGAACCGAAACCTTAACCATCTTTAGATTTCTGCACATTTAGTATTTTTTGTTGCTTATTTAATTATTTCAGTAAAGTTAAAATTTAACGGAGATCTTACAATCAGCCATAAATCCCGCCGGAAATCCGGTCTCTTGCGCGGCGTGAAGAACATCACAAAACAACAAAACGATCAATACTTTAACTCTCATCATGTAAATATTGACACGAGGATCCGATGAAATGACAATATTTTAATAAATCGGTTTTCTTAACAAACCAACTGATATCTTCAGGATTTTAGAAAGCATGTAACTGTGAAGTTAGAAGGCTATCGCAAAGAAGAAAATTAAAGGTATAAAACGGTATAAATACATATATATATAAGTTGGCGGTAACGACTGCTTCCTAACCACATAGTAATATAACTGAATGTTAAGTGTAGCGTTTCTACGAGAAGGTCGCAAAATGTTAAATCCACTGGTTAGTAGGTACGCACTTGTAGATGTGTTCCCTTGACCTGTTACCAGACCGGTAGTAGTTGAATAAGTTTAAAAATTGCTGAATTTTTTTAAACCATTGAATGAAGAGAATAATAGAATAAAAAGCAACTTAATGATAATAATAATGATGTATTTATTTGCATTACATGTTATAAGATGTTCAATAGTACCACCTATTAAACCAATGAACTCATGTTACTTATAACTGAAAAAAGGTGTGCAAATTTAAATGACAAAATCATCAAAATTATTAAATTATCAAAAAGCTATTAAATTGTCAAAATAACATCTTATTCCATTATACTTATTACATCTTATTCTTATTTCTTATGTACACAGTTCTAATTTTAAGCTATTTATATTATATATGTTGTATGATTGTGATATGGGTTATTGCCTGAAATAAATGCTTATTATTATTATTATACTCTTCACTCCTCATTCCACCACATCCCCCCAAGGAAAATTAAGAGGTGTAAAAGGACGAGGAAAACTACTCATTCCGTTATGGTTCCCTATTCCTCATTTTCCCAATCCTTTCTTTAAATCCATTCTTAAACCTCTTAAGGTAGACAGTAATTTTGGATTGATGACAGCATGTATTGCGAAGGTCCACGGGTGACAGTATCCACATATCACCAGGTGGTCTGTCTAATGTTTGCCGCCTTCTTATTATAAAAATATATAAACATATAATATATTATATATATATATATATATATATAAATATATAACGCACCTCCCGTCACAGAAGTGCGGTCCATCCGCATTTCCTCGATACGGAGGTGTCGCGCACTGTTCGCTCCAAAAAATATTTTATACCGCGAACCCGTAGGCTGTGGAACGAACTGCCTCAAGAGGTCTTTCCATTAAGCTACGATATGGGGTTCTTCAAGAGAGCTGTGAATAGGATTTTGCAAGGTCGGCGGCGCGTCCGCATGCCCCCTGGTGTTGCAGGTGTCCATGGGCGGCGGTAACCCTTACCATCACGTGGGACCGCTTGCTCGTCCGCCCACTAGTCTATAAAAAAAAAAAAATCTATATCTAAGTTATTTCAGTTTGCTCAAATACTTCACATTTAAAATAGCTCATTTTACCTCAAGATGTTTAGTGTCTCCACGTCATGAGTAGGTTAATAATCCGTATACCTACAAGCCAACATCAGTCCAGAATGGCGAACCTAGTCACGCTCCCGGATGCGCTGCCTACCTTTTGAAATTTAGGAATTGATTGGAGAAAGGGTTGGGAAAATCTGGAGGGATAGGATGGGATGGGGTAGGATAGGATAGGATAGAAATGTACTGCATTTTCCACTTTATCCTAGTTCCCCAATTTATAATAGGTATGTACATGTTAGTGAGTGACATATGCCAAAGCCTATTCTCATGACATCCTATCCCTCCTTATTTTCCCAACTATTTAAATCATTCTTCAATTTCCAAAGGTAGGTCCAAAAGTACCCGGGAGCGTATCAACGATTGTTATTCTGGACTGATGTCGTCATGTCCATGGACGACAGTATCCATATACCACCAGGTGGACTGTCTGCTCGTTTGTCACTTTATTTTTATACGAAAAACGAATCAATATTTAGGTCTCTTTTCTCAGATATTGTCATAAATATTTGGTTGCAATTAGTTTAGGTTGGTTGGTTAGGTACATTTGGTTAAAAAATGTTTTCTCTGAGCTGTGATTTTTTTCTGATTAAACGTAATTAAATCCCCTTTCCTCGAATAGATTTTCTGGAAATCGACCAAAATTATCAGATTTCTTGTTTTAATAATCAGATCCGGCATCAGTGTTTCCTGCTCCCAGGGTTATGCCGCGCTTCCACTAGAGAGACGGACACGTTATAATGAAGGCGTGTACATTATAATGTGAAGAGGAGAGATCATGAAAGTTATAGGATTTATGCAAATACATAAATTCGCAGTGTTTTAGAAAATAAGCAGTGATGTGTGTGCTACCAAACTGATATTAGGGTTTTGCACCGGAAAGACGCACCCGCATACCCGTGTTGCTGGTGTCCATGGGCGGCGATAACACTTACCATCACGTGGGACCGCTTGCTCGTCCACCCACTTGTCTATAAAAAAAAATATGTATAATAAAGTGGTAAATGAAGTAATAAGATAATTAGAATAAAAGGAAAAGCAGTAATACAAGCGATGATGGGATTGAAGAAAACTACAGTTATAAATAAAGGAGATATTGAAGGAGATGGATAGGACGAAATAACAAAAGAAAAATAAGACAAGAAACATATAATGAAAGATAATCTAAGTACTGTTTAGTAAGTTGACTTTTGAAGCTGGATAAAGATTGAGAATGTTTTATGTTGATGGGGAGAGAGTTCCGCAACCGAACCGCTTGCTCAATTTTGAGTACGTTTTTTTTCATCGTACTTCGCAATTATCCGTGAATCGACGGATATTTTGGTCTTTTTATATAAGTGGTAATTTATATGAAAAAGTAGTGGCTTGACGATGAAGCGGTGATGTAAACGAAGGAAAATAAAGTTGTCAACATATCGTGGTATCAAAATGTGGAAAAATTACTCATTTTAAACAAAAAATATCATCGATATTCTCGATTTTATCAATTTTCTTTATTCGTAGATTGGCAATATAATCGGTATTTTACAGTTCCTGTGTTTAACGGTTTTTCTCTGATTATCTCAGAATCGGTGCAAAGCCCTAATTGATATAAAATATTATTTACTTACTAGTTTTTTTTTTTTTTTATATATATACTAGTGGGCGGACGAGCAAGTGGTCCCACGTGATGGTAAGTGTTACCGCAGTCCATGGACACCTGCAACACCAGGGGGTATGCAAGCGCGCCGCCGACATTGCAAAATCCTATTCATAGCTTTCTTGAAGAAACCCATATCGTAGCTTAATGTCTCGTGCACGAGGGACGAATAGCTTTAAAACGCCACGAGTAAGAGGGTTGGCTCGTCCACTCTTTTAAAGGTGGTGTAGTTATTCAGGGTTTGTGGTAGCCCTTAGTAGCCTTTTACGATACCCACGGTGGTATTCTAAAGCGGGCTGACGCTACACGTTATAATTTTATAATACCGTGTCATACACGATAAAACGTACCGGTCAGCCCATGGTCTCTGCTGGATAAAGCCACACTTGTTTAATCACATTTTTTATTGAATTCTGAATGTAAAGGACAATAATAAATATAATAAAGTGGATACATGCTTTATTTTATAAGATAATAGACGACAATATAAAATACGTTAAAAATTGCGAACACTTAAATATAATCTCAATTTATTAAAAAAATATTATAGAATTTATTGCAAATCTACATAAATTAGAAACCATACAATAAGCTTCACAAAATAATGCAATAGTGAATAAAGATTTATATAGTAGTATCAAGCTGTTTTTGCAACTGGTGGATAATTGAAATTTGAAATAATTACCTACTCGTAATGCAAGAAGTTTTGTAGAACGCTACAATCGATGTTTTCTTTTTAGACTTTTTGGGAAGAGGTAGTGTTTTCATTCTGACGAACATACAGGCGCACGTCAGATTTGTAACATGAATAATGATTATCAGATTTATTATTTATATCGGAGGCACGGCATTTGTGTTATCACAGAAAAATATGTGATGTTTATGTTAATGACATTGTCACTGGTTTATTTATTATATTTATCAGATATGAATAAAATATATTATTATATATTGTTAAAAATGATATGAAATCTATCTATTATATTATATCACAGCGTATCTATTATATTCTATTATTACGTATCTATTTATGAAATATCTATTAAATTAACCTAGATTCTAACAAATAAAGAAATCTGAATCTGACCATGACAATTTCAGGATTTTGCAAGGTCGGCATCGCACCCGCAAGGTGTTGCAGGTGTCCGCTCGTCTGCCATCTATTCTATTAAACAAAAAGTCAGGTACTTTATTGATTTTAGTTCTCTATATCTAACAATGGAGAGAAACAAACTAAAGGTATGGTATCTGGCCTGTTAATATGTCTGCAGAAATTTGATATGACTTAGGTATTAACGTTTTTGTAAATAACGATATAATCTGACACTGCGTAAAAATATTCCTTTTGCAATGTTCTTATCAGCTGAACAACTTGAAATGTCTTAAAATGCACATGATATTTACCTGTTTACTTGTACGAGAAAAACAACTAGCAATCCTTATTTGCTGTACCAATTTCTTCATATCTAAATATATTTTTTTATAAAACTAACAACGTTCAACGATTCTTCAGATGCTCACGTCAATACAGACAAATCCAAAGTCACGGGTGTTGTTTGGTTTAATTTTCATAGCAATTTATAACTTTCAAAGATTGTTATCTCAAAAACGATTTTATATGTATGGTATTTCAAACTATTTCTCTACAAGTAATGCGTTAATATTGCCGTTCTTTCGTCCGTGATGTTCTGACATTTCATTTTATGGTTTGAATTAGAATTACAAATCCAAATAACAGAAATCGATAACAAAATTCAAAATTGCTAATTCATTTGTTTCTCTGTCTTTTTACTGTCTAGATACTTGCATTATTCATCTCCATAAATAAACTGAAAATTCGTATTATTTTAGATACAATTTGGGTCGTGACAGTAATGAGATCCAAGCGACGAGCAATGTCACCGACGTACTTAAGGTCACAAACGAACGTATTAAGGAGTTACTGGTTTGATCGTTTCCATTCTAGAAAAGATCTGAAGAAAGATTCCTGTAATCGCGCGGAGTTCGCGGTTAATATAGACGAATTGAAAGCTCCATATAAAAAGATAATTTGCAGACGAAGTCGTGTAGTAACTTCTTAGTTAACTACTGAATCTTAAAATAAATCGATGAATGTTTACGTCTGAGGATCTACTAATGTCACAATTCGATGTCAACTCGAATGCGATCGAAACGCATCGAGAGTCTGGTGGTAAGTGTCTAACCACATCTGAACACCGGTATAACTGGCAGTGCAACTATATTGCGGCTCTCGATTGCACGCATCTACGTGTCGTGGTTGAAACTTTCAACAATAACATTTCAATGGACTTAACATTATCAAAACATAATTATACTTACTATAGTATAATGGTATACTGACAATTCGCATAACGTGACGCCCTAAATATAACGTATAAAACACACGCATACTCGTGAAGGTTAAGGGTTTATAAACAAAAAAATATAGTATTTTCCTCAATTCAGAAAAATGAATGAAACAGAGATAGAATCTAACGACACATGGCACTGGTATAAAAAAATGTTGAGGTCATGGCTGGAGGACCCGGGAGTGGAAGACCATGAACGGTTGGACATGACGGCACTGAAGATGGACCAGGCGTACGTGACTGGGATTTCTGATAAGAAAGTAGGAGTTTATAGTGTGTCAGACGATTGTTTTCGTGTGAGTATATGTTTGGTTGTATTGTAGAACTGGTTATGGATATTTTGTGTCTGCAGAACGAGCAGTAAATAAAGTTACTTACAAAAGTTTTTACATACCTACTTTACCAACACGCAGTGGCACCGGCCACATTACATTATTTTTTTATCATTATTGCTATAACACTTATAACCATTTGGTTTTGTTGGCTATTTTGGTTAATGGATGTTCTAAATAAGTAAATAGAAAGTCATTTTAACACAGTTAATAAAAAAAAAAGAAATTATAATATCTGCATTTATGCCTTTTTGCACACTTTACTTAAGTACATAGAAAACCTTGATAAGATAAAAGAAGTAGGGTACACATTTTAAAGTAATATAAACAAACAGAAGCTTGAACTAATGAGTAACAACGAGCAATAATGTATCGAAGGCCAATTGACACCTTTCTATAATTACACGGAACGAATAATTATGCAAATGTACTTACATACTATTGGTACCTAGTTATGGTCATCGCGTTCAAGACTTTACATCTTCGTAAATCACTTTGAAACAATAAGATTTTTTAAATTGCTTTTAAACTTATTTTTGTCACAAGAGTATTATTATTGTCCTTTTCTATTACAATATTATCATGATCGTAAGTTTTGGTAATGCTTTTTCATATTGTGTTCCATCTCGCGTTTATATTTACACATGACCATCCTGTAATTGTAAACTTATCTAAAAATATACTGGTCATATTTACTTAGTTAAACGTCGGTATCATAAATATCCATTGCAGTGTCCGCAATGAAAAGCAAATTAATTACATATTTATAAACAGTTTTTGTGGACATGTCGTTGAATGCATTTTTTAATTACAAATTAATTACATTTTTTACATTTTTTTTATAAATCAGATTGACTGTT
Organism: Sesia bembeciformis; assembly: GCA_943735995.1. NCBI lineage: Eukaryota > Metazoa > Arthropoda > Insecta > Lepidoptera > Sesiidae > Sesia > Sesia bembeciformis. The sequence continues at coordinate 5,750,636 of OX031029.1, read as the reverse complement.
TCATTGGCGTTGTCTTTAAACATAAATCAAACTTTCTCAAACGGATATGGTCGTAAATATAAAATTGTAGGTTCTTTTTTGTTTAAGTTAGGGCAAGTATAATTATTATTGTAGACTGCACTTATTCTAGATAATATAACATTCACCTAAATGAAAAATAATTCATCGTGAAAAGTTATTCATAGTGAAATCTAGCATGTTTCGTCTAGTCCAATAGGCTACATAGCACATTAAAAAGTTAAACTGATATGACATTTCCCCCCGCTTTCGTGGAAAAGCTTTCAATACCCTCTAATTAAGCATTCGATCGAATTGTGACGGGATTTTCCTGGGGAAATCACACGCGTACATGTTGAAAACAATAACGTTGAGTAAGAAATTATGACTCGTGCGGCTAAATTTATAATAGCATCATCGGAAAATGCAAAACAATTCGAGTTATTGAAATTGTGCCCTGTAATTGTGCGTATTGTGTGAAATATAAACTATCTGAGTAGCAATTTTCGCGGCGACATCCTCCCTAATATTACAATTAGAAAGTGTATTTGTTTGTAACCTTTAGCACACGTGTAGTTCGTGAAACGGATTAATACCTATGTATTAACCTATCCTATGATAGTCTGATTGTTCAATGTTCATTCTATTTTTGTTTATTGCAGTTACTCTTAAAATATCATTTTAAGATGTTATAAGTTTCAGTGTTTCAGCCAATGAACTAGTTAGTTCGTTTTAATTTTCTCTTAAATTTTATTCCATTGTTTTCTTCTCTCGATTGTACTTTACGTCTATTTAAAACATAAGCTGTTTTTATTTTATTTTTTGTTTGTTTGTGAACTGTTGTTGACTGGCGGGTAACCAGCACATGGAGTAATTAAAAATTAGTATATATATATATATATATTATTTTATTATTATATTTATATATTGTATAATATATTATAATTGACTAAAGAACTTGATGCACGAAGATCTCGACTCACGATCTACCGATATTCATAAAATGAACTATTTACTCCATTAAAATACTGTTCGCCTTTAAAATAAACACTGTCAAAAAATCTGTCCGTGTGTTTGATTTGATTCATCTGTACAATGAATGGTTTTATAATCTATATTAGTAATACAAAATTTAGAGTGAAAGTTGAATTGATTTCTATATTTTGGACTGTGTTCCAATGCGTCTCTTTTTATAATAAGAATTTAGATAAAATGCATCTTAATTAGAATGTCAAACAGCAAATTTTGCTTGTTTTCGAAGCCTTGGTTATCGAGTTGTTGCTCGATCTTCCTCAATATGGATTTCAAAATCGAAATTCAGATATAAATCAAAAGAATCAATAAAACGACTGTTTATTGCATTTACTTCCAATCGACAGTTTTATTGTTTGTACGTAACAGCGAGTATCTCGGGCATCGATGTTAAACAATCCGCGCCCGCGCTGCGGTAATTTCTCTGAGCTCGCGTGCGTTGAATACTTGACACAGATATCGTAACATTGTAATTCTTATATCTGCTAGCGGTTGCAAGCCGTAAATCTATTGATAGGTACCCTATAGTGCAGTATTGCGGAATATTCATAAGTAATTTTATGAGTAGGTTAGTGACCATTTGGTCACTTTTGGAGGGGGAGGGTGCACGCTGCAATCCAATAGCCCCTGGGCCACGTGACTGGCCTCGTCACCCCTCTCTCACAGAAGACTGCCTTGAAATATACTGCATTTCTCACTTTATCCTATTCTCCAGTGTACGTGTTTCAGTGGTGAGTGAGATATGCCAGGAGCACATTACCATTCCATTCTATGAGTTTATCATTCTGAACTGATGTTGACATGTATCGCGGGTGCCCTCGGGCGACAGTATTCACTTACCACCAGATGGACCATATGTTCGTTCGTCCTTATAAAGAAAAAAACATTTGCCTCCTGAACAAACGATTAACGAAGCAAGTATTTTTTCTTAGCCTGATTCAGAAGGGAAGAAATGTATAAAGCTCCCTTACCCCTTATGGTGTCAGCTCTTATCTGCCGTGGTGCAGTTTGATAGGTTGTGTTAGATAGTTTCTTGTTTCTATATCTTTGACTACAGATTGCAGATATGGTTATCTATACTTCTATACTAATCTATACTAATATAATATTAGTATAGATTAGTATAGAAAAATTGCGCGTTTGTAGGTATGTTGGGGGTAATCTCTGGAACTACTGAACCGATTTCAAAAATTCTTTCACATATAGGAAGCTACATTATCTGTATGCTCTGTATGGTGGACTGTATGCTCGTCTGCCGCCTTCGTTCATGAAAAAAAAAATGTTCAATAGAGGAAAAAAAATTGTAAATAGGTAATCTCAATGTCGTCGTAAATATTTGAATGATTTTCTTTGTATTACGGAATAACGCCGAGAATGTTTCTATACACTTATATTATTATAAATCAGTTTAGTATTTAATCATTGAAGTAAAACAATATTTGTTTAAATTATTTCAAGACTACCTCACTAGTAGATTGCTGCTACTCACTACTGTTACGTGCATCTTAGTCATTAAAACTCAAAGAAGCATATATTTAATCGGTTACGCGGAAGCTCACCAAGTGCCCAGCATAGGGGGACATTTTAAGGGTTAAAAATAATTTAGTTATATATCTGACTACTGTTAGCATTTTCAGTAAACTCGAATTATTCTTTCAGTGTCCCTTCGAGTTACAGAAGAATCTGACTGGCTACCAAGAAGGTTCGTGGATAATAAACACCGCTCGAAAGTCCACATGGCGGGTATATGCTGATATGAGTGAGCAGTATGTCAGTGCTAGAAACACTACGTAAGTTTAATTACATATTTGGTATATAATAACTTCGAAATCTGCCTATAACATCCCACTGTGTGGGATCATTAAAATTAGAAATTAGATAATCATTAGTAAATCATTAAAGGTTTAGGACCATAATCCACCACGCGGTCCCAATGCGGATTGGTGAATGTACTTGCTCCAGTTTTTTTTTTAATTCTCTCTCATGTGAATTTTCTTACGATGTTTTCCCTTTACCGCCGAGATAATGATAAAAATTTTAAAAATCTATGTCTAACATCTTATCTAATAATCTTAACAGAATGCAATTTAATATTTACGTATCATTTCACTAATTGTTTCGATAACGAATTTTATATACATTTCGGAAATACTAAATCAAATAAGCCGACAATAATGTGATTGATAATTTGATAATTTTCGACGATAACGTCACTAATTACTATTTTTGCCCTATTAGATAGATATTTAACTATGTACCAATATTTCAAAACAATAATTGCATCGTGTCATTTACATATTATATCTTTATGACGTTTATAATGACAAACAAAATTATTGTTATTATCTGATTTGTTTTATTCATTGTAATATCGATGTAACCTGTACTGTAACAAAAACAAAAGTATTTTTACTGTAATACTACGTGAGAAGAGTTCTTCGTTTGACTATATTCCTGTTGCTTGAGTACCAATTTTGCAACTACAATTGACTACCATAAGCACGTAGTTTTTATTTATTCTTATGTAACTACCAATGAGAGGACGTAATGGCTTTTAAGATACGGAGTTTTAATCTAGTTTGGAAGTCATTAACCGTCACTAATAATGATGACTGTCACCAACCCTTGAGTGTAGGTATTGTAAAATCCGCATTGAAATGAAAACTGAGATGAGATACCTATAGACATATTTTTAAATCCGCTCATGGTCATGTTGGCAACATTCTATCGTCTCATCAACAGAATGGTTTAAGCTCAGGTCTTAGATAAAATATGAGCTAAAATACTACATTTGTTGTGCAGAGGTCTACTGTGCCAGCTGAGACCACAGTTGGGTCAATTCGGAGTCTATCTTCTGAACGCAACTGCCGAGGGCTGTGAAATACGCACTGTGCGAGAACCAGTCGATATTTATATGCGTGAGTACAATACATTTATTCCTAAGACAAAATGTAAAAATAAATAATTGTTTGCCGTGTCCAATTAAAAGGAATTACTTTATACTCGTATCCATATAGTGTCGCTAAATGATTAGAAATTGATTATATTAGAAAATTTTGTGAAGAAACCCTAGTTTCGTAAGGGCCTTAATCTCTTTTTTACTACTTGCGCAAATTAAACGTGCAACGCTTCCAATTAATGACGGTTATTATTTCGTGTGGTCAGAAATAGACGGAAAGAAAGAGAGAGATGAGATAGGTACTGTTCTTTGTCATTGGATTCAACCCGAAAATAAACTGAAGTATATATTTTTTATACTTACAAGGGCTAAAACAGAATCCGAAACCATTATCTGTTGTTGTATTAAGTTTACAAAACAAACCTTCAGATCATTGAACGTGACCACTTTCACACGATATTTCATGGTATACGTAATTTTAGGAGTATTTCTGTGTCTAATATCATTAGCACAGAAATAATACTGCTTTATGTATACATAAAGACTAATTCATTTGCAATTATTTCAAATAACTACTATTATATGACAGCAGGTATTGTTTTGTCAAATTTATTGTGTTATTTAAGAAATAATTAGGTATTTGTTGTTCCTGTGATAGTATTTTATTACTAGAAGTCGACAAATTTTATTTTCGGCTTTTAACTACTTTGTTGGTAGTTTTTAAATAAAAAATATTTATTTCTATTTATATTCTTTTGTGGGTACTTGTCCCTAAAATTCATTAGTAATGGTGTTACATTATAAGTCATTTAAAATATCTGAACTAATATTTTTATTTTCTCGAAACAATATGAATGTCAGATAATTTAATGAATTCTTGCAATAATCCGACGAAGTAGGTACTTTATATATTCGATGCGTGATTGATTACTAAAGATTGCAGATAATGTAGAAGGTAGCAAAGGGAATAAATATTTCCTGCGAACATTATCTGACATAATACTTGTATCAACAATTTAAAAAGCAGTTCTATCACGATTCTAATAGTCTCTGTTACATTTGGTTCACAGCAGTCTTAGGTGTTTAGCATATTATTTAATGCCACCCATGAATTCAAATTTTCACTATGGGTAAGACTAGTTTCATGTCTTTTCAATATTGTTTCAATGTTGCCTACCAGAATAACCATTTAAATCAGATAAACTATTTACAGTTTTACCAAAAAAGCTACAATAGAAACAGTAAATAGAATTTTTTTAAATGGAGTAAATAAGTCAATCTCTATTTATTTCGTCTAATAGACATAATAATAATTTTCAGAAAATTATCGACTACTTTCGTTAAACGTAATACCATACCATACTATCAGCCTATGTCTCTCCACTGCTGGATATAGGCCTCTCCCAAGGCTAGCCACCACACACGATCCGGAAATACTGTGATCGTGTAATTGTAAAGGTCCATCACTTCTTACTAAGTCATATGTGTCGTCCAAAGGTTCTTCTGTATTCGTGTATATGTTGTACGATGTTCATGTATATCTCCAATAGAGTCGCTACGTGAAGAAGGACTGCCATCATCCGTTTACAGTTTAGATACTTTCATATCATGGGGACCCGAAGTACACATTGACGTCACGACAGAGTCATAAATTTCCTTACTCTCAAGCTTAATCAAAAAATTTATGCCTAAATTGAGCACCAGAAAGTTTTTTCCTTTTGTGTGGTTCCTGAAACAATAATTTAAAGTGTACGTTTATTAGGCAGAAAATACAATTGCAACAAATGGACGATACTAAATAAAATGTTGTACAAAATGGTCTATATTTAAATGATTTTTATTATAATTTATAGAGTTCCAAATCCCCACACTAAATACGGGACCGGGGACGCCGATACGCAGTGCTGAGCTAGTTTAAAAACCTAGTAAAATTTTTATAATAGCTTTGTACGACTTGTTAAGTGTTTGAAAAGAAAACAAAAATTAATTTATTCACAGTGATAAAAAGTCTTTAAGTTTTACATCATTTTATTTTCCTATATTTATCCCAATTTCAAATAAATCCTTGACATACTATCAAGGATAGTATATAGTATGACATAGTATAATCTCAACATTGTCCTCGCTGCGCCAAGAGCCGATATCTTGATACTTGATAGGTGTGTGTCATTTTTATCTCCAGTCTTGGCCTGCTTCCAATACCTTGATTTATCCATTGTCGTCAATAAAGGTTTTAATAGTTCATTTTGAAGCGATTACATTTTTAACAACCTCATCTTTAGAAATACCAGTGACGACAATTTAGTTAAGGCTAGGTAGGAATTATCAATCATATAATTATTATCAAACATATAATAATCACTTGAATAGTTTAGTTAGAGTATTCGTACATAATAAGTCGTTTAAGTAAAAATTAAGTCGTTATAGTAATAAAAAGAGTCCTGTGTCTAGCAATGGGTTACAAGGGTTCTAGAACTAGCGTAAATAAATTTAATTGCTTACTCAAAAATACTGCATTTTGGCTGTCTATAGCATTTATTTCACTGTAAATATTTATACAATTTCATCAGAATTATCTGAGGTAAAAAGCAAAGTTAGATATGTATTTATTTGTAAGTACCATCTGCATTTGAATTTAAAGGTTATGAGTACAAAAGAATAATTAACGACATTGAGCACACAATGGTAAGGCGTGAACAATGCGGGATTTTATTGACAGCATCCGTTACAATTACAGTTATCCATATTGGTGACAAAGAAACCTCCCAGGCCACTGACTTGGGGTTTTTTCCTTGAATTTTTATATAATGGACTATTAGTTATTTGTTAAGCTAGATTAACGCAATATATTCCACAGAAGTATTTTTAGTAACCAGAGAACTAGGAGTGTTTCCTTTATTTGATTTTGTACTCTGTGCGCACGTTCTATTACAACTATACCAAAATATTTATTGCCTTATACTCGTACATATGTATTTATATGTATTGCCTTAGAATATGTATTTATAGCCGTGTGTTGTCGTGGCTCTAGAATAGCACCACAAGGTCTCTGCCCGTGTTTGTCGTTAAAGCCGACTAGGGATAACAAAGGGCTACCACAAGCCCTGAGGTACGCAACTTCTAGAAGGGTAGACTCGCCAGCCCGCTTGGCCAAGCGTGGCTATTTAAGCCATACATCCTCGTGATGCACAGTGTTGTGCATGAGGGCATGCACAACGCAATGTGCATCATGCGTTGTGCGGCTGATTGCAGTACCAAAATATTTGAAATATGCAAATAAAAGTACTGAATTAAGTTGAAAAATAATTGGAATTCCCGATGTTTTTTTTACAATATGCCTACAGAAAATCGTACAAGCTTAACCACCTCATTTGCCTAATGTTGAAATAGAAAGCGCAACAAAACAAATTGCACTAAGTTACACAAATTAATCTATTATAGTAAATAAGCAAAAAAAAATGTTTTCAAGTAATAGTCACGTGCTAAAGAAAGAGAAAATTGTGAAAATGTAGCGTAACTAATATCGGTAGACGATACTAGAGAAAGTTCCAGATAAATTTTCCAAATGCTTAAGTTATGACCAATGACGAATCACCTTCATGAATTTACCTTTACTTTTGTATTGTTATGGTGTTGTCTATTGCTGTAATTCTTATTGGAAGTCTAAATATGAGTACATGCATTAATTCGAACGAATAGGTAAGTACTAACTATAAATAAGCATAATTATTATTATCTATAACATTAACTATTATTATAATATTATTATCTATAACACCTAGCTCTTTCATTTCTTTTAGAAGTGTGATTGACTTTTAATTGGAAATAAATACCTACACGTGTATTTAAAATTAAAAAACGTGACAAATTTTGTATTTTAAAAATATCAAAGATCGTGTATTCAACATAACAAATTGATATTTTATGCATTAGGTATATAGATGATCCCAACTTGACCCTGAGTTGACATTTAGTAGCTTACTGTCGCCAAGGCTCAGAAAAGTTATAAGCATAATAAGGTCATGAAAGCTTTAAACTACAGATTAGACAGATTATGGACTATCCTTTTTATTATATTTATTCAATCCCGGCAACAATACATTAATCGGTGATATCAACAAACATGTCTTTTATTTACTTTTAAAATATTTTTTTAAATAATATTCATTTATTGACGGAAAATAATATATATATTTCAGTTTATTACATTAGAGAAAAACTTAAATCGAAAATTGAAAACAATTTAGGATCATAAAACTGATCTAAATTATTAGTGTACATATTATTTAGTACAAATTTGGTCTCTGCGGCAAGGTGCTCAGTGTGCTGGCGGCGATACCTCGCTGGATTACTAGGCTAATGCGTTGTGCGAGGTAATGGCCAGTTTTAGGATCGCCGATGCTGTCAACCAGGCGCTTTGCGAGGTCCTTAAAGTATAAGTACAAGCACCACGTTTGAGAATGACGTTATAATATCATAATATGGTAAGGAGGGGGCAAGATTTGCTTACCGGTTTGGTATGAGAACTTTGTCCTGGTGATTTTTCGACAGAAATGTATTCTGTTAAATTTCCTTGACTTAGAATTGTATTAGAGCGTAAGTTGTAAATTAAGTTAGGTACTGACATTATTTTGACAAAATACTGGACAATAGGTACTTATGGGACACAGAGGAGAAAGAAGGCAATAGTCCGAAGGGGGAATATTTCGTAGGAGAAATGGGATTCTTCCTATGCTTTCCATGTTATATAATCTACTTTTAATTCTTGGATCTCTGTGGTCTTCAAAAACTCTTGGGTAAGTTTTGCTTTGTTTTTTGCCGAGAACCCGTGGGCTGTGGAACGAACTGCCTGACTTCCCCATAAGTTACGACATGAGATTTTTCAAGAAAGCTGTGAATTGGATTCTGTACGGCCGGCAGCGCACCCGCATACCCTCTGGTGTTGCAGGTGTCCATGGGCGGCGGTAGCCACTCACCATCACGTGAACCGCTTGCCCGTCTGCCTCCATAAATATAAAAAAAAAGACGAGCGAGCGGGCCACATGATAAGTGATACCGTTAAATGACATATTTTTATTGTGATTGAATAATCATATGTTAGATTATTATTATTAATATAATTGATAACAATAATATTAAAGAAGGGTGTTTCTTCGATGAACTATAAATAAACGTTCGGCTGATACTCAGCTTCTGGAATATCTGCTGATAATTATAACGTCGTGAAAAAGAAAAATTAGAATCAAAACAATTCAGTAATTAATAAAATAAATATCAAAATTTTTCTTTTGCATACGATATGACAGCCACAGTTGTAACAGCTTACATCCATACTTAGAGCCGCTGGGCGCGCTTGACTGGCCACGTTCCCCTTTGCTCACAGATGACTACCTTGAAATGTACTACATTTCTCACTTTATAATATTTCCCTAATGTATGGACGTGTTTCGGTAGTGAGTGAGATGTGCCAGAGCCCATTCTCATCTTATCCCTTCCCATTTTTCCAACCCTTTCTCCACATCCATTCCTATATCTCCAAAGGTAGGCAGCACATCCGGGGTCGTCTCAACGTTTGTTATTCTGGACTAATATTAGCATGTATCGCGGATGTCTATGGGCGACAGTATCTACTTACCATCAGGTGGACTGTATGCTCGTCTGCCGCCTTCATCTATAAAAAAAATATACTAAAATTACTTGCTTTTAAGCATATAATGCTTAGGCAATTAAGCATAGACACCTGTACTTACTTAATTAAGAATTACTACTGTTAATGCTGTTTAATAATACCAATAAATATAATAAGCTGTAGTCCGTCTGTACACATGCCTATATTTTTAAAAAAAGTTAGTGCGTGTAGGCGAAAGAAAAGCCAAACATGCAACTTGATATAATAATTTATGATAGTGGGATGCAAGGCTGTCCCTTTGTTGGATTCGAAGCATGGCTACAGAACCAAGAAGCGTCGTCATCGACAAACCTATAGAGTGCTGTCTATAGATAAATAATCGATCCTATATCGTAGATAGATCATCTATGAACAGAAGAATCTTTACATTTTAGATTTAATTTATTATATTTAATACTAGCTGAGCCGATAGACGTCGTCCTGTCCAAATTTCAATAATACAATAATTTAAATAAGTTCATATTATACAAAAATCCCACAGAAAAAAGCACTTTCAGTTTTTCCCCAATTTTCCAATTTTTCTTTCCCTAAAAACCTTATTCGGACTTACGAACATTTTAAAAAAAAAATTAGCCAAATCGGTGCAGCCGTTCTCAAGTGATGCGCTTACCAACGAACAGCATTTAATTTTTATTTATATATTATATATAATTTTTTATTTTATGCAATATTAATCTTTTTATTATTATTTTCTATAGATGTTTTGATGACAAAGGTTGTCACAGAGTATAAAGTTTTGAACAGTGCGTGCTATGAGGAGATCTCAGAGCCGTCAGATAAAAAGGATGCTGACGATGCGACCTGGTAAGCGCAGGTTACTTCGAACGCATACTTCATCATTGCTGGACACAATTCGCCAGCGTTAAGACGTCATTTTTATAAATTGTATTTAGCTTAGAAAAGTCTTATTGTAAAGTCTCAAATTAAAATATATTTTTAAAAACGAAATCTATGAGTCTCCCCTCATAACTTGCGTGGCAGGCTCAAATCCTCTGTCCAGTTCGCTCGTTAAAGCTCATCTTATTTTCGCGACGACCCAGTAATAATGGCAAGTTTTATGTAGATTGGTACTGTTTTGTGATGGTTTGTCAGGTTTAATATATTTCTGCTAGGTCTTGCATTACAATAGTATACATATAACATCTAATCAATGTTACATTTTATCTTGCAAAACCAATGTTACATTATGTAAAAATGGTTAATACTGAAAGTAAACTTAATCGTATAATAATCAGGTATATGACGTACATATTAATTTAATATTCAAAATGAAACGTTATTAAATAACGTTAAAGCCGAAAATAGATTTTTCAGTATTAAGACTATCAATTCAATTAAGTATTAAGTATCAATTCTACTAGTTTAAGATAGATCAACAAAACTTTACATGTTTGTACATTTTGATTTATTCCCTAAAGTTATTTCATTTCCGGTTAAAATATTTTTAAATTAGTTGAAGTATTTTAGGTCTTGCGTTACTTCGGGGACACGTATAAAAACAAAACACGGCGAATGCCAAAGAGAAACAGTATTATTTAATTTAGATCTTCAAAACAGCATAACTTACCGACGTACCTATTATACATATGCATCTATAAACAGTATAGGTAAAAGTGTATTCTTTGATGTATTACTATCTATATATTTTCAGGTCTTTAAAGACTACATTCACGTACTAATTTATTATATTTCTCGTAAATGGTGTAGAAAAGATCCCAGAATGTCATTCTCTCCTTGAAGACTCTGTTTTCAAGACATATATCCTTATCTATTCGCAAGTAAGGCCTTGTGTCCGCACCGACTGGCTCCCAAATCACCGGCACCAAATCTGTTGCACTGGGTGTTGGGTTACTGCAACAATGTGTATTACTCGTATTTAGACAAAGTGTTAAGCGGCTGATTTGATAGTACAGAAGTAGAAGAGAATTGTCATCAATAACAACTTACCCATATTTTATAAAGTTTGCCCACAGTGTCGTTATACGATCAGATATCAATCGATCCTCATTATTTTGTTTCACGTCGCTGCCAGTAACCCTGAACAAATACTCGAGTTCTCCTGAATGTGGGGCGCCGACAGTATCAGAATCCCCGGTATAGCTGAATAAGTATTTATAAACTGGATCCGCATTATCACTCAATAAACTAGCTATTGTTCTTTCTACAGGATGATTAAAAATGAAGTCAGATTCAAAAATCTCCAATTCCACCGATAAATCTTCTGAAACGGGTTCGTCCCCGATGTAAAAATGTTTTACGATTTTCGCCGCTTCCTCCAGTTGATCATCGTCCAAGTTAAAGTTTTTTGCTATTCTAGCTTTAAACGGATCCTGACTGAAATAGTCCTTATAACCAAGAATATATAACCAACTTTCTTTTAATTCAAGAACTTCTTTGTCGGTGTAGCCAATTAAAATAGGAGTATTTCGGATCTTTCTTTCATTTGTCATCGAGAAAGGGTCACTATCAACTAAGTTCTCTATACCACTGAACGACCTCTCTTTACATGGCCGTAGAATAATGTCTAAACTTTGTACTGCACCCGTTACTAAGCTATGGGGAGTGTTAGCAAGAAATTTTAAGGCTTCTTCAGTGTCAGTAGTATTTAGTCCTAAATATTCAGCTAACTTTACAGCTGCATCTATATCACCATTAACAAATCCACCGTCTATGTGAGGTGAGCCACTCTGGATAATAACTTTATTATATACTTTTGCTTTGGCAGAATATAAATGAAGTAAAACAGATATGCCTCCAGCACTCTGACCTGCAATTGTTACGTTATAGGGATTGCCACCGAAGGCAGCTATATTTCTTCTGACCCAAGTTAATGCCTCATACTGGTCCTTGATTCCTTGATTTCCTGGAACCGACGGCACATCCAAACACAAGAATCCGTATGGCCCCAAACGGTAATTGATGGTAACGAGAATAATATCATGTCTCATAAAGTAGGCCCCGTCGAATTCTCCTGCACTACCAGCGACAAACGCTCCGCCATGTATCCACACAAGTACAGGCAATGGATTTATAGAGCTTGCATTGCTTGGCACATAGATGTTTAGTCGGAGACAGTCTAATGTTTCCTCGTCACTATATGAGACCATTCCATAAGACTGAGGACATTTTTTTTTGCCGTCGTATGCAGTGAAAACGGCGTTTCCAAAGCCAGGATGCGATTGTGCGGCCTGAAAATGAATTTGTCAACTTTATTTAACACCATTAAAATAGAATAATGGAACACTATTAGTTTTGAATAACACAGTAGAAGAGGGTTTAAATAAACATCTAATACCTATTTTCCCTTAAATCAAATTATTGACAGACTAAAATGGAAATATAAAATAGGATTTCAAAATAAATACACAACGTCCTAGGGAGAAATAGAAGAAAGGAGTTAATCAGATTATGTAACAGTTCTCAATAATGTCATATTACAAATTCAACTAACTTACCCCAAAAGGATTGTCTAAGTCAACCCGAGCATACGGCACTCCCAGGAAAGTGGAGTATCGGCCATCGGCAGACTTTTGTCCTAACACTAATCCTTGATCAATCTTAACTAACGGGTCCACTCTTGGCACGAGTCCGTGCGCATAGACAAAAGAAATGACACTAAAGAATAATATAATCATTTTCAAATATACATACGTATGAATAAAAAATCTATTTGAAAAATCAATAGAGATAATATTATTGACTTCTAATTCAGTAATACATCTTTGTAGGAATGAGGAGTCTCAAATAAAACGTTTGTTTATCTGCACACTTGAAAATTGTCTTTTCGTCTATAATATCACGATGTTGAAGTGTCCTGCGTTGCGAGATAAATATATTTGAAAGACGTGCGTGATATACATTTTATCTATAGTAGAACTATATATATCTATGTATCTATATCTATATAGACACATTGAATATAAAAGTCGATCATGTCTCGATAGTGTTAGTATGAAATGTAGCTTATTTCATTACCAAATAACATATTTTCGGTATGTATTATGCTCATATAAATATTACAAGGTTAAATAAAAATATCTGCAATCTGTTAACAGTGAATTTCTATAGTTAAAACTAACAACCTTTACTTTACGACTTTTTTTGAACCTGATTTTTCCCAAAAAGTAATTTATTTTTAAATGAAGTCTGATTTTGTTACTGTTTTGTATTCTTTGTCTTTTTCTAATACATCAACTGCTTGGAACTTCTCTTTCTCAACAATTTGACAACTTTTCGTATTTTGTCACTTCGCAGAGTAGATTACGTTTTTCTATTTTCTTTATTTCTCCAATTAGTTATCAAACAAATACACAATAGAATAATAGACACCCAAAAAATTACGGAGGTTTGTCCAGAGTGAATCTATTTTTGTACAGACAAATGTACGTTACGCAATATACTGCTCCACCAAGAAGAAACGGAACAAGTGACATTTTTACGACAGCGTTGGTAAGTGAGTAACATTAGACATATTCGGAAAATAAAAATATACAAATGCAATAAACACCGATTACTCTCTTTGTTTCATCGCAAACTCGAACGTTGTTCGTAGAACGAAAGTTGTTAGTTCTCGTGAAAGAAATTCAGTTTATGAGAGTGCAGGTATTTTTTAAATTTAACTCCGTTTAAAGAAGAAAACAATCTGACATAAAGAAATAATATACCTAACTAAGCATAAACGTTCCTCCAGTAGAACCTCGGCTTCCAACTTGAAACTTTTTATTATAATTTTAAATTGTATTCTAATTATAATTTTTGTATGCAAAATAATGTTAAATAAATATTATATAAAATTATTATTTATTTTATTCAGTTAGATATTTTAATTTAGAGTCGAAGTCGGGGTCATATTGGTGGAACATTTATCTTTATATTTCTTTATGCCTTTATTGGTAACAGGGTGTTAAAATAGCCAAACCCCAGCTGAATCTCTGTAATTACCGCAGATTTTCCTAAGCCGATTTTACACGTGGGTGCAGGCGTTTCTCAGTCGAGAATAAACGGACTCGACTTACAATTTCCAAGCTGTTTCAAGCAGGTCTTGAAGAATTTTTGGGTAGAAGTTTTAACCATGAACTAAGCACAAGAACATTATAGCACTGATGAGAATAAATAACAATCCAAGCAGTGATTAAACTGATTATCTTGAGAAGGATGAGATAATAAATTCCCAATATTCTTTTACGGCTGTATTCTATTACGGCGTTGCCATTAAGAAAGTTCTGTTTCACCGAGTCTATGCCCGTATTCACACTTCGGCACAACCAATGGCTAAAATTCATAACTAAGGGTTTAAACAATCACAAATCATACAGACTCAAACAAACATTTGTCTTTAAACAAATGAGAGTCCGACCGGGAATCGAATCTGGGAGCTATTGCACAGTAGACACGAGTTGCATCAACTCGGCTAGTTGGTTGTCAAATAAATATTTTTATTATACCATTTTACTTGTATTCGAGTCGACCTAGAAAATGTTATTGATTGCATTAGCGATAGTTTTCATATGGACTGATAATTACTTTGAATCTGTGTATAATACATATGTACGTAGGTATGTACACACAATAATAACAAACAATAGTACATTGAATACTTTTACAGAATAATAAATATAAAAATTAAATCTTTAAAGCAGCTACATGCTACGTATTCTCCACTAGACTTTTATTGATTTTATTTTAAACGAAGTTGTTATATCTCCCATAAATGCTGTAGAAGAGATCCCAGAAAGCCATTCTCTCTTTCAAGACCCTGTTTTCCATGCCGATATTCTTATCGATTCGCAAGGTAGGTCTCGTGTCCGTAGTAATTGGCTCCCAAACCACCGGCACCAAATCGGTTGCAGTGGGTGTTGGGTTACTGAAACAATGTGAACAATTTTAGAGAAACTGTTGAATGGTTGATTCAGTAGTACAAAGTAAATGATAATACTAAAGGGGGAAGAAGATGATGTATCCTACAGCTGACTGGGAACGCGACTGGTACAGTTGCTCCACTCTCACAGAATACTTCTATACAATTGCTAGAGTCCGTTTTCAATGTCATATCATCCCATGGAATAGTAAGTAATAATGGGTTAAGGGAAGTCTCTTATTCTATTAAAATTGTTCTCTCCATCATGAGAACAATAATATGAAGAAAAAATCATTATTCCGTTATGTTCTATATTATCCACCTTTCTTAATCCTTTTTTAAATCCAATCCTAAACCTTTAAAAGTATGCGGCTTATCTGAGAACACGCCAACGCATGTCATTCTTGAATGATGTTGGAATATACCCTTTTTTAGGTGAACTGGTTGCTCATCTACCATATTTTTTCTCTATAGTACAGGAATAATGGCTGGCGTTATTACCAACTTACCCATATTTTATAAAGTTTGCCCACAGTGTCACTATACGATCACTTATCAATCGATCCTCATCGGTTTGTGGCTCTCCATTGCCACTAATGTCGAACAAGGAATCGAGCTCAGCTGAATGTCCGGCACCGACAGCACCAGAGTCCCCTGTATAGCTGAATAGATATTTATAAACCGGATTCGCATTATCGTTCAGTAAACTAGTTATTGTTCTTTCCACGGGATGAATGAAAATGAAGTCAGACTCAAAAATCTCCAATTTGGTAGATAAATTTACTGACGCAGGTTTGTCCCCTATATAAAAATGCTTTACGAATTTCGCAGCTTTTTCCAACTCTTCATCATCTATATTAAAGTTTTTCGCTATTCTAGCTTTAAAAGTATCCTGACTAAAATAGTTCTCGTAGCCCATAATATATAACATATCATCAGTAGTTATATCTGATATTTCTTTATCAGTGTAACCGATTAAAATTGGAGTATTTTTTATTTTTCTTTCATTTGACATTGTGTAAGGGTCACTATCAATGAAAATCTCTACACCACTGAATGATCTTTCTTTACATGACATGAGTCTTAAACCTAAACTCCTTGCTGCACCGGCAACTAAGTTATGAGGAGTGTTAGTAAGATAATCTAACGCTTCTTCAGTTTCAGTAGTGTTTAGTCCCAAATGTCTAGCTATTTTAATAGCAGCGTCTATATCTCCGTTAATATATATGCCGTCTACGGGTGGTGTGCCACTCTGAATTATAGCTTTGTTATATAACTTCTCTTTGTTTGAATATAAATGAAGTGAAACAGATGCAGCACCGGCGCTCTGACCGGCAATCGTTACGTCATAAGGATTGCCACCAAATGCGGCTATATTGTTTCTGACCCAAACTAGTGCTTCATGTTGGTCCTTGAGTCCTTGGTTTCCTGGAACTGATGGCAAATCTAAACATAAAAATCCAAAGGGTCCTAAACGATAGTTGATATTGACTACTATAATATCGTGCCTCATAAAATAGGCTCCATTAAATCGTCCTGCACTGCCAGCGCCAAATGCTCCGCCATGTATCCACACAAGTACAGGCAACGGATTAGTAGAGCTCGCATTGTTTGGCACATAAATGTTTAATCGGAGACAATCTAATGTTTCTTCGTCACTATCCGAAACGGGTCCATAGGATTGAGGACATTTTATTGAGCCATCGTAAGCATCAAAAACTATATCTCCGAAGCCCGGGTGCGGCTGTGTAAGCTGAAAATACATTAATTAATTTTTTATAACACGTTTTAGCTATTCTATGATAATGTACAAATAGTACAGTATATTTATATATGGCTTATTTTGCGGCTATGTCTTTATTGACAGAGGTTAAAATCCTAATCCAAGGAACTATACGTGTGCTGATGACGATACCTAGTTTCATTGTAAAGTTAGTTTAGGTAACAAACAAAGATACAATCTTACTTTTACACATATAAATAATATAAGCTAGACTTAATATTAAGGTGTATTTAATTATTACAATCGAAAAGGGGAATAATAATTTTAAAATAAATCCTTTTCATACAAACTGTCAAAAAATAAATAAATTGGAGTGTCAAACTAAGTATCGATTATTTTGACTAACTTACCCCAAAAGGATTATTCAAATCAACCTGGGCATACGGTATTCCCAGGAAAGTATAGTATTGGCCATCGGCAGACTTTTGTCCTCTCACTAATCCTTGATCAATTAGAACTAGAGGGTCCACTTTGGGTGAGAGTCCATACACACAATTGAAAAACAAGGTGCTAAGTAATAAAATAAACATTTTCAAATAGGTATGGAATCTATTTTAAAAATATTAATTCAGAAATAACACTAGCGCGTGTTAGTTCAACAATATAATTGTAGTGTGAAGAATCTGAGATAAACATATTGTTTTTTTTTGTAAATTATCTGTTGAGAAATACTTTTCGTCTTTTATATCACGATAGTGAAGTGTCTACGTAACAAGATAAATATCGAATAGAATATATAGAAACAAGTAATATGAAAACTTTATCGGTGATAAAAAGTATTTGAGGTTTTGAATTTGTTTCTAGGGCTAAATGGGCGGGACGATATACTTGAGAACCTGGTTGTCGTGAAATTTTATTAAGAAAGGGTTGGGAAAATGGGGGTTTTCTCCCAATCCGTTCCCTAATCTGCTAATAAATAATAGCAGATTACTTACTTAATCAATAAAACCTTGAAAACAAGCTCAATTATATAATTTACATTTTATAAACAAGATATATATATATATAATGTATGTACGTGGTGCGAATTTTTCAGTGGGTTTTCATTGTTTTCATTTTTTGTACAAAGTTGTTATATCTCTCATACATTTTATAGAATAAATCCCAGAAAGCCATTCTTTCCTTAAAAACCCTGTTTCCCATGCTGATGTCCTTATCGATGTTCAAGAATGGCCTTGTGTCCGTAGTAACTGGCTGCCAAACTACCGGCACCAAATCTGTAGCAGTGGGTGTTGGGTTACTGAAACAATGTGAACAATTGTAAAGAAATGTGTGAAAGTATATCGGATAATGGATGGTATTGATACCAACTTACTCATATTTACTCATAGTTAAAGTTTTTCGCTAATTTTCTCATAACCCAAAATAACTAGCCATTCTTTTGTTACATCTGGAACTTCTTTGTCGGTATAGCCAATTAAAATCGGAGTGCTTTCGATTTTTCTTTCATTCGACATTGTATAAGAGTCACTGACAGCGAAATTCTCCACACCAGCAAACGATCTTTCTTTACATGACAAGAGCATCATGTTTTTACTGCACCAGTTACTAAGCTATGAGGAGTTTTAGCAAGAAAATCTAAGGCTTCTTCAGTATCAGTACTATTTAGGCCTAAATATGCAGCTATTTTAATAGCTGCAACTATGTCACCATTAATATACATAACGTCTATGGTCGGTGAGCCACTTTGAATTATAGCTTTGTTATATAACTTTTCTTTATTTGAATATAAATGAAGCGAAACAGATGCAGCGCCGGCGCTCTGACCTGCAATTGTGACGTCATCCGGGTTACCTCCAAACGCAGCTATATTGTTTCTAACCCAAACTAATGCTTCATGTTGGTCCTTAAGTCCTTGATTTCCTGGAACTGATGGCACATCCAAACACAAGAATCCGTAAGGTCCTAAACGGTAGTTGATGTTAACGACGACAATATCGTGTCTCATAAAGTAGGCTCCGCTGAATTCTCCCGCGCTTCCAACAGCAAATACACCTCCGTGTATCCACAAAAGTACAGGCAGAAGTTTAGTGGAGCTCGCGTTGCTTGGCACATAGATATTTAATCGGAGACAATCTAATGTTTCTTCGTCTGAAGCAGGTCCCATGGACTGAGGACATTTAAATGAGCCATCATTGGCATCAAAGACTGCGTCGCCAAAACTCGGTTGAGGTTGTGCGGGCTAAAAATACATTTTAATTTATTTTACTTAAATACACATTACGTAAGGTCGGAAGGAATAGAGTGCAAGAATAGTTATCAACTGCGTATAATAACGCATAAATGTCAATGACGCCATATTGCAATTTATATTAACTTATCCCAAAAGGGTCGTCTAATTCAACCTGAGCATACGGTATTCCAAGGAATGTGGAGTATTGACCATCGGCAGACTGTTGTCCTCTCACTAATCCTTGATCAATCCGAACTAAGGGGTCCATCCGTGATGAGAAACCGTGAACATGATTCAAAAATAAGATACAAAGTAACAAGGTAATCATCTTCAGTGGAATGTGAAATCTATATGAAGAAGAAGAGAGAACTTACATATATATATGTATATACAACTTGATATTATAATCACTTGTGTAATAATGCAATATGTTGCAATATTGTGGATCTTAATTAAATAGATAGTTTATCTTAGATAATAAAAGATTGAAGAGATAGTAGGTATGTATACATACTAGCTTCTACCCGCGGCTTAGCACACGTCGACTAAATACTTGTAAAAGTACTTGTACGTGTAAAACTCGCAACAAGGGTAATTTTGAGGAAGAATGGAATGAGGACGGTGTAGTCGTCATATTTACTTGTATTCTAAACGCGGCTACGTTATGTCTCGGTCGCTGACAGAGATGATGAATCTCACGAAGATCTCGATTTCATTCTAGATAGGCATAAATGCCGAACTTTATTCGTCCTCAACGTTTTTGCGGGCGGCCCGCACTTTGTTAACAGTAAGTGCGACAGTCACAAATCAAAACACAATAGTCACAATAGGAAGTATTTTTAACCAATTCTACAGGAGAGTCCAAAAATATTCAAATAGCCACGTTAAAACATATGAAGTTACAATACAAATTTCATCGTTATAATTGGGTTTTTAATTGAATTTAATATTTCCAAATGTTGGCCCCGGTGCCACTTTACAAATACTAAATATGGGCACTAGTCTCATTAATTACATTAAGATTTTATTACAGTTTGCTTTCTAAAATGAAGCCGAAAGTCAGGAGGACCAAGAACCCTAAAAGCAAGAAAAATGATAGAAAGAAAGATACGATCCCGAAAATTTAAAATAACCAATACAAGCAGTGAAGGGCGGCTTGAGCAATAAACTCGCAGGGAGGACCTATCAAGTGCCGAGGTCTACATTGCAGTTCAGGATAAAATTTTTGGAGTTCCAATCATGTCCAAGCCCTCCCACTGTCTTAACTGAAAAAGAAGAAAGTGATCAAGAGGATTGGATAACAGTGAGTTGCAGAAAAGGTTTTCCGAAACGAAAGGCAGAGTTGATTAGCAGTGTTGAACAATTTTTAGGAAAGAGAAACAGGGCAAGCAGTTTTAAAAACGGAGCGAAATGGTACAAATTGTTTTTGCAGCAGCATCCGAATCTTTCAATCTGTACTCCCGAGGCGGTCACAGCAGCCAGTGCAACAGTTTCCGAAAATGACGTGAGAGGATAGTTCAAGCAGATTGAGGAGTATCTCCAAGAAAACGGTTTGTTTGAGCTGCTTTCTGACCCGTCACGCACATTTAATGGTGACGAATCAAACTTTCTTCTTGCTCAAATACTGGTGTTATTTTGGCTCCTAAGGACGAAAGAAATGTCTATGAAGTGGATAACGCTCAAGCAAAGACATCTCTAACAGTAATGTTCACATTTTCTGCAAATGGAGGTCTTACACCACCGATAGTCAGCATTCCAAATAAGTGATTGCCAAGCGAAATAGCGTCAAAGGTTCCGTCAGACTGGAGCATAGGACTTTCCAAAAAGAGCTGGATGAAAGCTGAGATCTTTCACTACATCGAAAGCGTTCTCCATCCTCATTTAATCAAGTCAGGAACACAATTTCCCATATTCTCTTTGTCGATGGGCACAAAACACATTTGACCTATGCCATTAGGGAATTATGTACAAGGCTGAATATCGTGCTCGTTGCTTTTTACCCAAACTGCACAAGTTTGCTACAGCCTGCAGACGTGGCAGCATTTAAGCCTCTCAACAGTGGTTGGCAGAAAACTATCTTGGATTGGCGACGATAATATTTGTAGTATTCCTAACTAAATCACTATGCCAATAAATGGGGCTGTGAACTGCCAATAATGGGTAAAAGTGTCTCAATAATTGGGTAAATCGTGTTTTTTTAATAAAACCTCGAAAAAAAGATTGCAATAGACGTTTTATTGTGTTAAAGGTGAGATGACAACGTTCACTGATATCTGTCCTATTATATCAAAACGTTTGTTTGATTTACTACATTATTAAATTATGAGTTTTTATATAATACTTTCTTTGCATGGTATCCCTAAAAGTGCCAATAATTGGGTAATTTACCCTATATTTTATAAAACATAAAATGTTATAGTTATCTTTAATTATTATCCATTAATAGTGCATTAAATTTCGAGGCATTCATATCTCCATAAATAAGAAAAAAAAAATGTTCGACTCCATTATTTTTATAAGAAAGCTTTCTAAATCAATATTGTTTATACGTTCGTTTGTTTTCGATGTTTGGTCCGTACACATTGTGGATATTGCGTGCCGTCTATGCTGTGTTGCTGCCACGACAGAACCCATAGTCGAAAACAATGTGAATTTTGATTTTTTCCATGTTCGCAAACACAATGATATCTAAGCAAAAAGTCGTTTAACGGAAAAATAAATAAATAACTGATTATAAAAAAGAATGTCGTAGCAATTGAAATTGATTTGAATTTGGAATTCCAAGTCATACGCAAGATAACTAAGGTCAAAGTGGCCATCATGAACAAACGGCAATTTCATAGGTAAGGCTTTGAATGCGAACATAAAATTATACCATTTTTGAGGGGGAGAGTGCACGCTGCAATCCAACAGCCGCTGGGCGCGCTCGACTGGCCACGTTACCCCTCTCTCACAGAAGACTACCTTGAAATGTACTGCATTTCCCACTTTATCGTACTTCCCCAATGTACGTACGTGTTTCGTACATAAATAAAATTCGTACATAAAAAAAAATACCAGTAAATAAAATTCAACTTAGGTGGAATATCCTCTTGACTGAATCTAGACCATGTTACCCGAACTGATGGCTCCTGATAGAGATGAGTAACAGTACAGAATGTCCGCTTACCACTTCAACTGAAATGTGTACCATAAACATTTTATATTTGATAATCATTGTTTGGCTTTTTCGATTTCCCTTCATACATTTACAACCCCTTTTTTTCCTCATGGATACCCCTCCGCCCTGAGAGGCGGAAGGGTTATATCGGGTAACCTTACTGCCACTGGGAGGCCGGGCGGCATCCCAGGGCAGGCCACCAACGCCCGGTGTACACCACAGTCGGATAATTTTTTATAGAGGTTTTGTCTTCCTCGCGGTCTGGACGGTTAACCCCAATATCCTTGGTCCCGTCTCCAGATAGGATTACGATGTACGGCGGTGGCAAAGAGAAAGAGTACTCCCCTTGCCTGTAACGTAACTTTTATAACGAATGAAAACATCCAATCCAACAAGAAAATGTTCTATGAAGACCCTAAAACTACCTACAAACAGATAGAGGAGACTCTCAAGATTTAATCGCCGGTCATTCATGAAATTTAACATCAACATCTTCCAGCCAAGAAGCTTTGTTCGCGCTGGGTTCCCCATTCACTGACTGCCGACTAAACAAGCTTGTACTGGGTGTTGGTTTTTAATACTAGTAAAAGAATAAAAGACAATCAGTACAAAACAAAACAAGGACGTAGAGCGTAGTGATGCGACACAACAACAGTGATGTGCCCATCACCAGTCTTATGCGAGGGAGTTAAAAAATACTCATTTACAACACTCCCCCTCACGAGCATATTTGAATTCATGTTAAGGGGTTAGGCCAGTCTAGAGCCCTCAAAAAAGGCCTAACTTTGACAATTTTATCTGGGAGTAAGGAAAAAGGAATCGAATTTCTCTCTTTTAGGCTTTATTAAACATGTATTTATGTGTATAAAAAATTTTTTATATTGACATTTTCATACAAAATGGCGGCTATTAGACCAATCTTTGGAATCGCCTTTTTTAAGAGGGCCTCTACGGGCGACGGTAATTCTAGGAACTCGTGCTATCTTAAACAAAATAAAGAACGGGATTTTAATCTACATAAGACTTGCTAGTAAAGTACGTATGTTTTTAGCTTTACATCAATTTTTCGCAAAATGGCGGACTTGTAAAAAAAAGTTTCAATTTTTGACCGAAAAAATGAGCAGTAAATTGTTTATAAAAAAAAAAGTTGCAATGATAACAAAAAAATCGTACGTAGTTTACTAGATAATATTACTGTGAAGCTACAGTTAAAATTTCAAGTTGATACGTGCGATAGTCTCCGAGTACCATCGTCGCCCGATTTGAAAAATGCAGTTTCGAGAAAAACGCATTTAAAGTTTTACGTGCTGAAAATTTTGTTACACCTTCAGTCTGCGATGCCTGCGCCGTACATTTCACCTTCCATGGACACGTGAAACTCATCTTCTTCCTTTCTGGATGCCTTCTGTTCGATTCGAGACCTTCTTGCAGCATCTGAGAGCGAACGATCCGATAATTTGATGCGGTTTTGATCAGTCTCTTGACAGTAATTGTAGCAGTTCGGCCCAATTTTGATGCCTATGTTCTGCATGACTCTCATGGCACTTGCGAGGCCATCATTATAAGTACCTGCAGCAATATATACAGCTGTGCCAAGCACATTTTTACCACTGGATGTCACTTTCGGGGCCATCGACCATACTGTAGCGTTGAAACTCTCATTACTGTTTTGAGTGAAGCCGCCTATGCAACGAGTGAGTAGGTCATCACTGGTTAATTTTTCATAAATTAGAGTTATAGCCTCGTATACTCCTTTATGTAAAGGTGGTTTATGTGTATATTCGTCCAAAGTTCCAGTGGCCTTGGCCCTTTGCCACGAGCACCACGAATTTTCTCCGCTCGGGCAGTGATCGTGCTTGGGCTCGGCATCTGTTGATAATTTATGATCTAGCGTTGCGTAGATCGCAGTCCTCATGTTCTCTACATAATCATGATTTCTGCGTATCGCTAGACCATAATAAATTGATAGTTCATCGATCAATTTGCCAGTTTCCGCCGACTTTTTCCGCCGAGGCCCTTTATTTTCTTTTTTAAATTCCGGAGATGTGTACCCATGTGTTTCTGGACGTGATCGATACACTCTTTCTTCTGGACAATCGAATCTTTATAAGGTGATGAATTGACGATACCCGTATATCCATTTCAAAGCGATTTAACGGACGCTGCCGCTTTAAAATGCTTGATCCATCTGCTTTGGATTTCCGTCCTCTTTTGCCTTTTTGCGCCAAACAAACTGGCTTCTTGTTATCACTCATATTGTTAACAAAGATAATTTAGCAGTAAAAACCACTGTAGTCAATAAGGTAATTTGTTGGAGCAGAAAACGAAACGAAAACAAAAAGAAGCGTCCACGCGTGGCGTCGTTTTTCGACTGACTGACCCGCACACAAGCCCACATATACAGCTGTATTGATGAACTAGCGCTTTCTAACGACCTTATGGGGAACCATTAGAGCCCTCAGGCCCCGTTGGTACATTAGTGCAGAGGGTAAGAGTCGCAGAAAGGGGACAAAAGGAAGCCCGCCGCGGCAGGTAGAAAATGCGCTCGTCGCCCGCTCCGAATGCTTCGACACTACAGCGGATTGAGCAGGGAAATTTTTTAATGTTTTTAGGACCCTAAAGTGTACTTTAAGCCAAAAAAAAAAAATTAGATTTTTTGAAAATCCTAGACTGGCCTAACCCCTTAAGCCAAGACTTGTCCGACACTGTGCAAACTTTGATATTGGCAGAGCCTTGGTTAGGATGTCCGCTACCATTTTTTCTGTGCATAGGTATTCTATTTTGATGAGGCCTCTTTCAGTAATCTCACGGATGTAGTGATGCCTCATGTCAATATGCTTAGACCTAGCATTTATGATTGGATTGCTGCTTAATTTCTGCGCTGCCTGGTTATCGTTCATTAAAGTTATTTTCTCTTGTGCCAATCCAGTATCTTTACATAACTGTATGAGATGAACGGCTTCCTTTGCAGCATCAGTCAAAGCCATATATTCTGCTACAGCTGTGGACAAGGCAACAGTCCTTTGTTTCCTTGATTCCCAACTAATTGCTGCTCCAGCTTGGACAAAACAATAACCAGTATAGGATCTTCTGTCCACTGTGCAGGATGCCCAATCAGCATCAGTATATCCTAAAATGGGTTGACTTGTTCTTTTAAAAGTCAATTTCATATTTTTAGTCCCATTTAAATATCTAAGGACACGCTTCGCTGCACACCAGTGCGCACGCCCATAGCAATTATTGAATTGGCTAAGGTAACTAACAGCATGGCTGATATCAGGTCTAGTAGCAACAGATATATACATTAAAGCTCCAATAAGATTTTGGTAGGGAATTTCCTCGTCAAACTTTTCTTGCTTTTCTAATTTTATGCCTGGTGTCATTGGCGTTGAGACTGATTTTGAATCTAACATATTGTATTTTTTTAGAACTTCATCAATGTTTGAGACATTGTTATCGTATCCTTTCTGTATTCAAAATCTATGCCCAGGCAATTTTTGAGTTGCCCCAAATCTCTCATTGCAAAAGTTTCCATTAAATCCTTCTTTAAAGGTTTAATGTCTGTTTCTTCTCTTGCAAATATTAAAATGTCATCAACATACACACATACGGTTATAACTTTTTCTCCTTTCGTAGATGTGTATATGCAGGGATCAGCAATGGATGAAATAAATTTTAATTCCTTTAGTTTAACATCAAGTTTTTTAAACCACTGCCTTCCAGATTGCTTAAGTCCATAAATATCTTTATTTAATTTACAGATTGTGTTCTTATTTTTTTAAATCTTCAAGCATTTTTCTTGCTTTTAGGAAGAGTGATCTGTTATTTGAACTTTCTTCTAAAACAATCTGACCTAAGTATTTCTTTAAATCTTCAGGTTTGTGAGCGAAAATTTCTTCCTCTATTTCTCCATTCAGAAACGCAGTTATTACATCTAACTGAAATACCTTCAGGTTTTCATCAACAGATTTTGCAATGAGGCTTCTAATAGAACTTAATTTAGCAACTGGAGCGAATGTTTCGAAATAATCCAATCCAGGTCTTTGACTGAAGCCTCTAGCCACTAGCCTTGCTTTCTTTCTTCCGTCCGATTTTTCTTTCAAGACCATTTTAAAGGTAAGTGCATGTACTTTTTCTTTATTCTCGACTATTTTCCAAGTTTCATTTTTTAGGTGAGCCCTTATCTCTTCTTTTATAGCTTCATCCCATGATTTATCTTGATAGTCTTCTTTACACAGGTAAGTACAATCATCCATATTTTCATCTGCATTTAACTCGAAATCTTTTGGCCATTCGGGTACTTTTCTAATACGTTTTGGTCTTCCTGTAGATATAGATTGATTTTCATTTCTTTCAATTGCCTGTACTTCCCCTTCATTATCAATCTCTTCTTCTGTCCCATCATCATCTTGATAGAGGATGTCTGGACAAGGGAGGGAAAGGTAAGGATCCCGGTAAGGTGAAAAAACTTCCTTATTTCCTTTTCCATCATTCATTAATATTTCAACTTCTTTCCTTTCTTACACTTTCTTTGTTTTGAAAACTTCTTTGTTTTCTTCATAAAACATTTTCTTTAGAACTTTGACATTTCTAGTTACTTCTATTCTTTGGTATTCAGGTATCCATATTCTATATGCTTTGGAAAATTCCGAATATCCCATAAAAATACCATCTATGGTTTTTGGACTAAACTTTCCTTTTCTTTTATTTATAAATATAAATGCTTTTGACCCAAAAACTTGAAGATGTCTTGCCGATGGGATGCGACCAATCCATTGTTCGAATGGAGTAGTATCATTGTTTAGACTTTTTGTTGGTACTCTATTCCCAAGATAATTTGCTGTATGTATAGCCTGTGCCCAAAATATTTCTGGTAGTTTGGCTTCAATGAGTAGACATCGGGCTTTATCAAGCAGTGTTCGATTTTTTCTCTCAGCAACACCATTCTGTTGTGGTGTATACGGCGCTGACAATCGCCTCTGTATACCACATTTCTTAAGGTATTCAGTAAAATCTTTATTTAAATATTCACCAATTCCATTGTCACTTTGAAGAAACTTTATTCTTTTACCAGTGAAGTTTTGTATTTCATTTTTATATTCTTGAAAATATTTGAATACTTCATTCTTATGACGCATAAAATACACTCTTGTATACTTTGTAAAATCGTCTATAAACGTAACAAAATATTTGGAGCCCCCTGGTGATTCGGTTTTCATAGGACCACACACATCTGTGTGTATAATCTCTAATGGCTCACTGCTTCGTTTCTCTGCAGTAGCTCGAAATGGTGGTTTAGAGAACTTTCCACTTATACATGTCTCACAATCGTCTAACTTTGTGTTAATGTTCAGGTCTATTCCTGTAAGTAATTCCTTTTTAGCACATAATTTTAAATCATTTTCGTTTATATGCCCAAGTTTTTTATGCCATAACTGCAAATTATTATGATTTTTATCTTTTAAATTGTTACCACATGCTTTTGATTCATGTTTGTTTTTATCTGTGACATAATACAAGTTATTTTTTCTGGTGGCCATCAGAACAATTTTATCTTTAGGGTTTCGTATTACTGCTTATTCTAGAAAATATAACATTCAAACCTTTGTCCGTGAATTTTGTCACCGATAAAAGGTTTGTCTTTAGTTCTGGTACATGCAGCGTGTTGATGAGATCAATATCGCCCGAGTGTGGTATATTTATTCCAACAGTACCTTCACCTCTGATGGATGCTGTTTGGTTATCACAAGCAAGATGCAAAGAACCACTTTTCTCCGTATTTAATTCAATGAATTTTTTCTCATCTGAGCACATGTGAGCAGTACTACCGCTGTCAAGACACCAATCATTGCTTTTATTTATATTTGTGGTTAAACAAACATATTTCGTTATATATGATGAATGTTTCTTTTCAGGAAGCTCAGTCTGACGGTTTCTACAATTTGAAGAAGAATGGCCCTTCTTGTTACATATTTTACAATAAAAATTAAATTTATTTTTGTAATGTTTCTTTTTATTGTTACTGTAGAAAGCGTTTTCCGTAGTATGACCCTGTTTGCTACGGGCTTCACTTTCTTCCAAAAATTTTATTTTTAGTTCATCTAGTTGGTAATTTGTCTCTCGACTCTATAGCCACTCGAAAGTTTTCAAAAGATGAACTTAAAGAATAAAGCATCATAATGCTCAACAAGTCTTCATTGATTTCAATGTCCATATCTTGGAGTTTATCAACTGTTTCGCAGAACTTATTCAAATGCATCCTTGTATCATCGCCATCGCGCATCTTTGCTAGTATCATCTGTTTTAATAATGTCGCCTTTCTAGCAGGACCTTGACTGACAAACATTTTGTTTAAAGTGTCCCACACGTCTTTGGACGTTACGCAGTTTTTTATTTGTTTTAATTCACTTGGATCTATTAATAGGATTAGTTCACTTTTTGCGTAGAGATCGTTGATCTTCCATTGTTTTAGTTCTCTGTCTTCGTCATCCGGCTTTGATGCGGATCCATCCACATATTGCCACAATTGTGACTTTATTAATACGGCTTGCGCCTGTAGTCGCCAGGTATCGTAATTATCCTTTTTTAGAGGTTCAATTCTAAATGATGACGCCATTTTTTTTATGGCTCTGGGTGCTGCGTTTCTGGGCCCATAACCTGTTGGTTTTTAATACTAGTAAAAGAATAAAAGACAATCAGTACAAAACAAAACAAGGACGTAGAGCGTAGTGATGCGACACAACAACAGTGATGTGCCCATCACCAGTCTTATGCGAGGGAGTTAAAAAATACTCATTTACAACACTGGGACATGATTGTAAAATTCGAAAATGGAGAAGGTCGGGATATATTTAATATTATTACTGGAGATGAGGGTTGGATCTACCAGTATAACCCACTAACTAAGCGGCAATCAACGGTTTGGGTGTTCCCAGACGAAGAGCCTCCCAGGAACGTCAAACGAGGGCGCAGTGTGGGCACAAAAATGGTGGCAACATTCTTCTCGGCGGGTGGTCATTTAGCGACAATTTCTTTAGACTTTAGAAAAAACTGTTAATACCTAATGGTACAGTTAAGTGTGTGTTACCAACTGTATTCGATGTGTTAAATCATAAACGTCCTGAAACAGGTTTGAGAGGACTTTTCTTGGATCATGACTGCATCATCTCACAAAGCAAAACTTACCCAAGAGTTTTGAAGACCACAGAGATCCAATATTTGAGCCGCCCTCCTTATAGACCTGACTTTTTTCACTTTCCAAAAGTGAAGCTTGGACTCCGTGGTATTCTTTTCGATAGCCCTGAGGACGCTCGGAATGCTTTTATGGGAGCTGTTGGGGACCTCGCTGGCGAAAAGTATCGCCAGTGCTTTAAATATTGGTTTAGACAAACGAATCGCTGTTCAGAGACTAATTGAGAGTATTGAGTAAAATTATGTTGTAATCCAAATTTTTGTATCTTATTATTTACCTCGTCACCCACGTATAGGTGTTATATGGTTATAGATTCTTATAGCCATACAAAATAATTGTCAAAGTTATTGTTGGTGGGATATTATATAGGAATAAGTAATTTAATGATCTTTAAATGCTTTAACTGCAACTTTATTTTATATTATGATACTAGATGTGCCCGCGACTTCGTACGCATGGAATTTTAGTTTTTAACTCTAAATTGGGATATGTTTTCTTTCCGTCAGCCGATTTAGATGAATAAAAGCCTATTCGAAGCGCCAAGCTAAGTTTAATTAACCTGAGGAAACCTCATGGAAATCTATTCAGTAGTTTTAGAGATTAGCGTGTTCGAACAGACAAACAAACAAAAATCGTGATACTCTGTCCGTTCATCGGCCCCAATTAGTTTTTGGTAAATATATTCAATGTACAAACACGCCAGTTCTACAGTTTTATTATATGTATAGATTTTAATTAAAGAAATGTGTTTCATTGTTAGTAAGCTAATATAAATAACAGTTTTGTTAAAATAATATAATTTTAATGGATTTATAGTTGCTGTTAAAATAAATTAATGATTTCAACAACCCTAACTAAATTTTCAATGCTAAAAGGCTTCGTCTTCTCGGGCTGCGCGGTGCAGCACGTCGCAGACCATTTTCTTTTTAAATTTTAGTGAAAACATAAAAATAAATAACATATATTTTAAAGACAATCATAATATTTCACATGGCTTTTCAGGTCAGGTGGATGTTCGAATCAGCATTTTGTTTTACATACATACATAGTACATATGAAGTCAAATCTCTTTGAAGTAATCAAGTCTCTTTGGTTGTACTATTTGTACCTGGCTGGTTGTAATACCATTAAAAGTTGACATTCTACAAAAAAGACATTTAATACAAAACTATTTTCCACCATTTTTTCAATGTTTTTCAGTCTGTGTAAATGAGTGAAAGTAACGAAGTAATTCGTTAAATTTATGGATCGGTATCGGTAATGATAGCACAAAGTTGGTTCAAGCGTTTTCAGTCTGGAAATTTTAACGTGAAAGATGCAGCTCGCTCTGGTCGCCCAGTTACAGATAAAGTCAATACCATCTGTGAAAAAGTTATGATATCGTAACTACTGATGTGTCGATCTTGCTCCAGGAACTGAGCGATCTTGCTTAGGAACTGAATGTTGATCAAAAAACAGTTTGAAGTCATATGAAAAAGTCTGGGCACCATAAAAAGCTCGATATTTGGGTGCCACATGATCTTAAGCAAAGAAACCTCATAAGCCGTGTTTGCATTTGCGATTCTCTGTTAAAACCAAACAAAGCGAACCATTTTTTAAACGATTGATCACCGGTGACGAAAATTGGATCACTTACGACAAGAACATACGAAAAAGTTCGTGGTCAAACCACGGACAGGCTCCGCAAACTGTGACAAAACCTGGCTTAACGCGAAACAAGGTGATGTTGTGTGTATGGTGGGATTGGAAAGGTATTGTTCATTATAAGCTTTTAACGCCGAGGAAACTATTGATTCTGAACTCTACTGCCAGTAACTGATGAGATAAAAGCAAACAATTGAGACAAAACGGCCTAAGCTGATAAACAGAAAGGATGTGATCTTTCACTATGATAACGCCAGACCACACACATCTACCTGTTTCGGTCACTTCAGAACTCTTTAAGTAGCGTAACGTTGACATTAAGAGCGGACTGTCAAAACTACTTGTCAAAATTTTTTGGCCAAAAATCGCAGAATTTCTCCAGTAACGGGATCATTATACTGTCTACGAGATGGCAACAAGTTATCGATCAAAAGGGCACATATTTATTTTATCTTAAGTGAATGTAATTAAATTTAAAAAAAAATGTCTTGAATTTCTATAGAAAATACGAAGAACTGAACAGCCAGTTGCAAATCTGTCCACTTGCGAATCTACGTGAGACAAGTTTTCATTGATTTTATTTTTTTTATACAAAGTTGTGATATCTCTCGTATATGATGTAAAATAAGTCCCAGAAAGCCACATTTTCCTTGAAAACCCTATTTTGCACGCGGATATCCATATCGATCCGTAAGTAAGGCCTTGTGTCCGTAGTAACTGGCTCCCAAACAACCGGCACCAAGTCTGTTGCAGTCGGCGTTGGGTTACTGAAACAATGTGAACACTTTTTAGAGGACGTGTATTTCTGTATTATACATAACAGCAACAAAACGTTAAATCAGTAGATAGAGGTTTTTAGCGAAGAATATCAGCTAGCCCTCTTCAGGAATTTATTGTTAAACGTAAATAAAAAAAATGGTTTATTATTTCGATATAGGGTCAGTGCAGCGTCCAGCGCACAAACAAGTACTTCACAAACTGCTGTAAGATTGTATTCAATAATTATAGTCGAATATACAACATGTTACTGAAATAAAGGAAATGCTGATTATATAGGATTACAGTTAACTGAAATAATATATAATGGAGAGTTTATAAGTAATCCCAAAGATATCGCTGATGTATTTAATAATTATTTTGTTGACCGAGTAAAATAACATTGTAATACTGATGGCAAAGATGATAATAGATTTTCATATAATGATTCTTATTCTATGCGAGAGAGTCAAAAATTATCTACACTTTCATTATAAGTATCACATAACACACCTTGTAAACACACATTTACACATTTTTGTCATACTCCCTTCTACGCATACACGCTTAGAGTTGGTACGACTGTAGTCATGTGTGCGTTATCTGACCCTGATCGCGTCAGGTGGCTTCCGGCGGTTACAATGTAAACATGACCGCTCCGCTAGCAGTTTGTACCATAAAGGAACAGCGAGCAGTAATCCGATTTCTGTGGTCGGAAGATGTGAAAAGGGCTGAAATTCATCGTAGAATTTCATCGAGAAGTTTAAAAATTGCCGGACGAGTGTGACGTACGAAGAGGGAGCAGGACGGGCGTCAACCTCCATTACAGACGGCAAACTTCAGCAAGCTCGAGAAATGGTTCCGGCAGATAGGCGAGTTACCATCGATGAGGCAGCGTTTTTTTTGAACATCAGTCATGGTTCTGCCCATCAAATCATCCACTACGAGCACGGCTTCCCTAAAGTCTTTGCGTGATGGATACCAAGACAGCTTACCGTCAGAACATAAGTTCAAAAGTGTTGACATTCATAGGCTGTTCAGTGTCGAATATAGAATCCATTCTACCAGTTTTTACAATAGGTTCATTTTTCATAACTTATTATTCATTTTTCTAGTATATCTTTTATTCTACGTGAAATTTTATTTTGCGGTATTTCAGTGACACCTTGTACACTCCAATGATATCGTTTACGGAGTGCACTACACACGTCCTCGCGCATCAAACGATGTAACAAAATGACAAAATGATGACAAGCCTTGTATTATAAAATGATGCAAAGGGCCACCGCGTCTGATGTTTGGAGAGAATTTGAAATTTAGAAAAAACACGTATAGAATTAGAAGGAATATAATCGCAAAATACTTTTTAAAGGTTTTCATTAGCCGCAGGTAGGGGTTCTTAGGAATTTAAAAGCAAGTGAGAGACAATAAACAAAAGAGTATTTCTACAATACCAACCACTGTTTAAAGTTACGTTAATTAAAAATGTATATGCTTACCCATATTTTACAAAGTTTGCCCAAAGTGTCACTATACGATTACTTATTAACCGATCGTCATCGCTTTGTGGTCCCCAGATTTCATTGGCGTCGAATAAAAACCTGATCTCAGCTGAATGTGGGGCGCCGACTACACTAGCGTTTCCGGTATAGCTGAATAAGTACTTATAAATCGGATTCGCATTATCTTTCAGCAAATTAGTTATTGTTCTTTCGACAGGATGATTAAAGATGAAGTCAGATTCAAAAATCTCCAAGTCCGTGGATACATTTTCTGTGGCAGGTTCGTCACCAAGATAAAACTGTCTTATGAATTTTGCAGCTTCTTCTAATTGATCGTCGTCTAAATCAAAGTTTTTCGTTATTTTAGCTTCAAATGTATCCTGACTGAAATAGTTATCATAACCAAAAATAAACAACCATTCATCACTTGATACATCTGGAATTTCTTTGTCGGTATAGCCAATTAAAATAGGGGTGTTCTGGATTTTTCCTTCATTAGACATTGTATAAGGGTCACTGTCAGCGAAATTTTCTACACCAGGAAATGATCTTTCTTTACATGACAAGAGAATCATATCTAAACTTTTTACTGCACCAGTTACCAAGTTATGGGGAGTTTTAGCAAGAAAATCTAAGGCTTCTTCAGTGTCAGTGGTATTAAGTCCTAAATATCCAGCTATTTTAATAGCTGCATCTATGTCACCATTAATATACATAACGTCTATGGTCGGTGTGCCACTTTGGATAATAGCTTTGTTATATAACTTTTCTTTATTTGAATATAAATGAAGCAAACCAGATGCAGCGCCTGCGCTCTGACCTGCAATTGTGACGTCATCAGGGTTACCTCCAAACGCAGCTATATTGTTTCTAACCCAAACTAATGCTTCATGTTGGTCCTTAAGTCCTTGATTTCCTGGAACTGATGGCACATCCAAACACAAGAATCCATAGGGTCCTAAACGGTAGTTGATACTGACGATAACAATATCGTGTCGCATAAAGTTGACTCCAGTGTCTTCTCCCGCGCTTCCAACAGCAAATACTCCGCCGTGTATCCATACAAGTACAGGCAGAAGATTATTGGAGCTCGCGTTGTTTGGCACATAGATATTTAGTCGGAGACAATCTAATGTTTCATCGTCTGAAGCAGGTCCCATGGACTGAGGACATATAAATGAGCCATCGTTGGCATCAAAGACTGCGTCTCCAAAACCTAAGTGAGGATGTGCAGGCTGAAAATACAATAATTAACTTTAATTAAATGCGCATTATGTGAGTTAGGAAGGAATAGAGTGTAAGAATTATTTTCAACTGCTTATAACGAATGTAAATGACGTCATATTGCAATTTCTATCAACTTACCCCAAAAGGGTTTTCTAAATCAACCTGGGCATACGGTATTCCCAGGAAAGTAGAGTATTGGCCATCGGTAGACGTTTGTCCTCTCAC
This sequence comes from Sesia bembeciformis, assembly GCA_943735995.1. Taxonomy (NCBI): domain Eukaryota; kingdom Metazoa; phylum Arthropoda; class Insecta; order Lepidoptera; family Sesiidae; genus Sesia; species Sesia bembeciformis. The sequence goes on along the minus strand of OX031029.1, from coordinate 5,715,500 downwards.
TAATCCTTGCTCAATCTGAACTAAGGGCTCCAGTCGTGGTAAGAGTCCGTGAACGTGATTCAAATATAGGATACTAAGTAAAAATATACTAATCATCTTCAAATAAATATGAAATCTATTTGAAGAAGAATCATAAAATCAACACTAACAAGTTGTCGATCAGCTATGCGATTGTAGAATGTGAGGACATAAAGAGGTAGCTTTAATTTAAAGATAATAAAGATAATAGAAGCGCGTAATGGGGTTACGCAAATATGCTAAATATGCCCATATTTAGCATATTTTATGACTTCATAGAAAATTAACTATTATTAATTATTAGAGATATCGATTTGCGGTTTTTTTCGTTATGATATAATAGTATTAAATTTTTATTTTAGAAATGAAATAATGAAATATTGTCATAATCGTATTTAAAAACAAACAAGGCACTTTCATTGAAAAAAATACATACTTCTAACTCCTTACAAAGTGCGATCTTTTTTGGTATGATATATTTTGAAACAAGGATGACAACAGAGTGGTATATTAAAAAACAGTCGAAGAAATTTATTTCATCGCGGACCAGACATTTGGCGCGAAAAATCAATGTGCGACGCAATTTAATAACTGTTTCGCACTGGTAGGCGGCCCGCGCGCAGTGTGACCAGTTTGAATTTTACGAAAATACCAAAATCACCTCGAAAAAATACAAAATATCAATAAAAAAATATATCAATAAAAATACCAATATAAAAACATGATTTATTCATATCAATCATCGTCTTTACAATAAATCGAAGAATTATACTTCAACATATTACCTACTTGTAGGATTAAAATTAAGATGTACACAGCCTCCTTCATCTTTAATACCTTGCGTTGTTTTTAAAACTGCTGAGACATTTTTGTTGATAAATCTATTTCTTTGGTCGGTTTTAATTAAATTTATCTGTAAGAATATACGCTCGCATGAAGCATTTGACACAGGTATACATAACAATGACTTACAAAAACATGCTACAATTTTTGTATTTTAATGTATGTACATAAGATAAATTACTAATAACGTAAAATATTTACGACCGTCATTTTGCTTCCTTTGATGAGTAAGCAAAGTAGTCTGATTAGATTGTGATTAGACACCATGGAATCAGACGATTTTGCAAAGTAATTAATTATCTACATAATTAATGATTAGACCCAACAGTTTTAACTGGTTAATAATTAGATATGTAATTATTGTTTACTTAATCGATTTAACAATTTGTATAAATATCGTGTAAAAAACAAATGTCTGTATACGGATCGATTCACAGTTTAGCGAGGATAAATAATAAAAGACAATAACTTTATGGCTCCTGTCAGCTGTCATCTCGAGATGTATCAATCCTCAATCCTCATTTATTTTAGAGTAGTCCTCCAATGGCCGACATTGGACGGTATTCTGCAACTATAGTGGGTAAAACTTTGGATAACAAGTAAAGTCAAACAGATTTAGGAATACAACCCAAGTCGCGTGGGTCGTGTATTGCTTTCTCTGTGAGTATAGAATTAAGGGTTGGGAGGGAAATTAAATCTTTACAGACACGACATCTCGTATAATTCTGGTTGAAATTCACTTAGGTAAGTTCTTTTAACCACAAATTATACTTCAATGTCGCGTCTTCGAGATTTAACAATGTAGATGTTCAGCGCCTGTTGCAGCATGTTAGCATCGAGTTGTGTCGGTAGTACATTACTACAGCTTATGAATATTAGGAATTGGGACAATCCATATTAAAATTGGACATTAATTAATAAGACATAAAATGAATAGAAAATTTGAATAATTTTTTCTTTCACTAGGTAGGTTTAGTTGTACCTACCTATCTACAATATTTGGGAAATAAAGAAAATAGTTATGTATAAATATATCGCAACATGACATGCAAGACGGTATTTTTAATAGACAATATTAAAAATTAGCAGGGCTTGTAATTCTTACTTCAGCTTGGTCAAAGTTTATAATATAATCTTTGATTTAAACTGACAATTATTTCTTAATGTCATTGTTCTGTTCTCCATGGTTGATTAAGTGAAAATTAAAAATGTAGGTAACTAAAATTTTCAATAATTTTTTTTAAAGTAATTCAACAGTTTGAAATTTTTATTCATAAATAGTATATTACTAGCGACCCGCCCTCGCTTCGCTTCCACTTATATATTTTTTTTTCCAATTTTTTTTTTCAAATTTTCAAAATAATATATAGCCTATATTAGACACGGATAATGTAGCTTCCTATTTGTGAAAGAGTTTTTGAAATCGGTTCAGTTGTTCCAGAGATTACCCCCAACATACCTACAAATACACAATTTTACTTCTTTATTATATTAGATTAGGGTACCAGGTATTATTATTAGTACTAATATATGATTAAAAAGAGCTTGCACTCCGAATATATTTTAACGAGTATTATATACTGTGTGTATAAAGAATATTAAAAGTAGGTACATAGATTAGTCGAGTGCGGCTTCACCTACCGCTGATATTAGATGGATCAATTGAATGTAAAAGGTCATATAAGTTAATTAATAGTTGCAGAATAATAAAATATAACAATTAATCATTATTAAGTAGGTAGACGTGCTGTTTCATTTTTTCTGTAGAAAAAATAGAATTATACTTCTAATGTTAAATGGTAGGAATTAAATGTTTTGTGATCTAAATCAACACGACAACATTTTGACATGGTGCGGTAAAAATTAATAAGTTATTTAAATCAAGGTTCTTTGAAAAACAAAATTTATTGTTTAATAAATTTGCTGCAATTTAGTGTTATACGTAGGTAACACAACATAACACAGTTCTACTGCTGTTTTATGATGAATAAGGTGACAACACTCTGTCACAACAGCATACGCTATCGGTGTGTAGAGACAGAAACGTTACAATAGAAGTACACCCAGATTAAAACGGTGTTAAAGGAAAAGGACACATTTACCAATATTCAGTTATGAGTACCTACATGGTAGCTTGCTTCATTACTCAATTGTAAAATGACACTCAAAGACCGATGAAATGATCATTAATAATTCTAAATCAACAGTAATAATTCTAAAAGTCACAAGAGAAAGAAATTAATGTTAAATTATATTATGTAATATATCTACACATATCCATATCAAGGAGAAATACACATACACATATTGTGGCCGGGCGCGACGGTAGCGCGAACGCGTCTAGTATTATAGTAAGTATTATATATATATATACATATACCTACATAAGTATTATAGTATATTGATTATGTAAGAATAAAGTAAAAGTATGCGATTTCAATATGTATTTCTTTTAATTTTATATCGTAATTTTTTTTATACATCATAATACGGCTAAATTATTTATCATTTAATATTATTATTATACTAAGATGTTTAAAGTGAGCGTCTTAAATTCTATTTGGAAAATACCGCAATGAAACTATTCTATTGTATACATATCCGAGCTCTCAATGAATCTCTACATTTTGTTTTTTTATGTACAATCTCTTATGTGTAAATTGTTACTTTTCTTTTGCTACCTTTTCTGTGTCTTGTTTTGCCGGAATAAAGTGATCTCTATATTTAGATGAGAATTATATGCAAACATCTTATATTTATCTCCATGACACATAGGTTTCTAAGGGTCCATTACTTTTTTTAAGGGCTGATAAAGATTTTTCTTTTGTTAGTTTGCCTCGTAATTTTAATTAACCTTAATGTCATGACTTTAACCTGATACTGCAGCTAGGAAGGCCAGCACACTGTGGAACTGTGGAAGACGTGATTGGACTCCTTTTGATGGGTTCGCAATTTTTATGACAAGTGAGTTACATTAGCTTGGCAGATGGGTGGCAATATTTTAAATATTTTTTTTAAATTAGACATATTCTAATATACCTTGACATGTGTCAAGGTATATTAGAGCGATCAAGGTATATTAGGTCGGGCGGCGCAGGAAGAGACCCTTAATTCATATAAAAACATTAACATAATATTTGTGTGATTTGTTTATTTAATTTACTTTGATTTCTATGTTTATTTTATTCATTTCAGGGAATTTTAATAAAAGCTTGTTTTTTAAAGTTTTTTTACGTATAATTATTATCATATTTTCGGTAAAGGAATGTTTTCCGTTATAGGTAAAGGTAAATAGTAGATTTTTTAGATATATTAATTTTAATGATTTTATAGAAGCCTTAAAAATAAATCATTTTAACACACCATACCATCAGTCTATATCTCTCTACAGCTGTATATAGTCCCATGTTCCATGACTTGCCACCACAAATTATTCGCGACTCTTCTCATCCAGCCACTACCGATGAAATTCTTCGAATCGTTGGTCCACCTGGTCAGAAGGCGTCCCACGCACAAGTGTGTAGATGTAGATTTTTGTAAGTGTTTTGTTTTTTTGTATGGTTCCAAACAAGCACAATATGGGATTTTAACAACTTTAACCAAATTTTCTTTGCTAAACAACGGTTTGTCATTAGACATTCGACATAGATTTTGAATAAGATAAGAGGGTGCAAAGTAGCGCCCCTTTCAAGACTCGCCGCCACCACCAACTGCACCCTTTTTTCGAAGCAACTTAGCGTACCCATGTATTGCGTTAACGACAAAATTTCAGTACAAACATGCTTAGAACGGTTAGCATCAATAAATCGTAAGACCTATTTTTTTATTTAATTGATTCTTTTAAACACTGTACACTGTCCAGTTGCAAATCTGTCCACTTGAGTATCCGTCCAGTTGATAATATGTCCAGTTGCTACAATACAATAACATGTTATGAATTTCTCGGTATGTTTTTATTGATTTAATTTTTTATACAAAGTTATGATATCTCTCATAAATGGCGTAAAATAAATCCCAGAATGCTACTGTTTCCTTGAAAACCCTGCTATCCATGCGGATATCCATATCGATCTGTAAATAAGGCCTCGTGTCCGTAGTAACCGGCTCCCAAACTACCGGCACCAAGTCTGTTACAGTCGGTGTTGGATTACTGAAACAATGTGAATATAATTTTAGACGAAGTGTATTTCTGTACTATACCAACTAGGACTATGTACTAGGACAACAATGGAACTAACGTTGACACAGAGGTTCCATTGCTGTCCTGTATTTTATGGAGTGGGGTTCTTAACAAAGAATATCAGCTAGTCTTCTATAGGAAGTTTATATTAAACGTAAATAAAAAAAACTATTAAGGTGTTTTTTTAAATTAAATAATATGGATCCAGTGCAGCGTCAACAAGCAAGCATTTCAACAACTGTTGTTAGATACATAATACATGCAATAGCCAAATTAGTGGCGTGAATTGCTTTTGAAACTTTATCAACAGTAGTGGTAGTATGTAGGTTTCTATGTAAAGATTATATGTATGGGACCGGAACATATTAGATAAATGGTAAACTCTGTCATTTGCTTAAATGAGATGCAAATATACACAAACAATATACTGACACTGGTAGCTTTTGCGGAATGCATTATGTATCAAGCGATATAGCGATAGCGTTGTAGGGGGAGAGTGCACGCTGCATTCCCACAGCCGCTAGGCGCACTTGACTGACCACGTTACCTCTCTCTCTTACAGAAGACTACTTTCGATTTTTTTTCCTATTTTATCGTATTACCCCAACGTACGTATGTATTCCGGAAGTGAGTGAGATATGCCAGAGCCCATTCCCATTCCATCCTATCCTATCCCTCCCCATTTTCCCGACCTTATCTCCCAATCCATTCCTTAATCTGCAAAGGTAGGCATCGTACGAATGTTGGCATGCATCGCAGATGTGTATGGACGACAGTATCCACTTACCATCAGGTGAACTGTATGCACGTCTGCTGCCTTTTTTCTATAAAAAAAAGTACAAAATGAGTCAAAGGGTCACCCGTTTGAAGTTTGTAGTGAATTTGTAATTTAGATTACAACAAACGTATGGACAAATGCAAGTTACGAGTGTATGCTTACCCATATTTTATAAAGTTTGTCCAAAGCGTTACTATACGATCACTTATCAATCGATCCTCGTCGCTTTGGAACGCCAAGATGTCACTGAAGTCGAATAAAAACCTGAGCTCAGCTGAATGTGAGGCGCCGACTGCACTAGAGTTCCCGATATAGCTGAATAAGTATTTATAAACCGGATTTGCATTATCCTTAAGCAAACTAGTTATTGTTCTTTCTATAGGATGATTAAAAATGAAGTCAGATTCGAAAATCTCCAGCTCCGTTGATACGTTTTCTGTAGCAGGTTCGTCGCCAAGATAAAAAAGTCTTATTATACTTGCAACTTCTTCCAACTGATCGTCATCTAAATCAAAGTTTTTGTTTATTCTCGCATTAAACGTATCCTGACTGAAATAGTCCTCATAACCAAGAATCATTAACGTATCCCAAGAAGTTAAATCTGGAATTTCTTTATCTGTGTAACCTAACAAAATAGGAGTGTTTCTAATTTTTTCTTCATTCGACATCGTGTAAGGGTCACTGTCAGCAAAATTCTCTACACCAGGGAACGATCTTTCTTTACAAGACATAAGCAGCATGCCTAAACTTTTTACTGCACTAGTTACCAAGCCATGGGGAGTGTTAACAAGAAAATCTAAAGCTTCTTCAGTGTCATTAGTATTTAGACCCAAATGGGCAGCTATTTTAATAGCTGCATCTATATCACCGTTGATATATAAGCCATCTACGGGCGGTGTGCCACTTTGAATGATAGCTTTATTATATAACTTTTCTTTATTTGAATATAAATGTAGTGAAACAGAAGCGCCGCCAGCGCTCTGACCCGAAATTGTGACGTCATCGGGATTACCTCCAAACGCAGCTATATTGTTTCTAACCCAAACCAATGCTTCATGTTGATCCTTAAGTCCTTGATTTCCTGGAACTGATGGCACATCTAAACACAAGAACCCGTAAGGCCCTAAACGGTAGTTGATACTGACGACGATAATATCGTGTTTCATAAAGTAGGCACCGCTGTATTGTCCTGCGCTGCCGAGACCAAATGCTCCGCCATGTATCCATACAAGTACAGGCAAGGCATTAATAGAGCTTGCGTTGTTTGGCACATAGATGTTTAGTCGAAGACAATCCAATGTTTCCTCTTCCGAAGCGGGTCCAATTGACTGAGGACATTTTATTGAGCCATCGTAGGCATCAAAGACTGCGTCTCCGAAATCTGGGTGAGATTGTGCAGGCTGAAATAACAATAAACAACTTCACTTAAATACAGGTCAAGTTTAAATTAATTATGTATATATTAACTACACATGGCGTTGAAGTTCCATATGTGTGCGCGGATGAACATGACATCCTGAAGGATGCGACGATTTTAGGTTATTAGTACCTATCTCCATAGGATTAAGAGCGGAAAACAAAGCGTGATACCGAGCCAAATCTATTGACCTGCACCGGCTGGAGGTATCTTCCACGGTCGTTGTGGGGCCTGGTGGCTCTCCTCTTCTCGGCCAGGGCGCACTGGACAGGTAGGCACACGCTTCGACATCACGATTTCTTGCGGTTCTTCAATTATTGGAATTCAGATTGTAGACAGGGCCTAAGATCTTGCGGATACTCCTTGCGCACCAGCACAGATCCAGCGGCAAAAAGGTTCAGTCATAGACGTCACTAAGCGTTATTACAGTTATAGATAAGATCTACCACTATGCGGTTTCCTCGCAAACCGGTAAACAACCAGCGGCGACGAGGTTGAGCCAAATACTCGAATCAGCGGAATTACAGTCGTGGACAGAGCGCACGACCACGCGGTTTTTCTCACGAACCGATAAACACTCAGTTGCGACGAGAGCGGGCCATAGACTTGAACATGTGGAATTACAGTCATGATCAGCGGCCTACAACCAGGCGGTTTCCCTCGCGAAGCGGCACAGAACCTACTGCGACGATGTCGGGTCATTGACACCGATCAACCGAATTACGTCGTGGAGAGGGCCCACTACCACGCGGTTTCCTCGCGAACCGGTACACAACCAGCGGCGACGAGGTCGTCATCAACTAGCAAGCAGTTATACACACTTTTAACTTTGAGGCAGGAGTAAGAAAAGTGATGTACAGATCTTGCACAAAAATATTCTACAGGAAAAGGTATAAAACAAGCTATTTTTCTACAGGACAATGTCTTATTATAGTACACTCAGGCAGTAAAAATGGATTAATTCCTGGGGCTTTAGTAATGTATAAATCTACAGATATAACAGGAGACTATCATAATGAGATGTACAACAACAATTATTATGAAAAATGACTACGCAATTAATTGATTACTAACTTACCCAAAAATTCGGTATTGGTCTTTGATAATGCTGCATATATTATAATAAATATGTGGAAAAGCCTCCGAATTCAAATACATTGAATCAAGATACGATAAACTGGTTGGTAAGACATTACATTAACGTCGATCTAACTTGGACAAAGCCTAAACTCATAAGGATAGATTTGTGGAATATTCTATTGACAAAATTTTAACTGAATATGGACACACTATATTGAGACTACCGCCATATCATCCGGATTTCAATCCGATTGAAAACATATGGTCGCAGCTTAAGGGTTACGTAGCTCAATGAAACGTTGATATGAATATGATCACATTAAAAAAAACGTTATTAGAAAAAAATGATATGATTGGTCCAGAGTCCATATGAATGGAAAAAAGTTTGTGATCACGCAATCAAATGCGAAGATGAATATAGAAAAAATGAACATGCCATGGATGATTTTATGCATAGGATAATAATTAATATTTTTGAGAGTTCTGATGATTTTGAAAGTGACGATGAATGCTACTATTATTTCGATTATGACATGGAAGATATTGAATACATACTACCAGAGTATAAACCAAAATCTCTTAAATGATTTGTAACGCTTGACTGATGATTGATATATGTGTTGATTTTTTAAAATAGAATGTGAATAAGGCTAATAAAAACAATATAAAGTTATATCTACATACGTTACACAATATAGACACTTATTATAATTAATTATCTAGTATGCAAATATACATAAATAAATTAAATAAAACCTAAGTAGAAAAAATGTAATACGATTGTCTAGCAATATGGTGTCTTGTTTAGTAAAGATATAATGTTATTAGTTCTTCAAGGGAAATTAACAGCTCCATATATTTCTCTGCACTGACTTGTGACATGTTCATAAAGTTTTATATTTATCTCGTAATAGAGTGTGCCATTAGAGGTACGGTAATTCATAGACGTGGATCAAGTGTTCGAGTGTTTCGGCAATTTCACCACATAAATGCGAATTACTTTTAAAGCTGTATTGATTATAGAATTAATTTCTTTTTACCAGTTCAATGACGATAGTTTATTAGTTAATTATATTACCCATTTGAGGAAAGAATAGAATAAAAGGATAGTTCACAGTTCATTTATAATAAACACTTCGTTACAATCACATTCCGATTTCTATTAACTTACCCCAAAAGGATCTTCTAAGTCAACCTGGGCATAAGGTATACCCAGGAATGTTGTGTATTGGCCATCGGCAGACGTTTGTCCTCTCACAAACCCTTGCTCAATCTGAACTAAGGGCTCCACTCGTGGTAAGAGTCCGTGAACATGATTCAAAGATAGAATACTAATTAATAAGACAATCATCTTCAATTAAAGTTCATATTTGTTTGACGAATAATATGCTATTTCAACAATTCGATTTTCAAAACAATTCAATTTCAGATAATGTTAGATAGGGCAGATAAAAAAGATAAAGTAAAATAGGGAATATGCCGTTAGGCCTCGCTAATCGTTTTCATTCGGTTGTAGTGATTAAGTTTTATCTTTGAACAACAGATACTAATGCACCGGTGTACCGATACTAATGCGATAAAATGCTCATATCGGTAGCTAAAAAACTATCGATTCGTGTTTAAAATTTTTAAAATTCCCTATAAACTTATAAATTGAATGAATGAACAGATGATCTGCTAATCATATTTATGAATATAATGGAGGAGATTTGCACCATCAAACAGACAACCTGAGATACGACAATAGAAGAAACAAAGTATGAGACGACCTATTTTATTACACTTATAGTTCTGATATACTTATTTATAATTGTAACTCGACTTTTACAACTAGCAACTGTAGTTTATGTATCCATTTAAACGGGTCTCGACGTGTAAGTTTATTATACCTACTTATTCTACGTCGAGTAGTCGAGATAAATATGAGTGAAAAAACGCGAAATTATCAAATGTTATGTAGTTTATGTATTAGAAAATCCGTAGAAACTACTATCGAACATACAAAAATATGTGAACATTAAATTGAAAAGTAATTTTCAATGAGAATGAATAGTCATTACACATGGTAGATCAATTCATTGTAATTTAAAAAAAAAACCTTTAAATATCATGCATCGAACACGACCTCAGTTAACTTTGTTCTTTAGTGAAATTATGCAAGACACTGACAGCTGTATGCGAACAAGTCGAAAACAGCTCTTAATATTTGCGAAATGGCCTGAGTTAAAACAGGTTTCAGCAATCGCAGATATTATTTGTACGCATAATATTTCCATTATCATTGTGAATTATTCAAGTGGTTAGTGGATAGTTAGGAGAATAGATATTATGAATCCACTTCTCTTAAATAAACAAGTAATTAATTTAGAAATAACTAACCGTGCCCGCGATTTCGTACGCGTGGAATTTTAGTTTTTAAACTCTAAATTGGGATATATTCTCTTCCTGTCAGCCGAAATCGATGAAACAAAGCCCATTTGAAGAGCCAAGCTAAGCTTAATTAACCTGTGGAAATCCCATGAAAATCCGTTTTCAGTAGTTTTGGAGATTAGCGTGTTCGAACGGACAAAAATAGACAGAAGACAAAAATTTTCAAAATCGTCTTTTTGTATTCTAATACACGTCCTTCATAGCCCCCAATTAGTTTTTGGTAAATATATACGCTGGTTCTACAGTTTTATTATATGTATAGATATTGGTACAGTTCGTCAATCGTTAGAATTGAATTGTTTAGAATTGTAGTTTAAAATAAATTAGAATTGTTAGAAATTGTTAGAAATTGAATTGCATGCATACAGCGCCGGCTCTAGCTCATGTAGCGCCCGGGTGCAGGGCGCCCTCTAGTAGGCGTTTTGAACTCTTTGGAGGTGTCGCGAGCGGCGCTCGGCGCCCCCTAAGACCCTGCGCCCGTGTGCACCGCACCCCCTGCACCATAGGTAAAGCCGGCACTGAATTCAGCGCTAGACAGGCGCCCCCGGGCGCGGGGCGCCCGGGGTGCACCGCACCCCTTGCACCCCCTGGTAAAGACGGCCCTGTGCATAGTAAGAATTGTTAGTTATTGCATTGTTAGAAAGAAAAACAGTCAAGCAAGCAGCTGACAGTCAATAATTATGCTGCATAGTATTGCATTAAACTGTTTATAACTGTTACAAAATACAAGATAAAATCGTTAAGATAGTGTTTAACACTTCAAAGTTGAATTTCAATTTGACATTTCTAAAACATCAGGGCGATTTTCGCTTGCAAATCTTAGTTAGAATTTTATTACTGTCTGTTTTTTCAAACGCGAATTTGCTCAACATTTGCATGGGAACAACGTACATTAAATCTTGAGTGGATGCACGTCGATGTAATCACAACAGTGTAATAAGTTACAATACATGTATTTTAATCCTGTTCGACGCAACAATTTTTTTCGGTGCAACTTGATTATAGGCTTGTAGAATTAATACAAGTAGTATGTTGCAGTTTGAAGGATTTTATTATATATAAACGTTACACAGACACACACTTCCATTAAACAAGGAACGTATGATTTATTGCAGGAATTATATTCATTTTACTGATTCATCATCATTTTTTTCAAAGTGACACGACTGTTTTTATCGTTGTCATAGTAATTACAATTCGTCAAAACATTGTCGGATCAGTCGCGCCACAGACTTATATTTGTCTCTTTATTTGTTACAGCCCTGCTCCTTCTGCTAGCAGTATTATTGGGAGCATGGGTGCTGTATGGAATGGGGAAGCTGGTCATGTCTCGCGTGAGACGGACCGGCAAACTGCGATACGGCGACAAAGAGCTCGCGATACAGCAGAGACTGCGGGCGCTTGACACGTTTAGAGGGTAAGATCTAGTGAAGACTGAACCGGAGTAAAATAATCTAGAGTAGCGTGCGAAGAGATTCGAAACCATTTTCTTTATTACACGTGTACTTGTAGTCCTTGGCAGTGAAGATACGACCAGGCTTCTGTACTAGCTATTTTTTTTTTATAAACTAGTGGGCGGATGAGCAAGCGGTCCCACGTGATGGTAAGTGTTACCGCCGCCCATGGACACCTGCAACACCAGGGGGAATGCGCTCTGGTGTTGCAGATGTGCATGGGCGGCGGTGATCACTTACCATCAGCGGTTTCGCTCGTCTGTCATCTATTCTATATAAAAAAATATATTTATTAATGTACAATCGTCGATTTTTTAATCGTTCATTAACATTGACTTATATGATACTAGGTCAATGTACAATAAGCATTAAAGTAAGCACTTGAAGAATAAATGAATTATTCTCGCATGGTCAGGATGGCAATAGTCTTCATGATCTTCGTGAATGACGGCGCTGGTGGTTATTGGTGGCTGGAGCACGCAACGTGGAACGGACTGGCGGTCGGTGACCTGGTCTTCCCCGCCTTCCTCTGGATTATGGGCGTCTGCATCCCGTTATCCATCAAAGGCGCATTTGCAAAGGGCATCCCGAGGTGGAAGATTATTGTGCATATCTTTAGGGTATGTATTATATTTTATTTAGTCTATCCTATATTCTACTGCTATTCAAAGGTCGCACCTACTTTATTCCATATCTGACGTATTTTCATATCACTGTTCGAAAAAGCTCCAAGGTTTTCCATATTCTTCGTCTATAAGGAAAGTGGAGAAATATGTTTTTTATCATATGACGTTTTGGTTCCAAAAAAAATATTAATGGGAGGACACGTCGATACTTTAGATAAGTTTTTTAAACTTCTGAGATAATGAGTTTTTTAATGAGATAATGAGTAGTATCAAATTTACGAAAAAAAAACTCAATAAATTACAAAAATAAACTTTCACGTCTATAACATACAAACAGTGTGTATTTCGTATGAAAGGCTATTCCAAAATTTTATTGTATTTAAAGGAGTGAGGCAGCAGATGTTTATAGTGAGTAAACGAATAACAGTGAGATGCACTTAGGTATATAACTTCATCCAGTACTGACCGGTTCTTTGGTTCGCAATAGCTAGATGAGCTAATACAAAGGGTGGCGACCTCTTACGACATGTATTATACATATAATGCAAATCGAAGCTCTATAATCTAACAACTAAAACGTTTACATGAAAATTACACGCCTTAAGTACTTAGTAATTCCCACACACAAACAATGTTATATATATCTATAAATTATAGTGACTTCTAAGATTCACGAACATACTCCAAGGAAATGGAGACCTAGACATCCAAATCGCAATGTTTATTTGTTTATGGAATCATCGCCATTGTGTCCTCATTCTATGAAATGATTGCCTTTTTGCTTAGGTATACATAACTCTAGAGTCGCGAATATTCTGCGGACCATTCGGGTTGCAAATGTTTTGATATTCCCAAATGGAACCGTAAATATTTGAAAATTCGTTTCTTAACCAATTCAAAATGTACAATAGAAATATATTCATGTATTTACGAGTAAATTTGAATGTGGAAAGGGGATACAGGCACTTTATATTTATTGACATGTAAACTCTAAAGTTACGTCACAATATCTTTAGGATATTTTAATCCCCAGCACGCGATACAGTCACTTTCTCAATGCACAATTACGTCACATTTCAACTTCCTCATCCTTACTTCGACAACAATCAAGCATATAAATATGTCCTAAACAAACTTTGAATTGCTGATTTGTTTTTGAGGCGTATTTCATTGGAAATTCTATGCTCGCGTGCTAATGGCATTCGCGAGCTCTCTCCGACTTTACACGTCGATTTGTGTATCGCTTGTTCCATTCCTTACTTTGATCTTTCAATGATAATTCACATAGTACAGAATAAATCAATGTACATCATGCAACAGTTAATTTTATGAATGTAAGTGATTTTTTTAATTAGTAATTAGTTCTCAATAGTGACTCAGAAGGCGGACGTGGCCTGGTTTAGATTTCTCGAACTGGAAGGAGGCTGACGCGAATGAATGGATACGAATGAAATGAACATTATTTAGAACAATGGTCAGGTGCTGTTAGTTCATTAGATCCTTATCTAGTTTAATATTTGCAAAATAACTTGTATCAACGCTTTGAATCCAATTGATTGTATTTAATAGGAGTTTCGATGGAATGCAGTATATAGAATCTAATGTTACATTTAGTTTTTGGTTATAAAGAGATAAGAGTATTACGGAAGTTGTCAAGGGCATTTTAAACTACCATCTCCTTTCTTATTTAAGTTGGCAATCGGCTTGCATTGTACTGAATTGAAAAAGATCTCTTTTATTGCAAAACGTTAATTAAAAACATTAACAGTTTTGAAATAATCAAACTTTTGTATCCTAGTTATATCCAAGGATAGAGATATCAGGGCAAGACAAAATCCGTTATCGCTAGGGAAATGTTTTTGAACGTATTTCAAAACTTAGTAGATAATCCTGAGAATCAGACCAAAAAGACTCACAGACAGATATTTATATGTGTATAGAGATATACATAATTGTTGTTTTTGGGAGGGCCTGTTTGACATCGACTATACATGTACCTTTATTGGGTTTAACTAACAAGTAATTTTCATATGACAAGTTACGTTTCTTAACCTTCCAGCGTTCGTGCATGATGTTCCTGCTGGGCATGTCGCTGAACACAATCTATGGGTCGAACATGCTGCAAGAGCTGCGTGTATTCGGTGTACTGCAGCGGCTGGCAGTAGCCTACCTCGTCGCCGCCGGGTTCTACGCGCTCACTGCGCCCAAGTACTACACACCGCCCAGGGTAAGTTCTAAACAAGTTCTATTTGTCTATGGTTTTTTTTAAATCGATATTGGCCTTTAAAGGCCAATGATTGCTAATGATTACTAGAACACATAAAGTGGAATTTTAACATCCCACCATGGGTGTTATAGTAGATACAGGCCCTCCCTAGTAATCACAAGGCGATTTCGGGCTATAGTCCACCACGAGCGCCCATTGCATATTGTAAAAATACGAGTATTTACATTTGATTTGTATCGTAATGTCCTCTGTGTCGTTATTCTCAAAAAGCCTCGAGTTTCTTAATCCACATACATGAGTCATGTAGGAAAATAAAATTGAATTCAACTAGTGTTGTCAAAATGAAAGCCGTTCGAGCGCTAATGATGTGAATAATGAATAAAATTAATGGAATGAATAATAAGTGAAGTGTTGATGAAGTCAAAGTAACCTTTGACCTTTGATGTCTTAAACTCTTAAGGTTAAAAGCTCAAGCCTAAAACGGTTAAGGTTAAAGTTCGCTCGAAAGTCCATCGCTCATTTTTACAACGCTAGTTTCAACCCATTGATATTGAAATATATTTAATGCCCATTAATTATTTTCTGATGCCCATTTAATTATTTTCTACTGCTCTTTTCATTATTTCCCAATAAATGTTTTCAGTGCCTACTTAGGACCTATCAATATTTCAATTTAACACATGAATTATTAATTTTATTTCGTACCTCCAGGGAGCATGCGGACAGGCACTAAAAGATGTGCTGTCTTGCGTATGGTGCTGGGTGCTGGCTGCTGTGCTGGTGGCCATACACACCCTCATCACTTTCGTTGTCCATCATCCCGACTGTCCTCCGTGAGTATACGTCCAAATTAGTTATTTCACGTAGATATCTCGTTACTTTAGAGTCTAAACTAAGGGGAAATTACAACTATAAAAGGCTTTAGAGCATAGACTCTCCTCAACCTTATAGTTATTTTGCCTACCGTCCACTTTAGGAAAAAATACATATTGCCTCCCTAGACTGCACTATTTAAGCAAATGAAGGGAAAGATTAGGAAAAAAATATGCACTAAATTTTCTTATGTCATTTCAACGTCCCCAAGTGGGCGGGACTGCTGCGTTAGAACCATGAATTTAGAGCATAGCAAATCATGACCATCTAACAACGTATTTTTTAATAAGAGTTCTTAAATAATTTTAAATTACTAAAAATGTCTTTACCAAGTCGACGCGGGACTCGGTAATGACTTTATTGTCCCTTCCCATTCAGTATTTTCTGATGCCCATTTAATTATTTTCTACTGCTCTTTTCATTATTTCCCAATAAATGTTTTCAGTGGCTACTTAGGTCCCGGCGGCAGACACGATGACTGGGTAGCATCCAACTGCAGCGGCGGCGCGGCCGGATACATCGACCGTTTACTGCTCGGAGAGTCGCATTTGTTCCAAAACAGTGACGCTAGAAGGGTCTATGGGGGACTTCCTGCGGATCCCGAGGGATTGTTAGGTAAGAGGGTTGTGATACCGGGATTGTTTCTATCAAACTATATGCGATACTAATTTTGATAAAAATAACTTAATTAACTGAATTAAGCCATCTAATAGAGTTTTAGGTGACTTATTTTATTTTCACATCATCATTGATTCTTGGATCATTCTATGGTTATTTTAAAGTCTATGGCTTGTATTTAAACCAGCAGAAAGAAAAACTAATCGGGTAGCAAATCATGGTCAAGAAAACAAATATTTTTTTTTTATATATTTTTTTTGGCGAGTATTTGTTATATATGTATGTGAGGATGCTATATAAAACTACCCACAACGAGTGCAGTTGATACACTAATTTATCTATACTAATATAATAAAGAGGTAAAATTGTGTGTTTGTTTGTGGGTATGTTGGGGGTAATCTCTGGAACTACTGAACCGATTTCAAAAATTCTTTCACAAATAGGAAGCTACATTATCTGTGTCTAATATAGGCTGTATAATATTATGAAATTAAAAAAAAAAAACATAAACCGGAACGAAGCGAGGGCGAGTCGCTAGTTGGTACATAAAATGAACTAATTCCGCGTATGCAGATGTAGAAAATATAATGTATAAGTAAATTATGTACGGTGGACTCATACATAATTTACGACTTGAAGAAAAAGTCGCCGGTAGTGGCTGGATACGAAGAGCTGAAGACCGTGTGTGATGGCGGTCCGCAGGTAATCCAGCAGTGAAGAGACAGCCTGATGGTATGGTATGGACTCATACAAAGTTATGAAACCTACAAGATTACCTAGATTACCTAGACCTACGAGATTTCAAAAGTAGTTCAGGCGGCAGTAGCCACAGCAATACGTGAATTGTGTATATTATGAAGGGAATCTCTGGATTGTCTGCGTCTCTCTGTATCTTACTTTTATTTTAAAATTTAGTTTCAACATTTCAGGCTGCTTAACATCATCGGTACAAGCCCTCCTCGGAGTACAAGCGGGTGCTACAGTGTTGCTACAACGGTCTCACAAAGCGCGGGTATCTCGCTGGCTGGCGTGGGCACTCGTATTCGCACTGACCGGTGCCTTACTTGCTGGCTTCTCTAGAGAACATGGCGTTATACCAATCAATAAGAACTTATGGTATGTATATCTTTCTTTTAAATTAAGTAGATATTTTATTAACCGCAAAGAACAACGGAGCGTGTGAGTGAGAAATAAATTAAACTCTCGCGTGTCTGCGCTCGCGATTTATAAGACGTGTGCACATATGTACCTATAACTTTTTTGTTCGTGTTATTTTTCGTACTTGCATATATTTAATACCTTATAAGGGGAAGAGTAATTCCTTGTCGTCAGGTCAATCTGACTAACTAACCTAACCAAGTGGAAATACCCATAAAATAATATTACGAACAGTTCTATTGCTCCCATATGCTACTGGTGCTTGGTATTAAGTTAAGAATACTGTTAATGTTGCGGACAGCCTATAAACCATGTGACAATCGATGATATGTGTTGTGCAGTTTTCGGTGTTGTGTAGTTGTGCTCGCCCTCTTCGCGGACGACACCGCCCTCTACGCCTCAGATAGGAACGTACGCATGCTCTCTCTACGCCTCCAGCGCGCAGTCACCACCCTAGGCGAGTGGTTTGTGAAGTGGAGGATAGAGATAAACCCGGGGAAAAGTGCAGCCATGTGCTTCCCTTTTCCCATGGTTGGCTGTCGTACTCCTAATCTCTCCCCTCTCCCGTTAACCCTTCTCGGTCAAACGATTCCTCTCGTCAAAAAGACCAAATATCTCGGAGTCACTAGACCACAGAATGACCTTCCCAGATCATATCAAAACTGTCCGAAACCGAGCCGCCTTTGTGCTCGGTCGCCTCAACCCCCTCATAGGCGGGAAAAGTAAAATGTCGCTTAGAAATAAGTTGACATTATACACATCTCTCGTCCGTCCCATCATGACCTATGCAAGCGTTGTGTTCGCACACGCGGCTCCCTCTAACATCAAAACCCTCCAAAGCCTTTAAAACAGATTCGTGCGCAAGGCCGTGGCTTCACCATGGTACTTGCGTAACGTCGACCTCCACAAGGACTTTGAGCTTCCCTCCATCGTCAAATACATAAAAGACTCTGCCCGACGCTACTATGACGCTATCCCACATCATCCCAATCCTCTGATTGTCTCCTCCCTCACCTACACACCGGACAGGAGTGCCCCTCCCCGCTATCGTCGGCCGCGGCACATCCTGGACGATCCCGACGACCCGATCACCGCTGCCAATGCGGTTCTCACACTGCACTCGAACACTGCACACAGACACCGTCCCCGCCGGCGGAGACGTGGACGCCCCCCCCCCCGATACACCGTTAACACACACCGGCCCTCAGCCAACATGTTCACTAGGTATAGACACGTGCCTGGGCGCTTCTCGCCGACTCGCGATCCCGCGGTATCCCCCCAATGCAACGCCCTAAGCCGAGGTCCGTTCCTTCCGCCGGTTTACCGGCGGGGGAGCCCTTAGGCTCGTTGCAACACATACTTTTGCTCCTGGCTGAGCGCCTTCTGCGCTCGCCCTAATCTAAACAAGTCCGGTGACTCTTGAAAGGCCAATAGGGCCACAAGAATTTAGTCCTTCCGAAAAAAAAAAAAACACTAAATACAGTCGTCATACAGCAGTCCTACGTGTTTCACTACTTCGACCACCCGGCACCTCAAGATACCTCGAGAGAACCCTGCCTACTCGGCACCTCAAGAGAACCGGCCTGCCTCCTCGTACATCATTCAGTTGGGCTCTCAGTTGCCCCGTCGATCAATCATTCAGTTGGGCCCTCAGTTGCCCCGTCAATCGTCACCCGCCGCGTCCGCGTAACGTGCACTAGCGCGTCTTCCGCTCGTATACGACCGGTCGGCCCGCCGAGCCATTACTATTAGTGCGCCGGTCGTCAACAGTTAACAATGGCGTATTTCGGAATTCAAGATGTCTTTCTTTCTCTTTCCCCATTTCAATCTTTGCCTTTCCAAACATTCATCCTCTCCATCTCTTTACTATAATACATAGGTACGATGCTAATATCTATGGGCAACAATAAATTATTTATAAGTATCGCAAAACTTCTTGCGCTCTGACGATATCACGTGACAAACCTGCGCAGTAGCAAATTTTTAGGTCCGTTTGGTAGTGCGGGCTGAAATGCGACGCAGGGGGTATTTACAATATAATATGTTTGCAAGTTCAAGCGAGACGCAACAATAACTTCCTACTCGGTCAAAGCCCAGGAAGTTTCGCGAGGACTATACTATCTGGCGTAATGTCTGCTCGGCGGAAATAAAAAAAAATCGGGAGTATATTATCCACCAATGGGCACGCTACGTGAGCTGGACCCGAAAACCCCCAGTGATTTAATAGGAGAGGCCTGTGTCCTGCAGTGGGACCAGTTTGTCAACCAGTTTCAAAAGTGAGAGCAGTTCACCACCACAACCATCTCAATTTCAATTAGTATTAACGAGGCCTACTTTTGACTAATAAATATTTGGTTGCAGGTCAATGTCCTTCGTCCTTGTAACATCAGCCGTGTCGTTAGCCCTTCTCAGCATTTGCTACACCCTCACTGATGCCTGGCGTATTTGGGCCGGGGGTCCTTTCAGAGCTCCGGGCCTTAACGCTATAGCTCTGTATGTAGGACATTCAGTTTGTGCCCATTTGTTCCCATTCCATTGGCGCATTCCGAATATGAGAACACATACGTTATACCTAGTCGAAGCAGCATGGGGAACCGCGTTGTGGGTAATTATCGCGCATATTATGGCAAAGAAGAAAGTGTTTATTAGTCTATAAGGCCACTAAGTTCTTTTAAATGCCTGCAATGATTAGTAAAATTCAAGTAAGTAACAGACGATGGATAAAAATGTCTCAAAATGTCGACATTGTACCAATGTTAACGTAGGTAATGTCAATACCGTGGGCGAACCATGGTGTAAACCACATTTATATTCCAATTTTTTATTTGTTAACATCTTTTTTATATTTATTTTATGGTGAATAATAACATCGTAGATCAAAACAAATATGCCACTAATTTTATTCATTTAAACATAACAGAATGTACATTACAATTGTAGATTCAGGACAAAAAGTGACACACTTCTCAACTCTCCCTACAGTCTCTACAAGTGACTGTAGAGGCAACTCTCCCCGCAAAAGTTTAATTAAAAACATTATGATAGAGAAGTTACGCCTACGTTCTAAATTATTTTTGTTGGTGGGTTAGATACATTTTTGTTCATCGTCCTTTCGAATAATTTCGAATCGTGAATCATTGAGGATTTTGTAAAACAGTCTTCATGATGATGAATTTTATACTCCATAAATTTTGTACATAGTTCGCTAGCTTTAAAGACTGAAATTTTATTAAAATGAGCATTTTATTTCATTCTATTTTCGATCTAGTCTTGGGTATTTTGTAATGGCGAAGTATACATATAATTATACCTCAATGATTTTATATCTGAGCAAAGGGACCTTATTGTCGGTCATTGGTCATTAGCAATAAAATAATGAACGACGATTTGCCTCTTAGTATGGGACTTTCTAAAGTACTATTTCCTTAGTAATCACGTTTATTTGATTTAGTATTAAAGTATTTCTAAAATTGCAAATAAATATGACTTTATCCGAGCAAAGGGTCTGTATGGATTTATTGACCGTGGTTAAACTTTCGTTGTTTTAGTAGGTATCTCTTTAAATACAAACATGTTCTAACATCTGATTTTTTAGACATAGCAATTAAACAAATACTATTTTGTATATTACATTATGTATAGCTATTTTATATTGTAACTAGTTTCAATGTTTGGGAAACTAGAAACAACAATATGGTCCCATTTCACAGAAAATGTAAAATATTGTCTACGTAATCAGTGAATACAATATAAAATCATAAACTTGTTCAAATAAATCTTTAAATAATAAATCTTCATGTATCTTTTTTTTTCTATGACCTTTTCGTTACCTTTGCCTAATGATAACAAACCTCAAGACACGCGTTACGATCCTATGTAATAAACAGGCTTCATCATCATTCATCATCGTCTACAGCCCATTTGCATCCACTGCTAGATATAAACGTCGTCCAACCATAGATACCAATATAGAAGCGGAAGGTAACCGTGATTTTAGATATGGAAAGTGCATGGAAAAATGTAAACCCAAATGAGTAAGTACTTAGTAGACTTAAATTTTAAAAAAATAGTATTTATTCCAAATCAATAGGACATTTACCTATATGCGTAGTAGTAGCCTGATATTTTTTCAATACTCCGCATTCAAATTTGGAATAATGGCATACTTAAATAATGGATAGTATACCAGCTTCAAAACTGCAGAAGAACTTTTTGATCGATAAAGCATTAAACATCAAACCTGATCTTTCCGTTAGAGACCTTTCATAAAAACTTATTCAGAAGCATCTAGTCATGCAGTAAATAGGTTGCAATACGAATTTCCTATATATGGGCCGATCTCGAAGCAATGTATATGTATATTTTAACACTTTTGTCTGAAGTTTTGTATATCTATCCATAGGGGAGGTCTTATACTATAAAATTGTATCATTAGTTAAAAATCGATATTTTTCACTTTATTTCATAAAACCTTAAATATGTCTTATAATGTGAGCGGATATATTATTATGGGCTCTTCTCGTTAATTGACCAAATGGTTTGGTCAGTTCAAAACCAGTTCCAATCAATCCACTTGATGAACTTCAGATGCGCTTGCGTTAAATACAACCCAAGAAGCTTATTGAAAACCTAACTAAACAACACG
This sequence comes from Sesia bembeciformis, assembly GCA_943735995.1. Lineage (NCBI taxonomy): Eukaryota > Metazoa > Arthropoda > Insecta > Lepidoptera > Sesiidae > Sesia > Sesia bembeciformis. The sequence goes on along the minus strand of OX031029.1, from coordinate 5,693,153 downwards.
TGTCGTTTCAAGTGATATATATTGCTACGTGTTGGTTAGTAGGTAAATTGTATTTCCATCTTATCAAGTTATTTATGATAAAATCTGAGTGACAAATTCGGGGTAAATCAGAGTAAATATCTTAAACAGTATCTTGCACTAGATACTATTTATTTTATCTCAAAATTAATAATAATACCTACATATATGTATGTAATCTATATATATTATACATACAATACAATTGTAACAGGCCGATGTCTGTACATTATAGATATTGGAAAAAAACTAATATGGGGGGGGGGGTCTTTATTAGAGCAACAGAAGCCAAAACAAGTTTTTAGAAATTTTGTCTGTTTGTCTGTCTGTATGTTTGTACACGCATCACGCAGAAACTACTGCATGGAATTGAATGCAGTTTTCACCGATGTATTGCTAGAGGTCTAACTTAAAATATAGGCTCCATTTTACCGCAGGAAAATATCTTATTCCGATTGTTTTAAATTTAATAAACCGAAGCGAAGTGAGGGCGGGTCGCTAGTAGTTAAATAAAAGTAATAATAATTAATTCTTTAGTAGTAAATTCGTAACAATAAATAGTTTGACAATTAAAATATTAAATTCTAGTATACATACATAATAATATTTTCAATACATACATACATGTAAAATGATAACCGTATAGATAAAAGGACCATATAATGGGTTGGAATAGGCACGTTGGCCGTGCGCACAGAGAGGCCAGGATTAAATATCAGACAGAGGTGGGTTTACCTCAGAGGTGATCCAGGGAGGGTTGACGTCACCTAAGCTCTTCAACCTGTACATCAACCATGCTGATTGTCCATTAATTATGCCGATGATATGCTAATGCTGAGTCAAAAAAAAAACAAAAAAGTGATACCACACAAAAAAGAGTGAGTTACTCATATTTCAGTAAGTAAGGTAACAACGGGCTAAAGGACGTGCCTCCACTATTCTTACACGATACAGCCTTGCTGAGTCCGAGGATCTCAGTGATGATCTTGATATTGAGAGGGAGCGCAGGGCGTTAGCGGTCAGAGGCAATATGCTGGTCCGCAGGTTTGCTCGGTGCTCTAGGGATGTTAAGATTGCACTTTTGAAGGCGTATTTCTAATGCCTAAATTACACTTGCGGCATGTGGATAAGGTATACAGAGCCAACTGATCCGTCGGCGCGTCGGGCCACAGCGCTGCACTCACACATTCACGTTAATGTTTATGGCGCACACGCACGCTTTAAGCTACCTTCCCTTATGTGTATATTGCAAGAAGGGATCAAGCTATTGTGGTTAAATTCTGCGTAAATATTAGATTCAAATTAATTAGTTCTTATACTTAAAAGGATCAAAGGACTATGGTAATATTTTAACGTTCTAAAGTTATATACAGAAGCAAGGGTATGTGGTTTCTTTATGTACAAAATAAAATTTGACATTAAAAAAATATACCTACGCATAATTGAACCGGGGCTAGTGGATCTTTTTTGCATTAAAAGGAAAGGAACATAATAGTTTGATTTTTAAGTCTCTATTATCCATAGTATTTGGAAATAATGATTATTACTATTTTTCCCATGGTTTCTTATAACACTTCAAATCATATCTAAAAAAATAGAGCTACTCTTTTTTGTAACATATAATGCACCCTTAAATATGCAAATTGCTTTAAATATATTATTAAAATACGTGGAATTGCTTTAAATATGCATGTATTTAATAAAAATAAAAAAAAATTTTCGTCAATTGGTTCCTTTATGCATAAATGCGGACAATTATTATTAGAAAAACATGATTTTTGCAATAAGTAATAAGCTAAAAATAGGTTAATTATTTAAAGAAAAAAACCCGCCTGCGTCCAACTCCTATATTGATTTATTGAAATATATTGTATATATTGAATTGAATATATATTGACATATATTGAAATAAAGTAATTTATTGAAACAAGTAAGTCCACTAACTGGTTGGTTTGTTTTGTTTTTAGCCATGAAAATATAGATAAAAATCTTATTCCTCAATGTAAGTACGTGTTTCAGTGGTAAGTGAGACATGCCAGAGCCCATTACCATCCCGTCCTATCCTATCCCTCCCCAACTCAAACCATTTTCCCAACCCTTCCTCTAAATTCATTCGTCAAATTCATAATTCATAACCTCAAAGGCAGGCAGCGCATGTCATGTACATTGTGTCATGTGCCAACGTTTGTCATTCTGAACTGATGTTGGCATGTACCGTATCCGTACCGTACCGTGTACCAGTACCGTATCGTCTATGGGCGACAGTATCCACTTACCACCAGGTGGACTGTATGCTCGTCCGCCGCCTTCTTCCTATAAATAAATAAATTACTCTACTATTTTGACAATTCAGTTTCAGAAGAAACAGTCGCGACCATTACAAAACAAAGTATCTACTTATGACAAAAAATGAAACATGTAAATCTGACATAAAAAGTGTTTTATATTTTAAATTTCTTTCCAGTGTCATAAGGGGCCAAACAAAGTTTCACAAAATAAACATGAACATTAAGTTTGTACATTGTATTTGGATCTCCCTACGGTTCCAATATTAAAATTACTTGTACATACGTTTAAACAATATTATTAAATTATAAAAAATGCCTAAATTTTCATACCACTTGCTAAAGTCGCGCTTTTGCACGAACTCACCCGTCGCTAAAACAAATGAAGTCCACAGTTATAGGTGACCAACTACATCGCGATACATGTATCGCGAATGTCCATAGCTCCATAGGGGACAGTATCTACTGCATCAGGTGAACTTACCACCGGGGAACGTTAAAAGCCGATATTGTTTGTTATGCATGATTGTATTCAATTATATTCTTACCAGTGTAACTAGTCCAAGCGTCAAATTAGACGTTTTTGTTTTTGTGCGTCATTCGACTCAATTTAGTTTAGAGTAATTAAGCAACAAGTCTTAAAAAGATTTTGAAGTTTTACTAATATTTTACACGATATTTTAGTAATAGTCCAAGCGCGTTGTAAAGTAATTTAGTACAAACACTTAAACAAAATCTTTTTTTGCTGTAAAATTTCATTTTTGTCACTTGGACCAGTTACCTATGCAGAATGATATCCAATTTTGGTGGATTTTGGATACATATTTTTTTCTAATAAAACTGTATGGGTAATCTGTGGTCAACAAAATAAAACAAAAATTTACAATATTTGACGTTTTATTAGTAAGGTTGACAGTAAAATTCGTAATGTCATTGGAAAATAATAATAAAACAAACGATTTAACAAATTCATGACTCAAGGTAACAGCGAAATAGTTTTAACACATAAAACTATCAATAAAATTACAACTTCAATTATGTATAACAATAGAAGAACAATTTATAATTAGTGGTACAAATATTGATTGTACGATTCACAATGGCGTATGAAAATTCGAATCAAAATGCCAAAGGATCATTCTGATACTTTTATTCTGATATTTATATTGAATACCGACGTAAATGTTCTAAAAATAATGCTTCTTGTTATTGACTTCACGATGACAAATTTTAATGAAGCTCGTTAACGTGCTCGTTCTCCCTTGTAAAATGAGACCATAGTTAAAAAGAAAAGTTGGTTAACTTCACAAAAGCGCACAACTCGAGCTTTGTTTTTGTGTGTGTGCGCGTCGTACCATGCACCACTACACGCACACAGAACCGACGAATTGAACGACGCGGCATATAGACACTGTACTAATCAAGCGTTCAAAAATTACAATACTTTTTTGCGGTTCATTGTAATTGGCGATACGTATACGCCCCTTAAATAAGTATAAAATAAGCTGCAAAAAGATTTGTAATCGTTTCAACGCTAGAGGATCTACTTAAAATCGTACAAAAACCGTAGTTTCGGTTGATATTTCGGGCGATACCTATCACAAAAACATTCAACTACGATATATCAGCCCGAACAAGGTTGATTTGACATTTATCCCGTTAAAACTCTACTCAGATCGCATGCGGCAACGATAGTAATATAGATTTTGATAACAGATATTTCGGGATCAAACGTCAAATTTCACGATACCTTTTAAATACTTGGAGTTATCCGATGTATAGAGTTCGGACCGAAGAAAAGTCAGAGTAGCTTAGAGCAGAGAAGTTACACAACTTCCTTCTTTGGAATTTCGGTCGGGCCCTTCGGGGGGGTAAAATCAGAATATACGTATGAATACGGCACGCATACAAACAAACCTTGATACGTGAACCTTTGAAAATAATCTACAAATACCTTCTTGTCATTTTTACTACGACGAGACTTAGGTGATGGGGTGGGGGGGGGGGGGGGGGATGATGCATGAGTACAAAATAAATATCGAATCAGTTCGAATCGTTTTTAATATTTTGGACTTTTCAGTAGGCTGGTCAGTAGAAACACGGGCAAAAAAATTACCCGTGGTACTAGTGCTAGTACCACGGGTAAGTTGGGGGCTCATGTATACATATTTTTTTCTGTCTGCAAATATAATAATATTAGTGATAACAAAAGAGTGCAAAACAAATCGTGTAAGCTTTACATTTGACACATGTGTGAAGTAAAGGTAAATACAGATCCCGGCTGAAAGTAATACACATCGGCTATGATCGGCTAGCTTCGGTTTTGTAGAGGCGTGATCTCTGTCGGGTGACCGGCTGTGACTTGTCAGTCGTCGTACAAACACACGACAGAGACAAAACCGAAGCTAGTCGATCATAGCCGAGGTGTATTACTTTCGGCCGGGATGTGTAAGTGTTTGGCATTTTGTTTCACATCAAAACGATATTGTGTCGTAACAAAGGTGTGCGCAAAACGCTAGGCCGTGTACGCAATACGAAATTAAAACATTAATTCCATAACTTAAACACAAACTACTTTACAATAAGTCGTTTCGACATAAATTACTCCGGTAAATGCCATATTAGGAATTAAATATTAAATACATACTTTAAAACATATTTTTTATGAGTTACAAACAAAGGATACTTTTTGTAGTAGTCATTGCTTACGTGTAAAATTGGTAAAATGTATAAGTGATAGACAGGCACGCATCGCAGTTATATAACCATCTCGTTTAGGTACTAACAATATACTAAACTAGAGACCTAACCTCGTATAGCGATAAAGACACGTAAAACAGTGTTTATATATTTCTAAAGTTTCATTAGAAAAAATCTCTTAAAATATATCTCAATTCTTGTTATAAGATCCTCGGTGCGACGGGATCGTATATTTCATTTAGTACAATATAAATAGATCATTTCCTTATCATTCTAAATAGGAAGAACTTTTTTAAAAATATAAGAGAACATACTAATTGCACATATAGTAAAAATACTATTTAAACGTTGATATATTTTAGTTGTATATTTGGCTAAATATATATCAATTATGCTACGATATTTAGGTATAACAGTTCACATTAATTATGTTAAAATGTATTTACGATGAAAACTGATTATAATTTGTACATATTAGAAATGTCATTTTACTATAAGGTTATCTACGATTAGAGTAATAAGTACTAGAGCTCACTTTAAGTCACTCACTTCACTATAAAGACATTTAATGGAATGTTTAAAATCAAAAGAATGTTAGTTGATAACGTGACTTTGAAGTCACAATTGTAAGTCAAAAAAAGTGAAAAAGTTGGCAAGACCAGAACGAAAATATTCTTACCAATCACACTGCAAGAGATTCCTCGAAGAATATATCTATTACTTATTAACGGATGGCTGCATTTTAACAATTAAAATACTGTTTGTAAATGTTGGCTAGCTATAAGATTATGTTTCGGTGTGCAGTGCCATTGCGAGTGACGAAATCCGGTGGGGAGAAACTACCTTTAGCAGGAGACAATAGGTCGCACCAATCGAGCATTCGTACGAATACAAAACTCCTTTGCAGCTTATAATAAACTTTTTTAACAGGCGATTAAGTAGCGCCGATCACGAATACAGTGTTGTACAACAAACCCGTTCTTTCAGTTAGAGCAAGGCGTTAAAGTAACCATAAAAACCATAAAGGTAAATATAATTTTCAATGAAATGTATCTAATGTGCCGATTTGAGCCACTCGCAATGGTGTCACCTCACCATCAAGATATATCATTGGTTAGGTACGTTACTTTCGTTGAAGGCATGCCTTATTTGTACTTGTCGATCTACGAAGCGCAGTTATGAACTGAGATTGTTTACAGCTAACGATTCTATAACTTGGACCTCTACAATGAGGCCCTTTCACGGTTTCACGAGACTAGACATTACCGAAAACACTTGTCACACAAATCGGTCTTTATATAGGTCCTTTATTAGATATCTAACCTTAAATACAAGATAAAATCTCTAGGACGATATACATTTCACGCTATAAATGCAAATTCATGGAATTCAATATTAAAAAGTAAGACGTGGGCTATACATTGTACGCCTTACATTATTATGCTACCAAGATTCCCAATTGCACCACACTGCACCATGATAACGCAAAATAGCTTTTGGAAACTTAGACGCCTCTAAAGAAACCAAATTGCCTAGTGTAGTCACATGCCTATTTATTAATATTTGCCTATAATCCGATGTTAAAATTGATGTTACGTAATTAGGCCGAGTCAATTTACACAGAAATTATTATTATGAAGAAACAAGCGAGCCCGTTTTGCTCGTAGACACAGCGACATACAAGTATAATGTATGCTTTGGGTAACAATTAAAATCCTTAACCTAATCGCACATCATTGAAACATGCACGTAATTTAGACTTAAAATAACACTATTGGAGCTATTAAAATATATTACGAGAATTCAAACAACACGCGTATAACTATCGACTTATATAAGACCCCAGTACTGTTCCCTGTCGCGAGTCAAGCGCCGCGCACGCCCTCCGGCGGCTCTCCGCGGGTCACTTCGGAAGAAGAAAGTAAGGGACACACCAAGTGCGCTACAATGGTGTCACGTGAAATATGGAGTCTAAATACTCACGACACCATTCATTCTGATGATTCATCACTTTGTAGCGAAACAGGGTATCGTTTCAAAATAAGCATGTAGATGGAAGCAAGGTAATACGAATGTATTACTGTTTCACTTCATTTTCATTAAAAGTGACTCTAATTGAAAACGAAATGATGTAATATTAATTGGCTTCATCTCGCAGTCGATTGCTGAAAAGTCGTGTCTTGTACGTCCAAAACACGTCTTTGCAGCAAACGTAGATGTCTGTATGTATAAAGTACTATCTCCATTGGTTTACTTCCTCCGAAGTGATCACTACAGCGTGCCGCGTGGGAGTCCCGAGGCCGCTGTACGCATCACTCGAAAACGATGCACAGTTGTATGAAATAAATATCTAGTGTGGCACTTGATAGAATACCGAAACGCAGGCGTAACCGATCCAGCACCACTGAACTAATACTAACATATCTAGTGAGCAACCATTCGACGCAACTTTCCTTCCCTTTGAATACCTCCAATTCGTAGTATAAATGTAAATACATCCAAAATATACATTTAAAATATACACTCCGAAAAGAGACGGTCGTTGTGTCACCAAACATCCGTTGAACTGTGAGAATCAACGTAGTTTTGTAATTTCTCACAGCCTCCTTATAATTAAAATGTCTGTTGTTTCAATCGGATCGATCTAAAGGATTCCATGATCTGATTTGGTTACAGACTAAAAGACATGACACAGAGTGACGTCAATGTTTTGAGGATGCCCGCACCCACTCTCTAATGAGATGTTTCTGGAAATTTTGGAAACTGGAAGGCGCGGGTTGAAGTGCGACGTCACACAACTTGTCGCTTAGTGACGTCACTTCCTGGCGCGTGCTAGCGCTTGGCGACACTGCGCCAGTTGACTCAGTAAGTTAGCATTTTGCTGCTCGAGCGTCTCCATTCTCATTTTGTAATCAGAATTTTCTGCTACTAACATTTCGACCTTCCTTTCTAGCTGATCCATGTATTCCTTCTTTTTGCGTCTGCTCTCTTGTGCTGATATCTGTAAAGAGAATGGAAATAAATAAATAAACTTAAAAGGAACATTGATATTTTTTTTCCCTTTTTTTTTCGACGTAATTAACAATTTTATAGTCAAAACAATTCAAAACGCATCTCATCAATGTCCAGTCCCGTCGAAGTAAGATGAGAGTAGTTCAGTAAAGGGATACAGAAGATACTGAGGACAGAAGAGTTGGACCAAAAAGTCCAACTTTTCTTCCAAGGGAAGCACACGAAAAACGCAGTCTTATGCTTTTATTTGAATATCGCAAAATATTGCACACAAAAACAATTAGAAGTTTAATAAACTATCACTATTTAACCATAAAACGCACAATACAACATTTTTATAATACATAAATAAAAACTCCACAACACTTCGAGTTCCACGAAGAAGTCAACTTTGATATTTAATACTTGAAAAATCAAAAATACAACTCTAGAAGAAAATGTACCTTGTTTTTAATTTTTCTCCTGATCTTCTTGAGAGATTTCTCCTCAGCTTTAGTAAGCGGCAGGCGCGTGGGCACGGGGTAGCCTTCGGCCAGTAGTGTGCGCTTCTCTTCCTCTGTCAACACTAAGGTGCCTGTTGAACCTTTCTGTAAAGAATAAACATTAATTAACATCATAAGCATAAATTAAATCCAATAAAATGGTTTTTCAAAGGTCCAAGATGGGCTTCTCTGCAGTATGCCAAAAAAGTGAACGGTTATCCATACCATACCATCATACTATCTCTCTCCACTACTGGATCCTTTCCCAAAGCTCACTATCACACACGTTCCTCGGCTCTTCTCATCCAACCACCACCGGCAAACTTCTTTAAGTCTCGCTCACACATTGCACTTCCCGGTACTTGGCCTCCACTCGAGAACTCGTCTACCCCATCGCTTTGAGTGACTTTGAACCGTCAGAGACCACGTTTCAGCACCGTACGCCATAAGACGCACTGATTGAAAATTATTTTCGTATTTATGTGAAAGTTTCAATCCGTGAAGCGGATGACCGCGCGCGTCTGTAGCGTGGGGCTCGGAAGATGCCTCATACTGCTTATTACAAATGTCGCGGCGTCAGTGATGCGCAAGTTGTCGCTACAGATGCGACGGAATTCCATCTTAGAGCCGGCACTGATCTGTGGTGTCTCCACTCACCGGTTGGCTGCTAATAAGCGGCGTATTGATCGGCTGTCGCGAGTGGTGCGATACGTAGAGATGCGGGCGGCGCGCGGGTGCGGCCGGTGGCGCTGGCGCCTCGTGCGCGGGCGACACCGCGCCCTCGCTGTCTGACGACGACAGCGACGACGGAGGCGTGGGGGGCAGGTTGAACCCTGGGGACAAGGAGAATAAACTCAATCAGGTTAATTAAAAAGAGGAAATACAAATACATGCCCATTTTAAGGCATACCACAATTATTTATTTACTTAAACTTAATTGCACAGACAAAATGTACAAACTGCAGACATGTGGCATTCTCTACCATTTAACCTTTGCGCAAACAGACAATCAAAAGAGGGGTGCATTATAAAGTTGATATTATTCTTGTCAGAAGTTGAAAGTACGTAAACGTAATACATATATAAACATAACAATACAGGTACAATACATATAAATAAGTATGCAAATATCTGCATTATATATAATAATAAATAGAAGAGAATAAAGGAAAACCTCTTTGATGTAGTGACCTTTAATGAGAGAAATTGAAGAGAGTAGAGAGATTTATCGTTATTCACGTGTCGGGAGTTTTAATTGTCATCATATTCATGAATAAGCAAAGTATGGAAAAAATAACAGAAAGGAAATCAGAATAAAAGGATCAGTGTCATACCGGTGCCACTGGATGTGACTTTGATGGAGAGTTTGTTAGAGCTGAGGGTAGTGGCGAGCCGCGGCGCTGCGCTCAGCAACAACTGTGGGACTCCCGCTGCGCCAACCTTCTGCAGCACTGCTTGTGGCATGTGGATGGTTCCCGTCTGAAATATAGGAAAAGGCAACGTTAAAGAAGGGATAAAGTTTTATTCTGTACCGATATAGACAAATTCATCTAGATGCGCTTATTTTAATGGGTTGTTATATTAAAAAAAGAAGGGACGGTGCACGCTGCTATCCCACAGCCACTGGGCACACTAGACCACTCGACTGGTCAAGTTACTCCTCTCTCTCAGTAGACCGTAAAATGTACTGCATTTCCCGCTTTATCCTATTAACACAAAGTATGTACATTGTACGTGTAATGAAGGTCCGTATTTCAGTTGTTTTTTTTATAGGGAAGTAGGCAGCCGAGCAAGCGGTCCCACGCGATGGTAAGTGTTATCGCCGCCCATGGACACCTGCAACACCAGGAGGTATGCGAGTACACCACCGACATTGCAAAATCCTATTCACAGCTTTCTTGAAGAACCCCATATCGTAGAAAGACCTCTCGAGGCAGTTCGTTGATACGGGTTCGCAGTATAAAATGGTTTTTGGACCTTATAAAACCTTATAAAATTAAAGCCGACTCTATACATATATTGTGTATCTATAAGATCTATGGTATCATAAAATGTGATGTGCCATACAAAATCGACGCGATGAATGATAGGTTTCGTATCGGCGATCTTTACATCCGTGTACTGTTCCGCATCCTTTGCCAGGACTGCGTGTTTCAAGGAAGCCTCCCAAGTGCACAAGTGGATAATTATCGACATAATTACTACATATCTTGTGCCCGATCATTACAAGTAAAAACTTTGCAATTTTGAACATTGGATTATGGTGAAAGTTGCCAAGTGGGTATCGTACGAACTTGTTGAACTCTAATGACCTTAGTTTTTTTCATTGAGCAGCCAGGGGTCGTGGTCGAGGAATGAAACGGTATGAAGGAGGGGTCACGAGAAGCGTTGAAAGATTCGTGGTGAACATTTTTTATTGGACTTTTAGTGAGATATTTTGTATTCTTTAAAAATCGTTAAAAAGATCATTTTTAATTTTAAATGTATTGTACCGTATTGTATTACTTTAAATGTTGTTGCTGTTAAAAGACAGAAAAGAATGACATATTTATACAATAATTCAAGAAGCATTAATTAATCAAATCCGATTGGACCGATTGGATTGGTCTCATTGTTTTTAAAACTTTATACATAGTCAAAAGGAATAGGTATGTGTAAATACCAGAAATAGTTCTAGGAATGGAAGGAATGGAGTAGGTATCATAATGAATCGTTAATTAGAAGAGTAATATGGAGATTTATAATCGCATTTTAGAAAATCGTTTTCGTTCCTAATTACGAGTACCTACTTCCATTTGTATTTACCACATTTGTATTTGATAATGTGGCAAAGAGCTCACTTCATTAAATCAGTAATAATAACAGTAATCAGTATCAAGGAAAAAATAGTGCAGTTTTATTATCATGAACTTCATTGTTTATCAGAAGTACATAGATCTCCTCCCGCCCAAAGGTTACTTGGAGGAGATCGCTTTAACGATAAGGGCTAACTTTTCTAACCTATCCAATCTCTTTAACCTATTAATTATTTAACTATTATGTAACTTTCACTGTATTCTTGGATTGGGTGACTACTCACCGCCTAAAAATATCACCATAATGGGTGAGTTTCCACCTTTCTGATTTTTTTTGTGTTATACTTTTTTACTGATTTATGTACGCTTGGTACCTCTTTCAACTTACACCGGTGTAAAAAATAACATATTTTAAGGAATATACCCAGTATAGAAGGTATCTAATTAATTTCTTACATTACGACTTTACTTACTGTATGGTCAATAACGTAGTCGAGATGCGTGACTGGCGTGCCGGGAGTGGGCGAAGGGGGACAGGAGGAGGCAGGGGACTCTGGTTCTGATTTTGGTTCCGCCTTCACCTCCATGGGGGAGCTGGACCGCCGTCTGCTGCTCCATGCGCTTGTGGGGATCGCTGGGTAGCATTCGTCTTCCATGTCTGGAAAGAGACACATCATACGTCACTATCGTACTTCTAGGTACAGGTAATAACGCTTTTAGGAGAAGACATACCTTCTTTCTTCGGTAAAAAGAAAACCTAAATTTTTATTCTTTATTAATGGTGTTTTATATAAGTATGGTAGCAGATAACATGTCAGCATCAGTCAAAAATGACAAATTGCGAATATTAGCACGTTCGCAGATACATTGCCTACTTTTGGGGATGATGGAATTAGGATTTAGAAAAATTACGTAGGTATATATAAAACATTTATGTAAATCAGATAACTAATTGAAGCCCTATCCTATCATACCATAAGCTTATGGCGCTCTACTACTGGACATGGGAGAGCCTAAGGCTCGCCACCACATATGATCTTCGGCTCTTCTCATCCAACCACCACCGGAGAACTTTTGCAAGTCATCGGTCCACCTGGCCGGAAGGCGTCCCATGCTACGAAACTCATCTACCCCAACGGTTATCAGTCCTGTGGCAAATATGATCTGCACCACCCCCTATAATTGCCACTTCAACATGCTGATTATAAGAGCTATGTCGGTGTCTTTAGTTCTTTGGCGAATCTCTCCGTTTCGAATCTTATCCCGCAAAGAAACTCCGAGGATAGCTCTTTCCATAGCTCGTTGAACGACTTTGATCTTCTACAAATCTTTTTTTTAAACCTCACTTCAACCTTACTTCAAATTGAGTTAAAGAAATCTTACATAATGTAATCCTACATAATTATAGGTACAGGATAAAAATGGACAGAGATCAAGCTTATACTTTGCATTTGGAATAAACCATTCTGTCGTGAGTGAAATGAGAAATCTAATAGTGAAAACATACGTAGGTGGAAGATAAAAGAGATTAACGACACAACGCCATCTGAAGATGGAGTAAGGATGTTAGTTTCCCCCACTGTTAATGTAAAATCTTTAATTAGGAACATGCTTACAAATCTGCATGTTAATTGTTCTTAATGAAGTTATAGAAGAAAATTTGTGTGTAAACCGCTTCCTACTATTTACAGTATGGTTAATACATGTATGCAGCCGAGTGGAACATCTCAGTGGGAAGTGTTAAAGTATTGAGGGTTACGCGTACCTTAACGCACAATTATTTTTGTGTAAAGATGCTTGATGATGGTAGATATTAAATTTTTTATAGGAAAAGAGACGGACGAAGAAGCGACCCACGTGATGATAAGTGACTATCGCCGTCCATGGCCACCTGCAACGCAAGGAGGTATTGCAGTCAATGAAGAAGCTAGGCAACACAAACGTTACAATTTTGAGTTGCTGATATAAGTTAATTGAGAAGAATAATTTATAATGAGGTTGTTATAGAATTACTTACATCAGTAATATTAGATTCTTACCTATGAAATCGTCGTTTTATATGGAAAAATTCAAATTGTTTTATGTCTATGAAAATTCTATATTTAATTAATCGAAGTATTAATGTACTTTTGCCATTTTAATGGAAGTTGATTGATGCTTCTACTATAGAACTCCTGGGGACGGGAATCGATGATTTCTTTGGAGGCGTTCTTCACTGCCTCATCGGAGTTGATTTTTTTTCCCGTGTAAAAAGTTATCCAAATTCCGAAGTTATCAAGATAACTAAGTTCAAAGCGGCCACTATGAACAAACGGAAATTTCATAGGTATGGCCCTAATATGAACCAAATTCTACGAGTAGAGTACCTATTTACGGTATTTTCTTCAATCTCAAATTCGCTCATAAAAAGTATTATCAAGCCAATCACGGACAAGCCTCACTGATAAAACACGTTTCTACAATATCCTTAAACTCAAATGCTATAAGAACTAAGACCTGCTTTAAGACCTTTTTAACTTGACTTTAAATAGACTTCGCTAGCAAAAACTGAGGAGGAGGATGGTGAAACTGAGGAAAAGTAAAGAGAGCATAAAACGCTGATAATGATAGAAACACACACATATTAGAAACGTATGTACTACTCAGTTGTATACGCGGTTTTACAGTTACAACATCGAATATTAAACAGGAGCGCATGATTAACTCATTAAGCTAGTACGTACCAGTTATTATGTGGAACGCAACATTGGCTAATTGAGTTTTGTAATTTTTGCCTTAATATCCTATACTAAAACACTAATTACTAAGATTGTTAAATGTTAAGATATAAAAACTTTTTTTTAGAATAGAATTGACAGAATTAGAACTGATTTTGATTTCTTTGAATGTTTCAAACAGAGCCGGCTCTAGCCCATGTAGCGCCCGGGTGCAATCAATACCCTGGCGCCCTCTAGCAGGCTCTTTGGAGGCGTCGCGGGCGGCGACGCTCCCTAAGACGGCGCCTTAAGACGCTCGGCGCCCCCTAAGACCCTACGCCCGTGTGCGCCGCACACTGTACCATAGGTAAAGCCGGCACTGCGCACAGGTGCCGCGCCGCGCGCCCATTTCAAATGAACTTACACTCTATTGACTTAGAGATCATTTTGCTACCGGGCGGCAACGTGTCAAACGTACATACATACACTGTCTTTGGATTAGAGATTTTGCCGCGCGCGTGTTGTATTAAATAAAATTGTTATTTGTGTAGTGTAGTAATGCGGTATGACAAGCGCCGAAAGCGTAATAAAAGTAAAAAAAATATTATTGTTAATGACTATTTTTTTTTTGCTTGCGCATACATATTTGTCGTAAGTAACAAGTATATAAAACTGTGCAATGGCGTTAAGTTCAATGAAATATCCAAAAATTCAGCGCTCGACAGGCGCCCCCGGGCGCTCCGCGCCCGGGTGCACCGCACCCCTTGCACCCCCTGGTAAAGACGGCCCTGGTTTCAAAATATGGCCGTGGTGTCGGCAGTTTTAAAATAGCACCATCCCACCCCATCTCTTCTCGTGAGTGTCGTTAAAGGCGACTATGGGATAACGAAGCCGCTCCACTAGACCACCTCTAAAAGAGTAGACTCGCCAACTCGCTTGACCAGCGTGGCGTTTTAAGGCTATACATCCCTCACGCCCAAGACAAGGTGCATAAGGAGGCTCCTGTCCAGCAGTGGACGAACAAAACTGGTTAGGGTTGAGATCTATTAATGAAAGATTGGTAAAGTCCATTTTTAATACAGACAAAATGTGATTAATACTTGAAAATAGGTCCTAATAGCTCTTTAGGTTCTACTTCTTTAAGCCTGGAGACCAAGAGCTTCACTGGTATGTGACTGGATATATATATATAAACCATATTACAGTAATAGGGTTTACACAGTACAAATCAGAAATATTTGTTCCCATGTAACAGTAGCAGTAAAACCCAGAAATCTTGATAGTGATGAGTAATACCAAATACAAATCGTCTTTGGAGTGCCAATAAGACATTTAAAGCAATTTGGAAATGAGGCTGGGCATTCATACGGAATGGCCGGCTATAAAGCTGTGACTGGCGAAATAATCAAATAGTCATCTATCTTGTACACTTTTGACACGAGATATTAAGGTTTATTACGCATGCGTTGCGCCCATAGCGTGCCATAGCTTTCCATTATATATCTATGTATTAAATGTACTGTGGGAACGACTGCGGTTTCAAATACATTGAAGTTTCGGTAATTTTGTACAACTTTCGCCAGTATCAAACCACTAATACTTATCAAAAAAATAACCAACACATCTAATTTTTGATATAATGAAATATTACTACTGATATTGCAGTTAATGTAAAAGTATTAATATTTTTTGAAATTTGTATATTTCGATAAAATTGTTTTACTATTAGATATTGACAATGAGAGTAGATCCCCCCCCCCCCCCCCGCACCATAAACAAATTATAATTACATAAATATCATTGTAATTTAACGATTGTTAAAAAATTCTGTCTTCTCTAACAATTAGAAATCAAACGAGCTAAAAAGTGACCAAGAATTAAGTGACTATTCAATATAAATAGTGTTTATGAGTTAAGGGATAAGTTAATGACTAAATTAGTCCGTCGTCAACATTAAGTGCTGCTACATTCAATGTTATAACTTTAATCTCTTAAAGACTGTCTTAAATAGTTAACGTGTACTTGTATCAGCCTATAACGTCCCACTGCAGGGTACAGGCCTCACCTAGTAAGTACCCGGAGGGTTTCGGGCCGTAATCCATCACGCGGGTCAGTGCGGATTGGCGGATCACATACTCCATTTTTTTTTTCATTTCTAGAGCATGCAGGTTTCCTCACGATGTTTTCCCCCACCGCCGACCCAGTGACGATTCTTAAAAATCCGTACTTAAGTAGAAACTCAGTGGTACGGGCCGAGGATTTGAACTCACTATCACACGAATGTGATAAATAGTTAACTTAGGTCAACATAAATACACGAATCTCTTCTTAGACGTGAAGTTGAAAGTATTAGTTAGATCAAATTAGAGAACTTTTAGAGAACTTTTGAGTCTGCTTAGAGCTTAGTTTCCTATTCAAGTGTAAGACAGCAAGGTCTGAGAGACAGTTATTTACCTCATTTACCCCGCATGGGGCGTCACTAGTGGCTCTAAACATTTTAATTTTTTTATCTACTTGTATGTTAGTACAGGCACGGCCTGTGACACTGTGTTGTATTAATAAACCACTTGACATTTAAAGATGAATCACGAGCGTCAGGGCGTCAACCTATGAATTCCTTTCACCAAAATCAGTCGCTTATTATACGGTCATGATTAATTTAATGATTGGCTCAGGTAACGGTAAGCGGTTCACTTTGAGCTGCTGTGCTCAGAAAATACATAAATTTAAATATGAGCAACGCAATAAATAAACTGATTAAAGTATATTTAAAACGATTAAGTGGTTACCTGATTTATTTATTTCTTGTGGCGAAGATATTAAATTAAATGTTGCACGGTTATCGTTCATGTAATAAAAAAATGGTTCCACATGATATGCTTCTTACATTGTTCTATGATGTACGTCGATATCAGCCTATAATGTCCAACTGCTGGGCACAGCTCCCTAGCAATTACGAGGTCATAATCCATCCAGTTTGGTGGATAAAAATATTCAGGCACACGGGTTTCATCGTGATGATTTCCTTTACCGCTGAGTTAATGATAATTGCAAAATCTTAAAACTTAAGTTCAAATCCTATTTGTTCTTCTGTATGATGTATGCAGAAGCTGTACATCAGTGGAATCCCAAAAGCCCAGCTACATAACAAATCTAAAACTATGCATAAATATTAATATTTGTACAAAACAAACCAATAAATGTAGTATAGTATAAACCTACATCCTATTATTTTATGGACAAAGGCGGCGGCAGGCTCATACAGTCCACTTGATGGTAAATGGATACTGTCGCCCATAGACATCCGCGATACATGGCAACATTAGTACAAAATGATAAACGTTGGCACGACTCCGGATGCGTTGCCTACCTTTGGAGATATGGGAATAGATTTGGAGAAAGGGTTGGGAAAATGGGGTGGGATAAGATGGGAATGGACTCTGGCAGATCTCACTCACCACCGAAAGACGGACGTACATTAGGGAAATAAGATAAAGTGGGAAATGTAGTACATTTCACGGTAGTCTTCTGTGAAAGAGGGGTAACGTGGAAAGTCGAGCGCGCCCAGCGACTGTTGGATTGCAGCATGCACTTTCCCTCTCCCAAATTGGTTAAATTGGTTTAAATTTAACGCTTTGGGTTTTTATGGATTGAGCGATTTCACGTTGGATTTGTTTGAAAGAACAGACAGTGATAAAGAACCAATAAATATAAATTGCCAAGTTAAATTTGCAAGCGAAAATCGCACGAAAGTGGGATTTTTAGTAATGCCAAATTAAAACTCAACTTTGATGTGCTCATTGGCCGACTGTACAATGTATAAAAAAGTAATTTTTTTTCTTGTTTTAATTTAATAGATACTACACTTTACATATAATTTATTTGGGAACTTGATAAAATGCAATGCTATTATATTAGGAAATGTTTTTATTAGGAAATGTTTTTATTAGGACTAAATTATTCTGATAGGCCCATGATCCGAATAAATTACGACCTCTTATGTGTCGCTATGATTTACGAGCTGTTTGGTGCGTGCATTCGCATCCATTTAGCACGCTTTATAGCGCAATTTAATTAGCAAAATAATAAATCAAATGGAGCAGGTATGAAGCGATGCTCCGTTCTATGGACAAACAGTATAGCAGGTTCGTCTGTATACACAAAATCATACGTGTCTAAACCATATGATGCCATATTTTAGTGAAATCTAAAAAAATATTGTATTGTATATATAATTTATCATTGCTTATCTTAAAAACCAGATAATAAAACATGTTTCTCTTTAAACATAATTTTTAAACAACGAAACATTAAGTTACAAAATCTAAATCAAATTCAATAAGTCACCGGATTCACCGGTGGTGCTCCAACTGGAAATCAGCGTCGCAGTTCACGCTGCGACGTAATATGCTGAGTTGGTGCCGATTGGCACAACGATTCTTTATTTTCCGCCTTTATTAGTTTCTTTTTTATTTTCCGCTGAATTTATTGTTTTCTAATATTGTTGTCAATAAAATAATTTCCTTTTTTACTTTCCATGCCGATTTTTACTATCCCTTTGTTGAGATAAGGTCCATATTGTCCAGATATAAATTCCGTCGTGTGCCCTAAAAGTATTTTGAATTTACCATGATGAAATAAAACTGTTGAATTTGTTAAAATAGGAAATACAGAGAATTTACGGGAAATATTGTTGTTAATTTAAAAATTTATTGTTGTTTTTTAATCAATTCAGGGATAAAGCGAATCCTAATGAGAACTTTACTTAAAGAATTAGGGCCTTTCTTAATTTCTTAATGTGCCTTAATCAACTCCTGATACTTTATCAGGAGGTATCGGAAAATCAGTATCAGCTATATTTAATTGGCAGATAATTTATCTATCAGATTGTTAACAGTCACTTTCTCACCGCTTCCTGATACCTTATCAGAAGGTGGGAGAATGACTCGTTTATAAATGAAAAGTTAATAGTATACATTAATAGAATTACATTCCGAGGAAAACAGTAGCAAGTCTGTTCCTGGAATTTCCATTCTTCGAGGAAAATTAACCCCTTACAATTGCTATTTTACCTGCTGATAATTTTCCTTCAGTAAGTTTTAATTTCATCACGATTTATAATCAATATGAATTTTATCTAATTGTACGTGCTCCTATGAATCGAATTATTGAGAAATGTACTTAAGGAAAAACTAGTTTCCAAAATAGTTAAAAAAATAGCAACCTAAAGTGGCAGTGGGCAGACCATATATGCCGCAGGACCGATTACCAATGAAGGAGACTGATCCTCAAATGGAGACCACGTACCGGGAAAATTAGCGAAGGACGCCCTCCGGCCAAGTGGACTGACGACTTGAAGGAAGTCGTCGGTAATGTTTGGATGCGAAGAGCAGAAGACCGTCGGTCCTTAGGGGAGGACTATATCCAGCAGTGAGAGACACAAGCTGAAGGTATGGTATGGTACAGCTACTAAATTATACAATAAGTTATCCGACGACATACGAAATTTGAAATGTTCACTTATTTAAAAGCGATGTTCCTGATGATATAATAACTACGGTATGGATCAACTTCGGAATATGTAAGTGTAAGTGCTCATGGCGTATTCTTCAATCGTAGAATTCGTAGACGCTTGCTACAACAGTGCTACGAGCGTGCGCATTTATTTGATCCAATATGGATTCCTCTATTACGGGGTGCTCTATTAATTTATTTTATTAAGTATATGCTTACAAAAATCAGACCAGCATGTAAAACGGATATTTTTACTCTACGAGCGCGACGTTTTCCACTGAAATGAGAGTGCTCTCCTCTGACTTTAAGAATTATTAAGTATGCTTTATAGAATACGACGTAGTAGATATATGCTTAATATGTTTGACTTTATAGAATACGTAGACTTATTAGACTTTATAGACTACGTATTTAAAGTATTTTAATAATTTCTAAGAGAAATAAATACTGTTTAGAAGCCCGTTTAACAGCTGTCTGTTTATCACACATAGAGAAGTCATTAATGTACAAATAAGTGGGCATACATAAATGTGTTCATAGTCCGAATTGTCTTAAATAAGTCTGTCTGTCTGGTAGTTTGATTATAAGTAGACTGAATTATAAAACATCCGGATGACATAATACTAGATATGACATAGAGAACGTTGATGATTATACCACATGTCGGGATTTAACTAACACTTTTACCAGGAGTTGACACGTTGCTGGGCGTTTCTCAGAGGCCCGCGATCTCGCACTGCCTAAAGCAATACTCTAAGCAAAGGTTCTTCTTTCAGCCGGAAGAGCACTTCTTCTAACGCTTTATCCTGGCTAAGCGCCTTCAGCGCACGCCTTAAGCTATAATACATGTCCAGTATTTCTTGATTTTCTTTATAATATTAGTAGGTACTTATTAATAAAATAATAATTATGTTTCAATTTTTCTGCTAATCGCATCTATATATCGTCATCTCCGTAATAATAGGTTGTCATCAACAATGTCACAGTATCGCGTGCACGGCCTCGGTGCATGTGTCAAGAGTCTTTCTACGTGCATGCACACGACATCATATGCATTCTACGCACATGGTGCGCCGCATGCTCTTCGCTACGTGTTTGCACAAAACTCGCCGATCGAAGATAAACGTGGCTTTGTGAGGTGACAATTAGCGTTTAAATGATGATAATTTTAAACAAAATAAAAATGGTATTATTGTTACTTCCTTGTATACTCATTAATTTACAGCGACGTTCATCTTGTTCATCGGAAAACGGCCAGAGCATACTTTGATATATTCTGGCCTGGTGTGTATTTTGTTCCTTTAGTAAAATCGAATTTGATAACCTATCTCCAGTTGGCAATCATTTTTAATAAATCTATTCTTAATTCATGGTTATTTCAAAGTAATATGGACTGAAATTTACTGAAATAGAAACGCATACAAATCGATTTCCATGAGATATTTCCATGCACTTCAAATTGTCAGATAAGTAGAATCACAATATCCCCCACTTAAGTAAAAAACTTGTGAGATTTTTTTGTGAAAATGTGTGATTTAAAAAACTACAGTTTAAAGACTTACCAGTACTTTAAGGGGTGGGGTATACTTTATGGTATACATCTAATAGAGTCGGATAATTCAGATCACGAAGTCACGTATTGTTATGTAAAAATTGGTATTTATTTAATAACAATAGTATGTGGTAAAAATGAACAAAATGGACTAAATACTAAATGGCACTTAATGGACGGGTTGCTATTTAGGTACGAATTTGACGACACAAAAGTAAATTTTACCCAGAGGCCGAGTACCGTCCTTCTCGTCTGTCTGGGATGTATTTAAACATCTCTCTCAAAATATCTACATACTCATATAACATGAAAGAACTTGTTTTGAGTATCATAAGGGGCATTACATTTCTTTATACTGTCATAAGCGTCATCTAAAAGAAGTTTTATTTAAGATTCCCAGGGAGAAGAAAGAAATGTTTTTACTGAATTAATTGCCGTAAATAATAAGAGAGAATATGCTAGTTCATTATAACAGCTTTAGCGTTGGTAGAATTGGTGATTGGTAGCGTTGGTACAACAAAAATGGTAGTTCGGCACACACACGTAGGTGCCTAATAATGTTCTGGGCAAGTATGATGTAACTGAAACATTGGCGTCAGCCATGTTTGTTGTTCCAAACAATAATGACGTCGCAGCGTCAGCTGTGAGCATTGCACAGACGGACTTGGGCTCATACAATGCATGTTTATGAAGACTGCCGAACTAAGCTCCAAAGTATAACCATTGTTTATCTAATAAAAAGACCTGTACTAAACTAATCTAGGGGCCTGAACTAATCTAGAAATGAATAGTCAAATTGTAAAATCTACAAAGCGATAACAAAGCTGCTACCACAAGCGTTGAGGAAATATACTATAATGAGGAATATACTGTGCACAAGACGATGAACCCATGCTTATCATTGGATACAACGTCATATTTCAAGAAAACCAGAACGGTTATAAACTGAAAAAGCATAACGTCAGATCAGATATCAGGGGCTATACAGGGACACAGGTCTCTCCCAGTAAATCACTAGAGTGATTTCGATTCATAAGCGGACCCAGTGCGGATTGGTGGATACAAATGCTTCAGATTTTTTTTAAATTCTCGAGCAGTTTCCTCGCGGCGTTTTCCCTCACCGCCGACTTAGTGATAATTTAAAAAAAAAACATAATTTAATAGAATCCACTGAGTACGAGCCGAGAATTTAAACTCACGACCTCACGAATAAGAGTTGAGAATAGATATGCCTAAATTACATAATGTTTATCAGTAATACAACTTCGTACTTTCTTTCTACAACCCTTTCTCCCAATCCATTCCTTAATCTGCAAAGGTAGGCAGCGCATCTGGGAGTGTGCCAACATTTGTCATTCTGAACCATCAGGTGGATGTATGCTCGTCTACCGCCTTTTTTTCTATAAACAAAAATTAAAAAAAAATCAAATTCAAATCAAACTATTATTTTGTTATATGCAGCAAAGTGTAATTTTTACTGGTAAACACTCTGATAGTCGCTTATCTTTGTTAACTGTTATTTTTGAAAAGAATGAGAAGCTACAGCTTGACCAAAATCACTGTCCAAATCCGATTGGCTAAAATCTAATTACCTACATGATTTTGTTATGATTTCATATTACTTGTATTGGTAGTTTTATCAATTGCATGTATAGAGAATATATCAGTTCTTTGTAAATTATGTAAGGTGTTGTGTTCTGAAAATAAATTATCTTTATCAAGGAAAGGCTAATTACCAACACGAACTATAAATTGAATCGCGGTCACGATAATGTGATGAGTCATTGTTTCTAATTAACAGAAATGTTCGATTAATTTGTAGCATAACCAAATAATTCTACAAATTATGCCTACAAAGTCAGAACGTGCATTTTCCTTTATCTTTCGATTCTGATTTCGCTGCATTAAATTTTTCAATAGATTCACGTTTTGAAAAGCGATAAAATGTAATCCAATAAAATCTCTTTACACACATGTTACACAATATCTTCACTTTTATATGTTTCTAATTTACACATTGCACAACCAATTTAATTTAATGCACATTACACATATTCTGAATATATTAAAATATGTATCTAATATTAATATTAAAAGAAATTACCTATTTGAAAAGTTGAAAGTTCAATTTTAATTCAATGTCTCTTGTTATATTAATACCATTATTATTTTGGATTGTCTTTATCTTATATCGTAGAATGTTTGGTGTTACATTTATAAACTGTATATACCTACCATTGTCACTTACCATTTGTAAATTGTACTTTATTGCATAGCAAAGAATATAGTGAAACGGATACAAAAGTTTAAGCAAAGGTGGGCATTATCGCTGCAGCGATCTCTTCCAGGCAACCTTTGGGCGGGAGATATATTCGAGCACAGGATTACTAGAATAGGATATAATTACTAGAAACGAATATGTAATAAATATATTTATATACTACTACATAGCAATAAACCAAGAAATAGATTCCAAATAATAATAATAAATATTAAATAACATACATATTAATAATATTGTCCTTGGACTTGTAATTGAGTACTGTGTATCAAACACCTTAGTATTTCCGAGGGATCCAAGTCAACTTGTGAGTGTTCTATCCATTTTCGTAGAATCGTTTGCGAGGGGATTCAAGAGCACTACAGAATTCACTAGGATCCATTAAGGGATCCTGCCACGGGCACCAAGTGAACAGAGAGAGTAATTCAAAGAAGATAAATTAAACACAAGAACACAACAATATTAAGTCGGTTAACCGCAGACAAAAGGAGTGAGAGTAGTATAAGAAAGACGAGGAGAGTAAACGTGACATCATAGTTCCTATTAATTATATTATTTCCTGTTTATATTGGATACTGTTAAAGATAAATAAATAAACGGTTCGATGACAATGAGGACCATTGTGGATATTTATGGTTTTTACATGTTGTTCAAGGGCATCTATTGATGGTAGTCACACGAAACTATAATAATATGCGATTAAACGAAACTGCTGGCCAGCGTGACTGGTGGCGCACGTTTCAGTCATTTTATGCATATGTCATTTTATGGTCACGCATATGTCAATTTATCATTGAAAAGTGTTAAAAATTATTCAGATAGGGAAGAATATATGTTATGGATAAGGCGACTAAGGAATGACAAAGCCGCTACCACAAGCCCTGAAGTACAACACCATCTCTCGCCAATCCGCTGGTTTAGCGTGCCGTTTTAAAGCCACAAGTCCCTCATGTACAAGACAATGTGCATACGAGTATGTGTGCTCCACATCCACAATATATGAAGAACGCGCCCTGCGTCGTACATTCGTTTTGGTGTATGTAAATACTGTTGTGTATGAAACATATTTAATTGAACATTTACTCATTCATTTATTTGATTTTGTGAGCAAACTTATACTCCATTACTTTCACATTGGTATACCAATATAACAGAGTAACAGACATATTCAGCTTGCGTATAAAAATAAAATACATTATTATGCCTGTTACGGTGAGGGACACAGCAAGGGAATTGAGTATTTTGAATTTTATAAGTTTCCAATATCTGATATAAATATAGATAAGTATTTAAAGTAGGTAACTAAAATACTAAATAATACTCGAGCTTCAATACTCCTTATTCTCAAGGAAATTGAGACAGGTGTAATGTACAAGGGACAATTGATTTCTTGTATAGGAAAAACACTTAAAATAATGTTGATACAGCTGTCGACCAAAAAGATAATATTTTTGAATTCACTATTATGGCGCCCATTTATCAGAATGATGATCATTATACGAAAATACTTGTAGAACACCGACACATACCAGAACCATCATTTTATCGCCAACGGTCCATAGCTCCTCACGCACATTGTCTTGTGCGTGAGGGATGTATAACCTTAAAACGGCATGCAGGCCAAGCGGGTTAACGAGTCCACTCTTTTAGAGGTGTAGTTTTTCAGTGGCAGTGGCGGATTCAGGATGTTGGTTTGGGAGGGGCTTGACCCAGCTGAGGGTAGCTAGGCTTTATCAAGGTAAACACTAAAACACTAAAAAAGCACACACAATTTTATTTTGCTCATTATCGATAAGCGAGTCTCCTCGGATAACTTTTTGCAAATTCTTCAATGACTTCGACAGATTGTAGTCTGCCAGATATATCTCGGTTAATATACTCCAAATATACGGCGTGAATATACGGCAGCCAAACCGTTCAACCTGTCTTCCGTCATTGTCGTACGAAGGTATGATTTTATTAGTTTAAGCGAAGAGAAGCTACGCTCCACACTAGGATAATATCGGATCACACTAGGATAAGAAAGTAGGATAATATAGAGTTTAATTTGAGATTTATCAGGGGTGGACCCAGATGCTTTGGGGCGAGGGGGGCTTGAGTCCCTTAGCTACCCCTGCTGGATCCGCTACTGGTGCCTTTGTTATCCCTAGTCGCCTTTTACGACACCCACGGAACGAAATAGGGTAGTGCTGTTCTGAAACCCGTGGACACTGCGCGGTTAACATTGATGGTATGGTGCTTGTATATTGTAACATGTATCAGCCTTTAATGACCCACTGCAGACCACATGCCTCCCGCAGGAAATCACTTGAGGTTTCGGGCCGTAATTCACCACGCAGGCCCACTGCGGATTGGTGGATAGGTACACATACTCCAGATTTTTTTTATTTCTGGAGCATGCAGGTTTCCTCACGATGTTTTCCTCCCAAGTGACGAGCCGAGTAGTGACAATTTCAATATACCTATATAATATGGAAATTATATAAAAATATCTTCTCTCGATAGAATAACAAATCAATAAAGAAATTACAACGACCGAAAATGTTAAGGAAACATTACTAATAAAACCCAAACGTTCCGGGATACCCAAGGGATTCCCAGACGTTTTGTCAAAATACATTGGCAAATAATGTTTTGGTTTCTTAAAAGAAGAAAATATTTTTGGATACGCTTTTACGTAGGTATTGGTAAGGTCAACAATAAAAAAAAACCAGTTGGATATTAAGAAAGTGTAGGTACAGCACAATATAAACGAGTTTCCGATATAGCCAGAGGATTCAAGTCAGATACCAATACGAAAGTTGAAGATCTTTTTAAAGATGTAGAAGTAGATTTCGTTTAAAAATAATCTACAAAACCGCGGTAATGTGAACCGTACAAATATATTCTCTACTCTAGACTACAAAATTTTGAATTACTAACCGTCAACTTTGGTATGATGTGGCGAGGTGGGTGCTGATTCAACATCTGAATGTAGACTGTAGGAATGCTCTGTTTTGATTGGTGCAGCTCCCAGCGCTGCGTCTGTCATCAGCCTATCATGGAGGACCACGCCGGACTTGGAGTTGCGCTCGATCAGCCAATCGCCCATCTCGGAATCCTCGTCGAGGACATCTTTCATTTCCTAGAAAGAAGACAAAATTTAGTTAGTACTAAGAGTTATTGAAAGTTATGAAGGAATGAAGAATCCATTCAATATAGGAGTACTATACATTGGGGCAGCATTCTGGATGAAAACCCCTTTAAAACTTGTAATTATAATACAAAATCTGTGAAATGGGGCGTGGGAGTTACCAGACTAGGATAAGACTAAGAAAATCATTAATAAAAACCTGTATTGCATTATCCAGTAGGTACTTGTACTATGAGCGATGTTCGAATTATGGATTTTATTAATCACATTCTGTGAGAATGTTAATTGTTGTGTAAAAACTACTTAATTTCCCATTAACTTTAATAGACCGCTTTGTATTGATCGTAAAACAAACACATGTATAGTTTATCATAGAGGTAATACCATAGACATTGTCTTTTTAAGAGTACATCATTAAGGCAACGGCTCCCTGCGGGGTAACAAATCATTTTGTTTACTGACCTGTATTTCAGCGGTCGTTATCTAAACTTGGTTTGATGCTACTTAAGTCAATAGAAGTTAATTGAGTCTTCCCAGTTACTTACTTTATTAAGATAAAGAGAGTATTAAGTGATTCACAGATTCGAAATGTCATAAGAGCCTCTGCAACTAGCAAGCGATAAAACATAGTTAAACTACTCCAGACATGCGATTATCTCATTGACATGTTATGTGAAAACTAGAGCATAACAGGGGAGAATGACATTACTCTTCAAAATGCTTATAGAGATACGGTATCGGCAGTACCCACGGGTACTTTTATGGAACGCCTTAACTACGATTATTGTGGACAAAGTTACAAGATAACACATGAAATTTCACTAAATTTCTTCATGAGAAATATTATTTCTAAACCTCACAAATCGCCATATTCTAAGATATGATTGGCTTATAATAAGTACACCTTTTGTAATCTACGAAAATATGTATAAGCTTGGTGTAAGTAGGCAAGAGACGTACGTAAGCGAGTGGATACCTTGAACATTACCATTCATAACCATAAAAGAAGTAGACAAGACACACTCTAAGTTTCTCGCTCTACTCGTTCACAATGCCACTTGTGTAAGTTGTAACATGTGCTTAGCGTGCTGCAATCAGTCTTAAGCCGCATTACCCATGAGACTTTGTTGGCTGCGCTACCGCCACTCTAATTAGATTAACTCAAACAACAATTAAACAGATAGGTACATTTTATATTGCTGGACGCGATATTATTGTATTGCAGTATATATTGTCAATGATGGAGGCACACTTTTCATGGCAATAGGTACTATGTTAGTTGGTCATCTGGTATCGGCTGGCTCTAGAACAGCAGAGACCACATCTCTTCCAGTAGGTGCCGTAAAAGGCGACTAAGGGATAACAAAGCCCTGAGGAACTACATCACCTCTAAACAGTGGAACTCGTTAACCGCTAGGCCGGGTTATATATCCCTTATGCCCAAAACCATGTGCATGAGAGTAGGTCCTTGACCAGCAGTGGACGATAGAAGGGCTGGTTACGGTATTGTGTTAGTACTATGATAATCTGTGAGAAGTAAAACACTATCTATCCATATAAGGTTGTTGCGCGTTTAAAAGAAGCCACGTGAATTTCTATTGCTAAGTTAGTAGTTGACCCCTAAAATAATTATCAAACATTGTGTTATATCTAAATCCACTAATTCGCATTTGTCTGCATGGTGGATTACCACCATAAAATGGCCTCGTGATTGCAAGAGGAGACAGGTAGGTATTCTACAGTGGGATATTACAGGCTTGTATTGATCGATCGATCCAATAGAGTTTTCAATACATAACCTAATAAAGTGGTAAATAAAAAAGTAAGAGAGAGTAAAGTAAGAAAGTGAGGTGTTTGAATTTGCCTAATATTTATTAGTAAAACCGAAATAGATAATGACGAAAGTGTTAACGAAACACAAACAAGTAGCATATCAAAACGTAGAAACAACCAGTCAAATTATCGAACGCCTTAGTGCAAAATATGTGAGGTCAGTAACACGCGGTATAATTCGCGCATCTCTAACATTCTCGATTAGCTCAGCTACGGCCCTCACCTTGGCCGCGAATGTAAATACATCGCACAAATAGAGGAGCTGAATCGAGTGAACGAACGGCCCTGGTTCGCCGAACAGGGTCGGCGACCCCTGGCGACGCCACCCGACTGCTCGATGAGCTCCCGAGATGATATGATAGCGCTCCACCATAGGTTGACGAACATTGCCTAATTTGCATTGGGTGTAAACTACAATAGCGAAAAAAAGCTATCAAGATATGTCGTTCCTTCGATAACGAAACTGGTAGTCGTTATCGAATGAACTGGTAGGTGTAATGAACCTCTCGATAGATGCTGAGTTCGGCGTGATGGGAAATACCGACCAGTTTAGTTTCTCTAGTGAACGTGACTGAAGTTTTAATCTATTTTGAGAATTGTTCGGCACTTAATAAAACGTAGTGATAATGAAATGGTGTGAACTTATAATCAATATTCCGATTCACTGATTAACATTCACGGGAGTTCCGTTACTTATACCCCAGTATCTTAAGTTTTTTTTTAAACATGTTACTTTTTAACATAAGAGGTTGTAGAGTATATAACCTTATTACAATATGATTATTTTATGTGATTTTTTTTTAATATATTATATATATTTTTATTTTTTTATTAAGGAAGTGTTAATTTTCTTTTAAATAACTTGATAACAAAGTTCAATTTTCTTTATTATAACTTTATAACTTATTATTTGAAAGCATGGTGCAGTAACGTGGCATAATTGACACATTTATAAAAAAAATACGCAGCGTGAAGTATTTTACGATTTATTTAATATCTTTAAAAAAATATTGCGAAACTCAAATTCTGTGCTTCTTCAATATTTCGTTTAAGCGGCTGTAGTTTTGCGTCTGGTATGTCGAATTTAAATGACATCATCAGTAAATTGATTTGATTAGAGCCTTATATGACGATTAGAACAGACCAACTATTTATATTTTTCCTTCTATTCTGTTTCACTATCAATTTATAAGAAACTATCAATATCCGAATAAACAGTTATATTTAATTTTTATCTATTTATTCTTTTAAAATATATATCGCCACCACTTTTCCTGTGTTGTGAAACTAAAAAGCGAATCCGAAGGCAATGGCTCTGCTGAATTAGATGGACGGACAATGCAACAAATAACAATGAACTAATTAAGTTTCCACTTAAGATAATGAATTGTTTTAACACTCTATTATTACAGTTTCTTGTCGTGGTTACTCGACGATGACGCATGTATGAGTGGGCCAATTAAAATTGACGTAATCTCGCAGACGATTCAAACGATTCTTGTCTCATCATTTTGTGAAAACACTTTCTATTTTGCAATAAGAAACTGATGATTATCTAAAAATATTTTCGATAAGTGAACGCAGATTATGAAAAGTGAAATTTTGTGATCAAAACTGTTTACTTTTAAAAATTTGTTTCGTTGTGAGGTCAATAAATCTTGCCGTTGTTACGAATATCTATTAATATACTATCATCAGATATTATTAAAGTATACTATTAATTTAAAAGGTAAAAATATTTTCATAATGAAAGGGCATAATATTTTAATATTGTTAATCGGATTTGAATCAAGAATAAAGAGAGACGAAGTTTATAGGCTTCAAAATATCGTGACCCATTAGGCCATCTAATTGAAAGTCAATTTTACTGTTAAGGTACGACAATTGTGTGCCTTATGAGCCCATGTTAATCTTCATCATATCAGTTCATTACCTCCTATTGAAGGAATAAACACACGATAAAGAAAATCATGCAAGAGTGTGTATGAATTTGCGCGTTCGCTTACATTATGAATGGCGAAAGTAGGTTTGAATTTTCTCGAAGTTTTTTAATACCGATAAAAAATTTATACTGTAGTGACAAAGAAACAACGCAACTGCACCGTGACGTCTCCTGGCATTATTTTTTATAAATTACGTAAGTTGCATATAGCCAATAAAGTTTAACATTACGTAAACTAAAAAATAATTTTAACATTACGTAAACTAAAAAATAATTTTAACATTTTCTTGCTGTCGAAGCATATCCTCTTTTGCAATACAGTCGAATGCATTTTTGTCAGTTCAAAGCAAATGATGCAAAGATAGGAATGTGAAATCGCTATTTATTTTGCACGACATTACAGACCTACATATGTATTCTATGGACTACTGTATTACTAATGGGTATTTTGTGACAATGTAACTGTATCTCAAGATGGAGGAACTAAGACGTACCTACACTCGTAACTAAGACGTACCTACACTCGTAACTAAGACGTACCTACACTCGCAACTAAGACGTAACTAAGACGGAAATTCGTAGACTCATGACATGACATATGTTATGTGTTGTGTCTTATTTTTCTTTTTATATACGAGGCAGCAGACAGGCGAGCGGTCCACAAGGTATAGCAAGTGATCATCGCCGTCAATGTACATATGCAACACCAGTGAGGATGCGGATACGCAGATGACCTTACAGAATTCTATTCATAGTTTTTTTGAAGAGACCCTTATCGCATTTTAGTGGGAAAACCTTAGTTTTTGTATGTTTTTTCTTTGAGTGTCTTGAGAAGATTTTGGATTGAGATTACTGAAATTTTCTTTGCCGCTGTGATAACTAAAGCGTAACCGCGTAAGTGATTCAACAGTAATCTGCTTTTTTTTTCTTTTTTTTTTCGGAATGTCTAAATTTTGTGGCCCTATTGGCCTTTCAAGAGTCACCGGGCTTGTTTAGTTTAGGGCGAGCGCAGAAGGCGCTCAGCCAGTAGCAAAAGTGTGTGTTGCAACGAGCCTAAGGGCTCCCCCGCCGGTAAACCGGCGGAAGGAACGGACCTCGGCTTAGGGCGTTGCATTGGGGGGATACCGCGGGATCGCGAGTCGGCGATGGCTGAGTGAACATGTTGGCTGAGGGCCGGTGTGTGTTAACGGTGTATCGGGGGGATGGGGGGGGGGGGCGTCCACGTCTCCGCCGGCGGGGACGGTGTCTGTGTGCAGTGTTCGAGTGCAGTGTGAGAACCGCATTGGCAGCGGTGATCGGGTCGTCGGGATCGTCCAGGATGTGCCGCGGCCGACGATAGCGGGGAGGAGCACTCCTGTCCGGTGTGTAGGTGAGGGAGGAGACAATCAGAGGATTGGGATGATGTGGGATAGCGTCATAGTAGCGTCGGGCAGAGTCTTTTATGTATTTTACGATGGAGGGAAGCTCAAAGTCCTTGTGGAGGTCGACGTTACGCAAGTACCATGGTGAAGCCACGGCCTTGCGCACGAATCTGTTTTAAAGGCTTTGGAGGGTTTTGATGTTAGAGGGAGCCGCGTGTGCGAACACAACGCTGGCATAGGTCATGATGGGACGGACGAGAGATGTGTATAATGTCAACTTATTTCTAAGCGACATTTTACTTTTCCCGCCTATGAGGGGGTTGAGGCGACCGAGCACAAAGGCGGCTCGGTTTCGGACAGTTTTGATATGATCTGGGAAGGTCATTCTGTGGTCTAGTGACTCCGAGATATTTGGTCTTTTTGACGAGAGGAATCGTTTGACCGAGAAGGGTTAACGGGAGAGGGGAGAGATTAGGAGTACGACAGCCAACCATGGGAAAAGGGAAGCACATGGCTGCACTTTTCCCCGGGTTTATCTCTATCCTCCACTTCACAAACCACTCGCCTAGGGCGGTGACTGCGCGCTGGAGGCGTAGAGAGAGCATGCGTACGTTCCTATCTGAGGCGTAGAGGGCGGTGTCGTCCGCGAAGAGGGCGAGCTCTATTCCTAGAGCTCGTTAGTATAGAGTGAATAGAGCGTGGGTGCTAGAACGGAGCCCTGGGGGACTCCAGCTCTTATTTGGCGGGGGCTGGATAGCGTGCCTTCAACTCTGTAGCGAAAGGTGCGATTGGTAAGGTAAAGTAATCTGATCTCAAAACCCAATATACCACATCCATCACTATGATATGATAAACTGTAACAATTAAACTTGGCTTCATTATGAAAACGTAAATAATTCGTAGCAATAATAGGGAGAAATAATTGTTAGAAAAAAAACCCAGTCTAAGTGTGTCATTTCTGTTCACATTCACACGGTCCAGCATCACATCACGTTCTGAACTGTTCATTGTTTGAAAGGTTAGAACAAATAAAAAATATAATTACACGCTCAGTCGTGTGCCTCGACAATTAGGCAAGAGAACGTCGTGACTTTAACTCGTTAGTTTGGCAACTATCGATATAAATGTTATTCACGAGGAAGAATATCCATTACTAGATTTCGTACGGGAATATTAATAATAACATTAATACTCAGGTAAACAAGATCCGTATTGGTTAGTATCGGCTTATAGACTATGTTAGTAAATTACCTAATCTAAAGATTAAAAATCAAAACTTACAATCGACACTAGGTAGGGCCGTCAGGATAAGTCAACAATAACTGAAGGATAAGTATTATAACTTTACCCAGGATAAGTCAACCACCCCACCCAGCACTTGACAATGAAGGACAATAATGTTCGATACACTTATCTTGAGATTTATTGTAAGTACGATGACTTCGATGGGCGGGTCACGTAGGATGCCCGACAATAGAACAGAAAAAATGATCACCAGATGGACTCCGTCGCAAAAAAGACAGAACTAAGAAAGATTGATCAATTATATGAAAGAATAGATGGAACAGAGGAAAGTTCTCAGCGTGAAGGAAGGAGACAAGGAACTGAGGCAGTTGGTAAATAATAGTGAAGGAGGTCAAGCCGGACAAAGTGTTGTAGCGCCAAAGAAAGAAAAAGAAAATGTATCTGGAGATACTAGGCAGAAAGTTGCATATATGACGAATAATCATAAAGCTATTGGATCGTCATATACCTAACCAGTCTGTTAACAATAATAATAAATAATAAGTTCGTTAATCTGTTAATAATTTAGTCTGTTTCCGATGTTTACGGGACGATATATCAATACCATACTTTCAGCCTATATCTCTCCATTGCTGTTTGCTAAATAAAAACCTTTCCCAAGGCACACCATCAGATAGGACCTTCGGCTACCGGCGAAGTCCTTCGAGTCGTCCGTCCACCTGGCCGAAGAGCCCCCCAAGCTGCGCTTTCAAATGAGTGCGCACAATTGAAGGTCTCGTCTTCTTCGTCGGGTGTCGGTCCTGCGCCAATTATGACCTGCTCATTACTACTTCAGCAGCTAGCATTAATGAAGAATCAGAAAACGGGAAGAGATAAAACATCAGAAAATTGTCGATACACCCTGATTTTTGCACATATTTGAATACTTATTTCATATTTCAGTTTAAAGATTCAAAATGTTTAAAAAATCAAACGATAAATGTTAATTATGGTTACTACAGTATTTATCATTACCAAGTTGTCTTGGCACTTGGCGGATAGACCTGTTTATAGTCACGTACAGACACTGTATGTATAAAAGACAACATTTAGCCATTGCATCACTTAAATGGACCAGTCCAAGTATCTGGACCACATTGGGCGGTGCACACAATGAAAAGTTCACACATACAGACGTCATTTTTGTATGCATGATGCAACACGTCCAATAAACCGGTTCGCGTGTCAGTATATAAAATTTATTGCATAATAAAATTGTATAGGTAACAATGATATGGTAATTACATGAGCTTAAATTTTATACAGTCGTTAATCTTTAGTGATTGAGTTAAATTAATTAGAAATTCAATAAAATAACACTAATATGTGCGAGTACATAGATATTGTGTCTATATTGTAAATTTTATGAACTTGCGAATTTAAAAGTCACTTGTATTTGTTTACTTTAAAATTACAAACGATAGTGTACTTGTAATATTAATGGTATTTGTAAATGGTGGTACGTCTACTACTTACGGCACGACATAACTTGACATAACTAGCAAGTTAAGTCGTGCCGAAACATGGACTATTGAAACCAATAGGAATTTCTATGCGGGATGAAATTTTAAACAAAAAAAATTGCCCGAGAAAAGTCACTGATAGCTTATAGCATCAATATGCTGAAATGGCAATGGGCAGGCTATATCTGCCGCAGGGCCGACAACCGATGGGGTAGACGAGTCCTTAATTGGAGATTGTGTGTACCAGGAAACACAGTATAGGATGTACTCCGACTAAATGAACCGACAACTTGAAGAAGTACGCCGGTGGTGGGTGGATGAAAACAGCCGAAGATAGTGTATGGTGGCGAGTTATGAGAGAGGGCTACCTCCAGAAGTGGAGAGACATAGGTGGCGATGGTGGTAAATATAGAAGCGAGTGAGCGTCTTATTTACAGTTTATAAGATCTTTGTCCTAGATAGGTAAACATTTTCTTAGTTGTTTGTACATATGAATATAATAAACGCTCATGCTATACCTAAATCTGAGTATAAATCTGCCATATTATAACATCTACATACATTTTTATATATCGGTAATAATTTCTTTACAGCTACGTAATGTTTTAACTTACGTGTGAGAACCATTAATTAAGAAACAATTTAAAATCCCAGTACCCTAACTCTTTCTCGTTCTGATACAATGACTAGAAGCGACTGAAAGTAAGACGCAAGATTATGATGGTTAAAATACCGGCTGTGGCTTCAAATTATGCACATTAATCAATTAACAACGGTTCTAAGCGAATATTTCTTTTACTGCTGGTTTCTACAACCATATTAGCCATATAATGAAGTTTGATTTGTTACGGCTATTTAATTTCGTTAATCACTTTTACTACACGCATTCTTTAATAAAAACCTTACCATCAAAATATTTGAGTGTAGTATCAATACATATTTGATAGCTAAGAACTTGCAAAATTGAATAAAGTTCGAGTTTCGAACGCGAAAAATTGTGATTACAGTTTGTTCATTACTTTCAAATGATTTAAAAAGAAGTAGTGGAATATCTTATGTCTTTGGTTCGACTTTTAAATTATGTGCTTTTATTTTTAAAGGAGGCTAAGGTATTGCGCCATGCTGCTTTGTCTATAATGAAGACTGGTTAAATCGATGATCACGACGTGTGTGGATGTGTGTCGAAACGGGCCATGCACAATCGCATACCCGTTCTAGTAGTCTATTTACCAGTCTCAAGTGAACGTCTCATGAAATATCAACCGGTGCAAGGAATGGGAGCATTTTTTGTGAGATCTACTTTCACCGGCCGATAGTAGAATCGCATCCGGTTCACTCAGTACCGTTCTTGTATCGGCCATTATCTCAATCGAGAGCCGGTGCACATTTGGAGTTCTTGTTAAGGTAACAAATACCTACGTCGTTAACTCATAATGAGTTGTCGCTCTTGTCGATTATTGAAAGAGATGCTCATTCTGATATGTAGCCCGTGACAATGAGAAGATTCTTTGAGTTGATTTCATTAGTTTTATAATCAGAAGTAAAATTTCGCCCGCAGTGGAGAGACGTTGGCTTATATTAATAGTATGGTATATTAATAGTTGGAAGTATGGTATTAATAGTATGGTGGTTATTATAAAAATTAGGTACTTGTTTTTTTAAATAAAAAATGCATTGAAATTGAAAGTGAATAAGAACAGAACCGCTTGTCGCGACGACGTAACTAGCAGACAATTTATAATAGAATCCTACATCTTCAGCCGTTTACAATATAAAGTGTACAGCTATAAAATACAATATAAAAGAAGCGAACTCAATCAACTGCTCAGCGGAGAAATGAAAAGGAAGAACTTATAAAGTATGCATGGCACCGTACTCAAGCAAAAACTCTCGAGTCAAGTGTAATGGCTTTCTATTTAGCGAAGAAATTACTTTAGAGAATTTATACGGTTAATACTTTTAAGAATTTCTCGATACTGTTAAGAATTCTATAAATGGCCTGAGTTCTTGTAAATAAAGCCCATTCAGGTTCGACAGTTCTTTAATTAAGCGAAGTATTTAACGCAATTAATAACTTAATTGAATACATTTTTTTTTCCAGATATTTAGCACATATAAGTTTTGAAGGAGATCTTACTAGTTAAACATAATTGTACCTTAACCAGCCCTCATTCCTTTTCGTTCACTGTTAGACATGGTTATTCTCGTGCACATTCTAAGGTGGATAGACGTCCATATCCACCTTAGATAAGGTAGATAAGGTGGATTCCATGTCCACGACATGGAATATAATATAATAATAATAAATTAAAATTAAAATTAAGCGATTTTTTTGTCTGACGCTACTTCAGATATTGTGAGTATTGTGTGCCTCAACTTTCCGGACTATGAAGACCAAGTGCGGGTAGTTGATGAAACTGCTCGCAACTCTCGACGTGGACTACCCGCCTCTTCAGTTAGCTCTTTACCATGGTTGGCGCAACCCAACCGAAATGTCGAGTAAAATAAATAAGGTAAAAATACGCGTTGAGACCCGCTTATTTTTCTTTTTATATGTGGCAATAGTGCAATTAGCCACTGTCAAGTTTTCTTAGCATATAACAATTTCAACGTCTAAAACGTATTCTGTCAATGTTCAGTCCCGTCAAAGAAAGCCAGGAGTCGCTCAGTAAAGTGATAGTAGGTTTACCGAGGACATAAGAAGACTCTTTTGAGGTTTGATAAACTATCACCATTAAAGCACAAAACGCTTAATAAGCACAATTTTTACAATAATTACACAAAAACTTAACTTTCCGAGTTCCTGCCAAAAACTCCGAGACTCGTTTAAGTAGATAAACATGTGTGATAAACGTGAAAATCTCAAATGTTACATTCTAAGTTCGTGGAACTCTTTTCTTTTTTTATAACGCCACACTTCTTTTTTATAGGCTCACACTTTTTTATACCCTGTGTTGTGGGTCCAGAGACATACAAAGACGAACACAACAAGTGCAACACCCTGACCCGAACAAACACCTGTCTTTAAACAAATAATTGTCCGATCGAAACCCGGGACCTTTTGCACAGCAGGCTAGCGAATTGTCTTGTGCATGAGGTATGTACGGCCTCAAAATGGCACGCTGGCCAAGCGAAGTTGGTGAGTCCACTCTTTTAGAGGTGGTGTAGTTCCTCAAGGATTGTGGTAGCAGCTTTAGCCGCCTTTTACGACACACTCAGGAAGAGTTAGAGCAGTGCTATTCTAAAGCCGGTAATAACCACAAGGCCAAAACATAATGGTAAATAAAACATTTTCTGAATAGAATATTTTTTTAATGAATAAAATTGAATAAATCCTCTATTTATACTCCTGCGTGACATAAATAACACGTAATAGAAGAACGAGATCTAATTAAGAAAAACCAGGATTCTCATCACAATCCTAAAGTTGGTAGGTCATACGCTGCGCTCTGGAATTGTGTACACTTCAGAAGGTTGTAAGTTGCACAGTCGGTAAGCGATTGGTATAGGTGTTAGTAAGCCGATTATTATCCGGTGAGTCGCTTGATTCACTGCTGTTATTCAATGAAAGAAGAAAAGGGGAACACGGGTCAAAACTTGCACGTAAATGAACTTAACTTCACACATTTCATTAAAAAAAAAACAATAGAATCCTAAAAGATCCAAACCAAACCTCAAGCAAATGTATCAAATCACATAAAAATCCATAAATTCCATAATTCTGTTCCATAAAAAAGGCGATCCGTATAAAGGTCCTCCATAATCCATGAAGAAAAACATGCAAATGAATCCAAAATCTGTATGTAAATGAAATTAACCTACGGGGACTGCAAATGTCTCATATCTGTCAGTGATCATTAACTGTCTGTGCCTTATTGCATCTTCACAACTACCTCTGTAATATGAAACTATTGCGTATCTCCTCAAATGCAACAAGTGAGCTTTTACCATCTGTTGTCGCATTAGAACGAAAGTAGGACGCCGTTCAGTCGCGCGAAATAGGTCGGCAAATGATAATAAACTTTATGTGTGTGTACATGAGAAAATTCGCAGTACACTAAACGATAAAGCAAATGCGCGTAGTAATAAACTGTTATGGTACGAGTGCGATGGTTCGCGAGGTGTGCCATTTATGAAATTAGTGAGTAAAACATAATTCACTTGAGCTTGCCTTTTGTACGATAATGTACAATGAAGTGTATAAATAAATAAATTATATGATGAAAAGGGAGTCCGTTCTGAGACTTACGTGTGATCTTAAAAAATAACACTATTTTAATTTTTTTTATCTTAAAAATGAAATGTTAGCCCGTGCTTCTGTTGAAACAGACTCTTGAAACAACGAAGTTTCAAGTTGGTTAATCTTAGCCAAAGTCAATAACTCCATTATCACAATAAAGTTTGCTTAGATATCGTCACATATTGTGTTATAAATAGGTGTTTGAATGTAATTATGTCGATAAGGTGAAGAAGGTAATAAGAGAAGCATTATACATACTTGCATAATTAAATTATGGAGACTGATTCAAATGTTCATCTTAAAACGTAGTAACTACATATTTCAATAAATAATCCTGTTTTTCAACTACATTTTTATCACAATACAAGTACCACTACATGGTAACCTCATCCTCATGGAGTTGTTTATGACAACGAAAAAATGTTTTCAAAGAACCTTTAACATGTTCACAATTCGAGCAAAATTCGGTCTGGTCTTTGTCGACAAAACATGAGTATTTATTTTTATTTCTGTGTATTTTTAGTTATTCCGAAAAATATCAAAATGATTGATTTAGGATCTTATAAACTATATTGTTATTCGCAGTCCTTTAGGATTACACAAATTAGGGTTTTTTTATTGAAAAAAGGCGGCAAACGAACATACAGTCCACCTGATTGTAAGTGGATACTGTTGTCCATAGACATCCACGATACATGCCAAGATCAGTCCAGAATGACAAACGTTGGCACGCCCCTGGATCGCTGCGCTGCGACTTTGCAGATTAAGGAATGGATTGAGAAAATTGGGAAATGCAGAACATTTCAAAGTTTCATGGTTCTGTGAGAGAGGGGTACTTTAGGATTGTTACTTTAGGGATATACTCGTATTTCGTCCATTAATACCCATACCCTCATACCCATTGGTTGTGAAACTAATGCTTATTATTGGCAGTATGCATATGATTTATTCGCGTTTTATAAACTTTCGCGATTCGTATATTTTCGGAATATTTAATACATTAATATACCTATACAAAAATTGTTTAGATTGACTGCAAAAAACGAATAACAACCCTAGTGATTGTCCGTGATTTACCCCCGTTGGCATAGTTTTTGTTTCTTCGTATATGGCATTGGTGCAATTATCACATTCTGCCAGTGTCGAGTTTTCTTCGTAAATCAAACCAAATCAAAACATTTGACGAGATGTCCAGTCACGTCGTAGCAAAGCAAGAGTCCCTCAGTAAATTGACCATAAGTTTAGTGAGGACAATAAATAAATAGTACCTAGTTAAATGGTCACCATCACCAGCTCTTTTATCATCCACTGCTGAACACATTGTCTTGTGCATGAGGGATGTATGTATAGCATTAAAACGCCACGCTGATCAAGCGGGTTAGCGAATACACTCTCGGCTTTGTTACCACTTAGTCGCCTTTTACGACGCCAACGGGAATAGAAGCTATTTTAAAGCCGGCCGTCTGTACACAACTAGTTAAATGGCGCTATACCATTAACTGGCATGCCGCTAGTTATGCTTATTTGCTATATGAGATGCACGCCGTTCATATCATTAACACCCCAACAGTGAAGACATAAAATGGTGTTTAGTTGCTTACCTGTGAAATGACCGATTTCTATGAGAAACTGAAATTGCTTTTTTGTTGTTAAAATATTTATTATGTTAGTCCAAATATTGACCCATACTATCTACACACTTTCGCCACCTCACGGGCAGTTGATTGATGCCACTCGTGTAAAAGTCTCGTGGGCGGATTTCAATGAATTCTTCAGAAGTCCTAATCACAGCTAATTCAGAATCAAATTTCATTCCTTGCAAAAGTTGTCCAAATTTCGAAAGAAATGTAAATCTATCGGAGTAAAGTCCGGTGAGTATGGTGGGTGAGGGAGAGTCTCCAGATCCAGCTCTTGAAGTTTTAAAGCTTCAAGAAGAAGTGTGAGGGCGGGTATTGTCACGAAGAAGAAGTGGAGATGAGCGATTGACCAAATTTGGTTGCTTAGTTGCCAGCTTTCCATCATCGTCTGCAGCATCATATATTACACATCTGCATCAATCGTCTGACCGGCATGTAAAAAACTGCAGTGAACAATACCGGCACAGGACCATCAAACTGATACCAGCAGCTTTTTCTTAGTTATCTTGCGTTTTGAATTTTGGTCGCAAGTGGGACTCATCCTTAAGATCGAAATTTCCAGAACCGGAGCGTTCAAATCATCGATGCACTGTGCCAACGTTTATGGTGTTTGGCCCATACACACTGTTGATATTGTAAGCAGTCTCTCTGACTAGCGTTGGTGCCGTGACGAAATTCATATTGAAAAATAGCACGAATTTTCAATTTATCCATTTTATTTTCAAGACAATCACATAAACAAAATTTAGGTACAGAAAAACAAATGAAATACTGATTTTGAAATAAGAACATTGTAGCTATTAGATGCATTGTGTTTTATTTCGAAATTCGAATTAGAACAGAAAATATCGAAACTCAAAGTGGCCCGTAGTAAAATCGGTCATTTCATAGGTAAGCTTCTAATATATCGATACACATGTCGATATGTCCGATTCTTTATCGTGAATATCTTTACCGTTGCCTCTCGGAAGCTCGTCACCACACACGATATTGTTACTGTGTCGAATCGCTACCGAGGATTCTCTTGAAGTAGTGTCGCATTTCAAACAAAAATAAACCTATCGTGTGTGTTCTTTGTGTATAATAAGTAATAACCGATTTACGATGATTTGATTTGAAATTGCCCCATATTCACCCATCATTATTAAATTATACACTCCTGTTACCAAGGGGTCTAGACAATGGCCGGGAGATAGCTTTAAATGGCGCGCGATTTCATTATAGCAAAATCGAGTCTGTTACTAACCGCAATTCCATATTTCCTATAGCTGCGTTCCATTGCTCTTTTTTGTAAATGTTTGCGGTAAAGCTTACGAAGTCGCGCCGTAATGGATGATGGTTGCGACTCGAAGGCGCCACCCCATGCTAATATTATTTCTAACAGAAAAACTGAAAATGCTTGCAATATCCCCTTAAATTGTAGAATATTTAAGTGCTACAAGTTCTGTATATCTACGCTATAAGGAATTATTTTAATATCTTTCAGCAATGAAGATTATCATTTCATTACTATTTAAGCGTTTTAATGACATCAATCGCCATAATGGACCCTGAGCGATATTTCATGTAACTTCAATAAATACTTCACTGTTTACCCAGTACCCAGTTTACAAAAAAAGTGTTAATTAATAATTGTATTATATTGTACCTGAAGTAAAGTAACAATGTTAAGTATGTGATAGTTCGGGATGGTAATTTAAGTCAACATTTGTAAATATTTGTAAATGAAGGAACAAACCGTTGTTCCGGACTCTGAGGAGATATTTTGAAAATGAGAAGAGGGTGTTTTTGGCGGGAAGTGAAGTTGAGTTTTTGTTTGAATATTGTGAAAAATGTGTATTAGATGTTTTGTGATTTAATAGTGATAGTTTATTAAATTCAAAGTGTTTTCGTGTATGGTGTTTATGATAATCAAAAAAAAAGCGCGGGACTGCGTGTGGGGTGTGCTTCCAAGGAGTCCTCGTCTGTCCTCAGTAAACTTACTACCGCTTTACTGAGCGACTCCCTAACTTACATCAACGGGACTCGACATTGAACGGATGCGTTTTAAACTTTGAAATTGTTTATTACGAAGAAAACTTGACACTGGCAGAATGTGCTATTTCTTTTTTCTTTGTTTCGGAATGGCTAAATTCTTGTGGCCATAATGGCCTTTCAAGAATCACCGGGTGAAGAATGTACTAATTTCAGCATTACTATATATAGAAAAAATAGTAAACGGCTGTGTAATCGTGCAATTATTTGCACAAAATCCAACGTATAGACCTGACTAGACATACATGATACGTGGGTGACACTAAAAGTTTATGGAATCCCAAAAATGAAATCTATACTAATATAATAGAGGTGCAA
Organism: Sesia bembeciformis; assembly: GCA_943735995.1. Taxonomy (NCBI): domain Eukaryota; kingdom Metazoa; phylum Arthropoda; class Insecta; order Lepidoptera; family Sesiidae; genus Sesia; species Sesia bembeciformis. The sequence continues at coordinate 5,650,573 of OX031029.1, read as the reverse complement.
TTGTGTTAAATTGTGTGTTTGTTTGTCGGTATGTTGGGAGTAATCTGTGGAACTACAAAACCGATTTCAAAAATTCTTTCACAAATAGGAAGCTACATTATCCGTGTCTAATATAGGCTATATTTTATTTTGAAATTTTGAAAAAAAAAAAACATTATAATCCGAAGGGAATTACATATAAACTTTATAAACATATAAAGATGGAAGCTGTTTTATTCCTTTTCGAAGTATTCTCCGCGACAATCGATACACCTTTCGAAACCATTGTGTGAAGCATTCAACCCACCTTTCTTTTGGACCCTTATCAAAACCATTCGACGCGGCAGTGTTTTTGAGCTACGCTCAAAATGTAGGCAATCCATCTAGCACGAAGCTTCCTTATCCATAGGCGACCGTGTAAAATAGTTGGAACTTGACTCATACCTAACAATGCCCGTATCTGCTGATATGTTGTTCGTTTGTCTGCTTCAATCATGAGCCGCAGAGTTTTGACGTTTTCCTCCGTCACCGCCATCGCAGGACGCCCTTCTCTAACATCGTCACTAAGGTAGGTACGACTACGTTTAAATTCACTGAACCAGTTATAAACAGTATCACTGGATGGGGCTTTATAACTAAATGCTAACTTAAATCTTTCATAACAGTTATGAAATTTCCGCAAACATTTAATTTTCAACTAAAAAAAATTTGAACAGCATTGAATATTTAATGGCGTTTGACAATCAAAGAGTTCCATTTTCAAAATTGGAATTTGTTTTTTTCCATCGTATTGTACAGCAGCCAGTTCTAAAAAATTTTAGTTAGACCCATCGTATATTAGAGAAATAATTAAATCAGCAGCAGAAAGTACTGAATGAGCAGCAAATCGAAGGCCGCAAATTTAAGGGTGGGTTAGGTTTAGACTCTTTAATGACAATAAAGATGTAGGACTTCCGTGAAGCGAACTCCGTCGACTTTGTGGTGACATTCTGGTAATTTAATAAATAACTAATTTGATATTTTAATTAAACTGAATTATAATTGACTAAAATTTTGATCGTAGTATAGACCCAGGGCTGGCAAAAAGTAGTGTAGGCCGCCCAGCAGCCAAGTGGGTCGATGATATAACCAAACATTTCGCAACGCATACAAGATCTAGATATGTATACCCTGCAGTGGGCTAAATAAAAAGCTGAGAATTATGATCACTATATTTCTAACTATTCGTTGGTTTCAAAAGAATTCGTGAATAACGTACAGTTCGTGTCTTGTACCTATTAGTTATTTTGTGGAAAGTAGCTCTAAGGAATACAGATTTATTCTTCATTATTATGGAAAATTGAACGTCTAAAATTACAAACAACAAGATCTCTATTCAGGAAATTATTGCCAGTAGGCGTTGCGTGGGGGCATGACGTCATAGCTGCGTAAGTCTAGACGACTATGACGTCACGAACTTCTAAACGAATACGCTCGCCGTTGGAAGCCAATGTAATAAAATTAGTTCATCACCTATATACTTAGGGCATGATAAAAAGGTTAATTGACATCAGATTAAGCGGGAAGACCTAGATTTATTGAGTTCAATATCGCCCTATTATCCCATTGCAGATCACAGGCCTGAATCATTAGGGAATTTCGGGCTATAATCCACCAAGCACGGGGGAAGAGTGCACGCTGCATTCCCACAGCCGCTGGGCGTACTCAACTGGCCACGTTACTCCTCTCTCACAGAAGTCTACCTTGAAATGTACTGCAATTTCCCCGTATTTCGTATTTCCCCAATGTACGTACGTGTTTCGGTAGTGAGTGAGATATGCCAGACCCTATTCCTATCCCATCCTATCTCTTCCCATTTTCCCAACGTTTTCTCCCAATCCATTCCTTAATCCATTAGGTAGGCAGCGCATCCAGGGACGTGCCAACGTTTCTCATTCTGAACTAATGTTGGCATGTATCACGGATGTCTATGGACGACAGTATCCACTTACCATCAGGTGGACTGTATGCTCGTCTGTCGCCTATTTTCTATAAAAAAAGCAGTTTCAGTGAGTGGTCGTAAAAGACGAGCAAGGGATAATAAAGCGGCTACCAATAAAGATAATTAAGCCCTGAGGAACTACACCACTTCTAAAAGCGTGGCGTTTTAAGGCCTCACATCCCCCATGCACAAGACAATGTCCATGAGGAGACCCATGGCCCACGACCTGCAGTGATCGAGAAAAGGCCTATTTACAATTACAGTAAAGCGTATTAATAAATATCTAACAGTCAACAGTTAGATTAGGATCACAGATTACCATCTTGATAACTGGACTAACTATGGCTCCTACAAAAGCCTTTCCGTTAGATCTCCGGCCGAGATTTTTTTTTTATTCAATATTCAGTTTATTTTCGAATGTATATTACAGGGAGTAACCACTTAATTCCTGAACCCATGAATTATGCTCATGATTTTTAGTTAAGCGGCATAAAATGTTATGAATTTTCATGTAAAAATATTAGCAAATATGTATGAAAAAATAATCATAATACAAAAAAAATTGTAGATACAATTAAAAAATTCCATATTAATTAACTCAGAATCCATGGTTTCAGGTTTCGGAACGATACATCGTGTATTTACGACTATTTACGATTTAACCGTGAACGGAATAAGCACGTCTTATTATAGTGACAAAAGATAATATTCCCTCACCTCGCTCTAATAATATCTCGAGAAACTACATACATAAATATGTTTGATTTCGTCTCTGTTTGAAATACTCGTAGGCGAGTCTGGCTGAAAAAAGGTACTTTATATATATTCGACTTATTAGAACTTATTATTATATATATTCGCTGAAAACTTAGAAATTTTTTATTACATCTTTGTGATCTTTTTTATACAAATGAAACAATATTGATTGGGAAAAACTTTTGGACGGTTCCATTCCAGATAGCCTGGGGACGGCCAGGGCCTCTTTTAGGTTCTTTAATTTCCATGATTTCCAAAGAAGACAGCTTCTAGGTACAAATGTGCAATTGTATAATTGTATTTATATATTTTAAAATAATCACTTAACACCGCGGAAAATAATCACTTAACTCCGCGGTGAAGAAAAACATCGCGAAAAAACCTGCATGATCGAGAATTTAATAAATATTGTCATCATGTGGGCCACTGGAATGACTGCCTCCTTTACTATAAAAAAACAACTTATACATTTGAAATTGCATTTTCTGGTCTATGCTTGAACTCTATAATTTGCCAAGTCTAAAAGGCGCACTGTGCTAGATGCAATTATTTTTTAGTTCTTTATCTTACCTGCTAGTAGAAACAACGCTGGTTTGCGCGCACCTAAACGCAGACTATGCTGCACAGATAATAATGAATTACTGTCAATAGATTTATTTAATAACTAATTATTAAAATTCAATAACAAAGTCCGGGATCAACTAGAATTATTTACTATATATATCTCGTAAGAATTAAATGGAAAAATATGCTATATAATTCTTCATTTAATGTCAGATCGCTCTGCTGAACGCTACGTTACGCCAAGTCCTGATATGCGGCCTGAGGCCTTTACTCAACAGTTGAACACAAATATAGGCTAATTAAAAAATTCTTCATTATTCTTTTTTTTGCTTATAATGTTTTAGTTTTTAGTTAACGTTCATTTTATGTTTTATTAAATCGGTATAACAATTGAGATTTTTTATTTAATCTGTATAACATTTGAGATTTTAGCGTTGTTCACACATATTTATCTATTTAAACGGATCTCAACGCGTATGATTATATTATTTATTATACTCGACGTTTCGGTTGGGTTGTACCAACCATGGTCACGAGCTGGCTGAAGTGGCGGGTAGTCCACGTCGACAGTTGCAATCAGCTTCATCAACTACCCGCATTATATATAAAATATTTATATATTCAAACTATTTATACAACTCTGCATATATACTTTGAATTTTGTCGCACAGGAAATAAGAACAATATTTGTTTTGTCTCATCTTGACATGACATGACAAACTGTCATGCTTGATACAGGGTCGCGGGGGACAGCCGAGACGACCTTTTTATACCAAGGAACTATCAAATTGTTTCTATTTTTACTTAACTGAATGTTCTCTTTTTACACACTATAAAACTAGATCTTTATATGAATCAAGGCTAACAAATTGAGAAATTTAAAATATCCTGGTAACATCGTATAATTGTCATAGCGACAAAAACACAAAAAATTGACACAACATATGCAAAATATTAAAGACAAGTTTAAACCTGATCTACAAACATTATTCGATTGAGAGTAATTAACTTAATACATAGCTTATAAACTTATTGTACGGTACGCCTAACGACAAAACATTTATGTGCATTTTTTTAAATTAAAAAATATGACATTATTATTGTAGAAACAAATATAATAAACGTTTATTATATTTATTAATACTCTCACAGTAAGTAATTAAAGCGTACCTAACAACATTTAAATGAGATAAATCATCGGACCACAAGATGGTACAGAATTCAATACTACGTTTCATTGAAATATCTATTGGTTCTCCGTCCTGTAATTTTCCAGGCCTGTAGTTTAGGGTAGAGTAGGCGAAGTGGCAAAACGCCCACGCAATAAGTCGAGCTAACTTTTATTTCTGACGAAAATACCTTATTTATTTACTAAGCATGAGAATAACTGTTTTAGAATTTGTAATAAATTCAGGTTTTAATTTTATTTTGAAAGAGATATTGACAAAGAGACATTGAAACTTACATGAAATCCAGACATTGCATTTATAATGATATGCACTTGTAGAGCATGTGCATTATGCACAGATAATAATTGTGATGGCATTATATTAATAATAAAAAAATGTAAAGAGCAACAGCGCAATTCAAACAACATAATTTAATTATATAATTAATGTCAAGTTAAAATTAACCATCTGACTTTTCTTGATAGTCTAAGAAACATTTCACATTTTTTCTGTCAAAAATGTCATAAATGTCACATACAGTAATAAGATAAAACATAAGTAAATGTTTTATGGACACAGCGGATTAACTGTTAAGTTAAATTAAAATTAAATATGCCAGTGTATAATTATTATACCATACAATTAGCCTACGAGTATGTCTCTCCACTGGTAGTAAAAGGTTTCTAGTCTCGCACAAGGTTCGCCACCATATATGATCTCCCATTCTCATCCGTCCACTACCGACAAACTTTTTCAAGTCATAGGTCCGGTCCATCTGGCCGGAGGATGCAGTCAGGATCCGCTGCGGCCAGCTTTATTCGTAAACGATTTTAATAATTTAATTATATTAAAGCTATTTTATTAGGACCGACGACTTGAGGAAGTTCGCCGGTGGTGATTTATACGAGAAGAGCCGAAGATCGTGTGTGGTGACGAGCCTTGGGAGAGGTCTATATCTAGCAGTGGAGAGACATAGGCTGATGGTACGGTACGGTAAAGTTAAAATTAACTAAGTATCTAATTGTCCAAAAAGATTGTTAATAGATATTACAAATGTGACTGAAAGTAATCGTAGGATCAAAAGGTGCGTAATTCAAGGGAAAGTGAATAATAATTAATTAATTAAATTAAGGTAAAATCAAGTATGCGAGGGTCGTCTCGCGTCCTCGCCCTCGCGCTGCCCTATTTACTTCACAAAATATTTCTGCGACAGCATCGAAGCGAGTGATTGTTAACATTACCGTCCCATTCTTTCAGGTTCAACCTCCGGCAATGCAAAACGTAGAAATTGCTGCAGCTTCAGCGCAAAAAGGTGCAAAAATATGTAAATAAAATATCAAAAAAATGTCATCGCAAGAAGCGATGCGATAGTGGATAATAGTAATGCATCGCATTATATTGTTGCATGTTGTAGTACAGAGGGCAAGTCTGCCGCCATAAAGAAAAGCGGCACAACTAGTAGAAAACACAACTTGAGGAACTCGAGGAAAACAACTTGTTAATATTCATAGAAAAAAACAATTTTAAAGTATTTTCTACAATGTTTAATGATGTGGGATACTTAGATATACAAATGATAAACATAATATTAAAAAATAATGTAAATATTATGAATAGATAAATAAAATGCGTTTTATTATTACATTATAGCGAAAAAAATATTTCACAAGTATTATTCTTATGTTAAAAAGGCATTTTTAGAATTTTTTAAGTATTTTGTTGGTAATGATTTTTACAATATACGATACTTTTCAACTTAGCAGTATTAAGGGCAATAAAAACATTTAATAGGAATGAAAACAAGATATGAAACAAGAAAAGACACATTTGTCAGTTGAGCCTTTACATTTTAGTAACCTCCTAAGGGGATAAACACACCTTTTGTATGTATTTTCTTTTGTAACCATTTTTATCATTTTTGTGTAGAATTAAGTATATATAAATAGGAAACCTTGTTGGAAAATAAATAATATTTACCAGTAATGCCCTTTTAATATAGTGTTTACGAAAAGCCCTTCCAACCAAGTGAAATACAGACTTTCTAATAGAATGGTAAGGCGCCTCTGTGTAATTGCAAGCATTCAACTTAGCAAAAAACCAATGTGCGTTTACATTTTCGAATATGCCTTTTTTACTTGATGTATCTATTTAAACTATGCAATTAAAAAATAATAAAAATATAAAGACATTTCCCAATTCCCAATATATATTTAATTCCATTTTGATAAACATATTAATTGTGCCCTTTTTTCTTCTGACGGCAGAAGTGAGTAAGTGAGCAGCATGTAAACCCTTCCTGCCGCTCGCGCTGCTCTCCCTTTAAAGTCACGCAAAACCGCCAACAAAGGGAGCGCAGGGCAGCGTCAGTGGCATGAGCAATGTCAGTGCGAGGGACGTGCATACATACTCGCGCTGCCCGCATCCCTGCTCACTGCAGTGCAAGTGGGCTGCATATAAATGAGGGGATACAGATATTGACTTGGTTACTTTAACAACCGCAATTATTGTAGGACATAAATCTTTACTGCTTCACTATAATAGATAAGACTTACGTTTAGTAATTAGTAAATATATGTACCTATATTTTTTATTGTCTTACATTTTTCAAATAGTTCGTGTCTTAAATGAAGCCTAAAAATCTCGACCTAAAACAAACAAGTCAAATCATTAGTATTTAACAATTGAAACATTTACTAGTAAAATTAAAGCGAAATTTAATTTTTTTAACCAAGTTGTTAGTGAAATTAATTTGTGATCGCTGCGAAAATGATTAGCCGATAAATCCAACTGGGCCGATGACAGCGGCCGATGTTATGACAGAAACAAATAGTCGTATCCTATCAGCTTATCCACACATGTCTGTTTTTATAAATGATGTGGATAGATAATATGTGGGTTCATAAATATGCACTTACGAAACAGTAACGAGTTCCGCAGCGTAAAATTGTTTTAAAATGCCACTTGAGTACAGTCGCGCACGGAAATGTGTAATACCGGATGCGTAATAATTATGTTATTATTATTATTACGAGCGCGTTTAATTAATTACGTGCTTATAGAAAAAGTTGTATAATAAAAAAAATGGCTACATTATTAACTGTATTATATATTTATGAAATTTATTTCTATACTTATTTTTATTTTTATTTTTATTTTTATTTTTATTTTTATTTTTATTTTTATTTTTATTTTTATTTTTATTTTTATTTTTATTTTTATTTTTATTTTTATTTTTATTTTTATTTTTATTTTTATTTTTATTTTTATTTTTATTTTTATTTTTATTTTTATTTTTATTTTTATTTTTATTTTTATTTTTATTTTTATTTTTATTTTTATTTTTATTTTTATTTTTATTTTTATTTTTATTTTTATTTTTATTTTTATTTTTATTTTTATTTTTATTTTTATTTTTATTTTTATTTTTATTTTTATTTTTATTTTTATTTTTATTTTTATTTTTATTTTTATTTTTATTTTTATTTTTATTTTTATTTTTATTTTATTTTTATTTTATTTATTAGGTATAACAACAAATTTACAAACTTAACTAGTTACAGACACATTTTATAAAACATTTGTACGTTCGTAGATTCACTTACAGTTATACACAACTTTAACTCTTAACATGCAGAATAGGTAAAATGAAACTATATATATATATAAACTATCTAAAAGAAAAAATGTCTATCTAACAGAATTTTAAAACGGGCGTTGTTTAAATAGAATATGTCAAACTGGACATCCAGGTCGTTATAATAACGACATATTCTATAAAATGGATTATTGTAAGAAACATTATTTCGAGCCCGTGGTATGTCGAACAGCTGTTCGGTACGTACAGGGCGATTCGGTGCCTTCAGATTGAGATGCCGCAAGAGATCCCCATCCAAATGGTTATTCAAGATCTTATGCAATACATTTAAGGAATTGATTTTACGCCTCACTTCTAAACTTTTGAGGTTCGAAAATTTTAATTATGAAATTTAAAAGTATATATACAGTATATTTTTATTTAGTCTTTTTTGTGTGTGTATGTATTGTGTGTTGTACTACTGGGAGGTTTCTCCATTCGGCACAGTATCTATATATCGCGTTGTGTAAATACAAAAGGGATGTGCTATATTTAATTTAATTAAATTATTTACTTCTTCTTCTTGCAGTGCCGTCTTCTAACGAAGGTTAGCAATCATCATGGCTATTTATATAATACTTTTGAAGCTGCAGCACGGAATAGGGAACGGGTGCTCTTGCCATACCAGTGACGTAGGTTATTTAGCCAGGATGTCCTTCGTCTTCCAGGCGGAGGCTTGCGCTTGATAATGAGTTGAAGGAGCTCGTATTTGTCATTTCTTATTATATGACCGAAATACTGGAGTTTCCTCATTTTAATATTCTTCTAGGTTTCTGCGTCTTTGCCCACTGTGTGCAACACTGTCGTAATTCGAACTCGGTTATTCCACAAGATCCTAAGCATTCCACATTATAATAATACCCAAATTTTTAGGACTTCTACTTTCCTACACACTGCTTCTGTGAGTATCCAGGACTCGACTCCGTAGAGAAGAACGGAGAAAACGTAGCAAGCATCGCACGATTCTCGTGCGCAGACCAAGGCTTAACTTATGATCGCAGGTACTCTTCATATTTCTTGTTCAATTCTGCACCCAATGTCTAGACTCTGATTAGATTACTGTGTGGTCAAATATGTATTTATGTTGTCGGACATGTTCCAAATTTGTACCATTAATAATGAGAGTAAAGTTTAGCTCAGGCGATCGGCCTATAATAATGTATTTAAACCTTTGCATCATGTATTTACATCTTGCTACCAAAGGTGAATTGAGACACTTGGGGATCTCTAATCCTGTCTTGTATGTAGAACACACTTGGAAAGATATCAAAGCAGTCCTTGTCCAAACAGGAAAGGAAATTATTTAAATATTTAATTTGATAAATAAAATAATATCGTTTTATGAAATCAATAATCTTTTCAATGTAGTGGGAAATCTGATTTATCAGAAAAACGATTAATCTTAATAAACATCGAATTATCGAAATGAAACCTCTAATCGTAGATATAAAATGTATAAATAAACTTTGATACAATTATCCAAATCAAATATATACAGATGTTATTTGATATCCCTGTATAGGCTTTGCACTTATCTATACATATTTTGTTCATTTTGTAATAACAAAATTATTCCATTATTATAGTTGTTAGCGTCAAGGTTATGTACATCGATTGTCGCAATATATTTCGTAATATTATGTATGTTTGTTGCCTGATATATAAATAAAGTATACCACTGAAAATTATGTGGCAACCAGATTTAAACTATGTAAAAGCTGTAAACGAACGTAAAATTTTATAGTTTAGGTAATTACAATAACTTTACAACAATGTACAACCAACTTGACAACCCCTGGCGTAAGTTTTATCGTTTGCATGCGTTACTACTGCATTCGTGTCTATTATGTAGATATTATTTTTTCAACACAGCCGCTAAGAGCGCTGTTTAATCATTTATACAGAAAAAACACTTGATGCAAACACGATAGTGACAGCGTTTATTAACGGGAAAAAATTGACAGATATTTTTATTTTGTAAATATAAAGTAAATAAATTGTATACACAGTACAAATGAAGCCTGCCAAAGGTTGCCTGGAAGAGATCGCTTTAGCGATAAGGCCTGCCTTTGGTATACCTCTTTATTCTTCTTTATTTCAATTTTTGTGTCACATTCACCGTAATCTCTGGTGTGCTATAAGGTGTACTTACTTACTTACACACGGTGATAAATAAATATATAACGATTTCTCAAAGAAACTATGCTTCATGTTATATGCATGTTATATGTAGTATCATCTGGTACCAACTAAAAAAGTATTTAAAGTTGTTTAAATAACTAAAGTACGAGTGATTTACAATAAACAGATTAAAAACTAATTTCCTCATAAGGAATTTCTTCATGAATGTACCTAAGTGCGAGAAATACGGGGGGGTGTTGTGACGTCACGGGGAGCAGATTTCGTCACAGTACGGCCTCCCTCTAGCCTCCCCGCTAACCCACGCACTGTCACTGTGTTTTTCTCAATTTTCCACATCCCTTCCACCGCCTGCGCTCACCGGATAAGAGCGTGTGTACGACAGATTACATTCTGTCGTTTCTTATTATGGGGTTAATGTTATTCCGTGCAACAGGTTCTTTATATAGGGGCGGGTTATTTATGTTCATTCATGTCTGTGGAAAGGTTGAATCGCTTGCAACCCACATAACTTTGTTAGTAAAATTCATTCAAGTAATTTGCATGGGTCGGGAAATACATATTTTTGCTCTCACTTTAGAACTATTTTAGTATCAAATAATTTTAGTTTTAAAATGAGTGTTATTTAAGGATAAAACTACATCGTACAGATAAGCGGAAAACTGTGCTGTACTATACTCTTATGACTTGATTTTAATTGATTTTTTTATCAATAGTACTAAGATTTAACCTACCATGATGCATTTACTCGTATCTATATCTATAAAAGTTTTCATGTGATAAGCTACATAAAACACAATATAGATAGGTGTTGATACGAAATTGTAATTAAGTAAATAGTCTTCAAAAACATAAGGTATTTAAGAAGTCTATAGTTACGAATAGTTTTAGGGCTGAAGTTTCACTAATGGGAGTGCCATACTTAGGGCCAGATAAAATATATGTTTCTTAGCTTTCTTCCTTGGTCAGGTTTAATTGGAAACTAGGCTCTATACAGACTGCACATGTTTTCATTTACGGTTCGATCTAATTCTAAGATCGAGAATCGTCTATCTATCAATGTCTTGGTCCTTTATGCCAGTTGTAAAAGAAGCGAGAAATTCTAGCACTTTTCATAGTATTATTTAGCGCAAAACAATCTTGTCGTTCCAAAAACATCACGAACAGTGTTATGTAATAAACGAACCCCATAACCTATTAAAATATAACGTTACGTGTAAGTAAATGATTAAACCATTCATTCTTTACCGCGCGCCATGTGTTTTTATGCTCTGTTTAAATTCAGTATGTTTACAGACGATTCTGTTGCATGTAAACTTATATTTGTGATGTATTATGGTATGATTTGTTTAAAGCTATGGGTTTTGTGTTGCTGTATAGCAAAATGTTGTCTAAGTAAAGGAATTGGAAGCACAGACTATATAGCGATATGTAATTGCTATGACAATGCGAGGGCAAAAATAGCGGTTCTCCTAATATTATCAGGAGTGGGAAACCACTCCTGATATCATCATTATCATTATTATCTAGAGTCATCATTATCTAGGAAACTAGATAATGATGACTGTCATTGTTTCGTCAAATAATGACGTCGTTCGGTGTTATTTTACAGTCGCTAACGTAACCCTATAAAACTTAAGCTTAACTAAAGCTTAACAAATTCAAATTAAGGTTTCTCAGGTACCTTGAGAACACTGTTCCAGCTAACAATAATTTGATACGTAGTGAATGAATTAAAGAGACAACTGTGATGGCAACCACGCTCTTATTTATCTAGCTTGGCTATCTAACCGGGCTACTACAAAGGTAGCGGTGTTTTACTAATATTTATGGCTTTTATGGTAGGAATATCCAGTCACTCCCGACAAACGTCGTCGGCCCACCTGACTGGAGGTGCGCCCTCCAGCTAGGTGGATCGACTACTAAGTATGTTCTTCTCGTCTGGAAAGCGCAGTGTGATGCGCTCACACAGCGCTTCCTAGCTGAAGAGAAGAGCTGAAGGTAATGGTGTAATGATGAGCCACACAGGCAGGTTTTGATTACCGAAGAGACTGACGGTATTGTTGAATATTTAATTACGAAATACAAATTCCTAATCGAGCGAAACATTAATTTGAAATAAGTTACGTAACTGTAAATATAAAACTCTGTTAAGAAATAGAATATATTTTCTAGCGACGTATCAAGTTACTACCATTTCGTTGCTTGCCCAATTGCCATAATCGGATTTCCGTAGTAATGACATTGCCAGGTATTGCTAACTAAATAAGACGCCCAACTTGAAAAGAACTTACACGTCTAACATATTGTTTAAGTGTGCGGATCTAAGTGAAATGGTGAAATAGTAATACAGAAAAATAGGTTAAGAATCCTAGTGCGAAAACCGAAAACCGTGAAGAAAAACCGTGTCAGAGACTTGAGGATTTTGCGAGTAATAACAGGAGGGACATGGTCAAAGATTTAATTATGTTCTCTGTGAACAAAATCGTGAAATTATTAACACGTGGTGAAACTGTAAATTCGAATTATTTATTCGAGTCAGGGATATGACATATAGAACTGTCAAACAGAGTGAAATTTGTACGGAGATGACACTTTATTGACAATTCTCCTAGCTTTCCTAGCTTACCCATATACCTTTTCACATCCCTTGTTGCGAAAGCTTCTCATCTCGCTGTCCACGCTGGGACGCTCTACGAGCAGATATCTTGCAGAATAGACAAATATAAATATAGTGAATAGAATGATAATTCATATATAATACATACATAGTATGAATTTGGTGTATATCATAAGCTTATGTTACAGATATACTCGTATTATGAGAATCCAACAATCGCATTGATAAGTATTGGACAATCCTAAAGCTGGTTCAATCCAAATATGTCACTCGTTCCACTCAAGCGCGTCTTCTAATTTGCTAATGTCGAGTGACAATGAATTTCTATCAAGCGCTTTCTTCGTCGCTCTCTCTTCTTCTTCTTCTTTTTTCTTGAATTCGCTCAGTAAAGTGACAATAGGTTTACTAAAGAAAAGAGTTGGACACTTTGGAAGTACACGAAACACGCAGTCTTTCGTTTTCATTTGACTATCACAAATAGGACGCTCTTTATGGTCTAATAAATTATCACTATTAAACCACAAAACCCACAATTTTTATAATAATCTAACGCAAACTCGACCTTCACTTCTCGAGTACCAACCCACCAAATAGTACTTATGGTTTATTATGATTTATAAAAGAACGTTTTTCAAGGGATAACCTCGTGACGGATTGTGCAAGCGCAAGTCATCATTTTTACGAATTCAATTTCACGGGAGATGATCAAAAACACGGAAGTGCACGCGTAGCGCTGCGGCGTGTGACGAGGTCACGAGAAAGACCATTATTTTTAAAATTAACGCAATTTTATTTATTTTTGTTACCGTAAGAAATTCGACGAAGAACCGTAAGAAACCGTAAGAACTAAAGTAGCCAACATAACTCAAACGATCAGTAAGTGGCAGTGGGCAGGTCATATATGGCGCAGGACCGACAATGCGGGAGACGAGTCCTCAAATGGAAACCACGTACCGTCAAACGTACCGTGGAATGCCCTATAATAGAATATGTAATAATAGAATACCCTATATGTAATAAAATAGAAATATAAGTAATAAAATGGGTTAAATTGAATGCGGTGAAGTCATGGGAGATCACTTATAGCTTCGACGGGGATCAGCGATTTTAAGTTAATCAAATATAAAAACAATAATAAATAAATTGTGTAGATAACAAACATTGTGTTCGTGGTAGGTAAATAGGTTAAATCAAATAGAGATAGCGCCGCGCTGTGATAGATAAGCCGCCGGAAGAAGGGATCTTATCGACGGAAATACAACAAAACAATTTGTCAGTTCTAAGATTTTTCTTTCATATAATCTCGTTAACTGATGATTTTATTCTCGTTTTATATTTTACGTACTGTACGTAATGATCATCACGATTTTTGTTCAAATTATTGTTCCCTACTCGTACTTGTACTATTGAAACAACACACGAGTGTGAAGGTACATGCTTGACCAGAGGCGGACGCTCGCTCCAAGGCCGACGATGCCTATGATTTTAGTAATAATCAATAACATATAACAATAAATACAATAATGTTATAATGTTTGCAACTTCTGATCTAAACTTATACAGGGTGTGTCGTAAATAGTGGTCCAACGTTAAAGGGTCGATACACCATATATTCAGCTATCACATACCAGAATTTGAAATTTTTTTTTTCCACGGGTCTCTGTTTTATTCATTATTATTATTATTTTGAAAAATCGATACCTTGCGTTACTAATTTGGCTGTTATTTCAACAAATAACATTATTTTTTTATTTTGTTTCTTGTTTATTATTGATAAATACATGTGCTATCACATGCAATCATTTTTTTAATGGAAACTTAAAAGATATTAAAGAAAAAATGTGTTTATTTCAAATATTAACTCTAATCTGTCGCAAATCATGTGAATTCGGAGGCGAATGGTGTAAAAAAAATGTACTACACTATCTGTGCCCATTATTTTAAAAACTTGTCCAATAAATGCAGATTCTAAAATGGTATTAATAATAACCGATTTCATAATGAAAAAAAAGTTATTGCCATTTCAACGGAGAAGGAGCCGAATTCAAAAAATATACTTTTTCATTTTAATTAACTCACCGGTATTGCAAAATGTTTTGAACCCAATTAGAAGTAAATTTTAACTTAACTATTAACAGCTGAGTGTTATTTGAGTCATGCACAAACATATCACCGGTAAAGAAATGTGTCCTAGGTAATAAAAGGGTAGGTACTTGGCCAGATAACAAAAGATTCATTGAAACGTTTCGGTGTAGCGCGCTACTCTACTCATGTAGTGAAAAAAATGACTAGGTTTTTTTTTATTGCTATTCTCTTAAGTATAAATGAGACAGACTATGCCAAGTAGAAATTCGTAATAATCTTATCAGTTAAAATGCTTCAGTGTGATCCCGTATGTCGCATGCGCTTCTAGTTTCTGTGTGTATCTCCTCCGTTGAATTGCTTGTTTTATTCCAGGACTCTGATTTGCTTCTGTTTGGACTTGTAGGTTTTTGTAATCCCTACGACATCGGCTACGTTATCTGGACTTTGATTTGCTCAACGATTTCGACAAACGTGCAGTGAAGTGAAGATTTGGCGATGTCTCAGTACACGCCACCTCGCTCACCGGACCTCAATCCCCTGGATTTCTTTTACTGGGGGTGTTTAAAAGAAAAAGTTTATAAAGAAGACATCACTTCTGTGGACCAACTAAGAGAAAGAATTCGGTCAGCAGCTGAAGAAATTAGTATAAGCGGATTTACTCGACGAATAAAATGTTCATTTATCAGACGGTGCAGAGCGTGCATAGCCGCTAATGGTGGTCATTTTGAACATTTAATGTAACGATGATGTGAATAATTTAATAAATAATAGTTGATTTATGGAGAATGTTTTTTTTTACATAACCTCACTCAAATACTTATCTTAAAAAGTGTAAAAATACTTCTAATTGGGTTCAAACCGTTTTCTATGCAACCGTTTGCATGTCAGCATATTCACGCGGTGTGTACTGAGACATCGCCTAATCTTCACTTCACTGCACGTTTGTCGAAATCGTTGAGCAAATCAAAGTCCAGATAACGTAGCCGATGTCGTAGGGATTACAAAAACCTACAAGTCCAAACAGAAGCAAATCAAGAGTCCTGGAATAAAACAAGCAATTCAACGGAGGAGATACACACAGAAACTAGAAGCGCATGCGACATACGGGATCACACTGAAGCATTTTAACTGATAAGATTATTACGAATTTCTACTTGGCATAGTCTGTCTCATTTATACTTAAGAGAATAGCAATAAAAAAAAACCTAGTCATTTTTTTCACTACATGAGTAGAGTAGCGCGCTACACCGAAACGTTTCAATGAATCTTTTGTTATCTGGCCAAGTACCTACCCTTTTATTACCTAGGACACATTTCTTTACCGGTGATATGTTTGTGCATGACTCAAATAACACTCAGCTGTTAATAGTTAAGTTAAAATTTACTTCTAATTGGGTTCAAAACATTTTGCAATACCGGTGAGTTAATTAAAATGAAAAAGTACATTTTTTGAATTCGGCTCCTTCTCCGTTGAAATGGCAATAACTTTTTTTTCATTATGAAATCGGTTATTATTAATACCATTTTAGAATCTGCATTTATTGGACAAGTTTTTAAAATAATGGGCACAGATAGTGTAGTACATTTTTTTTACACCATTCGCCTCCGAATTCACATGATTTGCGACAGATTAGAGTTAAAATTTGAAATAAACACATTTTTTCTTTAATATCTTTTAAGTTTCCATTAAAAAAATGATTGCATGTGATAGCACATGTATTTATCAATAATAAACAAGAAACAAAATAGAAAAATAATGTTATTTGTTGAAATAACAGCCAAATTAGTAACGCAAGGTATCGATTTTTCAAAATAATAATAATAATGAATAAAACAGAGACCCGTGGAAAAAAAAAATTCAAATTCTGGTATGTGATAGCTGAATATATGGTGTATCGACCCTTTAACGTTGGACCACTATTTACGACACACCCTGTATATATATGTGTTGGACAAAAACTACAATAAATAAACAGTCTAGAAAAAGAAACGTCACTGAAAATGCAAACTCGTACAGGTTATTTATCATTTAAAACGATAAATAATTTTATAGCTTATTTAATCCTATCACTAGGTTTTAGTGTTAAATATAAGTAATAAACATAATTACTTCATATTAAAATTGTGAATAAATAATTGCAGCATATAAATCCAAGGAAATATTAGAAAAAGGAAGTCTCGTATTAACGGTTCATTTTAGGAACTTTAATATTATAATTACACAATTACTAAGCGAACTGATCAAATTACAGTAGAATATGCAATGAGTGTATCATCTTACAATACTGTACGCCTCATTTGGTTTCCCAATTGAGTGTGGCAACTAAAAGTAATGCCATGTACGGTTCACGGGATCACATTTCTTTGTCAACTTAAGAGTATATACACTATACACGATACAGTATATGCCCAGCGAGATACAAGGCGGTGTAATAAACATATTCCTGAAAACCGAAAGTGCTAAACTTTCTAGCAGGGCCACAGTCTCAAAACACTTTTTCAAGTCTTAAATTACTATTACTTAAATTATTTTTTTTTAAATCAAATAAATGTTGTTATTCTTGTTAGTTTGTACCGCATTCATTAAAATTTGTACTCGAAAGCTTAAATTGATTCATCTGTTTATGTGGCCCTGCTGGGAACTTCCTGACGCTGCATTAAACATTTTTTCAAAATATAGTCTAATTATCGATTACAATTAAGGAAATTAGATTTAGCACGACCTCGCTCGAGGTTTCGGGAAAAACATGTTTCCTAAAAAAAATCAGCTAAGAACTTACGACTGAGAAAGTATTATTGAGAGTTACTGAGGAAACAATGTAATGAGGTGGAGCATATTTATAGTTCAAGAAAAAAAATTTATCTCACTAAACATCCTCTCAGTATGCTATTCGCTTAATCTCCGTATGTCAATACGAGTACTAACGGCACTGCATACCTTACGCAATCGCGTTGAATTGTAATGACTGCTCGTACATGTAGGCGATACACGTCAACGTCATATAATCCTGAGGTGGGTTCTTGAAAGCCATTCGATGACATAGTGTGTAACATTTCCTTCACATTTCTACAACTATCTACAACTCTACCAGAGTCAAGGCACTTCATTTTAATCTGTTCTTTCTGTCTCTTTTTATTTATTTACTAGAGCAGTGCCCGCGACTTCGCGTGGCTTATAGTTAGCTAATGTACCGACTTCTACATTGACCCCGCCTATAACATGGCTGCATCCAATCCCATCTCAAGGCCTGTTCAGATATAAATGATATTCGCTGCCGCCAGCGGGAACGGTAATGTCTAGGCAATATCCCGCTGGGTATTTTGTACGAATATCGCAAGTCGCGCGAATTCACCAGCGGGAGCGAATATCGCTCAGGGCCGCGTTTTACCGCTGGGGTAAACGATACTGTTAAGACTGGACCTAGGTTATACGCAGTATATGGCTACCCGAAGCAGTTAGCGAATATCGCCTATGTCTGAACGAAGGAATTATCGCGTAGCCATGCGAATATCGTTACCGCAGGCGATAAAAAGGCCTTCATCCAATGCCACCATTTTTTTTATTTTCTTTGTTTTAAAAATAATTTCATTGACTACCAAAATAAATACCGTTTCTTCTTATTATACATACTACATCACATTTGCGCAACTAAATTTAAATAGGTACCTAAATAAAATAAATACATTACATTTGTTTTTTATTTTGAAAACGTCATCTGAACATGGGTAGATGTTTTTCTTTACTTTATCTTTTTCATTTTTCTTGATCCTCGGCGTCCTTGATTTAGGTTGTTTGCTCTCATAACGGCCTTCGCGAGACGTTGACCCCACTTTCATAATAAAATTATATTCACGACATATTGCCACTTAAAATTCTGCTTTAGACACTGTACATTTCTTACGCCGGTAGATAAATGTATGTATGTACTATTTTGATCTAGGAATGTAAACCATGACTGGCAAACGCAGGAATCCGAGTTATGCGCTCGCCTTTTCTGCGTTCTGCAGTTCTATAAGATATAATTATGCGCATGGGCAAGGAAATATTTCGCTACAAGTGCTTAGGTATATTATATGGACAAGTGGATTAATTCGCTTTTTTTAAAATAGAAACATAATTACTTCAAAATTTTAATAATTGAGTAGTAATAAAATGTTAGAGAATAAATAAATATGAGGGCGGAATAATGCAATAAGTTAAGAATTGTGTGACCAGTAAGTAGCCAGCGATACCTGTGGCAAATCGTCAATGATCGATCAGACATGATCAGTCGCAATCCATTATTTAAATAACTTTTATATCGTATAAATGACAGAGACAATGACAAAGAACGTATAGTCAAATGAAAATAACTTATTGTTTCTTTCTCATTTACGACGTGTCATATTATCTCCACTAATCTGCTGTGAATAGGATTTTGCAAGGTCGGCGGCGCGCCCGCATACCCCCTGGTGTTGCAGGTGTCCATGGGCGGCGGTAACACTTACCATCACGTGAGACCGCTTGCTCGTCCGCCCACTAGTCTACAAAAAAAAAAACTAATCTCCAAGTAGTGCATCTAAATACAAAAAAAAATATAAACACAAATACAAATACAAAAATTATAACAATAATTGTTTTGGCTTAATACAGCACATTTGAAAAACTACACAAAAGAAAGTACAAAATATAATCAACGCTTTAAATATCGAACTTGTGTAATTCTATTTTCTGTATCTTATCACGATACCACACGACATACTGTGAAAACTATGTGCAGGGAATGCAATTGCTCAATTATCGTGTTGGACTAGTTTGCTGGTATCTGTGTAGTAACTATACGTATATATGCCGTAGTAACTGTGCGTATATACGTCGTAGCCACTTGCTATAATTTAACACTTTGTGAAAAGTTCAATACACTTTAGCAGACAGCGTAATAACATGCTAAAGCTAATGGGAAAAAAATTAACTTCTTCACGAATTCCAACTACCCATAATGTTAAGTATATTTATAAAATCTAAGTATATTTATAAAAGCTGTGTCTGTACATGAAATATTTTTTGAAAATATTCGTTGCTGTGTAAGGTACGAATGATACAAAGTCCAAAACAACATTTTTTTTGGAAATTTTGTCTATTTGTCTTGGTGACGTAAAAGGCTACTAAGTGATAACAAAGCCGCTATCGTAAACCCCGAGGAACTCATTATCTCTAAAAGAGGGAACTCGTCAACACACTTGGCCAGCGTGGTGTTTTAAGCCCATACATCCTTCCTGCACAAGACAGTGTGCATGATAGACCCCATAAAGCCGTCAAAAGTGAAATTTACAGGGGATAAAGGGGTACAATTTTGACACCGGATTCGAATTCAGCAACCCAAAAAACCTAATAGAACTCATTTTCAAGCTGATTTATCGCACATAAAAAAAAGTTTTGAGAGGGTGATTTACCCCTTCCTTCTCTTGAATCGAAACAACACATAGCGTTTGTCTATAATGCAAAAGCTATCATTTCTACAAAAAGGCTTTTTGGGGGTCGATTGCAGTACTACGATGGCTCATTTATAGCAGTGGACGAAAAAAAGGGCTTGTTACGGTTAATGATTGCCTCGTTTCCTCTACTCCTCGGCCCCTCAAATTGCCTCATAATAACTAGTATACATTTACAACAATTCGCAACATTATAATTTTAACGGAAAATTTATGATCATACAATATTTCCGCAAAAGACTGTGCCCATTGCATCGAAGTCCTGTTTTTTATGATAATAATTTTGCTCTTTTTTACTTTCATTTTTATCCATAAACTGTCCCATAGTGGCCCATTGCGTGTGATGGCGGGTCTTTAGAACAAACAAGTTTTAAGGTTTTACTCGATAACTAGAAGGAATTAGCACACATTGATGTACATTTGAAATACCAAGTACCGTCGATTAATGAAACAAAAAGACTATGATTTTGAGGTGTTTTACAATGCAGTGCTTTTACTAGTAAAAGGATGCAAAGTAATAGAATAGCATATATTATAGGACTTTGTAGCGGGAATTTGAGGAGTGAAGTCGAGTTTTTGTTTGATTATATTATTATATAAAATATATATTTTGGTTTTTGTGATTTAATAGTGATATTTCATTAAACTGTAGTGCCTATTGTTAGTGAAAATCAAATAAAAACATAAGACAGCGTTTTTCGTTTGATTCCAAAGAGTCCAACTCTTCTGTCCTCAGTAAACCGACAGTCACTTTACTAAGCGGTATCGTCGGAACTGAACATTGACGAGTTGTTAATTATGAAGAAAACTTGACACTGGAACAATACGCTAATTATGCCGTTGCCATATAAGAAAAGAAGAAAATAGCATATATATAAAATTGTATATTTGGAAATCTTGTGCTGCGAACACTCCATTATGTGTAGCAGATCGAAATTAAACTAAATTACCGGTTCATGTTCTTTGTTGCTTAATCCCTCGATTTTACTGTTTTAGCGACGGTCTTACCTAATTCTAATTAAACAATTAATATTCGTAACACATGTAGAAAACTTCTAAATCATATACCCTTGATTGTCCCAATATGTCACCCATATTTTAAATTGAAATATAAATGGCTCAGTAATAATGTGAAGCAAATATATGCATTGGGTGAGTATAGGTCCAACTGGCGGCATATTTTCACATTCTCTCCGGGCCGTGTCGACGCGCGATTGTCCCGTACACAAGGGCCGTGAGAAAGCCCAAGTTCGCATTCCAACATGTTGAATATGTCAAACATTTTCTCTAGGACCATAGACAACACTCCAAACACAAATTCATTCAAACAAAATATGTGGCGACATACTGGACTACCGTCATTTTATTTTTATTTATTTACAAAGTTTATTTTATTTACACGGCTGCAATTTATAAAGAGAGTAAGTAGGTTACAGTGTCACTAAGTTTTAAGCCAATTACCAATTAATATTTTGAAAAACAATTAAACATTTACATCTGTCAGAAGTAATTTTCTATCTCAATGCAATTTTGTAGAAGTAATTTTTAATGCGACTTACTCGAAAATTAACCCTACTTTATTATTCTACACTAAACCTATATTATGCAAGTAAGCGGTCGTAAATAGTTTTATTACGTATAATTATTAGTTGAAATCAGGACCATTTTTCCATTTTTCAATCATTCGATGAGCCTCGATGAGGATTAAAATACATTGCTCCTTATTTATACGATTATACTTTGCGATATATATCTACTAAAAATTCAATGTACTTGAATCGAGTTCGTTGTGTTAAAATTATTGTAAGGTGAATGTTTCTAAATTAGGAGCTGTGTTTTTGTAGAAACTGTGGCAATGTCGCAGACTGCAGTCAATTCGACATACATTATAGTAGGTTATACTGTCTGATTCTACCACTTTGCATAAGTCCACATCAACAGGTTGATATGCTAATTAAAGAGAACTATGTCGCTTTTACTTTTAAGCCCATAGTTGTGTGTTTCTCACGTTGTTACGGACAATGCCAGCGGCCTGCATTGCATGGTAGGCACTGATTTTTAATTGTTCATCATTACTACACAATGGTAATTAAATAAACACAATTAAATTAAATTACAATAAACTTATTGCATTTTATTTTTTTGTAATCTACATATCTATTAATAACACTAATTTATGACATCCGGGGTAGTAGAGGACCGATTTTAGGACAATTAGAGTATATTTTTGGTAAAAGGGGCGTTTGGTGACATAAAGATATTAATAAGATGGCTCTTCCTATGTTTATTAATGCTCATGTCACTGTTTGGCGCAACACTCGTATCAATTCCAGTACACTTCTAATTCCATTAATTGTTTATTTTCTTGACTTCAGTGAACATTTGGAAGTCGCCAATTTTACCAAAATTTTACTGTCTGTTTCTATTCATATTGCCAGTTCAAATCAGCACGTGTATCAAGTACGTGGATAAAATGATAGTTATTTAGCAGGAATCCTGTAACACGATCGTTAAGCAATTAACAAAAAGTATGTAGTCTATGCAAGTTATTTGTAAGTTGTTTCTGGAAACTTCGTGTAGGTTGTCGTTTGTGACCAAAATAATATGTATGTGAAATGTGTTAATTGGCGACGTAGTCCACCGACAATTATTTTGTACCTTCACTGTTGAAAGTAGATGCGGACAAGTAAAGTGAACGAGGGAGCGCTTGGAATTTTTTTCAGAAATATTTTGCGTCTTTCAGTCCAAAGAGAAGTTGCATATTAATTTTAATTTACAGATAAAAGATGCATTGCAATGCAACTAGCTCTTTCAGTATCCACTACTAGAGATGGGCCTGCTCATGCACACTGTCTTGTGCATAAGGGATGTATGGCCTTAAAACACTATGCCGGCCAAACGGCTTGGCCAGTACCCTCGTTTAGAGATCGTGCAGTTCTTCAGCGCTCGTGCCGTATGGTGTCGGCCGCCTAAAGAATACCACCACCCCATGTCTTGCCGTGGGTGTCGTAAAAGGCGACTAAACGATGGCAAAGAAAGAAGATGGCGAAGGCCAAAAAGGTATGAACAGGACGTGAGTGTTCTCCAAACAATTAAACACTTCGTGAAAGATCGCTTAGTCAGAGGAATAAGTAAGGTAAGTAATAAAGATAAACAGATAATTCACCTGAATTAGAATTGATTTCGCTATGGCAAAAGGAATTTTATATTATGCATTTCTTGCGATAATATCTACACAGAGATCACATATTGAACTTTATTAAGTAGCTCGCATCAGTTAAGCGGTATCTTGTGTAATCGTATCGGCCAATAACAGCCAGGTTCTTATTGTAAACAATTACAGTTCTTTATTAACCCATTTAATTATTGCAACAAGATCAACTGCTACTAAAAATAAACAGGTTTTATAATTTTGTTTACGATAACGAGGACTGAAAAAACATGTTTGTTCTTTTATTAACACGTTAGTATTTATTGTTAATGTGATTTGAAGCCAATGTTTTCGGTTTTCAGTATATTTTATTTGAAAATTCAGTATAAAATCAGTTTTCAGTATTGTTTATCGTAAAGATAATTAAAATATGTTTTAAGTAGTATAATAACTAAAATATATCAAATAGCATTCTAAAAATTTTTAGTCTTCGTACAGGAAATATTAGGAACGTCGTCTTGAAAAATGGCCTTCAATAAATCGTTCGCGGTACGGATATGATAGATGAGCCTAGAGCTGTCTGGTCACTAATTTTATTAAGAATGATGCATACAAGACCCTTTTTTCTAAATAGAATGCTATCGAATCAAATAAATAATCAATGAAGAAACATGTAGGTACTCTGTGGTTAAAATGAACAAATCCACAAAATGAGCGTTTGTATTACTATAATTCAAATGAGCGGAATTATAGTAATACGACTTACTCATTACAAAACGGGATGTGACGGTCTATCCTCTTCTTGCTTATGCTCGTACACTTAGTGTATCTGTTCCTTTCTCTCCCGGTATTTGTGTCCAACGGGACATCGAATCGAAGGCCCATCTCATGACCGAGTCGCCGCTCACCTTCGCGATGCAATTCATGCAACCATTCAAGGCTATTTTTTCTTCAACATTGTCATACCGTAACGGATAAGTAGGATTAATTTTACTTTTCTCAATCAGGAAAGGATCAACGTACTAAAACTACTAATAATCGCTTCGTATAAAATAGTTTAAAAACATTACAGACGTTGTTCTTAAATTCAAGTCTTAGAAACAAACAGCGTTTCAATATTTATGATGACTAACGGAAAATGATTCGAGCAATTTGAAAAGAATCTTCATTGTATGCTCAGAGCTGGAGTTTTTACACGTGTATCATGAAAATGTTTGTGTTAGAGTAATGTTTATAAGGGCATACCATCAATTGATTAGTGATATAATGGAAGTAATGGTTTCATGTTTAAGGAATATTTGCATATATAAACACCTATTTTAATTATTTTATTCCTTATCTGCTTTTTTGTTTACACCGCGCGCTGAATCCACATTTGAAACGGCCAAGAGACAATCAAACATTAAAGAAATAAAGATTTTTTTTTTTATTTAAACTTTACCGCACAGATATTGTATAGAGGACGGACTTAATGCCTAGTGGCACTCTCTGCCAGTTAACCGTCGTTTTTTCTTCTTTTCATATATGGCAATAGTGCAATTTGTACATTCTGTCAGTGTTCAAAATCTTTAACGTATCCTGACAATGTCCAGTCCCGTCGAAGTAAGCCAGGAGTCGCCCAGTAAAGTGATAGTAGGTTTAGTGAGGACAGAAGAGGACTCCTTGGAATCACACGACAAAGTCATATGCTTTTATTTGATTATCACAAACATTAAACACAAAAAACACTTTGAAATTAAACTATCACTATTAAATCACAAAAACCACAATACACAATTTTGAAGCCCAAACTCAACTTCACATCTGGAGTTCCCGCCAAAAAGTATTTGCCGCCTTCAGAGAATAGAAAAGCAATAGAACAGCTTTTTTAAAAGTCTGTTTTAAAAAAGGGCGAAGAAACGGTAGAGGTAGCTTAAGTAGGTACTTGTCAGTGTTTATGAAAATAATGTGTAGATGTGTTGATAGGTGTTTTATAATATAAAATAGCGTCAAGTGAGCTCTACACAAATTGGAGCGGACGTTAAAGGACGTGGGCATGTAAACAACCCCCGAGCCAAGGCTGACTTGACTCGAAGGCTGCTCGTGCTCGGAAAACCCACAAGGTCTTATTTTAATTACTAACTCAAATTACATTGTCATGGACATGATAATGGTTCAATTAAAAATTGATTAAAAATTATGTTATGAATTTTGATGTCATCAGAATTTCCACATGATTTTTCACCAATTAGACCTTGGTACAGATGTATAGTAAAAATAATGACACTATTTAATATTAGGTACGTAACATAAAATAACTTAAGCACTTTATATAATTCAAGAAGTAATAACTTAATTAGACATTATGAAAGTCTTTGAGAGATTAATAAAAGCGTTTATAGCTACCATTTATAAATTCTAAATCTTATCAATTACACTGTTGACTTTATTGCAATCAAATATTTTATTAAGGGCCTTTCTCGCCACCCCATGATAAAGTAACTGTTAACTATCTGATAGATAAATTATCTGGCAATTAAATCTAGCTGCTATTGCCTTTCTGATAAAGTATAACTGACTTTCTAATACCTTATCAGGTGATGAGAACGGCGCTAAATAGCTTATTTCTTATGCATAGAGAAACAAATACAACAGGTCCAAAGATGTAAAAATAAATAAGAAATATAACCAAAAAGAATATTTAACAAAGCAAGTCCTGATAACGTTAAACAGTTAGCTATTGATTGGAAACAAATAACGGGACGATGAATAAGCGGATAGCGATGTGTCACGTCATCCATTGCTGTTTGGCAACATTACTTAAACTATGTTAAGCTTTGGGCGCGTCTAGTGGTTATAAATTTAGTAGATGGTAGCGAAAATGCATATGAAATGGAATTTAACAGGTGCTACTTTAATAGCACACGCTTTATGAATAACTTGTATCTACTGAATATCGTGATTTTCGATTATTATGACAGAGACAATTTATTTAAATCTAAAATTATTTTTTGCAATTTGATAATTACGATTTTTTCAATCAATCGTTAATAACCGTACGACGTTTTAATGAAATATAATGTAAAAGGAAATGGAAAGTTTTTTGCAATATTCGCAAGCTAATATTTTAATACGTCTGATACAGACTTCCTGTGAAATTGATTATTGTGAAAACCAAAAAGAATACTTAAAAAAATACGTTTTGGTACGTGTTACAAATTCGGAGTATTAAGAACTGAGATACGTCAAATGGTGAATTATAAAATATTACAAGTATTTAACATTTTCATGTTCACAGAACAAAATATCAAGGGTTCTCTGACGCAATGTCGTATTGAGGACTCAATGATGTTATAGTGGAAACAATGTAGAGGATATTACTTTTGTCTTATTATGTACAATGTAGAGGATGAGGTCTTATAATGAAAAACCTCGTTAATTTCATCTACATCTATACATACAATAAAATCTTATCAGAGCTGTCTGTGCACGAAATATTTTTTGAAAAAAATCGTTGCAGTGTTCTCTATAACGATACAGAACTCAAAACAGCCATTTTTAAAATTTTTGTCTGTCTGTCTGTCCGTTTGTGTGTTTGAACGTGCATTACGCTAAAGCAACTCGACAGAATTTAATGAAATTTGGCATAATTATAGTTTATAACCTGGGCACCTAAGTGTTAACATTTAGGGTGCATTTTATCCTGATCCGATATAAAGTTCCCGAGGGAATTATCATTGAGTACAAATGTACAATATCAGACGTTACATAAAACCACCGAATTGATTTTATTAAAACTAACTACAATGATAGTTTAAGTCCTGGTACTGTTACTTTTTACTGATACTTTTTATCCCGATCTATTTTTCATAAGTTCTATCGGGAACATTGTTGTGATACGCGCTTGAAATCTAATAGCAATATGTACAAGGAGGAATTATAAACATAACAGGCGTCTATATGGCTTATATTTTTTTGTATATGGCAATAGCGCAATTAGCACATTGTGCCAATGTCGATTTTTTTTCTAATTAACAAATTTAAAGTTAAAACAATTCAAAACATGTTTCGTCAATATCCAGTCCAGTCTAAGTAAGTTAGCAAGTGAGAGACGCTGAGGACAGACAGTTGGACTCCTAGGAAGCACACGAAAAACGTAGTCTTAGGCTTTCATTTGACGTGCCAGCATTTGTCATGCTGGACTCATGTTGGCATGTATCAAGGATGTCCGGTATTCACTTACCACCAGGTGGATAATCTTCTCGTCTGCAACATTCTTTATATAAAAAAGGGCATCAACGTTAGAATAACTATGTTAAAACCTTATCTGAAGAGTTATAAAAAAAGCAAATCTTACTAAAACTGCAGGATGTGTACTGATGACGCATGCTTACCTGTAAACACAGAATGATTCATTAGTTTGGCAGTAACAATAACATCAACATTATCTAATAGTCTTTCTCTATTACTTTCATCTTTATGAACGCATTCCGTACTATATAAGAACATTACTACATTACCCCGTCTATTTGTCTTTCTTGTTTAGAGAACAAAAATAGTAATTGTGATCTGTAATTGTCTTTCGTTAAGATTTTTCAATCGTTTCAAGATTCTTAAATGGAAACCGGCTAAAACATCTGATTTTTATGACAAAGTAAGTGACGTGAGCCGTCACAATGATTGAATCTACAGTTTTTTGTTTTAGCCCACTTACTCTAATGGGTTTTTAACTGTGGGAAATATTTGGAAATATTTTATTCGTCCTTTATGTATCATATTACTTGTAAAATGTTCCGTGTGTTTTCTAAGAATAATTGAAATTCAAATAAAAAAATAATTTCTAAAAAGATACAAATATACTTTTTAATACGGTAATTAAACTTTTTAAAACTTTTAAAATATTTAAAAACTTTTTAATATACTGAAAACATACGGTAAAAGTAACATATTACAACTCTTTACATTGACGAGCAATTAGCCCATTTGATAGTACCCTCTATCAAAAGTCTCGGGTTTAATTCCGGTCGGACATTCATTTGTTTAAAAACAAATAGTTTGAGCACAACAAAAGAACAGCAGAATTTTTAATCCACCTTCATAAAAACATGCCGTAAAGGCTTTGAATTACGACTAATTACATTGATGATCAATTAGCCCAGCTAATAGTGGGTACTATTTTGTCATTAGTACCCCCAACAAAAGTAAGTCACGGGTTCGATTCCCGGTTGGTTGTTTGTTCAAGTTTGGGTGGTATGTTCGTCTCAGTACCCATGTGTTATTTATTTATTATTATTCTGTACGATTTAATTGTCAACAACTTTAACGTGTACAGAAAGTAGAACGAGCATAATATGTTTCAGTTGTGTAATAAGTATTAGTCACAAGTAAAATGAACATATGTATATACGTAATTACTACAAATAAACAATGCAATAAATAGTTGGGATTTTGCTACTGGTGCTATACAGAACCACATACATGTATTGAACCGTTTACCGTGGACGGTATACGAGCGACCTTTCCGCTACAACTTTCACTGATCTAGTTGCGTTAGCCCATTGTCGAAGGACAATAGGCTTCCCACTTTCACACGCCCGCGCCCTCTGACGTTCATTCATCTGCTCAATGATCAATGAACACGATTATTCGATAACATATCGAAGCATAGAATAAAACGAAGAAAATGCGTCGAGTTGGGGATCGAATGGCTTCAAAATTTTAATAACAATATTAATATCTGCTCGATGCATGATGAATCAGATTACATTCGTTTTGTTTTCTAACGTTTACCTACTGTCACTCGCCGAGGACATCGATTTCGTAAGATTTTTTTAAATAAATTAAAGTAAGTACCTACATAATAATTTTATCATCCACTAGAGGATAATGGACTATGTCTATTGACCTATGCCTCCTTACGCACATTTGTGCATGAATAATGCATTGGCCGTGTGGTGTTAACCGGCTGTAGAATGGCACCACGCCATTTCTTCCTCAGAGTTCCTCAGATAATAAAAATGCTACCCCAAGCGCTGAGGATCTACACGACCTCTGAAAGAGTGGATTCGTCAACCATTGGCCAGCGTGGCGTTTTGAGGCTTTACATCCCTCGTGCATAACACAATGTGCTTGAGAAGGCCCGTCTCCAGCAGTGGATAAAACAAGGGTTGGTTATGGTATATCAGTATCAAAATCTGTGGCTCCTAACGGGGGCGGAACAGCCCAGCCCTCCTTAGAGTGTTGAAATAACCTAGGAGGACGATGGGAACTTTGAATGCATATTTTTTCCTGCTTCTTTCTATTCAGTTACTCAACTAGCAGTCCAGCGGCGCACTGGGTATATTTTTTGTGAAAGTAGATGATAGGCTAAACAAAGTGGCGAATTCATGATCTAAATTATCTACCCTGTACAAACAGTGCCATGAAGACATTTATTCATTTACTTAAACTTCATTGCACAAGTAAGTGTACAAATGGCGGACTTAATGCCATATGGCATTTTGTACCAGTCAACCACCGGATCAAACAAATAGGGACGTGGGTGCAATTTTGGTTTAAATACAAATACACAATTCCGCACTCCCAAAATCCTCTCCACTGAACGTCACTATTATCCCAGGATTGTAAATTGTAAATTTCAATACATGTAAGATTGTAAAGGACATTAAGAAATATAAAAAAATCAATTGGGAAAATGGACATAAACTGTTGTCGACGAAGAATTCAGTGATTAACAAATTTAAACCTTGCGAGTTACCGTCGAATACGTCAGCGGGCATTGTTAGTGTAGTGTGTCACAGTCTTTCCGAATGTGAAGAGCAAATGTGGGTAGTTGATAAAACTGCTCGCAGCTCCCATCCTGGACTACCCACCTCTTGAGTCAACTCGTGACAACAGCTAATGTAACCCGCGCCGAAACGTCGAGTAAGAATAAAGGGTAAATAAATACGTTTATTATACGCGTTCAGACCCGATTTAGAATATAAAATGAATACACAACTAAAATAATATTTACATACACATATATATATATGTCTATATTTATACAAACTTGTATTGTAATACATAAGAAAGCAGAAAACTTAAAGAAGACATGTGGGGCAGACGCTTAGCGCATTGAACTTACATGTAGATTAGTATCGGATACACCTAGACGCCAGATCGCAATTCTAACGACTTCATGCTAACTACTTATGTCACCGATCCAGGCTCCTGGGAATTTGAATTGACACAAACGGTACTTAGTTTCGAAGTATTTTCCTCTGTGTACTGGAGACTTTCTCGCTGCTGGACAGAAAAGAAAAGCTTTTAATAACTGAATTAATGTTTACTCAGGATTTTTATTTACTTTGTAAGCCAGACTGCAAGACAGCGAGACGAGTGAACCACAGCGAGACTGCGGTGGTCGATGAGTTTAATGTTACTATTAAAATACGAATATGTCTACCCTTCGTCTTGTTCATTTTTGATTCTGCTACCCACACTGGACTTGTTTTCGTATGTGCTCACGGCACACTGTACTAACAACAACCATATAGTTCGCCCGTGAGACATGTGCAGGGAGCAGAGGTAACCCCTAAGGACGCGTGCAACATATCCCCCTTTCTATACATAGGAATACTTTGCCCCTGCCTACAACTTTCATATATTGTGGTTTTGGTGTCTAAATTACATTAGAACCTGGTTGTCATAGCTTTCAGGTTGCGGTCTGGGAATATGCCTCTAAAAAGGTTTTGTTTACTTATGAGAACAATTAATTCCCTTAATTGCCAAAGCTGTGGTATAATTGAGAATTTTCAACACTTATGTTCCCGGATTAAACCTGAGAAGAAGGCTCTGACAAGGACTCTAAATTTGAACAGGTGTGATGTAGATTTAAGAGATTATAAATTTAAGTTAGTGTTAAACATTGTAGCCTTTAGGGTACTATGGGGCTGACATACCTACACAAAAGTTTAATAGTCTCTAAATAAAATAGGGAGAAAAAAACTTTTTTCAAACTTTTGCACCAAATTTTGTCTCATTTTATCCCTGTTTCTCTAAGCTAGTGATAATAAAAGAACATACTTAAGATATTAGGTATTAACTAATTAGGTATCTAATGTACACAAACTAATATGTTCACGAAAAGGGGGAATTATCTTAAACTACTGGAGCCAAAGAAAATATTCAGTCTGTACGGAAGATGTATTTATGCAATTGAAAGATTTCCGAGGCAGCCAACACGCATCACCAACAAAGGAGTTAAACAGTCTAGTACTCATACTCGTATTTCACAGTCACAAGCACCCGTAGGATGTCCGTTTAGTGATGAGTTTTTCTTCACGTTCACGGTCGACCGACCAGTAAAGGAGGGAACAATTATCAAATATATTTATTTATTTATACTTCATTGCACAGGTAATTGTAAAAATGGCGGATTTAATGCCATATGGCATTTTGTACCATCCAACCACCAGATCAAGCAGAAATAGGGACGAGTGCGCAATTTTGGTCTAAACATGAATACACACAAATAAAATAATATATAACTGGACTGATCGGCTTCACAAAATAAATAAAAATCGTGAGTAAACATTAAGTCAGTTATTAAAATAAATGATTTTTTTATGACTAAATAGTCTCCACAGAGAATTGTCCCAGACATATTTATGCTTTATGAATTTAATTTTATATCTCAGTAGTAGAGGTCGTAAAAAGCGACCTTTAATAATGGAGCAGATTTATACGTGAGAATGCAGTAGCACGGTAGTTCTACTGCAGTCTCACATGAAGATATCTGAAGATTATCGCATTTTAATGCGGTAGTATAATAGTATCGTAGTGAATATGAATAGGTTCTTTTGAAGGCATAATAATATAAAGATAATAGTTAGCATTCAAGTATTAATAAAATAAATATTGCCACATCACATTAAGAATTCGAGTGTCGTGAGCCTAAAGATGAAAAGGCAAACACAAACTCCTCAGATTACTAACAAAATATGAATAATCAAACTAGAGATCAATTCGAAGAAAGAACTCGAGAGCTTTTTCACATCAAACTGATATAATACATCAACGATTGTTCTAACTGGTACTCAGTTTGAGTACGAAATTAGGGCGAATGATGTTAATAACCAAAACGAGTAAAAGCATTTCGAAGAAACGTCATGTGATACTGATAATAAGCTACAAATATCGATATCTATAAATCATGAAGGAATAAATAAAAGTTCTTTATTGCATTATTGTTTTAACATCACGCACTAATAACTTTTAATCTAAGATATATAGGTTGCCTGGAAGAAATCTCGTTAGCGACAAGGCCGCCGGTTGTACTTCTATTTACTTGCACTTTGTATTTCTCTATATGTTTTGGTGTACAATAAAGTGTATCTATAATATCTGTACAGAAGCAATAGACGGCTTTATCGTTTAAAGCGGCAACCAGGCAACCAACAGGCAGTGAATACGAGGTCATTTAAAGTTTTTTATATGTGGTGATATGTGTACAGATGGT
Source organism: Sesia bembeciformis (assembly GCA_943735995.1). Classification (NCBI taxonomy): domain Eukaryota; kingdom Metazoa; phylum Arthropoda; class Insecta; order Lepidoptera; family Sesiidae; genus Sesia; species Sesia bembeciformis. The sequence continues at coordinate 5,617,542 of OX031029.1, read as the reverse complement.
AAGTGGTAACTGTACCCGTGGAGACCAGTGACACATCCTAACGTCAGTATAAAATTACGAACGATGTCATGTCCACAGGGCTTGGAGAAAAACAATTAGAATAGACGATAGTGATGGATTACGGGTATCTATAGGTATTCTTGACTAACATTTTTGAGATCTTAGGCCTGTAACACTGAATTTTTATCTACTTTATTATAAAAGAAATAAGTCCTATCTATATAAATAAAAAATAAATGCTGTTCGTTGGTAAGCGCATCACTTGAGAACGGCTTAACCGTTTTGACTATGCTTTTTAAATCTTCGTAATAGTCCGAATAAGGTTTTCAGGGAAAGAAAAATTGGAAAAGTTGACCGGAACATTGGAAAATTCGGGAAAAACTGAAAGTGCCTTTTTCTATGGGATTTTTGTATGAACTTATTGAAATAATTGTATTGTTGAAATTTGGAGAGTACAACGTCTGTCGGGTCAGCTAGTAAGTAATAGTTGTGAACATACCCCTAAAAGTGTTTCTTATATAAATGCTACTACAATCGCGTTCCGACGACATATTTTTTACTCGCCGTGAATAATTTCCTTTTTGGTGCTTGTTATTCTTTACCTGTCGGCTACAAGTACAGTACTCCGGAATACAGCATAGTTTCACTTGGAGATGTGGCAAGTGAGGAGTTGTGCGTGCGGACAGCTAGAACGTGACTTAGAACCAGTCGCAATAAACTTGTCTTATGTCTGTTCTATGCCGGCAGCTTCCTTACTAAATAACATTAGAAATTTTTATGAACACCACACAAATCTATAATAAAATAGCGAAGAAAGAAGATGTTTGTTCTTTTTCTAGAACTAGTCAAGTCAACTCGCAAAAATATACGAAATAAACGTGTACATTTTATAGGATTATTAAGAATAATGTTTCAATACATTTTGTTGTATTATTATCTGGTTAAAACTAACTAAACTAAACTAAAGTTAGTAATGATGTCATTAGACATCATTGACCTCAGGCATACCTATAAGTTTCAATGGTGTAATATTATTTTCTATATTTCAATATTAATAATAATCTCCTATTATTTGACAATAATAAATTATTATTTTAAAGTTGGATTTTTATTCATTTTGATTATTATAATTACGTTCGTTAATTAATAAATTTAACATTTAACTACGTTACTTTTTTAAATTATAACTAGTCGTTTCTCATTTAAAAATAACTATAAAACACTTAGTTGGTTAAAGCCAGTAAATACCAATCTTACTGGCTACTAAACATAATTTAAGATTAAACTGTTTTGATAACACTCTTTATTGTATTTCATATAATATAAATAAAGTTACATTATAGCAAAATTGAAATGGCAGAATTAGATAATTTTAAGAAGAATACGTATACGTAGCAAAAATCCTAGATCTGTGAGATACCAGTGAGGTCCGAAAGTTTCTGGCCTGACATATTTCTAGATGTCTAAAAAAAACAAATTATACGTCATTATTCGTGTATAATTTTCAGAGTGCAACCCTCGTTAGTTTTGATTCCTCGACTCTTAGAACAATAGGTAGTCGCAAAATAGTTAAAATAGAATATCGTTCCGTGATTAAGTTCCATACAAAGGTAGGTATTAGCTCGACCGATATCAATCAAATGTTGGATAATGTGTACGGGGATTATTCTCCATCATTTTCAACTGTCAAAATTGGTGAAAGCAATTTCGTTTAGGACGAGAATCCATCGACGACGAACCTCGCTCCTGTCGACCCGTTGAGGCACTCACTCCAAACAACAGCAAATTGGTGGAAGAAGTTTTGAGCAACCGAAGGCTAAAGACGAAAGAAATAGCTGCAAGAACAGGGGCTTTCAAAAACTATAGTCCTTAGGATTCTTCATGATAATCTTCATATGAATAAAGTGCGTGCGAGGTACCCACCTTTCAAACCCTCTTTCAAGTGTGCAAGCATCAAAGTGAACGAGTAGGGTGCTCTAAGGATCTTTTGGAGGCCTTTTAGAAAGACAGAAATGATTTTTTGAAGTCAATTGTTACTGGGGATGAAACTATAGTTTTTTACTATGATCCCCTTCCCAAAAAGGAGTCGATGGAGTGGCGTCGTTCTGGTGAAGCATCGCCCAGAAAGGCAAAGGTGACTCAGTCCACCCAAAAGGATTGTGGCTTTGATATTCTGGGATTGTCAAGAAACAGACATACATTGCTTACAGACAGACATAAAAGAACGCAATACTACGGTGACTAGAATCTATTATGCTATATAGCAATTATGAGAAGCAATCAAGCAGAAACGTCGTGGCGTGCGGCTTCTCCATGACAACGTACCCGTCCACGCCGCCGCAGTTGTGAAAGTTGCTGTTTCAAAGTCTGGCTTCACGGAAATTCACCTTTCCGTGAATACACCTATAATCCTGACTTGGCTTCCAGTGATTACTATTTGTTCTCAAAACTCAAAGCGGACTTAAAAGGTAGAAGATTTTCCACTGATGATGAAGTGACCGCTGAGGTTTTCACCCATTTTTAAGACAGCTTCTGACTATTTTTATACTGGGATAGAAATGCTAATTAAACGATCCGAAAAGTGTGTTCAAATAGACAGAGACTATATTCAAAAATAAAAATAGTTTATTGAACTTGAGTTTCTTAGTCAGGTCGAAAACTTTTAGACCTCCTATCGTATGTAAGGTACATACAGAAATTACTATTGTTTATAGTAATTTCTTCCACACAACCTTAAGAAAGAGAGTTGTGATTGGAGTTAGTGCACATGTTAATAGAAGTTAAATGAAGCCAAATGAAATTCATGTATTTGCTAAATGTGGTTGCAAAGATCTTGTGGAAGTTATGTTTTAATTAATAATACTACAAAGGCTGTTTAATAAAGCAGTGGCTGCACGAAATGTAGCCCTGCGATCGGAATTTTCCCAATTTCATCGAGAGATTTTGCTAGTAGTTTATATTCCAAGTAACTCTAAGGACGATCGCATCCACTTATCATCAGGGAGATTGTATGCTCGACTGTCGCCTTTTTCTATTAAAAAAAAAAGGTATACATAAAACAGAAAGGGTTTCTGGGGCCATATATCTGTTTTCGACATCGGCTTATGAATGCATGACCTTTCATCGCAGAAACATCGTTCTTCCTTTGCTGTCACCAGGTGGTTTCGCCATTTCCAACTTGTTTTTTTTTATAGAAAAAAGGCGGCGGATGAGTACACAGTCTACGTGATGGTAAGTGGAAACTGTAACCCATGGATATCCGCGATACATGCCAACATCAGTCTAGATTGGCAAACGTTTGTACGCACGCGGATGGGCTGCCCACCTTTGTGGATTAAGGATTGGATTGGGGGAACGGGTTGGGAAAATGGAGAGGGATAGGATAGGACGGGATTAGGCTCTGGCATATCTCACTCATTACCGAAAAACGTACGTACACTGGGGAAATACGATAAAATAGGAAATGCAGTACCGACATTTCAAGGTAGTCTTCTGTGAGAGGGGTAACGTGGCCAGTCGAGTGCGTCCAGCGGCTGTGGGAATGCAGCGTACACTCTCCCCTTACAAAATAATTTATAACTAATGTTTGTACAAGTACCTATATGACATTTTTTTTAATGCTGAATGTAATATTAGTTATATGTATGTTTTAATAATAATAATACAAAGGCTACTTGATAAATCAGTGGTTTCGCCCCACAATCGGAATTTTACACAATATTTACAAAAGAATGTGATTTTTCAGCAATTTACATTCAAAGTTAAGACATAAGAAAAATAATTAATGGCGCATCAGTCCTCTTTTTGATATCACCCTATAATATCTCATGGCACTACAGGGCACGGTTCTCTCTTTACGTTGTGGTTTCACCACTTCCAACTTACAACTCTATTTGCAAGTATCAAACTTTCTTATGCCAACTACTCTATATTTGGAGGCAAAAGCAATCCGGATTGTAAAAATGTTGTTGTGTGGCCTTGCTTCCCAAGAAATACTTAAAGGACAACACCGAATCGGGTGTAGACAAGCGAACCAGTTAGTCGAAAGCAGACTTAAAAATTTACATTTATTTACCAAATTGACTTTGTTTCTTGTAATGCAAAATGTGTTTATTTAGTAAACTGGTACATTGCAATAAATGTTGCTTTAACCCACTTAGATTCTTGCAAGATCAGCGTTCATCAGCATTTTGACAGTTGATATACATAAGTCGACATTGTAGGTCAAATGCAATTTTATTAACAGTTTTTAATTAAACGCATCGTTAGGAAGATGTAGATAACTACAAACACTATACTAAACTCAATGTTTGTGATCAAGTTTTAATATAGTGCTAGTTTTTATTAGTACCTATTTATTATTTACTTTTTTTTATTATTTAGTTAGTATTTATGTATTTTTATTTTTTTATTACAGCAAAGAAAATCTCATAGCTTTTATTAAACATAAATCTGTTTGAATCTATTCTTAATTTCTTGAATATTTATCTTTGAATATTCTGAACGCTCCAGCTAAGGGCAATCGGTCCTCCGTCTAAAACCATGTGCATTTCTTCTTTTTCTATTTCCACCATTCTAACCACACATACTGCCCGAAGTTACCACGACATAATATGCACGCACTATCGAATCTGCAAAATCGTCAGAAAACCTACATTAAAATCAATTGTCTTTCTAACTATGAATTAACGTATCTTTTATTAATGTCACGTTTCCGCTTTTTACTTTAGTAACAAAGATATTATTGCGTAGAAATGGAAGATAACATAAAATTGTAATTGCTCTGCAACACGTGTCAACATTGCGTGACTCGAATAAGGAGTCAACTCGGCGACGTGAAAGTGAATTTCTTTTGATGACAATCTAATTCATAAAGTTTTAAAACGTTGACAATTGGAAATGAAAACAATCTTCCAATACTCACTAGTACTGGAAGATTGTTTACCATATAATACAATCAGTCTGCGTCAGAATCACTGCCAGATTTAGACTCGCCATCACAGGCAACCTTCCACCTTTTCATCCAATTCGTAAAGCCATAATCAGCGCTTTTTAAATTTGTTTTATAAAGAAATACTGAGTTTATTTTTCGTTTATATGTGAGAAGTAATTTTAAAAACTTCTAGACCGACTTAGATAATTGTAAGCTAAACTAATGCATAGCGTATATTTATTATGGACATAGCCCATGTGTAGGTTCTTTGGGAAACCGCTATACGACCTACGCGAAGCCAGGACCGGTGATCACTAGTATAAATGTAATACAGTTTTACATAACGTATAACTGGTATAAGCATATTTTTATAGATAATATTATATTTTTCTTTACTTTTCTTTAAATTTCGTTTTTTTTATGCCTCGTTTATTTCTCTCTCCATATTTGCATACCTATTTGTAGATTATTTTAAATAGATTAGGAGATTTGTAGATTGGGAGGGGGAGAGTGCACGCTGCAATCCAACAGCCGCTGGGCGCGCTCGACTGGCCACGTTACCCCTCTCTCACAGAAGACTACCTTGAAATGTACTGCATTTCCCACTTAATCATATTTCCCTAATGTACGTACTAGTCCAGTCATTACGTACATTCAAAAAAGAAAATGAATTTGCGCTTCTAATTTTTTAATATGTTGTAGGGGATACCTAGAAAAGCTTAACTTGAGATTGTCGACCAAGCTTTCCTAGGAGCTTTCGCCGCCATCTTGGAAAAAGGGGTAAAATTTGTTTCTCGGCAATAACTCGGCTATCCGATGAGATTTCGAAAATTTTTGTAGGACACTTTTTGTAGCTTTCTTTGTGCTCTACAATAACGCCCGAACCATTTTTAGCGTATCATGCATCGTTATCGAGATATCGATCGATAAAGTCAAAAATTTAGGACACAATTTTTGTTTTTTGCTTTTTTTTTCTTTGGGTCTTAATAAATATGAAAAATTGTAGAATTCAAACTTGTAGAGCATATTTAGACCTACAATTTCCTTCTTGGATTTTTTTATGTTGGACAAAAATTACGATCTCCAGCGCGCCGCAAAGTCGGTGAATCCACACTCGGCGTCGAGCGAGCTGCTCGCTCGGTTGTGTCTGGATGTCGAATCGAATGGGAAATTGTTCAGGAAATTGATGGGATAAAAAATAAGTACATAGAGCAACAAATTAAGGATCACACAATAGTAATTTATTAAACAAATAATTTGTTTGTGCAGTAAAAAAAATTATTTTTTTACAATACAAAATAAACAAAACAAAATAAACGGAAAGAAAAATATTTTTTTCTGCACTCGAGACACGAACGATGGACTTTTTTCATGTTTTTTTTCGCTTGGATGGTCCAGGCTGAAGATCTTCGTCCTCCGTAAACTCTTCGAGTTGTTGTGTCTGTTGAAACGTTGGAAATGATGCTGATTCGATGAGAGCATCGTCATCATCATCGTTACAGACATCGTCGTCGTCGTCAAGCAAAATGTCGACTCTGGCGACGTTACTGCATGTTTGCCCACTGCAGTGCATGCAAATAACGGAGCAACTGATTCCCGCTTTTCTGCACCCACAGGCGGCCTCACAATTTCCTTTGCACTTACAGGAAATGAGCTTTAATAGTTCAGGCGGAGCGGGTTCGGCGGTGCTGGTGATTGGTTCGAGCCCTCGATTGGTCTGTCGCCAACCCCATCCTTGTGGATCCTTGAAAAATCCGAGCCAGGTTTGAACTTGGAGATATGTCCGGAAAATGTGTTGGCGCACAGCGCTTTTGGTTGGCGGGAGTAGTGAGAGGTGATTCACTTTATTCGCTGTCATTGATTTTGCGAAGCGATGGAATCGCAAAATATTTATGGATTTCTCGTGCTTATCACCACCATATAGGGCGATAAGGAATTGCTCTCCCGCGCAAGTGAGAACCTCCGGATCGACCTTTTCTTGTTTGAATAATTCCACCGATGACCGTAGCTCTGGATTTTTCTCGAGAGTGTTAATGAACTTCGACTTGCCGATGTTATAAAACGATGATGTCGTGTCGCAACCGCTAAAAGCGTGAATGAAAAGAATGTGCTCCAGAACTGACTTGTGTTTGAAACTGTGCGGCGAGTACAACTTTTCCGGCGTATTTCCTTTTGCTGGTTTGCGGAAAAATATATTATTTTTATCCGGAGCAAGCCCGGCGAGTAAAACCAGAAGATCGATATCTTCGCCGACGATTTCCACGGAGTCATGACTCGACGCTTCTTTAATTGCCGTGTTCACAATAAGAGTATCCGCGTCCTCAAAAGCCTGCTCCACTTTTATTCCGGTCGTTGTAAAGTAACGGCAAAGCATTTGTATTAGTTGGTTCTTGTTTTGATCCCTTGTGAGAAACTTCTCCTGGCTAACTTTTGGAGTAGTTGTCTCATCGAATGTGAACTCCGGCGATTGGTTTTTTCTCGAACGTCGTACTCTTTCCGAAGTTTTGGTTCCAGCGAGTGTCATATCAGTCGGATAACCGTCGAATATGATTGCAACCTTTCCTTCGAAGTTATGTTGTACGTATCTGACGTATTTCTGGCAGATAAGGTCAAACGTTTCGATTCGACCCCACACAACTTTGTGGAGAAGGAATCCACCGTCGATTATGCAATGATGTCTGTTGGAACGTTGTAAATTTTCGGTCAAAGGTTCGAAGGTTCTTTTCCTGGTACCATTTATCCGCAAGAATTTTAAATCCGGTGTTTCGGAAACAAACGACACAATTTCGCTTTTGTTTCTCGATAATTAGAATGTCCTCGCCATATTTCGCTTCTAAATGTGCTTTAACCGTTTTCATGTGCGGAACAAAATTTCCATTTACGTGACTCATTAATTCAGTCATCGAAAACTGGCATTCGTCGGAATTTTCTTTTAGAAATGAGTAAATCCCCTCCATTGCCTCGTCGACTTTGTTACCTGTCGGTCGTCCTCTTTTCGCACCCTCCTCAGGTAGCGGGTTGTACACACGATGCATGCATTCGCGATGGTAGCGAGCTTCTACGGCGATGAGATCAGGTACCGAGCAGACACGCTTGACGATAGAAGCGGCAAATTCATCGTTACGTCCGAGCAGATATTTTAGGACGTTATCTTTCATAGACTTTTCTCGAACCGTTCGAATTGCGTGTCGTCGATGCATTGGTGTTTTTGTTTGATCGGAAAACGGTACTCCACAAAACAAACATTTATTTTTAAAATCGAAACGGTCTTCGAGCTGCTGTTGTTGTTCGGGTTCCGGTTCAGGTTCAGGTTCCTGTTCTTCCGAGACTGATTTTGTTCGACGAGCGACAAACGACGCGAGTCTTTCGTTCGCATAATTCTTGTAACACGCCCTATGCACACTCACAGATTCGACACTTTCTAGCATGCGTTGATGGTCCACATGTCCTCTTTTCTCACTCACCGTCAAGAGAGTTCGAACAGCTCTTTTTTTAGCAACATAAATGTCGTCGATTAACGCTTTTTTACAAATAAAACAGTCTCCCATGGTCACAAAATTGTTGAAACACGTGTGCTCACTTCGAAAGGCTCGAGGCAACTAACCGAGATGCTACGAAAAGAAGAACACGTTTCAACACGTAGACCCTAACAAAAGGGTCCCTTTATACCTGACCCCTCCAACTCCAACGGACGCTCTATGCGGGCACTCCGTTATAACGAGTTCACAGCCAACTAGATATCGAAATTTTTGCCCAGAATATCGGAACCCTCGATTTACACTACGCACAGCAAAAACTCAACACGATACGATATACGCCTCTTGGATAACATACATGCGTATTATTAGTGTGCGTGAAGTCCGTGTACATATACGCCTATCAGCGCTGCCTTGCGGCGCTTTATGGCGATACAGGGTCGTTTATTCCATGCATATACACGCCACACAATCTCATTTACCAAGCATGTATATGTATCCAAGAGGCCTATACTAACTTGAGCGCGCTCGACGCTGAGCGTGGATTCACCGACTTTGCGGCGCGCTGGAGATCGTAATTTTAGTCCAACATAAAAAAATCCAAGAAGGAAATTGTAGGTCTGAATATGCTCTACAAGTTTGAATTCCACAATTTTTCATATTTATTAAGACCCAAAGAAAAAAAAAGCAAAAAACAAAAATTGTGTCCTAAATTTTTGACTTTATCGATCGATATCTCGATAACGATGCATGATACGCTAAAAATGGTTCGGGCGTTATTGTAGAGCACAAAGAAAGCTACAAAAAGTGTCCTACAAAAATTTTCGAAATCTCATCGGATAGCCGAGTTATTGCCGAGAAACAAATTTTACCCCTTTTTCCAAGATGGCGGCGAAAGCTCCTAGGAAAGCTTGGTCGACAATCTCAAGTTAAGCTTTTCTAGGTATCCCCTACAACATATTAAAAAATTAGAAGCGCAAATTCATTTTCTTTTATTTGCCTTTTTTTCGGACGAAATGACTGGACTATACGTGTTTCGGTAGTGAGTGAGATGTGCCAGAGCCCATTCCCATCCTATCCCTTCCCATTTTCCCAACCCTTTCTCCAAATCCATTCCTATATCTTCAAAGGTTGGCAGCGCATCCCGGTGCGTGCCAACGTTTGTCATTTTGGACTGATGTTAGCATGTATCGAGGATGTCTATGGGCGACAGTATCCACTTACCATCAGGTGGACTGTATGCTCGTCTGCCGCCTTCTTCCGTAAAAAAAAAATAGCATGTCTAGGTGCTCTTTTAAATAGCATGTTTAGGTGTTATTTTTCGTTATAGTGTTATTATTTCTAATATCTCTATTATGTCCCTTAAAATAATAAAGAAATAAGTTAATGAGAGCCATTCATTTGGTTAGGATTTTTCTTTAATATTTGGATTAGTGTCGGATATAAAAATATGGGAATAATAACTAACTCATAGAACTATAATAATTAACTTTTTTTATATAGAAAAAAGGCGGTAGACGAGCATACAGTCCAACTGATGGTAAGTGGATACTGTCGTCCATAGGACATCCACGACACATGCCAACTTCAGTTCAGAATGACAAACGTTGGCACGTCCCCGGATGCGGATCTACCTTGGCAGATTAAGAATGGATTGGAAGAAAGGATTGGGAAAATGGGGAGTGATAGGATAGGATGGGAATAGGCTCTCATATTATTATCTCCCCCGGTACCGAAAAACGTACGTATATTAGGGAAATACGATAAAGTAAGAAATGCAATACATTAAAGGTAGTCTTCTGTGAAAGAGGGGTAACGTGACCAGTCGAGTGCGCCCAGCGGCTGTGGGAATTCAGCGTGCACTCTCCCTCTAACTAATTGAAATTTATACTTAATATTACAAATTTAAGATGACGTTTAAGATGTCGATAGAATTGATCGACCTAATAAATTCACCCGCTTACACAAACATTATCAAATATTGGATCTTTAAAAATGTGATGACACCCGTTAAACATCACGATCTTTAACGTTTGCGAAATGTGCATTCTCACGTTCAGTGTAATTTATTGGTTTGGCCGTTTGTTTGTTTTGTTTTATTGTAATGTCATTGCTGGTTTTAAGAAGAAGTAGAGAAGACGGCAATTACTAAATTTCACTGCGTCGACGGAACCATCATTTTATCGTCCACTGCTGAACATGAAGCTCCTCACGCACATGAGCGCGAGAATTGTGCATTGCGCATGAGGAATGTATAGCTTGGAAGTGGGTTGACGAATCCACTCTTTTAGTGAAGGTGTAATTCCTCGTGGCTTGTGGTAGCGGTTTTGTCATCCCTTAGTCGTCTCTTACGGCACCCACGGGAATAGGTGGGATGGTGCTATCCTAAAGCCGGCTGACACCATAAGCGAAACAATAGATATATATAACATATTAAGCTTACTGTGTCGTTTTCCAAGTCTGATTCCGGAGTCAGAGTTATGTTTAATTTTTAACACTACTCTCAACGGCTCTCACTAGTTGGACCATGCGTGATTCTGGAGCCACGCATAAAGACGAAAACACATAAAGTGCACAGATCTTTAAACAAATATTTGTCCCACCAGTAAGTGTATCCTGGACCTTTTGCGCAACAGATACTATCAATTGAACTAATCCAGTCCGTACCAACTCAATCGTTCTCTTTCTCGGGATATGTATAGGACGTGTAGGTGGTATGCCTTGGGTCGCAACTTTGTACACAATACCCATCCATCATCAAAATCAATAAATCGGTTAGGTTGCACATTTTGAAAACTTTAAAATTATATCTCGGGTCGCACCGCACTTCCATGTATTTGCCGCCCGCGAGCCGCACGTTGAGTATGGCGGAACTAATTTTAATACTAATAATATACTAATAATTACTAATAATACTTTAATACTAATACTTTAATACTAATAACTAATATATTAGAGGTCACCCGTCTATGGCTTTAAACTAAACATATGTATTGAAAGAATTGTCCGAAAAAAGATTTCCAACACGAGCGTCACTATATTGTAGTTATAACACGAACAGTGAGATAATATTATCAGAAGGTTATTTAAAAAGAAATGTACAATGGCAAAAACAATTCATCGTAATCGTTATTGATGTTGGGAATTCACGATCCCAAAGTATCTTGCATATATCAATTTGGTATATCACACTAGTCTTCAAACCGGTTGTACCGCATTATACTTGTTCTTGAGTTTATTATTGCATACGAAATAAGAAATTCTATATATTCTTCGACTAAATTTAAGCTAATCTAAGCAACTATCTAAGCAGCTAATCTAGCTAATCTATGCAATATAAAAAGAAAACAAAAAGTAAATTTTACTAGTGTAATTATTAAGGCGTATACAAACAAGTATTTATGTGTAATGTAACGTGCAAGCAAATGATAAATTACCATTTATTGTAATATAATGTTCTATGGAATGATACATTACAAGTTCAAGGTCGTATGTGTGTGCTACAACTCCTACTCTTAACGTATACATACTTGTAACTCCTAACGTTGGGACAGTCGCCGAGCAGCGAGCCTAACCACGACTGAACAGCTGCTAGCAGTTGAATGGCGTTCACCAAAATGTTACATTACCAGAGATTAGATAATGGTTCATAAACATTAGAGGTACAAGTAAATGTGCGGTTGACCAGAGCAGTTCTGTGTAATGTAACGGTCTAGTGAATACAAAAGTAAACGCTCGGATTAATAATTTCATAACATTTTAAACTTTTGTCATCATTGCTAATATAATACTTGTTACGTAAACGGGTTACTCGAGATTTTTATTTATTTAACATGAACCGTGTGCAAGACAGAGGGTAGACAGACTTGTACAACATCAACAGCAACACCTTCACCCACTACCGTAGTTTGCCGTGACCACGATTCATGACACTGGACCGAAATATCAGCTATATAGAATAGGTAACAATCGCGAGTAACCCGTTTTTACAACACTTATGACTTTTTTATCTCGTGTCGGTGCTTCGTATTTGTTTATAATAGATAATGCACGATATTATATTACAAATGAATGATCTAGTTGGTACGCACCTTTAGATAGTAGAGACATTAAACTTATTTTGGTATTAAACTCAGAGTCGACGATCTGGCCATGATCAAGGTCGATATTATCTCTTTCTTGTTATGTATAAAGTCATGGCTTAAGTATGGTATTAAAGTGACAGATCAATTACGATATTTATTAAAATAGTTTTTATGGAACTAACACTAAATGTTTGTTAATATCTGTACCCAGCTAATTTGTATTGTGGTTGACAAGGGGAGCTGTGAAATGTTTTTAATTATATTTTAGGTCTTACATTTCTGTCATTTTAATATAATTTTAATTTAAAAAAATACATTTGAATCACGACGTTTCCCTAAAGCAATCGGTGACGGTATTGTTGTTCTCCATTAATAATTAATTATTTTTACCTTCCATTTTGATGAGAGTTTAATGAATATGAAATTTGATCATGCATGATAATAATACACGATGCAGATGTCAAATTATAAACCAAAAATCTCTTATGTGTGTGTAGTATATAAATGTTACGGTTAATATTAAAATTATAATTGTTATGTAAACGGGTTTTACTCACGATTTATTATTTATTTATTATACGCGAAATTAGTGATTACCGTGAGTAACCCGTTGTTACATAACATAATAATTGTTTACATAACAATTATTATGTTCAACTACGATAACAAAAGTTGTAAAATATAATGTTAACATTACCTAAAGGCTTTGGATAAAGTCCGAAATTCTACAAAATAAATTATGGTCTGAGACTCTGGACTGTGGACACCTTACCTGTCTATGTTCTTAATATTTGAGTGAAAAGTCGACTGAGACGAGGATGTTTCAATTCACCGTGACCTTTCCCGCGTTCTTGAGGCGAAATAAACGTATTAAACTTGGCATGCATTCATAAAACATGTCTATCAGTCTCTGATTATCACAAACACGACATGCTGAAGGTTATCATAACATTACAATGATCGAATCAAACAAAAGAATCGAATGCCCGACAACGATTGTCTACATAATCGAGACGGTATCGTGCAATTAAAACACAAAGACTGATTGCATCATTTAGAAAGTGATTCTGTGCTGAAATTTATTACACGCTAACTTTTTCCCGTGGATTCGCTCGTCTGAAAATTGCACCAACGAAATTCAAACATTACAATTTTAATATGTAAACGATACGAAAAAAAAATCCCTATCAAAATAGAACAACCTCTTTCAATATTGTGAGATTATCGAAATTATATAAAAAAAAAATGAAATGGATAAATTTAGAAATGTCGACGGCCGCCAAGTAAAATATCGAAATTGAAGAATTTTTACATTGTTACATAAATCGTTAAATAAATAATATACTTAAGTAACAATATACTTACTATCTGCATAAAATTTTACACCCACAAGAAACCCGCAGAAATATCGCTAATTACTTAAATGTTGTCAAAGGAATAGTCATAAAAGCAATCAAAGTAATATAAAGGAAAAATGAGTATGAAAATGTAAGTAAGTAATGCTCCTGCAAAGTAACCAATTAGTATTTGCCATATTTTAAGTACTTAGCGCACTTTGATGCCATCAGTAGGTCAACATGAAGAAAAGGTCATCAGTACAGTAGGATATAATATTTATTATGTTGTAGTACTCGTAGTTATCAGTTTAATTCGATACGTGTGTCGCGTCGGGGCGAGAGCCAAGGGAGCCGAGTTTATGTGACAGTCGTAAGGCGAGCCTTTGATTTGGTAACACTTGGCAGACGGCTTTGGTGTGATTCCAATGAATTTCGTAAACTCATATACATGTGTATTACTTTGTATCTAGAAATTTTGATTTAATTTTATTTCAATCCTTTTACGTAAGCTTGCTTTAGAGGCAAAGTTATAATTACCATTTCACAAAAAATATTAAATCTGTTCATTTAAATGTATATGTTATGTTGTGATTTTCAATAAAACCTTTTTATTTATTTTATTTTTTAATGTACCTATCCCTAAAATCTAAACTGATAAATAATCAATAATGAAGGATAAAATAGGAATAGTAAAAAAACAATTTAAAAAAAAGATAGTAATATCTAAATGAATAATAATAAAAAGTTTTATTTAAACATTCTGTGTAAGTATTTTTTATGTACGGTTTATTTTTTTATAACCAGCCGGACGATTCCTAGTCAATATTTTCTTCTCTGTACGCATATAGATACACTTGGCAGGGCAGCATATGTCTGTATGTTTGATCGCACCAATCACAACATATAATGAGACAATTCTATAAAATCTTAAGTTCAATAGATACATTTTTATTTAAATCTGAAGTTGTGAAAATATATAATATCAGATGATGTAAGGTGATTGGGAATTCCGCAGGTCAGTGATACAAAATCCGCGGGCAAATTCTAGTTCATTAGTATAAAGTTGATAACATTTTCAGTCTACTTTATTATCAGGTCAACGTATTTTGAATATAATATATAATTAAATAATAATTTAAATATAATAAGTATTTTAGAGTAATTACAAAAGATAACTTTACGTTATAAATATCTACCCTATTAATCTGGACCGCACACCACTTTAGCCCAGGACAATAGAGTGACAGCAATGATTCTCTGTTGTCTTAAACCAGCTTTCTCGGGGAATATTCCACAATCAAAATCTATTTAATAGACGCACTAAATAAACTCATATTCTCTCTTTTCACAATGTTAATTGTAGCGTGCCGTGCGATGTCGGCCGGCCATAGAACAGTACCAACACATCTCTTCCCGTGGGTGTTGTAAAAGTGGGATAACAGAGCGGCTACAAACCTAAAAACCCTGATGAATTACACCACCACTAAAAGAGTGGACTCGCCAACCCACTAGGCCAGCTGGGCGTTTTAAGGTGTACATCCCTCATGCACAAGATACCGAAAGGGCTGGTTGCAGTTGCAGTTGTATAGGTAGTAGTAAATTACTCGTATATTAAAAACGAAAAGGGTATCGGTTCTAAAATACTAATTACCTTCTCTACACCTTTGATGACAATATGACAATACTAAAAAACCTCTCCAATTACGAAGTTTAGTAGTCAGCATATTAAATTTTGACTTATTCCACATAAAAACTAATATAATACAAAAATTATGAACTAATAATTATTAACGTTAATTATACAGGTTGTATTCGACTTATTATCGGAGCCTTAAAATTATGGTTTCTGCGCATAATTCTTTTTTGTAAAAGTACAACTTTTTGGGCTCTTTATTTAGCAAGGACAAAAGGCCTAAAAAGCCTTTATTTGCCAAAAAGTCTTAAATTTTCATCTTAATTAACAAAGAAACATCATCCAATCATTCTTTGCCTTTACGAAATTTTTGGATACCATTCTATTGAGGATCTCTTTATATTTAATACGAATATATTAAAGGTTTAGATGATTCTCTGCAAGCCTCTATGGTTTGGTCCATGTGTTGCAAGTAGAAGCGAAGTAGTCTATAGAATTATCTAGGCAATATTATCGAATATACCTATTATTACCAAGCATTTAATAGCTCAAGACAATAAGGTATTAAAGTTTCTAGTATGTCAAAGCGCGACATGTATTACCAAACACGTGTGTTACTATAATCAAACGTTGCAAAACTTATAATCGAATTCCCAGACACTTTATATCTACAATGGATTATGGACTTTATTGTGTACTAAAAAGAGTCATCCAATGGACGGCCTGAATAAAAGTTGCAGAGTTCGCAATCAAATGCCTTTAGCTTGTCGTGAGCTGAACTTGAATTATGTAATACCTTTCAAATATATTGATCCAGGATGTTTTGTAGATAAGTTTGTCTAGATAATTTCGTCTTTATATGTTCTGCATAATTATAGTTTGCTATACTAGACGTGGACTCTGACAGCAAACTTGACCTATAAGTTCAAAGTCACCGAAAGGAAAGAATTGTATACAAAGTTCCTTTGTTGCAAAGAAATTGAAACAAAAAATTCGATAGCTAATTAAGGTTCAGAGAAGCGAATTGTAGTAGCAATGGACAGGCCATATAGAACCGTCACACAACTGACAATGGATGAGATAGACAAGTTCACATAAAGGGAAACCATATACAGAGAACTGCAATGTGGAAGGAATGCCTTTATAAAAATTGGATTGGAGTTCGGAGAATCTCGGGTTTGACTTGTTTGACATTTTGTAAATGCACGTATTTTTTTTATAGAAAGAAGGTGGCAGATGAGCAGACAGTCCACCTGATAGTAAGTGGATACTGTCGACCATGGACATCGGCGATGCATGCCAACATCAGTTAAGAATGACAAACGTTGGCACTCTCCCGGATGGGCGGCCTAGCTTTATAAATTTAGGAATGAATTTAGAAAAATGGTTCGGAGTGCAGAGATTAGGAAATATAACGAAACGAGGAGTTTTCCTTATTCTATTACACTCCCTATTCTCATTCTATTACACTGGGAAATAGACTCGGGCATATCTCACTCACTTACGAAACCCTCACGTATAACGTTATACGGCAATCTTCTATGAGAGAGGGCAATTCGAAAAGTCGGCCGCGTCAAGCGGCTGTCGAATTGCAGCATGCATCTTTCCCGCCATTCTCTCCACCCTCCCTTATTTAGAGAGGTTTTAGTATATTGTTTAAAATGGGGTCAAATGTTATGGAAATGTTGAATACAATATATTTGTGTGATTTGTTGAAATTAACGCCTCTGCCGGGTACAGCAGGGTTATCTACAGCAACTAATAATTGGTTTTCCGAAACAATTGTCATGATAATTCGCAGTCTTTATTCACAACCGATAACAGTGCTCGGTAGTTACCGCAAAAATAATAAACACGTTGCAATCTTGAATAAATAAGAGGTTACTGAGAAATAACCGGACTAGGGAATTTACGTTAGCTGTTCGCGTGAGTTGATTAGATCGTGAAGGTTGAAAAATAAGCAGTAAAGTTCTTGTAAATGTACATTTTTGTGTCTTGATTATAATTTGTATGTGCGTATATGTATATAAAATAAAAGTGTATATATAGCAAAATTGTAACTGTAATGTATAAATATATCATACCATCAGCCTGTCTCTCCATTGCTGGATATAGGACTCTCCTAAGGCCTGCCACCACACACGGTCATCAGCTTTTCTCATTCAGCCACTATCGGCGACTTTCTTCAAGTGACCAGTCCACCTGGCTGGAGTCTCACGCTACGTATCCCGGTATGTGGTCTCCATTCGAGGACTCTTCTCACCCATCAGTTATTGGTCCTGCGGCATATATGACCTGCCCACTGCCACTTCAGCTTGCTGATCTTTTGAGCTAAGTCAGTAACTTTAGTTCTTTATCGAATCTTTGTTACGGATTTTGTTCAGCAAAGAAACTCCGACCATAGGTCTTTTCATCGCTCATTGAGCAACTTTGAATTTGTGAATAAAGCCTACCGTCAGAGACCACGTTTCGGCAAAATACGCAATAAGCATCAGGCCAAAGTCATCAAACACGAAAGTGCTGTCATTACAACTACGAGCCAAACGAGCCCAAACACGACATATCCACCATTTGCTGTTGAGGAGTTCCAGTGTGCTGGCCTTCCTCGTCACAGCATCAGATCAAGGTCATCAGATTATTGTATTGTCATCGGTTTTATACACATGTGAAAAATTTCAAGGCAGTAAGTACAAGTGGAAGTGGGTTAAAATCGACTTGCAAGATTTGACCTTAACAAGCTAACGAGCATATGATATAATATTTAATACAATTTAAAAAATATGTTCTTTACTTAAATAATACTCATATATCCTGAGTATCAATTTGGGCTATAAAAAGTTACACACCTGAAAACAGTCTAGAATATACATATATGCTTCAACATAGGATTCTATAGCACAATAGACTTATCTGGTGCTATGTATGTATGTATAACATTTAATTAATAATCATCAACATTATTTATATTTTGAGAAATGTATCGAATATTTTTTTTATTTTTTTTATGTACGAAGGCGGCAGACGTGCATACAGTCCACCTGATGGTAAGTGGATACTGTCGCCCATAGACACCCGGAATACATGCCAACATTAGTCCAAAATGACAAATGATGGCACGCCCCCGGATGCGTTGCCTACCTTTGGAGATATAGGAATGGATTTGGAGAAAGGGTTGGAAAAATGGTGAGGGATAGGATGGGATGGGAATGGGCTCTGGCACATCTCACTCACTACCGAAACACGTACGTACATTGGGGAAATACGATAAAGTGGGAAATGCAATACATTTCAAGGTAGTCTTCTGTGAGAGAGGGGTAACGTGGCCAGTCGAGCGCGCCCAGCGGCTGTTGGATTGCAGCGTGCACTCTCCCCCTCAATATAATACATATCGAATATAATACGAGTACAATGTACACATTCACGAAGCACATTCCATGAAATTTCCTCAATAAATACAGTTCAATAAATAACATACCTATAAAATATTCAATCAAGGATCCAAACATTAAACGATAATTTTTATTTTTATATTGTATACTTAGTCCACTTAGCTATACTTCCCGGCCGAAAGAAAGTAATAGCTTGTTTTGTAGCACGTCTCCGTCGTGTACCGTTACGACAGAGACGACGCTCTACAAAACCGAAGCTAGCCGATAGTCTCTTTTTAAATGCCGGTGTGTATTACTTTCAGCCGGGAAGAATACATACAATTCATCATGCACAATTATGTGAATTGGTATATTTTTTTATTTTGGTATGTCCACACAGGAGTGCGGATGTTGTGTTCACGGACGAGTGATCAGAATGTATCTATCTGATTGTGTCTCCGATAAGATAAACTCAGCTCGTGGGAAATACTATAATCATGTGGCATCATTACGTTCATCGCGCATCGAACGAGAATTTGCAATGAAAATAAGCTATGGGGTAGACAAGTCCTAGAATGGACTGTCAAGTCCCGCATGTCGGGAAACCCAGGGCAGGACGCTCTACGGCTAGGTGCACCGACAGCTGGAAGAAGTTCCTTGGGAGTGGTCTATAACTTGCTGATGGTATGGTATTATAACAGTAGTAATTATACTATGATGGAACTGTGACTTTAGTTATTATACTTAAGTATACAGTACGATGGAAGAGTATTTTATATTGCGATGTCATATCGCCGCGGGAAAACCCCGCTTACTGTTATTGACCAATTTATCTCTGTTCAGTAATTATTTCCTCCTGATTCTTATAATTTGATAAGTATAATAATTAATTTAATTGCTTCATTTAATTAATACATTTGATTTTTTATAATTTTGTATAAATTTTCGTAATCATCCTAATATTTCAACCGACTGCAGTAATTTGAATAATAAATGTTATATTAATAGTAATAATTTAGCATTTTATGAAGAACATTTTTCAATAGCTTATAACGATAACGAGTCGGTAATTCATAAAAATGGTAATATTTCACAATTAATATACCATCAGCCGTTTTTACTCTCACATCTCTGGACTGCTGAATATAGGTATCTTAAAAAGTTCATCACCACACACGATCTTCGGCTTTTCTTATCCAGTCACTACCGGCGAACTCAGGACTATCTGGTACATTGTCTTATTCAACGACTCCTCTTCGCCATCGATTGTTGATACTGCAGTAGATATGACCTGCCCATTGCCACTTCAACATGCTTATTCTATGAACTATATCGGTGACTTCCGTTCTTTTGGTAATAAATCTCTTCGTTACGAACTTTATCCTGGAAAGAAACTCAGCGTATAGTTCTCTCCATAGCTCGCTGAACGGTTTTAAACTTATGACCAACTACCGTCAGAGTTTACGTTTCGACATAAATAAATAGTTACAGAACGCACCGCTTCATAGCTTCATAGCTTGAATTCAAGTTTCAGATTCATTATTGGCTAGAATATAACGTATATACAATAATTTTAATGTTGTATAACGTTTGTTTTATAACGTAGAAAGAACAGCAAAGAAAACCTCATGGGTATAGTTCACTTGAGAAACAATATTTCATCGTAACCGTAGAACGACAGAAAGTATATTTTACTACTGCAATTTTTACATATATTCCAGTCTCTGTATATGTATAAAGCGCAGTGTCTACCAGTCTGTGTTATTCTTTATGTTTCTAATTGTTACAATTTTCACGACTTAGTTAGGAAATTTTACAGTATCTTTTACATCAAAACTGAACCAAAATTTTTGGAAATATATAAAGGGAATTGTAAAAGAAGAAATTCAAGGTAATCTCTTCCCTCGGGTGAAACTGGGTTCCGACAAACGAAGCCGTTAACAAAATCTAGTCGTAGTATTAGATGTATTATTCCTTTGACAACTTGATCGTATGTTTTTGTTGTTTCCAGTAAGTTACTTGTTATAATTCAGTTAATTATGATGTAATTATATTGATTGTGGAAACAATCGATCTTTTTATCGGCATGAGAATTGATTTATGGTGCATGGAGGCCTTGTACTCGTATAATATAGTCTCGATAATAATTTGTTGTGACAAATCGTGGGGATGACACAATCGCAATTTTAAATATCAGTTCATACTATTATTGCGTGTACTAACGTGCAGCAATTAAGATTATCGCAAATTTATGTTGATCTATATAAAATGGATGTTGGTATATCTGAGATTAATAGACTTCGACACCGTTTGACCGATCACCATGAAAGTTGGCACATATGTGTATTTTTTCATGGAGAAGGTTTTCATGCCATTCACTTTGTTGTAACTCGCCACTAGATGGTGCTGCAGTACATCAACTTCTATACCGTTGAACCGATTGCCATGAAAATTGGTATACCTATATTTGAGCACGGAGATTATTTTCGAACTATCGACTTTGTTGTAACTCGCCACTAGATGGCGCTGCAGCACATCAATTTCTATACCTTTCAACCGATCGCAAAAATCATATCGACGGCAAAACAGAGTAATTTGTGATTTTATATAGAGAGGTAAATAAATATACACAGGCAGGACAACGTCTGCCGGGTTTTGCTAGTATTATAATATTATATATAAATTTATTAAATTGATTTCAAGGCTAACATAAGTTAAAGGTACGTATAGAAACGACTTCAATCTATAAAATCAAATTTATCATCGATTTTATCTATATTAATTAGCCTATAACGTCCCATCCTTAGGCTTCCTCTTGTTATCATGAGGAAGGTTCGAATTTTATCACTAATGATATGAAATTGGTACTAATTATAAAGTAATTGTGGCGAGTGATGTCGGCCGCGATAGAATTACACCGCCCCATCTGCTCCGGTGGTGGTAGTAAAAGACGATTAAGGGATAACAAAGCACTAAGGAACTACACCACCTATAAAAGAGTGAACTCGCCAACTCGCTTGACCAGCGTGGCGGCATGAAGGCCATATATCCTTCTTGCATAAGACAAGGTGCATAAGGAGGCCCATGTCCAGACGATATAACGATATAACATTTTCTATGCATATTGTGATGTTAAATAAAATATATGCATAATCGTTGTTCTGCACCGATAAAGGTAAAATTTAATGGGCCGTTGGAAATGTTTATTTAAACGATTGTTCTTACTGACCATCCGGGGTGTAACCGAACGATTCGCGAAGCCTGGGGAAGGGGGGGGGGGGGGTATGTATACTCCGAGAACTCGTAAACCGAAGTTTCGCCCGATATTTCGGTAGATTCCTACTTTATTTGACGAACTTCGTTGACATTTCACACTACTCCGATCGCACGAGACGCTGATCGAAATATAGATTTTGACACGAGATACTTGGGAATTAAACGTTATATTTTACGATAACGATATCTCCTTTTAAATAATCTAAGATACCCGATATATAGAGTTTGAGCAGATAACGATACAAATATCAAATAAAGGGAAACTACACCAAAACAATTCTCAATTGAATAATAGATTACACAGCCCTAAATTTTTTTTTCTTATGATTACCTATGCTTATACGTTTGTTATGACAATGTGTAACTAATTATCTTTATAATAATATGTCAAATTGCAAGGAAACACGAATGGGTTCTTTTTTATTACAAAGCTGAAGCATTGTCAAATTATATTTACCTACCACCGAAAAATTCATCACATTTCTGTATTTACGAACATTTATGATAACGATGAAATATAAGATTACTTACTTACTTACTTTGAGGTTTTTCAGCCTTTTTGATTCGTCTGAAATACTATTAAACAATGTCAATTTTTGGCAGCGCATGACGGCGCCGCCGCCGACCAAGGAAATTCAGTGTTTCGACTTCGCCACGCTTTCCTATGGGCCGCTCACAGTTGACGGAGCTGCGCCCGTACCGGAACACAATGACACTTTTTTATTCATCATTGTAATTTTATACAGTCAATAACAGCTCAATACATACATTATGAGCACGTGTTATTAATAAAGAAGGCTAGAATGGAATTTATTTTGTCATATCTGTTGTGGAAATCGGAGACCAAGTTTGTAGGTAAGTTTGACCCTAACTACAATAATTGCAAACTTTTCTATTTGGTGCAAATACGCATAAATAAAAATATTGTAATAAATGTGTACTGGCCTGGTGTTAGCCTAGGGGTATCTATTCTCGATTATCAATCGTCTTGACTTCAAATTCATTGAATTTCAGATTTATCTTAAGCTTAAAAAATATCTTAAGCTCGGTGTCAATCCGTATTGTTGAGAATTAAAAAACAGAAGCATGTGTAATGTATCCACCAATATACACCGGGCTCGCAGGTCTATGCCCTGCAATTCCGTAACCAGCCCTTTTTCATCTTCTTTTTTATAAAATATCTATTTTATAAAATCTATATATGGCAGACTTACATGATGGTAAATGATCACCGCCGCCCTTGGGCACCAGGGGGCTTGCCATCTACGTGTCCAGCATCTACTGCTGAACACGGGCCTCCTCAAGCGCATTGTCTTGTGAATGGGGGATTTAGCCAAACGCCACACTGGCCAAGCGGATTCGCGAGTCCACTCTTAGAGGTGGTGTAGTTCCTAGAGGCTTGTGGTAGGGCTTTGTTATCCCTTAGTCGCCTTATATGCCGTCGGGAAAGAGATGGAGTGATATTATTCTAAAGGCGACACCACACGGCCAAATATGCGTACATATATTTTAAAATATTTAGCTGCAGAACCCAGAACCATAGGGTTAATGACAATATACTTTTTGTTAACTAGTTAGTTAAAACAAATGATGATCAGATAACAGTGTCATTCCGATTACTGATCTAGTTTAAAGAACAATAGTATTTTAGATTGGTTTTCAGCAATCACGAATCTCAAATCTAAAGGTATCTAGAGAAAGTACGATTTCGTCGAATTTTATTGTATAATAATGTAAAAAACCTTGGAACGGTTTTACTACTGTATTTAGTTTAAGATATTAAAGTAAAGTTTTTTCATTCTCCAGTATAAACATATTAAAATAAAAGCTTGTAAAAAGAAATATTTTTAATAGATCAATACTAGAGAAATAAAAAACCAGTCATTTTAAAAAAAACAAATTGCAACTGTCTTGCAGTCTTTTTTACTTAAGAAAAAAAGCTGTATACTGAGTTGCGAAGAACATGGATGGTTTTATAAAGGTTAATAATACTCCCCTGGTCGAATAAAACTCACTTATTTATTTATGTATGTACAAATTACTTTTCAGATAACGCTGTGTAACGCTGTCCGTATATCGGAGCCATGCTATCTCAAGTCACGTGCGCATATACAACCTGACCAATTAAGTCTTAATTAGAACTCTTAATTTATAAAACAAATCATACCTAATGTTATTTCTCAGTTCTTTTATTATTTTTATTAGTACCTATTTGTATTTGTATTTTTATGAACGTTTGTAAAGTAGCGACGCCGGCGACTTCGTCTTCGTACAGCTTCATTCCCGTGGAAACTTTATAATTGATCTGGATAAAAAGTAGTGTTAAGCCAGTTCATAAATTATAACTATGCCGTTTCATTAAAATTCCTCAAGTGGATTTTGCGTGATGCGCGGTGAGACAGAAAGACAAAAATACTAAAAAATATTGTTTTGGGCTCAGTGTCATCAACACTTTACACTGCAATTACTTGTTTTAATAATTCACAGCTCCGTTAAAATTTTATCTCGTATGTCTTTTAATAAATTGTAATAATCACACAAAAACGGGAAATTATGCAAAAATAGAGTTAATATAGTTTGCCTCTAGTATTATACTTACAGAAATAATAAAAAAAAAACGTCATATAAAAAAAACCTATTATAATGTGTTAATTTATGGCGTCAACGTTATTCGTAGGTAGTATACAATTGAGCAAGCAAATAAATAACCCGCATGGCGGTATCTAATAGGTACGGCCGCTAGTTTTGGCGGTCAATGACATGTATAATATAAAAGAACTATTGTAACTCACTTTCAATTCACTTTATCGTACAATATGAGGTAGGTTTTTGTTTAGTAGTGGATAATGCGGGTAGTAGTAGTGATGAGTGTCTGTACGGCGTAAAACAGAACCCGATATCCTTCATAATATACCTTAAAATACAATACATTCACGCAAAAGTTTGTTGCCTCGTGTATACCTACGGACATTTATTTACAAGCAAAGGTAACGCGGGCTCGTGAGTTCCGTTCGTGAATTATGGTAATTAACTAGCTGTTGTCCTCGGCTTCGCCGTTAGAATTGGCAAGTTGTGTTATTTTAATTAACATTAAAATAACACATAAGTAAGTATCTTATGTGTTAATCATCTGACGAACTACACGTATGCCAACATTTGCAGCGAATTGCTGATTTGTTGCAGAGTTATATAAGACAAACAAACAAACTTTTATGCCTAAACTTTTAATATTTTTATCAGGATTGGTAATACTTTGATCCTAGTGCTGATATTTTTTGCAATTTCTTGGCGTGGTTATGAGGTTATCGAATACGACATAACACTTGAAAAGTGCGTTCATTTATAAGTTCTACATTACAAACAAAACAGGTTACAGGTTACGTAACTTACAGTGTGTGGGTCGCTCATTCGTTTTCAGGAATTATTTAATAATTTAGACAAGTCTTATAGCTTGACACATTAATTAATACCCCATTTGTCATACTATCACAATACCTCTGTTTGACGTTTGGCGCTTACACCGCAACATACGATTGACGGAACATCAGGGGAGAATAAAACGAGAATTTGATGAGTATAAATAGTAACGTCATAGGTCAGCGTATGAGTTTTATAAAGTTAGGAACTGTTTTATGGACTCCAAACCATATAAGCTTTCCAACCGATGATTATCGCTGGAAATGTTGATTATGGTTATGGCGTTAATGATAAGGGCCTCAATGCTGTTAATGAACTAACGTCTTAGTTGATACGTACTCGCATGTTTTTACACGTTTGCATGAAACTATTTTTATGGTTATAATTACGCATATTCAGTGATAAACTGGTCCGTGAACTTGTAGGTAAACCTTTGTAATTCTTTGTAAAGCCGAGTTACCATGGGGGAATCCTATTCTTTGAAAGCATTCACTGTAAAACGTGCTACATTTTCACAACTGATCGATTTTGATAAAAACTAAAGTCATAGAACTAAATAGAACCAGTGCCTATGGCTTAGGGTAACTTTCGTCCAAGTGACCAAAATGACCAATGATCAAAACGTCAAAACTATTATATCATGTCTTGAGTAATTCGAGGAATTCGAGATACATACAGTGCTTTATATGCTATATATGTAAAGGTAGAAATACAGGGTTAGAATGAGGTGGTGGTAAACAGGTCTAAAAATCAAATCGTCTAATATATTTAGACAACCTACAAAATCGAGGATCACCATAACAGACTTAAATGCTTTTTAGACCACGTACAATTTTTTTTTTGTTTATATAGACAAATGGGTAAACGAGTAAGCGGTTCCACGTGATGGTAAGTGTTACCGCCGCCCATGGACACCTGCAACAACAGGGGGTATGCGGGTGCGCGACCGACCTTGCGAAATCCTATTCACAGCTTTCTTGAAGAACCCCATATCGTAGCTCAATGGAAAGACCTCTTGAGGCAGTTCGTTCCACAGGGCACGGGTTCGCGGTATAAAATGATTTTTGGGCCGAACAGTGCGCGACACCTCCGTATCGAAAAAATGCGGTTGGACCACACTTCTGTTACGGGAGGTACGGTTGTAGTAACCCGAGGTGGGAATTGTATTGAACAATTCTTCAGAGCATTCCCCAATTGAATCAATTGGGATGAATTGATAATTATAACTTGCGTTTCTGACCACCTCACACTAACCCGAAATATAGATAATATTAGTTACATTGAAATTGTGTTCCAAGTATTTTTACAACGGATGGGTAAGTCCTAGACTTTAGGCAGTGTTCCGGGAAACATAGCATTCACCTTCAGGCAGGTGGAACCCATGACATAAAGAAATTCCTCCCTATTCTCGATTTCTACTCTTTAAGTGATGACGCGCCTTGTGAGAGGCCTATATCCAACAGTTAAGTGACACTGTACCAATACTCATTCATGTACAAATCGTGTAATGAAATCTAACTTCTAACAACTTATCACTTTCCCCTCAGTTAAACGACTCCTGAATCAAATAGGTATGTTACATAAAAGTATTATATTATATAAAATATATATTTAGCGAAGTTCAAATGGCAACAGTATGCAGTTGACCGTGTGCCACTTTCGATCAGATTGATCCGTCTGCGTGTATGTACGAAATGTGTAATTAATAACTTTCACATTAAACATATTGAATGATCATTGCTTACTAGTATAACTTACATTTAACCAAATTGAATGATTACCGATTGAATGATTGAATGAATGGTTTAAGTATTTAATTGTTAAATGTCATCACTAATAAAATTATTTATATGTACTTATTTAAAACTCTTAACCAATCTACATTAATAAAACAGTAAAAGGGCCGAGTCTGTACATTGAGATAATTAAAAAAAATCTTTAGAAACTACAGAACCTACAAACAGTAGTTTTTAAAAATTTTGTCTGTATGTTTGGTTCTTTGTCTGTTTGTTTGTTTGTTTGAGTATCGCTTAAAAACTACTGAACGGATTTTGATCGGGTTTTCACTAATTTAATGCTAAGTATCCGGAAGGAAAACTGGATATATGTGTCATTTTCACATGACACAAGGAAGTTAAGTTATAGAAGAAAATAAAAAAAAACCTTTAACACAATTACTCGATAACTACTGGATATATTTTCATCCGTGAATCCATCATGTCGGTGCTTTTACAGGTGTTAAAAATCTGTAACAGCTGCTTAGTCCACGCAAGCGAAGCGGCAGGCAGAAGCTAGTATTCAATAAAGTCATACCGAAAATAAAGTCCCCAGTGAAATTTTGGTTCTCCTAAGAACGAGTGGTTTCAAATGAAAACCAAAACAAAGAGAAAAGCATTTATCATGGCAAAGAAATCATATATGAGTAGGTACTTACATTTTATGTTGTGACATAAAATAATATTCTTATCACAGATTTCGACATTTGAATATATTAGAACAAAATTAATTAGAACTATTACTTTAGAATTAATTTCCATTTAAAAAAACTGCTAGAGCTTAATAAAATCTATAAGAGATATTCTGATTTTAGGAGTCTAAATTCCTGAATAGAGAAAGATACACCTCGGCGGTGAGTGAAAACATCGCAGATTTAAAAATTGAAAAATCGAGATTTAAAGGGCAAATTAGAGTATGTGTATCCACCAACCCCGCACTAGGCCCCGTGGGCCCGAAACCTCCTAGTGATGCACTAGGGGAGGCCCGTGTCCTGCAGTGGGACGTTATAGGCTGATACAAGTACAATTATAACTTAATCTAATGTTTGAAATAATAATAAAAAACAAAATTATTGTGATGCAAAGGAAAGGTGAACGAGGAATAACTCTGTAATGAATCCAATTATAAATTCCCTCTTTTAAGTCTGTAAAAAAAACCTTGTTTTTCTTTCTTTTCTTTTAAATTTCTTTTAAATTTGGTCGTTTAACGCTTACTATTTGCGAGCAATTACAATGTCGCGCAGTGAAAAATGGCGGGAATCGCTGGCAAATTGCGCGATCATCTAAGCGCAATTTTATTTCAAGGTCGAAATGTAATCACACATGAATAATGTTTGTGCTGGAAAAGATTTCCAGTTATTATAACCCGTAACCAGCAGCGGTATTTTAAAATTTATATGTTTGTTCTTGATATGTAGGTAGTTAAGCAAATAAAATGCTTGATATTAAGAATTTACATAATAACTACTTAATAATAATGTTATTAAGAAGAACACTCTTACTCCTGACATTAGGACATGCTTCGGCGATATATTTATATGCAACAGTGTTGATAAATATAGTTACAATTATATATATATATATATATATATATATATATATATATATATATATATATATATATATATATACACATATATATATATATATTGTATGTACATTAAAAATGTACTGTTAGTAGTATTTTTAATGATTGCATAATGCACTGCCCTTTGTATTTCTGTTTAAACAAATGTTGACTGACAGAGAATGCCACTAGGCATTAAGTCCGCCTCTTGTACAATATTTCTTTGTGCACTAAAGTACAAATAAAGGGGAAAAAAACAAAAATAATCGATAATTTTAATCCCAGTAGTTGTTTGATTTTAAAGAAAAAATAATCAAGACAAGTTTCTGTAAAGACATTCTATAAAATAATGTATTAGATATAAAAATACTTGTAAAATATTAAGAAACGACATCGACTAAGGATTTAACATTTAATTTTAGAAGTCTCCTTTCATGTAAATTTCAATCACCAATTTACAATATACCATCACCATTAAAATATACATTATAGCGGTGATGTATGCGGTGATAGCCTAGAGGCGTATCTATCCGCAACTCTCATTCGTGAGGTCGTGAATTCAAATCCTCGGCCCGTAACACTGAGTTTCTACTTAAGAACGGATTTAAAAATCACCGGGTCATCAGTAAAAGAAAGCATCACGAGGAAACTGGAGCGTGTGAATCCAATCTGCACTGCGCCTGCGTGGTGGACTATGACCCGAAACCCAGTAATGCTATGCGGGGCACAGGCCTCCCCTAGTAATTTATTAGAGTCCTGTGCCCTGCATTGGGACGTTGTAAGACTGACGTCATCATCATACATTTTAACTAATCTTTATACCTACCTATAGCTTCTTTCCAGTCAGCAAATTGTTTGATAAAACATTGAATATAAATTGGATTTAATAAAGGAAAAGCTAATTTATTGTAGGGAATTTAGGAAATGTTTATCTTCAACTAAATTCTACAACCGGTTGCTCGAAAGGGTATTTACCTCTTTACGAGTACATCTATTCAAAAGGGTAAAGCTCTTTTTCAAGGTCTCTTCTATGTCGTAAACACGTGTATATTGAACCTACAATCTACTATACTTATATGAGTGTAAAGTTTACATTTCTTTAATTACTTATTCATATACTGGGTACTAGTAATAATACTTCAGAATGTATAAATTATTTATTCAAACATTTTACTTAATTTTTCAACTATATTTGAAAATTTTCGATATGTTCATTGAACTCACAGCCGTCATGGCTGTGGTAGCTGCTTTGTCATCCCTTCATCGCCTTTTGCGACACCCACGGGAACCCACTTTTGGGGCGGTGGTAGGTATTCTAAAGCCGAGCCACACCACATAGGCCTAAATATTTATTGGATAAATTTGGTAAATATTTTATTGGATAAATTTGGTAAATATTTTACTGGATAAATTTGGTAAATATTTTACTGGATAAATTTGGTAAATATTTTACTGGATAAATTTGGTAAATATTTTACTGGATAAACTTGGTAAATATTTTACTGGATAAACTTGGTGAATATTTTATTAGATTTTACTAAATAATATACGTATCTATTAATCGTCGATAAATGAAGATAACGACTGAGTAAAAGTAAAACAGAGCAAGTGATATTTGTGAAATTCAGTAGGCATTATCGTTTAGTTATGGACAGTTTGTTTAGAACTTTGACCACCCCAAACTTCCTTGGCACTGTCCGTGTGGCTATTTACCTGGTTTTTCCTGGTTTTCTGTTGTTTAACAAAAAGCGGCGGTATGCGACATACTTTTTCAAATAACAACGAAATGCACAGTTGCAATCATAGCACCCGCATGACAATTTGCCCGTGTGACATTAATCACGCATGAAAATGTTTTAAAAGTGGAGATCTTTTTCAAAATAAATTGATTAGTTATCGTAAGTTAGTCAGTGTTAGCTCCTGTAAGTACTACAGTTAAACTCTTGCAGTTTTTGTGGTATCTTAGATTAAAAAAATAATTTTGTAAAAATCTGAACATGGTTTAAAAAATATAAAAATAATTGTTATACATTTGTTATTTTTAATAGAAATATATTCATTATTAAACGTTTGTTAGATTTCTTAACTTCCAGTAGACTCCATGTAACAGCTTGTCACAATTTTATTACATAATTCTTGATTTTGATTCTTGATAGCATTTTTTTAAAAATATTAAATATATTTTTACGGATCGACTTTTAGTATCTTTATTTTTTAATTTTAAAATTATCTAAATAGAGTAATAAATACCCTATTTGTTTCATGGTAAGATATTTTAAGTATTAGGTTCTTACCTATGAAATTGCCGTTTTATTCCCACGAATATTCAAATATATTTTCTGTTAGAAAATTATATATTTAATTAATCGAAGTATTGTCCATTATTATCAATATCGCCGGGAGCTTCTTTTGACTCAGTTTACGTTTGGGACATTGTTTGGCTGTGTCTCCTGGGTTCAACCATTTTGACGAACATTTACGATTATCATACAAGGTCCACGTCTGATCGCAAGTGACAATATGATTCAGAATCCCTTCATTTTTGTGCCGGTTAATCAAAGTAAGGCAAGCTTCGATGCGTGTTTGCAGCTGACTTTCATTAAGCTCATACGGTACCCACTTTTTGAGCTTCTTCACTTTCCCGATTTGACGCAAATGAATCACTATCGTTTTGTCACTTACGCCCGAAGGCTGCTGCTAACTCAGACGTGGTTTGAGATGAATCCGTTTCCACTATTGCTTTCAATTCGTCATTATCGACGTTAGTCTCTGGTCGTCCACGGAGCTTGTTCTTGATATCCAGAATGGAAACGATCAAACCAAAAACGCACCGTGCGTTCGTTTACGGTGTTTGGTCAGTACACATTGCGTGAATTGTTGAACTCATATTCGAAAATAACTTTTCCATTTCCGTAAAAGGTCGTTTGATGAAGAAATAAATCAATGACCGATTTTAAATTTAAATTAATTTGAATTTGGAATTCCAAGCCAAACGCAAGATAACAAAGTTCATAGTGGCCGCCACTATGAACCAACAGGAATTTCATGTAAGGCCCTAATAAGTAATTATTTATTACATAACAGAAGCCTATGTTGTTCGATACACTTACATCAGACGTGCCATGAAACGTCTAGGGATTTCTTGTGCTGGATGCATAATAAATGCGTATAATTACCTACTTATATTACATCACTATGTATGTATATTCATGTATGTAATATGTATCATTCTGTATTCCTAATAAAATTATGAAATTCAATAGCGTGGGTACTCATAATTTTGCTGATTTACAAAGAGTATATGTCATTTACTTACGCATGTACTACCAGGTATTATAGAGTATTTTATTATTTGACTAGCTTCTGCCTGCAGCTTCGTCGCGTGGACTAAAAGCACTGCAGCTTGTAAAAGCACCGACATGATGGATTTTACGGGTGAAAATCCATCCAGTAGTTTTTATGTAATGCTAGTAAAAGTCATTTTTATATTTTCCTCTTATAACTCAACTTCTTGGTGTCACATGAAGATGCCCAATTCATTACCAGTTTTACTTCTGGATACTTAGCTATACATTAGTGAAAACCCGATCAGAATCCGATCTGTAGTTTTTAGGTCATGCTCAAATAAACATACATGTATAAATACATGTTTTGGGTTCTGTAGCTTCTAAGGCGGCTTCGTGTTACTGCCAACTGCGATTCGGCCCATTTTTTCTTATCAATTATGTATTTGTAATTTACGAACTTTTTTTTCAAGAATAGTTGTCAAGGTGGAAGTTAAGTGAATACTAATTATTAGCAATTCAGATGATTAATTTTTGACACTGTGACAATGAAATTTATAAAAGATATAATATTTCAAATTTAAAAAAAAAACTTAAAAAAAGTCGCGTCAAGGTGTAGGCATAAATATTTTTAATACTTGCCTAACTACAATTAGATTAGAAACCCGAGAGTAATATAAAAATGTTATCTTTTTAATAACGCCACACTCAATGGGCCCACACTAGGATTCCCTGTGTCGTGGATCCAGAGACACACGACAAAGTCAAACACAAACATACATCCAGACCGGAACAAACATTTGTCTTTAAACAAAGGAATGTCTGACCGCAAATCGAACACGGGACCTTTTGCACAGCAGGCAAGGTCACTAAACACTAAATGCTACAGCACGACTTCACTAAAGGTAATAGGTAAAGCTAGTAATAGTTTAGACCTAAAGGTCCAGACGCAAGTTAGTTAATTGAAACAACATTATCTTGATCGAAGGTTGGTAGGAGTTGATAATGATTTATCATTTTCCGCGCAAAACCAATGAAGCCGATAGCCTATTGATGACGCATTGAGTCTGTTTATTAAGACTATTGTTTTAATAAGCAACATTATGGCGTCATTGATAAAAAGGAAATCAAATATTTCAATGTGTTTATACGAGTATATGAAGTACTTCTAAACCAGGTAATCGGATGGAATTGGTTTAGGTAAAATCTCTATCTATACATATGTGTGTATGTATGTATGCATGTTGTTATTAGTATGATATTTTGTGCATTCATCAGGTAGGTATATTTATTTGTTGGTAAATTATTTACCCTGTTTGTTTAAGTTTATATTTATACCTCTCATCGCACCTCCCAATACATCTTTCTGTTTAATCAAAAGGCTAGCTAGTAGAGAATGCCATAAGCATACATAACATATTATGTTACCATAAAATGCAATATTTTTTTTTTTAAATAAATAAATTAAAGAGATTTTAATAATATTTAATAAATTAAAGAGTATCTTGATTGACTGATAGTAAGTGGATAATGTGATGTTACATGCCGACATCACGTAATGTGCTAACGTTTGTCCAGGAGATTAGGAGATTTAGGAATGAAACATGAGAAATATGAAGTATAACGGGTAGAAGGGTTCCTCATCTCATTACGCTTGCCAATCCTCTTTGGGGGTTGAATCAAGAGTATAATAGATTGAGGAGTTTCTCGAATGTTACTTAGATGACTTATTAAAAAATTGTTCGTATTAATGGCAAATCTAACTTATCGAATCGAATGAATGTCGATAAGACAGGTGGGTACTTCAGAGTTACAATTTACCAATATTAATTGGATTAATATTTGAATAGAAAGTGCCAGAAATATAACATCCTACAGAAATCGGTTTCAATTCTTGCGTGAAATTAGTTATCTTTCACGTGTTGATAAATATTGTAATCCTCTCTTATCTCTGTCGGCGTATCGTAGTTTTTTTCCTATGATTACTAACAATAAGTATTTGTACATTGTATAATGTACATTGTAATGTCTCCTTATGTAATGCTTTCCGGTGTTCAGAACCCCGATGCTTGTGAAATGCTTTCGAATATTGTTCCAAGAAACAATTGCCTTAAATCCTTCCACTACTTAAATCTAGTAACGATCTGGACTCGGGCATGAATTTCGGAGTAATTACAATTGCGAAAGGACATATACAAAGACAACACACAAACACACACCCTACAACTTGGTTTCTTGTACTTATGTACTACAACTTGCAAATTAAATTAATAAGATATAGGATTATATATTGAGTAAGCTGTATAATTTTGATCCCTGTGGCAAGGTACGCAGCATGCTGGCGGCATTACCTCGCTGGTTGGCAAAGCTGATGCGTTGCTTGAGATATTGGCTAGCTCTAGGGTTGCCAGTGCTGTCGACCAGGCGATTCGAAAAATCTTTCAATAATGAAAGTGCGCTCGACAGCGAACAGGGTGTCGACACCAAAGGCAACAAACATGTATTCGGGGCCGATATCTCTATATTTGATTATCTTGCGCTTTTCTAATTATGTATAATGGACAACAGGTCAACGAAACTTAGATTATCGACTTAGTTATACTCTGATATTCAGCCCCCGATTCACCCGCCATTAGCTGTACTAACAAGGTTATTTGTCAGACAATGGCATTAATACGACGTTGATGGGAAACTATAGCAGAAAACAATCTGTCTCCCCGCGGAATGAATTTGTATCTGTATACTGTGGTGCAGTATCTTGTAGGTACCTGTAAGGGTCCACCTCTGCAGGTGCAAGATACTGGTAGTCATAACATTGATAATTTT
Organism: Sesia bembeciformis; assembly: GCA_943735995.1. Taxonomy (NCBI): domain Eukaryota; kingdom Metazoa; phylum Arthropoda; class Insecta; order Lepidoptera; family Sesiidae; genus Sesia; species Sesia bembeciformis. The sequence goes on along the minus strand of OX031029.1, from coordinate 5,582,565 downwards.
AATTTAAACTGGGGTCGTGTGGTGGTTTGTGATCCGAAACCAATTACTTTACATTATGCTCATAGATTTTCATTTATTTATTAAATAATAATAATTAATGTTAATGCTAGAGATATAGTAAATAGTATTTATTATGTCTCTAGCTTACAACTAGTCTAGATACAAATACCTTCTCTTCAAAATTATTGTTACTTATCACCTGACTCATTAGCTAGATATCTGACTCGGTGCACTTACCTGAAAAGAGAAAAATAATACTTTTAAAACACCGAAGTTAACGGAGAATTAGAAATAACAAAAATTAGTATAAAACGTTATCGGCTCATATCGCAGTTTCCGTCGCGCATTCGACGAGTGTTGCGAAAACGTATATTTTACTACATATACATACATACTACTATTATACTTGTTAGTACGTACTCGTATATGTTACGTATTAGCTATAAACATAGTAGTCAAGTTAATACCGTAACTATCCACTGGTGGACATGGGCCTCGTGCAAATCATCTTGGGCAGGAATGTAAGGCCTTAAAACGCTACGCTCTCTGGCCAAGCGGGTTGGCGAGTTCACTCCTTCAGAGGCGGTGGAGTTTCTCAGGGATCGTGGTAGCCGCTTTATTATGATCAGTAAACAGTTATGAACAGTTAATTAAACTCTTTATTTAATTAATTTTAAGTTACATGTACATTTAACATGCTTTAAACGTTACGTTAAACTTTATATAAATCATTCTCTGGGGCACGGTGCTATCTTTACACCTATATTTAGATTTGTCGCTAAGCACTGGGTTATTTATGTATATTTCGTTATCGCTGCGAGTCCGTTTAGTGTTATATGTTGCTCCATACATTATTTATTAAGGATAATACACACAGGATGCGGGCGAGAGCATCTGGTGGACATTAGGTTTTATTTAAAGCACTTTTCACACAGACTCTACTTAGTTTGTACTGTTTGTGATGTTAACTGTTATATATTATGATATTTAATGTTTAATGGGACTGTCATACAACTAAGAATTGTTTATAGATCTCTTATGTTTACACCTCAGTATGTTTATACATCTCTTACTTGTATGACAGTCCCATTAAACATCATTGCCAATTACTAGAAATCCTAGGAATTAGAAAGGCTCTTTCTAGGCCTAGAAATTACTAGGAGCCTCTCCAACTTATGGTTGAAAACGTGTGCTATTTAACGGTTGGTGCTCTCTTTCTCGCTTATGGTAAGCTTTCTATTGTTTCCTCGCTCGTACGCAAACAAGTGTCCTTCCTTTATTGTACACAGAATCATCGCAATAGCTACAAGTCATATCTTTTAAAAATATTATAAGATCTTAAACAAAATTATCAACATAAATCTCTGTTACCAACTAGAAGCAAAACTGATTAGAGCCAAATTCTATTATAATCAAAAAAGACTTTATTAAGAGATGTCAAAACGGTAATGTAATTTTATCTTATTATATAATATACAATCATGACAGTATTTGTTTTAAGTAAGTAATTTTGGTGGTGTGAATAGTCCCTAAGGCCCGTTACTCATCATTACGGTTCCTGTGACGTCCATTTACGGGATGAATCAGGCCGAATATGACCACGGTCGCACGTCCGGTTGGGACATCATTGACCCCACGTGACGGTGTCAGGTTGCGTCCTCTTTACAGATAATGCCGTATATAAACTGTGCTAATGGCATACAAACTTCATTTAGAAAATTTTGACACCCTTATCTTTGTTGTGGCAGGTTTGCTATTGTACCTAATCACTCGTACTGTTTACTTGTTTACGATGTTCAAATTAAGTTTTATTATTATTATTTATATAGGTTTTTATTTATTTATTTATTTGTTTTTAAAATGTGAGTACATATGGGTCTTAAACTAAGTTACATACAACGCTTTATACATTCTACGAGATAGCTGGCATGCAAATAATTACATCACGATATAGCTCGTAAAATCGCCATGTTGAAGTGGCAATGGGCAGGTCATATTTGCCGCAGGACCGATGGCCGTTGAGTTGAGGATTAACAACGTTGGTTCATCTTTGTGAAATCGGCAAAATAAAGGACCTCGAAAAGTGGGTACCGTATGAACTGAACGAACGTTAGCGACAACAACGCGTCGAAGTGTGCACCCGTGTTATTGAACCGTCACAAAAACGACGGAATTTTGAATGGCATCGTGATTTGTGATGAGAAATGGATTATGTACGATAAATGCAAACGTTCGTATCAATGGCTGGATCCAGGAGTTTCAGCGCAACAATGTCCAAAACGCAAGATAACTAAGAAAAAGCTACTGGTATCAGTTTGGTGGTCCTGTGCCGATATTGTCCACTACAGTTTCTTACGAGTCAAACGATTGACGCAGATGTGTACTGTAAGGAGCTGCAGACGATGGTGGAAAAGCTGGCAACAAAGCAACCAAGTTTGGTCAAACGCTCATCTCCACTTCTTCATGACAACGCCGGCCCTCACACTTCTCATACGACAGTTTTAAAACTTCAAGAGCTGGATCTGGAGACTCTCCCGCACCCACCATACTCACCGGACCTTGCCCCGACAGATATAAATTTCTTTCCACAATTTTTGCAAGGAAAAAATTTTTATTCTGAAGTACCTAGCTGTGATTAGGGCTTTTCAAGAATTCATTGATAGCCGTCCACGGGATAGCCACATCCACGGGATAGTGATAGCCCGTGTGGTGGCGAAAGTGTGTAGATAATATGGGTCAATATTTCGACTAACATAATAAAAAAAAATATAACAGAAAAATTCAGTTTCTCATACAAATCGGACTTTTCACATGTAACCTAATAATTACTTTAAGGAAATCAGGCAACTTACGACGTATATATTTTAATGCACTGATGCTATATTATTTTATCCTTTATTGTAGAACATGCATTTATTACTTCTTATACATGCATTTTTTACCAGTATTACATGAATAATTTTAAAAAGGTTGGAATATTTTTTTTTATGGACGAAGTCGGCAGACGAGCATACAGTCCACATGTTGGTAACTGGATACTGTGGCCCATAGACATCCGCGATACATGCCAACAGTATTTATAGTAATTCAGCAAATAAAATAATACCTATGCATGTCTTGAAATAAAGACAATCTGATAAAAAAAACGTAATATTCATAAACATAACTTTAAATTAGAATCGTGGCTTCTTGAATTCCTAATCATCCTCCCACAAGAACGCAATTGTCAAGCGGTGAGGCAGACTTTGTTATTGTCCGTGTCAAGTGTCGACGAACCCGGTGTCGCAAGGATTTAACGTTGCAACAATTTACGAAGTCGCTGCATTTTTGCTGTACCGCGTAATATAAAACCTCCTTAGCTAATCAAACCAACATTACTTGATCCACCCCGAACCCTTTTCATCTTTACAAACGGGCGACAGAAGGGAGAGAGATGAAAGTTTGACGGTTCTCACTCATTGGTTGACCTGACACAGTTATGGTAAGTACGCGTTTCCGTAACGCGAATTGTGTAAAATCTCTGTCACGATTTGCTGACATTCCAATGTTTGTGGATCGGAATAATGAGTCCACAAATAAATTACTAATGTTGCTTCATAAGAAAACATCGTACAATAATAACTTTGACATGTTTTGTTACGTTTAGAGCATAAAAGCGATTTTAAGCACAAATAGAATTCTGTAAACCGAGGTAAAATCGTTCCGCATGGCGCTCATACTCATTAGACTCCAGGAAGAAGGGGTCACAATCCTTAGTGGGATAAGACTTAGAAGAAAATGAAAATCAAATATTCTTACAGACCTAGATCACAATGGATTGTAGAATAAAAACAACAATAAGCGAATTCTAAATAAGGGAGCTTCGTACATCCGCCATATTGACATAGAGTCGCCGTATACAGTCCAGTTGTACACTTTATACCGCGAGCCCTGGACTGAACTGCCATCTGAGGTACTGAGCCGTTAAGCTATGACATAGGGCTCATAAAGAGAGCTGTGAACAGGATTCTGTAAGGTCAACAGCGCACCCGCTAGTCCCCTGGTGTTGCAGGTGTCCATGGGCGACGGTGACCAGTCACCATCATGTAACCTGCCCGCCCGCTCATCTGTCATCTATTCTAAATATATAAAAAATCTACGGCGGAAATAATTAAAGCCCCGTTACTGACTTATGAAGACTGCTGTAAAATGTACCAATAAGATTCGGGACATTCAGGAGTGACTGAGAATCACCTTTAACTTCCTTTCTCATACCATCCCCTTAATTTCGTATCCGAAATTTCGCTCCGGATATGAGATGAGATTCTGTTCTGCCATTGCATGAGAAAGTTCTAAAGGATTGTATGGGATGCATCTGATCCTATACCGCCTCGTATTGATCCTTCAACCGGTGGCATTGAGAGGAACGGTTTGGTATGGGTTGGAATGGATACTCACTTTTCTCCATCCTTCCCAAACCTTATTATGAATTCCGAAGATAATCAGTATATTCTATATATTTGTGTCAACGTTGGTCATTTATAACTGATGTTGGCAGGTATCGCAGATGTCCACGGGCGATAGTAACTCACTTACTATTAGACGGACTGATTGAGCATCCTTTTTCTATAATAAAAATACCAACTGAACCTAATTTAACTATTCTGGTTGAATTAAGAGCAAGGATCAGTAATCTCTTCCAATCTTAGCATTATCTCTTCTAATTGAATTGCTTGAAGTGAATGCTTGAATTGAACCAAAGCTTGAATTGCTTTAACTTTTCGGTTTGAACTCAAATCAAAATCGCTAACAAGACCTGGATACGACTAGCACAAAACACAGGCAAATGGCGTGAAAGAGAGGAGGTTTATGGTGGGCTACTGAAATGATTGAATGAAGACCAAGAGTTTAAATCGTCTGATTAAACTAAAACCACGGGTGTGTGTATTAACTCGTCTGATTGGATGTTAAGATCAAGGGTGAGTACTTCATTTGTAGATCTCTGCGTACGGCATAGGCGGGGTTAAGCCACTTTCCATCAGGTCGGTCGCCTGCCTCACAAACATTTCTTACCAGAATCTATCTATTCTATCATAGGCGTTACAAGAATAGCTTAACGTTGCTCTAATTACGTTACAGTCGGGTGAGTGACCTCTTTTTACGGCTAAATTTTACGGCTGCCGTAAAACATAAATGTTCCTGAGTTAGTTACACTCGCAAAAAACTTTATAGTATAAATATAATTTATGGATTCTGGAAAATTAGTAGTCACCTCCAAATCTGTATTGTACTTGAACATTTTTTTAGTTTCTATTTTTTAAATCCGATTGTAATCCCTGATTTCTTGATCAACATTCTATAATAATATAACGTTCATCTGTCCTGTCTGTTCGGTTATACTCATAACTGGAGAATCACTGGACCGAATGGGCAGGAATTATGATAAAAACCGAATTCTATAACTGGCATTGATGATATAAATGTCTTCAAAAGCCAGTTCAAAAGCTGATTTTTGTTGTGACAAACGTACTTAATAATGCAGGTCGCGGGACTCCCACGTCTGTATTTTATGTACGACTCAGGTTTTGTTTTTGTGAGGTTTATCTTAATATATCATGGGGTTCTTAAGCAACCTAACCTCAATATTCGTGTAATTTATCAATCTATAAAGTTAGTAGCTTTATATTTAAGTTTTTTAAATTAAATAAAATAAAAAATATCGATTTTACATACTAGTAAAAAAATAATTAGTTCAGTATTTGCCAATAGTTACAATTGCGAGGAAGTGGTTGGTGATTTTGCCTCGGATTCTGGATACCTTTTGTCCGTATTTCAGTGGTTCATAGAACAATCTCTCATCAGATCAAACTATAGAAAAAGCCCTAGGCCTACGGGCCAACCTATGTTCAATAGACACTAATAAGTGAGAAAGGGGGATTTTTTTTTTTTTTTTTTTGGTAATGTTTGCTTGTACTATACACTGTACAGTAGTTAGTTATCTAATAAAATGTCAATTATTATATGATTATCTGTAACAGTATCTAATAAGTAGTTGGCCTAGATAATACTGTTTAGATATTGTTTATCTATCGACCGCTAATGTTGTAAGGAAGTGCGACCCACATTTCCGTCCACGTGCCATCCTCATCCTGTGCAGTTCGGTTTACAGCCAGAGGCTATACATTATAATTATACTGTCAAAGGATATGCATATATTTAAGTTTACAATTAGGTTTTTGGCATCCCTGAGATCGCGAGAATTACATAAGTACATTAACAGCTAGCGCCATTAACAATGTGCGTGACAAGGTGTAAATTAAAGAAAATTTATTAAAATTGAATAAAAATTAGATACAATTATACATAACTACCTAGTCCAAGTGCCAAATTTGATACTTTTGTTTTATGCCCTTCAGAAAGATTTTTGAATTTTTTAATTGAATAGTAGTCCAAGCGCGTTGTAAAATAATCTAGTACCTACAAACACAAATACAAAATCTTCTTCCCTATAAGATTTCATATTTGTCGCTTGGATCAGTTATGCAGAATGTCATCCAATTCACGTCCTTCCCAAGTGATATATATATTATCTCTACATTATGGCGGGAATTAGTTATAACTCGAACACAACGATGTAGCACTTTTCAATGTTACATCGTTGTGTCACTTCGAATCTAAGTATATATAAATAAAAATTAAATACTGTCCTTTGGTAATGGCATTACTTGAGAACGGCTGGGCCGATTTGGCTAATTTTTTTTTAAATGTTCGTAATTGTCCTACTAAGGTTTTTAGGGAAAGGAAAATTGGAAAAGTTGCCTAGAAACTTGGAAAATTCGGGAAAAACTGAAAGTGCTTTTTTCTATGGGATTTATGTATGAAGTTATTGAAATTATTGTATTATTGAAATTTGGACAGGACAACGTCTGTCGGGTCAGCTAGTTTACAATAAAAAATAAATTCTAATAATTTTACGGGATAGCTTCGGGTAAATTGATTTTAGCCAATTGATTTCATATCGATATTCAAAGCGAAACGACAAACATTACACTTTAGAACTGTGCCCTTGAAAAAAAAATTACATCTATCAACTTATTGCCACCATTCACGGATATACGTGTTTTGATTGTCTACTTGCTCGTAAGTATATACATGGGCCACCTTATGCATTGTCTTGTACATGAGAGATGTATGACCTTAAAATTCTACGCAGGCCAAGCGGCGAGCGAGTGCTCTCTGGCGAGTCCGAGAGGTGGTGTACCACCTCATGGTTTGTAGTAGCCGCTTTAATATCCCTTAGTCGCCTATATACATAGCTAGAATAAATAACTTTTGACAAAGTTTGATACAGTTTCGTAAAATCAGCAAAACGTTGTAGCTTATATAGTTTATAGCTTAGTTCAATTTAAAACAACTATCGTTTATTAGCTTTCACAGTCCGTTAAATGGCCGTAAAGCTAATGTTTATGGCTGGAAATAAAATCAAAGTAGAAAGGCAGACGGAACAAATTAATTGCGAAACCGGATATCAATTATCATAGTTTTTATGATAAGTGGATCACAACATTAAAAATCCCGATCACAATTTGATATATAGTAGAACAGAAACACTTTAAATTCTCGTGGCCTTCAGTTTAAAAAAATGATCGTGTGGTGTCGGCCACATTTAAGACAACATCCCATCCGTACCCGTGGGTGTTGTGAAAAGCGACTAAGGGGTAGCAAAGCGGCTATCATAAGCCCTGAAGAACTACACCTCTAAAAAATGGACACGTCAACCCGTTTTGAGGCTATATACATGTGCATCAGAAAGCCCATGTCCAGCGATGGATACTAAAAGAGCTGGTAGGTTACGAGTATGTATTTATAAATCGGTTCTTTTTTTAATTTTTCCTAGTGTAAATTCCTTTTACAGGCAAAAAATGATGACTAAGGGCTTAAAACTATAGCGACACAAACTTAGTTACAGTTAAAATACTTTATTACCTATGAATATTTTCAACATTTTGAAATCCGAACACACTTCAAAATAGTTGAAATGTATTTAGACTGCGTATTTACAATGGATAACGTCATAACTGCAAATATTCCAGGAATATAATGATAATATTGTAACACTATTGAGTGCAGGAAAACCTGCATCCATGTTTACACATACATTAAAAGGTTTAGATAACGCGACAGGTTGTAAGATTACTCACACACAATACTGGCGGGGAAACCCGCGCCTGCCTCTGCGTAAATTTTTGTTTTTGTTATTGCCTCTTTTTTACTATTAATACATATTTATTCTCGGAAAGGATTGAGGTTGCTCGATAAGGATATAAGGGTATAATTATGTTAATTAATTTGGTTATGTAATAATTGGCTGTTGCTACTTAAGATAAGTATAATGATTAGGTCATAGTCATAGTCTCTTAAAGTACGGTCAATACGAATCACGATTTTTCCTGTTTAGGTATCAAACTGAAAGTATATTACAAAAATGAATATATGAAAGGACTTCGGCGGCAACTCGAGAAGTGAATACGAGTGTTTCTTTGGTAATTATAAAAATAGTTTAGTTTATTAAACTTCAAAGTGCATAATATTTGTGCGTAATGTTTGTGATAATCAAATAAAAACACAGGGCTGCGTTTTTCGTGTGCTACCAAGGAGTCCAACTCTTCTATCCTCAGTAAACCTATTATGAACGACGCACAATGAGCTAATTGTGCTATAGCCATATAATAAGATAAGAAAAGTAAATGTAATTATTCAATTCAACGCATTATAAGACGATCTTTGACCAGCAATGGATTGACATGGGTTTTAATGATGAATGAATGTAAGAATTATGAATTAATGTTTATGATTTAAGGATTAATGTCAAAATTATTCATAACAGTTTAGTACAGGTAAAAATTTAAAAATTCCGATCTAAATTATGTAAGTTACCAAATATTGAGTAGGTACATTTATATTATCCGCTTACAACTCTAAACGAACTGTCAATCATTAAAACGCCGAATTTCAAATTAATTGAGGTACAAAATAAATAAATAGTACAAAATGTGTGATTGTCGGACCGGAACGAACGAGTCCGGCGGGTAACGGTACACGGGAGGAATGCAGTAACAGGTGGGTCTATTTCAAACTTACGAGCCATCGGATCAATCGAGATAGCGTCCGATATTTCTTTAATCGATTGAAGAATTGCGCCGACACGATAAACAGCAGCCGTTGACGTTTGATTTAGAGAAAAAAAGTTGATTTGATTTGAATTTGGAACGCTTTTTAAAGCATTTTCTAATTCCTTAATTCATTGTTTAGTTTTAATTTATCCGTTGTTAAAGACACTTTCTTTTTTTAAGTCGCGAAAAAAAAAATGTAGTACATTTTGATTGATTGAAAAAAAAATCTTCATGCCACGAGTAAGTAGGCACGTAACCGTTATAATGTTAATGACTACACTATTAATGATAGCGTCAGTTTTTGCAGAGGTGTTTTTTATTAACATTTCCATGTTGTGTAGCTCCTCTGTATTTTTTTATACGTTTGTCTAATATGTATAGTATTGAGACAGGTAGGTACTACCTACCTACTTAATACAGTGATTTTTTTATAGAAAAAAGGCGGCACACGAGCAGTCCACCTAATGGTAAGCGGATACTGTCGCCCATAGACATCCGCGATACATGCCAACATCAGTCCAGAATAATAAACGTTGGCACGTGCCAACCCAATGTACGTACGTACATTGGGGAAATAGGATAAAGTAAGAAATGCAGTCCATTTCAAGGTAGTATTCTGTGAGGGAGGGGTAACGTGGCTAGTCGAGTGCGCCCAGCGGCTGTGGGAATGCAGAATGCACTCTGCCCCTACATGTTGTTAAATATGACACATGTGGATATTAAAAATATCAACGAATATGTAAAAATATTTATTTTATTTAAATTAGTTATATCTTTCGCATCTCTTGCCGTCTCACTTCGTGCAATAGTTCTTATATCTAAATGTGTTATTATTTATTATATTTAAATAGGATTAAGGCGTACTTGTATATAAGGGTACGGTGAGCATGACATGTATTATACATAAAGGTATACTAAAGCCACTAAATAAAAATAAAGAAAAACATACTCTAACATCTGATTGTTACTAACATTAAACGATAAACCATTGTGTTATTTTTCAAGTTTTCACTAGACTACCGACAATAAAGTCCTTTTGTCAGATATGGCTATTAAATTGGGAAGAATCGTTTTAATGTCCGTATCATTGGTTAACAAATTTATGATTAGATTATAACAAACGGCTGTCGAATATCTTATCGAGCAACAAAGAAGACTTTGTTGAACAAAGAAGAATGTTTGCTTTAAATAGATTTGTTCGTTTAGAAATAATGTTAACGCACATTACCAAAGCATGATTCTATGAATTACGTATGCAAAGATTATTAAGTACCTACTTAATTATTTTTATTTAGTATTAGTAAGTTAAAAATTTTAAGATGCTTATCTAAACACCAACAACTTTCTTAAAGTACTTGTCGAAAGACTAAACGTTAGGCAGCAGCCCTTATAGATCTAGGTACAAACTTCGCTTACTATTGCAGCAAGGGCTTTATGTAAAATCAAGAACATGATAATTTGATAATAGATAAAATCCACTTATCACCCACCGGTTGAACTATCTGCTCGTCACCCAACTTTCTTTCTACGAAAAATAAGGCGTTTAATAGATAAATCGATGGCACCTACGTAAATCATCGAAAGCGATTTTAACACTTTTCACCAGTGTTTTAAAGCTTGCTTATGGTACTACTACTCCGGAAATGTTTGTTGTTTTCGATGTTTTACGAATTAAATTTCTGCCCTATACCCTATTCTTTAGCGGGATGTCAAATATAGATTTATAGAAGCCGAATTAACGATTAAAAAAAGTCGTCAATTTTAAGTTTCGATGATTTACGTAGAGGCCATTGAAATATGTGTGAAAAAGTGAAAACTTAAGAGCTTCTCACTATCAATCCCCATTGAATAAACATTTTCTGACTCATATTCATATAATTTCGCAATTAATTTGAAGTGTTTATTACGTTCGTTTACTTCTCTAATTGTAGAATAAGTTATAAAAATCATATCAATTAAAGGAATGTGGTTGATTCTCATGGCTATAGATATTAAAACTCTAGTAAGATTACCGAGTAACATAACTTGGTGCTATTAACAATCTTTGCAACAAAATATTTTAACAATTTATGAGCATTTTAATTATTATAATGTCCGAATTAAATTTCACATTCATTTAAAATCTTGACGTCATAAACTCATGACGTCACACCGTAGTAATAACATTTTATATCAGTTGGTAGATAGTTAAGGTACAGGCTGACGCTAATAGACATATATTTACTGCAACTATAAAGATACGAGATAAGACACGGCCTTTAGTTGTCTGTAAATATTTACGACCTTTTTACGACGGGCATTTTGTTATCAATCAATATATCAAATGTGTGCCTGTGTAAATTAATATTAAAAATTACTTTATGCAGTCAATTTTTCGTGATAACAAAATAATGCTTAAGTACTTATTTATTATCTTTGTGTATTTTTATTTAAGCCCTGTAGTATAGAATAGGCCTGTGGTCGGCTATAGAATAGCAGCGCGCATCTCTCCCCGTGGGTGTTGTAAAAGGCGACTAAGGGATAACAAAACCGCTACCAGAAGTGCTGAGGAACTGCATCACCTCTAAATAGTAGACTCGGCCACCGCTTGGCCAGAGTGGCGATTTGAGAAGCGTGAGAAGACCCATGTCCAGCAGTGGATACGAAAAGGAAAGGCTGATTGCATTGCATTGTTCCATCTTTGTATGTTTGTCCGTTAAAATTCTGTACCTATACTTGATTAAATTATGTATTGGTATGTTGATATCGGTAAAAATATAATTAATAAAATCCCCAAAAGTTTCAATGCTAAGTGCAGAACTTGCAACTACGATGTATGTAATTTTTAGAATACACGCCTTAGCGAGAAACAGCCAGTTACAAATTGTTCTGGAGTAGCTAATGAATCTAAAAATCCAAATTGATAAAAGTCAAGGTGTTATTAATAATTATAAGATTAGGATTACGTAATTTAAAGCAGAGAAGAATGGCACAATTCAATTTCATATATGTATATTGTATATACATACGTCAAGAAGACGATTCTGGCATCGATGCTATTTAAATCTTCATTTTCGAGACAATTTTTTTTTCAAGCTATTATATATAGATTAATTATATGCATCATTTAATTATTCGGCTATTACTAAAGTCTAAAAAGTAATTTATAGCTTAGTAACGCGACAGTCTCCATCAAATGTCACACTACTTATAAAGCGGATCCTGTTATGATAATCGACTCCGGCCACTTGGCCTAAACAAATTGCACAAGTTTTCATGGAAACACGTCTAAGTTTCTTCTATTTCAACTCGATTGAGCTATGCTTGACATTTGTATTTGTGACATTTTGTTGATTGGAATGTAAAATAAGTACCTACTCGTATGTTACTATATCCGTGATAGTACTACTTGGTTCTTAGGAATCCGGAATGCTCATATTTATTATTGAAAACGCGAAATAGTTCCCACGTAAATAATATCCCACATTGGTAACGAAAATCTGACATAAGTAAAAGTGGTGTGGTTCGTCCAGGCTTGTGGTAGCGGCTTTCATATCATTTAGTCGCCTTTTACGACACCCACGGGAATATTTGGCGCTATTTGGTCGACACCACACAATTGCTCCTGGCTGAGCACCTTCTGCGCTCGCCCTAAGCCATACATGTCCGGTAACTCTTGAAAGGACATTAGGGCCACAAGAATTTAGCCATTCCAGAAAAAAAAATCGACGCCCACACAGCAATGTCTAATATAATTAAATTACACAAAAATTAAGTCGTGACTTTGAGGACTGCATCATATTATTTAATTGAGAAGTTAAACATATTTCTTTAAGCAGTTATTAGTTTGCAAACCTGTTAGTTAACTTAATAATTCGCTTATTTACTAAGGTACTAGTTGTTTTTTGAATCACGAGGTTCACTATAAGTCGGTAGGTATAATACGGACACGAATAGGTACAGGGCCAGATATACTCATATATTGCAGTGTCAACCTCTCGGGATGTTGCCGACCTCTGATAAGGTACATGACACAGGGTTTAAGTACAATATTACATACGTTTAAAACTTTATTGTAACTAATATAATTAATATAGTTAAAGATTTCTTTTAACACATCATTTCTGATATTACGAGTATTACGACTACGCGTCATATTTCCTTTATGCAGAGCCTAAAATTCTTCAATACATATATAAGACATTTATTAAGTTTGACTTATTCTTAAATTGCCTTGCTTTATTGAATAAATCTTAAGTTTAAACGAAATTTTCGAAAGGTTTAAGGTAAATGAAGTGTGATAAAGTCAAAAGTTTGGCAACGCAATTCGAAACAGACCAAATTTCTTTACAAATTAACAATAAGTCTGCATTTCTCTGTCTGCAGCAAGCCGACGATGACTCGCTCTTTCCTTGAAGAAATCAAGCGAATCCGGGCCAAATATTGAAAGCGTGCACTGAAAATTGGACCTTACCTCCCACGATTATACATTGAAGTACATTTGACAATTTATAAATGGTTCCGGACGAACAATAAGATCAAAACGTGCACTAACAAAACGCTATTTTAATTTAATAGAGTGTAGAGGAGTCGTCGAACCGCATATCGGGAGTGATCGGCGAATGTCCGAATTTTTTTTATTACATCTACCGCTATACACGTTACCATTTATAAAGACATGCCTGCCTTCAAACCGAAAGGTCAATGAATGAGACTGACCAAAAGGTAAACTTGTAGATTTTCTTGACAAGACTTTTTTATTTCCACTCGTTCATTTTGTCACGTTCTAAGCATTCGTCACGCCGTTCGTTTACAGTTTGCATTGCATTATTGTTGATAAAACGTCATGCCGGAAGATTTGTTCCAATACATTTCAATTATAGTTACATATAACAACTGCACTTTAATGTCTTAATTCTCATGAAATGTATTGAGAAAGAAATGCGGAAGAGATACTCAAAATGACCAGTTTATAAACTCAGCAATTAATTAAAACGCTGATTAAACTTTCAATACGTTAGAATACACGTTATGTTCAAATTTATGTTTGACGTGTCTAGAATTAAATTGTAAAGTAGAAAATGAGCAATGAGATTCAAAAATGAGCAAGGAATTTGTAAAATAGATTTTACCGGATAGGTACGAGACTCATCGGATGCATAAACACGTGACTGAGAAATGTTTTAAACAGATTCAACAGGCGTAGAAATATAAATATAAATCTCTTTGTTTCTTTTGATGTCGTAACCTTTATAGGTTATTGTTGCCTTTTATTAAGTTCGTAGTGAAAAGGTCACCTATGATCGTGAAAGAAGGATAGATATTGTGCGTAGAATACTTGGAACGCTCCGACAGAAATAGACCGAAATGTAGTTGGAAAGACATAATCCATTGAAATCAGTTTATGTAATCAGCACACAGTAACTGTTATTAATTTGTGCTTGCACCAGAAAGCAGCAGATCTAAAGAATAATTCGTTGCAGGTGAAAAATTTAACGGGCCTGTCGAGTACCGGTTATGTTGGGCAGTCAAAAACCGGCGAATACATTATGCATAACCGCACTCCCATGGTTATGCTTTTTGCCGATTGAGAGTATAAAAGATTTTCTCACCGTTTGTGTACTTACTGTGAGAATCATTAAAAAAAAATACGTCACTTTGTTTTAAGTAACCCGAGCTACAGAAGCGTAATGGAAAAGTAACTGTTGTTATAGTCCGAGGAACCTAAATGATTAAAACATTATACACGAATGAAATTAAAGTTCGAACAAGAAACTATATATTATTATTATTATTATTATTATTATAATGACCCCATTAACAATATGTTTACAAGTGACGAAATAGGTGCAAATAATGCAACAATCACGTATAACGGCAAATGCAAAGTCGATAATAGTAGAAAACGTTTATACAACATTATGGACAATAGGTGCTTAATTACAATGATTGTGTAAACCCAGACCAAGACCATTTGGTAGCAGGGTTAGGCTAATATTAGATAGAACTCCTGTAGGAAGTTAACAGATATCCAGTCAAGCTGCAGTAATACTTTAAACCCGTTTTAGTAATACAAATTACTTACTTTACATATATTATACGAGTACGAGTATTCTATCGTATGTTATCAGAAAGAAGATAAAATATTCAATACGTATATTCAATTATGTGAATAAATAAGTACTTAACCAACCAAATCATCCTACGGTTAAAAATACCGGATGGTGGCGATTAAACGGTTTCCTTACGTTTACACTTTTCAACATACAGCATTGTTCTGTTCAATGATAAAATGGCGTTGATCGAAAGGGAAACCTAAAGAACCGACAGCCATCGATTGATGAAAAAATGATTCAAGGATTATCGGTTCACGATGTTCAATAAATAGTATGTAGAACTCCGAAACGTCCAAAGATATCTGTATGTCTCTTTTCCTTAATACCTACTGATTCTTAAAATAGATTTTAAGTGTTCTTGAACATTTTTAAGAAAAGCAGCTGAATAATAAATGTATGAGTATAAGATACCATTCGCTATGAATTGATACAAGGACAAGAAAAGATATCCAGCTACACAAATCACACCGGCATGTCAAAATGGCAATTAGTTAGAACTTAACGGCTTCGAAAGATATTTTCCAATCCAATAGCAGATAACGAGGCCCAATACTATGATCAAGTTCCTGATCATTAAGTGCTAGTTACTTTGTCAATGACGATGATTGGAGTCAATTTTCTTGGACCCTAGATTGCCTTCGGTCAGTGCGGTTTTGGCCAGTCTAAATCCAATTCCTACCTTGTATAACAAGTGAGTGCTTAGCTTTTCTGAGATTATTCTGTCACGTAATCTCAGAGAAGCAGTTTACGACGCAATTTATGAAACAAAATCGACCGCGTTACGCAAAAGGACTTTGATACTGTTGCTGCTGCAGAATTTCAAGTAGAATAAAAAAAGCCTTTCCAGGATAAATAAAAGATTATTTTTGATTGTAATGGAAACTGTGTTCAGAAATATATTTTCTCAATATTTATTTCATTTACACCGTAATAATTTTAAAACTACAGGAACTAATTTGGATAATCTTTGAGCTTAATCTCAAAATTAATTAGTGTTTTGAATTGAGCTGGTGATACCGAGATATAGTGATTTTATTCGAAATTTTCCTAAAAATTATGTGAGATTTCTTCGAAATCTCCTTAAATCCAATCATTAAGTAAACGAATATGAGTTTTTCAGCGGTCACTGTCGTCCAAGTGTTGCAACATGACAATCTGTGATGCATACCAGCGCGGTTACGTAGTATCGCCCTAGATCTCTACCGAAGCGATCGAGGGAACAGTTTAACGTGCCTTTGACAGAATTATGTTATGTCGTCAATTTAAACCGGTGCATTCACATACAAACGATTAAATTTGTTGAACGACGGATCCACAGGATATTACTGAAAGTCGCAATAACTTTTAGTCGATTTAATCATGTTGGAAGAATCAAAAAAAAATGGTAAGACAAGGGAAGAAATCGCAAATAGAGGTTAATTATTATAATAACCCTTACTGATTATTATATTATAATACCAGTACTGAACGAAGAAAGAGTATTCTAATTTATGCAAATTGATGCACCAAGTGATAGTGCTACGGAGCGCTACAAAACGTGATTGACAAAATAAGCGCCATTGATTGAAAAAAATATTTAGTAAAAGTTACTCAGAAGTAAATTTTTAATAATGAAAAAATGAAGTCATATGATATTATTAAGACAAACAAACCACTCTGAGTGACAGAGATAGCGATAATTCCCACCTCAAATATTCCTAAGCTTACATCTAAGTATCTAATTTTCTGATGAAATTGAAAAATTGTTTTTAATATCCATTCGATTCCCTTTTAAGTTGGCTAATACTTATAATAATCCATAAAAGATATAAATTTCAAGTAAAGTCAAATATCCTATTAATAAATACAGATTTGAACATTCAATATATGATGAATATTAAAATCGAAATAAATTCGATTTATATAAATGAAAAATATGTTACAAATGCTAGTTTAGATGTTCCTATAACTCACGTTCGTAATTTATTATTCACCTATTGTAATGTCTCTTTAATTTTATTTTATTGTGTATTTTAAAAACAAGTTAATTTTTGCCTCGACTGTGAGAACCACCTGATCATATTCATAATCATTTTTCACTTTGTGCTTATCAAGTCCGGTGACACTTGAAAGGCCACTAGGGCCACAAGAATTTAGTCAATCCGAAAAAAATAAAACTTTGTGCTTAAGTGATTACTCATGCTTTGAAGTACTTCAAACAATATTTTATTTGGAAAATATTTTATTTGTGAAAGGGTCTATATTATTAACTACCTAACCTACTTGCAATGCAGACATCAACATTGTGTTCTCCGCAAAAATATTTCACTTGATTACCAGTGGCGTGCTCTTTTAAAGACACGTGTTTAATGTTTAGAGCATGATTATCTGATGTACGCTTATCGAAATCATGCAAACGCATTGTTTTGTTAATGGTTACATTTTTGCGACGGTATAATCTCAGATGATTATAGTATGGTGATGCGGTCGTTAATCCTCTGTGGTGACCAGTAATTGTAGAGATTCTTGTCTCAATAACATACTGCTGACATTACACGGAACCTGTGCCGAAACGTAGAATAGAAATAAAAGGTAAATAAACACCTTTAATTTTACACGTTCACACTCTATTTACAATATAAAATGTGCACAAAACGCGAAAGTTTAAAAAAATATATTGTTGGTAATACTGATCTGGCATTCTCTCCGTGTCACACTCATATGTAACCACTATTGTGTAAAATGCGTCCTACAGTTTTTATTAAAATAAGATGTTAAGAGTCTTGTAACGTTCCCACTTTTAAAACGGACTTTCCACTGCGCATACCCTGCACTTACAAACATGAATGAATTTTCTTTAATAAACCGCTGATGTTAAAAATTGAGCATACCAAGAGATCGTATCTACAACAGAAAATAACATTTGTTACGGTTTATTCTCTTCCCTGAATCTTCAAAACAAATTCTTATGCACAGAAGGAAATTAAAGATATTCTTGTTTGCACTTACAATACGGTAAATTCTCAAGAACATAATACCAGCAAGGAATGACATTGAGTCATTGAAATCAACAATGAAAAATGAAATTTTACAATCACGCTATACGAGTATAATGGAGGATTTACTCCAACTAAGAGATGAATATTGTACTGTACAAATAACTAGGTATAGTTTAAAATATCTTGGCATTTAAAAGACTTTTTAATATACTGACTGCCAATCGATAAAATGAAATCATAAGTTTCTACCTTTTTAATCTTATACTAAACACATTAACTAATTTTAGATTATACACATTCCTCATTATCGTCAAGTATAATATTAAAATATTTGATTCAGATGGTTTTTTAGTTTTTTTTTTTCTTTTTCATGGCTTGTAATGACAAAAAATGACTACTTTTTCAATACAATGCATACATTCTGTAGAATAGTTAACACATAGACGAGATAAATAGACGTTCTTAGACTTAGATCGAGTTGTTGGAAATTAATCTTTATACAGACTGTGTAAAGAGCATATACGAGTACATATGACTCGGAATAATTCTAAGACCAAGAATCGTCTATTTATCGGCCTTAGCTCCCGTCGGGTCATAGACTCACTAGCTCAGCGTGTCGGGACGGATTAGGAACACTACAACATTTGTCCCATTTACCTTGCACGTTGTAAGTGTGGACGTGTCGCACAACGTGGGTTTTCCAGCAACGGAATGGTGTTACTCATTGTAGTGATTAATAGTAATTACGCGTAAAAGTCAAGGGACGTGTAGCGATTGTTTGGTGGCTTCTCAGTTTGAACGTGGCAATGAAGACTTTATGTCTGCTATCGATTTTCCAAACCTATTTATAGAGTTGTAAAAGCGTACGTGTATAGTAGTTTAGTGTTTGTTTTACTGGAATAGTTTATTGTTATACTGTGATTCTTACGTATAAGGAGATTAAAAGTTTTAAATGTTAATAGATGTTACTTAAGATATGAGTAGTGTACCCAACCACTTAACAAAAAATAATAACCTTAAAAATATGAAGACATATTTAAAATTAAATGTATGACTAAGATGTAAAATTAAAACGTTCGATTCGTTTGAAAATAAAAGCAGTGATAAAGTTCCAAATTAGATTTACCCCGTACAAGCGAAAATCGCTCATTTTTTACAAATGCCATATTGAAACTCAACTGTAAAGTGCTCAAATTATTCTTGGCTGAATGTATCTATCTACCTATATGAATTAATTTGCGCACTACCAACTTAATAAACAACAAATATTGTAATTTCGTTTTGGATATGTCGCATTGAGTGCGACTTAATGAAATAATTATATGAACAAATTAAATTAAATTACAAAAAGTGTAACAAGTGTTAATTAAAATATAAATCCGCTTTACAGTTATAAAGTTCAAGGTTTATGGTCGATTGCACACAAAAATGACCTTTAAAGGATTAATAGACACTACTAACTAATTGTTTCTCAACTTCCTGAAGGGACAATGGCGCAGCATGACGGCGTGAAACACAGTTCAAACCTTCGATTTCAACTTGACGTTTGTATAAATAACAGTTAATGTTGTTTTGTTTATTTTATTGTTGATTTCTGGGTATTTCTTGTATACAACTTTCATTTAAAGGTACCCACGTCTCTTAGATCGATATTAAGTACTTTCATTATAGGTCAGTTAAATAATCAGAGGGTACAGTAGTGCCGACGCCAAGGCTCGTAACATATTTGCAAGTTTTGAAGGAATATATTGTACATTTTAATCTATTATTAATTTTTAATACAGGAATCTATTTTTTAAAGCTTTTCGTTGTAACAAGGAATATTTTTTTCGTGAACATTGAATCTGTCACCGGCCCTTTTATCTTCCACTGCTGGACATAGATTTCCTCGTGCACATTGTCTTGTACATGAGGGATGTATGGCCTTGAAACGGCACGCTGACCAAGCGGGTTGGCGAGTCCACTCTTTTATAGGTGGTGTAGTTCCTCAGGGCTTGTGGCAGCGGCTTTGTTATCCCTTAGTAGCCCTTTACGATACCCACAAGAAGAGATAGGGAGGTGCTGTTTTATTGTCGGCCGACACTACACGGCTAGGACGTTGAATACTAAACAATATTAGTTAAATATTTGATGATTTTGGTTCATACTGTTTAATCAGTAGGTACTGCCATTGTGGAGGGGCGTACGCATTATTCAATTATGTAAAGATTTACTAAACTGTTACATGATTATGGCCACATGGCTTGCGTTTGTGAAGCGGAACTGCGCCGGCGCAAACGGTTGTAATGGGTACGCTCTTTGAGTTTCAAAATTGTGACAAAAATCATGTTTTTCCCTAACAGTGGGATACAAAAAAGAAAGAAAGGAAGACAAAAAGTAAACGATCTGAAACCATGCTAACCGACTCTGTTGACAACTGTTCTATAGAAAAAATTTAAACTTTGTGGTTTTCCTTGAATATTTTTGACGTGAGCGTCACGAGATGAGCACGGCTCATCTCGTGACAAAAGTTTGTCCTGACATTTTAAAAATTCTTCATTGGACAATATCGTATAAAGGGCGAGCTTAATACCTTAAGTCTTTCTCTAGATTCTTTATTAACGAACCTTTGGGTTTATCAGTGACGGTCAATTTGGAGGTGCGTGAAAGACTCAAATGAAATGGTGTGGAAAATAAATATAGGTACTTAATTCTCATTAATACTTTTTTTGGCACTTACTCATATAAGTACAAAGTATGTTGAACACAGCAAAAATAGTCGATACAATTCAATTTAAAGGGTTTACAAATGAACTATTCCAGTATATTTCGTTCTTTTATTTATTCATTTTATTTCTGTGTCTGTATGTAATGTTATCTAATAAAACAGGGATGTTGCTTTTACATATTAATGTTTAAAAGGTGGATTTTTATTATTGTATAGTTTTATAAATTATATTGTGATAATAGAACGGTCTGGCATAAAGGAGAGGAGACCTTGGCCCAAGAGTAGAACATAATTTCAAACTAAGAAAAAAATTAAGACTTGCCTCTTTCGTGTGCAAACTCTCTGTTCCTAGGAAATTTACTACAACTTTACTGAGGTACTTTTCGACGGGACTAGACGCTGACGTGAGATATTTTTAATTGTTTTGATTATTGTTAAAATTGTTAATTATAGCCTGACCAAAAAAATAAAAAGCCTCGCCATGATGCGTAAAACTAATAGAACTAATATCTTCTACTGAAAACATTAACTAGCTATGAAAAAAGCAAATGTGGCGCCCCCAGAGCAAGTTTTTTTATTTTTCTGGTCAGGCTTTACAAATAAAACTCAACATTGGCACAATGCGCTAATTGTGTTATTTTATTTATTTCTAATTTTAAAAACTTTATTGAACAATGTGGTACAAAAGGCGAGGCATTCTCTACCAGCCAATCTTTGGGTTAAACAGAATGATACAATGAACAGAAACAGAAAGGTCATATAAGAAAAGAAAAAACTCAGAACCATGTGCTGAATCCGCGGTTTCCGGGAATTCATCGGTTACATCTTCGTAGATAAAGATTCAATAAATACTGTAAATTACTAAATTACTGTATATACATACTATCACCGTATAAATTAATCACGTACTTAATAATATGTAATTACTTATTTGTACTGTTGGAGGTGCAGTAATATCTAGTGCCAACTCGATTGTAAACACTTCCTAGTGCCTGAATGTCATGTTACTACGACTCAGTTGACTTACGAAAGATACACAGATAGGAACAAAGATCTTTAATAAAACTGGATGTGTTATTTGTGTGTAACATTTTCTGTAACGTTTGTGTGAGAAGATTGTTTGACATTATAGGTTTTTTGTTATTTTTTTTTTGAAGAAAAAAGGCGGCAGACGAGCATACAATCCACCTAATGGTAAATGGATACTATCGTCCATAGACATCCGCGATACATGCCAACATCAGTCCAGAATGACAAACGTTGGCACGCCCCCGGATGAGCTGCCTACCTTTGTAAATTAAGGAATGGATTGGGAAAATGAGGAGGGATAGGATGGGATGGGAATGGGCTCTGGCATATCTCACTCACTACCGAAACACGTACGTACATTGGGAAAATACGATAAAGTAGGAAATGCGGTACATTTCAAGGTAGTCTTGTGTGGGAGAGGGGTATCGTGGCCAGTCGAGTGTGCCCAGCGGCTGTGGGAATGCAGCATGCACTCTGCCCCTACATGTTGTTAAATATGACACATGTGAATGTTAAAAATGTCAACGAATATGTAAAAATATTTATTTTATTTAAATTAGTTATATCTTTCGCATCTCTTGCCGTCTCACTTCGTGCAATAGTTCTTATAACTAATTGTGTTATTATTTATTATATTTAAATAAGATTAAGGCGTAGGTAGGGTAGGGCGGGGCTAGTTGAGCATAGGGGCAAGTTGGGCAATCGAAATATCTCAAAAACTACACACCGCACGTTAACTCATCAAATGAAGGAAAGAAGCGGTCGCAGGAGGGGAACTCACCGCACGACCGCCAGTGACGATTTGTCGATCGAGTGACGTACGCACACGCTTTGTTTGTTTTGCGACGAAAAAGTAAAATATTAGTTTCGGTTCAAATTTCTTCTGTACACGTTAATAATCATCCGTTTTCGATCACGTAAGTGTTAAACTTTCATAAATCTATTATATATACGATATCTCGAAAGGATTTGGTTCTTATTCAAACGGTTTTTTCATAACCTCACTTTTGTTTCAAATATTTGGGTAGGGGCTAGTTGGGCAATTGTTGCTCAACTAGCCCCACGGTTTAAAACAAGCAATATATGGTTTTCTTTTATTTTAGCATGCGGACATATAAAAGAAAGACTACAAGAGCTTCTATTTCTAGTCAACAGTTGAATGATGCAGCAAATGCTGTCACCAACGAAGGCAAAAGTGTAAATGCCGCCGCCAAGGAATTCGGTATTAAACGTATGACCTTAACAAGATTTATAAAGAAATTAAAATCTGAAAGCGGTGTTCCATCAATGGGTTATGCAGCACCGAGGCAAGTATTTTCTTCAGAACAAGAGGATTCTTTAAAAAAATACTTGTTACAAATGGCATCAATCTTCTATGGATATTCCCCGAAAGACGTTCGTCGCCTTGCCTACGAGTGTGCAGTTAAATTCGGCATCAAAATTCCAGTCACCTGGTCTACATATAAGATGGCCGGGAAAGAGTGGCTTACGATGTTTTTAAAACGGAATCCCGAGTTATCTATTCGAAAGCCAGAACCCACCAGCCTTGGTAGGGCAACATCATTTAATGCTCAAAACGTTTTTTTTTTGACAAGTTAGCTGAGTTAATCAAGTGAGGAAAGAAATGAAGATGACTATGCCTGCCTGGTTTGTTGCGAAGCCTATTCCGAAAGTTTACCAGGAGAAAAATGGATCCAGTGCCAAGTTTGCAAGGAATGGGCACATACAAAATGTGCGCTAAATGCTAGTCTTACTTACGTTTGCATTAATTGCGACAGCGACAACGATAATTAATTTCCTATATCACATTAATGTCTATTTTATATTTAAACCCCATTGATCATTACATAACTGTAAAAGTAAGATTTTAAACAAAAAGACTGAGTCTATTCCAAAAATTGAGCTTAAGAAATGTTTCGTTTATGTTGATTATATTTTTATGTTTAATATTTGAAAAAAGAATAGTTTCTGTTTCACTATTATATCACTAAGAGATTATAAATAAAAAGTTGGTTGTAAAATAGCAATTTTATTACATGTCTAGTAAACATTCACGTCATTGCATGGCTTAATGTTCTAATTGCTCAATTTGCCCCATACCCTTGCTCAACTTACCTCACCTATGGGGTAGGTTGAGCATGTTTGACCTTTCTCACTTAAACGACTGTAGCTCTTAAATCTGACTTATTAACAATAAATTACTATGGACACTTTTGCTAAGGGATAAATTACTAATCCATCAGGTCGCATAACAACTCATTGAGACTTATCATTGAGGAGCTATATCCGCTCAAGTGAAAAATTGCTCAACTAGCCCCGCCCTACCCTACTTGTATATAAGGGCATGGTGAGCATGACATTTATTATACATAAAGGTATACAAAAGCCACTAAATAAAAATAAAGAAAAATATACTCTAACATCCACTACCAACCTACATAACGTTACCAAACATTATACATTACGATATGCTCGATCTCTGTTCGCTGTAGTACCTATATCTGCTAACTCTAATCTCAGGAACGACGAGCTTGTATTTACTGCTGTATTAACCCAACATTTACCTCAGGATTTTTTTATTTTATTTTCCACCTAAATCGATCCAGTAGTTTTGGAAATATCCATATTTGAACGGGGAGGGCGATGCTGCAGCTCATAAGCGACCTAGTTACCCGTCTGTAACGGAATACTATCGTATCATGAAAAGTATTTCGGGAGCACGGAAGTCTCTCCTTACATTATACTCTACTCCCCATCCCATTCCCTCGAAGAAAGGATGGAGGGTGCAATGGGATAAGAAAAATTCCTTATCCTCTTATACTCTCCATTCCATCCTTTCTCAATCCTTTGTCCATTTTAATCCCTCGTCATTCTTTTATACGTATCGCGATGTCCCGGGGCACAAGAATTCATTCTTAGCATTCAGGCTGCGTTCTGGACACATGCCACTCAATAAATTTGGATACCTTATGAAAAAGACTAGCTCTCCAAATTGCGATGTATGTGGAATTGTTGAAGATGTCCAACACTTGTTGGTCGAGTGTGTCCGAAAACAACAGGAACGGGAGACCTTAGTGAGGGCTCTCGATCTGAACAGGAATGATGTTTGTATGTTCCATAAGATACTAGGGGAACCAAATTCACGAGCAGCATTTAGTTTGTACAGATTCGTGAGCCTTCACTAGGGCTGACATACTGGTACCTACATTAATGTTGTAGAATGTAAGTTTAGGGTACGACGGAACTGACATGTGCCAAGGCATAAAAGTTCCTTAAAAATAAGAAGAAAAAAAAAATTCATTCACCACCAGATAGACTATCTGCTCGTCTGCCAACTTCTTTCCATAAAACTATTATATATTTTTTAAGTTTTTTAAAGATCGAAAACTACGATTAAGCGGCAGTAGCCACGATCACTAGTAACTTATATAGTAAAAACTGTTCATTATTTTTGTGGTTGTTATCACCGTAAGCACAATACGACAGAAACGGTAACAGAAGCATTGAATAGCATTACAGGCTCTAACCGCTTCTTGTCCCCATTATGTCTGTGTGAGTGGAATGTGTATAGATCGGTCACACCGGATATAAGCAATAAACGACAATGGTCCGCACGACAAGTGCACGCACGTATGTGTTTACAATGGTAACCTCTGGACAAAACATTGTCACGTTTCCCTGTAAAAAATATATTTACTTGAGATTTACGACTACAACCTCTTAACTAACTGTATCTAATTTATTCACACATATTTTTTTTATATTTACCACCAAAATTATCATTTTGTACCGATGCACGCGATGCGGAGAGAGCAAAAATTGAGCAAAAATTGGGGACCATTTTGAGACTGGTTTTGCTGTCTGTTAAGTGTTATTTTATGATTTCACATGTGAGAGTGAAATAAATCATTAGATTCCCTTGTTTTAATGAATATTAGTATGAAAACGACACCCTAAGGAGCAAAGAAGTAAATGACAATTCCGAGCTTGGTACGCACCACGAGGTGAAACATGAAAATAAATGTATAGTAATGCATTGCACTTGCTGATGTAATTCTGTACTAAATCTACTGTTGAAAAATGGCAACAAATTTTATTTTTTAATAATTCAGATTTATCTTCTATTCTAAAAATTACATCATTTCTTCTATCGATTCCGGCAACCTCAGCATTTTTCTGTAAATGGAGATATGAGTACATCACAGCCAGCATAAATATTATAAAAGCCGAGTCATTGGTTTATTGTAATATAAATTTAGAGTGCGATAATAGCTATTAACATTACCTTAAAAATAAAAAAATCTGTTGACGAATGCTCAAAGTAGCAGAAAATACTCATTTAAAAATAAAGTATAAATAAATACTTATTACTTTAAAAAATAAAATATAATTTTGAAATATACTATTTATTTTTCCAATCTACTATATTTTTATGGTGCTAGGCTTGAAAATACTATATTTGGCCTAAAAAAAAGTTGGCAAACCAAAACGTAGCAATGTCATACGACGTTAGTCACATTTCCTATCCTGTCACCACTCAAGTGATCCATCTGGCCTAGAGACATGATATCCACTCACTTGCTCCAGCGGTTGGCAGTACTACGACATGTGACCAGTTCAACTTAATAATCCACCCCCACTTCAGCTTAGTAATCTTTTGACTGTGTATATTAATTCCAACGTTAATGTTCACATCCAGGTAGTTTAGATAGTTGCATATTATTACTATGAGCCTGTGCTGTCCCACTGCTGAGCAAAGGCCTCCCCTATTTCATCCCAAATGCAATAACTTTACAAATTACATTGTACCTTAATAGCACACAGTTAATAAGTATCTACTTGACTTGTGCTTCCGCAGGAAAATTTTCGAAAGAGGGTTGTTCAATGTGGCAGTAACTATATGAGAAAACTTCATCTAAGAAGATAAGATTAAGTTGGACTACTCCCTACAAGTTTATACTCTAAACCTTAATCTTATTAAAGTTCCAGATTCCACACCAACACACAAATTTGCGTAAATGTTTTTGAAGATTGCAGTATTAACGATTGGAAAATTAGACATAGATAGAAAATTAAACTAATCTTTAGAATTAAGGCGACTTATACTTATATGCCATCTCAATTCTAAAGATTAGTTTTAAATAATGCGCAGTGAAGAATGCATAAGACGCAGATACATTCTTCGACGTTTTCTCTTTAGATTGTGATATTGAGAATTGAATCACGTGTTTGTGTTACCAAGATAATACTATCTATATACGTATCTATGAAGATTAATAGAGCTACATATCATTATGTGAAATTATTTCTCATTTTCATTTTCCTATAGCTTCAATTCAGAATTTTCTTCCACGAGTATGTTAAAACAAGCAACAGTTTATATCACGACAATAAGTTAAGCATTGGAATTTTGCATTCAAGTACATACTCACTTGTGGAGATTTTATGGAAACGTATCGAAGCGATCACACGGCCAGCGATAAGCGGCACGTTGTGCGCAAACCATGGCAAAACCAATACAAACTTGTCAGGGATATGAACAGTGAGGCAACATAGAAAGCAGATAAACTGGAAACTAATATGAAATTCAATAACAATTCGAAAGTAGTCACTGTAACATTAAATTTCCATAAGTTTTCATTACCTTTCGTGTTTTTATGAAACAAAGAATAGGTACCGTGAAAACTACGTCAAAATTAATGTAAAACCTGATTTCTTTGACAACCAATCACATTTGTGTGGATAATTAATATGAATCCGGCGCGGCACACTCACAACCGCAAATGAGTAAAATTCGCAGACGGAGAATGACACCTAGACTTGGCGCACGGTATATATTCGTACAGTAGGAGACAGCGATAGCCAATATTTTACACGTGTTGAATTTCCGTTTATGTGTTAATTACACCCTTATAACACTAATCGAATTTCAGCAAGTCATATAAACTATAAAAAAATCACAATAAATGTAAAAAAAATATCAAAATAAGGATAAATACAATGATATCTTTTAACGTCTTAAACGTTTACTCATTTTATTTTACTCTATATAGGTAAACATATGAGTTTAAAGGTCCCTTCCTGGGACCGGCGGCTCGCGGTGCTGACAAATTTGACGCTTCGCACACAGTAATAGAGTAAAGTTAAATCAATTTACCATGACAGTTTCTGAAAGCTGATTCATATTTTATCGATAAAAACAACGGTCACGTTTAAGCTGTGTGCGATTAAATGTTATTTCTAAAATGTCAATAACAAGTTTAACTTTTATAGCAGTTTTAATCACAGAATCGTATGTGTTGGTGTTGTGTGAACAGTTTCGAGGATAATACATCCCCTGTCTCACTCCCCGAGCTACATATATTGGATTAGTCTGCTGGTACTGTATTCTGACTGTCATTGTTGCGGCTTTATATAAGCATCTCAACACTAATATATCGCCAATCGACTTGGCATCGCTGCAAGCATTCGAGAACAGACCAGGTTTCGATTGAGTCAATGGCTTTTTCGTAGTCCACAAATGCGAGACAAAGTGACCGATTATGCTCTTTAGTTGTTTGTAGAATTTGTCGTAAGGTGTAAATGTGGTCTACGGTACAGCAGCCTCTTCGAAACCCAGCCTGTTTTGGAGGCTGGAACTCATCTAACCGCCAGACGAGACGCTTCGTTATAACCCTCAAAAACAGTTTATATAATATGTGGCTTAAGAGTGAGATCGACCTATAATTCTTAAGTTTTTCATTTTTTAAAGAATAAGACAACTACACTCCCGTTCCACGCTTCCGCTGTAATGCCATTGTGTAGAACAGCATTGAAGAGTCGTTGTAACTCGATCGGAACGGGAGCCCCTCCGCCTCTCAGAAGTTCTGCTATAACTCCATCATCACCTGATGCTTTGCCATTCTTTAGCTGTCCAAGGGTAATATTAATCTCGCCCAGGTTGATGTCTGGGATGTCGTCGGTGTAGTGGCGGGTTAATCTAGCTCGACGATCGTGACCGGGACGGGCTATAGGCGCAAGCGTGTGTGCGGCATAGAGATCTCCATAAAATCTCACGATTTCGGCAAGAATCTCTTCTAAAATTTCGCTTCTAAGCATCATTCGGTGACCATGCTCAGGAGGCTGAGCAAATACTGGATTCTCTTTTATTTTCTATCGCCGCTTCAATTAGTTTTGTATTGAAGCGGTGTAGGATTATCTAAGCAAAAGCCTTTTCTTGTAAAATTGGTCGTCCGACGATATAGCTAGCGCGGCCCTCCGACGTCTCTGTTCCATGAGGTCCAGAGTTTCGTTCGAGAGCTTGGACTTTGCATTTACGTTGCTGATTGAAATGCCTGCAGCCTAGTTCCTTGATAACCCTAGTCAAGTTATCAGCCATCTTGTCAATGCTATTTGTGGTTTCCAATGCGGCGAATCAATTTTGGAGTTCTAAATGAAACTCATTGGTAACTAACACTGTGTAAGCTAGTGTGGGACGAATCAACAGAACAGACCTTGTAATCTATATTTAGTGTATCACGAAGAAGTCGGTGATCACCCGGTCTTAACCCTATTGATCACAGTGACATCCTTAAACATGTACATATCTTCTTCAATAATGGTGAAATTGGAGTCATATGTCGAACTCGCAAAAGCGAAGCCACCGCGCTTGAGAATTTCCGCTTGTATTTGTACGCTGACAAAGTTAGCTTACTGTACTATCGTGATTGTCGTTAGTTATAGTACTTGTTACGTAAACGTAAACCACCTTTCCACGGTTCGGATTCGACACGTATAACTTTTTGTACTTTGGACCGTACAAAATGGCACTTGTTATTGTTTTAAATATGATTTTTTAATATGAAAATGGGTAAAATTGTATGACGAAGCGATTGGCAACGCTACGATGGCAGTATATTTCCTGAACAAATTTTCCTTGAATACTCTTTGAACTCCTTTAAAACTCTATTTAAAGAGTTTATATTACCTGAAAAACTCGTATATTTCTTGAAAATAACAACTGTAATTTATGTGTTTTGGAGTGAACAGTTCTTCATTTTCGTCAAATATAGGCAAATATAGGCATATTGTTCCGCTGGTTGCAAATTAAAGGAACGAGACAATAATATTGGTGATTAACTGGCACTCGTGCGAAGGTCACTAACAACAACAAGCCACGCGAGGAAAACGTACATTTTCCTTATTTGATACCAGTCTTACGTTACAAAAATAGAACTGTCTGCTGGGATTAGGTGGTCTTTAGACGTGGAAATCCCGTAAAAATTATATTATCTTCGTTTTTGTTTAGGTTTAAGGTAGCCGCTAAAAATACTGACGAGTTTAATAGAATCCTAAATTATTACCTTTTATTTAGAACTAGAAATTACTACTAAATCACAACTCGGAACCCGTACCCACCCGTATCTATATACGGGTACCGAGGACTGTACCTGCTATTAGGTAAAGTACTCGGACTATAAAGGGTGTATCGAATCATTTTACAGAGTTGCTCATGATTATGGGTTAATTGACATCTAATGATATAATTTTGTACGTAAAAATATCCAAAAATAAAAGGTACAAGAAATGTTCGGACACAGCCTGTATATAGCACATTGTGAATAAGAAAGAGATCGGTTTTGATTTCCGATAGTAATTATAATCCTTTTTAAGACGAAGCCTTTACGCGGCTACAAAAATTAAAAGAACCGATTAATTATTTCTTATCTTATACGACATGTCTCATCATACTCTTTAAGTTACTGTAACATAAATATTATTTCCTATTTACACGTTTTTTTTTTGTAATAGCCCTGCGAGACCCACAAAAAATTTGTTTTCCTGATTCTTACTCGTACAAAAAATAATCAAGCGTTAAAAGCAATGATCGCTAATTGTTTACGTAAAATAAAACGATATTACTTTATTAATTGTGATAATAATTATTTAATTAATTAAATGATTAATATTTTTTTTTAATTATGATTATAGATTAATTAATTAATTTGAGATTGATTAATTAATGCTACACTATTGTGTAGCATACAGTGTAGGTAGACGTACATCAATGTGTAGAAACGGTTGTCCATTTCCAATCAAGAAATTGGGACGACTGTTTCTAAAGTTTGGTCATAGATCATAGTCTATGCAATGCAACCAGCCGTTTAAATCGTACGCGAAATTTCGTATCTCTTTCTCCTGTGTTTAAAAGAAAGAGAACAAACTTTACCTACCAAAACGTTTGCATGTATTCAAACATTTCGGTTTTTCTTCACCACCGACAAGATCCACATTTAAGTAGTAACACAGTGGTACATGTCATGGTTCGAACATTTGACCTCACAAATGTATATATGTATCGAGCATAGATCCTCTAAGCTAAATCGAAGACATACAATATCTTTATTTACACTAAGAGAATGCGAACTCATGATATGCCATATAGCGCAGGGTACTATACCATTAATGTAAATTACTAAACAGTAATTAATATACATTAGCAATTTGGTTGTACGAGTTATTTCAACTTTTACGCGAACAAATAACTTTGTCGAGAGGGTGCAATGAGTCGCCAGGGTCACCTTCTCTAGGTTATTCGGACTATAGATACAAAATGTGTTCTCCATACCTTTGATAACGAGGTTGTCTAATATTGAAGAGGTTTTAGAGAAGTTTTATCAAACTCTAATCGACTTAAATTTACAGTATGTCAGAGGATCGATTACCGATATTTTAAGGGACTGTTATTATTACACTTATTATAAACGTTTTTTTTTTTAAATAACTACACAGAGGTACAATTTATTTTTGGAAAGGTTCATAAAAGTGCGTTTTTCTCTGTATATAAATCATTCATTTATTTCTACCCAACCCTATGTTTACATAGATTGAAGAAAATAATATATATACAATATTTATATATAATACATATAGAATAGCTAATTAACAGACAAATTCAGGGTAAAAGGTACTATGTAAAGAGAAAATAAGTAGAAGGGAATGGTTAAAGCAAGGAAAAAATACAAAACCACTGAGTCACTACAAACCGTCATCACATGACTAGTGATGACATGCAAGTAATGCGCCAGAAGCAACTGTTTGAAAATATTTTTATTCAGAGCTTTCCTAAGGTCGGGAGGATTCGCATTTCAGAGTTTAATTGCTTACGAGGTGAAAGAGTTGGACATAAAGCCAGTACGGCTAGAAAAGACTTGAAGTGTGGAGAGAGCTGAGAACGTCCATGAGTATCCTTGCCTTGACACGGGTATGCCTTGACAAATCACTTTGAAGAGAGTCAAATATTTACCAAACATCTCAGTAACGAATTTCTGCAAAATTTTATCATTTTTCATTCGTGATTTTCTAAACATTTTGACGAGCTTCCTTACTTTTTCCATAAAAGGTTTGTACTCGGGCTTTTCTAGTGATGGCGACAATTGATTTCTTAGTGATACGACTTCTAACACTTCTTCTCTATCGCTTTTATCATTTTGTTCGTCAATACCAATATCTTCAATAATCTCAGCCAGTACATTTTTATAAAGCACGTTTAATATGGCGAATTGCAAATCGTGGGTGTAACATAAGTGATGGTACACGGGCAATCCTTAAATGGGTATTTTAATCATAATATTGGCTCCATCAGTGGCGCCGTGTCTTTAAAATCTAAACCAAAGCTTTTTAATCGTGCTTCATTCAAAGAAGCACACTTAACAGCTGTAGCTGATCCTTTTATCCGAACGAGGCCTATACTGGCAAATTTTTGAGGCGTGTCAAGAAATGGTGAATGCAGGTGATCTTCTGTTTCTCGTTGAGGTCCACTCGTCAGCTGTCAGTGAAAAGTGTGTCCCATCATCTTTAAAAGGATATGTTTTTTAATAACACTCCTTGAGTTATTCACTTCCTGTATTTTCTGTCTGACTAAACCAACTCCTCTTTTTTTAAGTCAAGGTGTAGGTCAATTTAAAGATAAACATAATGCCTATAATGGCATTTTTTAAATTATTTAGAAAGAGTAAGCATTGTACCTTCGGATAATAGCTAGAATTTTTTGTGAAAACTGAAACCAAAAGTTAGTTCAAAATCTTAAAAACCGGTTTTCGTTTTTGGTCTAAAAACCAATTTTAACCGTTTTTCCGGTTTCGGAACAAACCGGTTTGCATTTCTTAATCGGAAGTCATTTAAATTGAGAACTGAGGTCATACTTGCGTAAGCCGAAAATGAAACGTATACAGTTATTAAGAAGACTATCCAATTTGATAAGAAGGTTCATCTCAAAGCAAAAAGCATCTACATAAACAATGATGATGATGGTTGCATAACTAGTGATTGCACCAACAGTCTTCGTACAGAGGGAGATTATTTTAAAAACAGTACAAACTATGTAGTTGGAAACTTATTATTGCAGTAAGAATGCTACCAATGTTCTGAATTGAGCTCATAAGCAGTATCAAACGGTAACGCCTCGGGTCAAATGATCCAACTACTATAACAAAATATCCACCAACATATTGTGGATTGTAGTACTATTTAATGTATTCAAAGGCATAGAATCAAAGGCGTAGTTCAAGGAGGAAGCCCTTGAATACACGACTTTTCTATTGTATAATGCGTTACGCAAGTTTTAAATGGAATTAGGGAAATAGTGTACAGCAAAATCTAAGGAATAACGAAAGAAAGTATTGTAGTAGAAACTATTATAGATAAATAGTTGAAAAACATAGTAGGAAACAATAATTTTAAAGTTTGATGTTTTCAAAAATATGGCACATATTAAGCATATCGTTACAAATCGTTTAACAAAGACATGGAAGTCTACAAAAACTAAACTGTTTTGTACTTTTCTGAATTTTCGGTCATTGTTAGCAGTCATTATGGTATTTTCGACAGTACTGCCTCAGTTTCTGTAAATTAGTTAACATAAATAATTGAGAATTGTCGCTAAGAAATATTCCTGGACTAACCAATTAATAAGCTAATGACCAATTATTTGTTATTATTTTGACCTCGTTGCTTGATCAACTATCATAGCAATTTATCAACCACCTCGTAGTTATTTTAACTCTGCAACAAAGACTGAATTAGATCAATAACAACATTGTATCTGAGTGAAGAGGTCCAGATAACAATTAAGGTCAATGGGTGAACACCGTGAAGGTATCAACACTTATCAGGGGTCGCATACCGTTTGACTTCGTTTACATAATGATTAAATTCACACTTAACTTAGTGAATACTTTTTTTCAATAGTCGTCATTATCTGCAGGCAATAAAGTTCAATTACCTCCAGATTGGATTTAAGATATCTGCATTCTGAGTGCAGTATTTCTAGATTAATGGCATTACTGATTTGCGATTGCAGTAAATAGTCTACTTATCAGTAAGGTTAATTGTGTGTGTACGTTTTAATGCTAAAATTAATTCTTAGATTATTGTACATATTTGTATTCTTGTAGTCAAATGTTTCATCTGAGTAGAGACCAGATTTTTTAGAAATCGAAAAATAGTATAATTTATTTTATTATTGCCGTTTTTACCTTAAGATTTAGTTAGATGTTAGAGTAAGTTTCTTCTATTACAGTATTTTGAAACTATGAAACTTTAAATTAGAATATTTTTTTTTATAGAGAAGTGGGTGGACGAGCAAGCGGTCCCACGTGGTGGTAAGTGTTACCGCAGCCCTGCAACACCAGGGGGTATGCGGGTGCGCCGCCGACCTTTCAAAATCCTATTCACAGCTTTCTTGAAGAACCCCACATTGTAGCATAATGGTAAAAAATAAAGCATAAAGACCTCCTGAGGTAATTCGTTCCACAGCTTACGGGTTCGTGGTATAAAATAATTTTTGGACCGAACAGTACGCGACACCTCCGTGTCGAGGAAATGCGGATGGATCGCACATCTGTGACGGGAGGTGCTGTTGTAGAAACCCGAGGTGGGAATTATATTGAACAATTCTTCAGAGCATTCCCCATTGTACAGGCGGTAGAACACACAGAGAGACGCAACGTCTCTCCGAATGCTGAGGGGTTCTAAGCCGCCCGTGAGAGTGGGATCGTCGACAATACGAACAGCACGTCGTTGGATGGAGTCAAATGGGTCCAGTTGATACTTTGGTGCGCCGGCCCAGAGATGTGAGCAGTACTCCATATGGGGCCTAACCTGAGCCTTGTAAAGCATTAGGAGTTGCCCAGGGGTGAAGTACCGCTTCGCTCTATTCAGCACACTGAGCTTTTTTGAGGCCATTTTGGTTTTATTTTTCAAATGACCCCTAAATTCGACTTTACTGGAAATGTCGACACCAAGAATCGCGATACTCTCCGATATCTTAAGAGGTATGCTCTGAAAGCGAGGTGCTACGACAAAAGGGTTTCTTTTAGCGGTGAATGCAGACTTGCGTCTTACTGGGGTTGAAATCCACTAGTTTTAGAGAACCCCAAATCGAGACTAGATCTAAAGCGTCTTC
Source organism: Sesia bembeciformis (assembly GCA_943735995.1). Taxonomy (NCBI): domain Eukaryota; kingdom Metazoa; phylum Arthropoda; class Insecta; order Lepidoptera; family Sesiidae; genus Sesia; species Sesia bembeciformis. Next base: position 5,547,160 of record OX031029.1, on the reverse strand, counting down.
GATTTCAGACACAAGCCTGACGCGACTTTGTTCCACTTCGACCCCGAGGGATGTTGGCGCGGCCCCTATACAAGGCGTCTTCAGTTCTGTCACCTGCATAGCAACGTTTATGTTTACCTATGTTAATAAGTCTGTCTATTACCCCTTTCTTCCCTTATATATCCCCTTCTTCGAGAACTTATTATGAGATTGTCAGCTCAAAATATCTTTGGTAATATTATTTCGTTATATTTTAGTGGCATTCACTTTCTAAACTAGAACTGCACCTGTTTAGACTGAAATGCTTTCATAATCACCACATTAGTTCGTATCTCTTGTCTACGTCAGAGAATAATATAAATATAATTTTTCGTTCAATAATTTCAATCCATCGATGAAGCAAAATACAATTTTTAGATGTATAATTGCGACAAAACTGAGTGGCGCCAGTGATATACATAAAATGTTGATGTCTCGATAAACTAGTAATAAGAACTACCTTCTTAAGAATCTTTGCTTTATTTATTTACTTATGATCAATTACGCAAACACATTTACCGCAAAATATTCCATTATTGGTATTATTTCGCTTTATCTAAATAAAATTTGTTGTTCAGTTATTTCTAAATTTATACAATATAATAAAGTGGTAAAATTGTGTTTGTAGGTATGTTGGGGGTAATCTCTGGAACTATTGAACCGATTTCAAAAATTCTTTTACAAATAGGAAGCTACATTATCCGTGTCTAATATACTTAGGCTATATTTTATTTTGAGATTTTGAAAAAAAACTTATAAACCGACGCGAAGCGAGGGCGGATCGCTAGTTTCTTATATTTCTTTACATTAACTATTACGTCAAAACACCGTTACATAATAAATATTGCAGTTATAGGAAAAAAGGAAAACTATCAATAATACGTTCTTAGTAGTTTTTTAGTGTCAAATGAAATGACAGACTGGAGTGAAAGGAGGCTTAAATTTGATCGCCTTGCAAATGCCTTATTCTTTGGGCCATAATGCTAGATCTCGGTACTTGGATTGATCGATGTTTCAACTCTACGATCTATGACATATGGCCATTAGACAAACGCAATGCTAATGCACCAGAAATGAGTCCAGCGAAGGCCAATGTCATCAGCCGAGTAAAATGTGCCGCTAGACGGTGCTAATGAAGAATGACAATTGTTTCGGTCGCATCCACTCTCTAAATTCGAGTTGCGTTCACAGTGAGAGGAATGCAAACGACCGCGCATGACGCACCCACTGCCTTTCACACGCGAAACGCATGTGCAGGGTTGTCACTTTTAAAAAATAGTTCAGCTATGAAAAGAACATGCAAAGTCGGCAGAGCATCCGCAACCCCCGTGATAGAAGTCCATAGAACAGAACCATAGTACGTGTCCATAGAAGACAGTAACCATTTGCCATTATGTGAGTCGCTCGCTCGAATGCTTTCTACTTTATAAAAAAAAGTTCGAAGAATAAAATTAACAACATTTTAGTTTTAAATTAAAGATAATTAGAGTTGATATTCAATTAGAAGTAATTAAAAAGGGATAAGTGTCTAATAATTAAAGCACTTATTGCTTTTAAAAATATTCTATTAAAAGTGTATAAGCTGCAGGTGTAAGTAGATATCATTGTAAACATAATATGAAATATAATTGGTCGGATAGCGTATAAAACTGGATAGTTACCCGAATACGTTTAAAGGTAGCAACCCTTTCTGAAACCGTTGCGGCGATAGCGATCACAGAGAGATTAATTCTTTACTTTACGGCTTGGGAACATACGACGAGAACGGGACTGAATATTGAGGTTTTTAACTCTGAAGGTTGTACAGAATACAATAGATTGTACCTGAGCAAGGTTGTAGTTCAAATTTTGAAGGAACTGCAGGAGCTGTAGTTATTTGTCGCAGTCACGGAACTGTGATTTTAGATAAATTAAATAAGCAATGAAAGAAATACAGTACGCAAACACTATGTAGTAATACTAGGGCAATTAGATTTGTAAAGGTAAATATTTTTCTGTCTAAAACATAATAAGTTAGAAGATCTTTTTAGTAGTTTGCAGTTTTAGTTACTTAGTTATTATTCAGATAAACTTTAACAATCCACAAGCCAAGGCCATGTAGGGTCATTTACCGGCAACCAACCAGTGTTAAGTAATATTATTATAATTAAGATATTTTTTAAATCGAATGATTTTATGATTACAATAATAGACTAGTATTTAACGACTAATCATGCAAATTACAATCTGCTAAAGTTATCAATCTGGATCCTAAAATATATGAGGTAACAAATAGTCTTGGAAGTGGAGGCCACAATTTTAAGATTAATAGCATAGGATTTTCCAAAAAAATATAGAAAAGAAATTAAAAGCACAGGGGTTAAATAATATACTTCATGTATACACCGACTATGACAATGTTGAAAATGTAGATTGTAGACGAAGACTTGTAAAGTGGTATTAAAATTTAATAAAATTTTCGTACGTGCTACAGTTAAAACGGATTATCCAAAGTTCGTCGTTTTAATTGGCGTTCATACAGCCCTTAAATTAACGATAAGCAGGAGACAATAGAAGAATGAAACTTTATTGGCAAGTGGCAACGATAATGAAATAAAGATTGATACATTTATTTATTAGTTGTAACCGAGCCACCTTGGTATGTCTCCAATGATCGGTTACATCATGATTTACAGATTCCAACTGTAAAAGAAAAAATGGAAGCCACGATAGAGGCATATAAAAAAGGATTGAAGGGCATCCAAACTTATTAAAATTATCGCTAGTGAAATTGTCAACCACCTTCTATAGATTACAAAGAAAAGTGCCACAAGATCTCCAACAATAGAAGATTCATTTCGTGACGGATGTGTCACCCGAGTCCATGCCGAGCAACACTCCCACCTCCATAAGCCGAGCCTGTAGTTCAAAAAGACAAATCCTTGAAAGAATCAAAAAATAATTCAGTGTAAGGTTGATACGACTAGATGTTCAGTTAGAACCATAGATGAGGCTAAGTTCATTGATAGGTTGATCTGTTGCGGTTTCATTGACTCATTATTAGGATTGCGGTCTACTTGATTGAGTTGATATCATAGATATAAACGAAGTCTCTGGAAATGCGCGGTGAGTCACCCAGGCGATAAATAGAATGATAATAAGATTTAGGTATGAAAATCCTACTGTAAGTTAATATTCAATTAATAAGATATTATTATGTGTGCGAACTCCTTCGTAGTGTACCACAATGTCAGGCAGCCAGTTGTGTCAACATGTTTTCGAAGCGATCCCATTCGATACATCTCGTGACGCAACAACGAGCCATATATTTACGCAATAGCCATTGTTTTAACTACAAACAATACTGTATTCGAGTACAACACCGTACTTTATTATCGAATTCAAATGGAAAATCACGTAATAGTCTCAGAAGAGGAATAAGAAAGAAAAAAGAATTAGGTATGTAGTCAAAAGAATAGAAGTTCGATTGTATTTTTTAAAATGTAGTCAAGGCAATAGAAGTTCGATTGTATTTTTTAAATTTACTTTCGCTTTCATGTAGGTATAGTAGTTTTAAGCTGCTGGAGCATTTAGCAAAATAAGTAGGTATAAAAAAAAAAAAAAAACAAAAAAAAATGGGATAAAGTACAATATATGAAATCCAAGGTTTTAAAAAGATTTGAAAGCGTTTTGATTGAAAAAAATGCGATATATTTTAGTTTTAGTCCTAAAATTCTTTAATATGAAAAAAAAGTATGATTGTGGGTCCATTCTGATTGAAGTAGATCAAGTATTATCGCGTTTGAGTTGTGCTAAAGCAGCGCCCCTAGCGGTTATATTCACAAACTTAAAATCGTAACAAAACGAAAACGCGGTCAATTTATTTAGATCAACCGAGAGTACGCACGATTACAAATTGTTTTGCGTTCGTAAATGTATTATTACGGTGACTTTAAAGGCCAATTTCGTCCCTTTAACTAAATGAATAGATTTGTTCTGTAATGTTGTTTGCGGTTGAAGCTACCTTACCGTATATTGAATAAGTTAATAATGAGGTGCAAAGAAGTTTGTATATATGCGACTGCTCGATAGATTAGTAACGTTTGCGTGCGATAGAAACATATAGAGCTCTGGTATCGGTACCGCAATCTGCTGGTGAAAAGGTGACCGTGAATCAAATATAAAAACTGTGGGTGAAAGCAGCGGTAGACGACAGATGCCGTCACCAATCACAATCAACGATCATCGGAAAGAGGTGGCGTATGCATGAAGAGGTTTACAGCCAGCAGTGAATTTCTGTAGTTTATTACTCGTGTGGAGTAAATATATGAAAATGATTAATGAATAAAGAAAGAAAATAAATGCTAAAAGTGTGGGAATCTTATGCTCGAATAATAATAAGTTTTTTCTTTCTGTTATTTAAATATAAGATAATAATTTAGTATTTAGTATTAAATAGTAGTACAAGTGGATTAAAATTATTTAAAGAAAATAATATGAAGTTAAGTAATTCTCTAGGTACGGACAGATTATACAAATCCTAAGTACGGCTAACAAACGGAGAATAGCGCAGCCTACTTAGAGGAGCGAATATTTATGAAGTATACCGAACCTAATGTTATAATAAGTGATTACAGCGAATGTTAACACTTACACAACGAATAGGCAAATCACAGGGTTCTCTATAAATGATTCCTCAAATTAAATTACTTATCTTAGGTCATTAATATCGCAATAGCATTTTATATGTACAAGTAGGTACGGCGCTAATTTTCTTGCTTGCCTTTTAATACTTCTGCAATAACATACGTTATATCAACCTCTACAAATGGAGTAAATGAGGTTGCCGTTGATTTTATTAGCAGTGACAGCCTGTTATTAAATAGATATATAATTATTTACACATACTTTAAATACCTAGTTAACAAACGAGGTGTAGGAAGTCCGCAAAATCCTTTCATTGGAAGATTTGATTGGATGAATAACCGTAAAACGAATAAAAATACATACTTAGCGATATTTGGAAGAATAAATATTATAATTATTATTCTAAATTATTAGTGTTTGTGTTGCTTATAGTGGTGAGTGTCCGTACGCGTAAAAGCGAACTTATTTCCTTCACAATATACCTTAAAATACTGTTCGGGAATTGGTATATTTTTAATAGGAATGAGAGGGTATGCCACAAACTAATGCACCGCAGAGGGGGTGTCGAGTCGTAACAAAGGAACAGTGACGGATGGACGGACACTCCAGTTTAATCACTAACAAAGCACGGCGTATGTGTGTGCTCATGCTGTGCGGCTTGGACTTAAGGGCGTGTCAAGGTAAGTGGTGTCACCTCTTATTTTGAACATACTAATGCCTGAAAGAATATACCAATAGAAAGACCAGGATTAGCTGGATTATGACTACTGCTCGTGTGAGTTATCGAAGGCCCTTTCACGAATAAATACATTGATGCGAAAGTTTCTTTTTGCGTATAAGTATATTTATACACTGATGCGTGGCGCGCTCTGGACCATAATGCTATCTATCGTTGGAAGTCCGAAATTCAGTCACTGCTGACTGTTGACAGCCAGATTATCTTGATCTTCTGTAAATGTTTTGTGTTACATAAAAACAATCCAAGTAACATTGGCAGTCGAGCCAAATACTGTCCAGACAGCAGTTATTGCAGACTCAGACGTTTCCTTAGCTTTCAGATTTTATTAGAAATTAAGTCTCAAATGAAAAGCGGTTGAAATTTTTGATACAATATTATTATTTAAATTATAAACAAACTCAATCTCCGAAGGATCAAGGCGCACGAACAAAAACAAGCATACCAATATAAGTTGATAAACTCTTTATTTGGTTTTACGACGCGTTCACTTAAATCACCGCCAAGAAAAAACGTGGTAGGTACTTATTTCGTTATCCTCCGACAGCGATCAACGGCACAAATTTTACAAATGTTTTGTATCTGAAAATCGTTCTGTAGCGAGTTGTGAGATTACAAATGACATCAAAGTGCATTTAGCACCATGTAAAACGTTCCCATTATCTTATCAAGTTATCAGTATCACACTTCGTTGTTAAACTCTACACACTGGAGTACCTACACATTTAAAATTTAACAATATCAATTTTAAATTGTTATCGTGAACCAGATTAATGTTATATAACTGTGCGAATTTGCGATTTGTGTCAAACGCATGTAAATTGGTTATAAGGGTTGGGTATGGCAAGGCCGATGCAAAATGCACTGATCTAAATGTATAGTTACATTTTGTTCAGAATGTAGGACATCAAACTAGATTATTCATAACGCTATTAAATAGTTGCGTAAGATTAAAAACTAATAATACGTTTAACGTTACTCTATAAAAGTAAATTAGTCATGTTAAAAACATTTAAAACTGACAACTTGTTCAGTAATCAAAATCGAAAAAAGGAAACTCCTACACCGATTTAAGAATAATCTACACACATTTTCCTCTCGCTTACTGTTGCTATATACTTACTTAAATACCCCTCAAAAAAAGTACCCCTCAATCTATATAAATAAAAATTAAATGCTGTTCGTTGGTAAGCGCATCACTTGAGAACGGCTACACCGATTTGGCTAATTTTCTTTTAAAAATGTTCGTAATAGTCCGAATAAAGTTTTTAGGGAAAGAAAAATTGGAAAATTCGGGAAAAACTGAAAGTGCTTTTTTCTATGGGATTTTTGTATGAACTTATTGAAATGATTGTATTATTGAAATTTAGACAGGACAACGTCTAAATTTCAATAATACAATAATTCGAAAAAAAAAATTTCAATAAAGTCGGGTCAGCTAGTAATAATATATATAACTATTTTCTGATATATGGTCGAATCGATGATAACCTATTAGCTATTTTAGTAGCTATTACTATCTACATAGTCGTGTAGTGGAGTCCCCAAAAAGCTTAATTTGTGTTCTCGACTTATTTTTAGTTGTATAAAGGTGGGATTAGTTCTTCAAATGCGATATCGCCGTAACAGACCATCAGGATATGAATGTATGATTGTACATAAGTGTGTGTGTGGCCGTCTTACGACCGCGGCACCCGGAAAGGAAATTGAATTAACATTATAATGCGGTCGCGCCGCACTCACTAGCAATAGTAAGTAATAGCGGCCTATAGGTCTGTCACATTCACAAGATCATAAGCTGAACGGTTATTAGAAATCGTTAGCGTTAACTGTTAATGCAAGAATGCGTGCGATGTGAACGTTTTAATTTTGATAATAGATATAGTTAATGTTTTAATCCCGGAAACTAAAATGACATTACATGTGTTACTAGTTTTTGGCATTTTTAAAAAAGTGATGTTCATCAATCTGAACTAATCGTAAAACCATATTCGATATCTTTTAAAAATGGTTTTGCTGCAAAATCGCGTGGTGCTCGATCAAATTTGTGGGAGAATCGGTTAAATAATTATTCAATACAATTAAAAATAATCATCTGATTAAGGAGTGAATTTGAAATATCAATATGGTGAAAATATTGTAAGTATTATATGATAATTGATAAGCAACGACAATAGTTTATTTTCGAATATATTGAATGTGCCCTCAATCAATACACACAACATACAAAAAAACATTAAAAATTAAAAAACATTTAAAATTTTACGATTCAAATAACCGGAACCATAAGGACCTCTATGCAAATTAATTAGCAACATTATTTTCAAGTTTGATATTTGTACTTGTCAATTTAGTCTCCGGGATTATAAAACGAACTATAAAGTTGCAATTTTTAATCGAGTCGGGGATATGACATGTAGAACTGTCAAACAGAGTGAAATTTGTATGGAGATGACACTTTATTGACAGTTCTACACGTCATATCCCAGGTTCGAATAAAAAATCTGACTAGATAGATATATTTTATTGTTCACCAAAACACACTCGTACAGTACAGAGAAACACTTCTGGCCTTATCGCCAAAGCAATTTCTTCTAGGTAACCTTTGGGGGATAAGGAAAAGTCTATCTACGAATAGGGTTGCCAGGCGTCCGGCTTTAGCCGGACATGTTTGACTTTTTACAGTCGTGTGCGGCCAAATATTTACGTTTGGCTTTTTGTTAAATATATTTCATAGGATATTTTTTTTTGTTTAATAAAAACTTTTATTTTATTGTGTTGTGTTTGTTCTTCGATTTTATCTAGTCTCCAGATGACTTTGTACTTAATAAATACTTAATTAAAATACGTAACCGAGTTTTTTTTTTTCCATAAAAGTTATGTCCAGCTTTAAAAAAGATATGTCCGGCTTTTGAGGTAAAATGTCCGGCCTAATGTAGCGCTGAGTCCGGTTTTTGTATTTTAGGACCCGGTGACCCTATCTACGAACAGAGCTCAGAATAGAGTTATGAACTTAATATCTTAAAGTTATCTTAATATTTTATACAGCGTAGGGAATGAAGGAAATGTTAGATTCACGTCGTAACAAAATCCATAGGTAATCAAACTATAATGTTATGTTATGTTAGGTTCAAACAATTGCTAAATGATTCCTATTTATTTTCTAACGAAATAATGATATATAGTACAGAAAAAGGAAATCAGAAAGACGTTTTCAAAATAATTTTGAACGGTGACAGCCCTAATTTTGAAACAACCAGACGAAGTGACGCACTCTCGGAAGCCCGGATGGACGGCTGTTTTTGGTATAAGGAAATATTATATGCAACACTTACCAGAATTATTTTTAGAACGGTACTTATTATGTTATTAATTTATGTTGAAAACAGTAAATTAAAATCACCAAATTTAAATTTTAACGCTATTGTATACAATAAGATACTAACCTACTTAAGATGTACCTTACGATGAGCTAATTTTTATACACCTCCCTCTATAATATTTTATATCTATATTATTTATATACATTGCTTTAATAAGCTCCCTCTCTCTTCGTTAGGAAGAGAAAGACAGAAAATAAATTTGGTGAAAAAGTAAGATTGCGAGAATAAACAGAGATGGTAAGTATTACCATCATACTTAAAGTTAATTAACTTCATTTAGAATATAAATAGGTATGTGTTTTATAGTGCGTAAAATGCAAATACAATGTTTGAAAAAAAATTCACAAATTTTATCATCAAGCGAACTAAAATGGAACTACTTACTAGATTAATTTGCATTTTATTGCTTTTCTCAGTAACCTCAATATCTTATTCAATTTCAACTCTTATGCCTTACTGAGGAGAGTACGGTACTAGTAGCTTCTTATTACTTACTTAGTTACTTTTTAGTTCAAGGTACAAGAGGTACAAGAGGACGTTTATTTTAGAACAGATACTTGAGGGTAATCTACCGTTTAAGTGGTTCTTATGTTAAGGGCGGTACTTCTTTCATCTAATGTAGGTACATCACAGGCATACGAGAACGTTTTAATAGTATTTTTTTATTTTTATTTATGGTTCAATATCTTATGCAATAAAGATGTTCTTCGCATCCTAAGGAGGATTCTCAAACGTTAAAACTAATTTTAGTCATTTAAGAGTATGTTATCTAAGCAAAGGTACGTTATTTTCTATCTAGACTTATTTTAGTTTCAGTTGAGGATTTTCTAACTAAAAATGTCATTATTTCAAGATACTTTTTAAATAGAAACATGAACTACTAACATCGGTTGTAACATAAATAAAACAATAACAACATTTTTTTACGATTTCACTACAGTCGCAAAATCTGGGAGACTACATACGAGTATGGTCACTTAAGTTGTTAGATACTCTTAACTAGTCATCAGTAAGTATGACATGAGCCTGAACATGTTAATAAAAAAATCCCAGCGCCGGCCTCATAGTTCAACGCACGAGGGTCGACGCACCACGGTGTACCGTACGCTGCGACCATAAGAAATGTACGCCCCGCCAACCTGACCAAACGTGGGGGGCTCGCAAACATACAGCAAACCAGCGCAGGCCAAACACCTCCGCAATACAGCCGGATTGGACTATTAACATCCAACCGTGACGTCATCGCATAGCACAGAAAACAAGTTACAGGTGCCGGTCCTAATGGAAGTCTCAATGACCTCTCCAGAAACACAAATTTTGTCTTGCGTTCTGGAGTTTCGTATGCTTCAAAAGTAAATTGCAAAGCTTCGAGCGCTTGTTTTACTGGCACAAAACAATTAATTTACTTGAAAGATAAAATCAATTGAAAATAAGTAGATAATACTTTTTATTATTGAAGATGACGCATTTTATAATCAGATTCCAGCTTTATGTTATTTATGTTCAGTTTATTAGTCTATGGTTGGACTCGGCATTGCAATCAACCGCCATTCTGCCTGTCATTTCTGTCAATGCACAAATCCAGAAGCGCACTAGCAGAAGTCAGCGAAGTTTCGAAACTTTTTGAAATATAATCTACGCATTTTATTTCTATAATGAATCTTTCTTAAAACTCGTATGCGTAAATAAATATAATATGACCTTATTGTATGTGTTCTAACGTATTTTTCATCTATTGGTTATGTGCGATCCTTGTCACAATTTTCGAGAAACTGCGGAAACTAGGCATTAGCTATGTTAAGACTAGAACTACAAAGGTTCCCGAGTAGGTATGAATTTCGATTAAGTTACCTTTTATGTAAGGGTTTCATAATAAGACAAAAGGCCAATCTTAGTATATCCCTTAGTAAGTGTCTCCTAAAGAAGCAACAGGTAGCGTAACAACCCCGAAAGGAATAAAAACAAGCATAAAAACTTCTGAACTATGCATGCAGTGTAGCGAACGACAACAAAAAAATGTTTTGCTTCAACGTCGACTTGCAACTTTAGTTGCCTGTAAACAGTGTGGTTAGTTAGAGACCTACCATTTTTTGTGCCATCGATATATCAGGTCAACGTCCAATGTTTTTTTACATACCACCTGTGGGATATGCGTCCCTTATCCCTACGTAGCGTTGAAAGGTAGGTTGAAATTAAAGGGTCCTTTTTGTAACGCGATGCTTATAGGGTTTCATAGGAATAATTATTAGAGCATTATTGCTTATAGGTATTTAAGTTTTTAACCTTATAAACATTAATAATGTAGCTAGTTTCGCTTTAAATTAAAGGTATTTAATTAATAATATGCATTATTTTCCTCAAAATACCTTAGGATACATACAAACGAATTGCCGAGAACTGGATATGTATTTTATTTTTTCGAGTCATTTTATACGTAGCCATAAATTCCAAGAGGATTCGTAGAGGGATTTTTTCAGTCTGTAACTTAGTTTCCCAATAAATAAACGTCTTAATACTTAATTAGCGCAGATTATTGCCTTCAATGTAATTTAATTATCACCGATAACGCGAGTGTTATAGATTATAATTATATTATTATGATTATGAGAAATCCCCGATCAATGTCGTCAAGATAATGGCACAATTATAAAATTTTAAATTAGATAATTACTTTCCTTATGTCCCTTCCTTAGTGCAGTTAATAAAATTTGTAGGTAATGAATTAATGGTGAATCATGATTACTTTGCACATTATAATAACGGTTACTATTATATTAACATTATATACATTATAGCGGGTTGGTTATAATGATAACAATTAAGGCATGCTTATATTTAGTAAGCAACTCGATTACAAAACAAGTCCGGTTCGCGGCAAGTCTGTTGTTATCACCCGTTATCAACACCGGTTTATATCCGCCCCTCGCGAGCCACTAATTCATGCACTGCATTCGGCGAAAGTGCATCGAAAATCACGATTTCACCTTCAAACGATAAGAGATAATAACAAGGTCGACTTACCGGGTCGATGTCCGCATCCCAGACGTCCTTCAGATCGTTGGAGATGTCGAAGTAACTCTCCATCATGTCGGGGCCGGGTTGCTACTACGGCCTCCGACCTCCACTTGTGGAAAACTCCTTGCGAAAAACTCGCACAAACACAGCAAACTGTCACTCTTCAGTCCTTTCCCGAGTCGTGCGAATCTCGGTAAGAATGTAAACCTTCACTACTTGCGACCAAAACGCTATACTCTCACAAAACACTGCGATACATCACAAGTTTACGTTTCACTATCAGTCGACCATTTGTTTTTGCAATAAAATAACTTTTATGAAGTTTTCACTTCACGCGAGGAATGTGAGAGCGCACGAGAAATAAGTAAATGATGCACTCGCGGCGGAGTGTGGCCGGCGAATGTGGCGTCTACCGGCGCCTCTCTCCTCGCGCCCCGCGCGCCCGCCCCGGCTGATATCAGACTCTCATTCATAACATGATAGGGGGTAAAAAGCATTACGTCGGCTCTCGTGGGTAAGGGGGCAGCCCACGCGACAACACGCCGCTAATTATGTGGGTACTCCTAAGTGTTAGAAGTCGAGCCGTTGATGGGGCGATTAAATGAGTAATAAACAATAATACAAGCATGTAGTTTATTGAATAAATGTTTACTGTAACGTAAATTGTTGACAAATATGATAAATAACGCTTGTAGCGGTTTGGAATGCTCTAATAAATAATCAATACATACTTCGCATTATACAAGGTATCTCATAATGAAGGATAATAATCACATACATTCCTTTGGAGTTAATGATGAATAATTTTCTTATCAACTAATTTGTATTGCCAAAAGAAATTGACATAGATATGTACTCGTAATTGTTCGATAATCTCACCTCAGAGCCTAGTCATAACTGTACATGACATTAGCGATGGGTAACTCCGGATTCAATTAATCAAAAGATCCGAAACTGCGAGCGGAGCTGAAACTCTTTAATGATTCTGGCTAACTGTTATCGACTCCGAGGAGTTATTTACTCCTTTCATTTTTGGATTGCGAGTTACACGAACGAACATGATGCAAAGCGAATGAGTCGCTCTCAGGCTCTTATAAAATATAAGTAGGTGAATCAAAGGAGTCAAGGAATCGTTAAGAGGAGTCGGATCCGCGAGCTGAGCCGGATTAAGTGAGTCGAAACACTCCGGGAGTCGTGAATACCCACGCGGTTTCGGATTTTTTGATTCATTGAATCCGGAGTTACCCATAACTACAAACTACGGCCCGCGGGCTTTTTTTTATCCGGCCCGCCAATAAACGAAAAGGTCACTTTAAAGATCAAATTAAAATATTATAATAAGATTAATAAAAAAATATTAATTTTATTTATTTATGTTTTATTTATTTATTTCGGCATGCAATAAATTTTCATTTTTCAATTCGGCCCGCCACTTCAAAAGTTTGCCCATCGCTGGACTATACAGTATACAAAGCTTTAAATTACACTAACAATATTAAGCGATTGATGCTTACCTTTATTACATAAGGCCTTTAAAAAACCATGGTTCACATTGCACTTTAATTCAGATTGATTATAAAATATCCCTAAGGCTTAGGCTAAAATTTATTCTTAGATTAAAATATTAGCTAGGTTTAAAATATTTCCTTATAACAACCACAGTGCGTTTCTTTCGAATTAAAATTTAACAAATGGAATAAAAATGTGGACAAATGCAGTGCGTTTTTTTCTGCTGATTTAAAAAAAAAAGAGTTGGGTTGTACAGGATGTAATCGATCAATTTCCGAAGTCTGAAACGATGGAATCTGCTCATGATTTCGAGTTTAATTGATATGAAAATTTTACTATTTTTTAATTGCAACATCGCATATTCTTCGAGTTTTTACTAAAATTTTCATACGAATATGTATTACATAAGATTTCATTTCAATTAATGCAGAATCATGATTTCGGGCTTCGGGAATTGATTAGTTACACCAGTGGTTCCCAAAGTGGAGTCACGATTTTATTTAAATCTTCAATTCAATGTCATAAAGACGCGACGTTTAGCAGAACTGGTGCAAATACTACTTAGTTACACTCGCACGTTATTATACTTAGTTCTGTTGTTGTTGTTGCTATTTATTATACGTATAATGAATTGTTACAATAGGACATTACACAATATTACGATGAGTAGAAAAGCGAAGTTATTTCTAGAAGAAATCTCTTCCAGTCAACCTTAGAATAACTGAGAGGAGGTATATGATTTGAAAGCAGGCTACAACATATTATAACGAATAGAAGATATATTTGTACACATAAATTGTTTTATCTATCTTTTACCTCACTTGCTGAAAAATTATATGCAATTTCGGTAAGTGTACTTTTTCATGGAAAAAAGAGGCAGACGAGCATACAGTCCACGCGATGGTAACTGAATATTGTTGTCCATAGACATCCGGGATACATGCCAACATCAGTCCAAATTGACAGACGTTGGCACACTCCCGGGTGCGCTGCCTACCTTAGATTAGGAATGGATTTAGAGAAAGGGTTGAAAAAACGGGGAGGGATGTGAATGGCATATCTGGCATATCTCACTCACTACGGTGACTACCGACACACTACATTGGGGAAGTAATATAACATGGGAAATGCAGTACATTTCAGGTAGTTATCTGCACTTATTAGAATTTGTCGAAAATCTGGATTCAGCAAAGGAGGCCATGAATCGAAAAAGTTTGGAAACCACTGGATTACAATCCGTATTTTAGGGGCGAATTGACTATTTTGTAATAATAATATTGAACTAATTATGTAGGTATCTTTATAGTAGCACAAAGTTAAATACACATTCGCAGTGAGATTTATTCACGCAATTTTAATTAATTTTAATTTATTCTCTTTCTTTCAATTTGTGGATTTTCTTCGCGGTGAATAAAACTCGCAATGCGCTCTTAGACCTTATGCTATTTATACAGTCTATTTCGCACTATAGTAGAAATCTTAAGATTCATTCACATCGCCTCGTAACCGGGCCTTGCTCTTAAGGCAAACTGGAATGGAAACAGCCAAAAACTAGCTTTTACAAATGAGGTTTTTCTCCGTTATCTTTTTATCGTCCAAGATAGATTGCAAATGATACGAAGTAACTTTACGGATTCGGCTGACATTTGTTCTGAGTAATTAACATATCTAATATTTATAACTCTGTGGTTCGAATACGGCCCGGAAAAGACGTGGCTATAACTAGTGGTGTCCATAGTCGTTATTTATGTCCACTCCTTTTGGGTGGTACAGTAAAGAGAGATGGGACGTGGGCGTTTAGTGAAGATATACCTCCGTGTAGGATACACACTTTCGGCACTCCGCATTTGACGAGATAGTCGCTGAACTGGGAACAAGGACAAGAAATTACATTGTTAACTAGCATTTCTCACCACATCCTGATAAAGTAACTGTTAACAATCTGATAGATAAATTATCTGCCATTTAAGGACCTATCTCACCACCTTCTGAGAAGGTAACAGGGGGGTTTTGTGAAAGGCCTTAAATCTACTTTCCGATACCCTCTGATAGTGTCAAGGAGGTGGTGAGAAAGGCCCTAAAACTTTTCTTGAAATTTCAATATTTAATTTTCCCCATTTTCTTAACCCTTTCTCCAAATACATTTCTACATCTCCAAAGGGAGGCAGCGCATCCGGGGATATGCCAAAGTTTGTCATTCTGGACTGATGTTGGCATGTATCACGGAAATCGCAGGGCTACAGTATCCGCTTATCACCGGATGGACTGTATACATGCTCGTTGGCCGACTTCATGCCATAAAATAGACAAAATCATTGTTTAACACCACTTGTAGGTATTTCGTAAAAATAAATAAATAATAATTTAATGAGCAAAGAATCAGATTGTTAACAGTTACTTTATCAGGAGATAAAGTATCAGAAGTAAAAAATAAATAAATCCCTTCTGATAAAATATCAGAAGGTGGTGAGAAAGGCCCTTAAAACTTACCAATTGTGCTGTTTCATCTTCAGCCGAGGCAACGACAATAACTTTGATTAGCTTAATGGCTTCCTTTAGTACTTTGTGCGGATGCACGCCCAAAGACTGCAATTCGTGTTGACCGAGATGCACTCCACTATACGGAATGTTTATGCTACCCTCGATGCAGCTTTTTTCATACCTAATCAATGACAACAATTTAATATATTTATTTATTCTAACAAAATCTGTAAATTTATTTTACAATATATATAAAGTTTTTTCTTTCTATATATATATATATATATATAACGGTACAATTAGCACATTCTGCCAGTGTCAAGTATTTTTTCGTAATAAACAATTTCAAACTCTCAAAAGAAGCATGTCAATGTCCAGTCCCGCCGAAGTCAGGAGACACTCAGTAAAGTGATAGTGGGTTTACCAAAGAACAGAAGAGGAGGAAGAAGCACACGAAAGCCGCAGTCCTGCGCTTGTATTTGATTATCACAAACATTACGGACAAGAAAAACACTGAAGTTTATTAAACAATCACTATGGAAACCAACATCACGTCTCCAGTTCCCGCTAAAAAGCTATATAAATAGTTATAGATTCAGCCAAACAGATTTACAGATTATAATTACATCCTTTACAGCAGTTTGAGCCGAAACTGTGCAGTAAGCGATTTATTGCTAGTATGTAGTAGCTAGTAGATATGGATAAAAGTACTCTAAACGTTGACCCGGGACCTAAGCTGTAATTATAACTATGCAGAGTTTAATTAAAATCCGTCCAGTGGTTTTTGCGTGATGCGCGTTCAGACAGACAGACACAAATTTCAAATATTGTTGTTTTAGGGCCCTGTAATCACATGTATTATGCACTGCAAGGACTTTTTTCAAATAAAATATTTCATGTACAGACACAGCTGTGTTACGATTTTGTTATATGTAAAGATATGATTTACTCACAATAAATTGGACCTAATGTCGACAACACAACATTTGTCTTGACATATAAGCGAGAAGAAATCCGAGAGACTAAGACGCGGACACAACTCAGCGAATAACGTTTCCATAGAGATATTTACTGCATCCTAAAATAAAATAATTGTATTAAAACTAAATTGTTTATTTCTTAAAGAGACTAATTCCATTAACTAGCAACTTTTCAGAAGGTTACAACTGTGTACTGTATAGATATTGTACCGAAATATTAAACTAAATTATTTGAAAAGCGTTTTTTGGGTATTAATTAATATATTTAAGTGTTTAAAGTTACTTTGAACTCTTGGAGAATATTGGCTTTTACGATTCCTGGAATTAGCCCCCTTATACGTGTATAATGTATGAGAAAATTTAAATACAAATTACATAAAATCATAAGTTACGTCGTATATCTAATAGATGTAGTCACAAATAACTGTTGACTTATATTAATACAGAAACTAGATATTATTCTGTATCAGAATCACTTTCTATATCTACACTGTTAGGTATAAAAGTCCGTATAATGGCGACGAATGTGACATTGAAAGTTCTTGCAAGTCCTGAATCTTTTTATCGTCTACAGGGCATTTTCCACTTGCAAGTTACTGGAGTAGCAGTGTCATCGCTTTTTTATAAGCAGTTTTTATACCCATTATTTAAAAAAAAAATAACTTACTGATTACAAGGATAGCAAAACATGAAAAAAATACATTTTAGAATAATTGGTTTTAAATTTTTACAATAAACTATAAACGATTCAATATAGTATTTCCATTTCTTTATTTTCTCGATGACAGTTCTAATTTGATAGTTGGTGTTGTGTGACCAAATAAGTAATGATATCGATCGCATATATTTATTATATTTTGAACAAAGACAAATACAACAAAAACATTCAAATATATTTTTTCAAGGTGGGAACACTCAATGGCCCACCGCCATTTTGTGTTTGTTTTAATCTGTCACTCGCAACAAGACGGTCGTGCTAGTCACTACATTTCTGTTCGCTGAGTTTTTTCACATTATCCATACGTTACGTTGTGTATTTTGTGTTCCTCCGTGTTGATTGCTGCCCAGCTGTCAAATATCAAAATGCCGAAAGGATCTGTTCTGAAAAGGCAGGCGAGAGAACTGGTGATCAAGGTTCGTAATTACTTTGAAGCAGAGTATCAAAATGGTGGCCCGCTATTACCACTGTCGCAAGTGCGAGAGCGTGTTGCGGCCGCATTAGGAATTAGTGGACCTACTGTTTCAAAAATTACTACCGAAGCTTACGGTACAAGCGGCATGCAGGAAAATAAGCTTCGTACACCGAAGAAAAAACGCCAACCACGTCGTGTGACATCGGTTGACAACTTCGACGCTGACGCTATTCGCCGTCATATATATGACTATTACTTGCGCAAAGAAATTCCAACACTTAAAAAACTTGTTGTTTCTTTACGTGAATGTGGTTTGTTCCATGGCCAAAAATCGTCATTAAGCTTGGTTTTGAAAGAAATTGGATTTTGTTATAAAAAATCGGACAAACGTAAAATATTGATGGAGTGTCACGACGTTGCTATGGCTCGTTGCGAATTTTTGAGCGAAGCCAAAAAGATATCAGATTGGTCAAATGTTATTTTCACTGACGAGACTTGGTTAAATGCAAACCACACAGTATCTAAGAACTGGACTGACGACACCGTCGCTTCCACTAGTTCAGTGCCAATGGGAAAAGGTGAACGCCTCATCATATGCCATGCAGGGTCTACGAAAGGATTCATGTCAGATGCTTTACTGGCCTTTAAATCCAAGAAAACAGTGGACTACCACGAAGAAATGAACGCGGAGATTTACGAAGGATGGTTTAAAGAAATGGTGCAATCTCTGGAAGAACCGTCGATAATTATTATGGACAACGCTACATATCACTCCAGATAAATTGATAAAATGCCGACGCAGGCCAATAAAAAACAAGAGATAATTGACTGGCTCCAACGTCATGGCGAAAATGTGGATAATACTTTATTAAAAGTACAATTAGTGAATATTTTAAAATCGAATAAAAGCCACCCTAAAAGATATGTTATCGACGAAATAGCTGCCGAATGTGGTCATTGGGTTCTTCGACTTCCGCCGTATCATTGCCAGTACAATGCTATAGAACTAATATGGGCACAAATCAAAGGACACGCCGCTCGAAACAATACCCATCCCCTTTTACGGCAAACAAGATGTTAGATTTATTAAAAAATGCATGTGCGGAAGTAACTGCCGAAAACTGGGAAAAAATTGTGAGAAGAACCCAAAACATTATAGCGTCGGATTGGGAAATTCATGTGGCATTCGATAATATAGAAGTACAGGAACTTATAATAAACGTTGGGGAGAGCTCATCGAGTGACAGTGACGATTCATCAGATTTTGATTAAAATAAATAAATAAAGATTACCTGTCATTATAATTATTTCGTTTCATTGTCGAGTACCTACCTATACCTACTTATTTTACAACAGCTTCGAAAATTTTAAAGAAGTTGGCATTATCAATCAAGAATTAACACGTGTAACATCTTGTAATGAAATATAATATTAGTTAATAAATTTGTACAAAAGTATCCGGCAGTAGTTTAGTTTCTTACATTTTGTAAAAAAATATCGGATCTGTTATCGTGTTACGTTTATCGATAACTACATCCCTAAAATTGCTTTCTGGCTGACGTGACCTTGTTAATGAAATATGACGTCTTGGTGCCTAATTTTTGTTCGGAGTTTTAGGCGTTGACGCTAGAACAAAGTTATATCGACCACTGTGTGTCAGCTGTCATCGAGAAAATAAAGCAATGGAACTTGTATAGTAATAAAGACATGTATGATAATAATTTTTAGCAGTAATGAATCGTTTGAACATATAATGTGCAATTCGAAAATGGTGCAATAGTGGGTCAAACGTAAAAAAAATAATTAAATATCAAATTACGTGGGTGACTGATGATTGTTTTTATAATTTCAAAAATGAATTAAAGTATAAAGATGGACGTTGTGTTATTGCTTTTCGCGATACTTTTTCATGCGATGAAGCCATTGTGTGAAGTATTCAGTCCACCCTTCTTGTTAAATTAATTTATCCGCAAATACTTAAATTTCAAATTCCCGCCAGAAATAAAGAAAAATTACAGCTTTGAATATTTTAATGGCGTTTGACAAGCAAAGAATTCAATTTACAAAATGCGAATTCGTTTTTTTTTCTATCTTATTGCACAGTAGCCAGTTATAAGAACTTTTAGTTTGACCTATCGCATAACTTTTACTTCACTTAACAAAAGATAATTTTTTGTTACTTTGTCTTAAAAATGAGATGAAAACTTTTGAATATATTACAACACTGCTTGTGATTTACAAAAATGATTGCACATGTTGTAGATTGCACATAATGCGCTAAATGTAATAAATCTTACCATAGGATCTTTCATTTCTGGCTCATATGTAAACCTTCTGTAACTTATACTCCTCGGTGAGTTTCGGCACATTTCTATTGATTCCTGTAGGACAATAAAAAAAGTCAGAAACTATTTGAGTACCCTTATTAGAATTGTCATCATAATGACTATGTCCCTCCACGAGATATCATGCATATTATTAATAAATTTTTTCTTAACTATTAAGCCATTACCTATGAAATTGCCTTCGATAATATCTATTTGAACGGTTCTTAAAGCGAGTGTTTAACTTATTTATTTTTTGCGACGTTTCGGTTGGGTTGCACCAACCATGGTCACGAGAGCTGACTGAAGAGGAGGGTAGTCCACACCGACATTTGCGAGCAGTTAATATTCGGTAAACATTCGCATTAAGATCTTAAGATCGCGTTAAGAATTAAAAGAATATACCACTCCAAAATAAAATAAAATACACAGCACAAGAAGTTTCAATATCAAAAACAAATTGCAACTCTATTAGCTAAGCCATAAATTCCAATTTACCTTGACACACTCTCCAATATCAATTTCAGGCAAATCTGAGAACAGCAATATGCACTCATTGAACCCTGAAGCCAGCAGAGTGTCTCGTAACTGCCTTAGTATTCCAACTCCCATGAACAATGGTAAAGATGTACCTTCCACTAGTAAAGCATCCCACAGGTGGACAATTTTGTGTAGTGGGAACACATCTGAAAGAAATCTATATCGTTTATCTATATCACTTGTATGTATATCAGTATGTACATTGTACATCACTTATTTAAGAATGTGAGACAGAATATTCTGTTTAACATTTACATATGCAAAGTGAATAATACAATAAGACTTTGCAACAGTTCTCGAATTACCGGAAAAAATCTAGTGAACGTTTTTTTTATATATGGCAATGGTGCAAATAGCACATTCTGCCAGTGTCAAGTTTTCTTCGTAATTAAAGTCAAAATACTTTAAAACAATTTTTTTCAATGTCCAGTCACTTCGAAGCAAGCCAGGAGTCACTCAGTAAAGTGATAGTAGATTTACTGAAGACAGAGATGCACTCCTTGGCAGGACACGAAAAATGCAGTCTCATGCTTTCATTTAATTATCACAAACATTATGCGCAAACGCTATCACAACTATCATTATTAAACCACAAAATCCATAGTACATAGTGTTTACATTAATCAAACAGAAACTCAACCGACTCAACTGACTTTTCGGCGGGAACTCAACTGAGTTCCCGCCGAAAAGTATAGTGAACACGATTGTCACATTTCTTTGTCAGTCATAAATTGTTCAGTAATTGTTAGCACTTTTAGATTAGGACAGATTTTAGACGATTGTAGTGAGTACCTATATTTTGTCTTTTTGTACATTAATTTAGAACAGTGTTTTCAGTAATTTAGGATATTATGCAGTCTACAGTCTAAAGCTTAAAACTGCCTTAGAAAAGTATTTTCATTTATCTAAGCTTTAGTATGTTCACTCGGCTTTCTTCGTAGCATCGTTTTCTTTCATATGCTAATGAAAATTTCAATAAAAATTATCAGAATCTCGGTATTGATAAGAATGTGTGATTGTGCCCAGTATGTGGTGAAGTCAAAGGACTTTATGAATATTTTGAATAGTCATAGTACTTACGTGAGAACATTGTAAGAAACCACGGTATAGCGAATAGCTCTGGCACAAAATTGATTTCGTGTAAATGCGTTGCCAACTCCGGTTCGTGAAAGGTTGTCATTTGCCAAAATTTGGCCAAATATTCCTTAATCACAGCGCTGTTGTCTTTTAGGAAGAATTTGTGAAGGAATTTTGGGACGAATGCTGAGAGACAGGCGAAGGCACGAGCTGTAAACAAAAAAAATACAAGACCTATTAAGCCTTTTGCAAGTGATTTAATTTTCCAATGAATATATTTATCATATAATTGGAAGCGAAATGAAGAAATCCCATGGCAGGAAAAATACTCCTAAAACTTTTTCAATACAATTTAATTACCCAATGCTGTATAATTCGTGTTCTTTTTGAAGTGGGTTATTTCTTCAATCACTGTGTTACTTATTTAATTATAATTGGTAGAAAAATGCAGAAACTGCATGGCAGAGAAAACAATGCCCCTCGAAACATTTTACGTTATAATTATTAAACACATAAAGTTCAATATTGCGTTTCCGTTTCAAAGTGTGCGTCACCAGCTTAATTAAATGTTATATATAATTTATTACATAGTGTTAAAATAATGTATCCGAAAATAAAATGACTCGACTCGTGACTGAAATATTGATAGCACGCCACCTTAAATACTCTCAAACTGTTTGGAAAACTAATTATAAAATGGTTTTATTTATTTCCGTAGCTTTTTTTTGTGGACAAAGGCAGCCGATGAGCATACAGGCCACGTGATGGTAAGTGGATACTGTCGCCCATGGACATCCGCGATACATGCCAACATTAGTACAAAATGACAAACGTTGGCACGCCCCCGGATACACTGCCTACCTTTAGAGATATAGGAATGGATTTGGAGAAAGGCTTGGGAAAATGAGGAGGTATAGGATGGGAACGGGCTCTGACATATCTCACTCACTACCGAAACACGTACGAACATTAGGGAAAGTGGGTAATACAGTACATTTCAAGGTAGTCTTATGTGAAAGAGGGGTAACGTGGCCAGTCGAGCGCCAGTCAAGTAAGACTGGGAGAAAATGCTTCACAAAGCCTTTCCGTTGGTTATTTTGTGCAATAAATAAACAAATATACATAATGCTTGTTAAATTTTAATACCTACCTTCATTACAAAAGTTGAGGTATAGGAACGGAGCAGTCAATGAGTCCAGTCCCTGCCAGTACACATACTGTGGATTTGTTAGTAGCCATGCTTTGAGTAGTCGCTTCAATGTACGGTGGCCGGCCGAACCGCAAAGTAACCAGCAGTATTGGTGACAACGAGGAATGTCCACGTCTATCTATTGAAAAAAAACAATCCTTCAGTTTCCCATTTTTCTTACATTGCAATAACGCAATTAGTACACTGTACTCTCTGAGCAGTCGTTTCAAAGTGCAGTGGCTGGCTGAACCGTACAGTAACCAACAGGATTGGTGACAACGGGGAATTTCCACGTCTATCTGTTACGAATAAATATAAATAAATCCTCTATCTTCAGAGTTCCCACCTTCTTTCTATTTTTTTTAATCTTTCTTTTCTTTTATGTCAATACTGTCTTCCTTAGAAAAAAAGGCACAAATTGATGATGATTGATGACTAATGATTATTTATGAATGACTAATGACATTAAAAAATGCGAAAATTTTAGGTAAAATTCTCATTAATTTAAAATCAAGCTAGAAACTTGGAGGTTTAAATAAAATTAAAACGATAACCAATGTTTATTCTCTATGATTATTTTTAATTTTGGAATATAGTGTTACTTATTTTTTCGTCAAAACTGTTGCCTTTTCTTCTCAGGGGGGCAAAATAGCGCATTGTGCCAGTGTTTTCAACGTAACAATTTCAAAATCAAAACAATCCAAAACATATCCAGTACCGTCGAAGTCAGGAGTAGCTCAGTAGTGATAGTAGGTTTACTGAGGACAAAAGAGTTGGTTGTGGAATGAACTGCCTCAAGAGGTCTTTCCATTAAGCTACGATATGGGGTTCTTCAAGAGAGCTGTGAATAGGATTTTGCAAGGTCGGCGGCGCGCCCGCATACCCCCTGGTGTTGCAGGTGTCCATGGGCGGCGGTAACACTTACCATCACGTGGGTCCGCTTGCTCGTCCGAGCACTATTATATAAAAAAAAAAAAAAAAAGCACACGAAAAACGCAGTCTTGTCCTTTTTGTAATTATCACAAATATTGAAAACACTGAAACTTTTTAGACAGCTCAAACAAAAACCTGTCAAAAACGCCTATTTTCAACGACTTACCTGTCTATCAGTAGGCGTAGGGGTTTCCTTATCAATCCTTTCATACTGCTCCTCAATATCCCCCACCACTCCTAATAAAGCTGCCCATACATCACCGCGGACTAAAGGGGGTATGTCTATCTCCGCTTCTGCTCTTATAAGGGGTGATGTGTATGGATAACCCTGAGAAGAGGGAAAAATAGGTTATATAAAAACTTTATTCTAATGTCACGTTTCACACTGAAAAACGTATTATAGCTGTCATTTAATTGGTTACCCTCGACTATTGATAGTCAAATCAGAACCATTCAGAGTCAAACAAAACATACTTACATGCAATAACCTCTGAAACCATAACAGTCTATAAAACTGGTATTCAGTATCCCTTTCTCTTATAATCCTGGGAAGTGAGACAGCATCATATTCTTTCCTCCTTTCATGCATCAGTGGGTAATAGTCATGAATTGGTATATGACTGAGACGAGTTTTTAGCAGATTTAGACTATATTTTGCTATTCGGCGATCGAATAAGGCTCCAGTCTTGCCTCCTATAGTGCACCCATCTAGGAGTATCGCTCTAACAAAATAAGTGGGTTGATAAAAACATAGGCATGTAAAGACTGCACATTATAATTTATTAATTTTCGAACATAAATATTCAAGTTTCTGAGTATGCATATTACAAAATACCAATATAAAAATTTAAAAGTGCTATATTTTAAGAAATTAATTAGAAGATAAGTTTTGTATGTAATAATGGATATTCAATAGTAGTTTAGACTAAACTGTTTAGTAGATGTGTAGATGTGTAAGTATGATAGATGCAAAGTACCAGTGTGCCATGATTCAAATCAAATCTTTTATTTGCAATGTGAGTACCATTCGAATACCCATTCGATGCGGCCAACGCCGATCGCCGTGTTTTATTACTAACTACCAAGTGTGTTTCACGCCGATCAGCGTAAAACATGATCTCTTACGACACTTACACTAACGATTTCCTCTACAAACCTAAGTAACCTAACCTAACTTGTAAGTCACATATCCTGATCAGGTGCTGAAAACGCCGAAAGGTGTTTAATATTTTCTTCACGGAGTGCAGAAAAATTGAAATTTTATTAGCCGCATCGAATGGGTTAGTAATAGATGGTATTGTGTACATTTTAATTCCGTGTTCTTCAACCTTTTTATACCTGTATAGCTATGATTTAGACTGGTGGAAATCAAAGAATTATTTTGAAGACTGACAAATTGCTAAGACTGAAATAAATAACAATTTAAATGAATTAATTTTTATTCATTAATTAAATAACAGTTTAAATTAATAGTAATTAACACTATTTAGTTGGATGTCTGCTGTTGCTTCTTTGTTAGCGAATCAGATAATACATACCTGGCTGCATTAATATCCATGCAATTTCTGTTTGATTCTTCATCATTCATCAGCTTTGATTTGAAGATTTGATTAACATTCTTCACAGATGGGGAGTCATTTTTGGCGTAGCGGTCTGCAGAACACCAGCTAAAGAACACTGCAGTAGATCAACACATTTTATAAATATTAGTAACACTTACATAGGCATAGACAATATTGGTGGGCTGTTTTTTATCAGGCAATTCTTCTTTAACTCAGCCTGAATATCGCCTCCTGCTAATTGCCACCAATGATAAAGATATTGTAGTTTACATCCAAACAATCCACGAGATCTCTTTACTTCCACTGGTGCTTTCGTGTCAATTTGTGATAATTCTTCAACTAATTCTATGAATGTTGCCCTTTCACTGGGGTAGATTTTTAGACTATTTTCTATTACGTTCCTTAGGTTTTCTGGTACTTGCTGAAATAAATTGTGGATTCAGTTATTCCACTCATAAACTGTAATCAGAAATTTTGGTTCAGGGCCAGTAAAAGTCAAATGAGCTGGGACAGTTTACCAAGTTATCTCAGTTGTCAAATTCTGAGCAGTGTTAATTACTTATGTAAGATATTAGTGTTGTCATGGACATCTAAGTGGGCACCACTAGAATATGCTGGTTTTTACTCAATGGGGAGTCACTATTGTAAACATGACGTGAAAGTCGAGGCAATGATCGCTACTATCATGCTAAATGGCACAGAGTGTAATGAACCTTAAAAATCTTAATCTTTACCATTTTAGGCTCGAGCTTTTAACCTCAAGAGTTTAAGACCATCAAACATGAAAAATTTTAACTACCAGTAACATACAAGCATTTATTGCTGAAGTCTTGGAGGAGTATGGAGGTGTGAAGTATTTCTCCAAATTCATTACCAAATCTCCAAATGCAGGCACCACTGTAGGTCACATGCAGGAGTGTGACAATATATGTTACTTCAGACTAATAATGTTGGCATGTATCACAGATGTCCATATATGTCCATTTACCACTAGGTGGGCTGTCTGCTCCTCTGCACCTTCTTTCTATAAAAAATGTCAACATATTAGGTACTAAAAAGCCTATAAGTAATCACCTTATAAGTCTCAAAACAGTCATGTTCTCTAGCTATCCTCTCTGCTGGATTGTTTGCATGAACTAAAGTGAGGATTCTTCTCAATACAGGACCTGGCTTTAGATTGGTCCAGAGCTTGCCAATACACAGCTCTAGGAGAATGATTCCAAATGACCACACGTCTGCTGCTGGGCCTCCACCATTTAGTATGGATTCTGGACTTAGGTATCTTGGGAGACTGTAAATATAGAATTATATATTTATTATTATTGAGGATTAGAAGCTCTGCAGGTCAATATTTTCATGTTACTGTCATCTAACCTAACCCAACCTCTCCAAAGCCTGAAACTTCACATTTCTAAGTTCATTGACATGGAAATTTTATGAAATGAAGGGTATGAATTACAAATCTAAACCAAATATTACCTAGTTTTTCCAAATTTTTCAGAAAAATATATAGCCCAAAAAATGATTTGTTTATGAGAAAATATGTAATATTATTTGTTCAATTAAGCAGACTTCAAGAAAGGTCTAATTAATATCACCTGTATAGAATCAAAAGGCTGTATGTCCCTTCTTTTTTTTATAACAAAGAAAATAATTATTGTATACAAGGTTTATTACTAATAATATGAACTTACTTTAAAATAATTTATTCTATACTAGCAAACCGCCCTCGCTTCACTTTGGTTTTGTTAAAACAATATTAAACTATACATATAAACCTTCCTCTTGAATCACTCTATCTATTGATGAAAAGCATTAAAATCCATTGCGTAGTTTAAAAGATCTAAGCATACATACAGAGGGACAGACGGCGGGAAGCGACTTTGTTTTATACTATGTATAGATTTAAAACTGTATCATACATGCATGTATTCTTATGGAAAGATAAGTTAAAATACAATAAAAGACTTATCACATCTGTTGATGTAATTATGTAATTATTATTTCAGTATTAGGTTCAAGTTCCAAAATGTCCCATAAATAATTTCTCTTTGACAATCTGAATTCTATCTCCATAAGACAACTGACAGCATGAATTGGATCATCAGAGGCTATTTCACATGTTTTAGAATGTAGCCTAGAATAATATTTATACTATCATAGTATGATGATATAAATAATGTAACAATTTACTTCAGGTAAATATTCAATGAACTTGTAAAACTTACCCTAAAGGAAAAGACACCTCACTACCTCCTCCAGTCATATAATACATGCCATAATTAAATAATTTCACCCTTCCAGTGTTGTCCAACAAAATACTATCTTCTGCCAAACTGCTGTGTGTGATGTCCTGTTCATGCAAAAATGACAGCCCTTTTGCCACTTGTAGGCCAATATTTGTGATTTCTTCATAGGAAAATTTGGATGTAAACTCTTTTAAAGAATTTCCTATAACTTCCGACACTATTATGATTCTCTCTGAAAATATGTTACATTTTTTATAGAATACATATTTAATAGATACTCAATAGGAATTTGAGAACTATAGATACTTGATATGAATACAGCCTAGTTCATAGTGCACCTATTGTAATAAAATGTATGGTGACTTTTTAAAGACTTACTGTTGATGTTCTTTGTCAGGGTTAGACAGGGGCATACATCTGACACAAGCAGACTAACAGTACTTTAAATTTTAGTTATCTACGTTAAATCTATGATAATATGGGAGGACCCACTATTGTTATCACTCCTGACATTTTCCTGTTCATTCCAGCCCACTTCATATAAAAGAAAAAACAAGGTACTAAGAAAAATTGCGTAAAGATATATAAAAATCGTGTATGAAAATTGAAATTGAAATTGAAACTCGGCAGTGCATATTTACCTATGAACAATCAAAAATTACTTACCATGTTTTCCCCGAACGATATCCAGATAGGTACACAAATTGGGATGCTCTAACGTGAGCAGTCTCTGTGCTCGACCCAAGATAGTAACAGAACTAGGCGTTAGTGGTAATCCGTTGCTACCACAAGTCTCTCCCGGGTGGTTTTTCGCGAAATATGTGCAAGCGGCGAACTTACAATCATCTAGCTTATTTTCAATCATTCTGGGATTCCACTTGAACAGCACTTGTTATTTAACCATGTATATTTCCGTATATTTTTACATAAAATATGCTCACTATAAATGTTAGTTGGCAAAAATATTAAAAAATAATAATTTAGAAATTTGAAAGAAAGTCATAGTGATGTGCAATTAATTGCAAGGGGTTCTTGTCAATTGTTTCGATTTTAGAAACGATTTTTCGATTTCGAATTTATATGAAATTCACTGGCGATGAATGCCCTATGGATTCAAATATGCATATACTGCATTGGTCCAAGCGGGACTTTTTGGCGCGAATTCTAGAACTGTAGTTGAGTTTTGTTTAATTAATTGTAAAAATTATTTAACGTATGTTTTGTGGTTTAGTAGTAATGGTTTATTAAATTTTAAAGCGTTTTTTGTGCGTAATGTTCGTGATAATCAAATAAAAGCATAGAACTGCGTTTTTCGTGTGCTTCCAAGGAGTCCTCTCTGGTGCTCAGTTAACCTACTACTACTTCACTCATAGGCTTCTGACTTACTTTTACGAGACTAGACATATACAGAATACGTTTTAGACTTTAAAATGGTTTATTGCGAATAAAACTGTGCTAATTGCTAACTGTCAGAATGTGTTAATTGCATCATTGCCATATATGAGGAAGAAGAAAAAAAATCTAATCCTAGCGCCAAATTTGACATTTTTGTTCCTTTGGGCCATTCAACTCAATTTAGCGTAATCTGCAAGATTTATAAAGATTTATGAATCTTTACTAACTTACGTCGACGAGACTGCACATTGACCTGCTTTTTTTTTCCGGATTGACTAAATTCTTGTGGCCTTAATGGCCTTTCAAGAGTCACCGGACTTGTATACATTGACCTGATAAAAACAATAATTCTGTTTTATTAGTTGCCAGGTGTGTCGACCAATGTTTACGCCAGTGTCCAAAGAAATTAAAAAAATATATTTGTTTAATCGATCATTCATTCTTTTCATTTCGCTTTCCAATTTCCATTCCTTACAGTATAAAGATTATTCCATCTTCTTTTTTAACGTAAAATTTATATAAATTCTGCCATTAGATATTTTATTTTTATACTAATGTAAGTAATTTTAACCTAACCTTTAATTACAGTTTAGTACATTTAGGCTAACAGTGAATTTTATTTTCATAAGATGGCATGCGTGGAAAGTATACCACCAGTGGAGTCAATGCATGTTGATTCTGAGAGAGAAGAAGGTGAAATAGTAGATGAATTGGATGAACTTTCCGACATATCCTCTGAGGAGGAGTACCTGCTTCGCCAAAGACTCCATGTTCTAGAAAAATACAACCATGTCCTTGAACGTAAAGCCAATGGTTCTACAACTGCGTCAACAGGTATAGTCATATTTTGATTACCTACCGTAATAATTACTAATAGTACTTCCTATTTTTACTATATACATTAGTCACAGGTCTGGGCTTTGGTACTTCCAATAAAGTGCTACCTTTGATATTACTAGCCATAGATGGTACTCTTGAAATCGTAGATTTGTTGACCGTCTTAGAAGAAGCGAGACGCTGAAGGGGCTGTATCCAATAGTCCCATTGTAGAATATTACTGGCCATGAATGGAATCTCTTTCTTGGGACTCCATAGGTTGCATAAAAGAAACCTGGCTAAGGGAAGTCCTGAGTCTTAGATAGCACTGACCATACATGATTTTTTTACTCCTTCAATAAAATATTAGTAAAGTCTTGTGATAGCTTTTAGCTTGTGTCACTTTCAAAAAAGAGAATGCTATTGTGGCTGTCACAATAGAAGCCAGTTAGGTGAAAGTATGAAGAAAAGTGAAAAGAAGATAAATGGATTTCCAATTCTAAACGGGGAAAATTTATTACCTACCATCACCATCATCTTTAGAAAGATGGTGGGGTTGCATCCCATAAAGTTGTAAAGGCCCAAGGTTATTTTGCTTTATGAACTACCGTTAAATGCATTTTCTACTTTATCCTATTCTTCCAATGTGTTTTGGTAGTGAGTGAGATATGTCATTCCCATTTCCATCCTCCACCTATCCCTCTTAATTTTTCCAATCCTTCTCTGAATCATTTCTTAAATTTTCAAAGTTAACCACCATCTGGGGGTGTACCAGCATTTGTGATTCTGGACTGATGTTGCATGTATAGTGTATGTGCATGGGCGACAGTATCCACTTACCTCCAGGTGGACTGTCTGCTCATGTCACCTTTCTATTTAAAAATATTGTTGTTATATTACATTTGAGATTTTCACATTTTTTACACATATTTATCTATTTAAAGGGGTCTTAAGCAAATGTTTACCTTATTTCTTTTTTTTACTTGACATTTCGGTTGGGTTGCACCAATCATGGTCACAAGCTGATTGAAGACGCGGCTAGTCTACGTCAACATTTGCAAGCAGTTTCATCAACTACTCGCATTTGGTCTTCATATTCCGGAAAGTTGTGGCACACAACACACAATATCAGAAGTAGCGTCTGATGAAAAATCAAAAGATTTAATTTGATTAAATTTATTAATCACTGGATTCCATGTCGAGGACAATTTGTATCCAACATCTCGATTGAAATTTCTATATTTTTAATTTCGAATGCTTCACGCACAATCCGGGAGAAATAGTGGCCATCAGTGGAGAGGATTTTTGGACTATGAAGTTCTATCCAGTGATTGATCCCAGAACTCACGGAGATGATGAGGTTGTGTGCACTGTAAAGTCTTTTTTCGATACCCAGGATCAAGCCTTTTTTTCCAAGGGAATTGAGCAACTTTCAAAACATATTAGATTCAAGGTTTCAAGTAAATACAATTTAGATATACGTTTCCTAAGGTTTCAAAACTTTTTCAAAAATATATTGATCTTCCTGGTATTATTATGTTTAGAAGGTATCACTTTTATTTTAGGGTATTTTTGAATCATTCTTAGTGAAAAAAAAAATGATGTTAGCGACACTGCGCGCGACACAGTTTTGAAACTAAAATGACTGCGTAGGACTATGCCAACCTGCCTAGTAAAAGAACTACTTTGGTAGGAAGTTTTAACAAGATTTTCATTCAATAAATTCAGAATGGAATTCAGCTTATTTTTTTTTTAATTTGGAACCTTTCTTGTGCCACATTTTATTTATCAAACTATTAATTATGGCTCTGTTCTAAAACGTGCAAAAATCGGATCTAAATATAGTGTACTTATCCTGTTTAATCTTCTAATATAATTCAAAATGAAACGCAGCAATATTTAGAATGATTAAAGAGCGATTTTTACATGTTTTCTATATAAATCCAGAGATCTATATAATCAGTCTATATAAATCTCTTGGAAGTCTTAGTTACTTTAGAAATATAATAATCTCTAAATGTAACTATATGACATACATAATTATCTTTTATGACATAAAATACAAAAAATAAAATAAAATTTAAATTGATTTAAAATACAAAAAGTAACCTATTACTAGAATTACTAAAAAAAGTAAGTGTTAAATATATTTCACCTATTTTTTTTAACCTACCTGGTTACTTTGAGATATTGTTGAATTTAATTTTAGTTGATGAAAGCATATGTGTGTGGAAGGCTTGTTAGACTTCTTTTAGGAGTGTAATACATTGTGAAATTACTTCTTTTTCTTGATATTAATAAAAATATTCTGTTGGAATGTACAACAGGGCCAAATGATTAAGGTATTGAATAAAACTTAAAGAAGACCCATTTTTTAGGTAATAAAAAAAGGAAAGGGGAACCTTTTCCCGATTTATCTGACATTTCTACAACTGAACCAGAAGAGATAAGTACACCACTAGGATATAAATGTACAAAAGAAAGACATTATTTAAAGCCTTACAGCAAACACAAAAGAAGAAAAGAAACAGAATTCATACAGAGAAATAAAGAACATAAGAAAAAGCCCCAGCACAGTAAAAAGAAATTAGGAAAGAAAGTTTTAATAATTAGTGAATCAAGTGAAGAATCAGATGAAGATTCAAGAAACAGAAAAAGGAACCTCGCTGATGCAGTTAAAATTAATAGACATCATGCTAATGATTCCTCCACATTAAAGGCTAGACTGCAAAATATGATCTATGCTTCAAAGACTGAAGATGGTCAGACTTATTTTGTAATAAACAGAGAAACTGATCTAAAAATTAATCTAGTTCAAAATACACTTCAAGATATTAGTTACTCGCCTGTCTCTTCCAATAATCCCAATAGTCCAAAATCTGGCGTTGAATTGCGTGTTGATTCGCCAAAAAATGATGAAATAATGGAATTATCCAACCCTGGTGAATTGGGAATTGTTAAGAATAATGAACACACTCACGATGCTCTAGATAGTGTAACAACTGCAAAAGACAATGTGGAAAAAAGTAAATCTTCGGGCGATTCAGATGAAGATTTAGAATTACTCAGGCAAAATGCTCTTCAAACTAAAAGTAAAGCTTCCCAAGCAGATGTAGCTGCAGAAAAGAAGGTTGGGTCTTCAGATGGAGAAGATAGTGATACTTACGAGCTTAGAATGATCTGTCTTAGGTCAGCCTTATTAAAACAAGCAATTGAGAGGAAAAGAGAGCAGAAAATGATTAAACGGATATCCCTTTCACAGTCATTGCATGATGATCTAATTACAGATGAGATTTGTAGTAAAATAGATTCAGAAAATAATACAGATATTGAATCGGTTGATATGGACATTGTATCTGATGGTGAAGGAAAAGATAATATAGAAAAGATTACTAATGACTCATCTACTATAAATACAAAGCAAATTTATGAAATACATCAAAATGTTAATATTAACATTCCAAACTTAGCACATAAAGAAGATGATTTCGAAGAAGATGAAGATGTCTTACGTGCCAAATTATTAACTTCCTTAAGTAAAAATTTACCAAACCTGGTCAATCCTACAGTATTGAACCGCCACGATGATACAAAGGAAACAGAACGAGTTACACCAACACGAGTTACACCAACACCGCAAAGTGTTTCAGAAGAGAAAAAATTTATAATTAATGTCGCTGAGTCAGATTCAGAAGGGGAACATGAAGCAATAAAAAATTTAACAAAAATGCATATGAAATTATCTGAACAGGTAGACTTCCAACAGAAATTGGACATATTCCTAAAATCAACTAGAATGGAGGTTGAAAAAGGCCAGTTACCAGATACTGTGCAAAAGGAACATATTTTACCATTGCCAAAATCACCCGAGAAGTTTGTCCCAAAGGTCAGAAAACATTACTATTCATTTTATTTTCGACTTTTTCAAAACATTTTAATAACATTCTTTACAATTCCAGGCATTGACTCACTTGCCAAAATCAGAACAAATTGAATATAGAAATTTAGTAAAAAGGATGGCTGAATTGGAGAAGATAAAGCAAGCTAGAAATGCATCAATGGATATTTTGAACAAACAAGTATTTATAAAGGAAACGTTAAAGCCTCGCAATGCCGCTGTGGATTCACTACGCAGGAGCAATAACATAGAAGAACAGATTGCTTTGTCAAGGTGTGTCATACCAAATCTATTTATTGAATTTAGGTTGTCATATATAGCAGTGGCCTCTATGTCGTGTCGTACCTTTAAATTCTAGTTAAATTCCTAAATTGTATTTTTAGGATCACTAATTACTATTTATTAAAAATTATGCATCAACAAGTTTCACCATGTGAATAACTGGACTTCCTAGAATTGACTTTCAAGTTGTATTGTCATCTTCCAGGAAAAGGATAGCCGAGGAATCGGCCCATATGCTAAAGCTGAAAGAAGAGGGAACAAAATTGTTTCAAAAGTACAAAATAGTTTCAACAGAGTTAAAAAATATATCAACTGCCATTACTTTGAATAAAAGAGAACAGAAAGCTGCACACATTCGATTAACAAAAATAAGAGCTCAACACCAAATGTTATTAAAAAGGTATTTCCGATCAAGTGTTATTTTCTCAGGGTCTCAATTCAAAAATGTTTGTACTTCAATGATTTTTTCGTACATTACTTTCTTATGGTTCAGGTCCACAATGTCCAAAGTATTAAAATGATTGTATGTCACAATTAATCTCTTCTAAAGTGTCTAATGTATTCTAATCGTGTTTACTGCAACTAAATTATTTGTTAATGGAAATGTTTCTGAATTGGGGAGCAGTTGACTGTTCATTTTGTACAAGCTTTTATTTTAATTCTATCATTTTTTTTACTATTACTGTAAATCTGAGTTAACGCTAATTTATATTTTAACTATATTGTTTTGTCTATTTTACTTAATTAACTTTGTTTAGCAATCTTCTTTAGGTAACTTGCATACGTCATTCAATATTTCTGTTAATATAAAGTTTGTACAATTTCGTGATTCTCTCTCAAAAATGTTATTTTCAGCTCACCAACTGCACATTCCAATTTAAAAGATCTTCCTAATATAAATACAACAAGTAACAAAGTTTTGCCAACAACTAAATTGCAGAAAGAGAATGATCCTACGAAAGAAGATCACAAAAATCCACAAGTATTAAAATCATTAAATGTGAGTGTGGTAAATGATTTGAAGAATGATAATCCAGTTCCTAATCCAAAGGTATCAATTCAAATTGATATTGACAATAATAAGAATACAGTTAAACTTCCTCCAAGAGTTGTTAATGTAACGAAAGTCGATTCAGATCTTCGTCAAACAGAAGAACCGGAAATTATAGATAATGGATTATTAATACATCCATCCAGAATGGACTCGGATGCAAGTTTAACAGTTCAAATCAAAGTTAAGAGAAGAAATAGTAAAGAAACATTAATTGAGAACAAGATAAATGATGATTATGAATCGCCCCTACAAGCTTTAGGCGGTGCAACGTAAGTTTTGATGTTGAATATAGGCATGTTCATAGAGCATTAATAACACTGGCCATTCAATAATACAAATCCCATACTCTCATTTATGTAATTTAGAAGGAATTCAAATACATATGTAATTTAAGGAGAAATGCAATGTATGACTAAAACACTACATACAGTTTATGTATATACATATTAATAATTGTGGACGATTTTATTAAAAAGAGTTGTGAGGATTTTAGAAAATTTATCCATTTAAATTATTTAGTGCATTTCTCGCCACCTTCCGACAAGATATCAAGCTGATAAAATGATCTCCTGATCAAGCTGATCTCCTGATAACAATTTGATAGATAAATTATGTGCCAATTAAATCTAGCTGATACTGACTTTCTGATATCTGCTGATGAGATATCAAGAGGTGGTGAGAAAGAGAAAGTATACTAGAAAAAAAAAGGTGAAAAATAACTGTAAAAAGGTCTTAGAAGTCACAAGTTCGTAGAGGATCAATATATTACTGTGTTAATTATTGACGCCACTCCGCAGTACTGTGTTAACCACATTATTGGCGTATGTGTTAATTCATTATTGGCGCAGTACAACCACGCCACCTTAAACATTCTGAAGTTGGACTTCATTTTGTGATGATTTCGAAAAAAAAAAATGAATTTGTTTTTTATTTGGTTATGGAATAAGTAATAAAACATCAATTTCAGGAATTTTCATCTACTCTATTATTTAAAAGAAGAAAGTAAATTCAGTTATTTGTGTAACTAATGACGTCGATCCATAGCTTGATACTCAATTTTCACTGTTGTTCATTAGGGGCTGTAGAAAAACAAGAAAATACATGTTTTACTAAATATTTTCCTCATAAATAGTGGATGGAGAATGCGTACACACATCGTCGTTGTGGTGTAAGTATGCATTTGATCTGTCCACGCGTCATTTGTCATGTAATAATTTTATTAATATGATGATTTTTCAGCTGGGAGGAGGATCCTAATGGCGTACTATGTCCGTTCGAAGTTGGCGGAAATTGCAAGGATCCAGATTGCAAATTTTTACATCCTAAAGTTCCCTCAGTACAATGACACAACACAAACACTCATGCGTACAGTCACTACCTCACACACAAACACATATTTTGTACCTTTCCCTTATCCCTTATCACCGATTTCCCGTTGCCCCGTCGTCAACAAGGATTCTACAGCGAAGTGTAAAGTATTTATATACGGTTTATTTTTATCGTTGATTTCAATAAATTTTTAATCCTCAAAATTCTTATCGAAGGTTATGGTAATGGCGTGGTTTTATAGTATTCCATAAAAATGGACAACAATTATTATCATTACAATACATATCTAAAATTGTCTGTTTTAGCTTTACCTACTTATTCTTGTGTCTTTTATTTATATTGCCTGCGCCACGTCATTCTTTTTTGATGTCATTATTTTTTTCTATTAATATCGATTATTCTAATTTTTAAAATACGCACTAATATGTCACCTTTTTCTGGGGTTCCATAGTTATTAGTTTCCTTCATACTTGTCAATAAATCGAACTTTTTCATTACAAACCTCTATTAAGTTCTTAATGAGATACAGTACTACCTAGTAATTAAATAATGCTGATCGGCCATTTTCATTTTATGAGATCATGACCGAACGTTCAGTATATATAACATAGAGTGGTAACAACGCAACCCAATAATACATCTATGACTGAATTCTATGAACAACTCTCTAAATGTGCTTGGATGTTTGTTTAAAAAAATGTTTCATTCAGTATATTTTTACTCTATTTATTTAGGAAACAAACTCACAAATTCAAATATTTCAGACACGGTAAACAAGCAGTCCTTAAAATCGGTAAAACATAAAAAATTCCGAACAATGTTGACGGTTATAGAAGCGTATCTTGAATGATATTAAATTAAATGGTAACTATGGAGCCCCATAATGTTTTAGCAACTTTTTGTGCAATATACATATATGCAATATATGAAAATATGCAATTTTAGTTGGCGCCTGTGGGCCGGCGGCGCGGCGTCGCCTCAGCGCTAGTGGTAAGTTGCGAGTACATAATAGACATAGTGAATTAGTAGTGCTGTTAACATTCACAGTTTGTGTTATCTGCGTCAACTGCGGAACTGCGACTCGGTAATGTGTATGTGGTGTGGTACCCACGTATTAAGTTTTTTATTACACTAAGATATTGTATGATGTTTTATATAAAT
Source organism: Sesia bembeciformis (assembly GCA_943735995.1). Taxonomy (NCBI): domain Eukaryota; kingdom Metazoa; phylum Arthropoda; class Insecta; order Lepidoptera; family Sesiidae; genus Sesia; species Sesia bembeciformis. Next base: position 5,509,470 of record OX031029.1, on the reverse strand, counting down.
ATAAATAAATAATAATTTTTATTTGTATAACCTTGTTTTATTTATAACTTTTAGACATGGATAAATAGACGATTCGTTTTAGAATTAGTCACAGTCGTTTGTTTGTTTGTTACCAACCACGCCGCGGGTGGTGTTGGCAATTGTTTTTTTTATAGCGCCTTATGCCGTAAATATAGAGATCCATTTTCAACGGCACGACGTAAACGAATCACGTTTGTAGAATCATTTATTTATCCAGACCTTAGAATTAAAATACATATGAAACGCTATATCAAGACAAAACAGATGTTCAAACAACGTGAAATTGACGAGCGGGCGGGCCACATGATGGTAAGTACTTACCACACCCATCGACACCTGTAATACCAAGGAGATTGCGGGTGGCGCACCCGCTGCTGACCTTGCAAAATCCTATTCACAGCTCTTGAAGTGCCCCATATCTTAGCGTAACGGAAATACCTCAGCTGGCAGTTTATTCCACAACCTTCGCGGTATATGGTCTTTTTACCACACTGTACGCAGCGACCTGTCAAGGAAGTGCGGATGAACCGCACAACGTTGACGAGCGGTGCAATGGTTAAAACCCCGAAGTTGGCATCAAATTGAACAGCTCGAACATTCATCATTATAAAGGCGGTAGAAAACGCAGAGAGCCGCAACATTTCTACGGATGCTGAGCGATTCTAAACCACCTGTGATAGTAGGATCGTCGACAATTCGGATAGCACGTATAGCACTTTCCTGCCAGATGTCCGCCATGGAGCTTACACACCGCGAGATCTTGGGCGGTGTGGTACCTACCCCCATCGTCCAAAATCAAGTTGGAGTCAAGGAGGCGGACCAGTAGATCAGTCTTGTCCTTTGCACTGTGGCCCAGTGTTTCCAGTTCCAGTGAACATTTAATATCTACACTCAATTATGAGTAGAAATCATGATTTCAGTCTGCGGCAATACAACTGGTAGAGATGCCAGGAATATGGCACACACGGGTACGTCCTGTGTTTCTAGAAAATGCGACGTGTCTGTCTGTTCGCTTATAACTTGGATACTACTGAACTGAGCAAAAAGTAGTTAGGCTAAAAAGAAAAATAGTAAAAGTAATACGAGGGATGATCTAGGTGAAGAAAGACACCGATCACAATTATAAACAAAGAGGACATTAAAGTACTAAAATAACAGAACAGAACTGTATGTAAGTGTATGGTACTGTATGAAATGTTACAAGATGTGTAGGTAATAAAAATAAAATGAACAATAATTTTACAAATAGACATTTTATTCAGACATTGTAAAGAAAATACAAAGTAAAATACTTTTGCCTTCACACAGATACATTTAGATAAAAATACGTAGGTATATTATTTCGGAATAAAATTCGATATAATAACTCTTGAACAGAAGTGGATCCACTCCAGACTACATAGACTCATAACAATTATTATATTTCAAGGTGACAGGAACTGTGGGCACAGTCAAAGGAAGAACATATTTATAGTTTATAAAATGGACAACATGAATCATTAAAATTTAATTTCCAAAATAATTTGAACATTTACACATATAAAATTCTATAAATTCATAAGATTTGTTTGGTGTTTCCAAAGCTCAATTTTATTCTAATCTCATTTCAAAATAATAAGGGGTCGCCGAAAGATGAGGTCAATGATGGTATAGTTAGCAGTTTATTTAGAAAACCTATTAATTGAAATACTAGTTATTAATTAATTAGGTAGGTAATATTTATCAGGTCTCCATGAATAAAAAAAATTAAGATTAAAAAAGATAGTGACATGAATCTGGGTGGATTGTTAGTTCAGCACATAGAATCGGGACCGTCTTCAGGCATGGGCCCGCTTCTCATGAGGTTGAGAAGGCCCCATGAATCTCGGGATTCCAGATTTTATTTCAAAACAATTTTAGTTATCGTCCTACTGACTTGTTGAATATTTCACTAGGGCAAAAAAGAGATTCAAATACCCAACATTCAAATTTAAGTGTCATGTTATTTTGCAGAGTATTTAGGTTATTTACAGACTTTACAGTTCCCATAAGTGGATTTCAAATCAACTCATACTTGGCCCACGGCCCCGAAATTCTCAAAGATGGCTCCGGGTAGAATCAAACGATAACAAGTCAGTTAGGGAGAGGGGGTTCGATGATTGAATAGTGGTACTTATAGTGTTCTTTTCTATTAATGGCCAGTAGGAGTTACTGAGAAAAAAGAAGTGTGTGAGAAATAAAGCTACGTATTTTGATGGAGTTTGAATTTTTACGCAATTTTCGAACTTTTTTTCCGATATTGTCTTATCGATTCTAAAGCACCATTTAGAAATGGTTCAAGATTCAGTTATGTGCAAAGGATTGTCGTTGATTTTGTGGTCCTCATTTATAGTCATGGTAGAAGAAATGCATTCTTAGAATAAATACAAAATTATTTAAAGTATTATCATACCACAGCCTATGTCTCTCGACCGCTGGATATAGGTCTCTCCCAAGGCTCGCCACCACACACGATCCTCGGCTCTTCTCATTCAATTACCACGGGCGAATTTCTTTAATTTCATTAAAGAATTTCATTCGTCCACCTGGCCGGAGGGCGTACCACAATGCGTTCCCCGGTACGTGGCCTCCATTCGAGGACTCTTCCATCGGTTAGCGGTTCTGCATCAAATATTTCCCTGCCATTGTCACTTCAACATGGCGATTCTACGAGCTATGTCGGTGATTTTGGTTCTTTGGCGAATGTCTTCGTTTCGCATGGCAAAGAAACTCCGAGCATAGTCCTCTCCATAGCTCGCCGAGTGACTTTGAACTTATGGATCAGGCCTACCGTTAGAGGCCACGTTTCGACACCGTACGTCATAACCGGCAGGACACTGATTGAAGACTTCGTCTTCAAGCATTGTGGTGCAGGCGACGAGTAGACCCGACGCATTTTCCCAGATGCCCAGCCAGTTTGAATGCGTCTATCGACCTCCTTGCTGAACTTGAACTTGCTTAGCCGGATCGTTTCCCCAAGGTAGACATGATGGTCAACAACTACGCTTTCGGCGTCTATTAGTCCCGGAAGAACATGTTTATTTATCATTATTTTTGTTTCGTCCAAGTTCATTCCGAGACCAAAGCGTTGTGATGTTGCGTTAAGGTCGTTTAGCATCTACTTAAATCTTTCAGCGATTCTGCCATGATGACTATGTCATCAGCGAAACCAAGATGTGAGATATACTCACCATTCAAATTGATTCCACGTCCTTTCCAGTCCAGCATCCTAAATGCAACTACCAGCGCGTTTGTGAATAATTTCGGAAATATTACATCTCCCAATCTCACTCCTCGACGCCGCTGAATCGGCCTGGTCTGCTGCTCATTGCGATGTATCTCCAATAAAGATTTTAGTGCAGTTTATGTGTACAGTGATGCATTTTGTGTTTAAAATTATTGGTTAACACGAGTCTACACTGCTAACTGTGCTAACATTTACCGTATACCTACAGTAGAACCTCAAATATTCGAATAGTCGATTGATTATCCGAATCTCGATCCGCGCGCAGTTTAGATTCGCAACCGCAGCCACTAAACATTTATTTCACAATTATTTAACATTTTATCTTTTCTTTCAAAGTTCAATTTTCATTAATCTTAATAAATTTTAACTTAATAACAATAAATGTAACACGTAAACAAGTTATAACAATATATAAACAGATTTCATTATCTGAATGACCTTTAACAATAAAGAATTAAATCGGTTTGAGGTTCTACTGTATTCTGAATTATAAAAACTATGTAGGTACACTTTTTGAAAATATTTCTGAACATGTAGATAATACTCTTTATACAACAGGGACACAATTTTATAGATATGTAAAAGAAGAAGAAGCCCACAGTTTTAATTGGACAGAAGGGTTTACACTTTACAGGAAGGCGTAATAATTATTATGTGACGTTTTGAACGTGCCTTCATACCAATTATAATATTACCACCACTCGCTTTGATGTATTCTCTTTTTCTACATAAAGCAGTAAAATGACTGCAGGCAAGTTTGTGCGAATTGTGACCTTTTGTTCACACTATGTTTTAATGGCATGGAAAAATACAACTGCGTATACGCTTCGTTCCCTTTAAATAAATCCTTTAAAAATTTAGTCCTATAATTAATAATAATAATCAAATTAATTAATAATAATAATGTAATTATTAAATAAAGGGCTATTTTTTTTTATTAAATTGCCTTTGGGAGGCTCCCCCCAACCCCGCACACTGTAAGCGGCGAGATCTTTTACGCAAACTACTTAATCTTTTTTTTATTTTCGGCGAGTATATGCCCGAGTATGTGCCTACTGTGGAATAATAGATAACATCAAAGCGCAATGTGCAGCGTTTGTAGTCGGGACAGGAGAACATTTAAAGTAGATAATGGAGGAAATAATTACTCACACGAACTATTAGAATACAACAGTATAAAAAGGACTCCCAGGAGCTTTTATATAGGTACCAACCTTTTCGATTTGATTTAATAGACTGTTTGTACACATTATTAAGTAATCTTGTGGTAAATTAAATCTGTTTTAAAAGTAAACAACTTAAATCAGGATAAGCAACCCTCTTCAAATTGGTAATGGTGCATGTCGGGGTGGGAATTCCTTTGTATGATTTTGGTGTCGAACCTTTGCGAACTAAAACGAGTTTTAGCTAAGCATAATCACTTTGAATAGTGATTTATAAAAATGTCATTATCCCCCGAAACATATACCTACCTACTATTTGACTCGACATACTATTTGTTTTACTTTCTATTAGGTGCAAAAAAAACATTAATCCAGCGGGAATTCACTCAATTTTACTGTTAAATTAATACCTACGTTTTTTAATCAGGATTATTAAAATCATAAAGTATTGAATTGATAACTTTTCTATAATAATTCTACCGGAAGCGACGTTTTGTATCGTCCCGTAACAAATACGCAGTTGTCCCATCTATGTCAAACAACCTAGCCGCGTCAGAGTGAATGAGTAAGAATAATTTTATGCCACCACAGGGAACACCTGGGAGTTTTTTCCCAACCGTCACTACTGGGGACGGAATGGGTGGTAACAAGCGGGAATAGACGATGGACACGTGCTCGCTTGCAGTTGACGCGAACGAATTTGCATCCCACGTCCCGACAACACCAGTTTGAAGAGTAGGTACTTAAATCCTTTGATTTTGTACTATTTTGAATTGGTATAATTTATAAAATAAATACAGTTTTTTAGTTAGTTTTCCTGTCCCTGGCTACGGTGAACAATAAGTACATATGTTTATCTGAGAGTGTGCCACATGGCGACCGCTTTCCTGGTCTCCTGCGCCATCTGCGCCCAGTGGCGCCCTTCAGCGGCCGGTTCTGCCGCGCCCACGCAACACCAACCCACCACTAAACCACTACCACCACCTGTCACTACGCACACCTGGAATGGGGGAGACATGAGTCAGGGAAATAAAGAGTTCTATGAATGTACAATTTGACAAAGTTTGCCAGAGCCCATTCCCATTCCATCACATCCTATCTCTTCCGATTATCCTAACCCTTTCTCTTAATCCATTCCTACGAATACTGCGTATGTACTGCAGTATTATACTACGAATAGGCGACAACATCCACTTACAGCCAGATGGACGGTCAGCTCGTCTGACGACTTCTTCCAAAAAAATGCTTAGGAAGAAAAGATGCTAAAGCAGATAAATTGAAATACACTCTCGCAAATAAGTGTACAGAAAAGGGCAAATTAATAATGTACGGTAGGTACTCAAGAATATGAAACAGTCATCGTGTAATGAGACGAGACATCAGTCTCTTCGTTCGTTATTCACGAACGTATAGTATACTAAAACATTATTGAATCGATATTCTAAATTCAAACTAAACATGAATTTGCGTTGATTTATATAAAGCAATACAAATGAGAATTTAATCAACTAGTGTGACAACGAAATCTAATAAGAGTACTTAATATATAAACAACTTATAAAAAATATAAAATTATAGAGTACTTATATAAAAACTAAAATCTCCCTATTCCCAATCCTTTTTAGTAATTCGTTTCTAAATCTGCAAAGGATTCCGACGTATGTCATTCTTGACCGATGTCTACGTTAGTATCTACTTGCCATCGTACTGCATGCTTCTGTATTGCAACCAGCCTTTTCAGTATCCACAGCTGGACATGGGCCTTCTCATGCATCTCGTCTTGTGCACGAGGGATGTATGGGCTTGAAACGCTTCGCTGGTCAAGTGGGTTGGCGAGTCCACTCTTTTCTAGGTGGTGTAGTTCCTCAGCCTCTGTGTTTTTTGCGGCTTTGTTATCCCTTAGTCGCCTTTTACGACACCCACGAGAAGATATGGGGTGATGCTATTCTATAGCCGGCCGACATCTCACGCCATATTGTACGGCACCACATGGCTTCTGAAAATGAAATAAAGACCGAAAAATCACCTCAATGGAAGCCTCTTGCAAGTTGGCGGAAGGCAGGCTGAAGGAGAGGGCCTCATTCCATACGGGATTGTTGATCTCTTTTCGATTGGTTTTCTTCTTCTTTACCCGTTTGCCGTTCACGAGAAGGTACACTTTTACGTACACATCTGGAAAACATTAAAGATATGCGTAACAATCGATGCAGTCACGATAAAAAACTCAAATTCAAAACTTCGTCACGCAAAGTTGTAATTCGAAAAAAGGCATTCTAAAGTCTATTAAATATTTTTAAAAATCCCTCATGTTCACAAAGTAATGGAAATATCGGGCTTGTTCTTTCAGAAGTTGTTCTTTCTTGGCTTTCAGAAGCAACGATGTTATACCGTCTTCACTGGCGACTTTACCATTCTTAAGGTGTCCGAGGTCAATATTAATCTCACCCAGATTGGGATATCGTCGGTGTAGTGGCGGGTTAACTGTGCACAGCGATTGTTCCCCTCATGAGTTGTGTAGGCGCAGGTGAGTGTGCGGCGTAGTTTTCATAAAACTTCTCAACTTCTGCGAAGATCTCTGGTCTCCAAGAGAGAGTATCACTTATAAGCATCGCCAGACGACTGCGTTCAAGAGGCTGATTGCTCTCAAAGGCGCTAGAACCTTTATTGCTCTCTGTCGTCGCGCCTCAATCCGTTTTGTATTGAAACGATGAAGTCCACGACGTATCAGCCTCCTTCAGTTACTTATTATTAATAATTATTATAATTTGTATTTTAATGAAATAAGATAGCAACATAATAATATTATTATTTCTTGGCTTGTTTGATAATAACAGGGAACAAGTAACAAGTGTGGATTAAAATAAACCTTTTAAAAATCACGTCCCTAAACAAGAATAATTTAATGTTTTAATTATATATTGTAGCCTGTACGTACAGTGTATCTAAAGTTTTATCGCTCATTTCGCAGTGTAAATGGTTACAAAAGTTAGTAAGAAAACAGCTCTATAATTAATTTTTAATTTTAAAAACCGGTTTATAAGACCAATCCCGCTATTTTATAAGGTTATTTTTGACCCGCTATCCCGATATTATTGAGATTTGGGATTCCAGTTTGCGACCCCTAGTAGAGAGATATTATTAAAACAAATTCCCGACTAATTTCATTGTGGTGCCTTTCAAAGAATGCCATCTGATTTATTTGATAGTTATGTACCTACTTCAAATTTACTTCTTATTATGGGATTATCGGAAACAATTTAAAAAAAACAATCAGATGAAGCAGTCTGGAGCAACCTTCGAGCCCCCGACAACATATGCAACTTACTAGGCGGGATACGTATTCCTTTTACTATAAAGGCACCCTTGATATTTCCCAGTTAATATAAAAGGATATAATCAATTTCAATACAAAGGAGGGTTACCAGATGGCACAGTAAATAGAAAATATGTTGAGGTTACATGTACTCGAGAAAGCGGATATGGCTTCCAGTTACCTTTCTACTTTATTTCTAGTTCCGAAACAGGACAGAACCTGTCGGCCTATTTTCAACCTCAACCGGCTATACATGTGTATAAAGGTAAAACATTTTCAATTATTCTCTAACTAACAGTTAGTGACTAACACTAACAATTAATACTAACAGCTAGCACCGCTCTTACTTAAGTTTAGTGGCTTCTAAATCACTACAGTAAACCATACCGCCATTAGCTCTAACTAATTTCTCCGAATTACAACAGCGGAAAGTTATGCTCAAATTAATATTATACTTGGTCTATCTAAATAGATACCACTTACCTAAAGCATCCTTCCCTTCCTGAGGCGGCAGTAAATTACGTGCCTTCAAAACCACGACAGTGAGTCTTTCAGCTGATGGCAAATAGGAGAGAGACAGTAACAACTCTTGTAACTCTTCAGGGGGACGGCGTTCTCTAGAAAGTTCCGCCCAAATTTCCGCACCACCGGCTACTTCTACTCTGGATAAGGATACCTTAGCAGAGCCCATTACTTCGTTACGGGAGAATCTGTGGGTAAAAGAGCAAATGAAAATTAAGAGATAACTCAAATTAATTATTGATTGCTAGTCACAGGTGCAATAGATAGTAGGTACATAAATTAAGGTTTGTATTATGTCCTACTTCCTGGGACATGGCAACGTTCCGTACGTTGCCATACTAGTTATAAGAGAAAAACATTTATGGACTGCACTCGACTGCTTGTCATTGGAACACAAAGCGCCCGTTAAGAAGGTATGCTCGCTGGCGGTGATATTTCGAACACTGATTTTTAATATTCCTTTTTTAGTACATTTATTTTGGTTGATAGTACATATATAGTAACTATGTCACTGCCAGGAAATAGGACATCTTGTATTTAAACGATGAGCCCTAGATCATGATCAGAAAAAAAACCTTAGATAAAACAAGCAATACTATTGAATGAGTAACTAAAATATTTTTGAATAGGACCTGTATCTTTATTGTCACCAGAGAACTGAAGCCACGTTTAAATTTGATACCATTGATTTTCTGCCCACCAAAATGCCGAATATCGGCGATAACCCGACACACTAGCTCGTTAGAGCGGCTACTACAAACTGTGTAGCCGCTAAACAATTCCAGAAAAGAGTGGACTCGCCAACTTGCAATGGTCAGAGCGGCGTTTTAAAGCCTACAAACCTTCCATGGCAAAGCAAACTGATTTATAAGGTTGAAAATCTTACCTGTCATAATCGAAAACCTGAAGTAGTAGCGTCTTGTCTCCCAACTCGTCATGCGAGACGGGAAACTTGAAGTGCTGGTCAAAGAAGGGATTCGCCTCGTTCCGGTGGACGGGTGTTTGCCGAACGCGGGTGTCAATTTCCGGTAGCAGAGTCACTCGGACGTATGGGTCATTGAAACCACCCGCTTCGTAGCCCGCTAGGTCGTGAGCTGGAGAAGATAATAATGTATGGATATCTTTAAATACCTACTTTTAAACGGAAGCTTAATCTTTCGTCATAAGAGACTTAATGATATTGTATTTGTTTTTTCTGTAAAGAACTCTGCAGACGAGCATATAATTCATCTGGTGGTAAGTGAATACTGTTGGCCATAGATATCCGCGGTGCATGCCACGTTGGCATGACAATCCAAAATGACAAACTTCTGTATTAATCAGGTATATTTATTTGTAGGTAAATTATTTATCCTGTTTGTTGTTTAATTTATATAATAGGTAGTCGGAAAAGTTCGTTTCCGTTTTGAACGTATGATTTTAGCGTGCTATATTTCTGGCAACACTGATCACCGGCTGTAAAGTAATATACCGTTTGACAGCTAACTTTTTTGTAATGGCGACAAATTTAAATTACAAGTTAAAAGATTTATCTTTTCATATCAACAATTAAATGACAGTGAAAATTAGTTGCTCGTTTGCAAGACCTGTAAGAAGTTATTTCCCTTTCACACGATTGAACCATGTATATTAAGTTGCAACCTTAAGCAGCCTAGCCTCATCTTAAGGTTGCTCACCCCAAGGCAAATGCCGAGGCATTCGCGCTGCTCAACAGTGACGCAACGGAAGCCAGTTTTCTACAGATTATCATCTCGTATGTTCTTGGCGGCATACGCCATAGCCCGAGCAAGTCGTCCGTCGCAATTGAACGCACGGCACGGAACATTCTGAAAAAAATACTCTCTCGGATGGACTAAGGCGTCTTTAAGCACGACAAGAAACCGACAAGTAGCGGTTCGATTTTTGGCGGAAACTCATGAAGTGAGTTTTATTATAATAAAAAATGTGTATTTATTTGTGCGTTTTGTGGTTTAATAGTGAAAGGTTATTAAACTTTAAAATGTTCTTGTGAGCAATGTTTGTGATAATCAAATAAAAGCATAGGACTACGTTTATTGTGTGCTTCCAAGAAGTCCTCTTTTGCACTCGGTAAACCTAGTATCACTGTACTGAGCGACTTCTGACTTACTTCAACGGGTCTGGACATTGAAAGGATATGTTTTACATTACGAAATTGTTTATTACGAAATAAAACTGATATTATCACAAAGTTCATCATCAGCTAATTTCACCATTGCCATATGAAGAAAAAAAATTCGGTTCATTACGAGGTTGCAAATTTTGACTTATGGTGCGGCGATCTCCATCTCCATTTAAGCAGCCTCGATCTGAGGTGGCGCTATTGCTCGACTGGCTCTAATGGAGACGCAGCTTTAGGGAAATATAAATTGAAAAGTTAGTTTGTTACTACAGCATTAGAATAAGAAATGCAGTTAGAGACTAGCCTACGATATATTAAATGGTATACCGTAAATTAAGAAAAGATTATAGGTTTAGAATCCGCTATTATTATTACAACTACTTATAATAAATAAATATTCAACGAAGCAAATAGCCGATTGCCTCTTATAGGCTTACTACCTTTCTACAGTCTGTAAAATAACTGTTCGTATGCTGTTGAATTACATACCTAGCATTCCTAAATAAATCTACCTAGTTCATAAGTAATCTGTCATCAATACTTGACACTTCATACTTATGTTCTATAATTGCAGGTAAAATAGCAAAAGAAGACATACCTTCAATAAGATGCACTTCCAAATCAGATCTGTCAAAGTCGTACTTCAAGCGCAGATGGAGTCTCCCAAGCGAAGGTCCTGCGCCCTCCAACTCGATTACAAGAGGAGCTTCTCGTTTGGTATAAAGGTCTGGTTGTAAAGCTCCCAGGGCGCTGATGGCAGCTCCGGCACCGGGGCTTAAAGGGCCAAGACCGCTGCTGCTTTCAACCAGGGAGTTACTGCGGTCTATCCGTCTGGAATGATCGAAGGGTTTTTCAGGAAAAGTTGATAGCTTAGGTACTTTTTCAGACATCCCGGTTGCCGGTCTGCCTCGATTGTGTCGCTTTCATATTGTACCAGACACATCGCTACCAGAATCGCAGTGCCGAGTACTCGGCAACTGGAACGTGTGCAAAGGCACTAAAGGTACCTATTCTGGAATAACGCGAGTTCAGACTCAGTTGATTTTATATACAACGGACCTTTACACGGTCTGCGGTAAAGCATCGCGAGGAAATTCGTGTTTTTTTAAACAAGAGATGGCAGACGAACCAGGGGCCTAATTATGGTAAGTGATCACCGCTGCTTATAGATACCTGCAACACCCCGGGGCATGCAGGTGCGCTGCTGAGCTTGCAGAAACCAGTTTACAGCTCTCTCAAAGAGCCCCATGTGTCCGAAAATTAAAAAATCGTAATAGCCCAAAACTGTCTCGAGCTTATAAGGTGTGCCCTATAGTTAGATTTCAAAGGCTGATTTCAAATAATTTAAAAAGAATTCGTCAGCAAAGAAACATTAATTAATTATCGGTGTTTTTTGGTATTAGACTACGTTTGGTGACTTTTTAACAAAGAAGAATGCCCATTTGTAGGCCCCTAATTTTACGATGGAGCATAGTATAATATAATATAACATAAATATAATGTATATATAATATAACTATAATATAATTTCGAAACATATTTAAGGGAGTTTGTAAGAAAGATTTACGCAATTTGGTTGTGGGGATAATATTTCATTAATTATGTTATTAATTGTATTGACACAGATTATAAAGACTTATCTACGACTGATTCTAAAGTAGCATTTACGAATGTTGTTTGAAATTATTGTACCTACTCGTATTTTGACAAATATTATTTTACAACGTTGAATAAAAACTTTAGTCGTTGTGTAGATATTGAATTATATCTTGCCTATGTGATCTGATAATATTTAGATACGATTTCTACTTACGAGTATTACCTACACAAAAACGTAAACTAAATAGCATAGGTACCTACTTCTTAAATGTTTTGGCGATGTCAAACTAACCTAAAAATCGTCAATTCCTATATTATTTTCTGCGTAATTCCACATTAGATTCATTTTTTTAAATACACATATTAAAATTACGCAAATAGTGCTACATATATTGAAAATTTTAACACTATACGAAATTTTCCAAAAGGGGCCTGAGCTCTATACATTCGTGGGCATTCTCCTTTGAGTAGGTATATACCTAGTTAAATAAATAATTGAAAAGGCTTTATTGTAAGTCAGGATTCTGATGACTAAATGAGCATTGGGATTTATAGGATCGCGACTGATGCTTCTTTTTTCAAGGGAATGGGAAAAATTGGGTAAATTTGGTTTAGTTAACTCGGAAATTGTATTAGAATTTATAGCGTTTTTGTCCTTGCTTGATGCATAAAGCACTTAAGAAAATGAATGAAGGAAAAAATGTGAATAGAAAAACACAAAGAACATGTCTTGCATGATGTAAGTTTGCCGCTATAAAGAATTTTAGAATATTTAAATAATTAAATCTTAAGAACTATTTAACCGATATTATTTTGGTTTTCAACTTATTACGTATAAATAATAAATAAGCGTAAAACGAAATGGACCGTAATTGTATAACTACGTATGTTCTATCTTGATTCTAGATGATCCTGATAATACGAAAATCAAACACGCGTGGACCAGAACATCTCTATACTACTTATTTCAGAAATAGGTATGTGCAAATGTTATTTTTTTCATTAGTATCTTCGTCGTGTCTATTTGACATGTGAGTATTCTGATAACGAAGTAAGGCATACGCGAATCAATCTGCGGCAAGTGTGCGGCACAAATTGCCGCTAACTCGATTTTAGCCCTCTCGGCGTCCGCACCTCGCGCGTTGTTCGTGAAACTTATGTTATTGTGTTGTTATGTAGCTATTCAATTCGTTGATAATATGTTTACAAGCAAAGTCCTTCGTTAAGACATGATAAACCGCAAATTGATGACAATTCAGGGGTTTAATCTTACCCATATTTCGATTTTTTAAAGTATAAGTACTTACCTGAAACCTAAAAACTTGGTGATGAGTGATTACCACTGATCAAGTGATCATATAAATTTACCTCATCATTAATAAGTAAAATAAAAATTAAATATTTAGTAAATACTAAAATTTGTTATGACGTGACCTAGTCTAGCCTTAATTATTGTTACAAGGAATGTATTGATATTTTTACATTATCATTTGATTAGAAGAATTTGTGTTATTTTAGATATAATTAGGTAAGCATTTTAAAAATATAACGTTTATTCGAAATGGCCACCATTTGCTTTTATACAATCTTTCAAACGTTGTGGCTAGTTTACGATTGAAACGCACCCATTGCATGGGAAAATTGGCAACTGTCACTCTTATGGAATGTTTTAGGGATTCAATATTATTATGGCGGTTAGAGCATGCCATGCTCTCTAAAACAGAGTATAAATCATAATCGAGCGGATTAAGATCGGGACTAGAAGACGGCCAGTCTTCAGCTCTAATGAAGTCGGGAATATTCCTTTCTGGCCCAGCCTGTGTTGAGCAAGCCTTATGACCTGGTGCTGAGTCTTGCTGAAAGGATCATTCTTGGTTATGCAACAAGGTGTTGTTAAGAGGCCTTACGACCTTTTCAAGAAGCATATTTTGATACACTTGGGCCGACGTTTTAATACCTTTTCACAAAAATATGGTTCAGTCACCCCTTGATAGCTAACACCCTACTAAACCACCACTGAAGCCAGTTGCACCCTATTGACCAATTTAGCAGCTTCTATAGAGTTATGAGCATAAACTTGAGTATTATGTTTGTTAAAATGTATCCCAATGGTGAACATATTCTCGTCGGTAATTAACTTTGTCTGTGAGCTGCCCTTGCGTACTGCCTAAGAAGTTGTTTTGATTTGTAACCCTTATTTTTCTTTAAATTATCAGTTAAAAATGCCATTTGTAAGCAGCAGTCTTAAATCATATTTTGAAATACGTGACATGGTTCTGGGTGCTATATCCATCTCTCAGGATAAAATCTTTTGCTTCCGGACGGGATTTTGTCCGATTCTCGCCTTCATAGCTTTAATCGTCTGTTTAGTACGAATAGTGCGTGGACGGCCAGACCTTTTTCTGTCACAACAATCATTCGGTTAATAACCAAACGGATGGAGTTCGACAAATTGCATTTGACTCCATGCCTATTTTGTGTAATGCAATTACAGCAATATACGGTTTTCGTTATCACCCCACTCCATTTCAATATTAGTACAATATTTAATAATGATTTGTAGCAAAATTAGGAAAGGCATTTACATTTCACGCGAGAATGACAGATTCCAAATTCAAATGTGATATTTTTTCCCTTTATTGTAACGGTTGTTTATTGTAATGACCAGACTAAGTAGGACGTGATCGCGTCTTCCTCAATCTTCCATTATATTTCATTATTCTTTCTTTCCATTGCAGACTAGTTTATCAGTAAATTAATATAAATAACTTTTAATGCGATTAGGTACTTCTTTCACGTTTCATTCTTTGATCTCTTTTTATTATTATTTATTATACAGTTCTATTAGATTTACAAACGTTTGATGTTATCTTCCAGTATTAAGTATAATACAGGAAAACTAGCAAATGTAGTTTATACTTAGCTTAATTATATATAGGACCGGATATTTTCTCGCGGCTTAGAATTAGACCGATTTCTGTTTTATAGGATCTTATCTGATCCACATAGAGGTTAATTTCGAACTATCTGATCTAACTCTAAATAGAACTGCCTTGAATCGTCTATTTATCCAGACCTATGTGTATTTAAAGGAAAGAAAGAGCTGATGTCGACGGATATGTCTCAACAGATTACGTAAGGTACAGGATATTGAAAAATTATCAGAGAATCTTCAGCAATCAAAACATCTGATTAACTTCAGGATGGTTGAGGTAGCTAATCATAATTTCTTGGAAATAAGTATTACTAGCCCGTTAAATATTATTACAAACTGTTAAATTTTCATAGATAGATTTTCAAATTAATTACCATTTCTTGAAACTATAAATATGTACCTTAATATTTCGTAATACTTTAATAGGGTTGGTAAGATTTTATGATCAAGGAGTTTTCACGTACGTGAGCACGCTTTTTAAAAAATCGGGAAATATTATTGATTACTGATGCTTTACATTAAGTATATTATGAGTTATTTGTACCTTCGTGATGTCACGATTACCGCAATGAAAAGATTTGAAAAAAATAACAGAATTTTAGTTTTACAATACAGCTCAGGATTTACAATCCAATCTTTTTCAGCACCAAAGGATATCATTATTTCTCCATACAATTCAGGAGTACTTTTTTTTTTTTGGATGTGGCCAGCAATTACAATATATTTGGAGGATTGAAAGACAAATGATTTTTTTTATTTTAGGTAAAATAAGAGCTATATTGACTTTTTTATTTTAAGTTAAATAAGAACTATATTGATTAAAAAACAACTACATAGTTTCAGTTTTATTATTTTAAAGTCATAATAGTACATTAAAATTTTACATAATAAATTCACATTTTTTTTTATTGTAGAAGCATGAATAGTGTAAAAGATAAAGATAATGTATGTATCAAATAAAATAGGTTCATGGATGATGATAATGTTCACTGACTTTTGCAATAAAATAAAGAAATATCGGCTACTAACTTGTAACTCGTAATTGGATCCCTTGTTACTTGTTGAGATTACTTGTTTATAAGAATCGATATAATTCCTTGTGTTATCTAATAAACGAAGTCATATACGTATGCCTAAAGAAACTTTGTATGTAACTCCTATATTACCGAAAATAAAGTATAATTTGTATACCATTAGAATAGGTTTCACATAGTCTTTCGATCGTCCAAATATCGTTGTTGGGCGCATCCAAAAAAAAAAAGTCCAAAAAAAGTCCTTTAACATATTTTTAATTCTTCTTGTAAGTCATAGTATTAATCCTTAGTATTAATTTGTTTTATATTTATTATAAAATTAATATGAATATAAAACAGTATTTATTTTATAGAAAGAAGGAAACAAAAGACATGCAAACATTCTCCATCATCAATGTATATCGATGTATCAATGTATGTTTTCGGAAAACACTAACCGTATACCGTAGACTGTCTGTTTGTTTACTACCTTCTCTATAAAATTGTGACGAGGCGAGAAACGGTCTCGTTTCAATCTGAAAGGTGACGACGAGTCAAACTGTGCGGGATACGTATGCACTAACACGTAGAGTGCTAGTGTTTGTACTTCGCACCAACTGGATCGCCTGGAGGGTGTGGACTGTATAATAGGTTTTCCGTGAATGTTCTTAAATGAAACAACTAGGCTTCTTCTTCAATAGAGCCGGGGTAGCGCAGAGGTACTTGTTCTTCTTCTTGTTGTTCTCGGAGTGGATGCCGCTGCGGAAGTGAGGTTGACCGGAAAATGGTCCGCCTTTTATTCATTTATTGGCTTCTCCAATCTCCGGCCAATTGCGGGCTTCCCCCACCACCGGTCAATGACGGGCTTCCCCCACCACTTGTCCATGTATGTACCCCTCCCGCTACCCGCGGGGAATCATTTATTTACCTTTTCTTTATTCGCTATACACGTATTTACATTGTTTACATATGGATCCTAGTATGTCCTCACCTACACTATCCACCAACGTTTTATCCTGATAAGTACGCAAAGACATACCAAGGATCACTCCATTATTTAAATATACAACATACATAAAAACTTATAAACTAGTTGCGAAACTAACTATATACATATTTGTATAAGTAACCTAGACTTATGTTTCGTCGTTAACACTAGTTGCGAAACTAACTATATACACATCTGTTATAAGTACCCTAGCCTTATGTTTCGTCGTCAACATATCTCCCGCCGTCGCCGTCTCGCGATTTAATTGGTAGAACGACGATTTTCTTGGTCGGTCGCCGCAGGATGTGCCCGTTGCTTGTCTGGACGTCGATGATGCGAACCTCGCCGTCTTGCCCGGGGTACGTAGCGGTGACTCTTCCTCTCGGCCACGTGTTCCTCGGTAGGTTCGGGTCGCATATGACGACCAAGTCTCCGACGCGTGGTGCCTCGCCGACTGTGCGGGGCTCCCGCCGTTACTGTAGCAGGGGGAGATATTCTCGGAGCCAGCGGCGCCAGAAGTTTTCGGCTAGCCGCTGGGCGCGCCGCCAGTGTTTGCGCGCATTCACATCGTCTGCAGTGAAGGCGCCCGGTGCTGGGACATGTGAGTTAGGCCCCAGCAGCAGATGATTCGGTGTGAGCGCCTCCGGCTCCTCCGGTGTTACCGCCACGTGTGTGAGTGGGCGGGAGTTGACGGTATTCTCCGCCTCGATGAGTAATGTGTGGAGTGTCTCGTCGCCTGGGTACTTCTCGCGTAGCGTCGCTCGTAGGGCTTCTTTTACTGTCCGCACCATGCGTTCCCAGGCCCCGGCCATGAAGGGGGCGGAAGGGGGAACGTGACGCCACGCGATGTGTTTTGCAGTTGCTTCTTCTTGGACCGCGGCGAGTGCGGCCTCGGTGAGTTGTTTTTCCGCGGCTTTAAAGTTAGTGGCGTTGTCACACCATAACTCTGTTGGGCAGCCGCGTCGCCCCATGAATCGTCGTAGCGCAGAGATGGCGGAATCTGCGCTGAGTGATGCTGCCACTTCCAAGTGTACAGCCCTCGTCGTCATGCATGTGAATAAGGCGACATATCTTTTTTCTAGATGTCGGCCCACGGTTACTTCGATGGGACCGAAGTAGTCGAGCCCGGTGAAGGTGAACGGGCGCGCGTGATGTGCTACGCGCGCGTGCGGTAGATCGCCGGTGGTTGGACTCGTCGGTTTCGCCTTCTTCAGTCTACATATCATGCATGCCTTTATGACGCCCCGTACTGTAGGGCGATTCTTTCCTATGCACAGTCGCTGTCGCAGTTCCTTGACGATTAGCTCGACGCCTCCGTGGTGCATTTTCCTATGTACATGGTCTATGTACAATCTCGTATAGCTGTGTGAACCATCCAACACAGCCGGATTCGTCGTTTCCTCGCTAATCTCTCCTGCGGCAGCGATTCTTCCCTTTTGTCGTAGCAGTCCGTCGGTTCCCACGATCACACTCAGTGCGGCGAGTTTGTCGTCTCCCGCCGGTGTGGCGCTACGCTTGATGCGCTTGCGTGCGCATGCGTAGCTGTCCTCTTGTGCTGCCTTCATGGTGTCCTCGTAGTGTTTACGCGGAAGCCGATGCAGTCTTCCTTTATCTCCCACAGCAGGCCGAGTGTTTTCTCTGTCTCGCTTCCGCCGATGTCGACTGTCGTGGCTCCGGGATCCGTTGTAAATTGTTTCACAACGGACTTCTTGTTGGACACTCATCCGCGCAATTGAAAGCCGGCTCGACGGTGTATCTCGTCGACCGACTTTACGACTCTCGCAGCTTCCTTCTCGTCGGTGAAGCTGGTTATGAAGTCGTCCATATAGTGGTTCGTTTGTATCTCTCGGACGGCGCGTTCGTCTTCGTGTGCGAACTCAGCGGCGAAATGTGGCAAGTACCACGTTTTATTTGCAGGCGGCGCTGTAGTCGCAGGCTCGGCGTATCCCGACGCTAACAAGTTTGTGATACGCTCTTTGTACTTCTCCTTGAGCGCCGGATCGCGGTCGAGTCTCTTCTCTAAATTGTGCAGCCGTTTGAGAGCATCCCCGTAATTGTTAGGGATCTTCATATTGTCTTCTTTCCACAGGAGTCCGGTCTCGAACCGCCCGTCAGGTAGCCGTCGACTGCGCTTATCCAGAAGGTCGATGGCGCGCTGCTCCGGGTCATTCTTGGTTCTCCTCGGTTCGATGCCCAGTGACTCCAACATGAAGAAATTCTTCATTAACTCCTCCATTTCGTCGCACTTCTCGCTGATGTAGCCGCAGAAGGCGACTGGTTCGCACACTGAAGTGCGGCTTCCGTGTAGCACCCAACCTAGTAGCGTCAGTGATGCTACCGGCTTGTTCCTTCGTCCCGCTCGGACCTGGCGTGAGACGATCAGCTCCCAATTGTCCTGCCCGATGAGAATCTTCGGACAGACATCCTTGTAGGTGAGCTCGTCCCTGATGTCGTCCAGGTGTGTGCAGTCTTCCAGGTCCGTTTCCCCGATGGTCTGCGATGTGAAGTTGAGACGCTCGATGGTGCGTGCGCCCTTTAATTTGTGCACGCCGTCCGAGTGTAGCCCTTGTATCTGTACGTCAACAGTGGGGCCTGTTTTCATGCTTCATCTCTCCGCCGTTGATTCCTTGTATCCACATTGTGGCAACCGGCCCGTCGATGCCGAGCGAGTTGATTGTAGCCTCTTCTATAATGGTGACGGTGCTGCCTTCGTCGAACAGCACGTAGGTGTGTATCTTCGCGTGTGGTCCGGCAAGCACTACTGGCGCAATCTTGAGGTAGGCTCGACGTCGACGCGGTGATGAGTTCGCGGCGGTGGCCTCGTTGGTCAGCTCTGTTGTTGACGTGACGATTTCTTCCTTGGGCTCTTCTGTCTTCACTGTTGGCGGCAAAGTTTGACGTGTACGATGTAGCAGCCGATGATGTGACATCTCACACCCGTTGTGTCCGCACGGCTTAGCTCGGCAATTGCCCCGGCGATGGTCGCTACACAGGCAGCGGAAGCAGATGCGGTTCCTCTTCGTTATCTCCCATCGGGCGTTGAGATCGCTCTCAGCAAACCGTTTGCACGAAGGTAGGTAATGATTTTCTTTACACAGCGGGGAAAGTTTCCTCTTTCCGTCGGTAATGGCGCTGTATGTTCGTTCCGTCCTTTTCTTTGTCGCCCTCTCTCTCACACTCGCAGGTACAGTGATGGGAACGGTGACTTCTGGCGGTGCGTAGGCACTGCATTTGTCGGCCTCTATGTTGAGGAACGTCGACAGCAGGCTCAGCGTGGGTACTTCGTGTTCCATGATGCTCGCGAAGTCGTACCACTTGCTCTTCAGTGTGGGTGTGAACTTCTCCATTATAGCCCGGACTAGCTCGGGGCTATACAAGTAGTTCTCCCTCTTCATCGCCTGTATGGTAGCCACAGCGTTGGCCACCTTGCTGGCGAACACGCAGAGGTCGCGGGGCTCGTTTAATTTGCGCAGGTCTTTCAACTTTTCTGTTTCGCAGGCGACCAGTGCGTCCGGCCTCCCGAATCTCCTTGCGAGAGCTTCTACTATGTCGTCCGGCTCTCGGTGGGCGGTGAACAAACTTGCCACCGCCTCTATAGCGGCACCCTTCAGGCTCTTCCTTAGCCGTGCCAGGTTGTCGCTCTTTGCGAAGGTGTGCTTCGAGTCTTCGTAGGCACCCTTCAACCCCAGCCATGCGCTGCCTTGTCCATCGAACGTCGGCAGCTCCATTGTATAACGCGGTGTCTCCCTCGCCGAAATCTTCACTGCCTTGGAGATCGCGGCAGCCATTTGCTCCACGATGTCTGCAGTAGGGCGCGCGGGCCGAGACGTGCTTCGTTCTCGGTGCCTATCCTCCCCATTGTTGGCGGTATAAGCTCCCCGTCCTCGTTTTTCCTTCCTTTTCGGCGAGATCTCGCGAGACTTTGGCTCCGCCCCCTGCGGGGGTATGGGGGAGGGGGGAACCTCGTTCCGATTTAACCATTTTTCCAACTGGAACGATGCTTCTTTATCTTCTTTTCCTTTGTCGTCTTCTTCTTCTTCAGAGCTTGATCCCAGCTCCGCGAGCCTTATCTCTTGCTCCTTGGCAGTCAGGCGCAGCTGTAGCAGGGTTCGTTCTATTTCCAGATGCTCCTTCTTCTTCGCAGACGCAGTAGAGCGGCGCGACCTTGCCGCGATGCTCGCGGCCCGTGGAACGATTGTGACGTCCGCCGTCCCATTATCATCGACGTGCGCTTTGCCTTCCTCATCCCCACGTATCGATGCCTCTCTACGCGTAGAAGTCGTCTTCATAGTGGCCTCGGTGCTGGTGGCCGTGGTTCCTGTAGCTGTAGTTCCCGAGCTCGTGGTAGCTGTGACCGTAGACTCTGTAGTGGCAGACGTTGACTCCGTAGTGGTCCGTGCTCCGCTCTGCGACCCCGTTCGGCTCTGCGACCTTGTTGTAAAAAGGTAAATAAATGATTCCCCGCGGGTAGCGGGAGGGCTACATACATGGACAAGTGGTGGGGGAAGCCCGTCATTGACCGGTGGTGGGGGAAGCCCGCAATTGGCCGGAGATTGGAGAAGCCAATAAATGAATAAAAGGCGGACCATTTTCCGGTCAACCTCACTTCCGCAGCGGCATCCACTCCGAGAACAACAAGAAGAAGAACAATTACCTCTGCGCTACCCCGGCTCTATTGAAGAACAAGCCTAGTTGTTTCATTTAAGAATATTCACGGAAAATCCTATTATACAGTCCACACTCCCCAGGCGATCCAGTTGGTGCGAAGTACAAACACGAGCACTCTACGTGTAAGTGCATACGTATCCCGCACATCTATGGTCCTTCGAGCCGGATGTACCCTAGCCTTATGTTTCGTCGTCAACACAAACAATGAAATTAAAAAACGAAATGCTCTGGTTACGAGAGCCGTTCAAGTGTCTAATAAAACCGCAAAATGTATACTAATATAAAAACTCTGGTAATCACTAGGATTAACACTTTGTATATAAATTATGGTGACAGATTCCATGGTAGCAAATGTCTTCATCAAGAATGATGCAAAAATTCCAGTGATAAAGGAACTTATAAAGAACCCAATAGTGAAAGAGGTGACGGTGGTTTAAGATCTCTTGAGATAAATTATAACTTTTCTCTTCAAGGTTTGCCTTAAATCAAGTAATAATACTCTTAGAGAAGTGAATGAGAACGTAGTTGTTGCCATCCCCAACTAATGGTTGGTAAGGTGGTTGTGAATTGTTTGTAGTAAAGGTTCAGCAGATATTGCCGGAAAATATTTTTCCCTTTAACGCGTCAAGGAAGCCAATCATGGTAATGAGTCGCGAGCTCATGACTCTGTGTGGACGACTAAAGGTGCCTGAAAAGGTGATAATAGCCTAGAATTTCTAATAGGTCATGCTTTGAAAGCATTTATTTATAAAATTACCTGGGTGGCATTAGCAGTGGCGACAGACACCGTGGCGGCAAATGTCTTGGACTTGAAGGCGCAGGTGAATCAGCCAATGATGCCAAAGATCCGTGGGCCAATGGGGCTGCTCGGACGTCTAAGGAAACCGCTCGAAGAGGTGACGGTGATCTGGGAACTCCTGTCCCGCCTGCTTCTAACGTGCGGCCATCGGGTGCAAACGTCCGTATTGCAGGCGATGAACCGCGGTGACTCTGAAAATAATATATTTCGGTAAGCAAGGAAAGTTTTTACCCGTAGTACAATACAATTCAGGCTTCATGTTACTATATCAAATAGAAATCACATTCTTAGTATGCATAGCAAAAACTATATTGCCAAATTGCATTTTTATTGTTAGGTTCTAGTTTGAAGTTATTAGAGCCAATCTTCTAAATAAATAGAATACTGAAAATTTATTATCATTTTTTTTATTATGGTAGAGAAAAAACATGATATATAATATAAGTATACGACGATATATTTACAATTCAATTGGTAGTTTTTGTGATAGTTAAATTAAAAACCATATTGTTCAATAAAACTAATCATCTGTGTGTAGTAATATGTGTTCAATTTCTTAGAGCATGTGTAGTTCTCGGTCTTTTAAACCATTCCTTTACGACTTGCTTTCAATAGTAAAAGTAAACAGGTATTCCGGGAAATGCTTCAGAAGTTTTCTCTTGAAGTTTAACAACTTAGAATTGTTGAAGGAAGCTATTGCTAAGTAGGTGTACTGTTACATTAAAAAGTTAAACGTGAAATTGATTATCGGTATAAACAGAATCGAACCTTTAACAGTTCAATTTTAAAAGTGCATACGCAATGACATGTATAAACAAAGTTTACAAAATGGCTTCATGAATATAGAAGACTTTTATAAATACATTGCTTCTTATACTCTATCGTACGCCAATGTATATCAACTAAAGATTCTATGTACTTCAATATTGTTCAAAGCATCATCAAAATTTAAATTCTCTAATAGCATATAGCCCTTGGCACACTGTTTCCCCTCATCAGTTATTCCGTATGTATCACAGTTCGCGCACTGTAATATTCAACAGGTTGTATGCGGATGACAGGCAGCTTTCCAACTGTTTTCCTCGTTCATAATGTTCAAGTTAATGCTCTTTGATTACATAGTGCATTAAAGTTAACACTGTGTGTAAATAGAAAGGTTATTTGATGTAGATAAAAGTATTGTTTTTTAAAACTAGTAATAAGAGGAATTCGATAGATAACACAAAAGGCAATAAAGACTTACATGAAATGAGTAGTGTAGATAGATACATGTTTATCAATAATTTAGATTCCGAATAATCAACGTTGTATCTATCATTTCAATGGTTTGAAAATGCCACACCATAATACAATATCGATATTATATCTTACCATGCCACATCATACCATCTCTGTGTATTATTGTGTCTCTTTATTGCTGGATATAGGCCGCTCGTAAGTCCGCCATCATACATGATTTTCCGCTTTTTTCCATATAACCGCTACCGTCGACTTTTATAATGGTTTGATAATTTTACAAAAAAAATGACGTCACATGAGCAATGCAGTACGTATTTCAATAAAAATATATAGCCTCTCCGGAATGTTCGAATCAGCTGTAGAAATCTATAGACAATGTTGCAATACATTCACAGACCAAGCAATGTTGCGTCGTAAACTATCATCGTAAGTCCCTACATCCTACAATGTTTCCGAAAGTATATCATTTGTACTCGTATTAAGTACTGGTATAATACTATATTTCTTAATCGATGTTAGGTGTACGACTTTACAGATGCTGTAAATAGCAAAGCGAACGTTGCCGTGGTAACAAATTAAATATTGAGATAATCTGGTAACAACTATATAACACACAACAAGGGACGGAGACTGATGGTATGTTATACAATGGTGATAGTCAGAGCGATAAAAAAATGTACCTACATGTACGTACACGTAATTAAGATATCTACACCAAGACGTTCTACCCTGTATGATCTGCTTTATTTTTCTCTACAGCTAGGTACTTAAATGTACTAGTAATGAGAGTTAGAATTGTATAGTTTCGGGTAGGTATGTTAACATGTACCCTATCTATAACTCAGGCTCGGGCACATTCGTATCAGCGCCAATCCAAAGCCAGAAAATAGAAGAAGAGATAGTGGAAAAAACTAGCCGCTGTAAAATCGTTATTGGCCATTAACTAACCCGAAACCCTACGAAACTCTCTAATAGAAACGATTACAGCGCCCGGGGGGACTAAATACCCTGAAAAGACTTACTCGTCAAGACTGTTTGCCAACGTAACGTTTTAAGGCAGATTAACCTTCATGAAAAACTGTAAAAAATATGAATACATTTAGCATTCACCAGCTTTATTATTTGTGGCGTCGACAGTGGCCATTGTAACGATGAGAAGGTGCTAAAAATATCTGGTAGCGACTATTAAAAAACTTTGTAGGTTTAAACGGGACCAGAGAATCCACATATCGTTACGTGGAGAAATCGTGGGGAGGTATACGTCCAGCAGTGCACAAAAACATGCTGAAGGAGAACACATGAACTGCATCCTGTTTCACTTAAACCACCAAATTATCTATACTAATATAATAAAGAGGTAAAATTGTGTGTTTGTAGGTATGTTGGGGGTAATCTCTGGAACTACTGAACCGATTTCAAAAATTCTTTCTCAAATAGGAAGCTACATTATCTGTGCCTAATATAGGCTATATTTTATTTTGAAATTATGAAAAAAAAAATTGAAAGAAGTGAGGGCGGGTCGCTAGTATAGTTTCAAAAATTTCATTTTGCTCCATGCCTACTTTGTGCAGTAATGCAATTACAGCAATACGGTTTTCATTATCACCCCACTCCATTTCAATATTAGTAGGTACAATATTTAATCATGTTTGGCGCCAAAATGAGAAAATACATTTATTTTTCACGTGAGAATGACAGATTCCAAATTCAAATGTATTTTTTTTTCTTTATTGTATCGGGATTTATGGCCAGACTAGGTAGACTAAAACAAGTAGACTTAACAAACAACATTAAAAGGTCAATTGGCCGAGTAATTAATAGAAATTTCTCGGAATAGTGGTATGTAGATACTTACTGTAGCTCTCGAAGTACCACTGTCGAGACTGCTCTGGGAAGATATGGAAGGCGTTCTGGCAAGCCTTGCGTGTGGTAGAGAACTCGCAGTGCGCGTTTCCGCGCTTAAGGGTTGCACGCGGCATTGCTCCTTGGGGATCAGCATCTCCTGTGATTGGAATTATAGGATGTTGAAAGAAACTTCTATTTTGTAATTTCAGCTTATATGTTTTATCATAAAACGAATGGATGGATGTTTCTGATAGTGATGAGTGATTGCGAGAGGTTACCATCGATTATTTTTTAAACAATCTATATATTCCTTTAAAATTATAAAAAAATGTTCTGTAACTTTCATTTTAGGGTCTTTCTCACCACCTTCTGATAAGGTATTAGGAGGTGTCAGAAAGTCAGTTATACTTTATCAGAAAGCCGGTATCAGCTAGATTTAATTGGCAGATAATTTATCTATCAGATTGTTAACAGTTACTTTAATAATCTGACAACCACCTGATCTTTCAGTCAGTTAAAGGAGTAGGGTCTGGAATCCCCTTTTAAATTCGCTATCAAAATGTCTCCCTCTCTAACTTTTATAGATAATTGGAAAAATCCTGGAATATAGCTTTAATTAAGTAGCTGAAGCAGAGATATGACAAAAATTTTGGAAATGGCATTTTTTTAGACAATACTTTGTTAAATGAATTTAGTCGCTTAATTTGTAAAAAATACTTTGTATATTAATTCTCTAAAGGCATATCAACTGACCAAGTAAGTTGCACGTCAACCAGTACTTGCATATCAAGTAGTTTTTAGATACGCTCTTAGTAGATTTTTCTACTACACACGAGTAATTGCGTTCCCGAGTAATGCTGAGGAGAATGTGGATGGATGCCCTTCTGATATAGGTACATACTCTTTTCTATGGATAAAGACTTAATATGTAAAAACCTATATTTATTTTACAAAAATTATAAAGAGAAATCTCCTAAGTACAGAAGGCAGATGTGCTGTAAAACAGTGTTTTAAAAAGCGTCTAACGAATCTGATTGAGTGAGAACCTGGTAGCGTTGAATAGATATCTATAGTTTTAAAGGTGTATTTGTTTTGTGAAGGCGAAAATGATTTTTTTTCAGGTGAACTTTGTAACTGTTTTCCAAAAATTTCTCGAAAACTTCCAGAGGCGTACTTTTGATGGTCTGGGACTAAGGCTATTAACAAACTGTGGTCATGTACCTAGGCAAAGGATTTCCGAATTAATATTCTAATTCTAAAAATTCTTGACGCAATCGCGATAATAACGTCTGTAATTCTTTTGTTTGCAAACGTAATTTGTAATTCTTACACTAATTTTTACACTGTGTAATATTTGTAATTTTTGTACACTTCTGAAAAAGAATATTCGTGGTTTGTTGGTTAGAAACCTACTTCTAATTGCTTCGTTTGAATAGTTGATATTGAAAATACGGATGGGAGATCGCTTAGGAAGGCCTATGTTAGATAAATGATAATTTGAGCTGGGCTGGATTATGTTACACATATATTTAAGCTACCATAAGTATGCTCCTAAAATTAGGTACCCTGAGAGTTATTATTTATTCTTATGATATATTCACAGGGGAGAAACCGGAAAAAGGGCAGTGCCACAGTAATAGCATAGTAAAAGAGTTAAGTAGGTTATCTTCATTAGTCGCCCGCACGAGTCACAGCCTGTGTACAAGCATGACACATTCGTATGTAACTTACTACACATAATTTTCCCGCTCTCATAGACTTCCATTCCCGTGCTGCCCTCCCATAGCAACACATTAAGCTAAGGGTTGTTTCTTCGCCGGTTAGGAGGCGTGGTAGCCATTAGGCACGTTGCAACTCATACTTTTTCTAGCTGAGCACATTATACGCTAGCCCCAAACAAAACACATTCGGTGGCTCTTGAAAGGCTACAAAGGCCATAGCCATTCCAACAAATAA
Organism: Sesia bembeciformis; assembly: GCA_943735995.1. Lineage (NCBI taxonomy): Eukaryota > Metazoa > Arthropoda > Insecta > Lepidoptera > Sesiidae > Sesia > Sesia bembeciformis. Next base: position 5,482,004 of record OX031029.1, on the reverse strand, counting down.
AACATTTTGTCAGAGATCACAGTGCGCCGAATCCGGCGTACTTCCAATTTGTCGATTCAGTGTAGTTGCGTGTACGAGAATGGCACGCATACAAATACTACGGGTCTTTTTTTTCAATGGTAATAGTTTCATATTCCATTTACACGAAACAGTGAACAAATAGGGGCAAGTTTCCAACTAGCCCATCGGCCCACGAGTTCCCTCCATTCGCTTTATAAAACATTCACGATATGAAATAACCCTGGCCGAAACTTTGAATAAGGCTGGGGTCAATAGGAGCTTGCCTTCTACTAATAAATTCATATGACAGGTAACCATTTAGAATATGATTAATTATGCCCATGTTTGTAAACGATAATTTTAAATGGTATCTAATTCCCATAATTTTCATTTCGGAATTAGATTAGACTGGTACAAGAGGTAAAAGTGGACTGGTTCGCAGCGTGGGACATCCTCTGACCAGGTGGACTGACGACTTGAAAAAAATTGCCGGTAGTGGCTAAATGAGAAGAGCTAAAGAGCTGTGGTGGCGGTCCTTGGGAGAGGCCTACATCAAACAGTGGAGAGACACTGGCTGATGGCATGGTATGGTATAGTATGGTAAAAGAGGATATAGAATCTTTTATTGTCAAAATCTTATTTGTAATTCTTGAATGTCCGGTCGCGTTGCGGATAATAAAAACCAACGATACATCGAAATAATATTTCATCGATTGTTTGAACAACTAGCACCATCTATAACGCGGTATGAAGGTTTCTGTGCTCATTGATCGATTTCGATGTTTGAGCGTAACATATACATACGTACACTTAAATGGGATATAACGAAATGTATGTAGGCATTGCGGAGGACGCATTTCTTAATATGCGCAATGAAATTTCGCACAAAATGAGATATAGATCTCCGTTAAGTTCGTAGATTAGTCAAATTGTATAAAGTATAGAGAAAAAAAGAGAAATCAAAGCAAACCTGTATACACCTTTCATGAATACGAATAGTACCTAATCTACTACGCACGCACCCACGCACGCACCCACGCACGCACTAAATCGCACTTATGTGCACGCACTTTTAAAATTAGTATATTTCAATTGTAACTTTTAGTTTAATTTAAAGTTAGGTACGTAACGTAATTGAATTTCGAAAACGTTGATCCCTAAAGCATTTATTTCTTTTCATGCAAATTTTTTTTATCTTTTAGTCACGTTGGATTGTTATGATTCTAGTAGTATTGCAGTATTCGTTTGTAAAATGGTGAATACGAGTACGAATGCAAATATTTAAAAAAGGGGCGGGCACATATTCGTCAAAACGAATACGACTATTCGAAACATAATACATCAACGATATGCTGTTTGTTTTTCTAAAACTTTGCTAAAATTGACATCGCAAACGCCAATGAGCGACTGTATAAACTTACCAGGAAGAAGACCGTTTGCTCGTCTAACACTTTCTAGATACAAAAATGAAACTTAGTGATCTATTAGACAGGTCTTAGGCGCGTATGTTTCCTCTTCTATTTTACTCGACTTTTCGGCTGGTTAACACCAACCACAGTCACGAAATGACTGGTTAGTCAATAAAATAGGTAAATGTACAGGTTTTAGTTCTAGTAAATACACATTTAATAGATAGATATACATAGATAGATATATAAAACGGAAAAAAATTAAGACAAAAAGTATATTTTTAAAATTTGTTGGTACAAGTCCACTCCTCGCTGAGGATTAAGGCAATAAAAATTAAAATGTACGTAACATAACACCATGCTCAATCAAAATATAATTTACAAGCGCGGTTTACGAGATCAATAGGCGTGATATACCAAAGGTCACGGAGTCAATTAAAATGTTTCTGCCGTGTAACTGCTGACGTGGGGTTGGGTGGGGGTGTACTCCCTCAAGTGTTTTATTATGTTCAAATTAATAATTAAACTGTATTACGGGAGCGAGTTGACAACGTGCATCTCATTTATAATTGAAGTGGCTTCTCTCGTGCTGATTAATTTGGTGGAACGACCACTCATCTATCCATTGTAATCTGGCCTTTAAGCCTAGCGGTTTAAGGTAGTGTGTATGTAGCGCCACCTATGGTTTTGTCATACAATCTGGCTGATCTTGTGTGGTATATTTTGGAAGATATTGAGAATCAACAAATGTTTAGAACATTCAGAATTTTATGAGAAAATTTGCAATTAGAAAAGAGTTTTACGATAATGGCGATTAAACTACCTGATTTTATTTTGAAATTTCGTTCAATACATGTGTATACAGTCCTGTGCAGGTTGGTGAAAACATATTCCTCAGATTTTTTTAAATTATCGAGCGTGCAGGTTTCCTTGCGATGTTTTCCTTAACAGCCAATTTAACAATTACGTACTCTGCGTATTTAGAATGGAACTGTGAATATATTTGATGATATAACCTAATAAATTGGTACACGGTACACATGTCACCTTACACAACAAAGGTCCGAATTATAAGCAACCCAGGCACAAGGACTTGTGACGTAATTAGGATTCTTTAGACTCAACCGACGGTTGACTTATGAGTCCAGGAGCCTTCCTCTTATATAGGCGATTGTTGGAATGCCAGCGACTAGCTCTTCAAATTTAAAATTTATGACGAGAAGTTGCTTGGCCAGAAATTTTATCGTAGTGTAGTGTTCAGAATTTAGTTTTAATATAATTTAATATTAAGAATAAAACATGTCCAAATTTTTAATATATACCGCGTTCCTTACAAGAAAACAAAACATGATCAATTCAAACATACTTTTGTCAACATCTCTGTTTTGTTGGTTGTCATTGTATGATTACAAGTGTAATGACACAAGGAGTCATTGTGTCATTACAAGTTTCTGCTTTTTTCAGTGTGTGAATCTTGTGAAGGAACGTCGGATTTACATAAGAGAATCTATCTATATATATAAAAAAAATGGATGTTGGTATATCTGATGTTAATAGACTTCGACACCGTTTAACCGATCACCATGAACTACATATATGTATTTTTTCATGGAGAAGGTTTCTATGGTATCCACTTTGTTGTAACTCGCCACTAGATGGCGCTACAGCACATCAACTTCTATACTGTTCAACCGATCGCAAAAATCATATCGACGGCAAAACAGAATAATTTTGTAAATAAATATACACAGGCAAGACAATGTCTGCCGGGTTTTGCTAGTAAAATATAAAACAAAATAATTAAGTTTAAATGCGACATACATAGATAGACATGCGACATAGGCGACATACAAGCATTAGTGAACAAATTAAAATAGTTAAATATTTACATAAACTAATAAGTGAAATGAAATGGGAAATAGACATATTTAAATAGTACTCGTATATTACAAATTATGTGATAAGATATGTCTACGAGTGATTATAAGACGTGAGCTATTGGAACAAATATTTACGGTCTATATCTAATATTTCTGACTCTAGCAATGGTGTCATATGGTCCAAACGGTTGCTTAGCTTCGTCAGGAACTAACTTATATACCTGAGCTTCCGTTTCACTGGGTCAAGTAACAAACCTAAGAAAACAATGAAACATTGCTCAGTAGTGTGTATACAACCTTCGTCATTGAATGTTGATCGCAAGTACAAGCAAGCTTATAGCAGATCGTTATTTAAGTTCTTTGAAGTGCGAAGTTGTTCCAAGTTGTTTGTTACTTTGTTACCCGAGCATGATAGAACTTAATAGTTAATATTGTTGACTAATTCAATGCTGCGAGAACCTTGTTAACGTTTATTAGCGGATTCATTATTCTGTTTTTTCAGGAAAAATAATAATTATAATAAGTACCTATTTATAATAAGAACCTGGTTATTCATTTATTACGAGTGTTTTTTTTTATTGTTCGCTTTATTATACTTATTTGTCATATAATGTCAATTTCTGAGAAAATGGTGTTAATTAATGTCATTTACAATTGTTATTATTTATTTAACGTTTCATTGCTCAAAGTATAATAGGTGGCGCTACATATACACTACCTTAAACTGCTAGGCTTAAAGGCCAGATTACAACGGACAGATGAGTGGTCGTTCCATCAAATTAATGTTTAAATAAAGATATTTTTCTGGTACCTAAAAATGTAATTGACTCTGAAGCTCTGTATTGACTTGAAGCGAAAACATTTGCAACGTAGAACAAAAGTTGTTAGTGCAGATATTTTTTTTATTTAACCCAAATATAACCCAATATATTATATGAATCTAAATAATATTCTTCGTAACATAATATACATAAGATATGTTGGTTTTGCATTGACGAATGTACCGAATTGTATATGCATATACAATGTACATAATAATGTATTTTGTAACGTATTTATGGCGTGCATTGATTTAATGAACCGGCTGTATATAGCGGGCACGCCATGAATATGGATAGCGATCACTGCTTCCATTTTCATTAACCTCTGCCCTTTATCGATGAGTACATAAGTACGGTTATTTGTCTCATTAGCCTTCATTCAGTATTGATGTTAATTTATTCATTACTGAGAAAGTGAAGTTTTTATTTTAATAAACTGATGTGAACTTTAAGAAATTGGTATTCAGTGCCACAAGGATTTAGATCCTTGCGACAAGAACGTGGCAAATCGCACTAAAAGAGCGAACATCCTTGAATATCATTTTCTTGACAGATGTACGCACATATGTTGTCATGCAATAAATTCCAAATGCTTCCCTTTTGGCACTGGAAATACATGCTTTAAGTTTCCCATTTATTCCCATATTTCCCATACTTTGTAACGACCAAAACGTTTTCATTTTACTCGGTCACGTCTATATATATAATTTTAATAGATAGAAACAGTTGGTCTAAATGACAATTATTTCCTTAAATTTCATAACCCCAAAATGATAGTCACACCCAGATTCAGGTAAAGATTCTTGTAGGACTGTGATCTGTAGTCAATGCGATATGATATGAGTCTCATTTTGGAGAAAAACCTGATCAGAAAACAGCAAGTTACATGAAGACGTATATTTTTGAGAAGGCCACTGTAAAGTTAAGCAAAAACTACATAAAGACACGAAACTTTTGAATACCCTCTTACAACCATGTTTAATAAAAAAAAACGGTTCTTTCTTTTTATCTTTTAACGTGCACCGTGTCACTAAATCACAATGGAAAAGTAATGCTAAAACATTTTCAAGGGGAAGCAAAAATCGTGCTTGCAGAATGAGGCATTCATTTGCAAAATGACACCATCTTTTAGAAAGCTCCAGCTTTAGAAAGGTGCTGTAGTAATTAAATAGTCAGTAGATTAAATAGGCATAAAGATAATGGTATAGACTATGCTTTCTCGCTTTAGCATTTTCACTTGTAAGAATTTGTGTTTTTAAGCGAGTGTACTAAACACTCGCTTAATAGCGAGTTTGAAATAGGTTTTTTCGAAATAACTGAATTCTTGGGTCCTGGTAGCCCTTACTTTAGTCCGGGTACAAGTTTAGACAGAGTGCTGAAGGCGATTAGCCAATAAGGACAGGAAAGGCATTTATTTTTAGAGGACAGTCCGAGATCGTAGGTCACTGAGAAGGGCTCAAGTTCCTGACGATGCCTGTGGAAAGTGTTGGTTGAAAGTTGGCGTGTGTTAACGGCGCGGCGACTGTCAACAACCGATCGGTTATTCCCCATATACCGGTTCCAAGAATCGCTGAAGAAACAAAGTCAAGTAGCTCCAATTAACCCGCTGGCACGAATCCGCGCTGGACCAAAAAGATGATGTCTAAACATATTACACTTTCATTATACCAGAATCTTAAACCGTTTGACACCACATGGCTAAAATAGCACCACCCAATCTCTTCCCGTGGATGTCATAAAAGGCGACTAAGGGAGGACTAAGCTGCTACCCCAGGCCCTGAGGTACCTACTACAGTATCTCTAAAAGAGTGGACTCGCCAACCCGTTTGCTCAGCGTTTTACAGCTATACATCCCACATGCACAAAACAATGTGTATGAAGAGGCCCATGTCCAGCAGTGGATAAAAAAGCTGGTTACGATTACGTTTATTATAGAGAAGGGAAAATATAATGGGATCACATTTTATATGAAGAAGATAATGGGTTTCCCTTAGCCCAGTATATTCTCTTCTCGATAGAATGAGACAGAATGGATAGCTTTGATTTTTTATACTTACACTAGGACTGCTATGGGATTTGTCATCGCCGAAGCTGTCTGTAGAGTTATGGCTCTGCCCACTGCTTGCGCTGGACGTCCTCTCTCTTGCAGCCCTGGCCCAGGATTCGAGCCGTTTCTGTGCCGCCCACACTCCCGGTGGACCCAATCCACTCATTTTTACCACAATTTTTTTTAAATCATCACCTTAAAATCACTTTTAGTTCTCACTCAATCAGGCTGTGTTTCATGATTCACTTTAATCTAGAGTTATTGATCCTTGAATTTATTGTTTTCATTTTATATTACAGGGTATTTTTTAATCTATAATACAGTTCTGTGGAAGAACGGTAATTATTAGTACTGTAGATTACTTGGCTTAAAAATTTAACTCTTCTTTTTCACATAATACCCCTAGTCTAGCCATAAATATTGTTATAAAGAAAACATTGATATTTTTATTTTTTCATTATCATTTTACTAGAAGAATTTATGTTAATTTAGAAATAAATAGGTAAGCATTTTAAAAATATAACGTTTATTCGAAATACTTTAATAAATACTTAATAATCTTTAATACAATCTCTCGATCGTTGTGCCCAGTTTTCGATTAAAAACACGGAAAATTGGCAACTGCCCTAAGGGTATGTTTTAGGGATTCAATATTATCATGGCTTTTAAAGCATTCCATGCTCTAAAACAGACCATAAATCATAATCGAGCGTATTAAGATCGGGACTAGATGACGGCCAGTCTTCAGCTCTAATGGAGTCTCATCATCTTCATCTCTCTGGATAAAATCTTTTGCGTCTGGTTGGGATTTCTTTGGATTCTCTTCTTCACAACTTTAATCGTCTGTTTAGTACGAATAGTGCGTGGACGGCCCGACCTTTTTCTGTCACAAACAGTGGACGTTTCAATGTGTAGGTATGTTGTATAGCCCGGTACACAAACATTCGGCTAATACTAAGCGGATGGAGAGTTTTAAAAATTGCATTTGGCTCCGTGCCTACGTTGTGTAGTAATGCAATTATAGCAATACGGTTTTCGTTATCATCTACTCCATTTTAACATTAGTACAATATTTAATAATGATTGACGCCAAAAATGAGAAAAATACTTTTATTTTACAAATTATACGTGAGTGACAGATTCCAAATTCAAATGATTTTTTTTTCTTTATTGTAACGGTACTTATGGTCAGACTAAGTAATACTGTTGCTATTATTACTCTTTACTAAAACCTTTAGTTGTGTCGCTTTTTTTTCTATGGCGTTTCATTATATACGGGTATCTAATTTTATTCATTTAATAAGATACGCCTGAATACGGCTAACAGGCAAATGAAGATGTACAGAGGTTCCTACTACATTTATATTTAGGAATTTAACAATATGTACTATTTCTGGGAGTCACGCTCCCAGAACACGTCTGAATGAAGCAAATCAATAGAAGATCAATACAATACAAAGCCTGTAAAAATCTGCAAATGCGCAGTTTATGCATATGAGATACAATAACGTGCTTCATTTACGTTCTATATATGATACGGGCGACGAGACTGCGAGACGTCTGTGATCGTGACGCGCGAAACGTTACAATTTACCATATATACACATTCACACGAGGGATAATGTGACGTTTACAAGCACTTTAAATAATTTTAATGCGACAAACAACAAGTATTTTTTTGGAGGAAAATTGATTAGCTAAAATATCCGAACGCACTTCCTCAGAAGAAAAGAAGGGATTTCAAGTCACGTAAGAATTTTAATTTTCCTCTTTTTTGATCCTCTACAGAAAATAATGACATACTGTGGTATTCGTTTAAAAAAATACGTTGAAAAGTGCGTCGTAATTTTCGTCAAATACTTTCTCTTCCAGCAGGAACAGCCTAGATGTATCAACTCTCGACTTACATTCGCGAGGTCATGATTATTATTATTTATAAATCCCGGTCCGTATTAATGAGTTTAACTAAGAATTTATTAGTTATCACTCAGTGGAGATGCAAAACATCGCGAGGCAACCCGTGCCGAGAATTAGAAAATAAATCTTTGAAAATAAATAAAATAGGAAAATAAAAATAAAACTGAGCATTTTGCTCAGTTATTGCTAGTCATTATTAAAAAAACTCGATTTTTGAGTTATTGATACAACATGTAAGTACCCTTAATTGAAACATTTTTAATGTAAAAGTGTCATAAAGATATCTTTACTACAGGCCGCTTATTGAAGTTGAAGCTGGCTATTTTTGCTTGTCACCAAAACTACAGCAAGTTATTCTCCTGTACAATCATGGTTTTTGAGTTGTATAACACAGTATTGCAATAAATGGGCGATTCGTGATATTGTGGTACTGGACCTGTACAGATTGAACTCGCCGACGTACTTCGGACGACTTTGTCATAGCTGGGCAGCGCGTTACGATGTGTTACGTCGAGCGTTGTGGTACGGCGCATCGCGTTCAAGTTGTCCTCGTGGGAGTCGTGGACGCGATCACCCACCTCATCGTCAATAGATACTATTACAAATTTTTACATGGAAAAACATAAAATTTGTCGGTTATAAAACTCTTCATGAGTGAAAAATGAATATTAAAAAAGACATTTAGCAATCTACTTCTTTCGAGATAACTAATAAACATAAAATTACGCACGACGCCTCGTATTGAAAACAAAATAGACGCACATCATATGCCGCAACGCTAGACGCACTGTTCACGTAGGATACAGGCGTGCGCAGCGAATGTTTGACATTTTGGCGACGCAACGCGCGACTCGACGCGCCGCTTCGCGCTGACCAGCAGGACATAGGGTAAAAGAGTTCACACACCGTTGGCACAAATATAGAACCAGGTGGCAGTAAGGGGCTTCTCGGCCCCGGATGCGCAAATGTGTCATCCCAGTAATGGAAGAGTTGATTAAAAGAGAAGAAGGGGTCTTATAAGAATTTGTAGGGATTTAAGAATGAGCGCGTCGGAAAGAGCTCTCGCAAGTACAGCGTGCTCCTCCCGCTTAACCGCAAAGTAATGAGGAAAATTTGGGCGCGAGTAGTCGGCCGGATTTAGAATATCACCACCCCATGCCTTCCCGTGGGTGTCAAAAAGACGACTAAGGGATAACGAAGCCGCTATCACAAGCCTTGAGGAATTCACATCACCTTTAAAAGAGTGGACTAGCCAACCCGTTCCGACGGTATGCCGTTTTAAGGCCATACATCTCTCATACACAGAACAATGTGAGTGATGAGGCATATGTCCAACAGTGGACAGGGGACATCAAATACTGCTATCGTTTTCACACGCTGACAAGTTCTATGTTCATATTCACTAGACAGTAGCACTGAATGTATTTTTGCACAAAGATTTCTTACTTCTTACATTTTATGAAACAAACCTATAGAAATGGACAGTCGCGAAACTTTACAATGTCTCGTGAAATGAATCAGTATTTTACAGGCAACTGTAAGATTTTGAAAGGAACGTTTTCTGCATGTTGAACGCTTTGTCCGCATTTAAATGCAGAGGGTTATAGGTTGAAGGTTATTTTTTTCAATCACGCTTATTAGAATGCCCGTTAATTAAATTAAGCTTTAATCTTTGAGGTTCCCCCAAATTAAGATTTTTTGATTTATTTAGGCAATTTGTAAATTTTGTTTAGATAAAGTCAAATGCATGTTTGGACGTTTTGGAGTTATTGTTACATACTTCACTAATATAATGAATATTGCGAATTGCTATGTATGCCTTCTGACCTCTATAATTGTCCTAATTATAGCCCCTTTTAAGTAAATCGGAGTTTACTTTTAAAAGGGTTTATTTATACTGTTTACATTAATGTATTAAAGGTTTCAACAGCTGTATAAATTTACTATTGTTGTGATATATATGTCTATTTTTGTAGTTCTCCGAGTACCTACGTCAAAGAAAACGCAATTTCTTAGAACTTCATTGTTTGCCCTCAAGATGCAGGCTTTGTCTAGTTTGGGGCAGTTAATTTAATGTAATAAATATGTGTTGGTAAATATTTAATGTAATAATTTAATCCACACAGGCAATTCATATTTAAAAATCAAATTTATGACATTTATGTTAAACTAGCGACCCGCCCTCACTTCGCTTCGGTTTATTAAATTTAAAACAATCGGAATAAGATATTTTCCTGCGGTAAAATGGAGCCTATATTTTAAGTTAGATCTCTAGCAATACATCGGTGAAAACTGCATCCAATTCCATGCAGTAGTTTTTGCGTGATGCGTGTACAAACATACAGACAGACAGACAAAATTTCTAAAAACTGTTGTTTTGGCTTCTGTTGCTCTAATAAAGACACCCCATATTAGTTTTTTTTCAATATCTATAATGTACAGACATCGGCCTGTTACAATTTTATTATATGTATAGATATAAATTAAAATATCTGTTATTTTATCATGTCTCCTAAGATTTTATGTCCTGTCAGTTAAAATAATTTAATCAATATCAGCCCATAACGTAAACGATCTACTATACTCCGGTTACTATAGCTGGAGCTCTGACAAATTGAGCCGTTTGTCTCTTTCACGCAGAGTAATATTTATTATTCGTTTATTTATTCCGTAATGTATTAATCGAAAATAAAAATATATTTTTATGACATAATATTTTGAGTCACAAAATTATAATAATCAAATTTCAATTGTTTATTGTTCTTTTAGTGTATATTTTAACGTAATTTTGTTCGAAACAACGGATACATTTATTTCCCTCGATTAATATGTATGTAAATTCACATGCCGATTTTTTTTTCGATTGTTGATAATCAACTATTAAAAGTTATATAATTGATATTGTATTTATTATATTATTTTATTAAAATATTGTAATATTGCATTTAAATTAAAAATTCTGATTTTTATTTTGATGCTTTTATCCTGTTTTATTATACTTATATAATCATGCAAATCATTTTACACATTTATATTTCCTGGCTTCAAACAATCTAGTTTTAGTTTATATTTGGGCTGTATTTTAATAATAAATTGAATAGATACGTTAAATTCCTTATTAAGGATCCTTTAACTAAGTGTCATCACAACACTGTGGTTTCTTCAACTGTCAGCGGTCAGAACTCTTGCTATAATAACCGTAGTATAGACAGCCATAAGCCACCTGCAGACCCAGTGGATATACATGCTGCATGATTAATTTTAATTCTTGAACATAATGGTTTCCTCAAGAACGACTCTCCTTCACCACCGTTAGCGATAATGTTTAAAAATTCGTATTTAAATGTAACATTGAGGTTTTCGCGTTTCTCACACATATTCATCTATTTAAACTGGTCTCAACGCGTTTGTTTACCTTATTTATTATACCCGCGGGTCGGTTGGGTTGCACAAACCGAAACGTGAACTACCCGCCTTGTCAGCTTGTGACGATGGTTGGTGCAACCCAACCGAAACGTCGCTGAGTAAAATAATAAGGTAAACGTACGCGTAGCGGCCCGTTTTAAATAGATAAATAAATTTGTACTTATACAGAAACTCAATACGGGCTGAGAACTTGAACTCACGACCTCACGAATGGGAGTCGAGAATGGATACTCCTATCATCCCTATCAGGCTATCACCGTTCCGTAAATTTAATATACAATAATAAATAAAACATTAATATTGATCCAGTCAGTGAATGCAGAAACAAGTATTAATTGGAATAATTAGCTTACAATTCATTTGTCGTATGGGGTCAATAATGCGTTTGATGACTTCAATACACGTTTTTCATCATTTCGCTACTTTAAGGAATATAGGGTTTAATATTATTTTTGAATTTATTTGAGCCAGACAGTTTGCCGCCGAGGTCGCAGACGGCGGCGTCCTCGTTGCGTGGGCGCCGAGTACTCGACGCCCGTAGTACGCTCGCCACGCGGCTGTAGGCGTTTGTTTACCTCACACAAACCGCCCGCATTTTCAATTTAATTTACGTTCTAAAACACTGCAGACCGCACTACTACCTAACATTTTTAATTGTTTTTTTTTTTTTCTGTTAAAACAAGTCTTTTGTTTGGTACACGTTGTCCAATATACCGCTGGATTTAAATTAGTCCGTCTGGCAACGACAACGTAAATTGAATAGAATTTAGGAAGCGGATTTTTCCTTTAACACTAGCGATGTACGATATATGGAACTCTACTACAACACGTTAAGAAATGGATGTTACACGTCGTTTATTAACGCTTTGTCATATATAACATAATAGTATGTTCTAAATTGGTGTGCTTCATGGATATGTGGAAAGGGAATACGAGATTAACAAATTTGTATAATTAATTCGCGTTCATACTTTACGAGCGTTATACAGCGTCACTATCACCGTTCACTAAAATAATAACCAAAAATAACCAAAAAATATTTCAAGAGATTCAACCAGTGACACGTTGGGTGCCAAAAATGTTGAGAATTCAAACATTCCTTTTAAGAACGTTACTTGGTTTTATTAAATAAACATAATTCAAATAATTACCTGAGAGTTCTAGTGAAACTGGAGAGCTTTGCAAATGCCAATTACAGATTGACAGTACATATTTTAATAACACGAAGCTCCAACGAAGGTTTCTTAGATAAGTTGTTGTGCACATAAGCTAGTGAAACTTGAGTTTTATTCAAAGATGAGAACGTATAGATTGGTCTAAATGATCACAAAAACTAGCATGAACCTTGTATTTGTATGATACAATATTCGTTTTATATATTTGAGGATTTTTTGATGGGGATGCAATGATTCTGGGCAAAGCAGATCATTTATAACGTAGCACATAATAAATGCCGGGGCGTTGGAGAATTCGGCACGGGATTATAGGCTATCTGTTGAGTCAAGATGATTCTCCCGAGCGATATTATCTATACAAATTTGCGTATTTATTGAAATGAGTATTTTTCTAAGATGTTCGGGAAGCTGTAGTCACATTTCGACGTACAAATTAATGTAATAAAATGAGTAAAGTAGGGGTGAGGCTTTTCCACTACGATTAAAATTTCATCAGCTTTAGTAGCAATTGTAACTTCGTTTTACGACAAGGATTCCACAACGGCATGCAGGTATTGGGGCATATTCTGTAAATATTAATGTAAAATACGCGTAGGGACGGAAACGAGATGCGAAAGTTGATCTTATCCGTAAAATAGAATTTATAATGACCTAATAACACATTAAACCAGAAGATTTAATGATGTATCAGGATTTAATTAAAAACCTTAATCTTAAATTTGATTTTCGCGAGAAATTTTTGTTAAAAAATAAATAAACAGATGTAATTTAGGACCACCGTGGGGTATTGTAAAAAAATATGATATCACCAAAGTACCTACGACTTGAGCACTAATTGGAAGAAATAGAGAACACCAGTTTCACACGTATGACTATACTATAGTATTTAGTGTAAATGTTAGGCCGTGCCGAGGAACGGTCGGCGCGGCCGAATGCTCGCGCATACTGCCGCCCGGGCGGCTGGTGTTGCCAGCGTAGCCTCGACCTGATCCCACCCGTGCTATCAGGACGGAGATAATAAGCGGTGCATGTAGTTGAGGCCCAATTGCGTATCTCTGGATGTAACTGAGCGTACCTACCTACTTTGCTTTAGAAGCATAATTTTAAAAGAGACATGATTAACAAAATTATATCACACGTTAAATATTTTTACATTCTTTTTTCACGTTCATAGAATAAAGAACGTAGTCGTGCTTTGACTATTTTTGTCATCATAGCATCATTTTAGATTATGTACTACATATTAAATTTGGTATCCGGCGATGTATGTGCAATGTTATGAATGAAAAGATGATCGGATTCCAGTAATGTGTTGAAAACGACACTGCGTATAGAGAGAGACAACACCACGTCGAAAGTTTGTGTAGACACTACAAAAAACGTAAAAGTCGATACCCTCTCTTTTATATACGAGCAGCATTTATGTATACCGAGCACTGTTTTACTAAAGCTATGGTGCCTACTACTAATTTTATTTGCATTTTAACGACTTGTCTATAAACATTTTCGATGGAGTGGTCTCGAAACTTGGTAATCATTGAAGTTACACACTTACTACAATTTCTTTATTTAAAAACAATTTGTAATACTTATTATAATACAATTTGTAATACTTATTATAATACAATTTTTTAGTTTTGTTATTCTTTTTTAGTAAAGAGCCTTTGGTTATTTATAACAATGTCTGAAATTATCACTGGTTTAGTTTTATTCAAATATTTTCTACCTTATTTATTGTATTACATCTTGTTTCGAATATTATTCTCACTATATTTTGTAAATAAACTGACTTATTTTTTTCTTTAATAATAAATAAATAATTGAAACTTCCCAATTTTTCGGTTCTCGTGTGGATAGCTGACAACCCAACGGGCGACGGCGCATTTTCGCCGTGTCACTTTCTCCAACCGCGATCAACAGGTAAGGAAGGTCATGAGGAGCGTCTTGGGAACCCGTCAGACTTCTTTTAAAAGAGCCCTTATAAGCTTCTAGTAAGTTAATTGTTTACGCCGAAATGCTTAAAAAGGTTTTTGTAGAAGAATATTAAAATTGCAAGTCACGTTGCTTTTTCAGCAGACAAAACAACCTTTTTTTAATAGAATGAATAAACAATCCGCCCGATGGGAGGCGACGGACATACCAACGTGTCAAAATGACGAACGATAGCTCATTTGACGGGCTTTGGAGTATCAGTAGGTAACTATAATTTAGCAAAATGTTTAAGAAGGAAATAAACAATATTAATGTTGTCCACCTTCTTATGAGGGCTACAGGACGGACTGGGATGTGACAGGATGCATTACATATCATTCCAGGCCTTGTATTTATTTATTTATATACTTTATTGTACGCACAAATTAATTAATTAATATAAAACTCATAGTCATAAAAATCGTAATCAATGTTAGTACCTTCAGTCACAACTAGGATATTAGGGCCTTATCTATAAAATTACTGACATTGGTCAATTTGAGGTATCTTGTGTCTGGCTTGGAATTCCAAATTCAAATTAATTTCAATTTAAAGCTTGACATTCTTTATCAAAATCTGTCATACATTTGTTTTTCCGTCAAACAACTTTTTGCTTATATATATTTTATATCGTTGTGTTTTAACGCAAAGTTAATAATACACGTTATTTTTGAACATGAGTTCGGTCGTGGCAGCAACGCAGCACATACAGCACGCTATTTCAACGATGTATACGGACCAAACACTGCAAACGAACGCACGGTGCGTTTTTGGTTTGAACGTTTCTGTTCTTGAAATTTCGACCTCAAGAATTACCTCAAGGACGACCGAAGACTTAAGTCGATAATGACGATTTGAAAGCATTAGTGGAAGCGGATTCATCCCAAACCACGTCTGAGTTAGTAGCAGTCTTCGGCGTAAGTGACAAAGCGATATTGATTCTTTCACGTCAAATCGGAAATGTGAGGAAGTTCGGAAAGTGGGTGTTCTATGAGCTTAATGAAAGTCAGCTGCTAACACGCGTCGAAGTTTGTGTTACTTTGCTGAACCGGCACAAAAATGAAGGGATTCTGAATCGTATTGTCACTTGTGATGAGAAGTGGATCCTGTATGATAATCGTAAACGATCGTTACGTTACAGTGGTTGAACCTAGGAGACACAGCTAAAGAATGTCCTAAACGTAAACTGAAGCAAAAGAAGCTGGGTATCATATGGGTACCGAATCATTGCATTGTAACAGCGAGTCATTCAGTCCTAGCTACTCGTACAATAAACTAAAAGTCAGCGAAATGCGTTCAAATATCAGTGGACTGCAGCCAATGTACTACAAGCTGGCAACACCATGATAACGACTTGCCGGTGGAGTGGTCTTCTGTAGTCTTATTTTTGTAATTGAAGAGAAGCTGAGTGATAGCAGCATGAGTGTCTGTGTGTGTGAAGCAGCATATAGTCTGTTGACTATATGGAAGAATATGCTTCTAGGATATGCCTTCTCAATGATAATGGATGAGAGAAGATGTTGAAAGAGATACTCTATCTGTATGTGTAAGAGGAGAGCCCGGTAACTCGAAGACGAACTTCAGTAAGGAGCTGATGGGTTCCGAAAGCGCTTAATGGCATAAACTGTTAAACCAGTGCTCTGCAACCTTTTTTCACCTGTGGCACACTTATATTCTTTTCAAAATTTGTGCGCCAAACCTGAACTAAAATATAATTAAAAGTATAGGAATTAAAAAATAATAAAAAATAAATGCATGCTACTAATTTACTAATTATGGTCCGATTATCATAGGAAGAGCTCAAAACTAACTACTCACAGAATGATTGAAAAAGTGTGTAAAATCGCTAGAAATTTGTTACGTTTGTACCCTTGCCTCTCTATCACAAAAAATTAGTGAAATGCTAATAGATCGAAGATACGACAACAATTGACGTGCATATCAGAGAACCTACTACAACGATGCTAGATGAAACATTAAGGCGAGATAACAAAGAATAACGGCCAATAACTGTATCCGCAGCTGGTACGCTGTAGCGGAAGAGGCGACATTGTTTCCGACGGTGCCGGAAATTCGGGGTTCATGCTTCCGACTTACTTGAAAATGGTTAGTACGAAAACACTTTCGACGATTTTCAGTGACAATTAGAAATTGTTAGGTTTTCATTGTCACGATCAAACATATTGGAGGAAGATTTCGCACTCCTTCGAATACTCATTTGAGGTCAATGTTGTCTGTTGACTAAGGGATAACAAAGCGGCTACTGTAAGATCTGAACAACTACACCGCCTCTAGAAAGTGGTATAGTGGTCTTAAAAAAAACTTATGGTATGAACTGCAATCATTCTGCCCCAGAACAAGCGTAGTTAAGCAAATAGTTTGATTAAAATAATGGAAAACTTAAAAATAAAGTAACAACTTTTTCGTAGCGTGGGTACCTATACGAAAGCAATAAATCTAGAGTGAATGGCTCTCGTACCTCATGTGTACAGATAAACACACAAATGAAGGAAATGTGTTTCAATTGAACCTTTGTTGACGATGCCGCCCTCGTTCCCACTGTGTACACACTAGTGTTTTGCCCCGGTGTTTGGCTTTAGACGACTTCACAAATAAGGAGTGGGATGAGTAAAGTTAGGAGTGGACACAGAACTATTTCTCAAGAGGAATGACGATGGTTTTTTAACGAGGGTAATCTAAACCAATTGCATGGCAAACAACTTTCTTTCAAAGGCACTGGAGTTGGCAAGTAACTCAATGTAATTTTATTTTAGTTTTATATAAATTCCAGCTGATAGTAAATGAATACTGTTGCCCACGGCCATCCATGATATATGCTTAATCAGTCATCGCTGACAAACGGTATCCTCTCTGATTCTCTGCCTATATTTCCCGTACTCAATTTTCCTGTACTTACTTCTTCCTATTTCCTGTATATCAATTTTACAAATAGAAGCAAAAGTTATACCCAATTAGATATTGTTCAAATTTACAAAGTAAGCTGTGGATGGTAAGGTCCACAGCATTAAAAACTTTCAATTCAACTAAAATATTACGCCATATTTCATCAGACGAAATAAGCAATAAATGTTGAAAAGACAAAAGAAAAGACAAGCAAACAGAAAGAGAACATTTTTGAAGCAGAAGATTCTAGTGAATTATGAGTTATACACTTCTTAAAAACTTCAATGCCGTTTTAGCTCCAACGAATAAAGCATTACAGAGATAGAAAACTTAATGACAAATTGAAGAAGAATAAGGAGTCTGTGCAATATTGAGACATAAAAAGGGTAATAAAGAAGTTGCCGACAATTAAACTCTTGAAATGGTTCACAGCCTTCAACTCTTAAGCTCACAGCTTTATATTATACTTAAGTATAATATAAAGCTCAAGGTAACCTTCTTCCCTCAGTCCCAAGCTAATTAAATAATTGCAAGGAGCTTAAAGCTTTTAACAGTCTCTAAAGGCGGAGGTTGCCTTCATGTTTTTGAGAAGTGCTCTCGACAATCAATAATAATAAGGATTTGTCATGAGGTAAGTTATAGCTTTATTCAATACACTTAGTGTCAAATTTTGAATTTCTTTTTGCAGAAATTGATTTGAAAGTTGTATTGAAAAGAAAAGTCACCGTCACGAGCCCTTTTGTCATCCACTGGACAGAGGCCTCCACGTCCACATTTCCTTGTGGCTGAGGGATGTATGACCAAACGCCACGCTGGTCAAGTCGGTTGGCGAGTCCACTCTTTTAGGGGTGGTGTAGTCACTCAGGGCTTGTGGTAGCCGCTTTGTTATCTCTTAGTCGCCTTTTACAACACCCAAGGGAAGAATTGGGTTGGTACTATGCTAAAGCCGGCCTACACTACACGGTCAATAAATATATAAAGCCAATAATATATTCATATATATTTAAAAATAAATGGAAATATATAGCTAGCTATTTTCCTTGTATAGGTATAATAATTTATCCAAGTCTTCTCGTAGTTTAAGTAAACATTGAATGATAAATGAAAAAGTGGAGCTTCTATTAGATTGATTACCATCGTTGTGCGGTTTCCTCGAGACACGCTTCGATTACGTGATTGGACGCCCATAAGATAAACATTTTCCATTATATGTTCACTTAACGGTACTGCAATTAAAGTTGAGGAGCTTTAGGAGTCTTATTCGTTATCGATTAAGACTATTTATTTATTTATTTATAAAACTTCACCTTTATTCTCTGAATTTACCTTCACCTTAGATTTTCTGAAAGTTTACATCGTAATTTTGGAAGTATTGAACAAATTTAGTTCATATACGAAATTAATGGAGCTGCAGATCCAAACTATTCTTATGCCAAAGGACGATAGGTAAAAGCGACCCAAAAATCAACACGTACCAACACACTTGAGATGTATCTCAAATGAAAACTTTTATTTCATAGACCTTTTAATGTTTGAGCAATTAATGTGAAAACCGTGGACGAACCATTATGTAAGCTTTTCTATATTTTATAAAAAAAAACTTTAGATATTTTGTTTTAGTAAAAAATCCCATGTCTTTAGCAGTTAGAATTGCTTATAATGATTATAACAAATACATTGTCACTCATTTTATATTTGTTGGTGGGTTGGGATCACATCCTCAACTTTTGATTATGAGCCGAAATCTAAGGTTACTTAATTAGTACTTTCAGATTTTGTAAACATCGTTAGGAAATCTTCGTGTTTAAGCACTTGAAAAAAAATTGCGGTTTGCATAATATAATATATATTAATACAATATAATTTATATTGTATAATATAATATAAAAGCCCTCTGATGTTACAGGTGTCCGTCGGCGGCGGTGATCACTTACCATCATGTGGCCCGCACGCTCATCTGTCATCTATTCTATATAAAAGAAATGCACCAATTCGCATTGGGCTTTCATTGTGGCTTATGGCCCGAAAATTCTTTGTGGTTCCAAAGAGAGGCAAAGCCCCACTGCAAGGCATAGATCTGATACACCTACAAGTATGAATATGTTTTGAAAATAAACCTCTATTAAGACCTGCGTAATCTAAAACCACTCATTGGTTCCAAATAAACTCCCAGTGATACAGCAATTGCCTTTACTATCAACATCGCTAAACCCGTGAGGTTAGTCACAATGGCATCGAAGATTCCATTTACTGGTGTCCGAATTTTGGTGTGTAAGACCCGCGGGTGCCTGTTGAGCGCGGCAACAAGTGCTGCATCGATCACAGTGACGCACGTACGTTCTCCCCTCCCGCTCACCTCAGCTCCCCGCTGCCCTACCCTGCCTCAGAGCCCCGAAACTGATTTACTCGAGCGATCTTCCATAAAATTTACTTGTTATCGATTGTCGGGTTCCTGCAGCTGACGTCGGTTTAGAATTACGTCCTTGTGCTAAACGAGACACATTGTCATGTTAATGATTTAAACGAAAATGTCGGTATGTACTTATGTATGTAGACGTTGGTTAACTTAAATTTTCGTTGTTTTAAGATTAGATATATTTAAAAACATACGCTAACATCTGATTTTTACGATATGATTGTTTTTAACAGGTCACTAAAGTCATTAAAGATTGTCTGGAACAAATTGCTAGAAAGCAATAAGTCCGCCTGGTTGTATTCTCTTCTTTTAGTATTGTTCTTTATTTTTGTTACAATGTAATACAATAAAGAGTTCTATTTATCTATATCTAAAGCCTTAATATCTGGGAAACTAGAGCTGACAATATGGTCTTTTTCCTCAGATAATGTAACATTTTTAAATATTTTAGGCTCATCAAAAAGTTATAAACAAAGCATTCTTTAAATTTACCTTCACATTTGTCAACTTATACAATATTACACTGAAAAGCGACAATGTTTATATTGTTCAAATATCAAGCGTAATGAACGTCCTCTAATAACAATCGCATCATTGTCACATTAATTATAGCACGATAATATTATATTAGAAAAGTTACAAGAGAATAAGCAAACAAATATGAGAGTGAACACGCGCCCCATCCCCCGCACTCCACCTCTTCCGTCGTCGGGAGGAAAGGGAGTCAATAACCTCGAGAACTACGCAAAATCGGTTTCGATAGCCGAAACATGTGTTGTGGAAAAGTTAGAAAGATGTACTTATTAGATATACTTTCTTCGCGTCACGTGGTGTATTGGCGGATCAGGCTATGGGCTTATTAAAAGTCTTCTAGCTTAAGTTCATATAGCGGCGTGTCAATAACACGCTTCTCCATTTGGTCATTTGTAGTCTCACCATCAGAGACATTATTTCGAATTCTGTTATCGAACGAAGTACTTACGTTTCCTATTTGGTCCTATAAATGTCCGTTGTACTGAATAATGAAAAGGGTCCGTTAAGAGGCGTAGCAAAGGTAAAATAAGTCACAATTCAGAACACACCTATAGACTATAGAAAAAAACTACTGAGATTTTATTATTATTACCAGAGCACAAATGGTATTGTGAAAAATCTCTCAAGAATGTTTGACTAAAGCGATATTACATTCATGTTCAATAAGGGCGAGTTTAACGGGGAGATATCACTAGGATGTACGTCGCTGATATTTGAGAGGGAATTTAGATTAGGATTAACATTTAATTAAAAATCCATGTACGCATTAATACGTGCAGAAACGTGGCCTCGGACGGTAGGCCTGATCCATGAGTTCAAAGTCTCTAAGTCACACAAACTCCATGCATGAAGTTTCGTGGGATTAGATCCGAAATGAAAAGATTCACCAAAGAACTAAAGTCACCGACATAGCTCATAAAACCAGCATGCTGAAGTGGGAATTGGCAGGCCATATTTGCAGGACCGATAACTAATGGGGTAGATAAGTCCTCGAGTGGAGACCGCAGACCGGGAAGCGCAGTGTGTGTGAGGGCATTGGATCGACCACTTGAAGAAGTTTGCCGGGAGTGGCTGGATGCGATGAGCCGTAAATCTTGTGATGGCGAGCCTTGTGAGAGGCGTATATCCAACAGTATTAGACCTAGACTGATAGGATGATATGTATTAAGAAATATCGACAATAGAGCTGACATCTTTTCTATTGGTAAAAATATTTACTAGATAGTTACTTTCTATTAGATAAATAATTTTCTATTTAGTATTTCGTTTTATTCGTTTTTTTTGTTCTATTTAGTATAATAAATAATTGATATGGTATCAGTCTATGTTGTTCCACTTCAAGTATCAGTCTAGCGGTCCTAGGCTTCATCCAGAAATCATGAAGGCATTTTACATCAAATCCACTCGGGCACAGTGCACGTTGCTCCATATTCTTTTAATTCTAGGGTAGACAGGTTTTCTCATGGTGTTTACCATCACCGCGGTACTAGGGCTAATTTTAAAATCAGTATTTATCTAGGCACAAGCCTAGGAGTTGATAATCTAGGGATATTCGAAGGTCAGCCCATACTAGTAAATTTCTAAATTTACTTCGACGGATTTGTCGATTATCACTAACCCATCGGTGAAGCGAAACATTTGTAAGGAAACCCGCCTGCCTGAGGCGTGAAAAAATCTAAGGAATGTTTAATATATCCACCAGTCGACAACGGACTCGCGTGACGACTTATGGTGGCTCAAAGTACTCTCAATGTATTAAAATGTGTATTTTAATACAGTGTATTAAAATATTAATCGATTTTTAATTAGATTTTATCTAATATGTGCCGCAAAATCTATGACTCAAAACATAAATTATATTATAGTTATTGGTTAACATCTACGTAGCTAGCATCTACGAATTGCTACGAGCGTAGACACTACGCGTAGCAATGCTACGAGTCTACAGCCGGTGCTACACGTGACGAAGTGCGTCATTTGATTATGCGGTCGGGGGCAGAGCCAGATTAATGTCAAACCTAATTTCGGATTGAGATTGCTGGCGATGCAGTGCAGGCAAGCGATGCAGAGATTGCTGGACATAATTTCTCTGAAGAGTCGTTACTACACTCGATTCTTGATCCTCTGGCTCCTCTCATCCAATCACTATCAACAAACTTTCACGTCGTCAAGTCGCATGGCAGGAGATTGATCAACATTGCACCTAATATGACAATAGGTTAAGGTTTTCAGATCACGATGGAAAAACTGTCGCAGAATATAGTACATGTAAGTAACATTTGTTGTCGATTTTCATTGAAAAATAATAAAACAGGGGAATATACAAGGTTTTTATTATTTAGGTCATGTTATTTACCTGATAATAAAACGGTTTCGAATAAAAATGTCCAATGGAAAATTATTATTTTTATCCTGCATTTATTATACAAAAATATAAAAGACTTTTTAATTTACTTATATCTATTATTTATCCAATAAATGGGATGGAAAAGAATGGTCGAAGCAGTTGATATACACTTTATATATCAGATCTATTATATATAATATTAAGACAGACTATCGAGTTTGTTTCTTTTATAATCTAAAACTTTTTTTTTAATTTTAGGAAGCTAAAGTAATGTAGACGGGCATAGGCCGTTTGTGTTTTATAAAAGAAAGGCGGTAGATTACCTGGTACTGGTAGTGCTTACTGTCGCCCATTGACATCCGAGTTACATGCCAACATCAGTTCGAAATGACCAACGTTGGCACGCCTCCGGATGCCCTGCTTACCTTTGGTGCTTTAGGAATGGATATGAAGACAGGGTTGCGACCTGAGTATAAAGCCAGTGCGGGTCATTATTACCCAATAACTAGAAAAACTGCTCGAAATTCGAATGAAATTGATAACCGAAAACAAATTTGAATCAGGAATCTGGTTTGTAGGTCAAGAGCACAGAAACGGGATGTAATATACCACTGGGACACGAAACGCCTTAACTGCCTACGAACCTTGAAGCAAATGCCGTCCAACCGGCCATACCAGTAAAGATTATTTTAATATGTTATGTTAGACATATTAAAATATGTTATGTTAGATATGTGTGGCAAGATTCAAGGTGGAGCGGAGCGTTCGTGGCGGATGTACTATTAAAGGGTTCCGTTATAATTGAGAGCTCTCAACGTAAATGGAGGCTTAATATTTTGTGTTGAGTTAATTAACATTAGTATAATTACATAAATATTTACGAATTTGAGTTATGGAAGTCGAAAATATTTTTTTATACCAATCGTATATAACTAACATATTATGTTTGTATGAATGTAACAATTTTATGTATTGCACATATACATAATATATGTATGTAAATTACAGTAAACTTACTTTAGATTATAATATGACAATTTAGATTATTGTAAAACTAGGATACGTATGTCCGCGACTTCGTCTGCTTAGAATTCGGTTTCCAAATTATTTTACATGTGTGTTTAGGTAAATAAGAAATCATGATATACTTCATACCTGCGTCCTTTGTTAATTTTCGAGTTTATTGCGAATATACAGATACATGATCTTCGGAGATAATACATTCAATTGTATGTTCTAAGTGCAATCCTTATTGCCATCTGTGGACGTTTTTCCAAATCACCCACGAGTTTTCATCCCTCTATGTGAACGTGAAAAACAACTAGCGCGAACCCAGTTTATTCTTACATAGTTCTAAAGTACGCCGAGAGATGGAGGTCTAAAGCAACAGACTGGTGGTGCGTACGATGTTAATATTTATTATGTACTAGCTGTTGCCCGCGACTCCGTTCGTGTGGTCTTCGAGTACTAATTCAGAAACCTTCGCGGGCGTGCGCACAACAACTCACCAAAGTTTCATCGCAATCGAATGAATGATAAAGGAACGCATATATATATATGAATGATAAGGATCGGAATAAGGATAAAGGAAGATTATTTTTATATATATATATATATATAAATAAAACCCTTTTAGATCGTAATAATGAAACTTTATTACTTGGAAGCCCTGTATTTCATAGGTACAAAATTGAAATGCATTTCAAAAAGAATTTATATAGGTAGTTTATAGTTTCTATATTATATTATATTGCAAATAGTAGGTACCCGAGCGTCTACTTTTACCTACCTACTACATACTACCCACCTTAAATACCTGTAATAGTGCTTACCTCATTTTTATTTTGATCGAAAATGTAAAAAAAATGAATTTTTTGTAAACCAACAAACAATGTAACAAACACAATGTAATGTAACAACACAGAGAATTACTCTTGTGTCATAGTAATAAATGCTTAGCCTAACAAATTCTAAGAGAATGTAGCATTATTTTACCTTGGCCGGCACCACTGTTAGCTTTTGGTCCAAACTAAATGATTTATTTTATATTAAAGAATTGATAAAAACTTAAGAAAAATGAATTTTCAACCAAAAAAGATTCGAAATATTCGAAACCTTTCTCGAGGCTTGAAAATTTTTAACAAAGGTTTTTGCTGAAAGGTTCGATTACACGCTGTATATTTAACATAGATTAAATTAAAATAATAAGAACAAATGTACCTAATATTAAATATCTTAGTTATTCCCGGAAAGTAAGCGCAGTACAATTCAATTAAACTTTGGAGTATGTTTATACAAAGAGCACACTGAAAAGTTCCAGAACTGGCCACTTACATAAATAATATTTAAAAAGTAATTACAATATTTTAAAATGGAACTCTTTGGCTGTACAACAAAATGTGTTTCATCTAACAGTCATTTGTTTCTTCTTTGTGGCGTCCTTTTTAAAAATTGCATGTCTGCATTACGATGTATTTAACTCGTGAAAATTTTCGCTGTATCATTTTCTACGATTTTAAGTGTAATTTGACAACTCAGCAGGGCCTCGTTTGGCTTCAAACTACTTTTGGCGATGAAGCACCAAGCAAGACGACAATTTATAGCTGGTTTGCAGAATTCAAGCGCGGTCGTGTCAATCTCAGTGAGGAATTTTATGAAGGTCGCCCGTCCACCGATGTCAACAACAAAAACATCGATGCTTTGCACCACGTGATCGAAACAGACAGGCATGTGATCTACCATGAGATTCGGGCATCCTTAGGCATAGGCATGAGTCATATACAATCAGTCTTACACAAACATTTGGCTATGCGAAAGTTGTGCTCGCGGTGGATGCCACACAATTTGACTGAGGCTCAAAAACGGAATGCGTTACTTGGTGAAATGCTATGCTTTACAGATTCAACGGAGTGGCGTCAAATTTGGTGTGGAACATAGTGACAGGTGACGAAACATGAATTTACAGCTACGAACCCGAAACAAAGCAGCAATCGACCATTTGTGTCTTTCAATATGAGCCGAACCCCATCAAAGTGGCGCGTGTGCAATGTGCAGCGAAGCAGAGATCGCCTTTTTTTTAGAAAAATTGGACACGTGGCTACTGTTGCTTTGGAGAATCGTCGCATAGTGAATGCTGATTGATACGCGACCATTTGCTTGTCGGAAGTCATTGGCGAACTACTTAAAACCAACCGTAAATGCCGCATAATCGTGCACCATGACAATGCCAGCTCTCACACGGCCAAACAGACAAACGACTTTGGCGAAAAACGTAGAACTCATAAGCCATCCTCCATACAGTTCCGACATGGCATCTTGTGACTTCTTCTTGTTTCTAAAAATTAAGAACCAATTACGCGGTCAACAATTTTCATTGCCAGAAGAGGCTGTCGAACAGTATGAAAAATGTGTTTCCGAGATCACCACGGAGGAGTGGAATAAATGTTACGGATATTGGTTTATTCGTATGAAAATGTGTATTGACGCTCACGGAGAATATTTTGAGAAACAATAAATTGATGTTTGGCCATTCATTGTAATTTTATCTTGTTAAATCCGGAAACTTTCAGTGTGGCCCTCGTAATTTAAGTCAAAGTAATTTCGCACCGCAATGCGTTGCGTAAATCCAGTTTCATTAAATAATGCAGTTAAAAATGTGAAAGCGACCGTGAAATTTCACAAAAAACTTAACACATATACGCATTACATTTTAGAATAATAAAGTATCGTACGTTGACACACGTCTTAATTTTCAGTTAGGGCGTATGTCGGTTAAGATCTTGTTTTTCCATCGTCGATGCGAGTTTATTAGGGAAGCCTTATATTTTTAGTAAAAGGGGTAAAAATATGTCCCCGAATAATTTCATTAAAGAAAATTCCTGCGTGAATAAACACTTTCAGGCGTTGGAGCGTGGCCGTATTTGTCGGTATAAAGATAACATGGTCAACACGCATATAAACCGGATAGTCAAGGATGTCGCAAGTTCGTAGTTTAATAATAATAAATAGTAAGTATTAGTAATTTAATTTACGTAATCTAGTAATTGTATAGAAATGTATTGAAATAAAATTCTTACGAACTTCTAGGAAAGTACCTACTGAATTGTAAAAAAGTTAAATTAATCCACGTATACACACATGTTGTGTATACACACTGCACCCCTTTTCTGTTTCTGTTTGTCCAAAGGTTGACTGGTTGAAGTTGCCATAAGGCGTGAAGTCCGTCTTTTGTACAACATTTATTGCGTCTACCTCTATTTTTGCCTACAGACTTCTTCTTACTACTCACAGGTTGCCTGGATGAAATCGCTTTGTATGTTTTTGGTGTAAAGTGTATCTATCTATCTATTTATGTGCAATAAAGTATGCATGAATAAATAAATAAAAATATTAATATACATATTATATAATTAAACGACTTAAGATACTACAATAAGCAATCTGTACAAATCTATCAAAGTTAAGATAAAAGACAGGAGTGACTAGTTAAAAAGAATTTTAAAAATATTATTTAAAAAGAATTTTATTGTACAACAATAACCTTCTCCTGAAGTGCAATTACAACCACGTGAGTGATACAGATAGCAATAGCAGATAGCTGATTTCCCCACCACATTCCTACTTCAGATATTCTCAATGGCATGTATCGCTGATGTTTATTGGCGACAGTATACAGGCGAAAGTTTTACCATCAGGTGTACTGCCTGCCTCATATGCCATCTTCTTTGTATAAAAAAGTACAATTTGGACATTTATTAAGGCTTAATAAAATTTTAGACGATGTGGACTTGTTACATATAATATGTTATCTATTCATTCTATCAAATGTAGTCTAGATAGTAAATAAAAGCATGTTATGTCTGAAATCTGAATACAGGTTAAGGACATTACATTTGTCCTTTAAAAATAGCACAAAATAATAACTTGATTATACGGAACAGATTACTATGCAAATCAAGATGAATAATAAAAAAAATTACGTTACGCGTAATACTTGTACTCAAGGTTCTATCAATCGTCGAAACTTACTCTGAGGTGTTATACTTAACTAAGTAGATTATGTTGTAATTAAGCAAGTAAGTACACTACAGATAAAAACATAACACAATACAACAACACGGAATAGTATTTACATAAAAGGTCTCTTCCGGATAAACTTTGGGTAAAAGAATTAATGAAAACAATAACTGTGGGGTAGATGGTGCACATAAATGCGTTTACATACTTTATATATTGTAACTAGGGTTTTATACGCGTATGAAAATGCTTATGGGTATTATGATGTTTAGGACACCCAGAGACATATCTAACTACTTTCAATGAATCCTAGATCTGTGGTGATACCCAAAAATTTACTATTATATTTATACAAATGACCCCCTATTTATTCTAGGCAGAGGCCGTTACATTTTTGGAAGCTTGGAAAAATATAACAACTGGCTAAAGAATTGAAACGCTCCACATGAACTTAGGTGTTTAAATGATGGGTCCTTCGACTTTAACAAGAATATAAGAAAATAACGAAAAGTACTTACATTATGTCCAACGTCCATCGGCGCTAAGATTGGAGATTCGCGGCGTTTCGGTCTTCGCCAGAGTAAAACAGCTGCTAAAAGAAGAACCGTCCCAGCACCGGCCATGGCTCCCCACGCTGCACTCCAAGCGTTGCCATGGTCCCATGAATCTCCCATTCCCACTCTTGCTTGAGGAGTCAACACGTCTTTTATTTTCGTAGCGGTGTGTTCAAAATTCAGATCGTTCTTAGCTTCGAACTCTTCGTAGTTCCACGGCACCCCGCCGAGCTCGCGCACTGCCCACGTGTTATCTGGAGATAACAATATTAGCTACACAATAGTAACATTGATCGTGTTAATATACCTATATAATGTGCGTTGGATATATTATAGTTCAGGACGTTTTTGTACTGGTCTTTTAGGGCGATTTATTGAAGAGTATTCCAATACTTGAGATTTAATAATTTACACTTGAGACTTAATGAGATTGAATAAATAGTTTGGTATTTAAATTGTTCATATTTTAATAAGTGAGACGGTTTGATGAAAGAATTTTACAAGCTAACATATTAACTATTTTAAAGATAGGCAATATTAACTAATTTAAAGTTTCCTGCGTGGATTATAAAGTTGACGCACAAACGCAATAAAAGTCCATTGCCACTTCAAACTGTTTATCTAATTCGATTAATTGATAAGCAAACCACGAATTTGACCTAACGAATGAACTTTAACATTTTGCGTATGTACTTCCTCTTGCCATATGGTAGGCAAAAATGACTATTAAAATTAAAAAAAAATTAGAAATAACTTTACTTACCCATCGGTCGTGAAGTTGAAACACTGTCGTGCAATTGTTGGTGATTGTTGTTTTCTGTTGTTTGTTGTTAACAGACACGTGTGCTGGGCGGGCGGGCGCGCGCGACTGGGCGCCGCGACGGGCGTCACCGCTCGTCTTATCACTAGAGACTTGTTTACTCGGCGAGAGCGACAGAGAGTCCGTGATCTGAGTTGCGATGTTCACTTTATTGCAACACGCAATCGTGTGTACACACTGTAATACCATTAACGGAGCTGTGTTCTGAGAATTCTCGAGCCGTGTCGCTGAAAGCATTTGCCTATACCAACATACGTACATATCTTGACGTTTTATGTTTCATATGCCCCTAATAAAAGGGTGTCGTTCTCTTAATGAAGCGTGAATAGAGTTGTTGTGTATATCGAATAATGTTACATACTTTGGTAGATATTAGGTTATACTATGCATTGTTTACGGATTTCGGCGATAGATAAATTTTTATATATCAAAATCGGATTGTTGTAATGGAATAGAATTCGCGAAGAAAAACATATTGAGGAAACCATACGGGTTTCTTCAATATGTTTTTCTTCACTGGAAAACAAAATATAATGTCGACTTTCCTGCGTCTCCAAGAGTTACCTCTCAGCACCCTGCACATGTCCCCCGGGTGGTGTTAAATGAGCAACACAATGACGAATATCAGATGACACACTGGATTGTCAGGGCGAATACCATATGCCGTGGGGGTTAAATAATCACAAAAACAACGGACTCACCAATTCACAATGGGTAACGCGGCTTTTGAAAGTCCTTAAACTCCCGTGTAGCTTCAAGGAGAGGGCTGTGCTCTGCAGTAGGAAATTATAGAATCCCTTCTGGTGTTGCAGGTATTCATGTGTAGTGGTGACCATTTACCATCTGATGCCACACCTCTTCTTTAAAAATATATTGATGTAGTGCATATATACCACAAATGGTGGTCATTATACGTATAATGACGATATACACATTACATCCTCATTTCCGTTGCTACCAAGATGAAGTCAGGGCGGAAACTTAGTTTATTAACTGCTAGCTTTAACCTTGCGACTAACAGTATTACCAATGTAGGTACCGTTGATATATAAAGCAGATTTATCTTTATTGGCCTCGCCATGACATTGGACTCCTAAAAAAGTGCCGTCAAACGAATTTGCATTTATGTACGTCGACGTCGAGGTAAATATTTATGGAGTTCGTGCTAAGTTCAATTTGCCTTTGAAATTTGTGTGGTATCCGTATAATAAAAGGAGTTTTATTTCTTAGATAGAAAGCTACAGGTGGTGCTTAACTTAAAATGTACTTAAAAATAACTTATCTTAATTAAATACTAGAGCTTTGGTTTTGATATCAACCTATAATGCACCACTGCAGAGCACAGGCCTAACCTTGTAATGGCGGTGGGGTTTCGGGCCACAATCCCCACGCGGTACCAATGCGGAATAGTTAGTAATAGAATAGATTTATCAGATAGAGAAATCTTGCAGTCCCTAATAGTTAATTCCTATTTTTAGGAGTATTTGAATAGCGAAACACGGGATTTACGTCACACGTTTGTCAGTTACAGACTGACAAGTTATACAGGCTACCTACCACCTGTTCCTAAGGCCTCTAGCTGTATTAGCTAGTTATGCACTTATATAAGATTTTAAACTTTTATTATCGTGGTTGAACATAATAATTCAACGGGTTAATCACGATTTATTATTTATTTAGTATTGGCGATATTTCGGTCGAAGTTACATGAACCGTGGTCGCGGCAAGAATGCCGAGCCGGGTGAATGTGTTGTTGCTATTGACAGACAAATCTGTCTACCCTCCATCGTGTTAGTTTTTGATTCACCTACCCACACTGAACTTGGTTTTATTGATTAAGTTCCTTGCACACTATACTAACAATATCACCACACACACGCGAGTTTGTAAACGCATCTATTTTTCCGAGTTAGCAAAGTTCAATCACGTGGCAACTTAAACCCATCCTCGCGATTGAAATTTCGGCATTTTTAAATTTCTATTGCCTCTCGGACCAATCTATTGCCTCGCGGTATGTAATGGCGTTCAGTTGAAATTACTTTTGATTTGTGTAATTCAATTCAGTGATTGGTTCCTGCCTCTAATAGCTGCTCTGCTATTGCCGACTTGTGTGGGTTATTATTTTTTATGGCGGTTATGTGTTCCTTTGTATGTGTTATGTGCTGTGTAGCTTGCTATGGTTCGCTTGGTTTACCCAATGTATGAGCTTCCACAGCTACAGTTCACTTTGTAAACCTCAGGGCACTGATAGGGAAAGTTATCCTTAGGAGAACGCAGGTAGCTTGCTACTTTTTGACAAGGAGTAAATACAGATTTTCTATCGTATTTACTCCTTAAAAGCTTGCCAATCTTATCGGTTGCTCCTTATACACTTATCGGGTTACTTATGGTATAAGGAAGATATGCAGACTGTCAATCAACCGTATCAGTTAGTTTCCCTTGCAGTCTTCGCCGTGGTATTTTGAACGCATTTGTGTGACCATTCTTCCGTAACACTCCATGCACATGTAACTCACCCGACAGATGTTTCTCATCGCATAGATCATAGGCGCGATTGGTAAGTGATGTAACAACAGACGCTACGTGTCTTGGGTCGTGGTGGGAAATTCCGTGTAGGTATCTATCAGTGTGAATGACCATTATATCCCAATAAATTTTAAAGAAGTAATGGAACATTCTACAAGAAATGTCCGAAATTGTTTATTGATATCAGTCTTAGTAATATTTCAAAGATATTTTTATACCTAAATAATATACTCGTAGTTACCTAAGCAAACTGTTGTACTATACTTACAGCATTAAAAAGAAACATCATATCAATACTAGTAAACTTGGTCCAGGTACTTCACGTGAAATAAAACATTGGCCACGTGACAGACTACATTTGTAATACTTGAATATTCAAATAATCTTGTGTTTCTACGAATAAAAACAACTTTCGAGTTTTAGTTTTATTTGAGAGCTTCTTACTGCTCAGATCAAAGTGTTTACAATAATTTCACAATACATGGTGTAAAATACCCAATATTTCTTGTAAACAAGCCATGTGTAAGGATCTTGTAAACAGCCTTTAGATTTTTTTTGGTAACTACACAAATCAACAAAGCATGCGAACGATAATTCAAATAATTCTATCTGTGTGCTATGTGAGAAACAGTAAAAATCAACTGTTAATTATTAGCATACATATTATCTTTTCGGGAGACGTGATAACTGTCACATATGAAATACATGTATCCTTGAATGTTACGCACGTTTTGAAAAAATACACACATTTAAAGTTGAGTTTCAAAACGTGTAATTATTACTAATTTTCACTCCAGGGAGTTTGAAAATGTATGCGAGTGAATTTGAATGGAACTGAACAATTTATTACAGTTTCCAAAAACTCGTGATGCAATTCGAATGCAAATTTCACATTGAAAGACTTGAGATGGAGAGATGGAGAGAAACTAAACACTACATGACACTAAAGTTCATGGAGACTGCAAAATAACCGACTTTCTGCTTGAAAATAAATAATTGTTCATTCAGTTTCCTCTACCTGTTCTGACAATGACGTGTTCGTAGCGGAAATGTTGACAACATTGAGAACAAGAATGTTTGTTATGCCAGTGCCGTATCAAAATGAAATCTTCGAAGAAAATTAATTTTACGTTTTCGAATTCTGGTCATCTGGAAGTCTTACTAGTTGGAATATTTAAACGTCGTAGCATTGTTTTTCTATTTGCCAGGTCGAATCGGATTCCGACGTCTTTGAAGTTCTGTATTTATTTTGGGTTTAGTATTACTCGTATTTGTCAAAATTGGTCTACTAGTTTTGAAAATATAGTTTCGTTTCATTTCCTTTATTGATTAATTTGCCCGTTTTTCGTATACTGTCGAGCATATAACGATTTAGCTACAACCAATACAAGTATACATTTATTGTATGGATCACGGCCCCGATTTCGTAATCAAGCGTAATTGTGGATTATGTATAAGGATTTAACCTATTAAGCTTTTCCCATGACCTTTTTCCTTCGTCCTATTAGGCTAAGTTGTTTGTCTGGTCAAGTACTTAATAAGTATAATGTTCGTATGTAGTTTGTTTATTCTTTTAAATGTTATTACATTTAAAAGTTTGTACATTTAAAAGTGAAAGTTTATATTTAAAAGTTTGTTCAAGTTGTACATTTAAAAGAATAAACTACATACATCTATATATATATTTAAATCAATCAAGTATACATACATACATACATATTATACTTGCTTGATTTCGAAGTCCAATCGTATTGGCTGTTTTATTAAGTCAGTATAAGATGTAACATATTGTTTGTGCTACTTAATAAATATATTACCGAGGCAAAATCGGGTTTAGAGGAGGTATAGGTTTAGGGTATAGAGGACGAAGTCGCAGGCAAACACTACCATCTGAGTAAAGTGTAACTGTCTGTTTGTCCGCAACTCGGAAATACTCTTGGTATCCGGAATACGCAACATAATTTGTTGACTTTCAACGTTGTCTAGGCTACTTGTTATGTTTCAGAAAGTATTAATATTTTTTGGCAAAATCAGTTCAATAGTTATTTTATTAATATGTACGTTATGGGCTATATATTAGGTATTGTAAGGTAGTGTTGTAAAAATGAGCGCTCAGCGCTCGATATCCGAGCGCTGAGAGTGCTCGATGTGCAAACGCCGAGTGAGCGTTCGATGCCCGACCGCTGAGTGAGCGCTAATGAATTGTTAAAACTCGAATGTTAAACACTGGTGACAGTTAGGCCGAGGCTGCACTGGTAAGGCAACGTGGTAGGTGAAATGGCTTACCTAGCCAATGCGACAAGCCATTACACGATGCAGTGGCTATTCGCTGGATTGTTGCTAGTGCAGTGCGGACACACATTTATTCGCGTCATCGCTGATCCGTGCGGCTTCGGCCTTGTAGACCAAAATTTTTAACATTGATTGAGATCGTTCCGACCAGTTTTTGTTCTGGCTACTTTCTTAATTAATTTCATATCAATACATGGACTTGACCACTTATTTATGTTAAATTTCAATAGGTAAATTCTCAACTATATTCTTGTGCGGAATTGAATAGTAACAGCGCCATCTAGCAGATAAATCTGCCAATTAAAATAGGCACAGTAATGTAGTATACAATAAACCTCAAGTCAAAAAGTTAGCAATGAAGATTGGAACACAAGAGTTGTTCCAGTTTCTGGCGGTAGATGGTACTAATATAGCCAACCAAGCATTTGCACAAACAGTTTCCTCTCTTTGTAAAAAATATATAAATTGACTTCATTAATATTTATAGTTATTATAGGTAACTGAAAGAAGCGGTTTGTTTGACAAAGTCGTATTGGCGACATCTAGTGGACCTATGGAACAAGTTGATAACAAGCTGCAAACAAGTTTGTACCTAGATATCTGTTCAAATGTAAGATTTGCCAATCTGTGCTATATTCTAACGAAATATGGGCTGTCCCAGTGAAAAAGTATACTTAAGTGATGGAAATTCAAGTAGTAAATTAGTTTGAGATCAGCTCAAAGAAACTTCTACAAAACAATATATAATATCTACAAACAAGCTTACTATGATAAATATATCTTTATTATTTATTAACCCATAACTTCATCTATATCATAATATTTATTAGATATTATTAATAATAGAATTGGAATCTATGGCTACTATTTTTCAAAAATAAAATATTAGGTATATTTAATGACTATTATTTATTTACATAACCTACAAGTAGAAATCCTTATCATTTTTAACAAACTAAAACAAACGCATTATAACTACGCTAATTCTTCTTTCTTCTCAAATGGAAACTTCTGTCTAAACCTCGCTACTCCAAGACTGACGAAGGCTGTAACAAGATTTTATACATGACTAACACTGATGTGAACAATTTTAGTTACAAATTATATCTTGAGTTTATAAAAACTAATTTAATTAATGCAAAGTTAACTAGTCTATATATATAATAATATCATGACAGTCATGTCTGTATGCGAATTATTTTTTGAAAGTCATTGAAATGTAAAGTACCTAAATGTGGTACAGAGTCCAAAACATTTTTTTTTGTAATTTCTGTCTGTCCGTTTGTCTGTTTGAAGGTGCATCACGCAAAAAAACGCTGGATGGATTTTAAGGAAATCGGTATAGTTATAACTTATGTGGCGGATGTGCACATATGTGTTTCGGTAGTGAATAAGATATGCCAGAGCTTAACAAACACGAGCATAAATACAAAATGTATGTAATGTAATTTAGATTGTTTTATATGACATAAAATAAATTAAAAATAATGGAGGTCGGTATTAGGTAGCTTTGCATTATATCATAAATCTGTACCATACCATCAGACCGTCTCTCCACTGCTGGATATAGGCCTCTTGCAAACACCGCCACCACACATGATCTTCTGCACTTCTCATCCAGCAATTAGTATCATTATATTAGATTATGTAAACTCTTTGAAAATTCTTTTACTTTTAGTAAGTTTCAAGCTGTACTAATGCATATGGACTTATAATTTTTCTCGAAGCATGGTGCGGGTGACAGTTGTTCATTTAAAATAATAAAGCTGAAATATTTTGTGGTTTTGTGTTATAAAATATAAACACAAATATATTATAATGATTCAGAGCATAAAAATAATGTGTTTATTTCCCGGTCTTCTAATTTTTACTAGTGAAAATCAAATTATATAATATATTAATTTATTCTTTGGTCCGTTTATATGGTGTCAAGCAAGTGACGCAACTAAAAAAAAGGTTGAATAATCAAGTGTAAAATAATAAATAGATGGAATCAGATTTATTTTTTTCTTATACAATAGTGTAGTGTTATAGTGTTAAATTAATAATCAAAATCATTTGCATACTACGTTCGGGAAGTCGCGTCTATATATTGAATAATAATATCCATGTAGATTTAATTCATCTTTTATTTTATGATGAATAAAACAATATTTTATAAATAATTTATTCGTTTTTAATTTAATAGTTGGCAACCTTAATTCACATCTGTGTCCCTACTGTCCTTAATTAACGAATAGTCGATCAATTACAAACAATTCACGGAAATCGAAAATCGGAAAACATCCAATTCAGTTCAGACTGAAGTTCTGTACATTCAACTTCACATTCATAGTTACCTGACAGATGTCAGCCGCACTATGCTACATGGAGTCAAGGCGATGTTTGAGTTCTGTGAAATTGTAAATGTTAGTAAAAATCTGAACATTAGAGAGAAATAACCATAATAAAAAAAGGTTATAATCGAATTCAAATAAAAAGTTACTAGTAAACATTAGACTTATAATAATCTTTATGTTAGAAAAATGCACTAAAATCATAATTACTTAAAGATAATGTCGATATTGCGACCCTTCCCGGTAATGTTTTGTTCTTCCACGCAGCATTAGCGAGATACGCCCCTATTGCTGTTAGACCTAGAGCGCTCACTACTCTACAGGCCAGGCAATCAGCCTTAGTTTTTGTTGATGCTTCTTTTGTCATTATTGACCTTTTTTACGTATTCTAAATGATTAAAACTCTTATTTTAAGAAAAGAATATGAATGATTGTTATTGACAAGTGACAACTGAAATTGACAAGGGTACGTTTGACAGAAAAGACTGCGTTCTGAATCGGGGAGAATGACAACCATATGACAATTGGAGCTAATTAAGGATGCGTTCCAAAACGTACCATTATCACTTGTGACTATTTAAATCAGCTGTATTTCTTTTTTGTAATGAAGATAGAAAAGGATGTACAATATTTAGATTATGAACAACGATAATTGATGATCTTAAACCCTCGAAGTTAAAAGCTCAAATCTAAGGGCCGAATATAAGATTGTGCTATAGCTTAGATTCAGACCGTGTTCTATAGAGGTTAGTTTCCAACGACATAAAGAGATTCCTATAGAGATGGTCTATGTTTATTGCAGACCTATAGAGGTCTGCATAGGCAGACTGCTTAAATTGCTATAAAATTTGACTGTGACTAATTCTAAGATCGAGAATCGTCTGTCTATTTATTCCGAAATAAAACATATAAAATTAATTTTAAATAACTATTTAAAATTAAGGTTCACAAGGTTGTGAGCGCCAACCAGAGAGCCGAGAGCTCCAACGCTTAGCCTTAATTTTTACTCCACTATTTGGTAAGCAACCCAATGATCTACCTATTTTATAGAAACTTGACACTGGAAAAGCTGGGCAAATTGAAAAAAAAAGTTAAAACTACAAATAAATCATTATGAAAGTTGAATTCAATAATAAAATTAGCCTAGCGTTGTATTCAAGTATCAAAAGTACTTTTGCAACTATGTATTTCTAGTTATAACCATTTTATTTTAAATATTGCACTATCTCCGTCTCAACATTCATTTGCCAGACTATTAGTTTATTTGATAGGAAAGTAGGAGGACGAGCAAGCGGCCCACGTGATGGTAAGTGGTTACCGCTGCCCATAGACACCTGTAATACCAAGAAGTATGCAGATTCGCCACCGACCATGCAAAATCCTATACACAGCATTAGTTCACAGAGGTTCACTTATATTGTATTCTTAACAAACGCAAAGAGATCATAATTAAAAAAGAAACAAACATGTAATTACATTTTCAGAGCTACGTTGTAACCACTCCATGTTATATACATCTCTCGATAGTCGGTCACGGTCGGAACAGCTTTAGCCAGTGGAAATCCAATGTAAAAAATAGGTAAACATTACAGTAGATTCACACTTATTAGGTGCCTATGTTTTTTGCTGTTTCTAAAAATTGCAAATACCTAACAGATTTAAAATCTGAATAAATATTTTTAAGTTTAGAATTAATCTAAGTCGCGTTTATATGCGCCTTATGCATTTCGAATGGAGGCTCTTTTCCTACCATTCTGTCTAATTCAAAGTCAAGAATTGTCAAAGAAATATTAATTTTACCCTATAGGGTCTAGCAAAAAATCCTATAGGGTCTAGCAAACAATCATATAGGGTCTAGCAAACAATCCTATAGGGTCTAGTAAACAATCCTATAGGGTCTAGCAAACAATCATATAGGATTGTTTTGCTAACCGCAGTAAATAACTAAACTTCCTTTTTAATTTTGTGTGAACACAGTACTAAGTATCTATCAATACAACATGTCTTGCAAGAAATCTATTTTCTCGCTATTGTCATCGCCTTCTCCACTTGACCTACTTTCCATAGTCTATTTTGTTGTGAGGTTGTGACACTCTCGACATCAAACCAAACATTTTTGTATTTGTACGTATACGATATACAATTTTATAGTTACAAGTTATACCATTTGCCATGTAACGTTATTTACCGAAATGTACGTACTTGATCTGATTTCATTATGATATTATTATGCTAATCTTAACTATCAATATACGTAATGCAAAAGTAACTATTTCTTTGTTCCTTAATAACTGCTACAAATCAGAGTCACTACCTTTGGCACAATTAAATGGTTCATGAAACTGTTTGTATAGTATTTATCCTGGTCGATGCGGGCGAAGCAGGCGGGACTAACTTGCTTAGAGTAACTGATAAATAAGTAAAATCTATGTTAAAATTTAATTGATAGCCGTTCCCGTAACTTCCTTCTCGTGGATATAATGATTTTCGAGGGAATTTTATAGCGTTGTAGATATAAAAAGTAGTCTATATTCTTGATCTAATTAATATTATCGCATGCAAAATTAGATTATGATCCATTGTGAAAATAAAGTAATAAACTATCGGATTGATTAATAAATGAACAAATAAACTTTAGGAGTTTTTATATTAGTGCATATATAGGTTCTTTTCTAAGAAGTTGTCATTTATTTGGTCCTCAACGCTTTTTGTCGATCTGATATTAATCACTAGATATGTAGGTGTACTGTTTTTTATAGAAAAAGCGGACACCTGTAAAACCAGAGTAGTTTTGAGTGCGGCGCCAATCTCGCACACCGATGTTTTAAAAACTACAAACAATGATGGAGAAGCTCGGAAACAATTAAGTCTGGTCCAAACATTATTATCTATTACATGACACGACAATTCACAAGTAATTGCTGCACGATAGATAGGATAGTTTAGATGAGCAAATTACATTTTCCTGGAAGGAACAGGTATTATAGTCCTAATACATACATGATATAACCGTATATCTTAGTGAACGTTGAGTATCTGGTGACGTAAAACTTCGAGTACCCTCGATGCGGATCCGGGTAACACCCGTGACGATAAAATTGTAACGCGGCATTCATTCATAAGTCGTCGTGACTCACGCATGAGTCTCGTGACTCGCAAATGTACCAATTAGGGATATATCCCTATTAATTGACTACGGTGATAGGTTAAGGAAAAGAATTATTTTTTGTGATACCTTTTTGAGTCTCGACTCGTATTAATGGATTTCTGTCTAAATAAAAAGAATTCAATCAACATTATCACGGTGACGAAGAAAGACATCCTGGTAGTGAGGATATTCGTTTCAGCATAAGACTGAAACAAACTACAAGTATTTGTACTGTGATAATTACTCCAATGGTACGCACTGGGCCCGCGTGGTGGATTTTGGTGTGAATCAGCAGCTAAGGTACAGGCCCTAAAGTCTGCCGTTTTAAGACTGAATAGCCTAATGGTGGTGGCTCTACTGTTTTTTAAACTAGTAATTTAAAAAACAAAAATGTAAACGGTTTGTTTGTACGGGATCCATGTAGATTGTGTTCTGTTGAGCCATGATAGCTCGTGACTAGCCCTTTTATGATTCACGTTTGAACATGGGCCTTCTCTCGTATATGATCTTATGCATGAGGGATGTATGGTTTTGAAACGCCCTACGCTGCCCAAGCGGGTTGATGAATCCACTCTTTTAGAGGTGGTGTATTTCCTCAGGGTTTGGTGATAACGGCTTTTCTATCCCTTTTACGACACCCACGGGAAGGGATGGGGTGGTGTTGTTCTAAAGCCAGTACCACGCGGTCAAAATAAGTCCATCTTAGAATACTTACGGTAGGTAATAATTGTGATGTTTTACTGTAACAATTCGTTATAAGTACAATAAAGAGTAACTTTTTTAGGTTTTAACTTTTAGGTTAATAATTATTAAAAAAAAAGACATTAACTATTGAGTCCTCGCGCTTTTTAATATCACCGGTCTTAACTTACACGCACACTAACGTGTCACCGGCCTGTTCAAGTGCATGTTGGACTTTTAACGGAGTTGGTATTCAACCTATATAGGTGCAACATTCTAGCTCAGTACGAATTGCGCATACCGCAGGCCCTACGACGAGGTAAGTGAAAGGAAGTGAGATACGTAGGTACACCGATATATTTAATATTGCGTGAATTTGCGTGGGCTACATTAAGTACACTTCACCGCGCTGAGTATGGATGTAATTATCTTATCGTATCGTGCTACTTAAATGGATTAAGCAGTTTTGAAATTATCTACGTTACATAAAGAAAAACTACAGACATAATGTGTAAGGTCTGTGATATGTGGGATAATTATATCTAGGTGAACTTAAACTCAGTTGATATTGATGAGATACGCTCGAACTCCAGTCCATACTACAGAGTTTTACTTATTTAATTCTGTAGCTGAGAGGTAGAGGGTAATAAGTCCAGTATTTTTTAATTGTTACTTTTATAATAATGGTTTCCAAAAGGAAATCATATTTTAATAATATTATATACTTTTACCACATGGTAAAAAGAAATAAATCCCATAAACAATTGTTTTAAACATACTGGATTCTGCACGCTCGCTGGGTTCCCACAGTCGCTGGGCCCACTCGACTGGTCATGTTATCCCTCTCTCAGAGAAGACTACCTTGAAACGTACTACATTTCCTACTTTATCGTATTTCCCCAATGTACGTACGTGTTTCGGTAGTGAGTGGGATATGCCATAGCCCATTCCCATCCCATCCTGTCACCCCATTTTCCCAAACCTTTCTCCCAATCCATTCCTTAATCTCCAAAAGTGGGCAGAGTATCCGGGAGCGTGCCAACGTTTGTCATTCTGGACTGACGTTGGCATGTATCGCGGATGTCTATGGACGACAATATCCACTTACCATCAGGTGGACCGTATACTCGTCTGCCGCCTTTTTCTATAAAAAAAACACTTAGTCCTAAAAAGGTGAAAGTGATGGTGCTGTGTCGTCTTATTTTTACTCGTCGTGGAAAATTTAATTTTTGGTTCCTGTTATTCTTTACCGCTCGGCTACAGAATTAATTAATTAATAAGCACAAGCAGTGGTATCTGTGACCCGGGAACTAAACATGACTAGAGCTAATTCTTAGACCGAGAATTGTCTATTTATCAGGGCTTAAATGTTTAAAAGTGATTAATCAATTAACTCGAATGATTTCGTCAAAAGCATACATGAAAGCTTTCGGAATAAATATCCTATATCGTAATCGTGACCAGACCTTTCAGTATCCACAGCTGGACATGGGCGTCCTCATGCACATTGACTCGTGCTTGAGGGATGTAAGGCCTGGAAACGCCACGCTGGTTAAGATGGTTAGCGAGTCCACTTTTTCAGAGGTGATGTAGATCCTCAGGGCTTGTGGTAGCCGGTTTGTGATCCCTTCATCGCCTTTTACGACACCCACTGGTGGAGATGGGGTGGTGATATTCCAAAGCCGGTCGACACCATGAGGTAATATTGATACTCTATATCATAGTGAACTAAATCGGTTCAGTAGATTCTGAGGTTAATGCGAACAAATAAACGAACAGACAAAAATAAGAGTTCATTAAGAAAGACGTAGGTTTTTTAATATCTTTAGTGTTAGAGATCTTTGATTTCCCTATCTATATCTGGACGTTTAGACAGTAAAGGGCATTCACAAGATAGCCATGAAATGAAAAAGAGAAACTCAGAAGATGTTTACTACGCCCGAGGTATAGATAACCAAACATACGTATGTATTACAATAAATTCACAGGTTGTTTGTGTTCGCACATTCCCTATCAGTGTTTTATTAGAATTTACTGTTTGCACTAGAAATGTAAGGAAAGTACATACTTATACCGAAACCGAAAGAAGAAATCATATCGCTAAAGCAATAGTTCACGATACAGAAAGGCCCAATATTTCAGCATCAAAGGGAATAAAGGTGTAATTGGTGCCGATGCTCCTGTATTTATGGACATTGCGTTTTTCAACCATTTCTAGGGCAGCACCAGCTTTTCCCACAGCTCCCTGGAGATGAGAAGGAGTCAACGTGTCTATATAACTTACATCTCAATTATTTTTAAACATATTTTGATTTTGATTTCATCGAATAATTTTGAGTATTTTAAGTACTTAATTTATAGTTTTTTTTTTTATAGAAAAAAGGTGACAAACGAGCAGACAGTCAACCCGGTGGTTAAGTGGATATCGCTCATGGACATCCGCGATTCATGCCAATATCAGTCCAGCCAGAAAGATATTATGCCTGCTTTTGGAGATTGATTTGGGAATGGATTTGGATAAAAGAAAAATTAGGAGGGATAGGACGGGAATGGGCTTTGGCATATCTTACTCAATACTGAAACTCGTACCTTACATTGGGGAAATGGCATAATAAATGTAGTAATTTTGCTCTTCTGTGAGAGAGGGGTAACTTGGTCAGTCGAATGCGCTCAGAATACTTAGTCAACGGGGCATTCACGCGATGCAATCATTTTGTGTTTGTCAACGGCTTATTTTGGTTTATTATACATAGAACTGAAAGTACCTACAAGTTTGTAATACATTTATATTTGCGGTTGGCACCAACCGCCTTTTATTGAACCTAGCCTAGCCTTTTATTGAACCTAGCCTAGCCTTTTATTGAATTTGTTGATATTGAACGACAAATGAGTTTGTATTTGTTCGAACGCTCCATCAAGACACTAATTAGAAATCCATTTGAAACGTGTCAAATGTCTTATTGTAGTGTCAGACCTACACAAAAAATTACACAAAAAAAAACCGTTTGTAATGAAATTGGCAACAGTGAAAGCGAGTGTTCGTCACATCCCTACTTCTTATAAAATAAAACAATAAAATACATGTTTTGGAGAGTTTATGAGGAACAACGGCCGACAAACATCCAACAAAATTTAATATGAATTTAATATTCATGTATAGTAGACTAGAGGTAGAGTAAGAGAATAAGTTACGATATCGCACTATGGGTATCTCTAATGTAATGTTACTGGTCGATAAATTAGTTTATCTTGATACTTCCTACATTTATCTCTATATAAGTACAGTATACATTTAGGCAGATATGAGTATATCTATAGGTATAGTTATTTCATCTCACGAAGACGGGTTACGCTTAGTAGCAGTTGTGCTCCAACATGTACATTGTCATAGTGTGCGTAAACTTGAAAACGCTCCATTTGGGTTCCTGACGCCCACAGACCATAGGGTAGGTGGTCTGTGTGACACAGCAGGGCACACTAGTAAAACAAAGTACATGTACGAGCACAACCAATCAGAACGGGTTATTCCACTAACCACTACTAAGCGCCACCCGCCTTTGTGAGATAAA
Organism: Sesia bembeciformis; assembly: GCA_943735995.1. Lineage (NCBI taxonomy): Eukaryota > Metazoa > Arthropoda > Insecta > Lepidoptera > Sesiidae > Sesia > Sesia bembeciformis. Next base: position 5,438,215 of record OX031029.1, on the reverse strand, counting down.
AGAACTATAATGTATACCTCTAGGCAAATTTATCTTTTCAGTTTGCCACTACACTGCAATTATTTAACATTTTACAACAATATATGCATTTAATGAATTTTATTAAGAAATGCCAATTTTTAATGTTACAATACATATTTTGTGACATGACTGTCACAAAATAGAAAACAATTAACTAGTTGTAAATGCAATAGTTAAATATAAATATATAGTGAACAAATCTGACGACCGTCTCGTAAAGATTTGGCGAGCTTAGATGCTGGAAGGAAAAATATATTAATTTTATTTATATTTATTTAGTTATTTATCTGAATTAAAATAATTTACCACGGTTATTCCCCTGTTACTTATTATATTAAATGAATATTTTATATTTAGTTAGTCATTGAAATATTCCCAAAACACGGCACAGGACTTCCCTGCAGTTTTATCTTGTTGAGTGAGTAAGAAACTATTCTTGATTATTTAATTAGTTTGTTTTCTTCTTTACTTACTCCTACATCATTACACTAAAAGGGGGAAATTAATGGTTTCACTAGTCTCTCTTCATTAGATAGTGATATTTTGAACTTTATTTCATAACTAAACTCATATTTCACGCTTCGGGTGTGATGCCATCATGAAGAACGGAATCGAACAGTCGGTGTAACTCCCTTAGAACGGGAGCCTCTCCGGCTGTCAGGAGCTCTGCGTTAATTTGATCATCACCCGATGCTTTGCCATTCTTAAGCTGTCCAAGGGCAATCCTAATCTCGCCCAGGTTAATGTCTGGGATGTCGTCGGTGTAGTGGCGGGTTAGTCTCGCTCAACGATCGTCACCAGTAGCTTACAAAAAGTTGTAATTATACCTACTTACTTGCATATCCTTGAATATTCCGGGATAATTTTATAACACCTACTCGTATATCCGGCCAGTTGGCCCATTGCCACCAATTAATTTTAATGAAATATTATTTAGAAAACAGTTTTAATAAACACAAATAACGTAAGATAATAATTACGGTATAATTATAAATTAATCAAAGAATATAAATATAAACATGTTCTTTAAAAACAAAACAATTGAAATAAATATAAACCGTGTTGAATACATTACATTATTATAACGTGTTGATTCATTAGCAGAAAACTCGGTCTAAGTCGAGAAAAAGCGATACACACGTGTATTCATGAAAACATATTGAGATCACCTTCAGAAGCACTTTACAGCCTTTACGCAGCGAAGTGGCTATTCTGCAGTCGTTAGCATTCTATGAATATTCTACCACACTTATGCTTCTTTCACTTAGGAGTAAATCGAGGATTGAGTGGGATAAAGCGAATCAGCTTACAAGTTCTTATAAATGGAACGGTGTTGATGGAGTAACACTTAGATACAAATTCGTTACCACTATTGTAACTCTTCTGCCACTACTACACTACTACATACTATATTCTACTATATTCTACTACACTTATGCTTCCTTTACTTAGTAGTGAATCAAGGATTAAGTGGGATAAAATGAATCAACTTATCCTTTTACCTTCTGATAAACGTTCTTGTAAATTGTTACTCTTATTTTTAATTGTAACAATTTCTTGTATTTTCTTGTATAACTTGTATTTGTATTTCTTGTGACAATTCTAGTAACAATAAACAATAAAAAGAAAAATAAACAAATGGAACGGCGTTGATCGAATAGCACTTACCTACATGGAAATTGTTTACTGAAGCGCAAACCATGAGCAGGACTAATTTTGGTCATTGACATTGACATGGTTATTCACAGCCTAGACTTAAGGTTTAATAATTCTAGTAAAGTGGTAGCTGATCGACTATTTCATATAAATCTCTTTTCCGTCTAGTCTTGGCTGATCTTATGTAACAATGACCGGAATTCTTCCTACTCGTGGCGCACGCTTTAGTTTCTTAAGTAAGCGGTGAGCGCTCGATGCCCCAATGAACGCCCTAATAGTGAGCGTTATAGTCCAAATTTTTAACATTTGATAGTTTTAAACGCTGGAGGTTAAAAGATCTGATGTAAAACGGTCAAGGTTCTTAGATTCATGGCCGCTCGAGCACTCCTTTTTACACCAATATTCATTACACTGCAACTCTAGAAGTGATGTAGACTGTTTATACTCATGTGCAACATAAGTACGTTACGTTTATTATAAATTTCATTAAACGCTGGTATATATTTTGTATTCCCCGTCTTCCTTATTTCTTTCCAAAATCCATTCCTATATCACTAAAGGTAGATAGCGCGACCGGGGGCGTGTTGTCAAACGTTCTGGACTAATGTTGGCGTGTATCGCGAATGTCCATGAGCGACATATGTATGCTCGTATACCGTTTCTTATCATAATGTACAGAATAATACTGTGAAGGGTAATTGAATGCGATAATGTGAAAAACTACATAAGTTAGTACAATGCTTAACGAATCATACAACAAATGACGGAAGAATCGTAATTCTAATCGTAATCGTAAAGAAAATCGTAAGATGTACCTACTCGTATCACAGTCGATATGATGGTGTGATCGAGTACATGTGTGATGACCCGATGACGCAAAACTTCGTACGTAGTTACAATGGAAAGATCACTACATTATGTCACTACATCATCATTACATAAAACCTAGCAAACTATTCAGTATTTTATTTATAATAACTATGTTAAAGAAAGACAATGGACTTAAATACCTACATAAATAAAATTAAGATTCATTAGATGTGATAACGCGGCCTTGTTTATGCAGAAACTGCTTCCTCCACCGGTTACATAGCGACTGCTTTAGCAAGGGAAAAAATCTTTTAAAGTATTCGAAATACTGTCGATTATGTCGTTATGCCATTCTTCTTATATGTATATAATTTGGAAATTAGCTAGCTAAATTAGTGACAGTAGTATTATTACTTATTACACTTTTATTTACAAAGACCCACTGGCATATAAAAATGGGCCCAATTTATATTTTTTGTGCCAATCATATGCCATCCAGTCCAATCCTGTACTGCTGGATATAGGCCTCTCCCAAGGCTCGCCTACAATATACGATTTACGGCTTTTCTCAGTCTGCCAATACCAGTGAAGTTTTTGGCATGTCGTTAGTCGTATTTTATTTTTTTAATTCCAATTATTTTAATCGAACGGCATTTAAACCTAAACTTGTTTTTAACGATCTCACTAAAATAATGTATGTGTACTAGGATGCTCAATGCCGTTTTGACCATGGAGTCGGATTCAGTAACTCACTGTTACTTACCCCACTAACACACTTGTCAGTGGCGTTTAATCTGTGCCTAATCAAAAATGTAAACATTGAATTCTGAAGGTAATTCCACTTGACTTGCCATTCAATTCGCAAAAAGCGTTCAAGTGGAGTGAACAGGCCGCGGCGCAACACCGCAGTCTCCCTTCGCCTGTCGTTCTCGTCGCACTGCTCATAATTGTACCATTCGTACACTGGCGTACGTTTACAAACACGTCGTATCGTGAGTTTGTGTTTACAAATATGGGCTCGCGTGAAAAGTGTCCGTTTATCGGGCCCCAGTTGTAGTGAGTGCATTGCAAGTATTATTCAAATTACATTGTATTGAAACTTCCGTTCCGTAAACATTAAGTGAGTGTGGATAATTAGTGTTAATGTTAACATCAAAGAGCAATATTAAGGCGATAATACCGGTTTAATGATCTCATACTCGTAGCTGCTACTTAAGGAGTAAAACTGGTGCAAATTACTTAGATAGTTATTAATTAAATCAGGTAAGTTTTTTATTCTATTAGGTACTATTAGATTTTATTCATTCATATTTGTATTTATATAAACCGTCTTAATTAAATTACTATTATTCAATCATTTATTAATTATTGAGTATATATAGATCTGAGTGGCCCACATAAAAAAAAATTAGACAATACAGATCAAATCTGTGTCATTTCCTACATAATCTGTTATTTTAATATTGATAATAAATCCAAATTAAATAAATATGTCAATAATAAATTGTTTCTCACTAATAAATAAGTGATACAACATTAATTAATTTGTGATTTATTTACAAATAATTGATATATAATTTGATATGTTTCACTTAACTGAGAATTAAATAACAAGATTATATATGTAAATCTAAAAATATTAATGACTGCCAGTGCAAACATTATTCGTAGCTCTAAATTAATTGCTGGTTTATAAACTGTAAAATTAAGTAATTTAAAAGTCTTTACAAATTGTCTATATAAATAAACTCGTGGCTGGAATTATAAATACCTGTTTGATTACGTTTTATATGACATTATAAGTTATAACGTAACAATCAAATAGGCCACTTTCACATTACGATACAACCATCGCCGTTATCGCATTTAATAGGATCTCGTTCACCAATAAAAATACGACTTCTACAATCTATTATTGACTACGTATATTTGTGTTTTTACTATTCGAGTATTAGTTAAATTTTAGTAACTAATACATTTAAAACTATTAATACATTTAAACGATTAAGTTCTACAAACATTTAGGAAAACGGATAAGAAGTTATTTCATTACCATATCCATACCATTGAGTCTCAATTGTTGGATAATATAGGTATCTAAGGCCCGCCACCACAAACGATAACGATAAGTTAGTTATAATAATACTTTAAATGACTTGCTTATACTCGTAAGTAACTTTTAGAATTATGTTTAAAGGTATTATGCAACTAAGGGCCACAACTAATGTAGTAATGTAGCAGAAGGCATCCTAAATGTATGGTAAATGTACTACATAATTGGACATAAAAACAAAACCAGTTTACTTCCGTATTCCGTGTCTTTTGTACACATGGTAACATCTGTTGCGAGATTATTTATCGTAGCTGTGATAGAGAGAGTGCGGAAATTACGGACGCTTAAGGAAACAATTAAATTAAACGCAAAACGCTACAGCTAATCAGTCTCTTTTTATTAATTATTCAAGTACGGTTATCCGTCTACAAAATCCACATTAATAATTATTTATAATAGGTCAACATTTTTTTTAACAAAAACAAAACCCTTAAAGTCCGCAATTACCCACCACGCATTGGATAAATAGGTACGGACACTTCTTACTGATACTGGGGTATTTCCGGGCACATTGGAGTAATTATGCAAACAAGCTTATATGGCTTTCATGGTTGTCAAGGACCAGCAAAATTTGATTGTCGACCGACGGCCTTGTAAAACTTTTGAAATGGTTAAGTCAGTAAAATAACTCTTCTGTGATCCACCCAGAATTAGAAACAGATGCCACCATATTGCTGTTGCTTTGTATATTATCATCAATAACACAGCTACCTTTAGAATACTGTATTTTTCTTCGGCCTGTCGAAATATAGTAATTTTCTTTTCTTTTATTTCGCGGAGAGATAGTTTTAGTCTCTAATGAATAATTTCTCTCCCTTTTTCTTTTACATTCGAGTCATCTAAAACAGAACAGAATAATTTTTATTAGAATAATTTAGAATAATAATTTAGAATAATCATCTAAAACATCTAAAATTCATTTTTGGGTCCAGTTTCGTTTTGGGGTGATTGCGGACGTCCGGATTTACCCCGCGCCTAATGTCCGTAATTACCATAAACACCTATTGACATTTTATAAGATCAAAATTTTAGGTTAGAAAATGTACAAACCAATAATTATTTTACTATTTCATTCATATTTTACATACATTCTTGTAAAGAAATAAAAAAAATTTTAGTTATACTATTTTTAGATTGAACCTTTGGAAACGCGCGCGATTCTCCACCTTGACAGCTATCTCGGCACTAAACATGGCATCAGGCGCTAAACAACTATTAGATACAACCAGGTCCTCAATTACCCAGCGTCCGTATTTCCCCCACACTCCCCTACTTGAAATATAAATGAAGGACAGATTACAACATATACAAGTTTTTACAGTTTACGTAAGTAACAAATAAAAAATGTGAAAATTAGATCAAGAATTTAAGAATTCTATAAAAAAAAGGAAATTTGTTGCTTTTGTAACAGTGTTGAGTAAACGAGAGATTTCGAGGATAAATTAAAAAGAATAATAGAGGATTGCATTTTATTTTCTATCACAGTAATCGATGTATATTATAGAGCAGAAAATGTTTTATTTCATTTGTTTAATCGAGATAAACTGTCTGATTGAGATAAGATTGAAAAGAGATATTGACGTTTGTTAATAATCTCTTGAACCGATTGTGATGTGGCTTTTATAAGTAGATACTGTTTGACAAAAACTGGTCACAGTCATCCGTTTGGATTTCCCCGGAATGCTGTCTTTAGTTTTTACGTTCGGGGATTTTGATAGTGATTTTGTCATTGGAATACATCTTGACTTTTTCGTATTTATATAAAACTTTTATGGCATAAAATATCTGTAATTATAAACTGCACATTAAATCGTCTTAAATAATATAAATTTTAATCGTCTTAAATATTGTCTTGTGCATGAGGAGGCCCGTGTGAGAGGCTGGTTGCACTGCAATGGTAATATAAATTATTCTCACGTTACTGAGTAAAGCGAAAATATGCCTTAAATCATACAAAGAAATTCCCCGGAGATAAATGCGGGTTGAATGAGGAAGGTTTTACCGTACTCGTATAGCAAAATACAGATTCGAGAACTGACCGTAGTATTTATAGGCCACTTCGGTGCAAGAAGTCTCCCCTATAAGATAAACTTACGATTAGCAGATGATAACATTTGTAGAACTTTTTTTTTTTATTGACGAAGGCGGCAGTCGAGCATACAGTGCACCTGGTGGTAAGTGGGTACTGTCGCCCATAGACATCCGCGATAAATGCCAACATTAGTCCAGAATAACAAATGTTGGCACGACTCCAGATGAGCTGCCTACCTTTGGAGATCTAGGAATGGATTTGGAGAAAGTGTTGGGAAGATGGGAAGGGATAGGATGAGAATAGGCTCTGGCACATCTCACTCACTACCGAAACACGTACGTACATTGGGACAAACTGATTGGGAATTGGAAAGAAACTGCTGTACGACTTTCCTTTTTCATACATTGGTTCAGTTAAAGTTGCAGCAGCAGAAGAAGTGGCGAAGAGTAACCTTCAAATTCTTATTGCATTCGATGTCGAGACCCGGGATCCGTGCGGTCCTATTGTGCATATATTTTTCAAGTATATCTCAAAACGCTTAGTCGACAGTACCGGTGACGAGGGCTAGCCATTATCTGGCGCAACGCAATCTAGTGAGATAATGCCGCCAGTATGCTGGACCAAATTACCTTACCAAGTACCTTACCAAAGGGACCAAATTTATATTATACATGTTCAGTAAATAGGTAGCCATGTTGAGCACTTGGTATAATAATGGACTCGACTATTCATTATTATTACTTATTGTAGACATTTTATTTTAAGTTAGTTTTAGAAACGCGAACAATTTATAATTAATCATAACTAAATTTTAATTACATACTTAAATAATTCAATATTTATATAAATTAATTATTTTAGACATAATAATATAACAAAATAGTGAAACTAATCAGTACAACTTAGGTAGGTACGTCAGGCTAATGAAAATCGTCCCATAAGGCAAAAAATATTCATTATGAAGAAAGGTACAATAAACATTGAAGCTGATATTGTAGAATCCCAGTTGTAAATAAAACTGTTTGAAAGTCTCGTTTTCTATTCAGTTATAAATTACACGATGCATAAAGTTACATATGCATAAAATGCATAAAGTATTGTCTATATGTTTACAGATGACTGATTTGTTTATGCAAGGTTAATATGGAATGAATATCATAATTGTATAGCTAGTTTAAAAACATATTGAGTTGTTACCATAAGTTTGTACGAGTAGTGGCTTTCATTCAAATAATTGTAGATAGTTTAAATATTCAAATATTTTGAAATAATTGTAGATAGGTTTAAATACATATAATGACTGATCAGTGATCAACACGGTCCTGTAAATTTAATGACAGATATACCCGAGACTGAAGATTATTTAATTTTTTGGGTATGTAGTTAAAATACAAGCGACCCAACCCAGATTCGTCGATTATAGACTGTATAATCATAAACAAGAGAAAAGCTTAGTAACGGTAAAATAGGTACCTAATTATTCAAGTCGGTTGAGTGGTTTCGCAGATTGCTTCATACAACAAAGTACACAAACTTTCTCCCTCGTAAAATACTTAGCTGGGCCTAAGGGTGATTTTCATTTCGATTTCCAGGGACTTTGAAATAGTATTATAAATTTTATAGTATTTAGTAATTTAATCATCGATGCCCGTTCAAAAATTGGTTGGTATTGCCCTTCATCTATAATATGTAAATCATAGATTCCCAATCGGGATTGGCAATGGGACAGGGGGACCCATGGGACAGGCCCATGCCAATACTTTAAGAAAAAAATATATACAGTGTGCTCTTACAGTGCAATGTGTGAAGGAATGAGGAATTATTTGTGTGAATGAAGGAATAGAATCCGGGAAAAATGTGCGTTCAAAATTTTCGTCGCCTCCTTGGATCATCTCAACGCCCACACGTGAGGCATCTTGTGAGGAGACGAGCACAACCCTTTCCCAACCCTTTCTCCAAATCCATTCCTACATCTCTAAAGTTAGGCTAAACATCCAAAGATCCGCGGGCGTGCCAACGTTTGTCATTCTGGACTGATGTTGGCATGTATCGCGGATGTCTATGGACATCAGTATCCCCTTACCATCAGGTGGACTGTGTACTCGTTTGCCGCTTTCTTTCTATAAAAAACACATAGATATGAGAGTTCGCAGATAGACACTATATTGTTTTAAAGTCTAGTCTGTCATTTGTTACAAATATATACAATAGTTTTTCGGTTAGCTAATTTGCATCAGCGTTTTCCTCATCACTACAGGCGGGCTGTCTAGTTCTGTCACCTTTTTCCTTTAATGAAAAGGAACCTGCTTAGTGTAAATACTTACTAGTTCCAAATGCTTGGTAGCAATTTTCTACGTACGTTCCCTTGGCGCCACGTCTGAAATACTTAGCTAAGCAATTATACAGTAGTTAAAACTTTGATAGTACCAGCGACCTTTAGCGTACCAAGGGTATCAAGAGACATTTCCAACAAGACCAGGCACACCTACATGTAAGTATGTACGCAGTTATAAAATTGTTACAATGTTATGTAAACAAACAGTAGAGTTGACAAAATTTAATGTGTATTGTTAGATTATGGCCAGGATGAATAAGAACAAGGAAAAATAAGCAATAGTTTGAGGCACAGAAGTAAATCAACATGACAATTGGAAACGCGACGTCTCTATTGGCAATGTAATGTCACCAACATCAACAGGTCAAAATAGAGAAAGAGAATTTCTTAAGCTCCACAATTATTAAGTAGGTTTACCCAAGTAAGGCAGATAAAAAATCCTTTTATTAGATTTAGGGCACGCAGACAATAACCGATCGGTTTAACTATAGACGTTTTGGCTATTTTTGAACACAAAGTATAATGTGTTGATAACATTATAGGGATAACTCCGGATAACCCATGTCAAAATGTAATAATGCTTGCCCGTTGTCTGCTACAATAAAAAAGTAGTTCCAAGGCTAGTCCGTTTTTGATTTAGTTCCCTACAATATCGTCAATACTGTTAGTAAAATAAAATTATAAATTATTTCGCTTTTGGACGATTTTTAATATTCATTATCAAGGTCATTTATTTTAATTAAGATTATCCACAACGTAACTGCAGCGTATTTTTATTGGCTGACGGCTGAATCAGTGATTATACCAAATGCAGTTACATGTCACGTCACCCTTTGTGGTCGAGTTAAAGAATTAAGTCGTAAGGTGCACGCTTCTGTGACAAAGAGTACCCACTCATAACTAGTAACTCGTGAACCTTGGCTTTTTTTAGATTGTAATAGTATGATATTCGTAAAGGTAGTAACAGATATTGAAGTGCAGATCTAATATAAACATTCTTCTACGGGGTCAAGAACATTTTCGGCAATGTTCTTATAACCATTCGTAGCTGTCTCACACCCCCGCCACGAGGGTTGCAGTTCCGCGCCTGGTGGTTTCCCTATTAGGTTGCCTTGGTCTAGTCCTGTTCTTCACGCCACCCAGTGGAAAGCCCAGTGAGCGACCCGGCGCGGGCGGTGTTCTTATAGGAAGATTAAATACATATTTAAGGGGCGGAAAGAGGAGTAACTATTTTGTGTCCAGTTAGTTAAATCCGAGGATTAATTTAGGGCATCCTAAGCAAATCCTCTAACTCGCCCTCCACAATAGATCTCCGTTGAACGGAACATGTACCCCATCCTACCCCGTCCTATTTTCCTCCATTTAGATTTTTAATATTTATTTATTTTTTATTTTTAATGAAGATTAATTGTTCTGAGATCTAATGGTATCATATTAACGCGACCTTTACTAAATTTATTTTGATTATGATCTTATGGTTAGTTGCTAATGCCTATAGGTATTGTAGGATTCTTTTAGCAGCTAATTGTTGATCGTCTTCCGCCTTCAGATGAGCCCACATAATATTATACTTGTAGCTTTTGTATGTCGAAGGACCACATTCATAAAGCAGGTGCAGTGTTCATCCTTCTTGGAATAGAAGTGCCCTGCTGACACAAATATCGTTTCTGCTTTGAGTGGATAATACACAGGATAATAACTCACAGAATAATTGCCATCTGTATCTCTTTATCAGGGTTTTAGCGTACTCGGTTCATGGCGTGTTCGTCCAGTGAATCGTGCCACATGTGCTTATAATTTATTGTATTGTCAAATACTCTGGCTCAAATTTTAATGTAGAATTTGATACGAGACTACTAAAGAATACAGTTACTTTTATACTGTGTTATATTATGTACACTTCCTGCATGAAAAGGTCGGAAAAACTATACGTATTATACTCGTACCCACTTTGAATCAATCACCTTCGAAACTTCCCTTTGTGTGAAAGCGGAAATTTGACAAGTTGACATATTCACATATATTGAATATGTGAAATATAGAATGTTTGATTGTACACGTATATAGTTATTCCGTAATGATTATTAACCGTTTTCATTCACATAAAACATAATGGCCATTGTATGGATACATTTTGATCTCGTGCGAAGGTTTTAACTTTGAACGATACATTTAATATGGTGACGTAATTGGAGCTATTTTATGGCTTAGTATCTTTATTTTGAATAAAATAATTAAAAATACAAAAGTGTAACTAGTTCAATCGTACACAACCATTGCTGGACATGGCATTGTGTTCTTCATGTACATTGTCTTATGCATTAGGAATGTATGGCCTATGCCACGGCAGCTAAGCAAGTTGGCGAGTCCACTCTTTTAGAGACAAACATTCCAAAACTTGTTTTGAGCCTGCACCATATGTATTTTACACTGCAGACTTTTAAAACAAAAATTGTATGTACAGAAATATTATAGGTATATACATGTATTGATATAAGTATTATATCGATAGTTACATACTTGGCACAACAGAGTATATAAATGACGTGTAAGTAAACACAACACGAATTATCGGCAGTTATTCCCCGCGATGTGGCTGTGTTCAATATCGGCCAGGTTAAATTTGTGCAATTTATGTTGAATCAATAGAAATGTTAATCAAAGTTCTCGGGATTTATTTTGAAAATGATTTGGATAGGGAAATAGAGAAAATAGGATAACTTTTCCTTCAAAATAGAGAAAAAGTACCAATTTAAAGATTTTCACGTTTTTGGCACATTTATTTATTAAAAGGGGTTATAATTTGTTTATGATAATTAAATTAGGAACAAAAATACCGAATGAGCAGCAAATGATAGATAATAGCAAATTAAAAGGCGGATTAACTTTAGATTGTCTGGTGACAATAAGGAAATAGAACTCCGTCGACTTGCTGATGTCATTCGTAGTAATTTAAAATTATTTCAGTTTCTTTTTTCTTTTTATATATGGCAATGGTGCAATTAGCACATTCTGCCAAGTATGTTAAGTTTTTTTCGCAATAAACAATTTTAAAGTTTAAATCGTATTCTGTCAATGTCCAGTCACGTCGAAGTGAGTTAGGAGTCAATATTCAATTCATATTCAATACTTTTTTTCTTCATACATGGCAATGGTGCACTTAACACATTCCGCCAGTGTCAAGTTTTCTTCGTAATAAGCAATTTCAAAGTCTAAAACGTATCCTGTTAATTTTCAGTCCCGTTGAAGCAAGTTAGGAGTCGCTCAGTAAAGCGATAGTAGATTTACTGAGGACAGAAGAGGACTCCTTGTAAACGCACGAAAAACGCAGTCCTATGGCTTTTATTTTATCCACTATTATCATTATCATTTATTTTTATTATCATTATCCACAAAAACACTTTTAAGTTTAATAAACTATCACTATTAAATCACAAAATACACAATTTTTATAGTAATCAAACCGAAATTCCAAATCTCAAGCTTGCGCTTGAGTTATAATAATAAGTTTTATAATAATAAAAGTGGGTCGTTTTGTTGATCGTGGTTTGCTGCTCATTTAGTATCTTTGGCTGCTCGTTTAAATACAAGCCTTTGTTTATGTTACGTTACAGAGACTCGAAGGTCGAGCAAAATAAAAAAAAGGTGCATATGCGCATTTGAGACCTGTTTGATAGATATTTTTTGTGCTTTGTATTTAGCAATCATGTATGAAAAATTTAGCAAAAACTGAACAAAGTTGGATTTTGCAAAACACGATTCGCAAATCAGGGCACTTCGAAACGTGAACGAACTCCATGGTTTCGTTCGGTCTTCAGGAAATTATCTGACTTAATATTTTTTATGAAAGTAGACTCTCTTTAGTTCAGATTTGAGTCATTCACCGGTATGCTAACAAGCTTTCGTTATATTTAGGCACAATAAGCATATTTCCAAAATTTTATTTCCTGCCTCCGAGGTACATTGATAAGTAAACCAAATTACCAACATTTGAGGAAAATTACCTTTAAAAGTCGGGGAGCGCATCTTTTACCATTACCAAGAAATATACGCTTTTGCCAAATCTTCAGTTTTGTGAATTTTACATTGCAGTTTTTAAACACGATGCGGTAGACAGTATAAACACATTGCAAGTAAAGCACGTCAATGAATATCGTCCAGTTGCAGGCTTTGTGGGGCTTAAATTGGATTATCTAAGAGGAAATTAGGTTGGACCCAGCAGCGTCTGGTGTTGATAATTTAATAACATTGAGGACGATGTCGACTAGAAAGGGACGGATGGAAGGACGAATTAACTGTATTACTTTTACTAATAAAATCTTGTGAAGCGATGGCATTATTTTGTTTAAAGGACCCACCTGCTTGTTAAATTGATTCGTGTTTATTATATAGTTTATAACTTTCGTTGATGAATGTCGAGTAAATTGGAGTGTTTTCTTATACAAAGATATAGTTTAATACAAACGCTGCTTTCACAAAATGTATTAAAAATATTTATTTTCCTTTATTGCTTCCAGTTTTACGAGTACATCTATGTATACTAATGTTATGAAGAGAGACTGTGTATTTTTTGTTTCATGTTAGAGACAAACTTAAAAACAATGCACAGGATTAAGTTGTACATATTTTTGTGTATATTTTTGTATCAATATTACCGTATGTTGAGAAGTGGCTGTACCTGTACAACATAAAAACAGGATTACAAGGTACAGCCACTTCTCAACATATGGTTATATTGATACAAAAATATACACAAAAATATGTACAACTTAATTAAAAAAATTATATAAAAATACCATTAAAGTGTGAGATGCATTTCACTAGGTCTAAGCTGATAAATTTCTTCTTCTGGTTAATATAAATATGTATATAAAATTATAACGTTTATTTAAGTGTGACATGAGATAAAAAAAAAAGGTCTGAGAATGTTGATTGTTACAAATTTCCTGCCAACATACCCTGGAAAATACCAATTATTTTCCCGATTTAGACACTTTACGGATTAATAGTTATCGGTAAATCTATAGTACTCAGATTTAAGATAACTGGAAGTAGGTACATAATTATAAAGCAATCTGCATCACTTATTGTTATAAAAGACAATGGTTTAATTAAAGTATCGTTCATGAAGAGTATTACCTACTTAATTGCAAAAAAATACTCAATTTGTAGAAGGATTTGAATGGTGAGATGTAAATAATTAGATTAGATGAATCGTTATAAAGAAATAGTAATATTGGACGATTATGTATGATTTTGTGTTCGAAAACCGAAGACACGTCTTGTTAAAAAGAGCCAGATTAGAGAAAATAATTTAACAGTGTAGAGAAAGCTGAAAGCTTACATGCCTATTAAAAGAAGAAATAGTAGAAGACAAGACGCTAACGAAATAAACAGCACAACATATATTATAAAACTATGGAAATGAAAATATACCCAAATACATAATTCCAAAGATATGTAAAAAAATAAATACTTCTTAAACAATCTTTTTTTTTTAAATAGAACGGGTTAAATTAATTAGCTTCCTTTTACTAAAAGTTAATTCCTTCCCTTTGATATATACAATTTATGATTGTATGTAAATAAGGAGCGAGGAGGTCAAAGGCCGCTAAATTAAATACTAAAATATGCCTACTTTTACACGTTACAAAGTACTGGCGGGTCGAGCGTATAAAAACAAAATAATATTTGCGAAATGGTTGTTATCTAACCATTCTCTTTTATAGTTCATATTTTTATGAGTCATGTGGTTCTGGTGGACTTTTATTTTGCGATCACTATTTCTAACCTTTGTTACCCCATGTCTACTGTTAGACATACAACACCTTCTGTCATGTCTATTGAATGTGTGACGTATTTTGTTCAATTCCGTGTTCAGTTCATCGATATGAGAGAATTCCCTCAAGTCGAACTCAAGTTACTTTTTGTTTACTAATTCATACCCAGCTTTTTATGTTTATTCTTAGATTCTTGTTTCCAGCGTTGATGTAGCAAACACCATAGCTACATTAGAAAAACAACTTTATTTTTTACGAAAGTAAAACGCTTGAAATTTTACTAAAAATGTTTCAGGAGTATTGCTTACAAATAATGAAAGAAATGCTTAAGTCATGGTAATAAAATCGTTTTTAAATAATAAATGTTGATGGGGGTTTTCGCACTTGTAGTAAAACGGATTGAAAATGCCAATGTTGTAAACCAAAACCGCAACCCCACGAGCTAACAGTTTTTAAACGGTTTTATTTAGCTCGACCCGTACGGAATTTATTTGTTTATTTATTTGGGTCAAAATTAGAAATTGAAATTTAAGCACCTTCCCGTTGTCAGATTGATCTGAAATTTGGTACACACATTTAATTTAGATGACAATACAATATAATAAAATCAATAACATTATAAATCTAAGATGGCCGCCGATACAAAATGGCGGATTACATATTTTTCCTTAACCCCCTCAATATGGGTATCAAATGAAAGGGCTACACGTAGTTTTCAGTGCACATAAAATATAAAACCGTTTAACTTAAAAGTTTTTTAAGATTGTTAAAAGAAAAGTTTAAGATTGTTAAGATGTCAGAACTAACAAGGACAGATGGTTAAATTTTATGGAACTTTTATGTAAAAGAGAAATCTCTTGTAATATTAGAACAGTAATTATTAGGCATACCATACCATACCATCAGCCCGTGTCTCTCCACTACTGGATGTAGGCCTCTCCCGTGGACAGCCACCACACGGTCTTCAGCTCTTCTCATCCACCCACTAGCGGCGATTTTCTTCAAGTCGTCAGTCCACCTGGCCGGAGTTATTAGCGTTCTTTCTTTATTATTTTGTCATACATTTAAACAAATATAATAGGTAAAATTTACTAAGACGAGCTCAGAAGGTAATCTTAGAACACACTTAAAAAATCTAGGTTAGTCATTAATAAATTTTATTTAGTTTGGAACTTACAGAAAAATATATACTGTGTCTTAAGGAGATTTTGAGGAAATCTACCTATTTATATAGTTGTTATTAAGGTAGATACAACAATCTTCTAGAATAGTCTATATAAAAATCTTATGAAGAAAAAGTGTACCATTAAATAATGTTGGAAGGTTTTGATTTTCTGTAACAAAAAATATATTTTATTTATTTAAGACTAGCGACCCGGCTTCGCTTCGCTTCGGTTTATAATTTCTTTCTTTTTTCAATTTTTTTTTACAAAATTTCAGAAACATTTCCACCATACATTATATTCGTGTAACTCTTACGGTTTTTGCAGCGCACGCCAAAATAGCTCGCAGATGGCAGAGTTTTTTCCGACTTACTTGACACTTATCGTTATATTTTGGTCAATTTAAACAATATCTTTATAAATTATAGCCTATGTGTTATTCTGATGTATGAGCTATATTATTGTAAAGTTTCATTAAAATCCATTGAGTAATTTTTGCGTGAAAGAGTAACAAACATCCATACATCCAACCTCACAAACTTTCGCGTTTATAATATTAATGGGATTTGTATCATTAGATTCATTAGAGTAACATCAATTTGTCGTCATGTTACAAAATAAGGATAATTTCGTGTATTTGGAACTTGTGCTATAAGATATGTCAATAGATATAAAGTTGATTTTGTTTTATGGTTTTCTCGGTTCATTAAGGAGTTTACTTGTTTACTTAGATTAATTTAAATTTAATTTCTCAGTTTAATTATGTTAAAGTACAAGAAAGTCTAAATGCGCAGTAGCATTCGTAAATAACCACCCGTGCTGTTTTTATTACCTTTATCCCTTTTCGGAATACCTAATTTTACCTCCAGGGAGGTTAATTACTCATTTCAATGGCCGTTCCGGACAACCCTCAAGGTGTACAGTTACATAAACAGCTACATTTTTAGACGTAAGCTCTCTTCAATTAATTTTGCAATTAGAATGACAGGAATATTTTTAATTAGTTATACGTACCTACCTAGCTACCGGAATGTAGAATCAATGCCTACCTACCACTGGCAGTATGCAGGTATGTAAACTTTATTTTTAACCAACTGGAAAATGTTAGGATCAATAACAACACAAGCGCCCGTGTGCGACTTCGCCCATGTTAGTGTAGATTGAATGTTAAATGGCTAATGTAATTGTAATAGTTATTAAGTAGATAAGTGATAGTTATATTAATGGTAAGTTGTGCTTATATGTGATGTACGCCGCTTCTACCTACTAAGTGAATTAAATTTTGTAGAAATCATAAGATATTAATTTTATCTGTAGTGATTGGAAAATCAAGAAAATTAAGAAAACAGAACTAAAAAAAAATACTAGCAAAAAACGTAACCAAATTCATTAGAAACATATATCTATCTATACTTATATAATAAAGAGGTAAAATCGTGTGTTTGTAGGTATGTTGGGGGTAATCTTTGGAACTACTGAACCGATTTCAAAAATTCTTTCACAAATATTAAGCTACATTATCCGTGTCTAATATAGGCTATATTTTATTTTGAAAAAAGCTCTTATAAACCGAAGCGAAGCGACGGCGGGTCGCTAATAATATACAAAATGGTAGGTATGGAAATATCCATAGGAAAACTTGTAACCATTTTGCGTAACGTAATCTAATAAAATTAGTTGGCTGTGCAGTAGCAGATTGGGGGCAAGGTTTATCTACAATTGCAATATTACTTGGTAAACTAATTTGACTAACGATGTTCCTCGTGAGCAATCAAGTGAGTTTGTGAGTTAATCCGTTTGTGTCTCCGGCGACTTAGTCCGACGGTGAGATGTCGCAGACACTCGACCAGAATACAGATTAGGACAAACTAATACATAATTGCCAGCTGGGACTAAATAAGGAAACTGGGTAATTTCTGTTGAGATTACTATATTATTCTAATTGTTTGTACAATGTGCCACTGAAATAACGCAAAACCCGACGTCAACTAGTGTAAAATACCTATATAAAACCGTTCTAGTGAAAAATAAAATTATTTTATGAAATAAATAGTCATAAAATTTAGAATTAAATTTAGATCTGTCTCAAGAGGTCTTTCCATTAAACTATTATACGATATGGGGTTCTTCAAAAAAGCTGTGAATAGGATTTTGAAAGGTCGGCGGCGCATCTCCATGCCCCTTGGTGTTGCAGGTGTCCATGGGCGGTAGTAACACTTACCATCACGTGGGACCGCTTGCTCGTCCGCCCACTTCTTTACAAAAAAAAAAAACAAAAACAACATTACACAGACTATTCCATATAGTCTGTGTCAGCGATTTCAGTATATAATCAAATAAACAAATAAATATACATAACATGTGCTTAAAATTATTAGATGTAGATAGAACGTGAAATGTCTGCGAAAAATCCCTTCGCAAAAATTTATCGCAGGATTAAGTCGGATTGATTGGAATGAAATTGAATTCGAAACGTTGACGTATTGCAGGTATTCTGGTTTATGTGACTGAGAAATTCGTACAAGGATACC
Organism: Sesia bembeciformis; assembly: GCA_943735995.1. Classification (NCBI taxonomy): domain Eukaryota; kingdom Metazoa; phylum Arthropoda; class Insecta; order Lepidoptera; family Sesiidae; genus Sesia; species Sesia bembeciformis. The sequence goes on along the minus strand of OX031029.1, from coordinate 5,419,774 downwards.
ATGTAGGTAGGTACTTATTTTTGGCATTTATATGACTAGAATATCATATTCCAAGGTAGGTACCTATATTTTTTTTAAATTAAAGTGTATTCAGGCCCTATTTAGGCATTTGCCTAGCAATGAGATACATTTTGAGATTATGTAAGAATAGTACCACCGCATCTCTCCCCGTAGGCTAAATGCTAACAGGCTAAATCGTAAAAGGTAACAAAGGGATAATTCTTTACAAAGCTCAAGTGAGGCCCCATATGGAGTACTGCTCACATCTCTGAGCCGGCGCACCGAAATACCAATTAGACCCATTTGACTCCATCCAACGACGTGCTGTTCGTATTGTCGGCGATCCCACTCTCACGGGCGGCTTAGAACCCCTCAGCATTCGGAGAGACGTTGCGTCTCTCTGTGTGTTCTAACGCCTGTACAATGGAGAATGCTCTGAAGAATTGTTCAACATAATTCCCACCTCGGGTTTCTACAACCGCACCTCCCTTCACAGAAGTGCGGTCCATCCGCATTTCCTCGATACGGAGGTGTCGCGTACTGTTCGGTCCAAAAATTATTTCATATCGCGAACCCGCAGGCTGTGGAACGAACTGCCTCAAGAGGTCTTCCCATTAAGCTACGTGTTCGGTATTGTTCGGGGGCTGCGAGGTGAGGGGTGAATTCACGTGCTGCGCGGGCGCGGGTCGCCCGTTAGTTAGTTAGCCTTTGACCCTTCGCCGTACGAGTCGGCCATTGATCCTTATGCGGTACGATCGCAATCTATTGTTGTGCAAGTAGGCTGCACATTTTTGGGAGACCTTGGCGTTCGCGAGTGTACATAGTATATAACAGACAGTAACCAGTGCAGTGTAACGACGACCTTGCAAGAGCGCTATTAAGCGCATCCCTGTTCAGCACTTCCGGGGGCCCCCAGGAATATCGAGAGTAGGTGAACAGGAGGTTACAAGGTCAGAACTTTTAATTTCATTTTTAACTTTTGACTCCGCGTATCGCGGATAAAACATTGGTAGCAGAGCGTGGTTGTGCATATGGACCTTATATTGTGAAACGTAAACATTAGTTAAAAAAGTTCTTTGTTAATAGCAACGTATCCCAAGGTCTACCCGTTGTCAAGTGTTTTTAATCTTAACATTCCTTTTTTTAGTGACTCGGTTTTGTTTCGGTTACCTGCGACGGATAGGTATTGAGCACTTACTAACTTGGAATGGAATTTTGTTTGTTTATATTAACATTTCTCGCAGTGGTTACTTTTTATAACAAGTTGTAAGTTACGTATATGGTAACAGGGATCTATTACATATTGGATTATTGTTTTGTATCATTTATTGTTGCTTTGTAGGTGTGGCCTGTTTGTTTGTTAGGCCACTATCCTTAAACTGAATACTGTATATTAATTTTATTTGTTTGTTTGTACACTTGTTGTTACATTTAGTGACAACCATGTCAGCATTGTCCATTAGTGGAAACATAAAGGCGATACTCCGATGGTTGGCTTCGGCCGCTAGTCTGATTGACAGACCCGATCGTCATGGTGCCTTAATAAAAAGGTATCAGGATTTACCGGCACGGTTGGATAAGTTGGGCCAACATTACGCGAAATTTACCGAGCTTTCGCCGGATCTTGGCTCTGAGGTTGTGGATAGGATCGAGGCCGATGTGAATCAGTGCTATGAGTTAGCTGATTCCATCACTGAAAGGGCAGTCTCCCTTTCGGAGGAGACTGGAGGTCTGCCGTCGGATTCTGGGCAGGGGAAGGCAACCCCTCCGGCGTTGTTGAGCAGGCTTCCCAATTTGGATCTCCCACATTTTGATGGAAGGCTCGAACAGTGGATCGGATTTGTAAATCTGTTCGATAGTTTGGTAGACTCCAGGGAGGATCTAACTCATAGCCAAAAGATGGCGTATCTACGTTCGATTCTTCGGGGAGAACCCAGCAGTCTTATCCAACATTTGGATGTTAACAATGAAAATTATATCACGGCACGTACGCTGTTGTTCCGACGTTATCAGAACGTGAGACGTTTGGCGGACACACATGTGGCACTAATCCTGGCACTACCTAAGGTCACCCGGGTTTCTTCATTAAGATTAGAATTGTTAAACCCGTTATTGGGGGCGGTGAATACCTTAGGTAAACTTGAGTTGCCAGTGGATAGTTGGTCATTTCTTTTAGTCCACATTGTGTTGGGTAAGCTATCTCAGGAGCTAAGGGCCCGATTTGAATATAAATACGGTGGTGATAGCGCAACATATTTGCCCAAATTCGTAGATTTGCTAAAATTCTTAGAGGACGAATGTAGGTTGGCGGATAATTCGGATGCGCCCATCCCGTCCACTTCCCAAGCGCCCCCTAGACGGGAATTGTCTAAGCGGAATGTTCGGATCCCCAGACAACGGTATGCTGTCGCCACTGGCAGCACCTCACCAAGATGCCTATATTGCAAGGCGGAGGGCCACAAGGTGGTCTCGTGTAGAAGGTTTGAGGGTCTGGCGGTCCGAGGTAGGCGGAACATAGCATTTCAGCGCCGCTGGTGCTATGGTTGTTTGGGAGAGCATTTAATTCAGCAGTGCCCTGCTAGATCGCATTCATGTCAGCATTGTTTGGGCCGACATCACCCCCTGCTATGTGCCAATCGGAATGGCGTCGACCATAGGGATGGTCGTGACGGTCATGGCTGGGAGGCTAATCGCGGTCGGGTGGTTGCACCCAGAATAGGGTCACGGGCCCCTCCTAGGTTTGAAGGCCGTCATTCCCCCCGCACGGGCGGGGGCTCCACTTCCCCTAGGGGCGGGGGCCGGGTAACTCCCCCTCGAAGAGTTGATGATGGCGGCCGTCGCGATTATGCTGTGATTGCCGGGAGATCTTTGCCGCCTCAAAGGAGCAGTGCTCCTACCAATTATACCCCTTTAGCGGAACGACCGCGCTTGGAGCGACGTCAGCCGCATTCCCAACGCTCGCAGGGCAACACTACCCCTGAACGGACTCAGGTGGATCGCCGACCAGTATACCATAACTGGGACCCGTTAGCGCATGTGGAGCGCTCCGGGGTTAATTGGCCTCAGTTATAGGAATTACATGCCCACTCGCCAACTGCAGCCGTTCAATCGATGTACGTACTCATGCCAACTATTTCGGCTATGGTACGAGGACCCAAGGGACACATGAGGATTCGTGCTCTATTAGATTCGGGGGCCCAAGGCTGCATTGTGTCATCTTGTTTGGCGAGAAAGTTAGGCTTACGCGTCCACACCGGTACCTACAATGTGCGAGGTATCGGTAAGGTGCAGGTGCGTGTGATCGGTCACACAAAATTTAATTGTACACCTGTCACCTCGTCTCACCCGGAGATTGAGGCGTCGGCAATTGTGTTGGAAGAGATGATTGGTGATTTGCCACAGCAAGAATTACCGTCTGCTGTGTTAAGTGTAGTGTCAGGCTTGGACTTAGCAGACCCTGACTTCCACACCCCAGGCCCGATTGATCTCCTGATTGGAGCGGATGTCCTTGGAAGATTGTTGTGTGGACCTAAGCGGCTTTTACAGCGTGACGGATTAGTCGCTGTGCCGACTTCATTCGGGTTTGTAATAATGGGCCCAGTGTCAACAACTGCCAATTCCCAAGAGTTTGATGATGTAGCTGTAGGTTCAGTTCTCTCTGATGCGGTTCAGAGATTTTGGGAAGTGGAAGAGCCCCCTACAGCTTCTCGGGTGAACCCAGAGCAAATGGAATGCGAGCTGTTCTACCAGAATAATACTGGTCGCCTTCGCTCGGGCCGTTTGATCGCCCGTTTGTTGCGATTCGCTCATTGTTGGAGCTTGCGGAGCGCGAGCGTTTGTATTTTCCCCGCGCAGCCTCTGTTTTGGAGACGGATGCTTATGTTGATGACATTTGTACCGGAGCATCTAGTCTCGAAGAGGCTCGGGCCTTGAGAGATGAATTGATAGGGCTTCTGGGAACTAGTGGCTATGAGTTGCGAAAATGGTTATCCAACTCACCGGATCTCCTTTCCGGTTTGCCGGAGGACCACCAACAAGACCCTCATCTCTTTGAGAATGCGGATAGCTTGAATTTGATAGCCCTCCTTGGAGTGCAGTACATGCCAGTCCACGATGAGTTTACCTACAGAGTCGAATTAACCTCCTCTAAGGTATGGACTAAGAGATCAGTTCTGTCTACGGTAGCCAGGACTTTTGATCCGAACGGTTGGATCAGTCCGGTTATATTTAAGGCCAAGTGTTTTCTGCAAAGGCTTTGGACTGCGGGACTCTCGTGGGACGAGCCTCTCTCGGGAGAGTTGATACACGATTGGGAATCGTATTTCTCATCCGTCCCGGCTATCAATCAGGTTGCAATACCTAGATGTTTCCTTCCTGTTGGGAAATGCTCAGTGTCCCTCCACGGATTTTGTGATGCATCCGAGCGTGGATATGCAGCCGTGGTGTACTTACGCACTGTAAGTACCACAGGGGAGACAAAAATTCACTTAGTTATGTCGAAGAGCAAGGTTGCTCCTATACGGACTCGACATACAATTCCGAAGTTAGAATTATGTGGTGCGGCGCTTCTTGCCCGCTTATTAAATCACGTGTGCTCTACGCTCGGGCGTAGTGTAGACATTGGAACAGTTTTCGCCTGGACTGACAGTCAGATCGTTCTGTGTTGGCTGAAAACTTCGGTGCACACGTTAGAAACCTTTGTAGCTAATCGAGTATCACAGATCCAAGATTCAGAGACGGTTTTAATTTGGAGACATGTCCCAGGGGAATTGAATCCGGCTGATTGTGCTTCTCGCGGCTTAGACGCGCCGGATCTGGTTCACCACCATTTGTGGTGGGGGCCCCAGTGGTTGTTACATTCTGAAGTTGATTGGCCACGTTACCAGTGCTTGGTAACTCCTCCCCCCATTGGTTGGCTCACATCGAGTGTCCTGACTGAGCCCCTCAAGGGCATTGATTTTCTGCTCGATCGCTACAGTTCCTTGTCCAAATTACTTGGCGTGACTGCCTGGATAAAGCGTTTCGTTCATAACGCTCGGCATCCGGAGGAAAAGCGGCTGTCTCCTGTTCTCACGCCAGAAGAACGCCAAATGGCCCTTCTGCATTGGATTCGCGTTGTGCAGACTAAACATTTCGCCTTAGAACTTGAGACGCTCCAGAGTGGCAGACCTAAACTCAAAGGAGCCGTTGCAAGGCTCAACCCCTTTATCGACGCTGAGGGATATCTCCGTGTTGGTGGTAGATTGTGTCACGCCAATTTGCCTTTTGGGGTTCGTCACCCATTGTTGTTGCCCAAAGGTGGGCCCTTAGTGCATTTGTTGGTGACTCACCGACATATTGCAAATTCTCACGCTGGCTGCAATGCATTGTTAGCCATCTTGCAGCGTGAATTTTGGATTTTGTCAGCCAGACGTACCATCCGTGGCCTAATTTTCCGTTGTTTGCCTTGCTATCGATTGAAGGCAGCGACGATGCAGCCCATGATGGGAAATTTGCCTGCAGATCGAGTCAAGGGAACCAGACCCTTTGCCGGAGTTGGCACCGATTTTGCCGGGCCATTCATGGTCAAGACGTCGCGACTTCGAAAAGCGAAGATAGAGAAAGCGTATTTGTGCGTCTTTGTGTGTCTGTCAACCAAGGCTGTTCACCTGGAAGTAGTTTCCGCTCTTAGTACAGAGGCATTTGTTGCCACATTTAGTAGATTTGTTAGCCGGCGCGGACTTCCAGCGTTAATTCGATCTGATTGCGGAACCAACTATCGGGGTACTGACCACTACCTTAAGGATTTATATAAGTTTTTAGATGCTAACCAGGTAGATCTTGGAATGTCCCTATCTTGCCGGGGCATCACCTGGCAGTTTAGTCCTCCTAGCTGCCCCCATTGGGGAGGTATTTTTGAGGCAGCCGTGAAATCAGCCAAAACTCACCTAAGGCGCGTTATCGGAGAAACGGTATTAACGTTTGAGGAACTAGTAACGGTATTTTGTAAAATTGAGGCCGTCCTCAACTCGCGCCCTTTGTGTTCGCTCTCGTCAGATCCTAACGACTTGGAGGCTCTAACTCCAGGTCATTTCTTGATAGGACAGCCACTTAACGCCCTGCCGGAGTACCCATTTACAGGGGTAGCTTCTAATCGTTTGTCGCACTTTGAATTGTTGCAACAATTGTCCCAGAGTTTCTGGAAACGTTGGTCTCTGGAGTATTTGCACATTTTGCAACAGCGCGTTAAATGGACTGATAAGACCCACCCACCAGGCATCGGTGACCTCGTTTTAATCAAGGATGCTAATTTGCCGCCGTTGTTTTGGCGCCGGGGCCGCATTGTTAATTTGTTTCGCGGAGTGGATGGAATACCCCGGGTTGCGGAGGTCCTAGTGGGTGGCTCAATCCTGAAAAGAGCGGTCACTTCTCTCTCTCGCCTGCCAGTGGAGTAGCATGCAGACTTCTTCTGCATGGGACGGGGGTTTGTTCGGTATTGTTCGGGGGCTGCGAGGTGAGGGGTGAATTCACGTGCTGCGCGGGCGCGGGTCGCCCGTTAGTTAGTTAGCCTTTGACCCTTCGCCGTACGAGTCGGCCATTGATCCTTATGCGGTACGATCGCAATCTATTGTTGTGCAAGTAGGCTGCACATTTTTGGGAGACCTTGGCGTTCGCGAGTGTACATAGTATATAACAGACAGTAACCAGTGCAGTGTAACGACGACCTTGCAAGAGCGCTATTAAGCGCATCCCTGTTCAGCACTTCCGGGGGCCCCCAGGAATATCGAGAGTAGGTGAACAGGAGGTTACAAGGTCAGAACTTTTAATTTCATTTTTAACTTTTGACTCCGCGTATCGCGGATAAAACACTACGACATAGGGTTCTTCAAGAAATCTGTGAATAGGATCTTGCAAGGTCGGCGGCGCGCCCGCATACCCCCTGGTGTTGCAGGTGTCCATGGGCAGCGGTAACACTTACCATCACGAGGGACCGCTTGCTTGTCCGCCCTCTTATCTATAGAAGAAAAAAAGAAAAGTTTTCGTGGGCTTCCAAGGAGTCCTCTTCTGTCCTCAGTAAACCTACTATCGCTTTAATGAGCGACTCCGGACTTACTTTGACGAAACTGGTCATTGATAGGATACGTTATAGACTGAAATTGTTTATTACGAAGAAAACTTGACATTGACAGAATGCGCTAATTGCACGATTGCCATATTTAAAGAAAAGAAAAACTAAGGGATAACAAAGCTACACCAATAAACCATTTCTAAAAGAGTGCTAAAGTAAAAACCTGCTTATACCTACGGTGGGGCCCTATAAGTTCATACTCTCCTACACCTTGTGTTGTGCGTGAAAAATGTATAAGCATGAGCTGAACATGGGCCTCTAGGCCCTTATTGAGAACATTTTCATGGTCATAGACAGATTAATTGGCAACAAATTGGAATTTGTGAAAAATAACAAGCGATTCGGAGTCACAAAACGAGGAAAGATATTAAGTTCGCTTTCATTACTATAATAGAGGAAACCTGCTTAGAGAGTATAGAGATAATGACTGAGACATTGTCTCTATATTGAAAAAAAAAAATATTTTTAACCACCGTAACTGTAACGTTTGGCTTACTTTACAACTCGAAACTTATTGGGTTCTATGTAGGCTTACATATGTATACCCATAACTCAATAAGTGTCGAGTTGGATCGCTATTGGTCAATGTTAAGAGGTGGTTTCTCTTGAGGTTGATTTGGCCTAACTGCCACCATGCCAGTTTAAAAATGGTGTACTTTGATGTGTTGCTTTGTGTACATAGGTCACACTTAAAAAGACACAACATCAGCGTCATTGATGATTGATTGTCATATTTTCATTTTATATAATTTAATTTCGACGTTTAGGCAAATATATTATAATCGCAGGTTTATATTTCAAAGCGACAACACACTTTTGTTTTCACAACAATTCTCTGTGACGTGTATGATAAATTTAATATTTACAAGATAATCCTGTACGAGTGAAGCCACAAATGTAGAAGATGGAAACAGATTGTTACACTACTTTTCTTTGATTGTGAAATACTTAAGCATAGGTTTCTAGTAGATAAATGGTTGTTGAATTGCAAGCACTGCTTGTCAGCTTATATGAGATACGAGTATATGCCACCGCATTCCAAACTACTTATTCCTCTTCCACTGGTTGGGGGAAAGGGGACGAGATGGTGCTAGTATTGGACAAGAAGGGAAAGGAAGGGAAGGAAAGGGAATCGGGTGATATCAACTATTAGTTCCTTCTGAAATAATATGGTATGTTTAACAAAAGTCTTCTCTGAGAATGAAGTAACTTGGCCAGTCAGACGCGATCGCAAAACAGAATTGAAACACAGTTAAGTAACGCACACTAAAACAGAAAAAATGAAAGTATATGTTTTTAACCACAGTCATGTTATTATTGATTCTGGTCACCTCTTTATCGTCATGCCACTCGTGTGTAGGAAGCAATTGACAGGGCAATTTGTATGTGAACTGCGCACAATTGCATTCTTGATTTATGCAATTGACACTTCCTACTAGGTGTTTTTATTTAAGTTCATCTTTTTGGTAGTTTTGAAGGTAGAGATAGAGTATTTAGACCAGTACAGATTCGTTGCTTTAAACAATATTACTATACCATATATCGGCCTCTCCATTTCTCTCCTTAGGCCTCCTCCAAAACTCGCTATCACACGCAATCTTTGGATCTCTCATCCAGGCACCACCGGTGATTATTTTCCAGTAGTCGATTCACCTGGCCGGAGGACCATAATATTATATTACTTTTGAGAATTATTTTGAATTAATGTTGATTTTTTTTAAAAGTAAAATCAAGAGATGAACGATGTACTTTTAATTTATAAAAAATATAAAGTTATTCTTGTCAAATTGAAGTGTGAACGTGGTGAATGGATTCACAGAAAATTGGTGTAGTATTGTTTGTTTGAAAATTGATCTCTGCCTTTTTAACGTCCCACTGCAGGGCGCAAGTCTTCCCTATTAAATCCTTGAGAGTTCCTGCCTTCTTACATACTTTCTCTTTTACTACTTCACTTTATAATTTTTAAATGTGTAGAATGTTGAATTGTGAATAAATTGTATCAATAAATAAGGGGGTAATAAAAATTATATAGCCAGTGATATTTAAGATTGTTGGGGGAGAGTGCACGCTGCATTCCCACAGCCGCTGGGCGTACTAGACTGGCCTCGTTATCCCTCTATCACAGAAGAATACCTTGAAATGTAGGTACTGCATTTCCGACTTTATCGTATTTCCCCAATGTACGTACTACGTATTCGGTGTGTTTCGGTAGTGAGTTGGATATGCCAGGGCCTATTCCCATCCCATCCTATCCTATCCTTTCCTATTCTTACAAACCCTTTCTCCCAATCTATTCCTTATTCCGCAAAGGTAGGCAGCGCATCCGGGGGCGTGCCAACGTTTCTCATTCTTTACTGATGTTGGCATGTATCGCGGATGTCTAGGGACGACGACAGTATCCACTTACCATCAGGTCGACCGTATGGTCGTCTGCCGCCTTTTTGCTATATAAAAAGAACTAGAATCTATACCTACATATTATTATATCTAGAATAATAATAAATAAGTAGGTACCCCGACCAATTCCTGTGTAAGTATACACAGGAATTGGTCGGACAGACAAAAACTTACAATTTCATAACAATATTTTTTGCTTATTCCTTGTTTTAAATTTGAATCAACTTCGACTTTCTTTGAAACCGTGTTTGTATAGTCGTAAATCCAGGAAATTGTTGGGGAAGAAGAGGATGAAACGGACTTCAATAAATGAGACACGGAAATGGAATGCACAGCAATATCGCAACGTCCCCTACACTAAGATTTTAATGCCTACTGTAAACAAGAAACGGAATATTACGAGCTTCAATAACGTTTCCTACACAAAAAAGGGCCAGGGGCGAAAAAGGCTACACCCTATTATAATTAGGTAAAAAATAGACATGATGGCGTACCTACTTTGAAAGGGAGATTTCGCTATTTTTCTTAAGTTTTAGAAAAAAGTGTTTAGACACAAGTTGTAGAGCTCAACGCGCTCTATCCAACGAAATATGTGATAAATATAGTTTGTATTTATTGACATCGAATTTTTATTGGAAGTTTTAAATGTTTACACTAATAATTTTCGTACTACTAAATTCCAAAGTCATGATTTCCGTGTGGCCAAGTCCGGTTTTAACCCCGCATAAATCCCATCTGATGGACTGAGCAAGGCGACTGAGCGTTGAGTAATAAAATTATTACCACAAACACTAAACAACTACATCAATCACCTCTAAAAGAGTGGATCCGCCAACCAGCTTAAAAAGTATGGCGTTTTAACGCCAAATAAGACAATGTTCACGAAGAGGCCTATGTCCTGCAGTGGTCCAAAAACCAAAAAGGGCTGGTTACGGATCTCCACTTCAACATCTCTCTAAACTGCCAATAGAGGAATACCATACCATCCCATCAGCCTATGTTTCTCTACTGCTGAATATAGGCTTCGGCCTGATCCTCGACTCTTCACATCCAACCACCACGGGCTAATTTCTTCAAGTCGTCGGTCCACCTGGCCGGACAGCGACCCCAAGAGAGGAATAAGGAAGGTCAATTACAATTAGGTACGGAAAAGTAGAAGTAATAGAAAACTCGTAAATTGTACTAACGTGTATCGGGAGTACCTAATTAAGTGAGATATGCCAGAGATTTTTTTCTCATTCTATCCTGTCTCATCTCCTTCCATCGAATTGACAGTGTAATGAGATAAAGGGAACTCCTTAAGTCATTAACCCATCACTCTTATCTTATTGGCTCTCCCCGCCAGGAAGAATGAGGAGTTTAATGGGGTGTGGAAGGCTCCCGATCCTATTATATATCCTACTCCTCATCCTTTACAATCCTTTTTCCAAATCCACTGTTAATAAATCTCCAACGTTTAGCATTTTTGACTGATTTTAGCATATATCAATGATGTCTATTGACCACAGTTACAATCAGATGGGTTGTCTGATCGTCTGTCACCTTCCTTTTACACAATAATATGTAAAAAAATGTATTCTTTTCAATATTATTTACTGGCTGCACAATTCAAAAACAGAATAATTCCATGAAATATTTATTTTTAACGCCTTATAAATATGTATTTCTGTTTCTCTAGAATTATTCATAAAACTGTGATCTGAGATATACGAAAATGGCTCTTAATGACGAGATTTTTTTTTTATAATTATTAGCTACTTAGTGCTCATTAGGTACTACTAAACATATTTTGTGCCTATTTACTGAAAAAGCACATTAGAAATCGTTGAATAAGTAAATGAAAAACGTTTCATACATTTATATCGGACGTAACCTACTTTCAAACTATCATGTAAGAACATGTAAGAACAATGAACATCTTCTTACATGTCATGAATATGTAGGAACATAGTCTATACATGTACATACATAGTCTACTCGTACATAGATCATCGGTATCAGCTTATATAACTTCTCAATGTAGGGCACAGGACTCAGCTAGTAAATTACTAGGATGTGCTATAATCCACCACGCGGACCACTGCGGATTGGTGGGTGGGTCTGGGTACACACGCCCCACATTTTTTTTTAATTCTCGAGCATGCTCTTTTCTTCACTACGGTTTCCGTCACCGCCGTGCTAGTGATAATTTTAAAAATTGTTACTTAATTAGTAACTCAGAGAAGGTACGGACCGAGGATTTGAACTGATACCCTTAGGCTAAGACCGATCTAGACCATCACTACTGTTTTATTTTTAGCATTTATGAAATCTAAACATTTTGTAAACAAAAGTCAGTGATTTATGGACTATTATAGAAAATGTTTTAAACAACATTCTTCAAGTTTGACTTAACTTCTGGTACAGTTCTTAGCTTAAGGCAATTTAACAGCATTTTAGATGGTCAGCCTCAAAAATGATTGAATCTGGCATACAACTGGGAGACAAAGCAGTATAGTAAGTTTAGTCATCTAGTAGGTACAAAGTAACTACATTCAATATGATATTATAACTAACTTATTAAACTTTCGAGTTTTGTACATAATTATTTTATATCTATCTATACTAACATAATAAAGAGGTAAAATTGTGTGTTTGTAGGTATGTTGGGGGTAATCTCTGGAACTACTGAACCGATTTCAAAAATTCTTTCACAAATAGGAAGCTACATTATCCGTGTCTAATATAGGCTATATTATTTTGAAATTTTGAAAAAAAAACCCAAGCGAAGCGAAGGCGGCTCGCTAGTTGTAAATATAAAATTATGACCTAATTCACGGCTGGTGTAAACCGCGCCGAAACGTCCAGTAGGAACAAAAGGTAAACTAGTAAAAGTAATCTTTGTTACACGCGGTCACACCCGATTTACAATATAAAATTCAAGATGATATCAATAACGTATCGCTGTAGGTCACTGAACTCCTCTAGTAATCATGAGGAGATTTCGGACCACAATCCGCAACGAGGGCCCAGTGCGAATTCGTGGATAATAACCGATCAATTTACTCGATATCGCCCTGTTGTTGATTCTTTCTAAATTAAATGTTAATCCAACCGAGATGGAACATTCGGTCGGATAAACATTTAAATTTGTTAATGGACAGATTCGCTGTCCAAATTAAAAACAAAGTAAGTGTACTGAACCAAATTTTACAGGAGGACCGACAAACTTGTTTGTTCCTCTAATGATAATTTTAAATTTAGCTCAAGTGACTACAAGACCATGCTATCATATTCTAATCGTAGGTACCTACTCCGTATTCCATGATAAATACAATAAAACAAAATAAGTAACACCACAAGCAATGACCCACGCTGAAATTGCCCCTGTCGTGGTTTCAATGACACATAAAAATACCAACATACCACCCGGACCCAAACAAACATTCACCTTCAAACACATTATTGCCCGACCGGGAATCGAATCCGGGTCCTTTTACACAGCAGCAGTTTCTACCAACACCGTGGTTAATCGCTCGTGATTCGTATCTCAAGTACGATATATAGGTTATTCTACTTTTGAATGTATTATAGCTACTGAATAAATATTTACGTCATCGTGACATTTATTATTTCATCTAAAATGACAATTTATGAATTGCCGCGCAATAAATCCACATAAATTATTTCTTAATATGCGATTTTATAGACAAGGGTACAAAAAATTAACTATGATAGTTACCACAAGTAAATATTTTTTGATATTAAGTTACAATCGGTTTTCCGGTAAGTTTTAATAAATATATTAATTAAAAGCCTTTTTTCCTTTAGAAACATTTGAAATCGCATTGTTTATATCAAACTAATTTAATTTATTCATGTCACAAAAGAACTCTGTTACTTATTTAGGTTTAGGAACCTAAAAGTTTATTTCTTTCCTTTATTTTTCTTTTAAGATAGTGTTTATAACAAATAAGTATTACTCGTATTTTATCTGGTGCCAAAATAATGACTGTAAACAACCAAATTAATTTTAAAATCGCAGATTAATAGGATTCTAAAACGTTTGTTTCTAAATGTTTTGAGACAGTTAAGTAACCGAATTGTGAGGCAATAACAGAGTTGTATTTTTAATGACAGCTTTTGTTATTATTACAAAAATTAACCACTTATTATAAAAATAATTACACAGTTAAAGTATTTAATTATAACCAACATCAGTTACTATATCGTTCGGAATCATTATCCTAAAATATATTTAATGTCAATTTTAAACCTCAACTAGTATATTTTTGGAATGATTAATAGAATGTTGAATTAATGACATAAATTACATTGCCTTACCTATGAAATTGCTGTTTGTTCATAGTGGCTACTTTGAACTTAGTTATCTTGCTTTCGGCTTGGCATTCCAAATTTAATTAATTTCAATTTAAAGCTACGACATAAATTACAAAATCAGTTAGTTTTTCACTTGTTTTCCGTCAAATTTCAATTTCAGATTTTGCGTAGATACTTAAGTAGATTTCAACAAAGAAGTGCGTAATAACAGGAATAAACCGTTGGGACGAACGAATCGTGATTTTTCATATTTCATTTCCTGAAAAGAATTTGATTTCATGCACCGTTGATTTTATCCCTCTAGTCCGATGGAATGTTTTGTTGTCAAATAGTAGGGTATTTCGCAAAATTATTACATTGGGTTGTATTTTAGTTGTGACATTATCTGAGAAAAGAGACCTTATTGTCGGTTCTAGTTTCCCAGATATTGAGACTTGTATTGAACAATAAAAATAACTTTTTTATTGTTCTATCTTAAAAATCAGATGTTTCTATTTAGACAGACTCTCGAAAACAATCAAATTTCTCTTAATCAATTTCAATGATGCATATCGACAGCATATAATAAATACGTAAGTTATTATTAATTATTATTAATCCTTATATATATATATATATATCACATCCTTTGATTTCTACTCTATGAGTAACTTTAGAACCGATTTACAATATAAAATGTGTACAAAATTCGAAAGTCTAAAAGTTGAATCGTCGGGTACTGTATGTCATAATAATATGCATATATGAAGAGACGCAAAATGTATAGGTGTGCGCTGGAAAGCCACTCGCTGATCGATACACATTAAACCTGTATAGTGCGACACAGTGCACTTTGATCTTTTACTGGGTTAAGTAAAAACGCGTCAGATTCATAATTTATATGTATAAAGTATAAATTCTTTTATTTGATGAAAACGGTCAGATCTTGTAATTGTGAGACTAGTGGGAAGATAGAGGACATTCAACTTGTATTGGAGGTGTTGTGATTGGAACAGGCATCAAATAATGTTGATATTAACTAAATTTAGTATCAACGCCTCCATATTGTCATTTTTCAAAGCATCTTAGCTCAACTATCTTCAGGTGAAACTAGGATGCTATATGATTTAGTATTAATATAATTATATGTGTGGAAATGTAATTAGCATAGGGTACGATGGGGCAGACGTGTTTACTCAATAAGGAGAAAAATCCTCTTAAAAATTGAGTGATTACATTGCTTTTAAAACAATGGTTTGTGCTTATTTGCATCAATTTTTATTTATAGAAGATATGGCCGACTAGCGGGCTGGCCACCTAATGGTAGCCTGCCACCTGCCCTGGCGTTGGCGATATTGCAGAATCATATTCACTTCCACTTTGAAGAGTCCCATTTTGTAGCTGAGTAGTAAAACTTTCGTTGACGATTTCTTCCATAACTGTAGGGCTTGCGGTATATGCGAGGATATTTTATACGGTTCTCGTATGCGACCAAACTACATACAATTCTCGCCTACAACTGTTAACTTAATGATAACATGGATAACAGTGATCAGATGAGGATAACAGTTTATAGGCGCCTTTAACTAATGTTCGAGAAACTCTGGTAAAAATGAGGCGTTAGTCAATGCAAAAATCTTTTTATGATTACATTCAATTTATATATATATTTTGTTTTCCTAGATTACCTTTGAATTATTCAACGTGTCCAGAGGTAAAGCTTTCTATGGGTCTCAGTAATTTTAATTGAAAAGAAAGAAAAATGAATACTTTGTCATGTCTTACTCATATTTAATTTTGGCTTTTCTTCTACGGCTTAACAGATTTTCTTCATAATTTAATGTACTTTTTTCAATAAGAGTAATTTTTTTAAGTTAATGAAGTTTTTTTTTTAATAGAAAAAATGGCGGCTGACGTGTATACAGTCCACCTGATGGTAAGTGAATACTGTCGTCCATAGACATTCGCGATACATGCCAACATCGGTCCAGAATGACAAACGTTGGCACACCCCCGGATGCGCCGTCCACCTTTGCAGATTAAGGAATGGATTGGGAGTAAGGGTTGGGAAAATGGGGAGGGATGGGATGGGAATGGGCTCTAGCATATCTCACTCACTAATGAAACACGTACATACAATGGGGAAATACGATAGCCTTCTGTGAGAGAGCTAACATCAGCTTAGAAAATTAATGTCGCCTTGTTTATTGTCCACAGACTAAAGAAACCACAGCAAGATGGCACACGGTAACAATACAGAAAATAGCAACTCCACAATGGAAATGGGGACGAGTGACCAGGTGAGAAATGTCTTTTAAACTTTGAAGTATCATTAACCCCGTTGGTAGTGAATTGCCTGCTGTTCGAAAGGTTCAACAGCAAAGGTTCAAAGGTACAAAGTTCAAAGGTTCTGATGGATTCAATTTCCATCTGGACAAATGCATTTAGGGAGATAAAATTACGGCGGTGCAAAAATTTAAGTGATTAAAAAAATAAGGCTGGAATAGTACGTAGAAGGTGGTTAGGGCTCTTAAAACACTAAAGCTCTTTTAAAACACTTTTTTAAATCCCACGGAAAATAGCATAATCCCTCCCTTCCGACTGGCGCCTGCCATCGGCGTTTTTATAGTCATAAATCGAATCTAAACGCGTAAAAAGGGTTTTTGCAATTGATACTTGGATTCAATGCTAGGCCAAATTTTATTGTGAAAATCAAGTATCAAAATGATTCTTTTAACTTGAATTTGAGTGATAGCTTATTTGTTTTATTTGCCACGCTTCTCCCGTCTTAACTTTCATTCATCAGACTCTAAATAAAGGCTCTTGTTTACTTTTTATTAATACTTCAGTCAGGAAGTTAGGATAATAAACTGTATATATAAAATATCGATATAAAATACAATTAATAATAAATTTAATTATCTTTCTGAATGTGAAAATCAAATGTGGGTAGTTGATAAAATTGCTCGCAGTTCCCATCCTGGATTACACCCCGCTTCTTCAGTCAACTCGTGAACGCGGCCGACACGTCGCGTCCACCAGAAATATAAGGTGAATAAACGCCTTCAATTGTACTCCTAATATAAAATATGTACGTGAGTCTAAAAGTTATATAGGACAATTAATGATTGTTTAAAGTCAAATATTTAGTGTCTATAAAGGTAATCGTTTTTCATGTCGCTGAAGTAATTGACATAGAGTAAGTAGCCAAGTGATAATTGATTGTGGTGTTATTTATATGCATAATTAGATGCAGGTTCACACATCTACAGCTGTAAATTATACGGTACACACGTTAAAAACTTAGATGTCACTCTGTACGGACCGGTCGGAAAGGTATGAAGACGTTATTTTGCGTACGTTTGTAAAAAATGATTAAATGACAGTTTTAAAGCTTACTAGTCTCTATATAACAATACTATATTATTATATCGTTTATTTATTACAGATTTTGTACAAATAAAAAAAAATCATCGATAGTATTTTCGTATCCCCACTATTGAATGCATTTTGGCCATTAATCTGTCAAATTGTTTTTGGGTCAAATTTCAGTTCAATTGTTAAAGAAATTCTCTCTCCAGTTTAACTACAATCTTGTAATATCCTTTGATTTTAATGATAGTATGTCTATGATTATATCCCATTATATCCAACAGATTGTATTTCTTGGAATTTTACCTATTAAGGGGTCGTTGTCCTGACAGCACTGAAAAATAACACATTATTATTTTTTGTTACACAAAGTATGTAAGGATGAACGAATGTACCTTCACTAATTGGGCTGTCGTTTGACGTAACCATTATATGTTCGCTACCTATTGAAATAAGTATTTTTTGTGAACATTTTTGAATATTTATGAACATTTATTTTCTAATAACTGAATTTTCTAATAATACTTATGATAATATTTAATAGTAGATTCAATAAATAATTGGTGATAATTAGTCTTTAATTATGTAGGTATATGTTGGCAAATATCATTTTTTTTTTGTAAATTGTAAGATTGTATAATATAAGAGCGGTGATAGCCAAGGGGTATCTAACATTCGTGTGATCGTGAGTTCAAATCCTCGGCTCGTACCACTACAAGTACAGGTTTTGTAAAAATTGTCACTAGCTCGGTGGTGAGAGAAAACATAGCGAGGAAGCCCACATGCTCTGAAAATAAAAAAAAGTCTGGAGTATGTGATCCACCAATTCGTAATGATCCCGTGCTCCCCGCAGTGGGACGCTATAGGTATGCATGTATGGACTCAGCGAATTATAGAACATTGACTGTAACCCGTACTCTGACAAGTAAAGAATCTGAATGATTTTAACTCATTGGGGTTCAAAATATTAAATGTATGGCTTCTACCATTCAATAATAGTGGTTACAACGTTATGTACCGTAGCAAGAGACTGTCACTTCTTTACTATGTTTCCCTTCATTGGCGAGTTAGTGGTAATTAAAATATTCGTACTAAGTGGCTTTCACTGGTATAGGTCGGGATTCGAATCCACGGTCTAATGAATGTGAGTCAAAACTATCACCGCTCTCACGTGTAATATTGTAGTTCCAACACAAACCACGTGATAAACAAAATTAACCGCTACCACTGTTTGAGAAAAAAACGGCTACACCGGGTGGTGTGGGTGGTGCTCTATAAGAGTGGACTCGCCAACCCGCTCCGCTAGCGTGGCGCTTTAAGGCCATACTCCCTTCTGCACAACACAATGCACACGAGGAGGCACATGACCAGCAGTTGACGTAAAAGGGCCGGTTAAGATTACCGTTAATGTATGAGAATTGACAAGTGCACAACATTTGATCATTAATTATTTAGCAATTAAGTAGATAGTCGTCTACTAATAATTACTACTAAATCAAATTATTATTGTCCTTGACCTTTACCGATAACCCGGAAATACTACTTGTCAGTGACACGCTATACTCGTACTTCGATAAGTTTCATTGAGTTAATTGTCTTTTAAAAGAAACGTCGTTTTGTGTTGATTAGTGGACTGTGCATAATTTCTGACAATTGTGCCTATTAATAAACTGTACCTATTATCACATTAAATTAGCAATTAATAATAAATAGAGGTACAATTGATCGGATCCCGACTGGTATGTACAATTAGAACCTTTCGTGGGTTCTTTGAATATTATTGATAAGCGAGATTTTTCATTTTATTCAGTTTAGTGCCTCCTACAAGTAGAGTTTTTAGTTACATAGTTTTATTTGTGTGCAATTTTAAACTAATAGGGTATTTGATTATTTTTGAATAGTTATTACCTATTAAATATAGCGTTAAATATTTCTGACAATGACAATTTCTGACATTGGAATTTTAGATAACTACTATAGAAATCAATTCATGAAATCAATAATACAATATAATACATACATTGAAAAATTACTGAGGTATAGGGCTTAGAAGTCATAAGGTAGAAAAAGATCTTACTAATGTATTAATGACGTCACCATCACAGTGCCATTACAACCACGCACGAGTGACAGAGATAGCAATAACTCCCCACTACTAATATTCTCAAGCTCAAACCTAAGGAATAAAAAAAAAATGTTATGAATTCAAAAAAGGCTTATATTTTAAAAGAACATTAAAAATATTAAATTACCAGTAAATCCCGATTAATAAAACAATCTATTTTTGTTATTGAAGTAAATAATTTTAAATTACTAAGAATTCCATTACCAGGTCGACAGAGGTGGGACTCCTACTTTTTTAATGGCGCCAGAGAACCTAAATCTAACCCAACATTAAATTTGCTACCATCGATTTGCTGTTTATTAAATATTTTTTGGTGTTCATTAATTATTTATCTTAAAAAATATTTTTATAAGGGTTAACTTTCTTTTTTAAATGTCGAATAAATCGCAGAACTTGTCAACTTAAGGAGCAGCCAACTATGCTCAGCAGTCTACTTTCAATTTTGAAACGTCTTTCGTATTTCGAAGAAAGATTCTTTCTAAATACCCTCAGAATTTGTTTATTTTAGCCTTTGTTTAAAGTTGTACCCGCTAAAAGCTACAATGTTTTATAAGAAACTCAAGTTTGAATTAGTTGATTCAAGTTAGTCTAACATAGTTTGAATCTAAAGTTTCTAAAGTTAGTTTCAATTCTGTCAACTTTCCCGAATTTGACCTCGTGTCATATTCAATACTTTTTTTTCTTCATACATGGCAATGGTGCAATTAACATATTCCGCCAGTGTCAAGTTTTCTTCGTAATAAGCAATTTCAAAGTCTAAAACTTATCCTGTCAATTTTCAGTCCCGCCGAAGCAAGTTAGGAGTCGCTCAGTAAAGCGATAGTAGGTTTACTGAGGACAAAAGAGGACTCCTTGAAAGCACACAACAACGCAAGTTCATGCTTTTATTTGATTATCACAAACATCACGCACGAAAAATACTTTGAAGTTTAATAAACTACCACTATTAAATCACAAAACGCCGAATAACAATTTTTACAATGATCTAACAAAAACTCAACTTCACTTCTCGAGTTCCTGCCGAAAAATCCTATTCAATACTTGTTCCAGGTCTTAGTCTCAACAAAACGGAAAAAGAAACTCACGTTTGTGATTGGCGGAATCGCGATGTTAATAACACTATGCGTTGTTATCACTCTCATCGTCGTGTTATCTGGAAACGAGGCTGGAGTAGCCGAGCCTATAGTCTCAAGACGAGTCTCATCAGAGTCCAGTGTCCTCGAGACTACAAGTACAACTCAGTCGTCGTCAGTGGGACCACAATTGGATCCGATTGAGTTGGAAGATATAATTAACGGAGTGTTCTCAACTCTCACCTTCAACGGCACTTGGACTTCGGGTAATGATATTTTAATTAATTCTGACTGTTGGTATTATTAAATCTTGCCCGTGTATATTAAGTACCTAAGTACTTTAGTATCAGGATCCTTACAATTCGTTGCAAATATTCAATCAAATCAAATTTGAATGCTTTTGCTTTGGTTATATTTTTAAGTTCGCGTTTTCAATATGAAATGTTATAATAAGTTAATAAAATGATAAATAAATTCCGCAAACTAATACTTTTAACTAAAACTCCTTATTCGGTTTTACCACAGCTTACCTAATAAGTTATGATTGTACTCTCTATAGAGGAATAATTTGGATTAGGATCCTTCCTAATTCTTCTATTTAATCCTGACCTTGTAAGGTAAGACAGCCCATCTGCGAACGTGCCAACGTACGACATTTTTGATTAATATTGGCATGAGTCCATCTGCGAACGTGTCAACGTACGACATTTTTGATTAATATTGGCATATGCTGTAGATATCCCTGGGCGACAGTATCGACATAAGGTGGATTGTCAGCGCGTCTGTCCCTTTCTTTCTATAGGTAAAGAACGAAAAGAAATTATCACGACAACAAATTGTTTGATATTGTTCATTCGGCAACACGTTCACGTACTCATTAACGTGTACAATTCTAAATCTCATTATTATCTCATTAAGGTACCCCTGTTGTACGAGTAGATCGTACCCACCCGCCTTACAATTATCAAAGATAATAATTAATTCTTAATTCATCCACTCTAAAAGTCCCTCTAGTTATTAGCAATCCTTCATTTTAAATATCGTTGAATAAGCGAACAGCGTTCATCATACTATCATCATTTTGATAGTTTAAGTGCTGTTCATATTTTATTAAACGTGGCATCTTGCTGTTTTCATCCCAACATGTTGCTGTATTCTTGTGAATTTTGGCTATAGAATATTTTAAATTGTTGAAGCTTTGTTGGCCTATGTGTTAAATTTTTTTTTCTATATAAAATTATATTAACTACCGTATGTATCTTTAAATAAAATAATAAATAAATAAAAACTACGACGCCGTTACATTCCCTGAAATTGTTTGAAATTAAACAAAATAAATAAATACTTACGAAGATACCGAACGTGCGTGCACTACTATACGTGCAACTATAAGTGCGATAAAACCAAACGGTGTTTTTTAAATTTATTGTTTAAGTATTTGTTTGTTCATGAATCATGCAAAACCACTGGTTAGAATTTTGTTAAAACTGCATTATTTTAAGGTTTAGAAGATTTGCCGAAAATCTGCAATAAAAATCACGCTATTAGAATATTCTTTCTATGATTTATAAAGAACAAAACGAGATCATTGCTTTTAAAATTTAATCAGTTTTATTTTGAGGTACCTACCTACTTCTCTTTTTCACGAGGCGCACAACAGATGAAGGGGTGGATCAAACAGCCGAGCGTGTTGTAAATAACTGTTCCGTTCAAGATGTGATCATTTCGATTGGTCATCCACTGAGTGCTTACGGGTTGATGGCTCCTCAGCGGAGTTCCGATCAAATCCGCGTTAATCGAGAATCCACTAAATAACGCCCCAAAACAAACCATTGCTTTTCCATTCTTTGTTACAATATCTTCTTCTAGATCTGTCTTATTATAACAGTTTCTAAAACGAAGTCGCGGGCAACAGCTAGTACCTTATATGACGCCTGAACTTTATACAAAATTTCCTTATCTTATTGTTTTCCTAACTTTTTTGCCAATAAACTCTTTGTTATTATTTTATGATTAACATTTTTTGTTAATAATAACAATGATTTGATTGTCGTCTATTGTCGTCTATTGTCGTCTATTGTCGTCTATTGTCGTCTATTGTCGTCTATTGTCGTCTATTGTCGTCTATTGTCGTCTATTGTCGTCTATTGTCGTCTATTGTCGTCTATTGTCGTCTATTGGGAAATAACTCTGTTTTTGTTATCACTTGAATGATTGCAGGAAGCGAAGTATTATACCGGAACGAGAACGGCGATTTAATATTGTACGATGTTGAAAATGGAAACGTCACAACACTTATTACAAACGCATCTCAGGTACGTGTGAACGATCCATCCATTATTCTTATATTCACGTACACGGGACACTTCTTCGTGTTATAAATATTTATGAAGGCAAGTTACCGTCTAGATAAATTTTATGCTACTAAAATTCAAGTATTTCAGTTTTGTTTTCATAATGATGAAGCCTGACGAGCAAAGAGTTCCCCTGGTGGTAAGAGAGAGAGACAATATTGTCGTCGTTTCCCACCTTGAGTTTATATATTTCGTTTTGCTGGCTTGTTGCTGTGATCGATTAAAACGCTAAACACAATGTAGGAAGTAATTAGAATTTTAGTTGGAAAAAATATATATTTGACCTTATTAAATCTATGTTATGCTGTAGTTACATAAATCTTAACAAAGACGTGTTTGTAAAGTTCATCCAAGCAGCGTCGTGAGTAATATCAAGATATAAGATGAGGTGTTACTTACATCCCACCATACATTCTATTCGATGGGGGTGAGATTTAATGGGATTGAACGGGATATGAGAAATGGCATGGAATGGAATTGGGTGGAGTACAATGAATTAGCTACATGTTCTTTATAGAACACAACGAACGAAATTGTGGGCATAGCTAATGTTAGAATATAAATATATTATATATATTGTCTCAGAGAGTACCTAACAGCGTTATTGTTAAGTAGCCAACGACATTGGTACATTCAGTACCAATGTACATTGGTACTTTGGTACTAAAGGACATCATTCAGTTTTTATACATTGTTAGACCGATAACTAAAAGTAATGCTATATTCTGTTAGAACTTGTTAGTCTAAGCATTTATTACTATGACACCAAAGCTGTACGATAATTCTATGTGTTGTTTTTTTGTGTTGAACCACGAACCACGAACCCAATTGTGTCTTTTACCAGTGAAAAAACACAAAGTAATTACGTTGTTTCAGATTCTACAGCAGTCATCCCGCGTCACGGAGCTGTCACCTGACGGTACTCAAGTGGTGTTGGCTTACAGTTTAGCACCTGTAAGTATTTATGTTGAGTCACTAGGCATTTTAAAATGACTGTTTAGTTTTTGAATTCTAAAAAGCGATTGTATTTGGGTGATTGGAAGCGAATAGTGTCGCGAATTTGCGATATATGTTAAAATTAATGGAAAATGAAAAACCGTAGGGATATTGGAAGCAGAATATTAAAAAAAATTGGGAAGGTTCGGTAATAGTCGGGAATGAAGTAAGGCAAACTAATGTTCCCCCAAGGGGAATAGGATGAGAGACGTGCTCTAGAATTTCTTCCGATATTTTCCATGGCAGGCTTCTGTGAGAGTGGGGAAACTTTGCCACTCAGATGTGCAGTTGGTTTTGAGTCGTCTGTTCCCAAAACTTGCGTAGGGCACGCTTATTGAGGGCGATAGTTATAAAACGCATTTAATCTCTATTTTAAAGGTGTACTTACTAAATGTATTTATGTTTAATCTATTTTAAATTTTTACCCCTATTTATAAAAGTGATTAAGTATAGACACGACAAAGGCATGACATACGAGTTTTGTATTATTATGTTAATTCACCCCTACCATCAATAACTACCTTTTAAATATATTTAGAATGTTTTAATGTTATGTTTCATTTACGTTGTTTTGATTATAAATAAATAAGCAAATAACATAAGCCGTGCTAACAATTCAACGTAGAACAACTTAATCCAACCATGTACCAATTGTTCGCAAAGGCTCTTTATGTCAACGCCACTAATGAGGTAATTTATTGTAAACGAGTAGGTAGAGTTCGCGCTAGTTCAACTACGATGATGATTAATAGTATAAGTCTCAATACATTTGCTTCACAGTACGTGATGGCTTGTGTTCACAAAGAACTGACAGGGTTACGAAACATGTTTTGTGAAATTCTTAGTTAACATAATTAATTAATTGGTGACCTGTAGGAACATTACCGGAAAGTTATGGATATTTATTTGCAAAGGACTTAATGCCTTATGGCATTCTCTACCAACCAACCTTTGGGTAGACAGGGAATCAAGAGGGTTGCATTACAAAGTTGGTATTGTGAGAAATAAAAAATCTATAAACATATCACATGTATAAATAGAAAAATAGACAAAACAATACAGGTTGGTACAGGTTGGTACAGGTTGGTACAGGTTGGTACAGGTTGGTACAATGATATTCAGTAGGTACATAAAATATTTATACATATAAATATTTATACAAATATATGCCTAAATAAATAATAGTAATAAAACATACTCATATTCATATAGATATAGAGAACAAAATAAAGGAAAACGCCCTTGAGTTAGGTTAGGAGAGGTATTGAAGAGGCTAGAGAGATGTAGAAGACATGAATTCTTATTTACTAAGTATTCTCGGAGCCTCTTTCTGTACGATTGATTATTTGTAAGGAGTTTCTCTGATGTGAACAGGAAGGGCATTCCAAAATTTCACAGCCTATCACACTACAGGATTGCATTTCTAGTTTTCGATGAAATAACATTCATATACATAAATTTGTACGTTATCAACAAGAAACATATTGCTGCCATTCAAACAAATTACTGAACATCAAGCGAAAATTTAAGCCCACAAAAGAACTTGAACATAAATAATGTGCTATCTTCAAAGAGATTATTCAAACGCTTAGCTCCTACTTAGGTACAGATTGTCATTTAATATCTGACGAGGTGCTAACCTGTTGATAAATCTCATAAATGGAATGTTTCAATAGGATTACTGTTGAAATAAATGAAGTCGTGTACCTCACCACGAATTCACGTAGGGTAAAGGGAGGTTATGTCGTGATAAGCGGGAAGACTTTTGACAATATTTGAAATATGGTTCGCATAAAAGACAATAGAAATTCTTTACCGTTTTGTGCATCATTTAATTTTGATGATGAATTATGATTTTTTTAATAATAAATATTTTTTAATAAGTTCGCGGCCTTTTTATAGTGAAAATAATAAAGACTTTTTTTGTATTACATAAATATTTATTGAACCTCATATTTAATTCGACTGTCTTTTGACATTTTTCTGGCAGAGCCATTATCCCATCGCTTTAAAATTATTGGGGTTTCTAGGCGAAAAACTGATTTAAATGGTTGCATACATTGCATACACTCTTTAGAGTTATTTATACAGACTCTTTAGTTACTCTATTTGGATAATTTTGTAAAAAATAAATGATAATCCGAAGGTTCTACGTCGAGACTGTACTGAGGTTGCATTAAAACCCCCCTCCAAGGTCCATCAATATTTGTTTAGTCATCAAAGATGTATGCGGTTAGCATTGTCGTGATGGGAAACTATACCTTTTCTATCCATTAATTCTGGGCGTTAAATGCTTGTTTCAATTTTACTAATTGCTGACAGTACACATCAGAATCAATCGTTTGGCCATGTGGCAAAAGCTCGTAATACACAATACCCTTCCAGTCCCACCATACACATAACATGACTTTGTTTCGGAGTGAGGCCTGGCTTTGGTAATATTTGTGATGGCTCTCACCTTGGTTAGACCAAGATCGTTGTAGAACATTGTTATCGTAGGACAGCCACTTCTCATCGCCTGTTACCAATCTCTTCATAAATGGATCGATTTCGTTTCGTTTTAGCAACATTTCGCATATGGAAATTCTGTACATCAAGTTTCTGTCGTTTAAATCATGCGGCACCTAAACATGTATTATAGATTTTTACAAAATTCAGTTTATGCAGGTGATCTAAAACTGTTGAATGGTGAATGCTAAGCTCTTCCGCGATTTGATGACTGCTTATGTGTCGATCTGCTAATTTTTTTCAATGATAACATCAACATTTACCTTAATAGGACGACCAGAGCGAGGAACATCATTTACTTCAAAATTACCAGATCTGAATCAACTGTACCATTTTTTTTGCAGTAGTTTTAAATAAAGCGTCTTCTCCGTAAACACCACACATCTCATTTCGAGCACTAGAAGCATTCATGCTCTTGTCGAAAAAAAATTGTAAAACATATCTAATTTTCTCCTTATTAACTTCCATTTTAAAATTGTTAAGAAATATGAAAAGATAAAGCTTTTAACTTGTAATTTCAATTTGCCGCCATTACAAAAAGTCAGTTGTCAAAAAAAGTATATCACTTTCCCGCCAGTGATCAGTGTTGCCAGAAATATAGCACGCTACAATAATACGTTCAAAAAGGCCGCGCACTTTTCCGACTACCTATTATTACAGAAATTTACATTTTTCTTTCTTTAAATTTTAGGCAAATTCGAGAATGGTTAGGTGCATGACATTTTATCACGACTTTACGTTTATCATGACATATCACGACACGAGACTGTATAGGGAGGGTGCAAGGGGAGAGTGCACGCTGCATTCCTAGAGCCGCGGGGGGCACTCGACTGGCCACGTTACCCCTCTCACAGAAGACTACATTGAAATGTACCTACTGCATTTCCTACTATATCGTATTTCCCCAATGTACGTACGTGTTTCGATAGTGAGTGAGATGTGTTTCGGTAGTGACTGAGATATGCCAGAGCCCATTCCCATCCCATCCCTCCTCATTTTCTCAATTCATTCCTTAATTTGCAAATCCGGGGGCATGCTAACGTTTGTCATTCTGGACTGATGTTAGCATGTATCGCGGATGCCTATGGACGACAGTATTCACTTACCATCAGGTGGATTGTATGCTCGACGGCCGCCTTTTTTCTATAAAATAAAAAATAAAATCCTCCTTATATCCGATATCGTTTTGTTGCAAAACCATTTAAGTTAAACCGTTTATTAAAAAATATTTTATTAACATTTTGGTCCACTACTGTATTATTTTCTATTTATTATATTCTAAACTTATTTATTATATTTATTTTCTAGATAATATTTCATTCTTTTATGTAGCAAGTTATTATTTATTACTGTTTGTTGTCTAAATATAAAATTTAAACAAACATAAACTAATTAAAAACTAATAATCTAATTTTATTGTAATAAATGTTACTTGGTAATCATTTGTATGTTTTGAAACGTATAATATACGTATGTTAAGTAAAGATATCATAATAAATGATAATTAACTACTCATGTGCCGCCTATGCAAATATTTCCATAGGTGATACAAAACAATACTTGATTAAAACATACCAGTCTATTGACGCAAGTGTCACCAGTACATTGTCTTTTAAAGTGGAAAGTAGGAGTGGCGAAATTAGCATTAATAAAAGTAAATAAAAAAACAAATCATTCTGCATGCGTTTTATACATTTTGTTACTGTTTCATTTATTTTGGAACATAAAATATTTATACAAACAAGTACTTTTATTTGTTGATGACCAAATTTATAATGTTCTAAATTAAGAATCATGCTTTACATTGTACATATACAGGCTGTGTCCGAACTTTTCTCGAAGCCTGAAACCATAGATTTAGTTCATGATTGAGAGCTCTTTCACATGCAAAGGCTACGGAAATATTTTCTTTAAGTTTTCTTGAATTTTTCATGAAACATTCCTAAATATATATCGCAAAAAATTATTATTTTTGCACACTTGTCAAGTTACATAACTTGTCAAGATTATTGAACAAATTTCATTTTACCTTCATTATAGATCGGTATATTTATAACTAGCTGTTGCCCGCGACTTCGTCCGCGTGGACTTTAGTTTATAAACATTTTATAGCATTTTTATCTAACAAATGTTCGACGCGATTCTTTAAGTTGATATAACTTTTTTATTTATGAACTGATTGAAATAAAAAAAACACTAAATTTTAAGTGAAGCTTATCACAATACATTAGTGAAAACCGCACCCAAATCGGTTAAGCCGTTTCTAAGATTAGCGCGCACAAACGCACAGACAAACAGACAAACAGACAAAAATTCTAACAATCATTGTTTTGGGTTCTATCGCGTTGATAAAGGCCCCCAATAATATTTTTCTCATATATCTTCCATGTACAGACAGCGATCAGTTACATTTTTATTATTATATATGTATATAGATGAACCAAGTTCGGAAGATACCAATCAATTATGGAGACGAAGTCTCCAAGACCATTCACAATTTATTTTATGTTGCAAAATTGGACATAAGGAGGCTACACGCTTCAATCCCGCAAACACTCGACTGACCACCCCTCTCTCATAAGAAGACTACCGTAAAATGCACTATATTTCCCACTTTATCCTTTTACCCCATGTACGTGTTTCGACTTTCGGTGGTTGTCTGAGATGTGCCAGAACCCACTCCCGCCTATCCGATTCCTCCCCATTTTCCCGACCCTTTCTCTAAATCCATTCCTAAATTTTCAATGTTAGCAGAATATCCGGGGGCGCATTTTGGATTGATATTGATATTTGGACTGATATCGCGGATGTTCATGGATGGCTGTGTCCAATTATCACTAGGTGGACTGTTCGTTCGTTTTTATAAAAAGTCGTAATACTATCAATGGTGTATTCCGATTTGAATAGCTTTAATAACCTGACACTCTAAACTAAGTGCAGATACTAATAATATTGATTTTCCTAGGTGTACCGATACAGTTTCCTCGCACGCTACAGTACTGTCGACATCAACACTGGTGACATCACCGACATCTTACCCCCTGGAGTTAGCGCCACTGAAGCGTATCTTCAGAACTTCGTATGGGGCCCATCGGGTACATCCCTGGCTTTTGTCTACCTGAACAATATTTACTACCAAGCGAACTTAACAGCCTCACCCCAGCAAATCACCACTAATGGGCAGTTGAACGTGATTTACAATGGCCTTCCTGATTGGGTTTACGAAGGTTAGTAAATTGACTACTTCACGTAGAAAAACGTTAAGTAACCATGGCATTAACCGGATACGGTTAAAGATTAATCAAACTTCACTTTTTACGTCATTATTTTTATAGGTAATCTGCGTCAGTTTTGCTATTGGTTTATGCTTGCCTTTATGCCTTTAAATACCTCCCTTTAAATATCGCTTATTTCCACTTAGTTACCACATGGGACTCTTCAAAAAGGGCAGTGAATAGGATTCTGCAAGGTCATCGTACTCTCATTTCCCGCAGATGGTGCAGGTGTCCATGGGCGGCGGTGACCACTTACCATCTCGTGTACCGCCCGACCGTCTGCCATATCTTGCATAAAAGAATATAAGATCTTGTTTCTATAAAACAATAAATATCAACAAATAATGTAATAATGAAAATTAACAAATTTAAATGGTCAAGAGTTCCTACAGATATTCCTAAACATTGTTTTATTTGAACTCCTCTTCAATTCTTCTGCAGAGGAAGTTTTCGTCTCATCAAATGCCATTTGGTTTTCTGCGGACGGTGCAAAACTGGCGTACGTTACATTTGATGACAGCAATGTCCGGGTGATGCGAGTACCACATTACGGCGTTCCTGGGCCTGACTATCAGTACACGCAGCACCATGAGATACGATATCCTAAAGTAAGTAGAATTTGATGACAGTAGAATAGAATAGAACAGAACACAGCAGAGCACAGCAGAACACACACACAAACACCAACACCAACACTCCTGCGACTCCGACGCCGACACCGACGCTTCCTTTCCTGAGTATTTCCTCTCTACTCAAAGGTGTCAGAGATCGCTTTTAGTAATAGAACCGCCTTGTGTGCATTTCATGTGTTTACGTGGGTGAGTAGGTAAAACTTGAGATCCAAAAAAAATATTTGAGTTGCAATACATTTTTTATTACAACTTCTCAAAATATTTTCCATTAGTCTCTATACAGCGATTCATTCGTCTAAACCAAGATTTAAAGCACTGGCGATACTCTTCTATAACGAGGTCCTCTACAATTGCCATAAAAGCATTCCGAGCATACTCGGACTGCCGAAAATAAAATAACTGTACCAAAATAAAAAAATACTTCTAAATACCTTGACATTAAAGTTACTTTGCGTATAGGTACACTTTCACGTACGTATTATCCACATGCAAGGTTAACGTGCGGTCGTGAGTTGCGGAAACTTTATATTTATAGATAAATAACTTTAACAGTATCCACTAAGATATTATATTACCACTGTTTCTTTAGAACATGGTCCTAATGGCTTTGGTCAGTGACAGTGTTAGATTATGTTACATTACTACGAGAAAACCATTAGCAATTGTCGCTTCCTAACAAAGGCTTAAAGTCTCTTGTTCATTTATTCTTAGTACACTATGAACGAGCCCAATGGGGGCGAGTACCTTCTGAATTAGTTATTAACTTATTACGTTTGAAACATTGTCAACAAAATAAATACTTTTAATTTTAAGAACTTAAGAATTACTTTTTAAGAAACACCACCAAATCGACAAAGTCGCGGGACTCCTGTTTCTCTATTTTCGTCGGAGAACTTAAACCTAACCCACATTTAAATTAGCTGCTATCGATTTGTTACCCATTCACTATTTTCAGTTGGTCATTTAATTTAAATTTTTTCTCTAGTAGAAGTTATAAAAACTATGATGAAAGATGATGAAAAAGTTACTGGTAGATATTGTTCAAACACGTAACATTATACAACTTGTGTTAAAACACGACGCGAGTATTTTATTAGAATTAAAAAATGACATTGCATAACGTTAGTTGATGTTACTCGACAACATTGTGGGAGTACTCTAATGTTACACAACTACGGTACGCGCACACATTCATATATAAATACTCTACGTCATTCTAAAGCGGAGTACATACTGGAGGAAATCAGTAGTAGGTTAATTCGTTTATCAATTACATTTTAAGTTACTTTTAACATGACATTGTTATCTAATAATGTGGTTAGAGTATTAGGTACTTAATCTTAGTTATATGTATCTTAATTTTATTGTACATGAAAACGTAACAGGAAAAACATACCTAATGGAAAGGAATATCTGAGAAAAGGAAATAATTGTCATGACCGATGACAACGTTTGACAGATGTCACCGGGAGAAAAACTACGCAATTAAAATCACTCTTCATCGTTCGTTTGTTCTCGTTTCGTTTGGTTGGGTTGCCACTGTCGGCATTTCGAAAACCCTAGTGCAAAAACATCAAAAACAATATTAGTCGGGTCGCGAGGTCGCGAAATAGCGACCCTAGTGAAGTGTTTGAAGCGAACGGCCACGTCATTTCCGGCGTTTCGCCCGGAGCCTCCCGGGTATGTAACCTGACATTTCCCAAATTATTTGGATCCCCGCACCCCGCAACTCCTTCCTCCAGGGTCCTACCGGATCCGCCTTCCCGGGTATCTTATCCGAACTTAGATGTTACTATTTAAACAGAATCTTGAAACAATGAAATTTTGAGTTGGAAAATCTTAACAAAAAATCAATAAAAATCTATATATCGGCCGGCAACAAGGTCCCTTTTCTTAGATAATGTCACATATTAACATAAAATGCTTAATTATGTCAAAAAGCTAATTCACCAATTAATTTTAAACTATTGAATGTTCTAGGTTGAATCATGATTTTCTACTTTTAAGGAACAATTATCTTTTCTACATATTTTATCGAACAAAATAATTGAGTGTCGTAACTTAAATTAAATTACCTAAATTCATTTAAAACAAAATAACCGTTTCTACAATGTTACAAGTTACAATTTCTTTGTGTCGTTAACTACACGCGATGTAGATTCTCCTTTACACCAGCGGCGTGTGTAACTGTATAACAAAGTTATATAACAATATATGGCTTTCTCCCTCCCTCGCGATACCAGTTGGCATTCCGACGTTGGCGCTGTTACGCGTGTTTTACTGTTACTTACTTCATAACATGGAGTGGAATAATACCAGCATTATTAAACTTATTGAAAACTTTAAAGCGAAAAGGGAGTTATGGGACTCTAGTTACGAACATTACAAGGATCGTACGAGAAAACATGATGCGTGGGCGGACTTAGCCAATAAAGTCAATACGGGCCGAAATACCGTGGAAAAGAAAATGAGAAGTCTCATCGGACAGTACCAGAGAGAAGTGAAAAAATTTTTAGTGCTAGGAACCGGTGAATGTAGAAGCAAATGGTTTGCATATAAACTGTTTTCGTTTATGGAAGATACAACTAAAGCCCGTATAGCAGCTGAAGCAAACATTCAAAAGGTAAGAAGCACTTAGATTGAGTTAACGTTTGTAATTTTGTAACGTCGATTAATCAATCTAGTTGGTAGTGCTGCGGCCTGCTGTGTAAAAGGCCCTGGGTTCGATTCCCAGTCGGACATTCACTTGTTTAAAGACAAATGTTTGTTCGGGCCTGGGTGGTTTGTTCCTTTTTGTACGTGCCTCTGGACACGCGATGCAGAGAATCCTAGTGTGGACCATTGAATGTGGCGTTATAAAAAACACTAACTTTCATATTTATAACATATCTAAGTGAGGAATGACATCTAAGCAAGGAAGGATAAGTAAGGGTTGATATAATATTGTACTTGTATCAGCCTGTTACGTCCCACTGCAGGGCCAATAAGAATAATAAATACTCATATTATTCATTATTCTTATAGTAGGCAATACTACTAAGTTCTAGAAAACAAGCTATTACGCAAAAATGTTTAATGAGAGCTCTGCTCAAACAACACTTGTAATATTTACAAACATTTCAAATTATTCAAAATTTTTTATAGGTAACGTGGTTCACACATAAGTTGAAAAGGTTCACAGACTTTTATACTTAAGTATTACATTTTTTTCAGGAAATATGCGATACGCAAACAAATACTATTTCCGCTCAACAAGAACAACATCGTAATGACCGCATTTTACATGAAGAAAACGTACGCAAACGGAAACTTGATACTCCTGTCGTGGCGGAAGCATCGCCGATACAGAAACAAATTGTGTACGAAGGACTACCAAGGGACGAGTTCTCGATATACGGAGAACACATCGCCTGCAAAATACGCAACCTAACTGATCCTTATATTAGAAGTACAGTGCAAAACCAAATAAACAATCTTATCTATCGCGCTGAAGTTGCTATGTACACAAATAGTAAAGAGAGAAGTAACTTCGCAAACCGTGATTCTTTAATATCTACAATACCATCAATTTATCAAGACGATCCTTTAATTAATTCGTCGCAGCCATTGTTCTACGAGCCGGAAGATGATAAAAGCAACATCTTCAAACAGTGAATATAAAAAGCGAGGTCTGAAATAGATCAAGTTGAATTGTTATTCTTGTGTCAAGGTTCCCTAGTTGCATAAAGAAACTACAACAAAGAAAGATTTGTTAGAGAAAACATTTCAAGCGGCCAGAATGTTTGCGAGTGATTCTTTATTGCATTGTCATTAAAACCTTAACTTAAACTATTTGAAAATGACTTAAAAAATGTTATAAATTCTGCAGTTTGATGCTTCATAGGAGATGTTTGTTATATTATGTATTTAAATCAATCAATCAATCAATTTTTAAGCAAAACTATCTATTACTAAAGAGTCGAGTGTTATAACCGGTTTTTGAAGTTCTATGGAATTCTCCACGTTTCCTCCATACTGACATTATTTTCCCGCTATTTTGCGTAGTTGAACTAGATACCTTTAAAAGTAGAAGAAAATTTGCTTATTTATGATCATACATTTTTTAATTACATACTTTCAACTTGATAATCACCACCTAATGGGGAGCTTTTGTAGCGACCAAAAAGTGAATTTTCGATTCTTCTATGGCGTCTATAAATTAATTTGTCTTAATTCGGATTAAGTAAGATTTGTGTTGAAGGTCAATCTGTTCCATTAGTTAATGAAAATCTAGTTTTTGTAGCGTTCAAAAACTGAATTTCTGATTCTTTAACACGTTCATAAATTACTTTGTCTTCTGATTAATTTTTGTATTTCTGATTTGAATTAAATGTCAGTTTGTTGTATTAGTTAATAAAAAAATTACTAGTTCAAACATTTCTTTCATTTTATAAACAAGTTTGCTATATACTTACTTTTAATGACCTGTTCAAAATATAGGCACTTAAATATGCGAATGCGAATTTAAACATATTCTTATAACAACTACTGGAATGAAATGACTACAGAATTAACTGTAGCATTCACGTCCGAGTTATACTCGTAGCATTACACAAAACATACCTTTTTTTATTGTGGACGAAGGCGGCAGACGAGCGTACAGTCCACCTGATGGTAAGTAGATACTGTAGCCCATAGACATCTGCGATACATGCTAACATTAGTGTGCACGACAGAATGAATAAGGGCGT
The DNA here is from genome assembly GCA_943735995.1 of Sesia bembeciformis. Taxonomy (NCBI): domain Eukaryota; kingdom Metazoa; phylum Arthropoda; class Insecta; order Lepidoptera; family Sesiidae; genus Sesia; species Sesia bembeciformis. Next base: position 5,384,905 of record OX031029.1, on the reverse strand, counting down.
AGCACAAGTGCAGTACAATTAAGATATGTATTATATAATATGTAAATATTATGTAAATAAAATCAAGTGTACATGATATGTACGTACTGACATCGCACGACTCGGGGAAGAAAGGGGGTTGTCTCACAAGGGTTGCGCAACTAGCGAGGTGAGGACGAAGGAATTCTCACATTACACTAATAGAAGCGTACGAGACAAATCCATACACCTTTCCTACGAGACTATGGGATGTTAGTGCGTACATTTATATTATATTTAAATGTCTTTGTTCATAAACTGTATGTGTTTGTATTCGCTCTCCATAAATGTATTAGGGAAACTAGGTTACAGGTCAGGGTATAGGCAAAATAAAGGCTACCGCCCGCAGTGTGTTTTATTGAGCATTGGATTAACATATAAAGTTGCACGCTAGATGACGCAATTCCGGTATCGGCGCCACTGTTTTCCCCTTTACCTTCAGTCCTCCCATTCCCCTTGCTACTCAACGAAGGCGGGAGGGAAAAAAGGGCTAAATTGCCCAAAGAAATGTAAATCATCATGCATCGTCATCGAAAATAGCCTTGTTCTCCGCATAAGAGGAGAACCGACCCTAGGATATGTGACTTGTAGCCTAGAAGTTATGTATGACGTTGGAGAGCGAATAGCACAATAAACTTCCCCAGGGAGCAAGGGGATCGCACGGGCAGCGAACTTGCTATAAAAGGCATAGGTTCCGACCTCTCTTTGCCAGTTCGTCCTCAGCACTTCAAGTAGTAACTTGAACTGCCAGTTTTACATTCATCACTTCAAGCAGTGACTTGATCCAACAGACTCCTCATTGTGGAGATACCTAACAAGTTCATACAAGCAAGCTCGCTGCCGACTGCCGCTTCCTCTCTGCGCCCCTGTGGTTCAATGTGAATTAGAGCAGCGTTTTTATTTCCGTTTTATTGAACCCCTACACCCCCCCGTTGGAAGGCAACGTACGGCCTGCAACATTGGCCCTGCGGTATAACATCGATCGCGAGCATCGCGATCGTTTTGTTTATCACGACAGGAAAGCACCTTTCTTTCAAACTATCATCTCTGATTTATTCATTGATGAGTTGTTTACTGCGCACAAAAACATTACATGACAATAGAAAGGATACAATCTATCTTTTAAATGTTTTTTCCTATCTTGTAGTAGATTATAATAACGGTGAGAGCTCAAAATAATATAGTTGTGAAGGTATTGATGTAAACTTATATCAATATGAGTGAAATGTTAATGATGATTTACCCCTGTCCGAACAACTGAGTCTAAAGAAATATCGTCCACCAATTCGTACTGAACTCGCGTGATGGATTATGCCTCTTGTAATAGAATACATAGAGAGACCTGTGCCCTGAAGTGCAATTATACCCTAAACGTATTACCTGATAGACAATACAAGCGTATAAAGTAATAAAATATAATGTAAATAAATAATTGGTTATCTGTAAGAAATGTTTTCAAAAAGTACATACATTATTTACCTAAGATTTGTACTTCAATTAAATATTGCTCGTTTAGTTGATTACTTCATATTTACCAAGTAATATAATGTCCTCCATCATTATCAATATTCCTAATTAAAATGTTTTTTAAGTATGTTACTGTTTTTTTTCATTTTAACATTGCAAAACATTTATAAAAGAATAAATACATAAGTTATTAATATTATTTTTATTAATATCGTTATATTTATTAAAATTTTACTACAAATCCTTAAAATTAAGGCGGGCCAATTTTGGCCCGGCGAGCGGTTCGGGGCGGTGCCAAATTCCGGCTGTTCTAGTGTTATAAGTATAGTCAGTTCTAATCCAATTTCCCGAGAACAAAACCAAATCAAGGAAATAGCCCAATATTTAGCTTTAAATCTAGGACAAAATTGCAGTCTCGATGAATCAAATTATCGATATATTTATATAAAACAATTATCACCTCAGCTATCTCAAGCCGCCATATTTGTTTACATTTTGAACCAATTAGATTGGAATGGTGTATACACACTGCCCCAACGACATGTAGAATGAGACAATTGCGTAAACCATTGATGGTGGGTGATCTTTAAAAAATAAAGTCACTGAGAATCCACTCGATGGCTGAAGGCACCGAGCGCTTCAACAGCACACAAACTATGTTGTCCCTTTTGTTCTTTCATAAAGACTCGTATATTCAGTGTTTGAATTAAGTTGGCGTTGGAGTGTTCGGCCGCCACTTCAAATTCAACATGTTAAAATAGGGTCGATTTGAGTTGGTCGGCTTTTCCCCAGTCTGTATAAAGTGAAGTACTTACTGGACGCATTACTAAAAGACATTAATACTGTCCTAATAAGAAATGAATAAAGTATGTACACGCTTTTCAGCCCGGTACAACAAACCCTACAGTGACTGTGACGTTGAGAGACCTGGAGACTGGTACCAACACTGCTTACTCTGCTCCTACAGATCTTGACGAGTAAGTATTTTTTTATACAAAAAAGGCGGAAGACCAGCATACAGTCCACCTGACGGTAAGCGGATACTGTAGCCCATGGACATCCGCGATATATGCCAACTTCAGTCCAGAATGACAAACGTTGGAACCCCTTGCGGATGAGTATCTTTGCGGATTAAGGAATAGATTGGGAGAAAGGGTTGGAGAAACGGTGAGGGATAGGATGGGATGGGAATGGGCACTGGCATATCTCACTCACTATCGAAACACGTACGTACATTGGGGATATACGATAAAGTAGGAAATGCAGTACATTTCAAGGTAGTCTTCTGTGAGAGAGGAGTAACGTGGTCAGTCGAGTGCACCCAGCGACTGTGGGAAATGCAGTGTGCACTCTCCCCCTACGTGGAGTTTCATGGATTTCTGTTTTGTCAAGATAATTTATTTTTTTCGTTTATTTTCTAATCGTTTTTTTTTATAGTCGCAAGTAGTCTGCTCCACGCTGAGTATTTGCGATTGCATCACTGCAAAATTATTAAAAATATCGGTCAGTGTTAAGTTGCACAGGATCAATATGTTTAGAAGCAAAGGCAGTTTGTCTCTTTGGTTCATAAATCGTTAAAGGTACCGTTTTGTTCCCCAGACCAATATTGAAGACAGTGCGCTTCGTGACAAACGACACGATCGCGCTGATGTGGACCAATCGTGTTCAGACTACTCTTAAAGTGGAACAGTGCGTTTACGAAGAAAGTACTTGCGATGAGGTGGGTATTATAAAATAATAAATTACTTGAATGGGTCTTTTCAACTAAATAAGGATAACTAGACTAATTACAACTGTATTGAACAACGTATTTGAAATTATTGAACATAAAATTTTTATTTACACTTATTCTTTTATTCGACATTTTGAAGATTTTCGAAGTCAGAACCGAGTTCTGAAAAAGAATCTTGTAGTTCTGTAACTACCTACATAGAAGACTTTTGAAGTCATAAACTTAACGATAGTAAAAATATTAGATCTATGTTTGAATCGTGGAAGAGATCTTTACTTAACAAAATTAAGTAAAGATTCGAAACTTCGAAACTTTTAGTAACTTTCGAAAGTAGTAAGGTTCCGCTTAAACAATTTCAGATTTATAAATACACGGAAGAAGATGGTTGGCTCGACAACAATCCGCTTATGTTCAACGAGCAAGGGAATGCTTTCATCACAATATTACCGCAAGTGAGTATTCATATCGATTAATTGTTTTGACCCCCATTCTCTACATAACTGTCTGTATAACTATTCATATGCGGATACATCGTCATCATAATTTGGGTTGGTTAATTGCGTCACGTTGAAACATGTATTTATTAAAAATCATGTATTTATTAAACATGTATTTTTGTATTTATGAAAGAATCAAAAATCTTGATTTCGCTCCTGTTGTAACGAAACTACTAGTTAATTTAACGTAATTTTCCAGCTGGTAGATCGTGGCCTATACAAACAAATAGTTCAGGTATCAGAAGGAAACGCGAGCTGGACATCTCAAGCACGGACAAACTCTAAACATACTGTTGGTGAAATTCTTCTGTGGACTTCTAATGACGTAATGTGAGTTTTACTTTGAAAATTATTATAAACTTAGTTTTTTATAAATTGAACCGAGCATACATCTTTGGGCTACGTCCGCAATAATAAACAAAAAACTACTTTAATTATCGATAATTTTTTATATGGTTCATCCAATCTAAAAACCAGCTATAGGCTATACTCGTATAGTCAAAAAGTTAAACATGGCTCTGAATGTGGCTGCTAGATATTTTTTGTCAGGGGATACTAGATATGATCGAAAGCTTTTTAGAAGTCAAAATTAATAAGATATTCTGTCATAGGTATTTATTATACAGTGTAATCGACCCATACCCGAGTCTGAAATATGTAAAATAGTACTTCCTTTTTTCAGTAAAATTACAATTTTATTGTGCTTTGTATTTGAATTTTTATCCAATGAAGTTGGTAAAAACTAAAAAAAATCATTTATTTGCAATAATGATTCGTACAAGATTTACATGTCGATCATAAAAGAAATCCATGGTTGCAAGATTCAGGAATTGATTGATTACATCCTGTAGAACCATACATGTCTTTAAAACTTTTTTAATATTCTACATAAATCATAAGTTAATTTCTCATTTCAGTTGGTACAAGGCTACTCACGAAAATGATTCCGCAGAACAACACGTATATTCAATCAACGCGGCTGGTGTCGAATCTTGCTTCACTTGTGACTTGAAACGGGAAAATGGAGGCGAGTGCCTCTACAATGATGGTCAGATTAGCACCGATGGTACTCGGATCACCATCACTTGCGGCGGACCCGATGTACCTCAAGTTTTTATCTATGACATGGTTAGTTATTTTAGGATTTAAGACCTTTTTCGTAATAAATATTAGGTCATTTCTTACCGTCATACCAGAACGGTGTTTTAAAAGAATTTTCTTCATCGAATACCAGAAAGGCATTACAGCTGTCTCTATTATCAGTTAATGTTGCCTTATTTAGTTTACGACATCATATAAAATCTAAACGAGCGTATTTCCTGTGCCCAGTGTATTGAAGCAATTTCACTAAATGAATCAAGTATTCGATAATAAATAATAGTCACAACATATAAATTAGTTGCTATCATGAATACTGCCAGAATCCACGAATTTACAGCTGTAAAATTCTCATTTGTTGTAGCACCTCGCTTTCATAACACTCAAAATCTGGAAGAGTATTGGGTTCGGAATCTTTGGTATCAGACAAGTCAAATTTTGGAGTTATTTGGAGGTTGTGGAACGAACTGTTCCCTAAAGACTTTTCGCTACGCTATGACATATCACGCTATTGACCAAGAAAGCTATGTATAGGTAGGTCCTCAACGCACCCGGATCACCCTTCGTGTTGCAGGTGTCCACGGACGGCGGTGACCACGTGCCATCATTTGGGCCGTATAGTCGTCTGCTTCTTTTCTTATAAAAAATCAGGAATGCTGTTAGCAACCAGCTTAATCCCATAAAATGATAATTTAATTATTCATGAATTCCAGAACGGGACCATGGTAAGGATATGGGAAGATAACGCAGAAACGGTCGAGATGGTATCAACGCGAGCGATGCCAAAGACCGTCCGTTTGTCTGTACCAGTCGCATTAGGGCTACCTGAAGCGGATGTACAGATTCAAGTGCCACACGACTATTTAACAAAGACCAATATACCACTGATGGTTTACGTGTAAGTATGTACTCGTATTTCACATCCCTCTCTCCTCTCCCATTGAAGAATGGGATCAGGGAAAAATTCTTATTCCGTTATACTACCTTTTTCCAAATTCACTGTAAATCTAAAGTAGGCGATGTATCCAGAGCGTTTCAAAGAAGTTTTTAATCTAGACTGATATTGGCATTTATAGGGATATCAAGGGATATCTATAGACAACAGTAACCATTTACCACCAGATAAATGAATAATCCTCTCGTCTGCCATATTCTATATATATAAAAGTGTAGGATAGGCTGGAAATAACCGAGATCGTTCAGAGGCAGTCAAAAAATAAAAGTTACTTATCACCGGTACCACATATGTTAAAAAATGTCTTATATTTTATTATTCATATTTTTATGTATGTACAGTCAGCAACAGGGTAATGTATACCCATCGGTATTTTAATGCGCTTGTATTAAGAACTAGAATCGAACGGTATTGGGTACACTAGCATGTTGCTGACCTGTATATCATATGTATATAGATATATGTTATGTATTCGTTAGGTATATTTGAGGAAATTATATGTAAGTATATATACCTCTTATTGCACCTACCAATGTACCTTTTTATATTTAACCTTAAGGTTACCTGGCAGAGAATGCCTTAGACTATTAAGCTGGCCTTATAAATTAAAATAAATAAAAATAAATAATAATCTCGTTTATACTAATAAGTAGCACATTTGCAACTTCTTCAGACAAAATTCTATCGAGTAACATGTTATGTTCTCTCACTTACAGATACGGTGGTCCTGATACAGCCCTCGTAACAAAGCAGTTCAATATTGACTGGGGAACGTCCCTAGTCAGTAGATGGGGCATAGCGATCGCTCATATTGATGGCAGAGGCTCCGGTCTGAGAGGAGTTGAAAATATGTTCGCTGTAAACAGAAAACTGGGGACAGTGGAGATTGAAGATCAGATCGATGTTACCAGGTTAGTTTTGTCTTCTTCGGTTAATTTGAAACAGGAATGGAATAAATGTACTATTTGAGGAGCTGTCACCATCATCAGTTCTTTTATCATCCACTGGTGGACATGGGCCTCCTCATGCATATCATCTATGTATTTAACACTTTGTTGCACAAAGTACAATGGGCTTAATGCTACATGCCATTGTCTTCCAGCCAACCTTCACCAGAGGAAGGATAATAATGACGGCGGTGCAATCTTGTGCATAGGGGATGTATGCACAAGCATGGGGGTGCATGGCCTAGAAATGGCACGCTGGCCAAGCGGGTTGGCGAATCCACATTTTAGAAGTGGTTTAGTTCTTCAGGTTTGTGATTAGTGGTTTGTGATAGTGGCTTTATTACATTCCTTAGTCTCCTTTTACGGCACTGGCGGGAAGATATTGCTAGCCACGAGATAGGGTAGTGCTATTCTAAAGCCGACTACCACCACACGGTTAATTGAGGAGCACAACTTTTTAGTAACCTATTAACCAAAGGAAATTAAGGACAGTTACTCCATGCATATATTTAAGAACCGGCTTAATAGCCCCACATCCTTAAGGATTGAGTACATTTCATAGATATTTATTCCTTTATTATATTATTATACATACACAATTCCTTTTAGGTACTGATAATGTGTAAGCCTATTCAGTGAAAAAATATTTTTTTCTCATTGTTAACTGTTTATGTTCTTATAAAACTAAAGTTTCGTAAATCATATTTTTTATTTATCCCACTAATTCGAGTACCTACTATAAATGGCAAAGTACTCAGTACCGTCGAAACGGCTGAACGGATTTCGTTGAAACTTTGCAAATCGGTGGATTGTAATTCGTTTAAAAAAAATTTAGTAATTAAAAATAGTTTATTTCAGTTATTGTAAAATACTTCGTTTTGTTGATTTGTTGTCCATTTAGTATTTTTTTGCTACTCATTTAAATACAAGCCATAAATAATAAACTTATTTTCCCAGATACCTTCAAGACAATCTCTCGTGGGTGGACAGAAACCGCACGTGTATATGGGGCTGGTCGTACGGCGGGTACGCGGCGTCGCTGGCGCTCGCTCGCGGCGACGATGTGTTTAGATGCGCCATCGCGGTAGCGCCGGTCGTCGACTGGCGATTCTACGGTAAGTTATCATTGAAGATACAGGGTACTCACGAAGGTTGACAGCGACATTGTCCAAAATCCCAGGATTTTCTAAATGTATTATTATAATTAAGTTATATTATGTTGATATTATGTAAAATTGCACCATCTACGTATCTTTATTTGATATTATTATCTGTTTTGTCCTTACCACCTAAAGTTACATGGAAAAGATCGCCTGTTGTTCTTTTCGTGTTACTTACTTCAATTGAATTCTTGTAACATATATTGGTGTATCATAAAGAGTTTATATACTGTCTATCTGAATGTCACACACGATATCACACATCTTGATAATACACAGTCGTTGTTGTTAATTAACGGTAGCTAATTACTCGGTAGTCAATACAACGATGCTCGTGCAATTTTCAAACGTTCGTGCGATAATGCCCGGTGTGACACGCGTTCCGCGGAGTATGAATATTTGAGGGTAGTGGGGAAATTTACGATGAGGGTGGTGGACTCATTATTGTTCCAACATTTTCAAATAAACGACTAAATAAATTTAATTTGTCTTCGTTCGATCGGAAGGTGGTAGATCTTGTAAGAGGAAGTAACCGTAACCACCCTTTTGAGGACCTGCTGCTGGTCATCACAGCACATTGTCTTGTGCATGAGGGATGTATGGCCTGTTAATGCCACGCTGGTGAAGCGGATTGGCGAGTCCACTCTCTTAGAGAAGTTCCTCCGGGCTTTTGGTGGTAGCTTTGTTATCATATCACTTAGTCGCCTATTGCGATACATATGGCAAGAGATGAGGTGGTGCTATTCTAACACTTGCTGACCACGCGACTACGTTAAGAGGAACTGGGGCCCTACCACCATCTTTTACAAAACAATATTGTTGCAGGAACGTTTTGTTTCATACTTAAAACAACATTACTCATATTCGTACCATGACCTCCACCAAAGTATTATAATGCTTAGTGCAGAGAAAGAATGAATGATTTTAATTATTTGGCTATTCCCTGCTAAAAACAAAACGAGATAACGCTATATGAACTGTATAACGCCATTTCTTTCATACAACGTTCCGATTTGCACTACAGTATAAGCTATAGAATTGTGTTGACGTCACCAAAAATTCCTATTAAAACATTCATAAAATAAGCTTACATTAAGGACGCCGTGGTACGAAATTGAGAAGTAAGATTAAAATAATACTGCTATAAGGAATGGTGGTAAGGCCCCTGTTCTGATTAAATTGTAACTGCCCCCAAATACGTAATTATTTATTTGGGGGTTGTCCAGCGAATACTCGGAATTATTCGCGTTAGCTGGTTTTCGTAACGTCTTTGTCTGCGATTTGTAGTCGACGGGCGGTTTTATAATATTTTCTCTTTATCCATTTCATTCAGCATGTACAGTCAGCAACAGGTTAACGTATACCCATCGGTACCTTAATACGCTATTAATAAGTGCTAGAATCGAATGGTTTTGAGTACATTAGCGTGTTGCTGACTGTACATATTAGTTTATTTTCAGGATTTGACCGTATTATATATAACCCATAAATTAAATTTAATGCTATAGATGTTTATTAGACGATGATGCTTCTGCGAAGTGTGATTAAATTACTAATTTAATATTCTGATCCGACTGAACCGATGTATTAACTTAAAATTAACTTTTGTTTCCAAATTGCAGATTCCATATATACTGAGCGCTACATGGACACGCCACAGACTAACACGAAGGGCTACGCTGAGTCCTCACTTCTTTCTGACAAAGTTGTAAGTTGTTGTGTTGCTTTATAATATACGAATTACGACAATAATATACGAATTACGACAATACGATAGCTAACTTTTTTGTTTTGAAATTCATTAAAAATTAAAGAAAGAGAGTAAAGGTCATTTCCTGTCTACATTGACAATCCAACCAAAAAAATAAAAAAATCTTGCAAGGACAACTGACAATTTACCACTGTAACAGGAAATGGGTAGCTGAGTCAGCATTGATGCTGTAGCATGCACTGCACTGCTGATATTCTGTCAGATCCCTGTCATGGACAGTAATAAATATAAAAATAAACGTTAAATAATATAATTAGGTAGATATAAGATAGAGAATATTTCAGGTGGGTAGCTGTCACCGTCTCTGTCATTTACACGTGAATGTAATGCCTCTACTGTTTTATAGTCGGAATTATAATTCGATTCCACATTTGACATTAGCTACTGTCATTTTGTAAAATAATGATACCACATATAATAGTGTAGTGATGAACACAAAAATCGATAAACAATCGCGATTTATGTTTATGTAATCATAATATTGGTGTGCCAATTAAAGACTAAATTATTGATTTTTATTTAAATAAATACATAATTATTCATAACAATTATTTATTAATTAGTAACCGCTGCTTTATTTTATAAAAAGTTAATATTTTTGTTTTTTTTATATTAAAAACAAAACTTATAATAAAAGAGCCTAGATAGTTTTCTGTATTGGCAACCCGTGCGCGCTCGTGCAGCTATCGCCATTTTGTTTATCTTGTCATTCGGCTTCATTCTCCTAGTCTGACTGCACGAATATCTCGTTTCATTGCGAATCGATATTTTGTTATTTTGTTGGGTTTTTGTTAAAGTTTTGTTACGTTGTGTTTGTTGTTACGTTTATAGTTTTTTGTGAACTTTGAGTGAATCTATTTGTTTTGGTTTTCCATCAAAATGGATCCTCCGCCAAGTACATCACAAAAAGACGTGGATGTTTTCTTGTCTCCAAGAAAAAAACGTCCACGAAAAGCTTTCACTGTTACTGAAAAAGTAATGATCCGCAACGCATGTAAGTACGTGAAAAATGAAACTTCTGCGCAATTGGAGGCCTTTGAAGTTGTGGAAGAAAATGAATGTATGAACAAAGTTGCTCACATATTGGGAATAACCTCACGCTCTGTTTGTAACGTTTTGAAGGAAGTAAATAAAGGTGCGCCGCCAACTCCCCCTAAAAAAACTGGACCAAAGCGAAGTTTCAAAGATAAAATTGATGAATTTACATTCTCCGCAATACGACGAATAGTTCATCAGTTCTTTTACCGAAATGAACCTCCAACCATTGCAAAGGTTAGTCAATCAGTCAGACAGTATTATTTTATACCTACATCTTTTATATATAAGTAATGATTCCAAACTATTATAAAATTTACTATTTCAGATTTTACAAGTGATGAACGATGATCCAGAAATGCCCAAGGTTTCCAAAGACACCCTCAGAAAAATTTTGAAGCATCTTAATTTTAAATTTGTTGCACGGTCACGCAAGAGCACACTTATTGATCGAAATGATATAATAACATGGCGCCAGCGTTACTTGCGATCTATATGTCAGTTTCGACGAGAAGGGAGACATATATATTATCAAGATGAAACTTGGGTTAACGCAGGTAAGGCTAACATTTTGAATTAATATACATTTACATTAAATTTAATAGTAATATTGAATGTTCATGTACTATATGTGATTTAAGGTCATACTGTAAAAAAAACTTGGGTGGACAAGCAAATCACATCATCTCGGCAAGCGTTTTTGGAGGGACTGACCACTGGATTAAAAAACCCATCTGGAAAAGGCAAACGTCTCATAATTAGCCATATAGATAGTGAAGAAGGCTTCCTGGAAGAGGGGCTCATGATTTTTGAAGCAAAGAAAAATTGTGAAGATTACCATGATGAGATGAATGCAGTTTGTTTTGAGGAGTGGTTCGCTGGAGTCTTACCAAAATTAAGACCAAACTCAATTGTGGTGATGGATAATGCACCTTACCACTCCCGAAAATTGGAAACGGCACCAAAAATGAGCTGGAAAAAAGCTGCCATTCCAGACTGGCTTTTAAATAAAAATATTCATTACGAACCAGATATGGTTAAAGCTACGCTTTTAGAACTGATTCCACCTAACGAGTCTTTTAATAAGTACGCTGTAGATGAAATGGCAGCACAACATGGGATCACGGTTTTAAGACTGCCCCCTTACCATTGCGAGCTGAACCCTATCGAATTGATATGGGCTCAGGTAAAGGGGCATGTAGCTCAAAATAATAAAACCTTCAAATTGACAGACGTGAGAAATTTATTTGAGGAAGGCATTCAAAAAATTACGGCCACCGAATGGTCTAAATGCGTATCCCATGTTGTCAAAGAAGAGGAAAAAATGAATAGGCTAGATATGTTAATTGACAATATCACAGACACATTTATAATAAATGTTACAGAAAGTGACAGCGATAGCGATAGCGATGACGGCGACGATTTATAAAATAAAATATTACCATAATACGTCTATTTGTTTTATTTCTCATGTTCCTTCATGATCACATTTATTTAATTATTTCACACACAATTATTAAAGAAAACTCTCAGATCCGTAATAAAATTAATCGTCATAACTAAATTATCCCTTCACAAATATTTAATTTCCTGATATACTTAGTTTACGAGAATAAAATTATAAACGAGAAGAATCGATCCGGAAATATTCCATTTCCGTATCGAATAATTTCGCAACGTTACTATTTAGTACTTGTCATAACGTTGCAACACTGAAATTGTCAAATCTGGAATCGAAATAAAATTCCGACTATAGTAACATCATTAATACAATATTGCGGTCCTTTTCTAAATTGTGACTCCTAAGCTCTATAACTTGATAATTTTTCATATTTCAATTGAAATTTTATAGCTTGATTTCTAGCATTATAAATTATTTATTTATATAATTACCAAAGAGTTAAATAAGATTTTAGACTTTTGTTATACTCGTTGAATATAGTTGTTTGCTTGTACACTTGCTCTTTCGTCCGTATGTTACATTTAATACATAAACGAAATAAAATATGGACATTTAGCTTTCATTTGATGAGTAAAAATATGGAAACTTAGAGCGAGATAAATAGACATTTTTAGACCATTCTTTACTTAGACTTAGACCGAGTGATTGGAAATTAGCCTCTATGTAGACTGCATAAAGTGTTCATAAACGTAACTCGGATTAATTTTTGACCAGCATCGTCAACTTCCCCATGCAATTTTTTTCTTTTTGGCGCCATCTATTGCGAAATAGTTCTACTTTTTCTATCATTGAATCTAAACTCACAGTGGCGACACCTATTAACTTTTTCGCGAATAGTCCATAAATTAGTAGCGCCATCTATTGGGTAGAGGTCTCGAGGGTTTGAAACCCATGAGCGAGTTTCAACTTTGATGTGATTATTGATCAATCAAATCACTCAGTGTGATTGATCATTATTTTCATTTATTTAACACTAGCTTCTGCCTGCAGTTTCGTTCGCGTGGACTAAGCAGCTGTAAAAGATTTTCAACACCTGTAAAAGCACCGACACGATGGATTTCACGGATGAAAATCTATCCACTAGTTTTTGAGTAATTCTGCTGTCATTTTTATATTTTTTTCTATAGGTCAACTTCCTCGAGTCATATGAAGATGACACATATAGCAGTTTTCCTTCTGAATACTTGGCTATACATTAGTGAAAACCCGATCAAAATCCGTTGGATCAAATAAACATACATACAGACAGAAAAAAATAAAAAAAACTACGGTTTTGGGTTCTGTTGTTTCTAAAGGGACCCACAAGTTATTTATTTTTAAATTAAGTCACTCCACACTCAACTTTGTACTGTTTTATTATGTGTATAGATTGACAAATACAAGGGTAGGTAGGTACATAAAGATAAAATTAGTGTCATAAAATTGTGTGAGTACGTAGTTGCTAAAACTGATTTAGTGATTTAGTATTTTATAATGACTTGTATCACGATTAAAAAGCAACCGGTTGATTTTTTTAATAACCGAAGTAGGTACCTAAATAATTTAAAATTAATAATTTTGGTGAATGTCATCACCAAGTCGACAGAGTCCAGTTTCACGGAACTCCTGTTTCTTAATTGTCACCGGAGGACTTAATCTTAACCCTAATTCTATCGAAAACATAGGTTTTAACATAAACAAATTTTGTTGGTCATTCAGTATTTTTTTGCAGCTCATTTAATTATTCCTCTTTTCAATTATCACTAGTTCGACAGTGAAGTAATACATCGCGAGAATATAAAAAAAAAAAAAAAAGTTAGTAACAGAAACAGAATAAAGAAAAAAAACAGAAGAATAAAAAGAAAATAAAAAAAAATCTCGGGCATGGTCTATATCCACTAATCCGCGCTGGGTCCATGTGGTGGATTATTCTGAAACTTCCTCGAGACAAAACACGAGTAACAAAAGACCATCAAATGAATCTCCATATTATCGTTTCCAGGTGAAAGCATTCAGAAGCAAACGTTACTTCCTGGTGCACGGCACCGCGGACGATAACGTGCACTACCAACACGCCATGCTGATATCAAGGCTGTTGCAGAAGAGAGATGTGTTCTTTACTCAAATGGTAAGCTATTCCTGTAATTATTGATGGCCTTTGTTAGAGGAAATCCGTAATTTAAGTACGTGCATATTCTGTGTATATATGACAAGAAAAAGCAAAAAGTGAAGGGCTATAATAGACAAAACATAAAATAGTTCCCTATGTCTATTATTTGACGATATTGGAGTTTATATTGTGGAACGAACTTCCTCAAGAGGTCTTTCTATTAAGCTACGATATGGAGTTCTTCAAGACAGCTGTGAATAGGATTTTGCAAGGTCGGCGGCGCGCCCGCATGCCCCCTGGTGTTGCAGGTGTCCATGGGCGGCGGTAACACTTACCATCACGTGGAACCGCTTGCTCGTCCTCCCACTAGTATATATATAAAAAAAATATACTCCAACAGCCTTGTCGGTAAATGATGGGCCATCTCTGTTCGTGAAAGGGTCTTTCGATGTCTCACATGTATATATGATCGTGTAATCCCGCTGTTATCCCCCTATTAGTACATTTTGTCCTGCCATTACCATGTCCCAAATTAGCAGCGATACCACTCTTCTTAACACCGCTTCAAATGCAAACTGTACAGCAATCAGTCCAGCGAGTATAAATAGTCTAAAATTTTCACGGAATTATGGACACATAAATGCACGCACTTACACTTGTACGCACGCAAACATACACAAAATCTCCCCATTTTATTTTATGGGATAAAAGAAACTATAACTTTATACTCTTTATTCCACGTTCCCATTTCATTCAGAATGAATGGGAGTGTAAAGGTATGCGAAAAACTCCTCATACATATATATTTAGAGATAAGGCCTTCCTTTTGTATACCTAGGTTATTTAAACTTTGATTCACTTTCACTGTATTCTTTGGTATTTAATAAAGTGTACTTACTTCTATAAAAGTCGTCATGTTTCTTTTACAGAGTTACACGGACGAAGACCACGGTCTAATTGGCGTGAGGCCACACCTCTATCATGGCCTAGAGAAGTTCCTAAAAGAAAACCTGTTGTAAATTATTTTCAACAGTATAGTATACACTATTGTGTATAACAGTGTACAAAGTAATATAGTGTAAAATAAAACGACAACTAGAGTGCAAATATAATAGTTATGGGAAAAACTATCATCTCGTGGTCAATGACGGAACTTCAAAAGTGACGCAATAAAATGGCCTTTGGACTTTGACTTATTTTGCTCCTGACTAAGAATCGGCTGTTTTGAATTTTAGTAATAATTATGACTTTGTTCTTATACAAATATGTATATTGTGTTGTTAAGTAATGACTAGTGATAAGTATCATGTAAAGTATTAACATCTATATGTTTTTTTACATATAGATGACATATATAGAGACTTATGCCTCTAAGGGTGTCCACGGGCTACTAGTTGCTTTGTTTGAACATTAGCGGCGTAAACGAACGTGACTTTGCTTTCGCGATTAAAAAGTTGCTCATCTTCAGTTGATTTAGCGGCACGTGACTAGACATGTGAGCGAATATTTATCGCTTCGGCAGTTAACGTTTCGACTGAAGTTCAGCAGTATACACGTAGTACAGTCGCTCCAACGACTAGACGGTCTCGTATGCGACCATAGTGGACATTAAATTAATTTTAACTGTTGCTTGCCGTGTGAGGTTAAAATAGTCGCTTAGGTAACTGAGAAATAGTGAGCGACTTACGTAACTAGTCGCCCATGGATGGTCCAGAACCATATAATAGCGAAATTGTTATAGTATTGGTCAATCGATCGTTCGAACAATTACAAACCCCTTTGAAGCTAACATTATATCAACTTATTCAATAGCCGGCTGGATGGCGCCAACTGCAAATACAACGTTGCAGAACAAACCTTTTCATTTACAACTAAAACAACTTATAGTCACCATAGTAACTCGTTTATGAACGCATTACAGTTTCTAATCGTGATAAAGCTCGGTTGGCCAATGCTTTAATCCACATCAGTAGTCGTATACCAAACCGTATCATCAGCATGTGTCTCTCCACTGCTAGATGCAAGTCTCTCTCAGGGTTCGTCACCATATACGATCTTTCGCTTTTCTCATCCACCCACTACCGGCAATTTCTTTAGGCGCCCTGTAATTATTCAAATAATCTGTTAAATAATTTGACCGATGACTTAAAGCGTAGATTTTCAACCTTACTTTACCTTAAAAATGAGTCCACCTTAGACTAAGTTATTTAAGCAAGTGAAGGAAAAGGAACAATAACAATTGTGGATCTGAAGTTTCCATTGCCCCCTTGAATCATTTTAACATTATGAGGGGGGTGGCACCACCCCCGTTGGGAATCTTCGACTTAAAGGGTCATCGTTAAGTTTAAGCCCTTGTAAATCGGTCCACGTGACCGAAGAATGTCTCAAGCTACGTTTGCCGGTACTCAGAATCCACTCGAGGAGTTCTCTACTTTATCGGTTATCGGTCTTGTGACAAATGTGGTTTCCGCTACCACTTGAGCTTAAACAATTGCTGTATTACTGCATCGTTTGCATTGCTGCAATTCACATTTTATTAATGTAAAAATAAAAATGATTTAGATAACTTTGACACTGTAAATACTTATACATATAAAATATTTGCTTAATTATATTAAATTTATTTAAAGTATTTCATGATGTTACGTAATGTTGCCAAATAAAACAGTATAAGACAGGGTTGTCTATTAATGTGTAGAATAATAGAGATAATTATTTTATTAATAATTAAAGTTGTAATTAATATTATTTGGATTTTATTATTCGGTAAATACACTAAATTTATTATAAGGAATATTTGTAAATACAATATTATGTTTAAAGTACTTAAAGTACCTACAGAGTTTGTCAATGAATAAATCGTGTTACTTATAACGGAGTTCTGATTCATTTTGATAGGGCTTCCAAGAAAATTAAACTTACGTCGCATTAAATGACCCACGCCATAAGATTCCTTGTATTATGGGTCGAAGTCGAACACGATCCACTAAAACTTGAATAAATACTTTTCAGGTAGGTATAGGCATTGTCAACTGAGCTAATCGATCGTCATAATTAAATAGAGGAAATATATACAGAACAAATACTACAGAATTTCCTGTGCCGTGCCTGTACCTACGTAATATTGTACTTATTTTTGTTTTATTTTTATAGGGAGAAGATGGCATGACGAGCCGACAGTCCACCTGATGGGAAGTGAATACTGTCGCGATAATGGCATTATCAGAATGACAGAATGACAAACGTGGGTACAACTCTCGATGCGATACCTACTTCTGAACATTTAGGAATATATTTGGAGAAATAATTGGGTAAATTGGGGGTGATAGGATAGAATGGGATGGAAATGGGCTTTAGATATCTCACTTACTACCGACACAAGTATATACATTGAAGAATAGGATAAAGAGAGAAATGCAGTGCACTTTAGTCTTCTATGAGACAGAGATAACTTGGTAGCGGCTGTGGGATTGCGGCGTGCAGTCTCCTCCAAGTCTGAAGTCGGTGCAAAATTTAGTTATAAAAAATTAGTAACATTTTTTAAATCTGTAGAATGTTAAGGTCCGTTACATTAAAGTTTTTATTTTTAAAGTCGTTTTTTTAACACCGTTGACTTTGATATTGACGGCGTAGAGTGAATATCAACAGATATCAATCAACAGTCAATATCAATAAGGAACAGAGTATTTATAAAAACTAAAGAGAGTATTAAATAGATTATTATTCGAAAGAGTATCTACCTTAATCTACAACTTGTATTTGTATTATCTGCTGCTGTCGGTTTGTAGCGAATTAGTAGGACGTGACACCTATTATCACAAATTAGAATTTTATTATCTACATTATCAATTTATTACGATAATTGGATATAATATTCAGTTGTGTGTGAATACGGCCACTGGCCGGTATAAGGATTTTCTGTTAGGTGGTAAGTGATAACTAATTACATTCGAATGAATGATATCAAAATTTATTGTAATTTCTGTTTTTCTCATAAATAAAATTCATTGTTTTTTTTTGTTTCTTTTTCTTTTTAAGGAACTTTTATGCCTTCGCATATGTCAGTTCCATTTTATTAACAAATGACAATTTTGTAATCAAATTATATTCCCTTATTAAATGTGAGCAAGAAAGAGAGTGGAAAAGAGAGATTATTTTGTACTCGGCTTAATCATCAGACATGATGATTTGACCCAAGGTGGTTCATATCGCTCCATAAGTATTTTCCTAGTGTATTTTACCTAACTGTTTTTCTACATTTTTTTTGGTTTCCTAGATTGATGATGGCAGACAGAAATAGATTTTATAGAATAGATTTATAGAACAGAGATAAATGATGCCAAGTATTTTCCTAGATAAATGATGAAGATATAGTTCGACTGCTGGGAGGCAATACCATCAATACAAACTGTTCTGGCTGGAAGATTTTCCACTCCGAATTGTAGATGTCATGATGGAGCATATTGCAATTCTAATTGGTCGGCAGTACATTCGGGACCCTCTGGTATTCCGTACTTCAGAGAGTTGTACCGTTTACTGGAAAATAGAGCATCTAGAGAGCGAGGTCTCTAACATTGAAAAATACTTCATATTAATCTTTACACATGTACCGTATCATACAATCAGCAATGTCTCTTCACTGATGGATATAAGTTTCTTCCAAGACTCGTCACGAGATACGATCTTCGGGCTATTCTCATCCAGTTACTACCGGCAAACTTTTCAAATCGTCGTTCCACATGGCCTGAGAGTGTCCCACATTGCACTCACTACCCGGTACGTAGTATGTAACCGGTATGTCGGTCCTGCGGCAAATGTGACCTGCTCATTACCATCATAAATGCTGATTTTATAAGCTATGTCGGTGACTTTCCTTCTGTGCGAATTTCTTCGTTTCGCATCATATTTGGAACATAATCGAATACTTGTAATACTTAGTTATAAAATCGAGGCATATCTTCGCACTGAATTACATTTTTCTGTGATAAAGTTCGATAAGATATCACAGAATAAAACTATATCGAAATACGACATGCCATAAAGACTATAGAAAGGTACTAAATGATAGGAATGCTACGAGTAAATTGATCAGTCACGAGCGGCTTGCCCCAATAAGGCCATTAATAAAATAGAGAACAAGTGGAGGTCAAAAGTCATATTTGATAGATTTATATTACAGTATACATTGCTATACAGTGGATATGAATATATTGTACACCGAGTAACACACCATAGATACCACCCTATTACGTCCCACTACACTGTAGGGCAAAGTGGGACTACTCTCAATTCACGTAAAAAAAAATCGGAAATTTCGATATTTTTTTCCAGTGCTGAAACACTATCACAAGTGTCCAATCTTCTATGACATAGGGGTAATGTCATAGAAGATTATCGTAATATGTAATTCCCCCAATCTAGGTTAGTGTTTCGGTAGTGAATAAGATAGGCCAGAGCATATTCCCATTGTAACATACCCCATCCATCTTCATTTTTACTACCCTTTCTCCAAATCCATTGCTAAATATGCAAAATTAGGCAGCGCATTTGGGGGCGTGCTAACGTTTGCCATATTGGACTGATGTTGGCATATATCGTGGATATTATTAGGCGACGGTATGCACATACCACGAGGTGTTCTGTCTGTTCGTCATTTCACAAATTAACGAAAAATTTTTTTAACTTCAGTTTAATAATTCGTTTATTCAATATTACTGTGAAAATACTATGGTGTAAAATATCTCTATTAATAATTATTTTATTCGAATATTTGGAATATGGAAGTAGAAGTGGTGAGTGCGCATAAGAAGTTACCTTATGACTAAGGATATAATGCACAATATACCTTTAAATACATTGACTGGAATAATGCCTTTCCTGTATATGGATATTTGTTGACGCGAACTCGTGAGTTGCAAGAATTATATCTCATTTAGGAATTGCAAATCCGCAATGTTTTCAATCCCGCAGTAAATTTGCGTCTTTAAAATTTAATGATTGATACCTTTATTTCGTGAATTGTTTAACCAATCAATTTTTTTGAATAAAAATGACCAAATATATCTGTTAACCAAATAACATTATTTTGAACCAGATGTTAAGATTCTCTTCTTTAACTATACAAGTAAATCAATATCTCTTATATATTATTGTACCTGAACTTTTAAACTGACAATTAAATTATTTTGTATTGTACTTAAATCTAAATTAAACCTAATCAAGTAATGGTAAGTAATCTATCAGTCATACTTGTTGTTGTTGTTGTTCTTTATTGTACATAAAATTAATTGTTACAATAAGACATTACAATATTACCATAAATACTAATTTTTATAGTATAGTTTTCATCAGTTTGTATCTGATATCTAAACAGTTCTATTAATTTTGATACAATCATAAATCACTTAATAATTCGATCAACCAAATTGTGGTTGATCGATGTTTTATTTTTTTTAGATAGGTAAAAATTTCCGGAACTGGCCACTTACAATATTTAAAAAGTAATTGCAATATTTGAAAATGAAACTCTTTGGTTGTAGAATAAAATTTATTTCATCTAACAGTCATTCGTCTTTCATTGTCGTCATTTTAAAAATTGCGTGTCTTTTATGGATTTAACTCCTGATTTTCTACGATTTTAAGTTAATTTGACAGCTCAGCAGAGCCGCACTCGGCTTCAAACTACATTTGTCGATGAAGCACCAAGAGAAGACGACAATTTATAGCTGGTTTGCTGCAGAATTCAAGCGCAGTCGTATCAATCTCAGTGACAAATTTCGTGAAGGTCGCCCGTCCACCGCTATCGACAACAAATGCTGTGCGCCATATGATCGAAACAGACAGGCATGTGACCTACCATGAGAATCGGACATCCTTAGGCATAGGCTTGAGTCAGATACAATCAATCTTACATAAACATTTGGTTGTGCGAATGCTGTGCTCGTGGTGGATACCACACAATTTGACTGGGGCTCAAAAAACGTAACGCGTCACTTGGTGCAATGCCATGCTTACCAGATTCAACGAAGGGGCGTCAAATTTGGTGTGGAACATTGTAACAGGTGACGAAACATGGATTTACAGCTACGGCCCCGAAACAAAGCAGCAATCAATCATTTGGGTGTTTCAAAATGAGCCGAACCCCACCAAAGTGGCGCGTGTGCAAAGTGACGCAAAGCAGATGATCATTTCTTTTTTTTTTTAGAAAAAACTGAACACGTGCTTACTGTTCCTTTGGAGAATCGTCGTACCGTGAATAATGATTAGTACACGACCATTTTATTGCCGGAAGATATTGACAAACTCCGTAAAAACAACCGTAAACGCCGCATAGTCTTGCACCATGACAATGCCAGCTCTCACACGGCCACACATACAAACGACTTTGGCGAAAAACGTAGAACTTATGAACCATCCTCAATACAGTCACGACTTGCCACTATGTGAATTCTTCTTATTTTCAAAAATTAAGAAACCATTACGCGATCAACGATTTTCATCGCCAGAAAAGGCTGTCGAAGAGTATGAAAAACATGTTTCTGAGGTCACCACGGAGGAGTGAAATAAATGTTATGGATATTGGTTTATTCGTATGAAAAAGTATATTGACGCTCACGAAGAATATTTTGAGAAACAATCAATAGATTTTTGGCCATTCATTTTAATTTTTTTTTATTCATTCCGGAAACATTCATTGTGGCCCTCGTATTTAAAGAATGTATCCGTTAATTACTTACGACCACTTTTTTATAATTTAATTTTATCATGTTATTGTAAAAAATAAAGTCAATTCACAGAGAGATTTTCTTAAGTTTCGAAAATTTGCTCTGTTTATAAGTGCTCCGTGATTTTGTATATAAATAAGAAAAAATAAAATAAAATGTATACCAACCTCGTAACTTCATACAAGTAAGTAGATACCAAAATTTATGTATATGTAATGTTAGGTGTGTATATTTGTATGTAAGATATCCTAGCGGTCCCATTGATTTTCATTCAATAGTTATAGAGCACAATGAGTTAAAATATAATAAACACGTTTATTTAAAAAAAATGGATTGAGTATGAAATCAATCGTCATTTCTGCCTTTGAAAGAATGATTTTAAGAAACAAATAGTATCGATTGTCTCGTCCGTTATCCTAATTTTCATAGAACTGCATATATTGTGTAAGGTATATCCAGCGGCCGAGAAGGCCATGTCCGCCGCTACGCTTGTTGGTTTAATTGTCATCAATTAAAGATAAGTATTTTCCTCTCACTCCTTCACATTCGTAGACAGTTGTTTCCTTATTTAATATTATATCAAAAAGAAGTCTCTCTTTTCTGGTCTCTGTTTGTTTGTAGTCTTGCTTATCTTAATGCAAAAAATCTTGGTTATCTTTTACTGTGGATAATAAATCCCCCGTAAAAGATCAGAAAGGCCTTCAGTTTTAATAGCTTCAGTGCAGTTTCTACATTTTTGTTGTCATCTGTAATAACAGTCCTTTGCGCAGACACACGTTCGCGCTACTTTTAACGAGTTTGCGGGATCAGGGTGCATCCGCATAGTTGTTGCTGGATCCCGCAGATAGACCCTTATATGATGCGGGATCCCGCAGGGTTGCGGGATTGTAATACCTAATATCGTTAATTATGCAAGGAAAAGGAACTTCAAGAATTAGCATTTACCAATTTTTCAGGTAAGGACACAGTTTCATCATGACGGTTATTACGGCGGAAACGGGCAACGCTGATGTAAGTATTGATTTCTAGAATAATACGATTAAAGAATCTATAGGGTATCCCAGATTGAGCGCTGGATTTAAATTTGGCGACATTTTTTTGTTTGGCGGTTGGTAACTCTGGTTTGTATATGGGTGTCACATATGACAGTTGCAATTAATCATGATGGAACGCTTCCCCAAAGAGCAACCTAATATGAATTTTAGAGCAGTATGAAGTGGACCATCATTTTGGCGAAAAAATCAACTTTGGTGACAAGGCTCGTTTTCGCCTTTACGGATACGTCAATAAACAAAATTGTCATATCTGGGGCTTGGAGAATCCTCATGAGATTCAAGAAAAACGGATGCGTCCCCAAAGAATTATTGTTTGGTGCGGCTTTTGGTTTGGCGGGATCATAGGTCCATTTTTTTGGTATCGGTATTTAGATGGGCATAGAGAGGTATCGGAACATGCTACAGGAGTTTTTTTGGCACCAATTTTTGGAAGAAATGGACCTCGATCAACTGTGGTTCCAACGGGGCGGTGCCATATGTCACACAGCCGGGGAAACAATGACTTTATTTTTTTCTAAATTAAATCCGGCGCTCAATCTGGCACAGCCTTTAGTTGTGAAGTATAGCACAGTATGTAGGTATGCATACATAATAACTGTAAAAGTTGTGTAACCTTTCCGTCATCTGGTGCTAAGTCCTCTTTTGATTATATATACCTACAAGCACCTCCGTTTACATACGATTTTGTGATTGTAACAAGACCATTTGTAGTTTCCAAATGTTCACAATGTATTTAGTAAATATTCTCGTACAATATTTTACATCACTTAACGTTTTAACGACAAGCACATTTTGTATATACAGAGAAACGATCTTGTTTGGTTTGCAGCGTCTTGAATTTCACCTTTTTATTTAACTCTGTCATTCACTCTAGTCGAGACTAAGCTGAAAATCCATGTAAGTGCATTGCAAATTTGAACGCGTAATAAAAATTGTTTCCTTTATCAAATTCATTATTAAAGAAGCGTTTTCATTCCTTCTTATAGAATGGAGCAAATGCTGCGTCTCCCGGTAAAAGGAGAATAACTTACATAATTGGAGGGATTGCGATGTTAATAATAATAGCAGTTACAATCACACTAGTCGTAGTACTATCAGGAAACGAGGGTCAGGGATCACCCGTTGATCCTGTTCCACCAACCACTGAAGGTCCTACACCAGTGACTCCTACTCCGCCGACAGTACCAACATTACCACCTCCTACGACCGTGATTCCGCAACCGACAACGACCGAAGACTCTACCGCAACTACGACCGAAGAGCCAACCACAACTACGACCGAAGAGCCAGCAACTACTGAAGCTCCAGAAGATGAAGACGTGATACTTATAGAGGAAATATTAGATGGCACATTCAGCCCACCAAGCTTCGAAGGTTCTTGGACCTCTGGTAAGACGCCTGTATCCCTCGGTAACATCCGGAAATCTCTTTTCGCCTCAGCCTGTATGAACGTTAGAAAATGTACCCACGGAGTCTGCGTTAGCGTTTTAGAAATGAGCGCTGAGTGTTAAAGAGTTCGAACGCTAAGTTAGCGCTAATGGACATTATGAACCTTAACTGTTTTAAATTTGAACTTTTAACTTCAAACATTTAAGACCACCAAACATTAAAAAAATTGACTATAATGCTCACGAGTGTTTAACTCTCAAGTCTTATAGGTTTATTGGCCCTCACTCGACGACGAGCGCTCAGCGATCATTTTAAAAACACCTCTCTGTATTTTTACAATATCCTTTTTTGGAATCACTTATTATTTTGTCTATATTTACACGAGTACACGAGTACTCGAGTACACGTACATACTTCTGCCTGAATAATTTAGGCGCCTTTACATATATTTTGAATCAGTTTCATTTTTGTCTCTGTTTATGTTAAATTTTATTGTTCATGTCTATTGTTTTTTAATCACCCTGAGTTTAATTGTGTTATAGTGGAACATTAGTCATCGTATTGTTATTGTTGCAGGAAGCGAAGTATTATTCCGGAACGTTGCAGGCGATTTAGTGCTCTACGATGTGGACGAAGACATTACAATTATACTTGTATCGAATACATCTGAGGTATGCTCCTTTAGTTTATTACTAACTGTTTCGATCTTTACTGGGAGGCTTGATTAGGTGTAATATTGTACACTAAGCAGTCTGGTTGCAGCACCTGACAACTTACAGTTGTCTGTAAGTTTTACTTTTTAACTTCAATAACCTTCTGATAACCTACTTAATAATTGATTGAACAATTTCACTAGACAGCTACTTCCGCTGCTATAACTGCTTACTGCTTTCTGGGTGTGATCAAGCTATGTACTTATATATATAAATCTATCACCGTTAGATAGTAAAATCAGGGGGTGTCCGTTAGTAAATTAAAGTACCGAGAACAATAATCTTAGGAATTGGAACATTGTGGTATGAATTAATTCAGTAGTGAATTATAAAAGTGGAATGAAAGTCAGGGAGATAGATCTGCCTCGGAATATATAAACGTTTCTTAGACTAATCTATCTTATGTGTGTTAAACTTCATCGAGTGATTGGAAACTAAATGCAGCCTATCGAAGGTCCTTAAATTAAAAATGGTTTTAAGTCTTAGTGATGGTATTTAGGTTTATTTTTAGAATGGTTTTAGTTTTAAGTCTCTCTACACAATGACAGTCTATTCATTCGGCCCCTATGTCAATTAGATTAATGGTAGTTTCAAGTAGTTCCATTGTGGCTTCGGTTAAATGTTTTATTTTATACAAACACATAAATCACATAATTAAATGATTATTATTGAATAATAAATATTTTTATTTAGTTTCAATAATAATTTAGTTATTATTTGATAAATTTGATTATTGAATAATGTAGATAATAAAATGAAAAATAATTAACAAAATCAAATAAAAACTTAATGAAACTTTTATGTATGTATATATATTATTATAAGTTTAGGATTTTGTGGCTAGGTAAAATCAGCATACTGGCGGCATTAATAATTAATTGTCGTAAATTCATTTCAGATTTTGCAATTATCATCTCGAGTTGCTGAACTATCTTCTGACAGAAGTCAAGTTGTTTTAGCTTACAACGCAGTATCAGTAAGTAATATAATCTAATTTAAAGGTATTGACTTCAATATTGGTATTGGTTTGGACTTCATTTTGTATAGTTTTCAATCCGTATTCATTGTGGTCGAAGTCGCAGACAATAGCTATATTCTCATACTTAATTTGATGTAGAAACAAAAACGTGATGAATGATTTAAAAAGAACAGCCACAAAGCATTTTGATTTCATTTTCATATTTACGTGTTGCTAGTTTATACCAATTGGAATTTCCATATATTCTATTCTAGGTTTATAGACATAGTTTCCTAGCACAATATGCTGCTATTAACGTGGAGACTGGGGTCGTCACTCAGATCGGTCCTACCACGTCCACACGCAATGACATCAGCGATAGCCTGCAGAACTTCAAATGGGGTCCCTCTGGCACCTCATTGGCTTTCGTCTACCTGAACAACATTTATTACCAAGCCAGTTTGACATCCACGCCAATACAACTTACCTTTACTGGAGAGACGGACGTCATTTTTAACGGAATTGCTGATTGGGTATACGAAGGTTGGTATAATACGAGAAAACTAACATTTTACCGATAAATACATAGTTAAATCTTATAATAATAAAATATTTTACTACAAACGTTAAAATCTCTAGCGACACTATTTTAGAAAATTTGTAAAACGTAAGAGTTGAAACTAACCTACATATATTTAATTATGCTTTCATTTTAGAGAATTATATGATCGTGTAACTCTTGTAACCTCTGAAAACGCCTTATCAGGCCTTAGAGATATTTTTAATGGTAATCGTGAGAATTACACTGTAGTTTACTTTGTCATGGCATCGAATTGTCTTTCGTCGTTCTTGAATATATTCCTCCCTTATGGTTCTATATTTTTATTTTAGATATTATATTGATAGATTATTTTTAAAAGCGTAGTTAATGATACGTAGTATTTGTTTGAGAGTTCAATAAAATAGAAAACATTTGAAAGCCTATATCGAATTTTTGTATTATTTTTTTCAGAGGAAGCATTCCTATCAAGCAATGCTCTCTGGTTTTCTCCCGACGGCAGTAAGTTGGCATTCGCAACGTTTGATGACACTGATGTGAGGATAATGCGCATTCCACACTTCGGCGTGCCTGGTTCATTGGAGCATCAGTACACATTCCATCGCCAGTTACGGTACCCCAAGGTGAGATTTTTATATTATGCATGGAAAAATAAATGGTAGATACTTGGCTTTCCGAATTTTGTGCCATCTGGAATTCCATAACAGTTCAAATATCAAGTTGTATGTCGTTGCGTTTTGATATTTTAGTTAAAGTGGTATATCCTCATCTATTTGGAGAATTTGTTTTATATAATTTATTTATTTTTTCATTACAAAGCAAAATATCAACATATCAAAGCACAATTTAATATAGTGTGTAAATTTAATATAGTCTTAAATCTAACTGACATCTCAGTAATGCGACGACAGCATGATTAACATTTTAGCAATAAATTTAACTGTAAATAAACTACTGGTTAAAAGTAGATAAAAAAATAAAGAAAGTAAAATGAATGAGAACAAAACAACAGAAAAAAGAACAAACAAAACATATATAATTAGCAGTATTTCCTCCGTCAGAGTGAAATGTGACAAGGTTATATGTTGACAAGGTAAAGAATGTAATTCTTGTGAATGTAACACCCTGTCCGCTTAGCCAACAACGGTAATGAAATATAGCGTAAATATATACATATACACACAGAAGACTACCTTGAATGACTTGATTACTCCCACTTTATCATGTTTCCTCAATGTACTTTCGGTAGAGAGTGAAATATGCCGGACCCATTCCCATCGCATCCTATCCCTACCCATTTTCCTAACCCTATCTCCAAATCCATTCCTATATCTCCAAAAGTGGCAGCGCATCCAGAGGCGTGACTACGTTTATCATTTTGGACTAATGTTGACATGTATCGCGGATGTCCGTGGACTACAATTATTCACTTACCATTAGGTGGACTGTATGCTCGTCTGCCGCCTTAGTCCATAAATATATGTATATTGAAATAAATAAAATATATGTATATTTAATTTTGTAAAGTAGATAATGTGAAATGTGTACTATTGATATAGAAAATAATTTATTTCAGGTTGGTACGACGAACCCAAGTGTGACCGTGACTCTCAGAGATCTGTCCTTAACGACTCCTGGAATAAGCACTACATACAGTGCACCAACAGACCTTGATGAGTAAGTTAAATACATTTATATTCCAGTGATTTTTTAAAGCTATACCTAAATAGGTGTAATTTTACTTAATAGGTATAAGGACAGGATATACTAACAAAGCTTAACTATGTAAGCAAGCAATCTTCTCGTGCAGTTTGTGATTGTTATTCGTCTTTGTTTTTGGCAGAAACGAATCTTTAAATTTAGAATTTCATTATAACAGCTTGCAGCATAATATTGTATTAGACTTTTGAGAACCATTTAATTTCAGCCCAATACTGAAGTTAGTTCGCTTCGTGGACAATGACACGACTGCCTTGATGTGGGCTAATCGTTTCCAGACCACCTTCAGAGTTGTGCTCTGTACTCAAGGATTTGTCAACTGTTCTGAGGTAAGTTCGGCTTAAGCTATGGCTATGAACATTATTATTTAAATTGAATTGCAAATGGTAATGGAGTCCCCTTTCTTTTGCTGACATACAATTTCAACCCAGTAAGAAATTAGAACACGATTTTCCATTATAACCAGATTAATATCTCTAAAACATGGCTTGACCATCATCTTCGCGGTGTGCGATAGCCACGTTGATAATAATCCTATAAAGATGTTCCTATAAAGATCCTATGTTTCGATTAAATAGTCTCGAACCAGCTAGACTCTAGACTACCTTTAAGGACAAGTTTTTAACCTTTAACTGTCTTTACGAGTAGAGCTTTACTTCGATTCTATACCCAATTTATTTTAGATTATATTCGAAGAGGGTAGTTGACCGAATTAATTCCTACAGAAAAATATCTAATCGCATTAATAATTTTAACTTTCAGATTTACGAGTACGCCGAAACCGATGGTTGGATAGATATAATACCACTTATATTCAATGCCGAAGGAAGTACCTTCATCACAATTTTACCACAAGTAAGTACTTCAAAAGCGTAACTTCTATAGATAACATAGATATTATATTTACCAATACTAACGCTAAAAAGATTGTAAAAAATAAAATTCCTGCCAATGCATTTATTAATACAAGAGTTTTTAGTACCAAATAGTAAAGATATGAAAGCAGTGATACTTCACCCTGAAGGAGAAATAAAATGGAAATAAGATTTATGTTGCCTCAATATATGAAAGGTTAATAGATTTCTGTATTTTTGTGTATTCTGTATGTTTTTTCAGAGTGTAGACGGTGACCGTTACAAGCAAGTAGTGGAAGTGTCACAGGAAAACGGCACTACGTGGACAGCGCAGGCGCGCACCAATCTAACGCTGACTGTTCTGGAGATACTGCTCTGGACTGAGGATGACGTCATGTGAGTATATATAGATTGGTTTCTAATATGGCAGCGCCAAATAAGGATAATTATTGTTGTCAGTAATGCTGTCTATACCATCTTTTACCTTCCCCTTCCTCGTAGCTGTTCATTATTCTTCGCTCTTTAAATACAAATTACTGCAACCTTTATCAAGTAGTTGTATTGTAGTACAACTGGTACAACATAAATACCTGAAACATAATGATTCAGCAGCCTTGTAACCACTATAAATATATAGAAAAATATAAAACACTAAGTATAAAATATATGTCTTCAAAACACTTTATACGAGTATACTTGTATCTACTTCCAATAATCAAATCTCTATACTCATTATATAATAAAATTGTTATACCTTCAATTGACTCCTTTATTTATTGTCCGTATATATTTAAAACTATCTTATTAAAATTAAAATAGACACAAAGTTTACATTCTTGTATTTAAAAATATTTTATTACAGTTGGTATAAAGGAACTGCTGTTAACGATTCTTCTGAGCAGCACATCTACTCAGTGGACGCGGCCGGCAACAACACATGCTTCACTTGCGGTGTCCAGCGTGATGACGGCGGCGATTGTCTCTACAACGACGGCGTCATCAGCTCAGATGCGACTCGTATCACTATCAACTGTGCTGGACCTGGCATTCCTCAAACTTACATTTTTAATACCGTAAGTAATGAGGTACACGTACCTACTGTTAAAATAGTTCCAGTCTGCCATTTATCTCCAATTGTTCTCTTTATTATTAGTGGCCCTATTTAGCCAAACCACGCTTGACTGGTCAAAGAAGAAAATACAACAGAACACAATGCTACCAACTACAACATATAAACATTTTTTTAGTAAATAAAAATGGACGCGTAACGACACTATATGACGTATTCTGACATACATTAAAATTTTGTTAATTTTGAATTATTAGTGCATGTTGTGTTTAACTTTTGCATGTCATTTTCATGACAAACATGTGGAACTACCAAAAATTTCGATCTTATTTTTACTATGTTTTGGCAAATAAATAAAAATTACGATTATCAATAAATTCACATTACGGGTAACCTTCTACATAAAGAACTTCTTTATAAGCCACATATTGATAACGTGACAGTCATTCTCTATAACGAAACAATACGTAAATAATTTTATAGACGTAAATAAGCATTTATTATCGGTTTACAAAAGGCTCCGGCAATATCTTTAAGGTACCTGAAATTTCTAAGAAAGATTGTTTCTTGTAAATGATTACAATTACTGTCGCATCAGGTAGGTATGCGTTGTTCTTAGAAAAGTTTAGTCTAAGATACCAAACACATTATCAGTCGTGAACTGACTTTTGAACCGTGAAACATGGCCAGTAAAAGATACACTTTGTATGTTGACGAAAAGATTTCTTTGATACGTGCGATAGCAAAAGGAGAAAAGGAAAGTGATGTTGGGAGACGTATTGGACTTAATTGTTCATACATATTTGTGAAAATTTGGTGTATTTTTTCCTGCTCTGCGTATAACGATAGAAATTCTTGCTCCCTCGAGTTTAGTTATAATTTATAAAGAGTTTACACTTCTTTTTTGGGCCCCTTAGTATCTATTAAATTAACGCAGTGGATTAGTAATTTTTAACCGTTTAAGTTCCTTTATGATGTTTTCCATCATCATCAAGTTGGTGATGATTGAATTAAATTTCAATTTTAAGCAGTTAAATAATAGTTTAGGCTTGCTTCCACGTCAAGCAAGACTATTTACCTCTTCTATCTAATGATCTCTTATACTTCCAGAATGGCAGTAGAGTAGCAGTGTGGAATGACAACGCAGAACTAGTTGAATTGGCGGCTAATCGGAAGTTACCAGAAACGATAATTCTATCAATTCCGCTGGATTCCGGAGTCCCTAACGCCGATGTGCTGATACAAGTACCAGAGGATTACCAGTCGAGGACTGATGTGCCTCTGCTTGTTTATGTGTGAGACTTTAGTCATTTTTATGAAGCTATTAAAGTATAATTTATCTATATGTAATTCTAAATGTCTAATTCAATAAATCATACTATCCTAATGAAATTTAATGTAACCTATCTTAACATTCATACAGCTACGCTGGACCCGACTCGGGTTTAGTAACGAAGAGATGGCACGTCGACTGGGGCACCTCTCTTGTTAGCCGTTACGGCATTGCCGTCGCCTACATTGACGGTAGAGGCTCTGGGCTGCGAGGAGTCGACAACGCGTTCACTGTCAACCAACAGCTTGGAACCGTTGAGGTGGAAGATCAAATAAATGTTACCAGGTATATTTTTAAATTGAGAGGCCAAATATAAAAAGACTATTAAAATTAGAACAGAAGTTTACAAGAACAGAACATTAACATTAGTACCACAATAAAAAGGCAACTAAAGTTTTTAAGAAAAGAATATCGTGTTTAAGTTTCGCTAGACAATTTTCGGAAATTGACCCATACAATTTTTATGTTTAAACCATACCTTTCTTTTGAATAGAAATTAGAACGAGTTCCTTGTCTTTTGTAACAGATACCTACAAGAGAACTTACCTTGGGTAGATGGAAACCGCACTTGTATATGGGGCTGGTCGTACGGCGGGTATGCTGCTTCGTTGGCCCTAGCTCGCGGTGGTGATGTGTTCAACTGTGCCATCGCTGTCGCACCAATCGTTGATTGGCGCTACTACGGTATGTATTTTCTATCTTGCCTGTCATCAACAATGATTATCAAACCAATGTTGGTTGTGCCCAGTATTCACCTCCTAATGACTCTAATTGCAGATTATAAAATATAGAAGTTGTATGTTAAGGACTTCTTGGAAAGTCATAATAATTACTTTAATTTACAATAAGTTATATGACTAATACGATGATGTGTGATCCTTTATCCTCATAAAATTCATTACGGACGTAGACCATAGATATTTCATCGCGCTGCTACATCGGAGGATTGGATACCAGATAGTAAAAATGTAATCGTTATTCTTTCAGACACGATTTACACCGAACGTTACATGGGCACACCAAACACTAACAGTGAAGGCTATGCAGATTCAACATTGCTGACTGATGATGTGGTAAGGATTAACAAAACTCAACGATACGGAATTAACTTTTCTTTAGCTGCGATATTTCATGTACTAAAATCATGGATCTTAAAACTTTAAATCAATATCTAGGTTAATTCATTTTTAAGTCAATGACGAAACAATGGAGTTCGTCTAAGTATGATAAATCCGGTGATTGCTTATTAGTAACTGTATCGCCAAGCAGTAATTTGGCCAGAACTGCTGTGGCTGTCCGTAAGTCATTGATGAAGCTGCAACTAAAAACAGCATATGCTGAGTTGCGGCCATTTGTCATAACAGCAATTGCTCATTATATCCGTAATAATTTCTAATGTGTGTTTAAGTTTCATTTAATTTCATTAAGTTTAAGTTTAATATTTCATTTATTCATTAAACTGAGAATTAAGACATATAACAAATGACAATACCAAAAGTTGGAGTTAAATACCGCAGAAAGATGCATGTAATATATTCTTTATATCGGATGATCCAGATTGAGCGTCGGATTTAAAACTCACTCAATTTTTTTGTTCGGCGGTTGGCAACTCTGGTTTGTTTATAGATGTCACATATGACAGCTGCAATTAGTCAACATGGAACGCCACATAAAAGAGCAACGCAGTATGAATTTTAGAGCAATATTAAGTGGACCATAATTTTAGCGAAAAAATCATTTTTAGTGACGAGGCCCATTTCCACCTTGACGGATACGCCAATAAGCAAAATTGTTGTATCTGAGGCTTGGAGAATCCTCATGAGATTCATGAAAAACGGATGCATCCTCAAAGAGTTACAGTTTAGTGCGGCCTTTGGTTCGGCGGGATCATTGGGTCATTTTTTTTTAGGTATTAGATAGGCATAGAGAGGTATTGGAACATGCTACAGGAGTTTTTTTGGCACCAATTGGAAGATATGGGCCTCGTATAACTGTTTTTTCCAACAGGACAGTGCCACATGTCACACAGCCGGAGACACGATGACTTTATTTTTTCTAAATTAAATCTAAATTAAGTAGCTCAATCTGGGACAACCTTTACAAAGAGAGTTGCAGACAGCCTACACAAGAAGATTGTGCCTCAAGAATGTCAAGAATGTCACTTGCATGTCTGATGGTAAGCGTATTCTCGTAATAGTAAACCCCCGCGGATATCTGCTATAGGAAGCCAAAATCAACTAAAATTTATCAACATTGGCACGTCCAAGAATGTACTGCATGTCTTTAGGTATATAGCAATCAGAAGGATATGCGGTACTAAACTACCAAAATCTTCATACTACCAAAATTGTAGCACCCTCTTTTTTCCAGTTAATTGTTAAAAAACAATGTTAATAAATCCGAAAAGTTCGAATTTGATATTTGTTTGTCTTTAGGTGGAGGCATTCCGGGATAAGAATTACTTCTTAATACACGGCTCAGAAGATGACAATATCCACTTCCAACACGCCATGTTGTTATCAAGACTGCTGCAGAGAAGTAACATCTATTTCGATCAGATGGTAATGTATAAGAAAATTGCACGATCTTGCTCCTTTTTAAATGTTTATTATTCGTAATGAAAGGAATTGAATTGAAATGCTTCTTCATAACGTTGAATACCATGCAATTTTTTAAATTTGGTTCTGGCATAGAAAAACGGACGTACTCTGCTATTGTAAGAATTCTTATTATTGTAAGTGCATTGCACTTTGAACCCTCATAACTTTGAATTGGCAAATGCAATGGAAAAATTAGATGGAAAATTCAAAATAACAACCTTCTTTGAATTTATGTGAAATCTTTTCGAAGCCTTTAAAGGAATGCGAAATCAAAAAGATGACTATCGAGGGATGTAAAATGTTTAATGGTACCAACGTAAACAGCGCCGGCTGAATGTGACCTCGAGACCTTTTAACTGTTCTCAAATAAAACATAATAATGCGATCGTAAAACCAACTCCATTTTGTTGACGATTCAAAACATGTCTATATTGCTTTTTACTTATAGTAATTTACATTTTACCATCTGGTTTCAGCAATTTCGCTATTTCTTGTACCCTTTAGTCCGTATTTTGGTCTTTGGCCCTATTATCTGTTCTGTTTTCTATATTCTTTATGTTTTTTTAGTTGTGATAAAAAAAACAAAATCTGTACATAAACATTGAAATATATACCTTTATATTTATTTCAATATTATTTCAATTTGTTAATATTGAAATGAATACATTTCAATATTAACAAAACGAATAGAATTAGTATGCCTATAGGCGGCAGAAGAAATTAATATTACCCACATATGAGATTTTCCCTTTATCTATTATCACACATATTTATCTACGAGTATTTAGTCGGGCCTTAACGCGAATGTTTACCTTATTTATTTTGCTCGACGATTCGGTTGGGTTGCAGCAACCATGGTCACGAGCTGACTGAATAAAATAAATAAGATAAACATTTGCGTTAAGACCCGAATAAATAGATAAATAAATTAATGTCAGTTACACAACTCAGTTATTATTCTATTTCAGCCCTTATTAGTAGCGCATTAAAGGTTCCTATGGGTGTCGGTTGATCTGTTGTCGAGTGTATATGGTGTAAAACTAAAAACTTAATTACCAAAAAACCGACATTTTATTTGTTAATTTAATGATGCCGAGTGAATGATTGAAATTACAAATTTGAAATTATGACATTTACAATTGAATGAACGTTCGATTCTAGGTCGATGGACAGTTTATGTTCAGCTTTATGTATATTTATTCACTATAGGGATACGGGATATGATACAGGGATACTATGGATCTTAGTGTAGACATTTAAGTATGCCGATATTCCATATAAATTAATGATTTTTTGCAGGCCTACGTTGATGAAGCTCACGCGTTAACTGGAGTACAATCGCACTTATACCAAGCGATAGAAAGGTTTCTAAAGGATAAACTCAATTTATAAACAAAGAAGAGCTTTAAGCAAAAGTTTTGAATTATCAAAACTTTGTAACAAATTCATTTGCAGTGAAGGGTAATGAGTTCTCGATAATAAATAAAAAATAGTAACTGATATATTATACGAATAAATTATTCATTGTTTCTGGAAGGTTTTTATTTAAATTGACTGTGATTTTTTTACATTTTATTTTATTTTGTAGTTTTTATGCCTTGTAGCTACAAAAACTAAAATATTAATTTAATAAATAATGCGACATTTTTAGAACTTCCAATTAGAACTATTCTTATTGTAAGCAGTAAATATTATAGAATTATTATAGAAAGAAGGTGGCAAACGAGCATACAGTCCACCTGATGGTAAGTGGATACTATCGCCCATAGACATCCGCGATACATGTCAACATTAGTTCAAAATGACAAACTTTGGCACGCCCCCGGATGCGCTGTCTACCTTTTTTGATGAAAGAATGGATTTGGAGAAAGGGTTGGGGACGTGGGAAGGGATAGGATGGGAATGGGCTCTGGCATATCTCACTCACTACCGAAATATGTACATACATTGGGGAATATGATAAAGTGGGAAATGCAGTACATTTCAAGGTAGTATTCTGTGAGAGAGGGGTAAAGAGGCCAGTCGATTGCGCCCAGCGGCTGTTGGATTGCAGCGTGCACTCTCCTCCTCCAGAATTCCGGAGACTCAAAGTCAAGGTCTGGAGAAGAAATTACTATAGAAATGATCCTATGAAGTAAAGTCTTCCATATTTGTATGTAAATCACAAAGACATTTCGTATACAATCTTAAATTTTATATTTACTATTAAATTAATTATTATATTTAAATATTATATTTACAACAGCTACAATCATGTTTCCTTAAGAATAATGTCAAAAAAAATCTATACATACCTACGCATTTTTAAATTAATAAAAACAGCAACATAAAACAGTAAGAGACAAATCATTAAATCAGTCAGCTAGTAAGACCGAACAATAAGTACACTTTCATATTTGTAACAAAAAATCGAAGATGACAAACGCATTAAAACTACTTCAAGTGAAGAAAAAACATAGATCGAACTATTAAATAAACAATTTCGGACCAAAAGAAAATTCATTCGACAACATTTTCTTTGTTAAAAGGTCCGTTTTTTCTATTGCTTAAAAGATTTACAATTCCAAACAAAGTGTTACCAATTCGTTTGTAACTGGAATTTCATATATCGACAGTAAACTTTCGATAACAACATCACAACACTAATATATTCATTTTTAAAGTATAAGAAATAAGATTTATTATCATTCGCCAAGACTTGTTTGATGAAATTTTACTTCTTGTTGCTTGAGCATTACACATAAGGAATCCTTTAGTTTATCAATGGTAGAGATGCACCATTGATGATCAAGCCACACGAAGTAAAATTCCTTTAAACAAGTATTGGCGACTGTTAGATCTCACCACTTTTACCGGCCAATAGCGAGGATTGGCAACATTTTTCAACAAATCGTTCCACATTCCACAATCTTATGTCAACATTATTGAATCTTATGTTCTTTTATTACGCTAAATGAACCATCTTGAATCACTCAGCATTTAAATGTCCGTATGGAATTAAAAATAATGAGAGCAGTCTCAGTCTGTATTTCATTTTCAGCACTTCATGAGATAAAAGCACGTCTGTAGAATGAGTCCATTAACGGACAAAATAAGAACCACTTAGTCACATTTTCCTTCATTTAGCGTATCTTTAATTTGTTTTCACAATGAAATTATCTTTACAAAGAATTATTTCATCTTTAATAAGAAATAGGAACAGAAAAGGTTGGTTACTTTTTTATGTATAGAAGATAGCGAATAAGAAAACGTTCTGTCTGATGATAAGATACCAGTGAGGTTCAAAAGTTTCTGGCCTCACATATTTTTAGATGTCCAAAAAACAAAGTGAACGTCATTGTAATTCGTCATTTATCCTGCTAATTCGTGTACAATTTTTAGAGTTCAACCGTCGTTAGTTTTGGTTTCTCGACTAGAACAACTGAAAGTCGCAAAATCTGTAAAATATTTGAACTGGAACATCGTTCCGTGATTAAGTTCCTTACAAACGAAGGTGTTAGCCCGACCGATATCAAACAAAGGTTGGATAATGTGTACGGGGAATGTGTTCTTCTTCATCATTTTCCACCGTCAAAAATTGGTGTAAGCAATTGCGTTTAGGACAAGAGTCCATCGACGACGAACCTCGCTCCGGTCGACCTGTCGGCACTCACTCCGAACAACATCAAATTAGTGGAAGAAGTTCTGAGTGACTGACGGCTAAAGGCGAATGAAATAGCAGCAAGGATAGGGCTTTCAAAAGCTACAATCCTTAAGATTCTTTATTAATATCTTCATATGAATAAAGTTAGTGCAAGGTGGGTGCTAAAACACCTTTCAAGTGTGCCGCGTAATGAACTAGTAGCGTGCTCTAAGGAACTTTTGAGAAGCCTTTTAGAGAAACGGAAACTATTTTTTGGTCAATTATTACTAGAGATGAAACTATGGTTCTTTACTATGATCCTCTTTCTAAAAGGGAATCGATGAAGTGGCATCATTATGGTGAAGCACCGCCTAGAAAAGCAAAGATGACTCAATCCACCAAAAAGATAATGGCTTCGATATTCTGGGATTGTCAAGGAATTTTGCATATAGACATAAAAGAACACAATACTATGGTGATTGGAAGCTATTATGCTAACCTTATAGAGCAATTACGACAAGCAATCAAGCAGAAACGTCATGTAAAACTAAGCAAAGGTGTGGGCTTCTCCATGACAATGCACCCGTCCACGCCGCCGCAGTGGAGAAAGTTGCAAGTGTGGCTTCACAGAAATTCGCTACCCACCCTATAGTCCTGATTTGGCTCCTAGTGATCACTGTTTGTTCTTAAAACTTAAGACGGACTTACGGGTTAGAAGTTTTTACACTGATGATGAAGTCACTGCTGCGGTTTTCGCCCATTTTGAAGACAAAACTATTTTTATACTGGGATAGAAATACATACTAATTAAACATATCTCTTTAATTAGTATCCCCCGTCACCATTGTACATATTAACCGCAAACAGACCTTTCATCGTCTACTGTTGTCCGTGGGCCATGCATTTGATGCATTGTTTCCTCATGCACTGTCTTGTGCACGATCAATATATAGCCTAAAAACGCCACGCTGGGTAAGCGGGTTGGCGCATCCACTCCTTTAGTGGCCTCAGAGTAGAGAAAGCTATGCTCTCAGTTTCTTTGCTGAACAAAATCTACAACTAAGAAAGTCAACGAAGAATTAAAGTTGCTGACATAGTTAAAATAATCATCAAGCTGAAGTAACAATTGGTAGGCTATATATGCCGCGGGATTGATAACCCATGGTGGAGGCGAGTCCTCGAATGGAGACCACGTACTGGGAAACGTAGCGTGGGACGCCCTTCAGCCACTTAATGAAAGTCGGCGGAAGTGGCTGGATGAGAAGAGCTGAAGCCCGTGTGTGGTGGCGGTCCTTGGCAGAGCCCTATATCCAGCAGTAGAGAGACACAGGCTGATGGTATGGTATAGCTCCTAAAGGCTTGCAGTAGCGGCTTATCCCTTAGTCGTCTTTTAGGATACTCATATATACTGGATCGCAAAAATTCCGGGTCGCTAATAAATGGCGTGATAGTTTCTTAAATACATAAGACTAATTTGCGAAACTATAGTATATTGTAGATGACTGATTAATATATATAAAAAAATGTGTAGCACGTTCTGTACACTATATAACTTTAATTAAATACTAAATTAAAATTTCGCTTCTAACTTATGACAACAAAAATACACTTCGCAGTAAATCTTAAAAAATAAAAGTTTTTTTGTCAATTTAATACTTTGTATTTCCTCCACGAGCCCGTATCACTTCAATAAGACGATGTGGCATGCTGTAAACCAAATTTTTAATACGATTTTGGTCTATGTTTGCCCATTCTTCCACTAGCGCATTCTTTAACTCGTGTAAGGTAACGGGAGCAGGAGAGCGTTGTCTCACGCATCTCCCGAGCTCGTCCCATGCATGTTCTATGGGATTTAAATCTGGGCTGCGAGCTGGCCACTCCATGCAGGTAATACCGACGTCTTGAATATACATATTGACCAAATGAGTAGTATGTGGTCGCGCATTATCGTGCATAAGAATGGAAATTGCACCCATATTCACCAAGAATGGACCAGCATGCTCATTTAAAATCTCTCCTACGTATCTGATAGCAGTCAGAGAACAGTTTTCTATGATCACTAACTCCGTGCGATCCTCTGAAGATATCCCAGCCCAAACCATTATTGATCCTCCACCGAATGGCACCTTTTCTTCAAAACACGATTGATGATACCGTTCTCCTGGCCGTCTAAATACTCTTCGTCTCCCGTCGTGCGTAAATAAACAAAATCTGGACTCATCGGAAAACATAACCTTGGACCAATCTTCATCTGTCCATCGGATGTGTTCTCGAGCAAACCGTAACCTGGCAACTCGATGTTCTCTGAGCAGTTTGAGGCCGTTTGCTGGTCTATAAGGCTTTATATCAGCTTCACGAAGACGTCGCAGAATTGTAAAGAGCTCACATTGTTGTGGTGAATTTCTTGAAGACTGTTTCGGACCTGAACAGCCGTGAGATGTCGATTTCTTAACATAGTGCTCACGATGAATCGGTCTTCTCGTGTAGTTGTGCACCTTGGCCTGCCATTTCCTGGTCTCCTGATGTTCATGCCGGTCTCTTGAAATCGCTGGAGTACTCTTTGGACCGTTGATAAAGATACTCCTACTGTTCTAGCAGTGCTACGCTGACTTCTTCCATCTTGTACCATGGTAATAATCCGTGTACATTCTTCAGGTGATAACGACATGATATTGCATTGAATATTCTGATCAATCCAAGGAACCATTTATAATGACAGCTCCGTTTGAAACAAAAGCAGAAAAAATATTCTTTTCCTAATTTTAAATATTGAAATTTTTCAAAATGCAGAATATTTTTTTTAAATCTGTAACTTCTACAAATGAAACCTCTTTAGAGATTTAGAACAAGCATTAGTAACCTCCTTACCACATATTATTTATTCGAGCGATCTAGGTATATAATTTATGGAGATATCACGGTTTTTATTAGCGACCCGGAATTTTTGCGATCCAGTGTATAAAGCTGTGGTTTTGGTATTCTAAAGCCGGAGAGAGCACACGGCCAAGTATACATACGTAGTATGTATATATCTATTTTTTATGAATAAATACCTATATATCGGATCTATATACCTATAAAATAAATAGATTTGCTCCATTTTACACCTATTATATTCAGTCAGAATCTACGCTAATAAGGTCTCCGTTACCCTGAGAATTACATTAAAAATTGGTGAAGAGCGACAAAATTTAATTAACGGCACGATTGCGATGTACGTTTGCAATTCAAATGAAGTTGCTACGGAACTTTACATTTTTTGAAGTCGCCTCGTAAATTACCGAGGCTGCAGCGAAAGGCAGTAAACGGATCATACAGTAACTCATCTGTATACAATAGCTGGAAGAGCACTTGAAGCACAATAAGGCACAGTTTACATAGATATAACTTTTAAAATTTTGCACGACATTGAGTATGCACGGACTTTTTGGTGGAACTCGAGAAGTGGAGGCCGAGTATTCGTTTGATTACCATAAAACCTGTATATTGTTGGTTTTGTGGTTTAACAGTGATAGTATATTAAACTTCAAAGTGTGTCATGTTTGTGCTTAATGTTTTTCAAAAAGTCAAATGCGCTTTTTTGTGCTTCCATTACTTGTTCTCAGTACGCATACTATCACTGTACTGTGCAACCCCTAACTGCCTTCGTCGCATTAAACGCTTTACAGAAATTCATTTTCACTTGAAATTGACAAATTTTTGAGGGGGAGAGTGCACGCTGCAATCCAACAGCCGCTGAGCGCGCTCGACGTTTACCTTTAACAGAGACGTTACCCCTCTCTCACAGAAGACTACCTTGAAATGTACTGCATTTCCCATTTTATCGTATTTCCCCAATGTACGTACGTGTTTCGGTAGTGAGTGAGATGTGTCAGAGCCCATTCCCATCCCATCCCTCCCCATTTTCTCAACCCTTTCTCCAAATCCATTCCTATATCTCCAAAGGCAGCGCATCCGGGGTCATGCCAACGTTTCTCATTTTGGACTAATGTTGGCATGTATCGCGGATGTCTATGGGCGACAGTATCCACTTACCATCAGGTGGACTGTATGCTCGTCTGCCGCCTTCGTACATAAAAAAAAAAAAAAAAAATTAGCCATCGCGCTTGAGTCGACAACAGATAATGATATCGATCCAAAGAAGAGCGTGCATGATTTATCATAATGATAGTGACGTGACAACGGCTACTAAACACTATAAGCCCCTTCGTAATACGCTGTTTGTCAGGACTCCTGACCTCTCCGTTGGTTCTGACTATTTCTCGCTGACTATGATGACTATGATTCTGACTATTCTGACATTTCTGACTATGATGAGTGTTTGGATTTTCTTTCTCTCTCTTATGGTCTGTGCGGTTTGCAAAAAGAATCCGACATGTGTAATTCAGACGATATACGATAGAGGAGTTTATAAGAGTAGCGTAACTCTATATGTAAATAACAAATATATAACAGTAGGAGAATATATAACAAATATATAACAGTGTCAGCGTTATGACTAAAACTGCAGATATTATGCAATTTGTGACATGTATTATGCATCAAACATGTAACAATATACTGTTATGTAGATGATAGTTTCTTAAAATACGCATAGTACTTAGTTTATATTCTG
The DNA here is from genome assembly GCA_943735995.1 of Sesia bembeciformis. Taxonomy (NCBI): domain Eukaryota; kingdom Metazoa; phylum Arthropoda; class Insecta; order Lepidoptera; family Sesiidae; genus Sesia; species Sesia bembeciformis. The sequence continues at coordinate 5,342,464 of OX031029.1, read as the reverse complement.
TGCAAAGAGGTTTCTCTGCAAATTGGCTTTAATTAGAGACGTCAATCTATAGTTTTTACTTCCCTTTTTTAAAGAAATACTAACTCGAGGATTTATTTAGGTCTCTCGGATTTACTACGTTTCTGTTTGTTACAGAATTACAATTCGAAAGGATTTATTAACAATGTTATTAAACAGGTCTGTTCATATTCATTATCAGCGTTGTATGTTGTAACATTATGTTATGTAGCAACATAAACGAACAATCGAAATGATAAATAACAATGTTGTGAGATTATGTAATACGTTATGTAACTTTATTATAAGTTATATGACATGGCATTGGCACTGTATAATAATGCCATAAAGCTATATAATATTAAAGAGACACTATTGTATCACACTCGTCTTAACAAAAGGAGTCTCCGATAGGAATCTTCTACAGTTGATATCTTTTACTACAGACTATCACTTTAAAATGTATTTAAAATTAGCAGAACTGGAGAGAGAGAGAGAGAGGGCAAAAAATATCAAGCTCGTACTTTATCTTTTATAAATTTTGTAAATGATTGTTTTCCAGTTATTAAAAAAAACTGTTATAAACTGCAAGCAAAATAACTATTCACATGAACCCATCTCAAAATTGTGATAAAAGTGAGAAAATCGAGTCTAAGTAGATTTATTTCAAAGTTTTGAGTGAGGGAACGTTATGAATGGGTGTCCATAGTAAACATGGTTTCAGTTGAAATATAATTCCAGCGGCTTGAGGCGGTCGCAAATCAACACGATATGATTTATGGAGCTTGATTACACCAAGATTTTTTGATGCAAAACATCCTGTCAACTTTGAGAAACTTGAAACGACTTTAGCTGCGTTAGAATTTTCGATATGGCGATGGCTCTTTATTTTTTATCAAAGTCTACTATGATTCGACAGTATATTTAAAACTAGTGGTGCCAGTGACTTCGTTCGCTAAAACTTGTGGTTTTCGTAGGAACTTCATAATGTATCTAGATAAAAAGTACCCTAAATGTCAACCCAGCATATAAGTTATAACCATGGCAAGTTTCATTAAAATCCGTCCCGTGGTTTTTGCGTGATGCGCGTTGAGACAGACAAGAAATCCGAAAAAAACTGTTTTGGCCTCTGTACTACAGGTACTTTACACTGCAATGACTTTTTCAAAAAATATTTCATTTACAGACACGACTCCGGTACGATTTTATTACATGTAATTTGTGACTTGATGTTATCTGATCTTCAATGCGTGTTACCTATATTAATTTACTTAACGCGCGTTTCGGCGATTTTTCTTTACATTAAGAGCCTTCTTAATGTAAAGAAAAATCGCCAGCAGACGAGCATACAGTCCACCTGGTGGTAAGTGGTCATCCGCATGCACATGTACACCCAAAATGTACACCCCAGGTCTCAGGGTACACTGCCTACCTTTGGAGATTTTGAAATGAATTTGGAAAAAAGGTTTGGAAAATGGGGAGGGATAGGATATGATGAAATGGGAATGGACTCTGGCATATCTCACTAATTACCAAAACACGTACGTACATTAGGGAGATAGGATAAAGTGGCAAATGCAGTACATGTCACGGTAGTCTTCTGTGAGAGAGGGGTAACGTGGGTAGTCCAATACGCCCAGCTGCTGTCGGATTGCAACGAGCACTCACCCTCCCACTCCAAAATATGAAATGTTCCCATAACGTTACAGATTTACAACGGAGATAATCATAGACGTGTCACCGAAATAACGCAAAATATTATTTATATATATATTATGTATTTTTACGTAGGTATGTAAATTGCATTATATACAACACATTTGTCATATACATATATGTACTTGGTATGCGTAAGTATACTATGTTATATTCATTTAATTGTGTTGCATACTTTGCTTTGCATCACCTTCATGCATTTATGTTTGACTGACAGAGATTGCCACTAGGTATTAAGGGCGCCCGTCCTCAATAATTTCTGTGTGGTAAAGTTTATAAAAAAAGACATACGTGTAGCCCGTTTTGTAGATAAATAAATTCTTTAGAATTACCGAATTCAACCGTAATATCAGCAAGAGGACGAGTGTACCCGCTTGGAACACCTCTCGTTCACCTTATCGACAAGAAAATGCTATCGATCGTTACGTACGCCGTATCTGGGCTAGGGCGACATTGACAAATCGGTCGGCAGGTGGCGGCTTGACCCTTTCTTTCTACAAACATGATTAGTGGCGGGACGAGGTGCCGTAAGCAGATTTTTTGCGAGCTACATTTGTAAACTCGAGTGCGGATTTGCCCACTGGGACCGATCTTTTAGGGTTTGTGGTTACACAGCCGTTCGTTTTGTGAAACTGCGAAGAAAAACTGACAAATTCACACAAATCGTATGTCGCAGATGGTGTACAAGGGGTAGAAAGTCCGGTCAAGTACGCGCGTTTACTATTTTTACCCTTAAATTACCTTTCAATTATAATTTTACTACCAATCAATTATAATGAATCGAACACAAATAGCGTCTCATCTAATGGTTTTCCTCCCACATATATATATATATTTAAGCGAAGTGTGGCTTATATTATAAATAAATGTATTTTATAGTTAGATGTGTTTATATGTATGTATAGATTTTTTTAGATTTTTTTGGGCTTGTCCCAATAAGGACAATAATTATAAAAATATTTTTTTTAAAGGGGAATTTGTTACAGATAGAAAATTACGCAAAATATATATCGAGTGCGCCCAGCGGCTGTGGAAATGCAGCATGCACTCCCCCACCTACAGCTATTAATGTTAGTGTTCCTCACATATGCCAGCCCAATAAAAATAATTTTTATACAAATATTTACATATGATGACTACCGTTTATCAAGTTTTAAAACGAGTGCAAGTTATTTTCAAACTGTTATAACGGGTACTATTGTGCATCGAGGCGAAATTCAAAAAACTTTAGCCGCGGAAACATTAAAGCCCTTCTTCAATTTAAAAAAACAAAAGTAAAAACATCTCAACTTTGTAGATGCAATTCAGACTGAAAAATGATGGTCGACGGTCTTTAGCTGAGCGATATTTTATAAAGTTGTCGCATTATGGCCACCTGCGGCAGAAACTTTTCAGTCTGGTACACAATGAATATGTAATTTTAGTTAAGATCTTCTCTTCCTAACCGAATTTTAGTTGTAGAGATTTAGGGGCAAATGGATAGAGCTTACTGATACTCTGTCACTGTCAGAATGTCTGTAATGGATATGTTTTTTTATTCATATATGGCAATGGTGCAATTAGCACATTCTGCCAATGTCAAGTTTTCTTCGCAATATACAATTTCAAAGTCTGAAACGTATCCTGTCTATGTCCAGTCCCGTCGGAGTAAGTCAGAAGTCGCTCTATAAAGTGATAGTAGGTTTACTGAGGACAGAAGAGGACTCCTTGGAATCCGACAAAAAACGCAGTCCCACGCTTTTATTTGATTATCACAATACAATTTTTTTTATAGTAATCAAACAGAAACTCAAATTCACTTCTTGAGTTCCCGCCAAAAAGCCAATGGTTGTGTTTAGTTGTATTCCCGATTCTTCTGTTTTATATTAAGCTGTATATATTTCTCAATGTTTGAAGGGAAACCAAAATACACGAGTCTAAACACTTCCGCGTAATATACTTAAGTTGTACACGTAAGTTGTACACGTACACGTAAGTACGTAAGTACACATTGTACACGTAAGAAACACGTAAGTTGTATTTGTAAGTTGCATTTGGTGGCTGTGGGATTTCAACGTACTTTTGCCACTATAATCTATTCAAATTAAGAAAAAAGTGACGAGATCCGTCCAATGTAGCCCAACACAGCGTTAATTAGTCAATCGACGAACGTTGTTTCTTCTCGTAATTGCTCAATGGGTGAAATCACATGATTTATGGTAATGATATCACTTTTTTCTTAACTTAAACAGATATTGTACTTGTACTTGTATCAGCCTATAACGTCTCACTGCAGGGCAAGGGCTTCCACTAGTAAATCATATTTTACGTACCATAATCCACCATGTGGACCCAGTGCGGGTTGACGGATACACTTACTGCAATTTTTTTTTTATTTTTGGAACATGCGGGTTTCCTCGCGATGTTTTTCCCAGCGGTGAAAGCCTAGAGATGTATACACTCTACTCACATTCGTGTGATTGTGAGTTCAAATAATCGGCCTGTATCACTGAGTTTCAAACAGAGATTGGTTGGTTTTAAATCTTTTATGGTTATGGTATAGATGGTGTGCCATCGTTTATGGTATTATGGCTCGAATTCTCTCTCGCAATTTTTTTTTAATCGTCGTTAGGAAAAGCCAAAAAATCTCCGTATAGCTGTCTCACTTATAGTAACATATAAATCATTTACATAAGTAGGTACGTTACGAATGTCTAGATAGTTTATAGGGTAAACTAAATCTCATTTTCAGACTGTCATTAGCGTGTGAGTTCGTGTATATAGGACAACATGTTTACAAGCTATGTCTCATGTAAATTATATTAGCAAGTTATACGTAATTAACAAACAAGTCTAAATTATTCCATTTATAGGTTGGCGAAAGTTTACTTGATGTTTCTAAAGAGACATCTGTTTCACTTACATATCAAGTTTCATGTTTCTTTTACATAGCAACTTACAATACACTGTATTATTGTACTATACAGATGTGTTTAATTTTTTCTTGAGGCCTGAAACAATGTATTTCGTTTAAGATTTTGATTTCATTGATATGAAAATTTTACGAACCCTTCATTGAAATAAATATATCTTATGAAATTTTACTAAATTTTCCATGCAATTCCATTTTCCATTCTAAAAAAATAGATTATTATAAGAAAATATTTAACATTATATGTCAATGAACTTAAAATCCATGATTTCAGGTATTGGGAAATGACCACTCTTACACTATACACTCTTTATAGCCGAGTGCTGCATATACCGGTATTTATCACTGTGTTTTCAATGATAAAAAATACAGTATACAGTATATATACCAGCTAATACAGAATCACATGCAGAATCCATAGTTTCAAATTATAAGCAATTAGTTACATAAAACGCCATAAACCACCACATAATATACAATATGTTTCTACAGATACATTACGAAAACATGATGACGTGTTTTTGTGTGTTTACGTGTTTACGAAACATGAGATGTGGATGACGCCTTCGGATGTTACTGGATTAGCCAATGGTCAATATTTATCTGTATATTAATGTATCTGTAGAAACTAGGCCTATCTGACTATTTGATCAGTATCGGGCATTCATTTCATTCAAGTTTAATTCCATTCTATATAATTTATTTTCGTTCAATCCCATTCAATTCAAATCAATTTCATTCCTTTCCATTTCATTCTACTTATTGTATTCAAAACTCTACTCTAATGGTCTGTTCTGTACAAATCGCAACTTATGCTGAAAGAAAAGAAAATTTAGTACGAGTAATTATCCTTCGTCCGTTTTTGTGAGAAGGTTCATGCGTCTTCATCGCGACTTGACATCGGACAGAAAACCTTAATTAGACGAAATGAATAAAAGTAATTAACGCAGACCTCGTTCAATTTCGATGAACTTCGACAATAAGTCTTAATTAACAAGACGTAATATTGGGATATGATTTAGTTAATTGAAAGTTATTGTTAATAGTTGAGAATATTAATTGTTAATTGTTAATAGTTTATTCTCAACTATTATTGAGAATATTTATTCGCAATTATTATTTGCTTGGCGGCATCGGAAAGCATCGCAGGTAAATCGTGCGCCCAAGAATTAAAAAGCATCTACACGCTAGTGCATTTCATAGGTACCTATAATAAATAGTTGTCCTTTGGCCCGTGTATTTATTCTAAAAATTCTTTTTTGTATTCAGTAAGAACAAATTTTGGTATATGTATAGTTAAAATCTGAATTAACTCTTAAAATGTAATATAAAGGCATATATTTTTCTGAGCAGATAGATATACCACGCGATATGACGTAATGTTGAAACGTGAAAAACCTTTCCTCTGTGTCCGTAGAGAATATCAAGCAAAATGCGAACCGAATATTATATAAACGTCAGTTGAAAATTTCCGAAGAAAAGCGCGTATAAAATTTATTATTTTGTGTTTTCAGTCTTTGCTTTAATTTAATATTTCAAATTTCATGGAAAAGGGAGGAAGAGATTCATGCACTAATTCAAGCATTATAATGCGATAAGACATATCTGTACATTTATTTGAAGTATATGTATTTTTTTTTATATACAATACAATTATGTGTACTTATTCAAAAGGCTATTTAAAGAAATTAACTGAATCCTCAATGCTGCTCCTGTGCTCCTCAATGCTCATGACGTGACATAAATGGATTGTTATCATTGGTACCTAGCAAAACCCGGCAGCCTTTGTCTTGCCATAGAAGTTTATGTGCTGCAACGCCATCTAATGGCGAGTTACAACAAAGTCGATAGCTCGAAAATAATCTCCGTGCTTAATTTTTTTTTATATACTAGTGGGCGGAAGAGCAAGCTGTCCCACGTAATGGTAATTGTTACCTGTAACACCAGGGGGTATACCTATGTATACCAATTTTCATGTCGATCGGTTGAACGATAAGTTGATGTGCTGCAGCACCATCTAGTGGCAAGTTACAACAAAGTGTAACTTGGTGATCGGTGCCAACTTTCATGGTGATCGGTCGAACGATGTCGAGATCTATTAATCTCATATATCAACATCCATTTTTATGGTATATAGATTAATGTTATTGTTAAAACATTTAACACGTCATTAACGTATTAGGCTCTAATATTTCACTAAAAGACGTAAGTATACTTACTTCTGAATGATACGTTTGTATGGCATGCTTGTTTCTAAAACAGAACTGGGATTCCAACATTCAACGGTTCCTTGCTCGCATGCGGGCTCAACAAACAAGCGACGTGCTTTGTCACGAAAATAGAGCTGAAATACGACAGACCAGATAATAGACCTAAACGTGCTTACTAGCACGTATTTGTAACTAGCATTCAATTTATTGATCGTTTCATTAATACCGTGTGTTGCGAGCATTGTCACACCCCCCACACGATGGACTCTTCGCTGTCAGCTACTGAGGGTAGGTCACAGGGGGCGGGGGGATTCCGCTTGTGTCAAACATTGAGATCACCATAATGGTTGTCAACTTCTGGTAAGAAACGGCACACAAATGGTTCAACTTGGATAAACCACAATTACCCAAGTAATTGTGGTCTTGTAAAAAAAACAATGTAAACGGAATTATAAGACAACGGAAGCCGGTTCGCCAAGCAGTCCGGTTCGACATAACATTTACAATTCAGATGGCGGCTCCCGCCATTTCATTACAAGTCCGCTTTCGACCATGCGAACTAGACAGAAATAAGATTTCATCGGACCACAGTGGCTTATTGTAGCAAAAGAAAGGACGTATCTGCAAAAATATTATTTTTCAGAATATAACTAAAGACATCTTTCAGCGATGGCAATTAAGGTGGCAACCAGTTCTGCTTTTTTACCGGCCTAGGTAGGGATTTATCCACCTGCATGGATAAATCGTCCATTAAAATAACTGAAGGCTCCGGCAGGCAGGACTGTCTAAAAGTCTAAACCACCACTGTCTAAAAGTGTCAGCATTCATCTCCTCATGGTAGTCAAAAGTGCTCTTTGACTCGAAAGCCGGCAACGCGTTCTCCACGAAGCCGGATCCAGCAGAACCGGCGTGGCAGATAATCAATCGAGCTCTTTTGCCCATTGACACTTTAACAGTGTGGTTTGCATTTATCCACGTCTCGTTGATAAACACCACGTTCTCCCTATTTGTGATTTTCTTAGCTACCCTTAAAAATAGATTTCTTTTGAGTATTATGTCAAACCTTTGCATAATAACGTTTCTCTTGTCAGTTTCCTTTTATTCAAAGCTAATCTTTTTTAATATTTGTGATAATGCCGTTTTTCCTCCACTAAATAAGAGCCAACTTATTTTAACAACATCAAAAGCATTCTTATATTCGGAAATTCATTTCTTGAAAAATAATTGTACATATGATTTCTGATAGCGTCTTCATCAAAATTGTCATCATCCATAACGGGTTTCCTTTTTTTCTTTTTATTTGGTGTCCGTAACACATTTTCCTACCTCCCAGATGGGCCGAATTTTTCTTTATTGATGTTCAAAATCGTTTTTTATACTGATTCCAAGTGCCTGCTAAACGCACTCTTGTACTTGGGTGACAAGCACCAAAGGTCTGCCATTTTGCGACTCATACTCGAAATAGTCGTGTAATGGACATCCGCGGTATATGCCAACATTAGTCCAAAATGACAAACATTCACACGCTATGGAATGGATTTGGTGAAAGGGTTTTGAAAAGGGGGAGGGATAGGATGGGATGGGAATGGACTCGGGCATATCTCACTCAGTACCGAAACACGTGCGTAGGTACATTGGGAAAATACTATAAAGTGGAAAATGTTAGTTAGTAAGGTAGTCTTCTGTGAGAGAGGGGTAAGATTTAAGGGGTAAGATGTGAGAGATTTAAACGATGCGCCCTGTTGGATTGCAGCGTGCACTTTCCCCCTCAAAGTTACCTTCAAAGTTATCTCAACCAACTGTTTATGAACTGTCAAATCAGTAATCTTTCGACGGCGTAATTATAGACGCTCAACCAACTCAATCTGAGTTCCGTGTATAGAAATCTAAATAATTCTCTTAATATTTAGATTTTTATGGTGCATGGGTAAAATATTGTTTCAAATTCAGTGAATCGGTCAACGTGTCCACTCTTTATTTAAAACTCATTAATAATCATAAAAACGCATTATAAGTTAGAAAAAATACGATAAGTAGGAAACTGATTTAAAAAGATAAAAGTAATTATTAAGAAAAGTTGCTTGCATAGGTAACTATCAAACTAGCTATCTTTCTAATAGGGAGATCATTGGGCAAGATGGTCCATGAGTTAGATTTTATAACCATGTTTAAGCTAATTATTATATTGTAAGCAAAGGAATTTAAAATACATTGGTTTCTATGTGTACTAAATTCCTTAAACTTTGACCGATGATAACGTTTCGCAAGCAAGTGAAGGAGATAAGTCGATTCTTGTTTAGTTTCGTGCATAATATAATTAAGTATAGTAGTGTCATTTGACAAATGTACTCATAAGAATTGTTGTAACAAGAAATATACGTTTACTAGAACAGAACTTGAAGGAAGGATAATGAACGGTAAGTGAACGAAAAGTACGAAATGAAATTGCAGCGATAGACTGCTGTTTATGTACTTAATAAAAAAAATATTAAGTTATACTGATCAAATTCTGTTGATGTGGTGTCAGCCAGCTGTAGAAAATCAACACCTCATATAGCTTCTCGTAGAAGGCGCAAAGGCGACTAAGGATCAAATTCTACATTTAAATTTTTAGTAAATGTTCTATTTTATATTGTATATTAAAATATGGCCGTAAATACGCGTATAGTGTTGATAAAAACAAATGCCTGAAAATATTGTCGATTTTAATATAGTTTAATTTTTCTCCAGGCATAACAACAGTGACATTGCAAGAAAGAACACTAATAGTACAATTTGAGGGGGGCTTATCTATTCAATTCGAAGATTGTTGGTTGCGAGATCAGTGCAGGTGATAAAATTATCTTATGAATCTTGCTGAGACAGCTAAGAAAATAAATAATCATATAATTGTTGCAAGTTGTGATAAAAAAAAGTCATAGCAAAATGTCGGTCGACAACCGTCGGATGGTACACGACTAGATAGTCAAAGAGGGCCGGAGTTCTCTTAAACATACTTATAACGATGTAGCCTATGGTGTTTCTGTAGGCGCTCCAACGCACATTATGACAAGTTACGCAAACTAAAATATTTTTTTGTGCCACGTCAATTCGTATGGTTTCATTATATTAAATTCATTCTATTTGATACATGACTAGCGACCCGCCCTCACTTCGCTTCGGTTTATTAAATTTAAAACAATCGGAATAAGATATTTTCCTGCGGTAAAATGGAGCCTATATTTTAAGTTAGACCTCTAGCAATACATCGGTGAAAACTGCATTCAATTCCATGCAGTAGTTTTTGCGTGATGGGTGTACAAACATACAGACAGACAAAATTTCTAAAAACTGTTGTTTTGGCTTCTGTTGCTCTAATAAAGACCTCTAATATTAGTTTTTTTTTCTTATATTAGTTTTTTTTCAATATCTATAATGTACAGATATCGGCCTGTTACGATTTTATTATATGTATAGATAATAGATAATGAAAGAAACCGGGCCCAAAATTAAAACTACCTATTCCTTTTTTGGTTTTATCTCAATTGCTTCTTCAGAATTAAATTCCTAAGGAATGACTCCTTCAGAATTTTATAGTGATTTTTTATATCACAATATTTTATAAACTTATTTTAAACGAAAAATGCGCACAAAAATTAAGAGGATTTTAAGCGAACATTATCCGTTTACGTTCCCCAGAGTAGAGCCATTCATCAAGTATGTTTGCATAATTAATGTGAATTTTTTAAACAAATGACGCTTAAATCACAGGCTTGGGAATATTTTTTATGTTTATGAAAGGTTACTTACTAATGCTATTTTTAATAAAATATTCAAAATTTTCTGAAGTTTTGAAAAGTAAATAATACGAGTACCAATTGCTTTTTATAAAATGAAATTACTTTCGGGGTTTAATTTAATTGTAAAGTAATTGCCTATGTGTTTTCAAATTTATAAAACTAAAAAATAGAAAATTATTTTGAGAGAAGTACATATTAATATCAGAAGTAATGAACTTGTTTGCTTAAATTCATTCAAATTCCTGCCTTCCTTTTGTCGTCAAACTCATAAGAAACTTCAGAAAGAGGAGGAATTCCAAGTTATATGATAATTATGTCTTGCTAGTTATGTCTTTAGTCATTCTACCTTCGAAGTTAAATCTGCGGATATTAAAATTAAGTGAAATCCCTGTTTAGGTGTTCTACGTGTTACCACGTAGATACGTTCCAGAGAGCTCAGCATATTCTAGACATACCCGATGCTAAAGTGAACAAAATTGACTTCAATAGATCTGAGCTACGTATATTGTGTAAGTTGAAATTATTTTAGAATTTTATTATAAAAACGTACCTACTATAATTATGTATGGTTTGGCTGACATATATTACACATTAATCTTATTAATGTTAGTAGCCCTGATTCCTGAACTATAGTAGACTTGTATGCCAGTAGTCAGTATTTTGCCAATACTTTCCAATACAGCTTAGCATATGCTGATAGAGTGTGGAATGGAATATTCTAGACATGCGCGATACAAAAAAGAACAAAATTGACTTCAACAAATCATACGCATATCATGTAAATTGTAATGATAATAAAAGTTCCCTTTTTAACTATAGCATTTTTCTGTAAATGGACCCAAATATATTGAATTTTCCTTATTTATTTAAAAATTTATTGTACACACAACATGTAATAAATAAAAAGTAAGAAAAAGAAAAGGCGTACAAAAGGCAAGTATAGTTTATTTTTAATTCTGGATGACTAGTATAGTGAGTATTCGTGTATAGTGAGGGTCCCCTCACCGTCACTCGTGTATAGTGGACTGTCCGTCCAGGGGACTAAGCTACAAAATAGATAGCTACCGCCCAATGCAGCAGAATGTAATTAAAGTCCTTGCGAACGAAGTCGCGGGCACCGCTAGTATAGACTATACATATATCTATATAGATTATAATGCTTCTTGAATAAAATAAAATAAATATCAGTAGTATTGATACCGGAGGCCTTAGCGGAGTGCAGTAGGCACATCATTCCGGATCAAATGATAGGTAGCAGAAGAGTCCGAGCACAAGTGTTTGACGCTTAGGGAGATTTTGAATTTCGTTTTGCATTAGCGGCTAGTAAGAGTTCTTAAGGATTTAGTAGCAAGAAGTAGGATAAAGGACAATAGTTTAATAATTATTGTTACAGTGTGACAATACACTTAATTTTATATTAAGAACTTTAATATTTTCTAATTATTATAATAGCAACGATTGTGTTGCTATTTTTTTTAGCAATATTAATGACACGATATATTTCAGGGGACGACAAACACGAATCCATAATAAACGCTGACTTTCTAATACAATTTGACTACAAAACATGGACCGAGAGTAGGAAACTTAAACCCATTCTATGGCGTGGCAATGACGTCATTGAAAGAGTAAGCAGAGTGCGTGTCGATAAGTTTCTTAGCTCTAGTCACGAAGCTAAGAGCGTGTTTCAATCGCTTCTAAACTACGGAGTTGCTTTGATTGACGGGGTAAGTTTCATGCCTAACATACAATATGTAAATTGGATACCTAGTGTCATTGATGTTATGTAACATATACCTTGAGCATAATTTATGATACTCATTTATGTTTATGTGACATAATTTTTTTCTTTGCGGTGGGTTTAGCGGCGCATTAAAGTGGGTTTAGTTTGTAGAAAAATAAATTTAAACTTTCTTTGTTTGGGGCTTAGTGTATTGTTTAGGGGTCCGTATCGTTCGTAATTTACACTGCAACGAATTTTTGAAAACATTTTGTTACAATTGTGTTATATGTATACTTAGATATAATTAATCAATGAAAATTATAATTTCTCTCTCAGGTAGAATCCACTGTAGAAGCTACCGAGATAGTGTGTAAAGCCTTAGGTGGTGTCCAACATACCATGTTTGGAGGGATGTGGACACTTGTCGCCAACGCTGAGCGCGCTGACACTGCATATACCACTCTTCCTCTAGCAGCCCACAACGATAATACTTATTTCACTGAAGCTGCCGGGTGAGTGCCTAGTGACATTTCTGGGAGATATATCTTTATATCTACACTTATATTGACTGCTCTGAACCACGGGCTAAACTTTCGCACTCGTCACAATTCAAAAACATATTCCACATTCCGCACGTTAGCACTAACTATAGGAGAAACAGTTGTATAATCAGAGCTAGGCACTGCATTCAATTTCATGTGTTGATGAACGCATTGACCTCCCTTGTAGTATTTAGGCGGTTAAATATCTGCTTACAAACAATTGTGCATTACCGACCGTGACTAGTATTATATGTTAATGTTAAGTTGCTAAATAAATAAATGACGAATAGTCACACGTCGATCTGTCTTAATAATTTCTTAAATTTTTTTAACGTTGTCTACAGTAGCAGCGGTTGTTGGGCGCCCAGAGCGAGTTTCGTCGTTACAGACAGTTCTGCCGCGTTTAAATTCCGCGCACCGATATGCTACTGTACATAGAATAAGACAGAGCATTGTCTCCTAAAGTAGACTGCAATTCTTCAAAAACACATTTCGTAGAATTTTTTTTCAGGCAGAAATATTTAATAACCGCACGAACTTCGATTTTCTCCATTTTGCACACTAATAAAATTCCTGCAAAATGTTAACAATGAAAAAAAAATATTGGTGACAGTTTTTTTAATTCTTTTGGCACTGGTTACTACTGAATTTGAGATTCGAATGAAATAGAATGCATTCCTATAATTTAATGTAGTGTCCGATTCCAGAAACTTACCTAGTATGTTATATCTATATTATGTTGTACTGTAGCTATAAGCTTCCCAAATGTATCCTTAAACGCCCGTTGCCCAAACAGGTAGGCTAGTCCAGTTTTAGAGGTGGTATAGCTCCCCAATGCTTGTGGTAGCGGCTTATCTTTTAGTCGCCTTTTAGTTATAGAATGATGTTATTCTAAAACCGGACGACACCACACGACAGACACTTATAATAATTATTTTATTTGAGGTATTTAGATTATTTTAGATATAATTATTATCTCTAAATTACTATAATATGTGATAGTACATAGCATCTGTTGTTTACTATATACTCATTGGAGACAATTTCGGCAATGTCTATGAATAATTAGACAATTAATCAAAATTGGAGACTTTAGATCTTCGAAAATCGTTGCGATTTGCACAATAAAGGAGTCGGTTACTTTTCAAAATGCCTGTCTGCGTGACCCACTTCAACCGGGGGTTTTCCCGTCATTATTATTTCAGGGTCTATTCGAAAAAGCTTTCGCTTGTTGGTTGCTTTCAAATCCTGTTTAACAATTCGTTCACGGCTGCTAAACCATTCAGCGCTAACTCTTCGCTATAATAATATATGGAGCTCAAAAAATAGCGGTCTCAATCGTCCGCAATGAAATCCAGCCTCCAACGAAGAATAAAAGAAAAATCGTAATCACATGTAATTTTGCTCCAAAAAGCAGTAAATACATTCTTTGACTTTTCCTTTGAATAAAAGCCTTAAACACGCCCTCAGAATTAAGCGTTCGCCGGGAAAATGAATGGCAGTATTAGATTTTGTCGCTTGCTAAGATTTATTTAAATTGCTTAAGCCTTTAATGAAATTGGTTTTTGGGAAGTTTTATGTTCAGTGATGGTGATAGTATTTCCTTATGTAATTATGGAAGATAAAATGCAGATAATAATGTAAATTAGCAAATTAAAATCATTTTTTTATTGAAAACCCCTATTTTTATTGTCATATTTCCTTATTTTTAAGTACGGAAATCGCTCTTTGACTTTATCATTATATTTTATCTTTTCATCTTCATAAGATGAAAGATGACGTCTCTACTAAAAGAGACGTACATAAGTCACACTGAAAATTTCCGGAACTGGCCACTTACATAAACAATATTTAAAAAGTAATTACTATAATATATTTGAAAATGGAACTCTTTGGCTGTAGAATAAAGTTTGTTTCATCTAACAGTCATATGATTTTTTCATTGTGGCGTCATTTTAAAAATTGCGTGTCTTCATTACGATGAATTTAATTCGTGCAAATTTTCGCTGTATGATTTTCTACGATTTTAAGTGTAATTTGACAGCTCAGCAGAGCCTCGCTCGGCTTCAAAGTGCTTTTGGCGATGAAGCACCAAGCAAGACGACAATTTATAGCTGGTTTGTATAGACAATTTATAGAATTCAAGCGCGGTCGTGTCAATATCAGTGACGGATTTCGTGAAGGTGGCCCGTCCACCGATGTCAACAACAAAAACATCGATGCTGTGCACCAAATAATCGAAACAGACAGGCATGTGATCTACCATGAGATTCGGGCATCCTTAGTCATAGGCATGAGTCAGTTGCAATCAATCCCACACAATTTGACTGAGGGTCAAAAGACGGAACGCGTCACTTGGTGCAATGCCATGCTTGAAAGATTAAACGTAGGGGCGTCAAATTTGGTGTGGAAAATAGTAACAGGTGACGAAACGTGTGTGTAAAGTGCCGCGAAGCAGAGATTAACTCTTCTTTTTTTAGAAAAACTGAACTCGTGCTTACTGTTCCTTTGGAGAATCGTCGTACCGTGAATAATGATTGGTACACGACCATTTGCTTGCCGGAAGTTATTGACGAACTCCGTAAAAATAACCGTAAACGTCGCATAATCTTGCACCATGACAATGCCAGCTCTCACACCGCCAAACGGACAAACGACTTTTGAAGGCGAAAAACGTAGAACTTATGAACCACTCTCTATACAGTCCCGACTCGGCACCTTGTGACTTCTTCTTGTTTCCAAAAATTAAGAACCATTCAACGAATTTACGCATTCAACGATTTTCATCGCCAGAAGAGGCCGTCGAAGAGTATGAAAAAACATGTTTTCGAGATCACAATGGAGGAGTGGAATTTTTTTTTTTTATGGTCTAGTGGGCGGTCGAGCAAACGGTCCTACGTAATGGTAAGTGTTACCGCCGCCCATGGATACCTGCAACACCAGGGGGTATACGGGCGCGCCGCCGACCTTGCAAAATCATATTCACAGCTCTCTTGAAGAACCCCATGTCGTAGCTTAATGGAAAGACCTCTTGAGGCAGTTCGTTCCACAGCCTACGGGTTCGCGGTATAAAATAATTTTTCGACCGAACAGTGCGCGACACCTCCGTATCGAGGAAATGCGGATGGCCCGCACTTCTGTGACGGGAGGTGCGGTTGTAGAAACCCGAGGTGGGAATTATATTAAACAGGTCTTCAGAGCATTCCCCATTGTACAGGCGGTAGAACACACGGAGAGACGCAACGTCTCTCCGAATGCTGAGGGGTTCTAAACCGCCCGTGAGAGTGGGATCGTCGACAATACGAACAGCACGTCGTTGGATGGAGTCAAATGGGTCCAGTTGGTATTTCGGTCCGCCGGCCCAGAGATGAGAGCAATACTCCATATGGGGCCTCACTTGAGCTTTGTAAAGCATAAGGACTTGCTCAGGGATGAATTACCGCTTCGCTCTGTTCAGCACACCGAGCTTTTTGGAGGCCATTTTGGCCTTATTTTCCAAAAGACCCCTAAATTCGACTTTGCTGGAGTTGTCAACACCAAGGATCCCGATACTCTCCGAGATCTTAAGAAGTGTTCTCTGAAAGCGAGGTGCTACGACAAAAGGGTTTTTTTAGTGGTGAATGCACAGACTTGCGTCTTACTGGGGTTGAAACAAATCTACTAGGTTCAGAGAACCCAAATTGAGACTAGATCTAAAGAGTCTTCGATTTCAGACACAAGCCTGGCGCGACTCTCTTCCACTTCGACCCGAAGATGTTGGGGCAGCCCCTGTACAAATACTGTCAACTGCATAGCAACGTATGTCACCAATTTGCAACAGGTCGTTGATATGCAGTAAAAACAGAGTTGAGGACAGCACGGAGCTTTGCGGCACACCAGCGTTAATAGACATGGTGTCGGAGCAGCTACCATCGATAACGACTCTGATGCTCCGTCCAGTCAGGAAACTGGCAACCCATTCGCATAATCCCTCGGGTATTCCGAAAGATGGTAACTTGGAAAGCAGCGATTTGTACCATACCCGGTTAAAAGCTTTCGCAATGTCTAGGCCTACAGCCAGAGCCTCGCCTCTACTCTCAATGGCGTAAGCTCAGCGGTGTGTTAAATACGCTAAAAGATCACCAGCTGAGCGATTATGGCGAATTGAAATGTTATTGAAATTGGTTTATTCGTATGAAAAAGTGTATTGACGCTCACGGAGAATATTTTGATATCAGTATACAGATTAATACAGGTTAATAGCGGTTTAAAATAAAGGTTACATTCGGGATGATACATTTGTAATCGCCTCAGAATTAGCTAGTTTACCCCAGTTGAGAATACGGTATCGTCATCGCGTTGTCGGTGCTTTTGATCGTATTCTTATTTAGCTCGGGGCTATGTGTACTGTGTATTATTGATAACTATTGTTCTAAACGTTTTGATTTATTTGTTTTAAAATTTATTCTAAGCAAATAATACATCCTCTTTTGTTACAGTCTTCAAATCTTCCATTGTTTGGAGCATACTAAAGGCAATGGTGGTGAAACTATTTTAGTAGACGGCTTCTACGGAGCTACCCGTTTGAAGGAAGAGCATCCCAAAGACTACGAGTTCCTTGCTACCTACAATGTGGAAGCGGAGTTCCTTGATGACGAGCATCATTACAGGCATTCTGCACCCATGATACAGATTGATAGTGATACTAAAGAAATTAAACAAATGAGGTAAAGTTGGTGTAATTGCGTTATACCACGGCTTACAGCTTTAATAATTTGTTCACTCCACCACCGCGGCAGCGATAAATGTCTACATCGGGTGGTAATCAAGCCTGGATAGCTATTGTTTCGCTCTTTGCAATGTGTGCCGCGTGCGTGCGTGTGTTTATGCGCGTGCGTGCGTGTTGCGCATAAGAATCTTGCCGTTTGTATGGAGCGCACTAGCTGTTAGGTACGCTGTGGTTCTATATTAGGTGATTTTTTTTCTTATTTAGATATGTACTTTATGAAGATAAGATGAAAGAGGAACAAGTACCTAATACTGTACTGTCGCCCATAGACATCTGCGTACATGGTAACAACAATAATAAATAGCATAAACTAAAGTACTGAGCATTTTCCTTTTATTACGCTTATGTTTGTGACAAGATTAATTCAAACCCGTTATTCTATAGTTCGATTCCTAAAGGTGACTAACTACATCAAATTACATTCAATTACAGGTTCAATGTATACGACCGGTCCTCTATGGCTTTTCCCGATAGAGAAACATGCAGAGCGTATTACCGCTCTTTGAGAAATTTAGCTCGGTATTACCGCGAACCGGTTAATCACTGGCAGTTTAAATTGCAACCAGGTATGTACTAACTTTAATATTGTTTTAGCCGTGTGATGTCGGTCGGCTTTAGAATAGCACCACCCTCTTACCGTGGGTGTCGTAAAAGGCGACTAAGGTATCCCTTATAAGTATAACAAAGCAGCTACCACAAGCCCTGAGGAAGTACACCACCTTTAAAGAAGATGACTCGCCAACGCGCGTGGCCAGCGCGAGCGTGGCGTTTTAACGCTATATACATCCCCCTTGTAAAAAACAATGTGCTCGAGGAGGTAACCTTTCAAAATCGTAACTACAAGCTACTTATCACCATATTTTAGGTGACGTGTACCATCTTTTTTGACAAGCCTAATTTTTCGAAAACAATAGTTGTCTATATCCGAGACAGGCGCAATTGATTGAATTGATGGCGGAATGTGTGTAAAATGATGAACTTGGCCAAAAAAATAAATAAGTTAAAATGATAATTTTTTCGTTTCATACTTTTATGCATATTGTAAGTAGTAAATTTCTGTAGAAACTTATAACAAACAACTTTTTACTATTAAGTCGTACTGTTAAACTG
The DNA here is from genome assembly GCA_943735995.1 of Sesia bembeciformis. Taxonomy (NCBI): domain Eukaryota; kingdom Metazoa; phylum Arthropoda; class Insecta; order Lepidoptera; family Sesiidae; genus Sesia; species Sesia bembeciformis. The sequence continues at coordinate 5,323,708 of OX031029.1, read as the reverse complement.
TTACTGTTAAAAACTAAATTACTGTTAAACGACTTACGTTTTAGGTTATGATTACGCGTTTCTTTATCCAATGAAGGCTTTGTTTGTGGATTAAAAATGATGTCGGGCATCTCCCCCTAACAAAAAGCACACTACACTAGTTATTACCCTAGTGATAAATACATGAAAACAAACTCTCGAAGACAAAAACTTGCCTTAAATTTAATTCTTTTCCATTATAAACTTGTTTTTAATTCTTTTCTGTTTCTTGTCTATACTTAAATAAATTTCTATCCTTTTTTTTCTTTTTTAGGTACTGTGATAGTCATAGACAACTTTAGAGTGCTACACGGCAGGACCGAATTTACTGGTAACCGATTATTATGCGGCAGCTACGTGGCGCGTGCTGATTGGTTAAATAAAGCGCGAAAATTGAAGCTTATCCAATAACACTAGGATATTATAATCAAAAAAAAATAACACTATAGTAAATAAAAGAGATATTTAGTCGTCATTGTTATCAATTATTATTTATTTTAAAGTCTCTATAAAGCTATATCTCGATGATCGATATGGAAATAGATTAGACGACACATCATACGTTCATATTATCAAAGAAACCTGGTTGGTGACTTCTAGGAGGGGTGAAGCAGATGAGTAGGGGTTTATGAAAAAGTCAAATTTGAAACTTAAGTTCCCCGTAAGAAAAATGTTCCATTTGCAAAACACATATGAATTATGAAAGATTGCAAAACACATATTAAAGGATTCGAGATTCACTGAACATAGAACACTATTAGACGTGCCTGCCCTAGAGTGCTTGTTTAACATACCTAACACGGGGGTGACATTGAAAGTTTTTAAAATCTAAGTTTTATTGCTTTTCGGAGGATTCTCAGCGACTATCGATACACTTTTTCATGCCATGAAACTATTGTGTGAAGCATTAAGCCCTTCTTTAAACACATCTTCAAAAGCCGTTTGGAAGGCTGTTACTTCTGCATTCATAAAACGTATTCTACTGAGTTTATCTTTAATTTTAGGGAATAAATAAAAATCACAAGGCGCACGCACGGTCGGATCTGTAATTCTCTACAAACTCTATAAACTCTACATTGGCACAGTGTGCTAATTGAGCTATTGTCATATAAGAGAAAACAGCATCCCGGTGTAACAAAAATTTGTTATTAAAATTCTCAAATGCTTACGTTTATATTTTTACATTACAAATGGAAAATAAATTAACACTCGAAGCTAAAATTACACTTCTGAATTCTACTAGCTCCGAGCGTTTTTATAAATTCACAAACTCAATAAACACCAAACATGTTTGGTTCTGTATTTCACTATTCCAACAATTTTAACAACAACACTATAATAGCAATTGGTATCCATTGCAGCTATAAGTACAGTTAATGAACAAGACAATGAACCTTAAGACCTTAAACCTTAAGACAATGAAGAATAATGCTGCTTTCCACTGGTGATACCATCTAGACAATGGTGTCAAATTGTAGTCGTAAATCTTGGACGGCCCTCACTAAATCGAGCTATTTTATTACTCTTCTCTGTCGAATCACGAGGTGATACTTTATCTGGTGTTACAACCATCGGTTGCAATATTAGCTCTCGTGAGCCGTCAGCTCCACAAGTCCAAGCCTTGTATTCTGAAATTGCCAGCTTATCGAAAGGTTCTCAATATGTCTGAAGGATGAATCAGCAAAACGACCAAGTTTTGGAAGATGAAAAATGTACACAGTCATATTCAGGTATACGTTGTTCATACAAAATTTTAGTTGTCCGAAAAAGGTCGAGAAATAAAGGCATTGTGTTCACTACATCATATAAGAAGATTGGGTCACGGTCAGTGTCTGTCATTGAAAGATTGTTCATTATTCGGTCGTTCAACAGAATACAGCTAAGGTCATTTCTGTATTAAAAAAATAATGTATGATGATGTTGAATTGTTTTTACTGACATTGTCCTGTCAAAATAGAATTGTTTTCGTGTCGTATGAATATGTCGTATGCTCATGTCCTTGCATATTTATTTATTTACTCAGATAGCTAACAGAGTAACAATAAACTCTATTTAATACATAGAAAGGTAGTGGAAAAGTGGTAATTGTTCCCCTACATACAGATTATTATTACATGCGGCTTCATTGTCTTAGGGGTCACTTACATGCAATTCAAATCAAATTTATAATAGGCCAAAACAAAATTTGTACACATAAAGCTGTGTACCGATCACGCGCGGCAATGTTCTAGGATTTGCCGCGCGTGATCGATACCGTGTTGCTGCGCGGCGAATTCAAATGTTGCCGCGTTCGAACTTGCCGGGAGGCGAACAAAATTTCGGTCGGTTTTAGGCACGCGGCAACGGCGCGTCTGTACTTTGCTCGTTGGGAGTTGGGACGGATATGTCGCTGTTTTGATTCGCTCGCGCGGCAATGGGCGGCAACCGGCAATTCAATTAATAAGTAATAAAAAAACATACACTGATCGCTGGATGGATCATCTGCAGCCACAGTGCATTATCTGCCGATTTGTCAAAAATGGCTCACGCGGCAAATAGGTTTGCTGCGCGCGGACATCGAATAATCGATACATAGGCTTAGTATAAAAAAGAATGTGTTGGGAAAAATAAAAAACGAATGAAAAATATTATGCATGTTGTGTACAAGAATTATTACATTGAATAATAGATATTTTACATTTTCTTATGTTTCACTAGAGCTGTTATATTTTCTATTCCCAAACCTTTCTTCAAATTCTAACCCCCAAATCTCCAAAGGTTGGTAGAGTATTTGCGGACGTGCGAAACTTCGTCATTTTTGATTGATATTGCAATATCTACTCGTCTGCCTTCTCTCTATAAAGAATATTTCTAAGGTGTTTTCAACTTTTGTGTTACAGATAATAAATATAATATAATAAATGTTCAAATATAATAAATCTCAAATGCGTTTAATATGGGCGTGAGTCAGCCAGTTCCCGTCTAATATCACAAGTTTTATTAAAATCTTGCCCGTCGAAAGCAACATTAGAAGTAGCTTAAGAAGAGTACGATAACGTGGATATTACGATCAATTTACATACCTACATACATAATACTTTTACGTATAGTTAAAATATTTTTCCAAGGAATTTAATCGAATAGGGATGATTCATGGAATGACGAAAATTTTTCATTCCATTATACTGACTGCTTCCCATTTTTCCAAATCCTGATCGCTGACATTCGTCATTTTTACTTTATTGATAGGACTTTTTAGCGGGAATCCGAGAAGTGAAGTTGAGTTTTTCTTTCTTTATTGTAACAATTGTGTATTAGGCCCTTTGTGATTTAATAGTGATGGTTTATTAAACTTCAAAGTGTTTTTCGTGGGTAGTGTTTGTGATAATCAAATAAAAGCCTGGGACTGCGTTTTTCATGTGCTTCCAAGGAGTCCTCTTCTGTCCTCAGCAAATCTACGGTCGCTTTACTGAGCTACTCCTGACTTACGTCGTCGGGACAGGACATTGACAGGATACGTTTTAGGCTTCGAAATTATTTATTACGAAGAAAACTTGACACTGGCAGAATGTGCTTATTGTACCTTTGCCGTATATGAAGAAAAATAACTTATGTTGACATCACCGCCAGGTGATTGATTTGTCACTAACTTGCCACTTTGTATAAACGCACTTTGTTTGTTTCATATGAAAAAAAAATTAATAGTATAAATTGAGAAATGTACGAGGGGAGGTCCAAAAGTTTCCGGCCTGATAAAGAAAAAGGACACTGGTTTATGAAATTATTTCTATTTTTCAACATATGTAGTCTCTGTCTATTTGAATACACTTTTCGGATCGTTTAATTAGCATTTCTATCCCAGTATAAAAACAGCAGAAGTTTTATCTCACAGCGGTCACTTCATTATCAGTGGAAAATCATCTACTCATTGAGCCTTGAGTTTTGAGATCAAATAGTAATCACTGGGAGCCAAGTCAGGACTAAGGGTGGCTGGCGAATTTCCATGAAACCACACTTTGAAACAGCAGCTTTGGCAACTGCGGCGGCGAGGACAGGTCGACCGGAGCGAAATTCGTCGTCGATGGACACTCATCCTAAACGAAATTGCTTACACCTTAATTGCTTAATTTTTGATGGTGGAAAATAATGTACAGGAATTGGGGGATATCCATGATATCCAACTAATAATACTATCCAACCTTTGTTTGATATCGGTCGGTCTGAGACCTTACTTTGTAAGGAACTTAATCACGGAACGGTATTCCAATTTAAACATTTTAAAGATTTTGTGACTTCCTGTTGTTTTAAGAGTCGAATAATCAAAACTAACGAGGGTTGAACTTTAAAAATTATACACGAATCATCAGGATAATTAGTCACGTATTAATGACAATTACAATGACGTATTTTTTTATAGACATCTAGAAATATGTCCGACCAGAAACTTTTGGACCTCACTGGTAGATTTTACGGTAGTGTATCACATACTTGTAATATACGCTATCACTTAATACGAGTATAGTAACTATTGGAGACATCACTAATAAATAAAATCCAATTTCATTCAAGTTTCCTCTGCCCTCGAAATAAGAACCTCTTCCAATATTCTTAATGGTTGTTAGCAAAGAGAATCTTCCGGCGCTGTAATAAATACTGCCTATTTATATTCATCACGTCTGTCGTTCACTATGGAGACAAATGCTGCGGAGACACCACCCGTCACCACGCTTTTCCTTTATAAAACCCTGTAATTCACGCCACGACCAAACGCCCTTTTGACTAAATCATAACAAATGAACAGTGAGTGGCATTCATAAGCGTTCACCGTTTAACGTCGAGGCAAGAATGATGGGAGTTGTTAAGTTAGAACAATTATATTAATAAGATCGAAGAAGAAAAGGTATCTCCTCTGTACTCGGTGCAGCTGATGATTGTTGTTAATAATTATTTAATCTCAAGAATTTGTATTACGCTTATTAGTGGTAGTGGTACGATAACATATATAACATGTACGATGTTGTACATTGGTTCAGTCTGTGTAAACTTAGAACGCTTAGAACGCCTTTCCGAAAAAAGAAACGCCGATTTTTTTAACGTAAAGTGGTTTACAGTCAATATTTATTTTCGGCCGGTAAATACGTAGAAGATATAAAAATATAATTAAATAATGAAGTTTAAGAGTTAATAAGCAGATTCAAATAGTAGGATATTCAGAATACAGAGATTATAAAAAATACAGATGTTATAAAGATAACTACTGATCATATTGGGAAATTAAAAATAAACAAAGAAAGTAAACTATGGTTATTATTTATGCTTTATCGAAAATTTCATTTTTTATAGTACAAAGTTTGCAGACGAACATACAGTCCACCCGGTGGTAAATGAATACTGTCGTCCATGGACATTATCAGTTGGCATGCCAGTTGGCATCAACCCAGAATGACAATCGCTGGCACACCTACCTTTTGAGATGTTGATTTGGAGAAAGTGTTGGGAAAATGAGGAGGGATAGGATGTGATGGGAATGGGCTCTGACATATCTCACTCACTACCTGATTTAAAAATTAATGTTTATTTTTGCATTATTTTCGAATATTATCAAATTGCACTTGTACCTTTTCCTAAGGAGAGCAGAATGTCATCTCCACTGTTGGATACAGTCCTCTCCCAAGGCATAGCACAACAATAATGGTATGTACTCAATTATTTATTGATTGTTTACTTTCACTTTTCGCTCACGAGAGTCTAAGCGGGCAATTCACTTATCGATTCGATAAAAACAATATACGACAAATACGCACTCGAGGATTCCGAGAGTGTTATGTTGATGAAGCGGGGTGAAAGCCAAATCCCTTTCACGAGATTTGTTTGAAAGCCCTTAACAGGTTCGAAATGAAAAGCGTGGGTGGCTTATTGTTTTATGTGTAAAAGAAGAATGAGTGGTTGAGTGCCGTTTTTATTTTGGTGGACCGTCAACAAAAACTGAACATCGTTATTGTTTAATATGAGAAAATATTCTAAATTAAAAGCAAGTTTATATGTATTATTACTAACTGAGCCCACGGCTTCGTACGCGTGGAATTTTAGTTTCTGAAATATAAATTGAGATATTTTTTTTCCCCGTCGGTCGATTACGATGAAACAAAGCCTATTCGAAGCGCCAAGCTATGCTTAATTAACATGTGGAAACCCCATGAAAATCCGTTTGGTAGTTTTGGAAATTAGCGTGTTCGAACAGACAAACATATTTTTTAAAGAGAAAATTAGTGTGTCTGTACTCGCTGGTTCTACAGTTTTATTATGTGTATAGAGATATTTTACACGTGACGTTATCTGAACAAAATGATTGAGACTTTTGTTTTTAAATGATGTTGTTTGACGATCAAATAGAAACTTTAGATTTTTAATACAAATTAATAAAAAGATCAGATTTCACTAGTCTCAATATCTACGAAGAATCGACATTAAGGTCCTTTTTCTCACATAATGTATTATTATATAATTTATATATAATACATTATATATTATTATATATATGTCTTGTTAATACTGCAAATATTAAGTATATATTATTATATTTATGTATTCTTATTAGTACTAATCTTTTATATTTACACCTCTCGCTTTCGGAGGTTGGTTGGAAAAAAAAATTGTAAGCAAAAAAATAAGCAAATTTTTGTATTGTGTACACTATTTTTTGTATTATTATTACCTTATAAAAGCATCTAAATAAACTTTTTGAAATCCAGTTTTTTGGCGACAACTGAAAAAGTAGACAGTGACAATAGTCATGCGTCGTCGCATTTATTCATCTTTAAGATGGAATTTGAATTATATTACAGTATAATTTCATGTTGACATTCCTTGTCTTGAAATTTCTGACATTGAAACTTTAAAATTGCAGCGACCTGTAATAACTATCTTACAAAGTGAGTTCCGGAAAACGAAACTAGGCGAAACCTTCATTCTGTTACACGGGCGAGAAGACTTGCCGCAGGAAAATGTTTTGTAATAGCAAAAACCAATAGTAAAAATCACTGAGCGTGAAGATTGGACGAAATGCGATTTGTTTTTAATATTTCCTAAGGGTATCAAGTATATACTTGTAAAGGGAAAATATATTTGCAATAGAGTCGAGGGATAAGTGTGAGACATATAGAAACATGCAATAAAATCCAATGGATAGAATACACTATATTGTATCTAATATATCAATCCAATATATATATATATATATATATATATAAACACATATACTTATATACATAGATCAACCAAATGGTTAGCTGGTAGCGAATGCCGAAAGGCATTCAGCTCGCCTTTTATACCACAATGTGCAATAAAGTTTTTAAATACAAAAATAAATATATCTACGCTATTACAGTTTGATGTTTATAAACAGTAGACTCAAAAACGACAGGCAGTCTGTGTTCTATCTTATTTTTACCGATTGTCGGTAAAAAATGTCGGTCATCTGCGATTGGTCTTTAGAGATTTCTTCCAGCAAACGCGGCGACAATTATTCTCATCTAAAATCTACGTTGTATTTTGATTTTTGTATACTCAACAATAATATCATAACTAAAGTTGCAAAAATAGAAAGTTTAAAATTTTTTTTAAAAAAATCTTAAAATCTTTCAACATTACAATGTTAATTTTTTCCATGCAATGCAAGCAGCCCTTTCGGTACCCACTGTTGACATGGGCCTCCTCATGCACATTGATTGTTCATGAGGGAAGTATGGCCTTAAATCACAGAGCTGGCGAAGCGGGTTGGCAAGTCCGCTCTTTTAGAGGTGGTGTAGTTCCTCAGAGCTTGTAGTAGCGGCTTTGTTATCCCCAAGTCGGCTTTACGACACCCACGGGAAGGGTAGCCTGGTGCTATTCGCCATATTCAATATTTATTAATATTTGGAAGATTTATTGAAGGAATTCAATTAAACGTTCATGAACTAAACCAAAAAAAGGAGTTTTCTTCCTTAGTTAATAAGGGTCTTAGTGTCATTGTAAGCTGATATTAATAACTCTAACAGTGTAACTTTAAACTTTCTGAAAATTGTTATGTTCTTCATGTACTTGCATGTTTTCTGTAGGGGGATAGCGCACGTTGCATTCCCACAGCCGCTGACCGTACTCGACGGGCCACGTTACCTCTCTCTCACTGAAGACTACCTTGAAATGTATTACATCTACTTTATCGTATTTCTCCAATATACGTACGTGTTTCGGCAATAAGTGCGATATGCCAGAGTCCATTCCCATCCCATCTTATCCTATTCTTCCCCATTTTCCCAACCCTTCCTTAATATGCAAAGGTAGCATATTCTCTCAATAGCCTTATTCGCATTACCAACATTCTAATATATTTTGAACAAACAAAATACAAAATCTAATCATATTTCATCATCACTTGTTATCTTCACAAATATTTTAATTATAAACCAGTCCATAGATCTGTTCTAAATTAAACTGCAGAGGAGTAGACCGCACCGTATTCGTCCTTACTTTAATGAAGTGCCAGAGCAATTTTGCCTTTGTCTCCGAGACGTTGAGGAATTTATCTCATGATTGTGCTCATGGGGTGCTCTGTGCCCTAAGTGATCTTTCTTCGCATAAATTAAAGTCTGCGGGTTGTGGAGACCATAATGTAAGCGTCGAGTGCTCTTGTAACAATTTATGTTCAGCTCTCGTATGTAAGGAACGTGTGTGTCGCAAATATATTCATTTTGTGTTCATTCAGTGATGTTATTAGGAGAGAACCGTCTGTTCTTGTAACTACAGAGTACGAAAATTGTATTGTGAGTATATCTATGTGTGAGTTGGTAAGTACATCATTGATTTTCGTTTATGTAATATGTATACAATAGACTGTAAGCTCTTTTAGTGTTATGAAAATAAGATTTCGTAATAAGTGTAAAGTCGACAATTTAAGGACCTCGTCGAAGTTCAGGACCACTGGTCACACTAATACTGGATACTCATACAAATGCTGGTGATATTTGATATCATAAACCATTGGTATGACTGGACTGCACCTCCAACTGGACTATAATACCAATTGCCCGATGGTCAGTTGCCTTGGTTTTGACTTACATTGTGTGCGAAGTCTCTTAATTACTACTAGCACTTTGGTTTCTTTATATACTTTGCATTATCTGGTAAATGATACCAAAACTATAGACAATAGACAACACTTTATTCCGGACAACACACAATAATTTGTAACATCAAAAATAAAGAGAAAACAAGATGGAAATATACACAGAATGAGTGCCGCAGTACAGTAGGAACTATAATCGTGCCGATGTATGTAGTGAGATTCCGGGAATGGACTCCAATTCAGCACAACGCTGGTTTTCAGTGGAGCCACCACGTCTCCAAGGATGTCGGACAGCAGTAAGAAAAGATGATAAATAAATAAAATAAAGAATGTTTTACAAAATAGCATAATAGCCAGAATAGCACGTGAAGACAAGTAGTATAAATGAACATCTTGGTAAATAAAAAAACAATATATCTCATTTTAATAAAGTAAAATGAGACAAAACTTTATTAATTTAATAAAAATGTGTCGCGTTATCTCTTGAACAAAATTCTAGCTTGAAGTTATAACGTTTTAATATTGTTCAATTTCATTTGCTTTGTTCTACGTAATAAGTACGATAATTTGAATATTCTGTCTACGATGGCAACACATCGATCATCCGACAATTTGTGGTTAACTAGTAACGTAAGATTTCAAACGCTACTAAATCTTAAGATTTCTATGATACGAGAGATAAGAGATAGGAGAGTTGGATATTATCCTTAAAGAAATATGCCTATAATGTAATACAGGTTTGATATATAAAAAAAAAATCAGATTTGTTAAAAAGATAATTTATTAGGTAACAACATTGTAGGAACAAAAATCAAAAATCTGGCAAAGCCCGCTGTACAAACACAGATTTAGTTCTGGGATTTCTGCATAGATGGCGCTGATAGTGTTGTGCATCGCGCTTACATTGTTCAGTGTCTAACCATTATTATGAAATTGGTTGAATGTGGGATTGTTATACCCTTTTGAAATATACCGTTGGTGCACAAGGTTTTTTTTACATTTACCACCTTTGTTGCATCCCTCGTATTTGACCTGTCAACATCTGGGTGTTGAACATGGTCCTTCGAGCCGGATAGTGGGAACCCTCAGCCCCGTTCTGGAAAGTCGTGTTAACGGTGACGCAATTTTGGAGGATTAAGGCGAAGGTAATATCCTGGAAGAGGAGCAGTTCAGCTTCAGGAGCGGAAGCTACTGCAGCAGGGGTCCAAGTTTGGTGGTGAATCCGGCTTTGGACTTCAAGACAACGCTGGTGAGGAGCAACTGTCAGGATCCAAGATCTATCTGATGCCAGGCAAAAGGTGACGTCACAAATGAGTGAGCGAGATAACAACAGTGAGTGTTTGAACAGTTTTTATTTTAATAAAGTTAAAGGAATTTGAACCATATATATTAAAGAAAATTAACTTAGAAGTTTAATAATAGGCAGTGACTTAAGAAATTTTGAAGATATTTCGGACTTAGAATAATTTGGGAATAATTAGTTTTAACTTAGCTAGATTTAAGATAAATTGTATGGTACGGGGAACCTATGCCCAATTTCTGTCAGAGTTGGCTAAGTTTCAAAAACTTAGAAAAATTATCATTAAATATTAACTTAGAAAATTTTGATAAATATTTGCAATATTGAGTTTTTTACTTAATGTAAAAGTTTAATTACATTAATTATGTTGTAGTTTGCCCTATCTTTACTTTATTATTTTTGTAATAAAACATAGTTTTGCTTTATTTAATTGATCAATTTATCTATTAGTAAAGGTTGTTAGTTTGAAATTTTGTTTGGTTTTTTTATTGTTGTATATTTTAAGTTTCATTATGGACTCTGAAATAAATTTACAGATTGATTATTACGAAAAAATGGTAAAAGCTAGAAATAATTTTAAAAAATCGCCAAAGGAGCGACTGACACAAGCATACTGTCAAACTAGATTAGAGTCTTTGGAGATGCTATGGTCCGATTATTCTAAAACTCACAAGTCTTTAGTAAAAACTTATGGGTCGAAATTGAAAGAGCAAGATTATTATAAAAACGATTTTTATGAACAAACTGAGGAACTGTTTATTGAGTATAAAACTGAAATCAAACAAAAACTTAATTCTTCGCCTAGCAATTCGGATCAAAATTATAATGCAAATAAATCTGAAATGTCAAATACAGAATCATTTAAATTGCCAAAGATTGTGATTCCTAACTTTTCGGGAAAATATACGGAGTGGATAACATTTAGGGATTTATTTTTATCATTGATCCATAATAATTCTAAGTTAGACAAGGTACAAAAAATGCATTATTTGAAAAGTTCATTAACTGGGGAAGCAGAACAGTTACTTAGGCAAATACCAATATCTGAGGCTAATTATGATAGGTGTTGGGAACAATTAAAATCAAGATACGATAATAAGAGATATTTGTCGCATTTTATTCTAAAAAGATTGTTGAGTCAGAGAAATTTAACTGTAGAGTCATCAAGTAATTTAAAGGAATTAATTGATACAACAAATGATTGCTTAAGTGGTTTACAAAATCTTGGAATAAATGTAAGTAGTCGGGATATTATTATTATACACATTATTTGCTTAAAACTGGATCCAGAATCTAGAAAACAGTGGGAATTTAATATTACTAGTAGCACTCAATCTGAGGAGCTGCCAAACTTAGATCAGTTTAAGGAGTTCTTAACTAATAGGTATCGGGCACTTGAATTTTTGGATACTAAAGTTGTATCAAATAAATACCAGCCAACTACAAATAAAAATATTAATGTTGTTCAATTTAAGAGTCATCATGTAAACAAGTATCAATGTGTATTTTGTTCCGATAATCACAAATTGACTTTTTGTAAAAAATTTGTAAATCAAACTGTTGACCAACGTCGCGATTTCGTAAAAAATAATAATTTGTGCTATAACTGTTTAGGAGCAAATCATGGGGTGAAAACGTGTAAATCGAGTAAATGTAACTTATGTCATCGTCGTCATCATTCACTTCTTCATCCAAAGGGTGTTGAGAACGGGAGAACTAGTGTTGTGCAGGTTGAATCTGAGGTATCGGAAGGTTCATTTAAGGGATCAGGGCCTAATAAGGAGACAGGTAAGGCTGAAAATTCTTCGGCTTTTGTAGCTTGTAATTTTTCGACAGGGAAAAGGAAACAAGTATTGTTAGCAACGGCGCTAGTCAATGCTGTGTCGAAAAATGGACAAAACCATGTATTGAGAGTTTTATTGGATCAGGGCTCTCAGGGTAATTTTGTGACTGAAGCTACAGTCAATGATCTAAAATTAAAACGGACACCTATTCGAGGTTCTATTACAGGAGTAGGGGGACATAGAGAGATAATGTCCAAAGCAGTTGTTACTTTGAATATTAAATCTAGGTTTGATTCCAATTCAGTATTCACAGTGCAGGCTTACGTTCTAAAATCCATTACTTCTTTTCTTCCGGGAAGGAAAGTGGATAAATTGGAGTTTCCAGAATTTGAAGGAATCGAATTGGCGGATCCTGAATACAATCGACCTAACCGAATAGAGGTGTTATTAGGTGCAGAATTGTATAGTCAGATTATCCAAGAAGGTATACGCAAAGAGCCCAGCGGTTCTATAGTAGCTCAATATACGAGCTTAGGTTGGATTTTGTCAGGTACTTTGCAGTCATCAGATATTAATACAGGTGTAGTGGCATTACACTGTCAACTACAAGAGGGAGATGAAATTTTAAAGAGGTTTTGGGAAATAGAAAATGGAATAGGGCTAACGAAAGAGGAAAGTTATACAGAGGAGGAGAAAAAATGTGAAAAATATTACGTTGAAACTACAAGTAGGGACGAAACTGGGAGATATGTAGTAAGATTACCTTTTAAAACAGATAATCCTATGTGTATAAAAGGAGAATCTAGATCAATAACAGAGAAAAGATTTAAAGGGTTAATGAAGAGATTGGAAAAGGATAAACAGCTACAGGCTAATTATAAAGCAGTGATGGATGAGTATTTACAGATGAATCATATGATTGAAATTGAAAGAACGGACAGTAAAAGGGAAAGTTCACTCTATTTAGCTCACCATCCAGTTATTCGAGAAGACAAGAAAACAACCAAACTCAGAATAGTTTTCAATGCTTCTCAAGCGGGTACAAATGGAGTGGCACTAAATGATGAACTTCTTGTGGGACCTTTAATACAACCAGATTTGCGACATTTAGTTATGCAATGGAGAATGTCTAGAATTTGTTTGACAGCAGACATTATTAAAATGTATCGTCAAATTAAGGTTCATGAGGAAGATACCGACTACCAAAGGTTGTTATGGATTGATGCTGATAGCCAAGAAGTCAAGGACTATAAACTTCTTCGAGTCACATTTGGTACAGCATCGGCTCCATTTTTGGCTGTACGGACTCTCCAGCAAATAGCAATAGATGAAGGACATAAGTATTCGTTGGCTGCTGAAAAAGTTCGCTCAAATTTCTATATGGACGATTTAATGTGTGGATGTGAAACAGTATGTGAAGGAATGGAAATTTATAAGCAGATGACAGGATTGTTAAAAGAAGGAGGATTTGAATTGCAGAAGTGGGCAAGTAACAATGAAGAACTGATGGAAAGTATAAGAAAGGGTAAGAAGGATAATGATGAAATAAGGCAAGAAACGAAAGAAGAGAGGAATATTAAAATGGATGAAGTGATAAAAATTCTTGGGCTAACATGGGAAAGAAGTAATGATAATTTTCGATATAAAGTAAATCTTTTAGAGCAACAGTCACCTATCACAAAAAGGAAAATTGTCGCTGATATATCGCGTTTGTTCGACCCACTTGGTTGGATAGCGCCGTGTATCATAGTTGCAAAAATTATGATACAGAGGCTCTGGATTGCAGGTATTGCCTGGGATGATGAAGCACCTGAAGAACTAATTAAAGAGTGGTGTCAGTTTCGAGAAGATCTTTCTAAACTGCATGATTTTCGGATACCGAGATGGCTAGGCACTAGTTTAAGTGATGTCCAAACGGAATTACATGGATTTTGTGATGCCTCTAAAATGGCATACGCAGCGGTGGTCTATGTAAGAAGGATTGATGCTGATGGTAACGTGCAGGTGGCTTTAGTTGCAGCGAAGTCTAAAGTAGCGCCCATAAAACAAGTTTCGATTCCGAGGTTAGAGCTTTGTGGCGCTGTTGAATTAACACGGTTGATGCTAGATGTGGCTAAAGTCATGAAGATAGAAGTGAGTAAGTTGCATGCCTGGACCGACTCTACTATCGTGTTGGCGTGGTTGAACAGCTTGCCTAATCGATGGAAGGTATTTGTTGCCAATAGGGTTTCAGAAATATTAACTTCCCTGAACCCGAGTCAATGGTCACATGTAAGCACTGATAACAACCCTGCGGATTGTGCATCACGGGGAATAACCCCTTCTGAATTAATTGATAAGGTTCTGTGGATAAATGGTCCAAGCTTTCTATTAGATAAAAATATTAAATATGAGAAACCAGTAGGAATAAAGACGAATTTAGAAGCTATCAAAGTTTATTTTACAAGGGAAGAGGAAGAAATTTGGGACAGATTCTCGTCTTTAAAGAAAATGATAAGAGTGGTAGCGTACTGTAGGCGATTCTTACAAATGAAAAAACCGAAAATAGAAAGATACAGAAGTTATTTGAAAACTGAAGAATTAAAAAATGCATTAGAAGTATGTATTCGTAAGGACCAAGAAAATTATTTCGGCGAAGAGATAAAGAGTGTAAAAAGAGACGAAAGTATAGGAAAGAACAGGGTGTTAAAATTTTTAAATCCAATGCTAGATGAGATGAAAATATTGAGAGTTGGAGGAAGACTAGATAACTCAGATTTGGAACAGAATAGGAAACATCCTATAGTCCTGGCTAATAAATCAAAATTGAGTCAATTAATTATTGCTGATGCACATATACAAACTTTACATGGAGGTCCGCAACTGACCATAAACTACATTCTAAACAAATATTTTATAATAGGAGTCAAAAGGTTAGTAAAGGATTATGTAAGAAAATGTGTGGTTTGTGTTAAGAACATCGGACACACTCAAAACCAACTAATGGGCCAGTTACCCTCTGTAAGAGTTACCCCTGCACGTCCATTTTTACGCAGCGGAGTTGATTTTGCAGGTCCTATACAAATGCGCACAGCAAGAGGTCGTGGACACAAGTCGTACAAAGGGTATATTTGTTTGTTTGTTTGCATGTGTACAAAAGCTGTACACCTTGAGGCAGTAAGTGATCTTACAGCACAGGGATTTATTCAGGCATTTAAGCGATTCGTGGCCAGAAGAGGACGCTGTGAAGACATTTGGAGCGATAATGGCACAAATTTTGTTGGGGCTTCAGCGGAAATCAAGAAATTATTTTTTCATGAAAAGTCAGGTATACTACCTGAGATTGCAGAGATGTCGGCAAACAATAATACTTCTTGGCATTTTATACCGCCTCATGCTCCCAATTTTGGTGGTTTATGGGAAGCTGGAATCAAATCAGCTAAAATGCATCTTAAACGCATTATCGGCACCTCCACTTTAACTTATGAGGAAATGTCAACGGTTTTGGCACAGATAGAAGCATGCCTTAACTCGAGACCGCTATCGAGATTAGACGCAGATCAGGAGAATATGGATATCTTGACACCAGGACATTTTTTAATAGGTGAACCTCTAATTAATGCTCCAGATCACAATTATGAGACTTCCAATATAAGCTCTCTAAGGCGAGGGCAATACATTCAACGTATGAGTCAAGAATTTTGGCGCAAGTGGTCTAGAGAATATTTAAACCAGTTTTTTCATAGGTACCGATGGTCAACCCAAACAACACAGTCTAAAATCGGGGATATAGTTTTAATTAAGGAAGACGGTCTCCCCCCTTGTCGTTGGCTCTATGGTCAAATAGTCAAAGAGCATCCAGGTCAAGACGGAATCTCGAGAGTGGTCACAGTTAGATGCAAAAATTCACAGATTAAGCGTCCTGTTAATAAATTGTGTATTTTACCCATAACGGAATGAAATGTAATAATTTTTTATTTTATTTTTTTTTATTTACATGTTTACACTTTAGAATACTTGCTATTTTCTGTTTATGGTTTAACTTACTTTGTCAAAGTTGTTTTATTATACAATAGCGTAAAATATTTTAGGTTATAGTGGTTAGTACTTTACTTTTTATTTTTAAGGACAAAATGCAGTTTGTCCTTGGCGGGCGGTTAATGTACAAACACAGATTTAGTTCTGGGATTTCTGCATAGATGGCGCTGATAGTGTTGTGCATCGCGCTTACATTGTTCAGTGTCTAACCATTATTATGAAATTGGTTGAATGTGGGATTGTTATACCCTTTTGAAATATACCGTTGGTGCACAAGGTTTTTTTACATTTACCACCTTTGTTGCATCCCTCGTATTTGACCTGTCAACATCTGGGTGTTAAACACCCGCAATTATCAGATACGATAATACCGTGCCGGAAGTAGACAATAATGGTATTGCTTTTAATTTAATTTAAAATTATTTGTTTACACGAGTTCATACAAATAAATTTATTTAAATTAGAAATGAAATTTGAAACCGCAAAGTCACACACCAATGTTCGAAGCTGTTGTTGGATAATTCCATAAAATGCTTTAGCTTGTAGAGCAATGGATCCTTATCTTCTTCGGTTTGATGGCAGTATCAATTGTCAACTCAAGCGCGACGACTATTTTGCCAATGTCACGTGTAAATGAATTTCAAGTAAAAATGGCGTCGGTCAATAAAGCGATAGTAGATATACTGAGAACAGTTGGATCGGTGCGAAGGACATGAAAAACGCAGAAAACGAAAAACATGACACATTGAACTTTAATAAACTATCACTATTAAACCACAAAGTCCACATATTTTTTATAGTAATCTAACAAAAACTGAACGGCACTTCTCGAGCCAAAGAATCCGATCCTTCTCTTGTTCGTAGAAAAATTCCGTTTATTGTAACAAAGCGTGCATTGAGGACTTTTTCTGCTGTTCATTTTTATCTCAAACCGTCGGCTTTACTTTACTAAATCAAATTATTAATTATAGCTGTGCCCGACATGCAACATGTCAATTATGTCCATCTGGAACAATGTACCTTTTAAATGGTGAAAGAATTTTTCAAATAGGTGCCAGTGGTTCCGGAGATTACCCTCCACATACACAAACTCACAAAATTTGCACTCTCTCTTTATTATATTAGTATAGATTTGTTCAAAGAAAATATCTAATCTATACCCAATTAGAATTAATACTTAATTCTATGCCGTTCGGTTGTTATCTGGATACATTTTGCTATTGGCTACAATCAAATAATCTGATTGTGTGTGTAACGTCATGTGTGTGGGTTTGAATAATATATTAATCAAATAAGTTCATGACATATTTATTTATTAAACGGATCTCAACGCGTATGTTTATTATTTTCATTTTATTCGACGTCTCGGCTGGGAAACGTCGAATAAAATAAAAAACTAAACATATGCGTTAACATCCGTTGAATAATTAAATGTGTGTTAAAAATCGCGAAAATCTCAATAGTTAAGTTCATGACAGCATAAAAAGTCCCTGTCCTAACTCCTACGTGTATCTGAACTAGCATAATATGTGAATATAACATAAGATAGTGCGACTGAATCATTCTCGTGACAGATGTCTCCCGTAGTAAACCACCGCTCAAAATAAAAAGGGTGAAACATATCTTTTATTTTCTCGGAAACAGGGTCGCTTTAAACCGCAATGATTGTGAGCGATCTTCTCCAAAGCTAATTCTACTGCATTTTCCGTCGAAACCGCTGTCAGAATGAGTCGGCACTTTCTGTCGGCGCAAAGAAGTGGATTTCGCTCTGAGCCTTACGAAATGAGCAGACATACTAGTTGCTCTATTTTTTACAAAGACGAACTGCCACATGGTGGACTTTCAGTCTAATTTTACACCGTGTCTTTCGATAAAAGCTTTCCATATATACACTTTCGTTGCAAATCGGTAAAATAGCATACATTAACTTGGTTTTTCGGTTTTGTACATCGCTATCATTTATTTCAATAATCATGCATATTTTTTGTCACGTTATTTTATCCTTACTCGTGTCTGCGACCTTAGATATCTGTGGTAACTTATTACCTTCTAGTTGTCATCTCAACTCTTTGTTTACATATTGTTTTATTAATGTTTCGTTTTCTATGTAAACATAAAATAATTAGTACAACAACGTTGCTGGTTGGCTCCCACACGATCTTTTATTCTTCTATCCAGACATCATCGGCACACTAGTTCAAGTCGAAGGTCTTGAACTACCCGATATGTAGTCTCCTTTCAAGGATTCGTCTATCACATCGGTTGTCATTCCTGACGCAGACATTTATTATATACCAAGTAATCTAACATCTAGAATCTCTACCTAACAAATATTAATAGGGCGATCAGACATCCATTTACTTTATATTGTCGGAAGGATTTGCGCGCTTTCTTTTAATCTCGCCGTTGTTCGTGATAGCGGAGCTGGCGCTAGGATTACCTTTTTCAAGCTTCGAGATGCGTCATAGGTATATACCAACGTCTACTTATTATCAATAAACCAATTCCATTTTTTTAACCTTTGTGCTTTTGAGATAAGATTCATTTCTTCTACGTTTAAGGCTTTATCAGGGTTAAATTTATTGAAACTTTCTGATAAATTGTATTGTATGGTTTTATAGGTCCAGTGTAGTTAGTTATATGTGCATCAATAAATAATTAGAAATCGCTATTTAATTTCTCTAAAACTGTTCTTATTATTTTTATTGTAATTAACTTTATTGATTTATTAAATTTTATTGATAATTTAATCTATTTGCAGTAACCTAAAATTTATTAGTGAATTTACTTGATTTTAGTATATTCAAAATCCGAGATGAGGTTGCTCACAAAACTGAACTCACCAACAGTCGTTCTCAAATAACAAAAAGGCTTATGTTACAAACGTTGTTACAAAAATAACAAAATGATATTATGAAAATGAATGGACTTAATGAATATAAAGTTAATTGTAATCCTATAGTTCAACCCAATAAACTCATTTGTCTAAATGAGTGTTCGAAAAAATACAAACATTCTAGCAGGTTATTATCAACTTATTCCTTAGTAGATGGTTAGGAGATGCCAAACAGAAATACAATGTTGTAGAACAAACCTTTGCTTTCAGGCAGGAGCAACAAATATGAACCTACATGTCACCCTAATAACTCGATTACGCACGCAAGTTTGCAATGGCGAAAGCCTTTTTTTATAATCGGTCGTGCGAATTCTCTCGACAAATGCTTTTCATGGGTCCCTGATAGAAATCTATTGGAGTTAAGAGTCACAACCCTTCTATAGCGATATCCTGTTTGTTAGAGCGAGACAACATAATCGTTACTATTTCTATGACAATTTGCTAAGTTGGTGAATAATAAAGCGGCATGTTTATGAGACATTTCGTAGGGACCCTTCCCTTTGTTTACATTCAATATAATCTCAGTACCCTATGTATTCATATGTAGCTGAATATAAACCGGAGGTATATTCAATTATGATGCTTCAATTGTATAAGAGATATATAATAGAAATATAATAATAGTAACTAAGAGATACATGAATCCGTTATCTACGTTCCACCGGTTTTATTATCTGTTCAATTTTATTCATTGAACAATGAATAAAATTGGTTCCCGGTTTTTTTATAGAAGTTTGTGAATGAGTTGGTGGTTGGTGAATGTGTGTTTGGAAAAACTCATTGCTTTGCTCAAACTCATTTGATGATTCTGACTCATTGCAGAAAATCAATTTATTAAGTTTTCACTAAATTTCTCATATAAATTTACTAAATACAGAGGCCAAACAATTAATTGACATATTTACAAAATAAACAATTATACAGATTAAATAAAAATATCTGCACTCTCTTAACACTGAATTTTTTTCTTTTTGATTTTTTTTTAATTCAACATTTTTTCACATAAACCACTCACCTATTCGTACCATGTAGGTAAACTCGCACCGATTTATACAGAATATAGGTATGTAATTGTAGCAGGCGGTTTGATTAGCAGATGTTCATGACTGGAGTGTGCGACATTGCCGTTTATAGCAGTGTGAAGTAAAAATATAACTTTTTGCGGGGAAAATATAAAGTTATGAAAATAACTCGTAGAACAAAAGTTGTTAGTTTCAATGATAGAAATGCAGTATTAATCCTGTATATGACCATCAATCAAGAGTAAAATGTAGAAGAATTTTTTGGAATATGTCAGAGGGTGCACTTATTTTTTTAACACTGTATATAATGATCATCAATCAAGAGTAAAATGTAGAAGGAATTTGTGGAATGTGACAGAGGATGCACTTATTTTTTATTTAACCTTATATCAATTATCTCCGAATCATTAACAGAATACATAGATTCAGGCTTCGAGAATGATTCTGACACATCCTGTATATGTTAACTCCCGCAAGAAATGATCAGTGTTACCGTATATCTGTATACCGCTGCCTATGATGATGACATATTAAAGAAGTATAGATAAAATGAAGCAAAATATCACTTCGGCAGTGAACAAGACATATACAGCGAAATCCACGAGGCAACTACGTCGTAAAACTTAACGGTTGACACGTAAACGCGGTAATGGGAGTTAGGCCCCCTTTTATTAAGACGGCCGTCGAGGTATGGATTCCAGTTAACCTTAGTGGAATGGCTGGAATTCCTGTGATGTCAGGAAGGAAGTTAGACGATTTTGAAATACAGTATATATTACATTTTGAATAGTAGATGTTACTATGAGCGGTAACAATTAACAATGAATGACTTTGTATAGATTTAATCTACAGCTTATATCTGGTGTTATGGGTGACAATAGTATTTACCAATATTTGAGAAATACATTAACAATTATTGGCTTAGTTATTACCTAATTAGAAAAGCGACTAATGTTGGCATGTATCGCGGATGTCTATGGGCGACAGTATCCACTTACCACCGGGTGGACTGTATGCTCGTCTGCCGCCTTCGTCCATAAAAAAAAAACTATTAATAAAGTCCCAATGCAAGTTTTTCACCTTTTAAAATTTGGTTTACACCATTTTCTGATGTTGTTCCCACCACCGAGAAACGTAGTAGTACCTAATGACAGTAAGTATCCTTAGGTATTCCAAACTATCAGTACTTATTATTTATAATGTTACAAAAAACATATTTGAGTGACGGAGTTTGCGGGATAAGGTATCCGACAAGTAGAGGGTCTCCAAACACCAAGAGTCATCAACATAGGTCATAGAATTAGGATGCTGATGTGGCAATACGCAGGTCATATCACATCTGTCTCATGGCCGACAAAAGCACAGTATTCTATCTGGACGTCCTCCTCCCAGATGAACCGACAAATTAAAGAATTAAAGAATGAGAAGAAGTGAGGATCGTGTGTGGTTGTGAGACTTGGGAAAAGCTTATATCGCACAGTGAGAATGAAAGAGACTCAATACGAAATCTGTGCTTTATGGGAAATGAAAGAAATGTGTTTGTGTGTGAGGGAGTTTCCGCTTAATTAAGATAATGAAAGAGACGAAATAATTGCGGTTGTCCTTTTCTAGCGAAAGTCGGGCAGTTTTTGAATGACTAGATGATAGACTTTGCCTTTTTAAGTCGTTTAATGTATTAAACTCGATTTGCTTAAATTTTGAGTTTAGTCTCTGTCATTCTCACTGTGCGATATCTAAGAGAAGGAAGACATATGCTGATATGGTATGGTATGATATGAGTGGTTCGCCTACACATTCTCATTGCCCTTGTAATGACGCTTTAATTAAATATCCAAAAAATAAAAATATACACACGATTATATTAAACAAATTGATACATAATATAATCGAATAATACTTAAGCAAGCCCCTAAGATTGTATTAATCTGGAATTCACACAAAGATGAAATATATTTGATTTTGACTGTAATTACAGAATACAGCTACGAAATATGAGACACTTAGGTGTTGTTTCCGAAGCAAAGTGTCAGTAATTAATTCTATATAATTTAATGTTGTTAATTCTAATGTCGACCGTGGCAAGGGAAATTTAACCTTAAAATCGTTAATATATTTAAACGTTTAATAACTGTTACAGAACAACAATATTAATATAATAAAAGATCGTCATTAACCACATCATCAACTAACCTTTTCTAGTTGTTGTTGGACGGGCCGGTGAGCCATATGACGGTAAGTGGTCACCGCCGCTCATGGACAAGGAACATCAGGGGGGTTGCGAGTGCACGGGCGACCTTGCAGGATCCTATTTACAGCTCTCCGTTATTGTGTAAGGTTTATTTTCCCTTGCCATTAGAGTTAACAACAGAAAACTATATATAAATTTAATTACTGATTAATTACAGGCTGGTGACAGTACTTATGTTCATGTGCATCATAGCACTGTGCTGGCAAAAAATACTAACACAAACGTACAAGTAAAGGCATGAACGTAGACTGGCAGAGTCTCTTTCTTATGTCTTTCTGTAAACATTACGAGTATGTACTCGAAAATGACTACACGAAACAAATGTGTTTGCATACAAACGTTTCTAGTATCAGGTTTCTTTAGATTCCTTAAACGGTTTTGAAGAGGAAAACGTGCTGTCAGTTTTAGCGATTGTAGATTCGATATCAATGAGAAGACTATTTACTGCTTAAAAAGTTGGATTTTTTTATGAAAATTCCGATATTATAAAAGTGGTACCTTTCGGGATTGTATCTTTCGTTCTTTACTCGCACTGGGTAAATGTGTATAAGTTTCCCATCCGCTGCAAAAGACAAACCAAAACTCGAAATGTGTAGGGAAACACTCAAGCCATGCTCCAATTTTTCCGTACACAGTTGTGTCGCATACATAAAAACTCTAACAAGAGACCCAATATACTCATAATTGGTACACCAACGGTTCGAAGAAACAGACAGCTGCGTAAGGGCTGTGGTGATACACATGACAGTAAAACAGCATGCCAGGCGGAAGTAGCTGACATACTAATAACTATAGCAAGTGATGACGACTCATACTAATAAGAAGAATGAAAATGGCGTTTCACAAAGAGATATGGCATGCGAGATACTGGCAAACGCATTTCTACGTATCTAGCTGGCATGCGAGTTCTCCTCCCCATTTCCACATACACACGTGAACACATACACACGTGAACACATACACACGAAAAATCAAACGCCTTCCGATTTACTAGCGTACTATTAAAACGCATGGTTTGACTGGCAAAATCTGAATACACATGCCAGTATCACGCATTTGCAAGGTATGTTTTTGTGCAAGTAACACTCATGTGTATCACGGCCCTAACTGGCGACAAAAGACAACAAGACAAAAAACAGACTTTTTAGCTTACACAAGCTATTTTATATTTGACTTTCAATTGTACGGTTTCGTATTAGTGGCCCTGTTGGGCTAAGCCATTAACTAGAAATAAAATAGGTTGTTCGACGTCTCGCACTTAACCTTCGCATACATGAAGTCGTTTGACTCGTCGTCGTCAAATGCTTCTACAACATATAGATTTCTTTGCCTCACACCTTTGCCTCACATGTCCCGTTCTGTGTTCTTATCCACACGTTACCTGTCAGGTAACTATGTATCAGTCCGTTGGCTATCTTGGTAAAAGTAAAATATGCGTGTTCGAATAAATATTTCAAAGGTGTTATTATTGCTCAGCAGTGAAGGAAAATATTTTGTGGAAACTAGAATTACTAGCGTGATAGAGAATTTAAAAATAAAATAGGTGTGTAAAGTATAAAAAATACCGGGTTAAAGCATAAAAATACTTGTTAAAACACTGAATTACTAGCATTAAAACCAACAAATTTTGATCTACAACTTCATATTTTCCTCGAAAAAAGTTATCTTTTAAATGAAGTCTGTAACTTATCTACTCCGTTCTACTCTGTATAAGGTATTACTCTACTCTGTGTACTGCTACTTACGGCAACGCCGCACACTACACACATAAATAGTAGCCAATCGCAACTTAATAGCACCTACGTTTATGTAAATCGGTACGAGTGTACCTACGGGGTGCGAGTGAGTGAGTAATTTGTATGGAAAGTGCTTAATTTTAAAGAAATCGTAAAACAAAAGTCGTTAGTTTTCACGCAATACATGAGAGTGCGCGTATTTTTTTACTTAACTCTGTATGTAATTAATTTTACCTTCGTGAATTGGTTGCGGGGCCCCTGTTGATGATTGTCTTACTTACTACAATAGTAAGTATGAAACGTTGGCTGATATTATAGTAGAAAGTACAGCCTGGTTTCGCATTTTACATAACGTGACTATGGATGCTCAAGTGATATTTTGCTATGAACAGATTTACATCTTTATACGAGAATACATCTCTGATTTGTATTTTACGTTGTAAGTATAATCATTATACTAATATAACTAACTCAGTAAATTATTAACTTTACTAGGTAAAGGGGCGCTACACCGGCACCGCAGCCCTACAAACCTCCTACGAATTTCTCATATATCTTTGATCACAATTACGCGTTCATTTCAATGATCAAGAACATTTTGTAATTTTGCCATTAATGAAATTATTGAAGCATTCATTATTGGTAAGCCAGTAAGTATTCTTTATTGTACACAACAGATAAAACACAACATAATGCATAAACATAAAACATTTAAAAAAGGCGCTCTTATCGCTAATAGCGATTTCTTTCAGACAAATAGAGTTTAGAGTAGGATAGTTATGCCACCAAGTAGATGATGCACTTACATAGATAACAATATAATATGAATGCTAATAAATATACCTAGATACATAATTTGCCATGAAACTTGAATTATGTGTGTTTTGATATAAGACAAAAAAATAAGTGGGTATGCGTTAAAATAATACTTTGATCTTTTTGGGACACCCCTAGATATACATATATATAGAAATTAATATTTGTATGAATATAAATACATACAGATCTATAAAGTATATTGATAGATCTATAAAACAATATGCCTTGAGAAGAATGGAGAGTTGAAGAACATTATTGGTGTAAGATATTAATTCTCAAAGGTTTTAATATATTTTTTTTATCAAAACTTGCCTACTATTTTTCACGAAATACCTGGTTGTGTAATAGGTGTTTGTATGAGAATAATTCCAGGTGAAATTAGATTCCAAGTGGGGGAAAAGACGGCTAAATGCTGCTGTTAATTACCTGAACACCCCACCCCATTGTACGTATTATCTACCTATCTTAAACATTATATTACATAATGTATATTCCAACTTCCTTAATAAAGTCTCAGCATGCTCGTAACAATATCGACGCTATAAACAAGGTTCGAGGCGCCTTATTAAAGCACAACCACATCGACACAGTGGAGAGAGAAAAGGTATGCTTTCTATGTCTCAAAGTCTCCTTGTACTTGTGCCTGGCCAGATTGATGTCAACTAGTATTTACTAGTCGACACATCACATTGCAAAGTCAAGTCGCTATATAAAAATATAGATGTTGTGAATGAACAAAGAACCGAAGCTGCTATATACCAATCATTGAAAGGAGACGTTACGTCTAGTTATTGAAGGGAGTATTTAAGTCATCGGTTGTTCGTCAACCGGAGCGTGAACGTAAAATAAGTTTCGACGCCAAAGTTATAACTATATACCTAGTTATAATTATTGACTTTTTTAGTGCATTTATTTGCTGTCTAGTTTATTGTATATGGGTTTTTCATGCCTTTAATGATGGGATTATTACTTTTAGTTCAAGTAGGTAATTGATATTTCGCTCTTTACTATAAAATATTTCATTCCGTATATTATAGGATAACAGCGCGTGTGAACAGATTGAATACATTTATATGAGAAAGATTAATATTTTTTTTGCAAAAAAAAAATGAATTGTAAAATGAATCAATGAACTCAGAATCATGAACGGATTACATAGTTTCGAGCTTTTGATTATGCACCATGCGGTGTTGACTGGCAATAGAATAGCATTAGCCCATTTCTCCCCGTGGGTGTCGTAAAAGGCGACTAAGGGATAACAAAGCCGCTACCACAAGCTCTGCGGAATTACACCGACTCTAAAAAAGTAGACTCGCCAAGCGTGGCCAGCATGGCGTTTTAAGTTGCACAGGACAATTTGCATAAGCTCGCCCATGTCCAGCAGTGGATATGGAATGGGCTGGTTGCATTGGTTGCGATGAATAGTTTCGAGTTTTATGTATGGGTCGGTTACACCCGTACATTTGGTAGTAGTTCGCACTAACTTATGACGATAGTTCTTGCAAGTAGAGAGAGATGCAACAAGTTGGGCCATGCTCGCCTTTTCGCGCATTTACCTTTACCGAGAGGTGTACTCGTATCTTGGATGTAATAAAGATTCCTTACTGTTATTCTATAGCTTATGTGAAGACACCAGTCAAGGCGGCACGTGATGTCATAAAACGTCGTATAGCACGACGCAATCACTGTGTTTGTACAATGATTGCGTGTTGCGAAAAAACGACGCGAACACGTTTCGTTACTTTTACGCGCCGAAGATGAAATGCGTATAAGAATGGCGTATTGCAAAGCTGTTCTTCTATCTTTTTAAAGAAATAGGTGATAGGGCATGTTAGTAGATACAATAAGGTCAGGAGACTTATTCTACGAACTATTATTTTAATTTTATAGTCATAGTCTGATGCAAGACCTTTAAACGTAACAATTAAACTTAAAGGCTTTCGTAAACTAATCTATAGTCATAGATCAAGTTGTTGAATATCTAATCATCGCGGTTTGATATGCAAGTTCCCAAAAGTTGACAAACTGACTAGCTAAATGAATGTTTTAACGACTTACAAGAGATTAAGACTAAATTAATACATTTTCACTCAGCACACAGTTAATCTGAACAAAAGCTGGGAAGTAGAAAAATTTTGTTCAAACATTTTGTCGTCGGTTGCTGATTGCCGATACGTACGGTGTATTTAGTTTTGAAATAAATTGATAATCCATTTCAAATTTCTGAAATACATATTTGCCCCATCGAGATCTCAACAATTCTGCCAATGTCAAATGTCAAATTCGGTTTGCGTTAAGAATGCTGAGAGTCATCGTTTAAGATGAGATCGTTTGTGTGTATTTTTATGTATATGGGCATATGGTTGAAATAAATTCTTTATTATTATTATTATTTAACACGTTGCTACATAATTTTATTACGTTATTCATTTCGAATTAATCTCTCCATTAAGTTGAAAATGCGTTATGTCATGATGCACTTATATAGGAAAACGTCCGTCTAAATTTCTACTTTCTAATTTTCTACGATTGATTTATAGGCGAGGCAAATGAAGCGTTTATTGGCTAGTCTAACGTATGAGCCTACAAGGCGCAATCACACTAGTCGGTCTTCTGTCAATAGTAACGTTTGATTAACAAAATAACACATACTTCTATATTAATATTATAAATATTTATGCTAATTAAATTAATATTTATATATTGCATGAATTATGCAGTATATAAAGATATGGACAATACGACAAGGTACACAGCGTGCTGTAAACATTACCCCGTTGTAGCTGTGATTATTCACTGAGAGAGGTAATTCCTGGTTCTGGGGTCTCCGGTAGTGTCGACCAGACACTTCTCTATGTATTTAAATAAAATTTACGCATTAGAACAACACGGGCCTAGTGTTTCCATTAGATTATTAGTATTTTATATGTAAAGTTTTTTTTTTTGCAAAGTAATTACCTATTTGGAGGTGGGATGAAGTCAAAGTGTCTAATCGTCTATTTTGTTCTTATTTATCAAATTATTTGTCAAAAAATATATACTACAATAATAGACACTCAAACATCACGGAGGTTTGTCCAGAGTGAATATATTTCTGCACAAACAAATATATGTTATAATATACTGCCCCGCCAAGAAGAAATGGAACAAGTGACATTTTTACGACTGCGTTGACAGATAAATAAGTAATATTAGGTATATTCGCAAATTAAAAATAAACAAATGTAATAATCACCGATTATTTTCGTCGTTTCATCACAAACTCGAAGAACGTAATTCGTAATTTCGCAGAAACTTGGGATAATAATTAAGTCTCTTTGTACAATATTACGGAACGAATCAAGTGATTTCGCGAAAACACAAATCGTGGCTTCGTGAAATGAATAGACCAGTTTAGTGGGATGACTTTTAGTTGATTATGTATAATCGAAGTAATAATCGAATAAGTTTTATTTGAAGTATAACAAAATACAAAAAGAAACTTGCCAAAACCTGACTTCAAGTCAAACTATCTTTTTTATAATTTTTAATATGACACTTGTTAATTGTAATAAAAATAACTAAATATAATTGTTTTTCAATCAATCAATAGACAATTATCAACTTAGTCAACTTTCCATATGTCCGTGTCTGGAGGCAAAACGCAGGTCCTGAATTTTCACATACCATCTATAGAGAGACAATATGTATTTATACGCCAGACAAATTAAACATTTATTGGATAGCGTTACGTATGTGCCCACGAGCTCGCAATCAAGCTTGTCAACCGTCGGCAAACAATGACACTTGCCCAACTAATTTCAGTCAGTTTGTTGAGACTTCGTGGGATGGGAAAGTTACCGATACCTGAGCCCGTATAATGATGTTGACTTGTAATTGCGAAGTGTGAATCGGTGATATTGTGGTTAACTGAAGGTACTCCAGTTAATTTACTACCACAGTTACGCTAAATGAGAGCACTCTTAACATTTAGAAATCTTTTCATTTTTTTAAATTGTGTTCAATTTAATTGCGTTCTTTGATGACATTTTAATGACAGGAGATACTGATAGTAGTCGGCTGTTCAGAGTAGGTCTAACCCAAAATACACAGACTTGTCTAAGTAGATACAGTAATAGATAGTCAAAGCAGATAGCAAAGGCAATTAACTACCGTATTCTTCATTTTTAAATGCGCAGTACATTTTTCGGTTTTTGTTACCTGAACTTCTATATTTGCTCGTATGTGAAAGTTTATGTTAAAAACAAAATACAATTTATTTAACACTTAAATTTGAAAAGTTGAAAAGTCTAACACGTTCATAATGAAACAAAACGGGATATACAGCCGTTCTGGGATTTTACATAAGATTAATTTTAAACATATCAAAGAGTAATTTTGTAGCATATACATATTTGTTAAAATATTTGCCATTTTTAAAGAATATTTATTATTTATTTATTTATTTATACGGGATATACCCTTTTTACATAACAGATTAAAGAAAGGAAAATAGAAAGTACAACTCAAAGCAACATAAGATCAGAACTTATGAGCCAGCTTCTCAGTTGGCGCGAAAATTCAACAATATCGTTACCATAAAAATTAACAGTATCACCAAGAGCGTTGCGCATCAGTCGTATCAAAGTTTCATTCTTGCTAACGTCAGTTCTTCTATAGGGGACATAAAACACATCAGAGTTCCTCGTGCCAGCAGCACTTATTCTATAATTTATGTGCGATGTTAGGAAAGAGCAATTATATCTATAAGATATTTGTCCTAGGTTTATATCGCGACATTCCTTTAGACTTTAGACTTTAGAAAAAAAAACACTGCAGCATCGTATGTTGGTAGCGTTGGCATTATATATTTGCTATTAATTGCTGCATGCATGAGTGTATGCTGCATTCTCACAGCACCTGGGCGCACTGGAATGGCCAAGTAACCTATATATCATAGAAAACTACCTTGAAATGTACTTCATTTCTTACTTTATCGTATTTCCCCAATGCACGTACGTGTTTGCGGTAGTGAGTGAGATATGCCAGTGCCAATTTCCATTCCATCCTATCCTATCCCTTCCCCTTTTCCCAACCCTTTCTCCCAATCTATTCCTTAGTCTGAAAAGGTAGACAGCGGATCGGGGGGCATGACAACGTTTGTCAATCTGGACTGACGTTGGCATGTATCGCGAATGTATCCAATATTCCACAGTATCCACTTACCACAAGGTGGACTGACTGTATGCTCGTCTACTGCCATTTTACTATAAAGAATACAAAAATAATTTAAGATATAACCTGAAAAAATAGTCTACCGGCTAAAAAGTCTAATTAAAGAGGTTAGAACCACTGAAAGAATTAACGAATTATTCACAGTGACTATATCTTAATCTCCCAGCTGTTAGCGGTTTCTGTTACTTGTAAACGTTACTGTGTACAGAATAAAAAAAAAACAGAGAAACTATTCATGAATGTATTTTTCCATGTGTAACATAAGTAACATAATTTCTGAACATAAGTCGACCGTTTGTTACGAGCCTTAGATTCTCTGTGGTTTGTCCTGTTGGAAGGATTTTGAACTTTACAGATTTTATGAGGTTCCAAAACTTTGATGGGGGACCACACACGCGGTCTCTATTAAATGTTTGTTGACGGGAGTTTAATTTAATTAGAAAATAAGTCCCCTCGACGTTGACACCACTATAAGTTGACACCACGTATTAGTTAATTATAAAAAGGAATGGAGATACATGTGATCTATTTTATATTTAAGTGCTGATGTACCCACATGCATTGCATTGCATGTAGCATTGCAGTACAAAGTCCAAAGCAATTTGTACTTGTACTTAGTCGCAAGCAATAGCTAAGCTACTTGTTGCTAGTTGTAGCTGGTTGAGATTATTCAATTAATGTTACTATTGATGTGTCATTTCCTATTCATAAGGAGCCAAGTTTACCTACAAGTTTGGGAGGAAAAATATATACATTATAACTTGATTTAGTAGTAAAGTAAACTTGATCAGTATTTCCGGATTGGCGAGCCCTAATAGCGTTGCTTGATTGATTAGATACAAGTTCAGAAGCTAGGAGTTATTAAATCTTTATTATTAGATAATGTGGCATCCTGTTGCAGTTACGAGGGGGTCGGGTTTTAATCCATTACGCGGACCCAGTGTATATAATCGTACTTGGTTAGTGGCAAAAATGCCAAGCAAGTATAAAAATATGCTGCGTTTTCTCAATGAAAATGGTAGACGCATTTTGTAGAAAACTGGTAGTTGCCCGCAGTTTCATCCGCAAGGATTTAATTGTATTTAATTATGATTCTATTCAAAATTTGACACTGTATAATCCCCTGATACAATTTTGAAAACAATAAAATACTTCCTTAATTATTTGTATTGCAGAATGCCGAGTAAATAGAACTCTCCATTTTTTATTAGAATGTCATAGACGGAAGCAATCGTTCAAATTGCATGTGGTTTCAGTGGTTTGGGTTGGACGTATATTAATCAGCTGGTCAGTCAGTCGGTACATTTTATAAGAAGAGTTTGTTTCTTTTTATATAATAAATGGCAACTTTTATCCGGTTCATAATTATGTTGATAAATGGTCAGCGAATACAAAAAGTCCTTTTAAAGCAACTTACGATTTTTAAGTCAACTTAAGTGAACTTAGTAACTGAAGACATTAAAATTAACATTCAAATCAAAGATTATTAAAAGATACGACTTTATCACGTGAATAGTCGCGTAAAACAACGGTAAAACTTTTTACGCAGTTTGAGATTATAAAAAGTCACTACGGGACGGGAAGTTCCTCATAATTTTCGTATTTGTGATGCTTTAATCTTTAAATTGTGTCGTAAAACATGTTATTTTGGGGTTTTACTGTCTCATTCGCGTTTCATCGCATCGTAACAATGTTTATTGACATTTATCTTTATAAGATACTAGTGACCCACCCCGGCTGTACGCAGCGATAATGAATATAGAAGATACAGTGATTACGCAGGGTAATTTAAATATACAGTGTGGGTAAATACCAACCTCGAAGATTTTAAAGATATGTTCAATGCTTCCTTTTATCCATAAAAAATAAAATGGCGGTGAAACCTCATCCCCTAATAATTTAATTAATTTGTCGTCTAAGCATGAACGTGAGTGTTGAAAGAAATATCTTTGGATGTAGGGGCCCTACAGAGATAAAAATGGACTCATTTGACTGCCAAAGAAATGTTTTATTAGGTAACAAATACAATCATACAAAAATTTTGAGAAAATAAATATAAAAAATAATAATGAGATATTAATAGTAAAAAAATTGGACTATTTCTGTTTTTCTACTCTACTGTAAATACATCAACCTTTTTTATATTTGATCGACGGCTTATGAACTATCCCAAAAATTACATGATTTTTTAGTTCTAAGTCCGTTGTTTTAGGTGTTATTGTTGTTTAAACTTAATTCTTGTCGTTGGTGCTCGCGCTAGGGTCATTCCGTCTTACATAACTTGGGATTCAAGAAAGCTGTAGGAAATTGCAAGCTCGGCAGTGCACCTACGTACACTTAGGTGCCGCAGATGTGCATAGCCATATAGCATTATGTGAGTCGCTTGCCCGTTTTTACCTCTCCGGTAAAGAGAAAAAGAAACCCTCTAGGAATCTACTAGGGGAGGCCTATGCCCTACAGTGGGACGTCATAAGCTATTATCGAATGTTGTCTTTGAACATCGCCACGCATCAACGAAGTTTTCAGTGCTTTATGGAAAAATATAAATTCAGGATCAAAATAAAAAAAAATACTGCAGACTCTTAATACAGAATTCCTACGACTCATTAAATTCAGGGCTTTTCACACCGCGTAGGTACACTCGCGCCGATTTACATAGCTCTAATTAGCTAATAGCAGCGATTCGATTAGCAACTGTTTATGAACGGGGTGTGCAACGTTGTCGTTTGTAGTAGTGTATAGTGAGTAGTAAGCAGTATAGAGTAAGAAAAGGACTTCATTTAAAAAAGAAGAAGAATGTGGAAAATATAAGTTCAGAAATAAGGCATAGCACAAAAGTTTTGATAATAGATTTTCATTCTTAAGATTTAAGCCTAATGTTCTTAAAAAAATCTTAAGATGTTTTTTTTATTTAAGCCTGTTGTGACCATCAATCAAGAGTAAAATGTAGAACTAATTTTGGAATGTAACAGAAGAATATCTGTATTTTATTATTCGCATTAGAGAATTCGCAATAGAAATATAATATTGTTGTATTTTCTTATCACGTTCTCTGATAAGTAGACACGCGTAAAGTCTTCAACGTGGAAGTGGCCGTAAAAATCATAAAAGCTCCTTTATGTTGGTAGGTTTTGATTATATTTTTCTTTACTCATGCGGTTAAATAAGGAAAAAAACAGGCAGATTTTGTAAAAGGTACAATAATAAGACCATTTGTATATAAGAGAGGTTTAGCGGTATTTATATTCTGCAGGAGAATAATGCCGTGAACAATATGCTTAAGTGCCCAGGGGGTAGTACATTTTAAGTAAAATAAAGATTTAGAAATTTTCTCCAACACTAAAACATTTACAATTTATCAAAAAATTGTAGAACATATTTTTTATAGTAATAAGGTGACAGCCCATTAGTCCATTAATAAGGCCATTAGTTCACCTCATCATAAGTGGATATTTGGACATCCGCGATACATGCCAACATCAGTCACTAATGACAAATGCTACCACGTCCACGGATGCGCCTTATATAGATAGTCATTCCTTAGGAGATTTAGAAGTGGTTTAGAAAAAAAGAATGGGAAGGATATGGAATATTATGGGAGGAGTCGTCCACAACCCCTTACTCTTCCTATTCTTCCTTATGAGCTGGAATAGAATTGGAAATGAGCTCTGCCCAATCTCACTCATTCTTTAAACGCCCGTGTGATACAGTTTATGGCAGTTTTATGTAAGAGACAGAAGACTGCCATATTTAACTTTGGAAGATATCTAAATATTTGCAGTTTCTTTTTTCATATATGGCAATGGTGCAATTAGCACATTCCGCCAGTGTGAAGTTTTCTTCGTAATAAATAATTTCAAAGTCTAAAACGTATCCTGTCAATTTCCAGTTCCGTCGAAGTAAGTCAGGGGTCACTCAGTAAAGAGATAGTAGGTTTACTGAGGACAGATGAGGACTCCTTAGAAGCACATGAAAAACGCAGTCTCAGTCTTTTATTTGGTTATCACAAACACCACCCACGAAAAACACTTTGAAGTTTAATAAACCATCACTATTAAACCACAAAACGCTCAATACACATTTTTTTCAATAATCAAACAAAAACTCAATTTCACTTCTCGAGTTCCAGCCAATGAGTCCTGTTTACAATTTAACAATGACTTGTATTTAAACGAGTAGCAGAAGGTTCTAAATGAGAAGCAAATCACGATCAAAAAAGCAATATAGTTTTGGGTAACAGAACAAAGTAAATAATTTAAAGCTACTAAAAACATTACCACTATGACGACGGAATCCGTTCTGCTTAACGCCAAGTTATTTATTGTCACACGAGAACCTGACCCACCTTTAAATTGGCTACCACCGATTTGCTGCTCAGCCAGTATCTTTGTTACTCATATGATTTCTTCTGCGTATGAAATTATTTCTCTTGAAATAATTCGTAGTCATTTCTAAAATATTTCTATGAAATAACTGCGTTGTTTTTGTCCGAGCACTCGGGAATTTTAATGGAAATATGATACAATTCTGGGGCATTTATTTGTGGTCTGTCGACTCGGATCCCTTCAAAACCCTTCGAACTTACACTAGATAGAAACGATTTATCTTGATAAAAGTTAGTAAAACAGAAAATGACAAACTAATCCGTTAAAAAGTAAAAAATATAAATAAATAATCGTCTTGAATGCTTTGTTTCAACTTTCCTCTGCTTTCCACATTTTAGGACACATGTATATGAACTTACCGCCCCGACAACCCTACAGATTCTAAAAGTAATCTCTAACTTTAAACTTCTCCGTGACATCTAATTCAAAGTGTTGCGTATGTACATAAAATGTAACAGAATTTGCTCGAGATGAACCAGGAATGTCCAGTTCGGCAGTGATCACGCTTCACATATTTGTAATTGAACTGAAATATTGCAATATGGTTAAAATAATCCCTTCATATAACAATTATTCGATTTTAATTAAAAAAATAATAAACAACAATCTGGTATTTTCATTTAATTTATTATTTTTATTTTTTTCTACAACCATTTTTCCTTTATAACTCCGCCAGGCTAGACTTGCGTAAATCTGGCCTGAAATAACAACTGTCCTGTTAAAAGTAAGATTGATGGTGCGTAGACCGCGTCAAATAAGCCGCTAAAGAAATTTCATTTGTAACCAAAGTTTACGTTTACATTAGTTTACGTAGACGGCAATTTGAATGAGAAAATTAGTGCATTTTAAAAATCGTAGATATTTTTTCAGTAAAAAACTTAAAATGACAAGACGCGCAATATCAAATTTGAAGTGACAGAGAAAAGTTTCTATCGTGAATGTAAGGACACAGTGTCGACACAGTGCACGCATAATGTGCACGGTGTTTTACGTTGTCAGCAATTTGCGTTATGGCGTCACTGTCCACACTGGCAATACTTGCCATGCTCCACGACATGTATTGTTTTGTTTAATTCTAGTGATCATTTAAAAAAATAGTATGAAGGACAATAGAAGGTATTTATGGCACTTTCTGAATTTATCTTACACCTAAAACATATTATTATATCCTTCAAAATGTTTTTTTTATACAATGAAGCTGGCAGAGAGGTAAAGGTGGACTTGGTAGTAAGTAGATATTGTCGCCCATGGACAACCGCAATGTAAGACCCCGGGTCTGCCTGTCTGGTAGCGCTGCCTACCTTTAGAATTTTAAAGGAAAGGATTTGGAGGAAAGGTGGGAAAAATGAGAAGGGATAAGTTAGGACTGGATGGGAATGGGCTCTGGCATATCTCACTCGCTACCGGAACACGTACGTACATAGGGGAAATAGGATAAAGTGGGAAATTCAAGGTTGTCTTAAAAAATATTTAATTTTTATTTTGTGGAGAAAGAACAGAATACAGATAAAATTACACTATACTGATATTCTAGATGACATTAGTCTATTAATTAATAATTATGGTTCTTATATGGATATATAATAATTATAATTATTCTTATAATTATGGTAACTTATCAACAAACTTGATACACTGTAGTGCACTTTAAACTTACATTTATTAACAATCCCAGCTGGGTGATAATAAGCGTTATGACCCACAGCTGTATCCGCGATAATAGCCATTCGCCACTTGGCGGCGTGCCCAAAAACCATTCCCAGTTCCACGCTCCAATGATCCCAAGTAATTGTAATGGAATTCGTAATCCAATGATTTATCCACGCGTCAATACCTACAGAATTGTTATTATATTTGATATTATAGCAACCTGTCTAAAAATCAAATGTTATATTTATAAATACATTTTATGGAAACATACTAATTATATACAACCTACAAAATAGACGAACAATGTAAAAGTCTTAATGTTTATTTTAGACCACCAGCATTTTAAATTGGTAACTAACATTAGACGATTTGATTGTTAGACCCAGTGAGCTTCTAAATACTAGAGTGGCAACGTCTTACAAACTGTTCTCAGAAATTTGTAACCACTTGCGACTTCAAAAGATGTAGCTTTGAAACCGATAAATATTCCAAAGTAAACTATGTTTGTCTCGTTTCTTCTACACAACTTCTTCGTTTAAACTAATCACGTCGAAATGAAACAAGACATTGTTATCGGAAAAAATGGCGAGAGTTGCTAGTGGTCAGAAATATATTTCCCGACCGAAAAAAATTTTTATGCAACCGAAAAAAATTTCAAGGTGGTCCTGAGAGAGCCTATATGTCGCTATATATTTCAGGGTGTTTGTTTGAACCAATTGCATAAATAAAATTTTTGTGCTTTCTAAACAAACCAATAATCCCAAAAACCCTGTTTTGAACTTACACTCCAAGACTGGTTTAAACTCTGTTTTTATTGTATTTTTTGGTAAGTAAGGCTCCTTTTTGTTTTTTCGTTTTCTTTGTTGTGATTTTAACTTTTAAATTAGTTATATATTCTTTATAATCTTCAAGCAGTTTAAATACTTCGTGTTTGTTCTTCGACTACCTACTACTGACTATTTTATGATGATTACAGATGATTATTACAGATTAGACCAGTTGCTAGCATAGTCATTTGCGTTTATGATCACCTTATATTAACCCGTTTTTGTTTTGTGTTTCATCATACTATGTATAAGTCTCTTTGTCTGTTATCCAAAAATCAAAATTCAACGAAATTGTAACAATACCCTTTCGAGTAGCAGCATTTACCGAACTTCATCCGACTAAAACTAAATTAAAATTTACTTCAAACGTCCAGTAAAGCCTTCAATGTTTAGGATTTTCTGGAGTGCCATAGGCACGTCCTTACGGAACAAAAAATAGCAGAATGAATCAAAGTGCAGGCATTTGACGTTGCATTTACATTATTGGGTTATTTATGAAAAATAGGGATTTAGTAGCAAGGCGTTCGTGAAAGGACAATATTTACAATAAGTCAATAAAGTTTTAAATGAATCCAGACACAATGAGTATTATTTATCGAATATTAGGTATTATCGGAAAAAATAGAACTCCATTTGTCGTCAATTACGTACCCGGCTTCTAGTTACCGTTTGCGTACGTTATTATTATATCCTTTCAGTAAGTACGGTTATGTTATTTCATTTATTGTTACCACATAAATGGTGTAGCTGATAAAATAATAGAAAGTAGAATAAATTGCGTAATAGAAAGTCCGCCTACGGTCTGTTCCGCCTACACGCTACGAGACACGCTGCTACGTAGATCATAGCTACGTAGTGGTAAAGACACTGCTCTCTCTTAGACGACTGTAACGACACTATGTAGTCCCGGTAAAAGTGTCTCTTACCGTATACTTTGTCAAAAATTTCTGTCGTATTTTATGTTATTGGCATATAGTTTCTTATTGCACTGTTCACACTTGTCTTTAATTTGCGATATCTAAGCTAACGGCTATACTTTCACCTCTATTTTCAATGGCGTCAGCCCATCGGTGTGTAAAGTACATTAAAAGATCGCCAGCTGAGCGATTATGACGGAATCCGTATTGACGATCGTTTATCAGCTGGCGATCCTCTAGTTGCCCAAGGAGTTGTGCGTTGATGACATTTTCCATTACCTTGGAGAAGAGGGACGTTATCGCTATTGGCCTGTAATTGGCCTGGTCGGTGCGATCGCCTTTTTTAGGCAACCTGTGGTCGTGGAGCTACTTTCCAAGCTTTCGGGAAGCGTCTTATGGAGTATGAGAGCTTAAAGAGTCGCGTAATCACCGGAGTAAACTCAGGAGCGCTCGACTTCCGGACATCAAGAGATGCAAGAGCTCGCTGGACTTCACTTTGCGTGAAGCAGATGTCCGGCATGGAGCTTACACACCGCGAGATCGTGGGCAGTGTGGCACCCCCATCGTTCAGAGTCGAGTTAGAGGCAAAGAGACAGCCCAGTAGATCAGCATTGTCCTATGCACTGTGGGCAGGTGTATCATCGGGTTTAAGCAGCGGTGGCAGGGACGATCGACAGAAATTATTCTCAGCAGCTTTGGCAAGCTACCAGAAAGCCTTACTCCCACAAGGATAGTTTTCTAACCGATCACAAATTCCGCTAATGTACTGAAACTTAGCCTTGGCAGTCGTCCTCTTTTTGGACCTCGAGGCAGCATCGAACTCTTTCCTCAAATGGGAGACATTCGGATCGCCAGACGCCCGCGCTTCGGCCCAGGCTCTGGTTTTTTACAGCGGGCCTCTTTACAGGATCGGTTAAACCAAGGCTGACGCCGCCCACCAACGGAAACCATAGAACTAGGAATATGATATTCCATGCCCTGAAGCACCACGTCAGCAATGGAATCCGAACAAACATCTGGGTCCTATGAAGAGAAACAAAGCTGCCCCCGGGAATAGGATGCGTTAGTAATGCCAGACTTATAATGACCTGTAAAATCTTAACAAAGTCAAGTCAAAAAGTGTTATAATGATAAAAGAGTAGTACGTGAACATCATTAAGTTAAAAAATTACACTAAATTCTTCTTTCAAAAACGTTTATATCTTTCACAGTAAAAAAATGGGTTCACTAATGATCGGTTGCCATGTCCCAAAAAATACGGGCGGGAATGAACTGTCATCTGGATATAACGAGTTCTTTCACAGTTCTGCATTAGGCGGACCCTCATCACTTGGGGACAGCTCTAAGCTATGCCTATTCGGGGCAGACCCGGGTGGGCTTAACAAGTTTTATGTCTGGCTAGAGTACGTTAATCAATACGTTAGTCTTATCCCACGGAATAATATATCTAAGGAATTCGTGTCACTAGATTTCAGACGTCTTTGTAGCAGGGCTCTTTATTTTGTAGGGAAAAGTTACAGAGATTATAAGTGAAAAAAAACACGGATTTATGAAAGAATTATTGTTTTTTGTTTTCTTCAAATATTTGCCTAAGTGTTTTTTAAGTATTTATATAAGGCGATTTTGTATTATAAGAAATTCATCATTTATTGTAGCAGATTTTTACAGAAACATTCGGAAAAAAAACACTGTTAAGTTTTTTCGTAGTGTTTTTTTTTTCAAATTCTGAAGTCGTGACATTCGTAAAAGGTATATTTTTTCAAATTTTTCTTAAATAAACCACTAATTTGAATCCAGTATAAGTTATCAAGAATCGAAGTAGTTCAAAGGAGCAAATTGATGTGGTAATAAAGAAGCCATATCAATTATTGTAGAACTAAAATTTATGAATCGAGAGCGTGCTAATAGAGTTAACTTATAAGGAAACGAAAGGGTCAATATTCAACTGATTGACAGTCTGAAAAAGGTAAACCATGATCTTATTCTTAAGGAATTACTTTATCTAGTAAAACACACGTCGCTTTATATTTTATAGATTACATACAACCCTTTTTAATTTTATAAAATTAGGTTAGAGCTGCTAGCGTAAATATAATTTGTTTAAATTTACAGGCAGTAGCTTTCTTCCCTAGGAACTTTCTTATAAAGAAAAAATCTCCGTTTGACGTAATGTCTATATTTTATTAACCTCCCACAACAAGGCAATGTTTATAAAACATCTTATTATTCAAGGACATAATATTATGCTTTGCGTCGTACGAGTGTGTATGTGCCCTAAATAAATATGTATGAATGTGTAAACTAAACATAATGCGAAAGGATTAAAGTTACAATTTCTGAAGGAGGATCGAAAATTTCATGCAAATCGGGCATCAAGCGTTCAAAACTTTTGCTGCGGTAAATAGTAGGTTGGTAAACACCGATTATGTGGAAACGAATTTTCGGAACAAACTTTATTGTTTCTTATCCATTGCTACTTTATTTCAGGATAGTATTTAGTTGAACTGTATAAACTGTAAAAGAAGCAATGTATTGGTGATATATGAAATAACGGTCGCTTCACTGTATCGTTTTTTGTGTTTCACAGTCACAGATAGTCGCGACCGGACTCATGTTAATTAGTTTAACAAATTTTGGTTTCAGACGACAAATGGTATGTAATTTTGAAGCGGGTGCTATTAGACCCGCTTAGAGAAATTATACGGAATCGGTGTCATAGTACTGGTGTACAACGTATAAATCGAGCAACAATTTAATACGAAAAATGAAATTAAGCTAACTTTCTTTAGCAAATTTGGTATTTGACTATGTTTATGTATAATTTTTAAAACATTTTTAAAATAGTTTATATGATTATAAATATTTATAAATGATTAAAATAAAAAATGTAGTTAGTGTTTCTGTAGTTAGTGAGATATGCCACAGCCCATTCGCAGCCCATTCTATTTTTCCTCCTCATTTTCCCAATCCATTCCTTAATCCGGAAAGGTAGGCATCGCATCCGGGGGCGTGCCAACGTTTGTCATTCTGGACTGATGTTGGCATGTATCGCGGATGTCTATGAATTTATCATCAGGTGGGACTGTCTGCTCATCCGCCGACTTTTTTTTTATAAAAAAAAAATAAACTAAAAATAAGGAGGAGGACTGGTGGCTGTTGCCGTCCTCCGTACAAGAATAGAGCGTTAATGGCTCGCCGCGCACATTACAGCCGCATCGCGCCGCAGCGCACATTACAGGTGGGCTGCAACTCAATGCAATAATTTAATCAGTTGTTGATATTAAAGTTTTCACGTCATCGCACAGCGAATAACGGTCGAATTATATCTGTTAACTGCGCCCACCTATCGCACACTGAAGCAAGCCGTGACGCAGGGCAGCGTCGCATAACGTCGCATAACGCGCGCAAAAATGCGACTGACAAGCGAACCAGTGTGTCCAGATTTCATTTGACGAATCTACTGCTTGTGGAGGTTAAAAGCTACTGAATTCTACCAAAAGAGAACGAGAAAATACTAAAAATCTATTATATTTTCTTGATTAAATGTTTCTTGATTAAATGAATGTTTTCTTGATTAAACGATAAAATAATAAAAATAACAAAGAAACCACCATTAATTAAAGTAACCAATTTTTTTTTTTAAATTAAATTCTAAATAAAAATATAATTAAAAATAAAAAATAAAAATGAAACTTAAAGTTAAGATTCTTCGTCTTTATGTTGGGTAACATTGTCATAAAGCTGTTTTGAGTCCATTAACTTGATCATACTTCTGTCAGGATCAAATCTGCTACATCCTCCTTCCAACTGTCGTAGCCCCTCTTTTCCATGCATTATTGCAGCAACATTCTTATTATTAAATCGATTTCGATCTTGATTTTTAATCCTATTAATATCGGAAAATATTCTTTCTACTTTGGCGTTTGACAAAGGTAGTATCGTCATTTGCTTCACAAATCGGGACAAATTGCCATACTTTGGTTTACTATTCGCATCACAGATTTGGCTGACTTAACTCCAAAATTTATCCACCATAAAAGTTTCAGACGTCGAACTAGAAGTTGACAATAAATTAGACACGGAAACATCTAATTTTAATTCCCTATATTCATTGTCAACAATTTGCATGTTTTCTGTTGCAACTAAGTTAGGAAACCTTTGGAGTATTCTTATCAGAGTTCGAAATTCACCATACACTGCTTTTTGGGGATCGATGAACGACAAATCCTGCAAAAAATTATCTTGTACAGGCAGTCTGCAGAAATTGGTTACTCAGCTCGCTCAAAAATGATTGACATCTGTTAAGGAATTCTCCAATTTTAGATCTCATTCGAACATCATCTTTTAATGATTCCAATGTCATTGCTACGTTTGTGCCCAGGTATATGTTTTGTATAGGAAGGAAATGCATTCTTGAACTTGGATCTATTGACTGAAGCGGAGTAGTTTTTATATAATTTATCTTCATAAAGCAACTCAAAATGGAACTCATCATGTTTTGTATGTCTGTTTCAATTTTATGAATAAGTGTCTGATCACTTTGAAAAATAACGTTAAATTTTGTAGTTATGGGTAATATAAAATCTAAACAGTAAAGATAAAGTTTTGTCTCATCGCTGTTAAGGTGATCAAATATAAATTGACAAGTAGCATTTGCATTCTTATTCCCTAAAAACTCATTATGAAAAAAAAGTTTTAATGCTGACCACTGCTCTATAATTCGGTGAATGCATTGATGTAGAGAAAGCCACCTGATATCATAATGACGAAGCATATGGTGAGTTGGTGTCAGTAAAATTTTGAAATTCGGCAAACTCTTTGTCGTTGGCTACTGTGAGAGAAGTATGAAAAAACATATTTGACAAACAACTCTATAGAACGAGGTAATTTTTTGCATGCATAACTCACTGAAAGGTTTGTTGAGTGGCAAATACATTTGAAAAAAATGCAGTTTGGGTTGACTTCCCTAATTTTAGATACCACGCTATTCCTTTCGCCGAACATAACATTCGTGGTATCAGCAGCGAACCCTATTAAATTGGCTATGTTAAGGTTTCTTTCAGATAAGGCACATGTTAAACTATCAAACAAATCCTGCGCAGTATCACCTTTTAAGTCCACCATACACAAAAATTTTGTTTGTGGAGATTGCATTTTTTCGGAGTAGTACTTTATTGCTGCTGCAAGTACCTTGGTAGTACTGACATCTGTGCTCTCGTCGATAATGAGCGAAAATACTGGGCTTCTCTCAGTTTCATTTTCCAGTCTTGGACGTAATTCTGCAAGCATTTTTTCTTCGAAGTTATTG
Organism: Sesia bembeciformis; assembly: GCA_943735995.1. Classification (NCBI taxonomy): domain Eukaryota; kingdom Metazoa; phylum Arthropoda; class Insecta; order Lepidoptera; family Sesiidae; genus Sesia; species Sesia bembeciformis. Next base: position 5,280,485 of record OX031029.1, on the reverse strand, counting down.
CCTAAGACGTTGTAGGCAATTGCGGCACATTTAGTTCTTCTACAGGAAAAACGTTTTGCGATTTCGGAGTCGTGAAATGCCCTTGAAATAACTTCGCTTACATGATCCATTACGCGAAAAGGAATATTATGTTCAACTAAGGCAGCTACAATACTGATTTCTGCTTTTTTTACTTCTTCCGAAATGGTTGATGTTTTGAAAATCGTATCAATCTGTAACCAAAGAAGTTAAAAATAAGTAGGGGAATTGTGCTTAAGATGACATACTCAGGTAAGATGACATAGTGCCTATATCCGTTCAAATATACGCGCCAGAAACGCCTAAACGACGATCACACATCGGCTCACAGATAGCGTCACCACTCAAAACCTTTGTGAGCGACCGCTTGCGTTGTTTGGATGTGGTGTGGATTGTTTTGATTTCGACACTCGAAAATATTATTTTGTTGAAAGTGTTTGTGCCAATAAATATGTTCAGGTAAGATTTTAGTTGTGTTTGACTACTTTGATATGAACTGTGGTTAATATGGGTTATGAATATTGAAGAATAATTAAAGTAACTTTAAAGTTTTTAAGTCGCAAAAGGTGGCAAATATTTTTTACCTCGTAGGGTAAGATGACATAGCAACGGTCGGCTTAAGATGACATAGTATGTCATCTTACCCTGAAGTTCTTGCGTTTATGAATACTTTAAAATCCTGTTTAATTTTTGTTCGGGACGACCGATGCGACAATAGTTTTAAGTCTTTGTTTGAGTAGATTTTATTATTTAAGTTTTCTTATAGTATTTATTTGATAGTTAACATTGTTATTGTTTGATTGATACGATAGATCCTGCAACAGTCGATCTAGTTCAGCGTGCTAGCCAAATCGCTGGTGGACCTTCTTTCTCAAAGAGCACTAAAAATCCTACATCAGTCGGTCCAGTTCAGCGTGATTGCCAAGTCATTGCTGGATAGTCTACCACCCAGGAGATACCAAATAGAAATTTCTCCATTTCCGAAATCAATGTCTACGGGGCAAGCAAGAAGCACGAAGAGGAAAATCACTGGCTCTCGGGTTCTGACAGGCACTCCTTTTATGGACGAAGTTAAAGCCCAAGTCCAAAATAAAAAAGAGAAGGAAAATCGCAAGAGCGTTAGAGCTCGAAAGCAGGTGAAGCGTACTATCCTTCAGGATGACTCAGATGGCCGGATCTATGGAAGATTTTAATCAGGACGCTGATGATGTTGATGACTCCGATGCTGCATGCCTTTATTGTAACGAATTATATAGCAAATGGAAGCCAGGAGAGCATTGGGTATGCTGCCAATTATGTAAGCGATGGTGTTACACTATGTGCTGGCGTTGCACCAAGAACTAAGGTTTTCAAAAGTGAAATGTACACCGATAATTAGGTATGTCAACTTAGACTGACGTGTGTCATCTTACCCACATGGACATGATTGGTGTTTTTTTATTTTATTTCAATTATTAAGTTTTCTATAGCGTCAAGATTAATTTTCGTGCGTCGTAAATAAACGTTTTAAATGTGTAGCCATACATTTATTTTTTATAACCTTTGAATTTTCAAATATTTGCCTCAAAACAAAAAGTATGTCATCTTAAGCACAATTCCCCTATGCAGGACATTTCATATAGCGCTATATAGTATCAAAAACTAAGCAATTTTTACATAGCATTTAACATGAATAAACACACATAGTTGTATAGTAATTGTTATGTAAATGCGTACATAAAACAGTGAATGTTTGCTTTTGAGTGGAAATCAAATTCATAAACTTTAGAACATAATACGGGATCACACTACTGCGTAAGTTGAAAGTATTAAAAAAAAGTCTTAACAAGAATAATTAACTAAGAATTACATTCCACATATTAACGTAAGTAACTTGCATACCTGAGAAATGCCGGAATATCCTTTCATATTTTTTATATGCTTTGATGTAGCCATGTGTTCCTTCAAAGACGCCACTCTACTTAGTACTTCACAGTTGCATGCTTTACAATGAGCACTCGTAGTGTTTACCTTAGATTTACATAACCAACTTTTAAATATGGGATCTTGCTCCCATTCATCGCGATATCCTTGTGTATATTTACGTTTCATTTTAAACTCGATTATAATTATTCTCAATAAAGGAATTCCCACTAGTCTATCACACTCTATGCTCACGGCACGAATGGTAACGAAAAGAATGAAAATTAAATAGTTACAATCGATTCGATGAAAGGGGGAATACCCCGCATTTATCCGATATGCCAAAAAAGTACTAGAATAACTGAAAAGCGTGAATTCTACTAAAATATACCAAATAATTTTTACATACTAAATTCTGTTGCCAGTACCTCAAAATCTACCAAAAAAGTAGAAATCTACTAAATCTGGTCACGCTGAAGCGAACCCACAGAGCGCTGCGCTGCAGAGCGATGCGACCCCTCCCCCCCAACCCCCTGAAATGTGCGATGATTTATACAAAATGTATAAAAATGATTCAGGAGAATTTTTGCCATGTTATGCGCTGCGGTGCGGCTCGCCGTAATGTGCGCGAGAATTTACTGCACGTTGGTCGCACAGCCGGTGTTTGGTTAAGTGGCACCTAGAGCCCTACAAAGCCTACCTTAACCAGTAAGATATATTCTTATATATGTTTATACAGGGATTCCAGCTGACGTGAGAACTTCATTGTCACCAGAGAACCTAAACCTAACTCAACACACCTTTAAATTTGCTACTCGTTCAAAATTTTTTTGTTGCTCATTTCATTATTTCCCCTTATTTTTTAATGAATTTGTTTTCATTCATTCGTTTGTCGCATAAACAATAAAATTTCTATAAAGCCGTAATAAATCAAAGTCGTAGTAAATGTTCCCCGCCGCCCGCGATTTCCTACAACACCAGGGGAAATACGGCTTTGATGCCGACTTTGTAGAAAATTAGGCGGGCACCTCTATTGAAAAGCTTCGTGTTTTTCTTATTTTTTATTAATTACATGGACGTCATTAGACCAAACGGAATTTATTCTCGCTATTGACTTATTAATAACATTGGTTAATATTTTCTAACTTGACTAATTTCTAATACGTTGTTTCAAAATTATGTTTAGATAGAAGCGTTCTCTAAGACTGTTTTTAAGATAAAGCAATTATTTTATTTTTTAAGATTTTACTTAAACCTCATCAAGTAAGAAACTAAAATCGACAATATGGTTCGTTTTCAAAGGTATATATGTATATATTTTTACTTGATTTTGGAGTAGTTTTAATGTTATTTATTTATTTATGTAATCTACAGTCTTTTATATACTTAATTTATTTTAACAAATATATTGCTGGTGTTAATGGCCAACTACAAATTATACTGACATTTAAAGACAGCATGTAATATATTGTCGGCGTGTAATTGATGTTTTTTTTATAAATAATACATGTAGATTTGTGTTTGCATTGGTATGTCCGGGTAAACAAACAAACAAACACATATAAGTAATATAAGTAAACAAACACATATAAGGCTATATGTCACATTCTTTACTGAGGTGTATATGTAGATGGTGAGCCATTATTTCTGTATTCTTTACTTGTTATATACTTCAGGTAATCCAGTGCACAGTCATATTTTATGTTAACAGGAAGAACTTGAGTTAGCTGTTACGTACTTATTTGTTTTTATGTTCTTTAGTGGTGGATATCGTAGCGCAGTGTACATTTTCCTGTAAGCTTTTGTAAAATAAGTCATTTTTATATATCTACCAACATTAATCTACACTTTTAAAGAATGAATTGAAAAACAATTTTGCCGATGCAAAAATTTTAATCGTTCACATCGGATGAGTTTCCTGTTGGAGATCTTTTGACGAGTCACCCGTGAACGAGCTCTACGACAGACGTACATATTTCACCCGACGAATGAAATTTCCATAATGCGGTTGGAATTTATTGTGGCGGTCGACGCGTCCTCTGCAAATAAGAGGGAGTGGAAAACAACGAGTAATGTGAGTCCCTCGTTACAAATGAGATATTGAGTGCGGCGCAATGAGTTTTACTTTATTGTTTTCTGAATCGATTTATTTTTTAATTTATAGATTTTTAGCCATTGAAACATCTTACTGCAGAATACATGCCACCCCTAGTAATCACTAGCGCGGTGATAGCCTAGGCCTAGGGGTATCTTCTATTCTCGACTTTCATTCTTGAGGTCGTAAGTTCGAATCCTCGGCCCGTATCACTGAGACTAAACTTAAGTACAAATTTTAAAAAAATAGCACTAACTGAAATTAAAAAAACAAAATCAGGGGCATGTGCATCCATCAATCCGCACTGGGCCAATAAATCAGCCAATAAATAATTCATCAATTAATTGATTAATTAGTTTTTGTATTCCTTAACTTTCTTCTATCTTCTTCTTTTAAGATTAGGTTAACCTATCAAGCCTTGTGTTGTTTGTTTTCTTTTGTGCAAGGAATATTTTGAATTAGTGATCACTCAAGTCGCGCTCGAGTCCAGGAACTTATTGATAAACGTAAAAATAACTAAATCCATAACTTTCTCCAAATCCATGCGGGTAGGCAGAGCGCATCTGGGAGCGCGCCAGATGCGTTTGTTTGTCATTTTGGAATAATGTTGGCATGTATCGCGGAATTCCTTTTGCTACAGTATCTACTTATTTTGAAATTGCCCAATAAGTTGATGTTTCTTTTAATATAAGTATTCCTAAGTAAAATTTCTTAAGTACTTTAATTTTAAGTTAGTGTAATATGATAATTAATTTAATTTTAATTGTTCATTGATTTTCACAATCTCTTCAACAGACCACTGTGAGGGAAGAGATTTAATCGCTGACAATATCTTACAAAAGTGGGCTTAAAAACCAACCAAACTAAACCAGGCACTGTAAATGCAGTCCAGTTTACAATATCTCACTATGTAAGACAGCTAAAGAGAATCTAAGTAGTCAAAATTAGGTTAGTTACAAAATGAAGAGATACTTGATAAAACGTACAACTGTGCCCGCCACGTATCTTACAAAAAAACATAAAAACCTTTCAAAGCATCTTAAAAAAAATGACGAGCCTTGGGAGAGGGCTATATCCAGCAGTGGAGGAACACGGGCTGATAGTATGGAATGTTAAACAAAATAGTTATAGTTTAGCTCGAGTCAAAACACTTGTAAGTTTCGTCGTGAGTCAGTGAAATACACAGCACTATTTGTAAACAGAATAAAACATATTCCGGTTGAAGTGTATTGCGTGAAAGCCGCATGATCGCCCCGAGGAACCTTCTTTTAAGAACCTAGTAGCTGATCCCAGTAGTCTTCGAAAAACAAATGAAGACTTATTCTCAAAGTATTCTGAAGATGTTGAGTCTTCTGTATTTCTTTTGAATATTTATTTATTAACAGTTGCAGGAGATGTTGATTAGATACTATAGTTTCATCAGATCATCGCAGTCATTAACTAAAATGCATATATTACAGCATGTGAAACTATATTTCACTTATTGCCTAAAAATTACATATCTAGAACTTTTTAGGCTGAGTTTTGAGTTCAATTTAGATATGTTTCCGTTGCACAGTCTCCATTCAAGGATTCATCTACTCCATTGCTTGTTGGTCCGTGTGTGTTGTCGAGCCTTGAAAGAAGCCTATTTCCGGCAGTGGAGAGACCTCGCCTAATGCTACTTTATGATCCGGTATATCCATAGTATATCTAAGAAATTAACTAAACACTATACTGCCCACTTAAGGAAAAAGGTATTAGCAACATTTTTAACTTAAGCATAAGTAACATTATTATAATATTATTTTATTATTCTTTTTGTTTTATCCAAAACTCCAAATTTTTAGCTTAATTTCAAATTAATAGATTCTTTTTTTTTTTTTTTTTTGTGTTTTTTTCGATAGTCATCAATTTTGCCTTATTTCCTTACGAGTCCAGTATAACCAGCCAATAGCCACCGGTCGTCGTTTATGGTCATTAGCAGCAACATCAGTAACATCAGTCAAAAATAACAAAACTGCGTTGCCTCCATTAGGAGGAAAGGAATGCGGAATATCCAACAAAACATTCGATTTGATAAAATGGGATAGACTATTTATTCTATTACATTAACTATTCTATGGGATGGGACAGGGTGGGTAAATAGACTCTGGCAACTCACTCCAGAAATAAGTTGGTACCTTTCAAAAGACAATATACAAAGTTTGTGAAGCTTGATGAAATTTATTCAAAAACATATATTTTGTATACTTAGTTCATCCGATTCATCCTGAAAGTCGTTAGTCGGGGCCTTTCTTACCACCTCCTGATAAAGTAGCTGTTAACAATCTGATAGATAAAGTATTTGTCAATTAAATCTAGCAGATATTGACTTTCTGATAAAGTATAACTGACTTTCTGACACCTCCTGATACCTTATCAGAAGGTAATAAGAAAGGCCCTTAATCTCTCTACAAAAGGTAGATTTCTTCGAAACTCTCTAAAATCTATCCGTTTATGACAGCAAGGTTCAAATAAAATATTTTACCTTGATTACTAGACAGAGTCACGTGCTCAGTTTAAGACCTGTCGTTATTATATGCTCAATAAAATTCTCACTTACGAGTAGGTTCACACTTACGGTTTCCAGATGGCGGTGTCTTTGTCGTAGTCTGGTTTTGTCTGGAAATGCAAAATCAACCTTCGCCAGTATTCATGCGAATTGCAAGTGAACTGCGGGTGGTAACTATACGAGAATATTAACTGGTATATTGATTTGGAATTTTCCTTTATAACTTCGTTGAGATGGGATTAAATGTTTAGGGACAGGAGCTGAATTTTGACATTGAACATCGAATTTTGACTTAAATATTTGTATAAATAACTTTTTAGGTTTTAAGGTTTTGAATATTACTTATAAATATTAGTTTAAGCTGCTGGTTATCATTCACTAAAATACTTAAAATAAAATTTGGAGCGGTGTTCGCATACTCAATCTCTCTCCTACTTTACCCTGTTTAAATTCTAATTGGTTCCTTCTAAAATTAATGTAGTACTTTAGTTATATGTTCAAATTATGTAAAAATTGCATCATATAACTTTATTCTTAGTGTACTTTTTGATATTGTTATGGTCTCCTCACCACTCAAAGGTTTCTTGAAGAGATAGCTTTGTCGATAAGGCCACCCATTGTACTTTTCGTGTTACTATGTATTGGTGTACAATAAAGAGTTTATCTATCTATCTACTTTCATCTTACCGCTTAAAGGTTGATTTGGCAATAAGGGCGCCTGTTGTACTTTTCGTGTTACTTACGCTTGCACTTATACTTGCTTGACATTTTACAATATGTGCTGGTGTACAGAAAAGATTATCTATATAACAAAACTGTCATGATTGACATGGCCCCGTCGATTCGTACTTTATATTACAATAATTTGCTTTCACATCGATAAAATTTTATCTTTATAGTCCCTCTCCTTTAGAACTGATTTAACTGGTTTAATTAAAGTAAATATTACATAGTACAAAACTAAATGCTAATACAAACTAAACGTTAGATATTAGCCTGCTCTGATTAAGGTTTATGTCGGATGTTGGTACAACTTTACCGAGGGCTCAGACACGGTGTTTAGTGAAACTTTAATTAATCCGACTGGACTTTACAGCACCGGCATTTGAATACTGGTAGTGGAACTCCAATATTTGAATTTAATTTATGAATTTAAATAAGTCTTTCCGCTCTAATTCGCCGATGATGTTCGGTTCGGACACCAGCTCTTCCACTCTTCGAAATTACCGGCGAGACTTCGTTAACTTGATCAGAATGGACAGAATGAGAAACGCTTGTACAGTTAAGGGGGTAAATGTAAGATGGCCAGTGGTAAAACCTAAGTACCGTTGGAGAAACGAAACGGAGTTCCAAATAGCCTGCTAACTAGAAGCTGCGCAGCACCTAAAATGATTGCATCTCTTAGTGTCGGAAGTCCGAAATTTCAGTGACTCACTTCAGGTCGCTGAACTAGCAGAATAAGAAAGTAATTAATATTTAAATATTATTAGTGTGGTGTACCCCTTCTTTACACAATCACAGGGTCACGATGTTGTAGAGTGCGCGACCCTGCGATGGTAATGATATGGTAATGACGCTACCAAAACATGTTTTATTTGTATATTATATTAAACAATGTTATAATTAATGTTCTTTATTCCCACTAAAGGGACCGGTTTTTTAAAGGGAATCTTTCCTACTAAAATGCCCGTTTGTAATAAAATTAATTTAAATAAACGGACAATTTGAAGTTATCCAACAATTAAACTGTATTTAAAAATAGGTTTTCAATAATTTTCGAAGTTACCCGCATACCACCTTAGAACAAAAATTAGTAGAAGTAAATGAAACAGGAGAAATTGGGTCTCATCAGCTCTCTAGGGATTCGGTACCCAGAGGGACGCGGGTGGTCAGAAAACGGGACTTTCCGATTAAATTAGTACACTTGGACATCTTAAACATGGTGTCAAATAGAAACAGAATAGAGACAAACATGGCAGAACTACATAGAATGCGGTATAACATCACAGTACATATTATGTGCAACACGTGATATTGATATGATATTATTTTCTGCATATTATTGATCACTTTCCATTTAAAATCCATATACTTAAAGAATATTATTATTATCTTGCAGATAACAAACCGCATCTTACATGTACAAGTATATATGCCAGTATCTAAAAAGGTAATGTCAGTGCGCGAGCAAAATATTTTGGATTATAACCAATTTTATTCACTGATTGCAAGTAATCTTTTGGAACTAAAACTAATTGGAAGTATAAACACTAATTTGGAAGACTTGACTACTGTTTGCTTTTTATACTGTGCGGGCCGTAATAACTTCCATCTGGGTGAATACATTTTCGCCAATTCCAACACAGTTTACTGCTAGCGCAATTATTGTGTATTTGTTTTAATTCCGATTGAAACTGCTCTCCATTTCCCTTAGAAAATGGATGTTATGGTTGATAATCATAAACAAACCGGACTACAAAAACTTATTTAATTTTTCAATGACTATACTTGACATTTTATCAAATGCAAATGACTCTGTCGGGTGTACCTACCTGAGAGGCATTTCTCGAATCTATACTGAGAGAAATTCTAATCAAAATCGAATTGTAGGTATCTAGCAATCAGCAATTGGATTATAGCGTATTAAAGACAATCAGATTTCTCGTTAAAATTACAAGTTGTCTTGTTCTTTTTATTTAGTTTGTTATAGAAACATTTAATTTATTCCATAGTAATAATTCATTTCATTTACTCCATACTCAGGGTAAAATAAATAATACCTCTAAACGATTAACACCAACTGTCTGTCTTCAAAACTAATAATTTTTGTTCTACGATTTTTCTCTAAACTTTACGTTATGGCCAAGAATTTTTAAGAAAAATGTAGTTTTCAATTTTGTTAGCTACTCACTATACGCTACTACGAACGCTGCACACTTCATTTATAAAGAGCTGCTTATCGAACTGTTATTATTAGATGGAGATACATTTGTGTAAATCACCTACGCACAGACCTACGCAGTGAGTGACTTGTGTAAAAAAGTGTGGAATTTAAAAATTCGTAGAACAAAGTTGTTAGTTTTCACGAAGAAGTTCAATGTTAAGAAGATGAAAGTATGTTTTATTTAATCCTGTATAATTTTAATTTAATTGGAAATACATTCAACAAGTCAAATTTAATTTTTCAAGCGTGTCGTAAATTTCTCTGTGTAGCTCAGTTTGAAAAAAATGTTACCAGCTCGAAGGGGGAAAACAAACATCGCGAGGAAACCCGCATGCTCCAAAAATAAGAAAAAAATTGAAAATTAAAAAAATGGTAGATCACAACCTGTTTTTTTTTCGGAATGTCTAAATTCTTGTGGCCCTATTGGCCTTTCAAGAGTCACCGGGCTTGTTTAGTTTAGGGCGAGCGCAGAAGGCGCACAACCAATCCGCACTAGGCCTGCGTGGTGGATTGTAACCCCAAATCCTGCAATTATTTACTAGAGGAGGCATGTGCAATGCAGAAGGACGTTATAAGCTGATACAAGTACAAGAGTCTGATACAAGTAGTGTTAGATTAGCGAATGTTATTTGCAAAAAAAACTGATATGTTGTACAAGATATCCTGTCCCACGAAGCACATTAGCTGTACCACAGAACGTTCAAGTTACGCGTAAATGTAATTATGTGTTGAGATATAATTATGTGTCGAGATGGTGTCGCAATTAAACCGGGATCCCTGTGCGGCTTTATCTTGGACGCGTTAAATAATTATGATACGGGAAGTTCCACCTACGCGCTGTTTTAATGAACACGCGAGAAAAGGGGCGGTCTTCCACTTTATTCGATTATAGCCCTTTGTACCGCCAAAGGCCTTTCTAAATAGTGAAGTTTGCTTGTTTACCTGTGATGGAAGATATACAGTTTTAATAACATGTTTTGTTCTCTCAGAAATGTTCCAACTAAGTCGAGTAAAATTTATCTCCGCTATTTACTGTGATTATGTTAGAAGTGTACTACTGAACATATTTATGTATATTTTAACCTTTATTCATGGTTTCAACTGCTTAGAAGCCAATTTCTAGTTTGTAGGTGTGTTTACGAAGTATATTTTTATATCAACATCTACCTTTTTTGTTTAGCTAATGTGCGTATAACTCATAAGTAAAGAAGATTAATTCAAAGCATTCAAGATGTCGTCGTTAAACGAAGAAAGGCCAGCATTTAACTTCAGCCAAGTTTAGGTTAAATAATTAACTAAAAGAAACGAATGAAAGAAGACGATTTTATTATAAGGAAGGAAGCATTTTCTTTACTAGGACTGTTCATTAGAAAGTGAGGTTGGATTTCGTTAATTTTATATTGGCTAATCCCCCTTGGCGGCGCTTTTAGAATTTCCACTTATTTATTTATACAAATATACAAATAATTTACTAAATAATGGCGTAGTAAAGTATCCATTTAAAGAATTGTGTATGCCGTGTGGCCGGCAGGCACCACACGGCCCAATATGTTTTATTTTATTTACAAACCATACATTGCACAAGAAAACTCGACTAATTTAAATATATATGGTTATTAAGTCGGAGAAACATTAAATTGCTGTTCTATAATTTCTTAAACTGACTTCTATAATTCAGCTAACATAGTACTAACATATCTTGAACTACTATGAGCATAAACATACTATGAAAATATATATTTACAACTTATTTAAATATATATTGGGTTGATCAGATATATACTATTTTTATTTATTTATTTATCCAGTCATTTAAGTAAATGGATATATTCTATATATTCTTTACTATCAAACTCCAGTTCAATGTTACGTTCGTTATTTGTAACATATCTGGGAAACTTGTGTTTCAAACCTAGTTGGATACCAATTGGACCTATGGATAAATCAAAATAAACTTGTTAGAGTCAAATTCTAGTTTGGATCAATCTCTACGTTTCTCAGGTCACTGTGACGTGGCTACAAGTTGGACGTAGAACTTGTCAGCAAACTACTGGACAGTGAAATAGTGAAATGTCTAAGGCGCTTATTGTCAAAATTCAATCAAATTATCCGAGCCAGGGACTCGGGGCGTCCCGCGATTAATTTGCAAATAGCCGGGCACATTTGCGACATGCCGGTTAGAAGCTCTCGATTCAAATCGGACGCAATTTAGAGGCTCAACCATATAAGGGATTTATACCGTAGATTATACTTTGTAGGTACATTAAGCACTATGTATTAAAATTTGTTAAAAATAATGTTTTTTTCGAATGGTTGTTTTGAGTTATTTATTTTCGTTTATGTTCAGTTTATTTTTGGTTTTAGTTTAGTTCATTTTCGTCGCCTAATCATAAAAAAAAACCCATTAAATTGGCTCAAAAAGTTACATCTGTGGGTCTATTCACTCGATAACTTATTAACATGCTCGTAATAACTGTTGTTTACAAGTTCCTGAATTTGAGTTCTGAAATGTCCCGCATCGCGTCAGAAAGTAAAGATACCAGGTACTTACTTTAGCTACAAATGTTTTTAACTAGCTTTACCCGTGGCTTCGCTTGCGTGGACTAAGCAACGGTAAAATATTTTTTAACACCTGTAAAAGCACCGATGCGATGAACTTTACGGATTGCCTCACTTTCAGTCTAAACATTATCTTTTCGTTTCTCTCGTATTAAATACGTAGGTATTCATAGCCTCATTGAGTATAAAGGTATGTCCAATGTTGTTCCCCCTCGTTACGACTTTCAGAAATACTAAATTCCGAGTAATAACGCATAGTTTCGCAGCTCTATCGGATATCTTCCAAAAGTTGCTCACGCTCGTTACTGATTTCGAAAAGACGCGAAAATAATGCCCAAGTTGTGCCGTTGCGGAAAACTAGAGGGGTTCTCGGAATTTTACTTCTTTAAAATTCGTTTCTTTAACTCAATGTACAGACTTAATCCTTTTACTGATTTATTATATGTATATATTACTTTGAGATATTATAAAGCAACGTGTTTCTAGAACCAAAAAGGAACATACATCAATACAAAAGACAAGGTAACTGTAACCAGCCCTTTTATGGTCTACTGCTGGACATGGAACTCTTCATGCACAATAGTGCATTAGGAATGCGTATACGAGTGGTGGATAGTGGATCTGTTATCCCTAGTCGCCTTTTGGGACATCCATGGGAAGAGAGATGGTGCGGTGCAATTCTAAAGCCGGGGCCGACACCACAAGGCCTAGCATTTTTATTTCATATTAACATTAATTAATTAAATTTAACTTTATTACCTAATCGAAACAAAACAAATATTGAACCTATGCTACTATTTAGACCTCTATCCAGCAGTGAAGACATACGTGGATGGCAAATTTATAGTATGTCAATTACTACAGATTTATTACCTTTCGGTATTATTAAAACCAACACTAAGCATAGCATAGGTTAATAACAACGCGGACACCGGACTTGTTATAAATAAAATATTTTAAAATTACACATAAATAATCTATGGCTAACCTAACTCTAATTGCCCGTGGGCCGGTAGGACCCCCTTATAAAGGTTTATGAATGACGTCATCCCCTTGAGGTCGGGAGTTTTATCGAATCTGTATTTGTAAACTGATCTGTTAACATGGTATATTTCACTTCACAATTACGTCTTCTAAACCTCTAATTGAATATTGGTTGTAGTATTGATTTTAATAATCTTTCCATGTTGTCCATACTGTGTGAAAATATCCAAATATTAGACGTGAGACTTGTTCATAGGGAGAACAACGCCATTGTGTATCAGTGAACAGGTGGTATCCAATTTACAAAGTTGAATATTTAATATATGTAATTTACAAAGGATTTAAAGCTATTTAATTATGTCAGCTGTTGCTGAAACTATTTTTTATCACAATGTAATGTCGTTGAAGTCTCTAAGGCCACAGTCCTACAGTCCTACGCATAAGTCATCCAACCGTGTCAGGGTAGTATTCCGACGGTTAGGAAGCGTAACTAAACGATAAAATTCCAAATAATGATAAATAATTAAGTTTTTATGTTAATACTATGTCTTTTATGTTATATGTAATTGTCTGAGACAAATAAACCTATACAATTTACTATTAATACATTACCATAATAATCTATGGTTATAATAAAATATTAAAAGGGCTTTCTTTGTTTGTACTTTTTTAAAGTCTCCAGAAGCTAAAGAAGCCAAAACTGTTTCTGGGGAACCTTTAGTTACGTGGTTTATATCATGTAACTAGAGGTTGTGGAAAGAACAACCTTGACATTTCCAAAACTACATGGGCAACTTTTGGAATACCCGATAGATATTGATAATAATTAATTAGATAGATAGTTATTTTAGATAGATAGATTAACATAGATTAAGATTAGATACCTACTTAGATTCAGAGACCGATAGATTTAAGTTAGATCTAAATGGAAGATCAAAGATAACGAGAAACAAGATTAAGCTGCAGGAATAATTTTCAGTGATCTTTTTTCTCTATCAACCTTGTTAAACAAAGTCGAAGGGAACTAACGGTTCCTTAAAATTATCCTTCGCTACAGGAAAAGATTTCTTCGAGCGCTCCAATTTATTTCTCTAACTTTTTCTAGTTTCGCCTTGCTTTACGAGTGAATCGTTTCTAGGATTTAATATATTTCGAACTGGTAGACAAAATTCATCTTTGAGTGAAGATATTTGTAAATGACAGAAAACAATGTCTTCACAATGGATTCCCTGGTAGACTGGTCAACTGATAGAGAATGCTTAAAGGCATTAACGTCCTCCTCTGTACAGTATAGTGCAGAAAGTGTAAATAAATAAATATATGTGAATACTAACCGTTCAATATGTTGCAGTATCCCGAAAAAAACGAGATCATAATATCTGGAATTATTTTGATATGATGTTATGGATTTGGTCACCCTTAGTTGAAGTTGTTTTTTCCAAAATTCAAAAATTGAAATCTTCGCAATAGGCAGATTCCTTCGAAATCACCCTAAAATTTAACGGAACATTAATAAATTAGGCTTTTAAATTTACCTTTAAGAAAAGTTTGATACAGATTCATCACTCAATGTTGAAGGTAATCTGGCTGGTTATCCAAGTTTTTGTTATTATCTAAGTTATTTACTGTAATTAATGTACCAAGTATAATTGGAAACGTTTACTTCCAGAAGTCCGTTACTAAGAATCATTAATATCAACTTGAAATAAAGTTAGCTTCGGCTTATTAAATTTACAATTTTACCCGTTCGCATCGAAATTTCTATGAACGATTAACCGTTTAGAGAACTTACACGTTCATTTAACTTGTAATAGAAAGAAACTCGTTCAGTGCGGTGAAATTACAAGCAAAGTGGCGAAGTTAAAATTCTCTTTGATTTAACGTAAGTATTTTGTTCATATAGGTACAATACTGTCAAATAAGTATCGGGAATTTTGAAAAAAGAATGCCTTCGTAAAATGTCCACGTAAATATATATTGCTGTTAGGTTGGCACTATTGTAGCTAATTTTCGTGTAATGGTTTGCCGTGATCTGTCAAATAGGTATTTGAGAATTTTCATATTTGCTAGACGACTATTTTGGTTGATCCGTTCGCACCATTTTGGTTGATGTTTTAAATATGATTATTACCTGGGCGTCATGAGGGGATTACGAGAGAATATTCGTCGGAAAAGACCAGATTTGTGGAATAAGAATTCTTGGACACTGCACCACGACAATGCTTCGTCTCACACATCAATCATCGTACAGGAATATTTAGGCAAAAATTCAACTAATGTCATCGACCAAGCACCATATTCGCCAGATATTGCCCCGTGTGACTTTCTCTTATTCCTCAGACTCAAATTACTACTTATTGGCAGATGTTTTGAGTCCGTTGACACAATAAAACAAAATTCGTTTAAAGAGTCAAAGGCCATACCAAAAAGTGCGTATAAGAAGTGTTTCGACAAATGTATTATTCGCTGGCGAAAGTGTATTGCGTCAAATGGAGCCTATTTCGACGGCGACAAAATAAATTTAGAACAAAGAAGCAATATTTTTTCTTTTATTAAAAACATCCCGATACTTATTTCACAGAGTAGTATGGGAATAAATATCATCCTAACTATGTATTACAAATTGATTCATCCCTTTTAAAGAGTATGAACGTGAGTATAATCCTCCTTCGCTTGTGTTCAGAGGGTTTACTAGGTTTAATTGTACCCACCTCGAAGACTAATAAAACTAATTTGAGGTGAAACTAAAATAATTATTTAACTATGTGAAACTTTGTTTAAATAAAAATTCACGTGTTGCCAAAAAGTTGCACACATTTACTCGTAGAATGCCGATGGTATTTGGTGGCCGTTATAAATAAACAGATTACATTTATAAGACTGCGGACAGCGAGTTCTGAGAGGTGACATCCGAATTGATAAGGGTCGGACAAACTTTGATTGGATCGTGACGTGACGTACGCTACCCAACTTAGATGAACTAATTTGAATGTATTAAAAAACTTGTAATACGATTGGCGGGATATGGCGTTCTTAGCTGTTTTAGTCATTATTTCCTTTAATTAAAATACTACTAAAGTAATCTATAAACTATGTTATTAAAAACAGTGATAGCTTAGGGGTATGTATGATCGACTCCCGGCCCGAAGGTCCCTGGTGATTTAGTATGAGAGGGTCGTGCCCTGCAGTTGGATGTTGTAGGCTGATATATACTCACTAGTATTGAAAAAATGAGTGCTGAGCAGTCGACTTTAAAAGTCGAGTGCTGAACGTACTCGTAGTTCAAAATGTAGTTCAAATTTATTTTTTACATTCGTTTCTTATTACTTTTAGTGTATTTCATTCACAATATGTAAAAGCCATGTAATGGCCGGCTTTAGAATAGTACTTACTATTCTCGTATGTGTTGTAAAATGTAACTAAGGGATAACAAAGGCTAGCAACAAGCCCTGTAGAACTACACCACCCTAAGACCGTGACGTTTCAGAGCGGCACATGAGGAGTTCCATGTCCAGCAGTAAACGATGTAAGGTTTGATCGCTACGGTTACAGATGTAGAAGCAAATTTATAAAAATACCAAATCAAGAGTCGTCCTTACCAATAACTTTAAAACCACGGCAGCTTAAAAATGCGTCTTACGGGAGCAATTTCAAAGTGTTTCTAAATCTAAATTAAATGGTAGGATAATCGGGCGGGCTTTTCGCAAGATAAAACCGAATTGCGATTATCAAAATTGAGGATTACGAGCCGGGGCCCCACTTTAATTTCACTTGTTCGTTTTAACGTTCAATAAAATCCACCTTCAGTAGAGACCCTTGACTTAATCCCGCCAATATTTTTTATTAAGAATGCTGAGGGAATTGTTTAAATTCTTAACAGTTCTCTCAACTTAAATTATTTCAAAATACATAGATTGTCCATTTAAGTGTGCCTAATACTTGGCTTGAGCTAAACTTTTTTTTTATAATGAAGTAGTCAGACGAGCAAGCGGTCCCACGTGATGGTAAGTGTTACCACCGCCCATGGACACCCGCAACACCAGGGGGCACGCTGGTGCACCGCCGACCTTGCAAAATACCTCATCTCCACGACACTCCGTGGGTGTCGTAAAAGGTATCAGCCCTGAGGAACTGCACCACACCTCTAGGGATGTATGGCCTTCAAATTCCACGCTGGACTATTGGCAAGTCCATTCTTTTAGAGGTTGCGTAGTTCCTCAGGGCTTGTGGAACTTTGTTATCCCTTAGTCGCGTTTTACGACACCCACGGAAAGAGATGGGGTTTATTTGCAATATTATTTATTATTTGCAATAGAGAGATATTATTTGCAAGTTGGCCAACACCATATGGCCATATAATAAAGTATTTGGATATATTTTTTATTAAGCCTCCTGACTTTGGCATAATAATTAATTTCTTCATATTTTTTATCAAGTGTATTTTCGGTGAAGTTGATGAATTGATACCTATACTTAATTGGAATCAATCAAACTGTCTAATCAATCACCGGACGTGGCTGTTGCCAGACATATTTTATATTAGGTCTTTTTTACAAAGTTGGTAGAAATATTGCTTACTAGCATTTTCCTGTGAGTTCGCCTTATGAAATGAATTTACCGATACCCTTTTCCGAATTCTGATTCCTAAATCTCCTAATGTTATTATCATTAGTCATTTTCGGAATGGTTATTTGACAATAATGTCCTTTGTCATTTCGGAATGATCATTTGACAATAATGTCCTTTGTCATTTCGTAATGGTCATTTGACAATAATGTCCTTTGCAAATTCGGAATGGTCATTTGACAATAATGTCCTTTGTCATTTTCGGAGTGGCCATTTGACAATAATGTCCTTTGTCATTTTCGGAATGGTCATTTGACAACAATGTCCTTTGTCATTTTCGGAATGGTCATTTGAAAATAACGTCTTGTCATTTTCGGAGTGGTCATTTGTCTTAGGAATATGCAGATTTAATACATTAGAATTTCGGCGTTATTTTTCTATTGTAATGATGTTAATTAAAATTTTGCGGGGCTTAAAATCTAACATTATTAGTTGTAACTTACTAACAATATCTATGAACCTTGTTCGAAATAAAGAAATTATTATTATTTTCATTGTTGTTGAGTTGTGTGTCGCTCTTTGTCCCGGATCGGTATATCAGCGAGTACTCATTGCAAGAGGTTCCATCTCGTACTAACCTCAAACATAATGCATCGGGGTCACGTGCTATAATAAAATGTGAGCCAGGCGGCAGTGGTATTGACGTTTTCTTCTTAAATGAACGGGGTCTGAGCATGAGCGGGTTCTATCCTGTGGAATTCTTACAGAAATTGTTATAAATAATGTACGCATTGATTCTTATAAACTGTAATTTCTGTACGGTTTAAATAAATAAAATAAATAAATTTTTGACTAAGTTTGTCATACTACGAGTACATTATATTGTAGATGGTCATGGGTGGCAGTAACTGCTTACCATTATACTGATTATGGGGTAGGTATTTTAGAGTTTATATATAAAAGGCAATCTTCAAACATCAAACTTTGTTCTGTAATAACATTCTGTAAAAAAGAAATACAGGAATGCTTAACTAAGAAATGTCGCAGCGTTTCACATCTGTGTTTCTCGCATAATCGCTTACGTAAACAAAGGCGTTTGTCGCGATGTTCTTCGTTGGACGAATAATAATAATAATATCATAATAGGTAGTTTTTATGTTCGTACTAATATCATATAATTATTATGTAATATAATAGTATTATGTAAGGATAATATAGTACAGTGTTAAATAAAGTCAGAACTAACATTAAAATTACAGCGATGATTTTCAGCTAAGTGGAATTATGGCACTGTAATTCCACTTAGATGAAAATCATCGCTCTAATTTTATAGTTGTGACATTATGTCAATTTAAGGATCTATTGATCCTGACTATTTTATTGCTTTTTTATTTTAACATGTGTATCTATTTTTTAGTTTTATTTTATTTTTTATATAAAAAACTTTATTGCAATTAGTCGTACAAAAGTTGAGCTAGGGATGTATAAGTTATAATATTGTTTGCCATTATACTTACATAATATATATAATGTAAATATAAGTAATCATTTCATTTCATTCGCCGGTAGTTCCTTTGGAGAGGCCTATATCCAGCAGTGGAGAGACACGGGTTGATGGTATGTATGTACGTATGTATTTCATTCGCTAATATACAAACGCATCAGCCTGAATCTCGGCGTAACAAATCAGTCGAGCGATCGTTCCGCGAACAACAGACATGTAACTACCTACCTGTTCGTACCGTGCGTTTCAGAGCGTCAACAAAGTAAATTGTGTACCATGATTTTGTATCAAGAAATTAAAAAAATTTTATAATTTGGGAGTGCTTATTGCAAAATATGTAATTTATGTTTCATCTCAAACTCGGACATCGAATGCCCTTATTCTCAGAAATATTAAATGTAATTTAAATTTTTGGGACGGGGAAAGTGCACGCTGCAATCCAACAGCCGCTGGGCGCGCTCGACTGGCCACGACACCCCTTTCTCACAGAAAACTACCTTGAAATGTACTGCATTTCTCACTTTATCTTATTTCCCTAATGTATTTCGGTAGTGAGTGAGATGTGCCAGAGCCCATTTCCATCCTATCCCTCCCCATTTTCCCAACCCTTTTTCCAAATCCATTCCTATATCTCCGAAGGTAGGCAGCACATCCATGGTCGTGCCAACGTTTGTCATTTTGGACTAATGTTGGCATGTGTCGCGAATCCATGAATAGGCCATGAATCCGAATGGGCGACAGCAGGGCCGTCTTTACCAGGGGGTGCAAGGGGTGCGGTGCACCCCTGGCGCCCCGCGCCCGGGGGCGCCTGTCGAGCGCTGAATTCAGTGCCGGCTTTACCTATGGTGCAGGGGGTGCGGTGCACACGGGCGCAGGGTCTTAGGGGGCGCCGAGCGCCGCTCGCGACACCTCCAAAGAGTTCAAAACGCCTACTAGAGGGCGCCCTGCACCCGGGCGCTACATGAGCTAGAGCCGGCGCTGGGCGACAGTATCCACTTACCATCAGGTGGATTGACTGTAAGCTCGTCTGCCGCCTTCGTCCATAAAAAAATATATTTAATATGCAAGACTGAATTATTTACTCGCTGTATGGATCTTCATAAATTTTATAAACAATGCGAGCTGAATCCATTGAATAAGCAATATTTTCTATTTTCAATTACAATAATTCTTTATTGAACTTTTAGAAAATTATTATTATTAGTCTTACTACCAGCGCCACCCGCGCCACCAGCGCCTCCAGCGCCATCATACGCACGGTTAAGTATGTTGTCGTGTAACACGCCTCTCTCTTGATTGTTGATTGTTGTAACACCCTCTGTTGATTGTTTATGAATAACCACTAAATCCCCGAGGCAATATCTCATTCTGCTTAATTAATATTTCAGACGTGTTCCTTACCAAATTTATAGTTACCCAATTAATACTTAGAACACCGGTTTTCATTAAATATTCACAAGTAATAAGTTGGAATAGTTCGGTTTTACGCTTCTGTTGTTGGGTTTATTTCATGTTACTTATATTGTATGGGATTATTGGAAAACAACCGCTAAATTCTCGGTGCCATCTAACATCAAAAAAAATCTACTTGACTATAAAGTCTCATTGCAGGGCACAAGGCTTCCCTTTTAATCACGAGAGGATTCACGGGCTTTGTAAAGCCGCTGCACAGACCATTGTGAGTTCACTATTTACACAATTTTTGGGCCCCACGGCTTATGGTAGTAACCCTGGAAAGCCAGGGGATCGAGTTGTTGCTAATATTCGGCGTTGTAACGTTGCACATTCAGCACAAACTGGAGGGCACGGGTACGGTGATGTGGTAATTGCTACGGATGCACGCAACAGTTGCATCTCATAGTATTATCTAGCTTTCAAAATCCTAGATAAGGCTGTCCAAAAAGCGCAAAAATTTAATGGATTGAATATTAGTTGTGTTGGTATTATTTCGAGATGTGATCTGGAAGTTATGAGTATACGTATGTAACTGCAGTTGCAACTGTACATCGCATTTCGAAGAATCACTAATAAAAAAAAATTATAACGACTATACTTACCTTAATTTTAAACGGCGAATCGACTAGGTTTGGTTTTTGACGACTAATTTCGACTAATTAGTGAGTAATTCTGGATCTTTGCTCCGTATTCTCGAGTTCTCTAGATTTAGTGCTGGCTTAGCTTATTCTGCCAGGGACATCCATAAAATCTTACAATACTTACTCTTTTTGCGAGTAATTTCAACTAATTATCGATTTTTTTACGTCTAGTCAGAATTCAAATCCCATATCCAACCACTCTGCTATGAATAAAAATTTCTGGTCGCCTATTGTAAAGCCTTAAATGTGCGGAAAACTTGACTTTTGGCCCACAAAAGCCAGTGTCAACTACAAAAAGGCGACTGCGTAAGTAACGATATCTTACTCAACTCGCTTTTCTCCTAGTACACTACTACTGAGCCCAACTTCCTTTTGTTGTATTTGACAGCCTTTTTTCCGCTCGTGTGATTGTTTTGAATTGTTTCCTTTATTTTTTATGCCAAGTTTGTAAGGGTGGGTTTTGAATAATAATTTTAATTTTTAGAAATTTAGAAACCGGATAGAAAAGGTGGCAAAGGTGTGGCCAATCTGCATGATGGTAAGTGGTCACCGCCGTCCACGGACCCCTGCAACACGCAGAGGGGTTGCAGAGACCTTACAGAATCCTATTCAACGTTTTTATAAATTTTCTACCTTACTATTACGATCATAAATCGACAGTCGCTAGTGACGTAGAGCAAAAAAATTGCAAAAAGTTGGATTACTTTTTCATTACTTTCTTTTGAGTTTTTTTTATATCTATATCTATACTAATATAATAAAGAGGTAAAATTGTGTGTTTGTTTGTATGTCGGGAATAATCTCTGGAACTACTGAACCGATTTCAAAAATTCTTTCACAAATAGGAAGCTACATTATCCGTGTCTAATATATTTTATTTTGAAATTTTGATAAAAAAAATTGAAAAAAAACTTATAAACCAAAGCGAAGCGAGGGCGGGTCGCTAGTACAATATATTATTAAAATAACAAAATCCTAATCTATATTCTATTCTGTTTAAAAATATCTTTTACAGACTTCTCATTTTTAAAATCATTGTAAGTGTAAAAAAAATCATTTTTACACAACGTATAAAACGAATTTTAGGAGTATTTCTTTGTAAATACGTATTTTAAACTGCACTTTAAATAATTGTAAAATCTAAATTTCGCCATAATAGACTCACTTGCGGCTTTGTTAGACTGAGTGTGCGATATCTACCTCAAACACATTGTAGAGTAAAGACTTGGCACTGAGAATTTTACTCGACATTAATTTCAAAGTCTCTGTTCGTAATAACACTGGAAATACTGGAAATTTCCATTTAAATTTAAATAAAATGACAGTTCACGCGTGAGTCCACCGCCTGATACGCATATGTGACTCGCTGGAGACATAATTTGCATTTAATTATCCATGTCTCACCATTCGTACATATTTCGTGTGACGACATCCAACATACACGGAATACCATACGAAGAATGAAACGCTTCAAAAAACATTTTATTTTGAATGTTCAATGCTAGGAATTGTTTGGAATCGTACTAAAATGAATGAAAAATACTGTCATTTGCATATCTTATCCTATCCTAACAGTCTTTATGTTGCCAAACCTTTTTCCAAATCCCTAAATCTAAACCCTCAAAAGTGGGCAGCGCATTCGGTGGATTTCCAACGTTTGTCATTCTGACTGATGTTGGTATGTATCGCGGATACCATGGGCGACAGTATCCACTAACTACCAGGTGGACTGTATGCTCATTTACTGACTTCTTTCTATAAAAAAAAATAGCCCCGGCCTTTATTCCAAAAATCAATTCCACGGGCCTTTATAGTCACGAGATAGGTTTATAGCCCTTTAAACGCCGCACTCGGGCCTTAAACGTGTCAAACGTGTCAATAAAAATGCAAACACATTTATTACGGCTTGATTGTGTGCTGCTTTCGTGCATGTAATTACGAAATGAGTAATTATGAGAACGCTTTTATGCAAACCGCGACTCGTGCACTTTAAATCACACCATATCATCTGGTATGGCAATCAGCTTGTGCCTTTACGTTACTGCGTATAACCTCAATCAGGGCTCACCATCACCAGGAGAGTTCATCGCATATAAGTAAATAAGCAGAGCTAACTATTTGGAACTATTTCTTGTCTACGCTACGCTACGCTAGCTTGGGCGAAGTCTTGGGCTGTCGCTAGTCTTGTTAGTACTTCTCACATTTTCCAGTCGATTAAAAACACTGTTTACTTGGGTACTCGTAATCAAGCTGTTTATCAAGTTTATCACTAACATTTATCACGTTCCGTAACTAAAACAAGCCACTGGCCAACACATACACTTTTCAGTTCTTCATCCTTCAGAATTTGTATCGTAATGTCGCAAACCATTACAGTTTAAATAGCCATAATTAAACCCAACCTAAAGAAGATTGAAGCTCAATCACAAAGAAATATTCAAGCGATTCCCTGAATAGCCTCCAAGGAATACCTGTGTAATCAAACAAAGTATAGGGAATATTTTATTTTTACTACCAACATTCCGTCTTGATGGTATCTCTGAACACCTGAAACGAGAATTTGACTTTAAATTACTTCTGAACTTTTCTTTAATTCATTAAGAATTTGCATAATGCCGGGTCCTTTGGGTGCTTAGCGTACGCGAGTAAAGATTAAAGTAATTATTTTTGAAAGCAACGTTCCTCTGAACAGTAGGCACCTGTTCTTTGGTAACGCCACAGAAAAGTAAAAATCTCTGTTAGATATTTCAATTAGGCAGGTACTTGGCATAGCACAAGCATTCTGTAAATTACATTTTGTAAATCACGGATTTATGACAGAGATAGCGATATTCCCATTCAAATTATTTTTAGTACTGGTTCTTTTTCTTCTCTTGTTGTTAAATGACTCATAGAATATATCAATTTCAGAAATAAGCAACTACCATATAAACATATTCTTATCACTTTTACATATTATTATGCATTCCAACAGTATCTAAGCAATGGTTGAATAGCTGCGAAATACATTTCTTTATTCAATTGTCCATTATAGTATTGATTGATTGACAGCTGATTAGAAAAAAACCTAACATATTACATAAGGCTACTGTTATTTTCTGAGATTTTCTATAATTAATCAATGACATTTTCTATAATTAACCAATGACACTTTCTATAATTAACCAATGACACTTTCTATAATTAACCAATGACACTTTCTATAATTAACCAATGACATTTTCTATAATTAACCAATGACACTTTCTATAATTAACCAATGACACTTTCTATAATTAACCAATGACACTTTCTATAATTAACCAATGACACTTTCTATAATTAACCAATGACACTTTCTATAATTAACCAATGACATTTTCTATAATTAACCAATGACACTTTCTATAATTAACCAATGACATTTTCTATAATTAACCAATAACATTTTCTATAATTAACCAATGACATTTTCTATAATTAACCAATGACATTTTCTATAATTAAACACTCGTGTTTTCCCCACTCATAGAAGTGGATTAAATTTGTATTGCATGCAATAATAGCTTGTCTGTGAAATTATGTAACAGCTTTATTTTATTAAATTTATTTATTTTACTATTTAGTACAAGAAACTCAATATTAGGCGGGCCCAAGACCTACAATATCATTACATAATATAATTAGAGAGGAAACGTGCACGCTACAATCCAACAGCCGCTGGGCGCACTCGACGCATTATCAAGAAAGCTCGTTATCAAATACTAGACATAAGTCAATATTTTAATTATTGTAAATTTATGTTTAGCGAGTCAATCGACAAACAACTGTTTATCGGACGTCCGAACAAGTTAATATGTTTTAATTAATATACAATTTTAATTAATATACAACTGGATAAGTAAACAAATAAACAAAAAATCTGATTCATTGAAGAGGAGGAAAACTAAGGTTTTCTCTGTCGTCACGCGGTTCTTGCAAAGTTACTATAATGTGCTAATGATGTCATTAACACAGCAATGCAGTGTTTTCCTAACCTGTGACTTCTAAGTACTCTAACATGATCATTTTTGGTTTTGATTTCACGGATTTATTTCTAGTATCTTTAAGTAATGTACATAGACATATAGCGGTATATATAGCGAATTAGCGGTATATAATCTCGACTCTCATTCGTGAGATCAAATGCACGGCCCGCACCACTGAGTTTCAAATTAAGCAGATACGGTATGTTTTTCAACTCGGCGATGAAAAAAAAATCCTGGAGCACATATATCCACCAATCCGCACTAGGCTCGCATGGTGGATTAAGGCCCGAAACCTCCCAGTGATTCACTAAGCCAGTGTCCTGCAGTGAGATGTGTAAAATGCAGATATCCATATTTAAAACGAGTAAAATTCCAATTGAAATTTGTAACTCAAATAGAAAAACAACAAGCCCCGGCACAGACCGTAGGCCTATTTAGGTTGTTATTGCCTTTGTTCCGGGTACAGCATTAGACGAGGTAATTAGCTTTCATTTCGAATGTAAATTAGGTAACAAACTTCATTGTATAATAAAATAAAAAACAAAAATATACCACTAACATTATAAATGTGAAAGTTTGGTTATTGGGTTGTTTGTCAGTCAATTATGTCGAAACGACTCAACCGATTTCGTTGAAACTTTACAAATACGGAGATTGTAATCCAGATTAAAACACAGGATACTATTGTTATAGACCACGAGAACGAAGTCCCAGTCATTTGCACTTTGCAACTTTGCACCCAAAATCATTCCATATAAACACAAAATGGTTTACCCTGAAACAACCATGTTAATTAGATTATTATCTCACGTTTACACTTTGCTAGTTATTAAGGGCATGTTTACAAATTGATACGAATTTCCGCAGGTTCGACATCCTCCGCATGCTCTCAGTAGGCACCTATTCACTTCCCTGACGGAATTTCCCATTCATTAAGAAGTAATAGGTACAACGTTCCGCTTCGATTATAACTCAATAATGGTCGAAGAGTGGTTCGGGACTTCCTGGAAATTACCATATTCTTTTGAGGTATAGTAGATATAGTATTAACTAATAGTATAGTATACTACTAGCTGTTGCCCGCGACTTCGTCCGCGTGGACTTTAGTTTATAAACACCGTCTTTACCTTCTTAGGGGTATTTGGTATTTTCAAAAACGATCAGACAAATTATTTCTTATAGCTTATTTTTTATCGAACAAATGTTCGGCGTAATTCTTTAAATTGATATAACTCTTTTATTTATGAACTGATTGAAATAAAACAAACACTAAATTTAAGTGAAAACCGCACCCAAATCTGTTAAGCCGTTTCTAAGATTAGCGCGCACAAACGCACAGACAAACAGACAAAAAATCTAACATTCATTGTTTTGGGTTCTATTGCGTTAATAAAGGCCCCCAATAATATTTTTCTTATATATCTTCCATATACAGACAGCGATCAGTTACATTTTTATTATATGTATAGATTATATACTATACACATAATACATGTTTTTGGTTTCTTATTCGTTATCTTTATTGTATCTTTGTAATTATTTATGAAGACCAAACATTAAAACTCTTTATTGTGCTCTTTTGTCACCCACTGTTGGATATGCGTCTCTTCATGCACATTGTTTTGTGCGTTAGGGATGTATGGCCTTAAAACCGCACGCTGGCCAAGCGGGTTGGCGATTTCACTCTTTCCGAGGTTGGTGTAGTTCCTCAGGGCACGTGGTAGCGGATTTGTTATCTCTTAGTCGCCTTTTACGTCATCTACGGGGAAAATAAGGTAGCTATTTTAAAGCCGGCCGAGACCATACTGCCAATTATAATAGTAAACACGACATCGTAAATACCTTGTTTTAATATTTTTTTTCTAATTCCTCCATCAAATCCATTCCTAAATCTACAAAGGTAGGCAGACATTAACGTTTGTCATTCTGGATTGATGATGACATCTATCACGAATATCTATTAGCGATAGTATTCATTTACCATCAAATGGACTGTCTGTTCGTCTGTCACCTTCTTTAAAAAGATCGGTAAAACTGTTTATTGAACACAAAAACAAAACAAGAGAGTAAAGACTAGCGCGTATTAGGACGAGATACATCGCAGTGCATAGCATTGCAAAAATCCTGCATTTTGTATAAACCATCGCACATTTGAGGCGCGCCGCATCGCGCCGCAGCGTAACGCGCTGGCAGATCGCTTGCCAGTCGTATTTATGCGCCGATGTTATGCGCCGCGATGTGGCCCGCCCAATGTGCTTTGAACGGGCGCAGTTAACAGACGTAATACGAAAGTCATTCGCTGTGCGACGCCTTGAAGAATTAAATGTCAACAGCTAATTGTCTTAAATTAACTTAATCAACTTGTAATGTGCGTTGTCCCAGCTTTGCAGTGCGACGACGACGCGCTACAGCGTGACGCTGCTGTTATGTGCGCGAGCTTTTACAGACATTGTAAGACATCAAATGAACAAAAGGCGGTATTGGCCAGACAACCTTTAGGTAGAGGGGAAATAAATAATTTAATCACAGGTTGATAGTGTACGGTGGATTATGTATGGTGTATGTAGATTTCAAAAAAGAAAAATGTAAGTGTAGTATCAACTGAATTATTTATTGTCGAACAATTTTGTTCCTGAAAACACAAAATACAAGATAGTTATCGAGGTCTGAGGCAGTCAGTGTTGTGGCTTGTGGTTCTGACAAGGGTGTAATCCCCTTGGAACAACCCCGACAGAATATTATTTTACTAGAAGTTTCGACATCTTTCAATCAGTAGCTTAAAACGTTAACATAAATGTGCTACGACGAAATATTTATATATTTATAGCGTACCTTCATCTGAAATAATATTATTGCTTTATGAATGACTAGCCGTGCCCGCGGCTACGCCCGAGTGGAATTCGGTTATCGCGGTAAATACCCTAAGTCCGTCCCTGGGTTTCGATCTATCTCCGTACCAAATTTCATCAAAATCGGTTCAGTGGTTTATCCGTGAAAAGGTAACAGACAGTTACTTTTTTGCATTTAGAATTAGTATAGATGTAGCATCACGGCAAATATTTTCATAAAAAAATCTGGCAACAACAATTTTTAGGAAATATATAAGAACGGTTGTATATAGGATTTTACAAGATTATTGGAAAAATACGGTAAAAATAATTCTTGAACAATGAATATGTACATTCTCCAAAAAGGTACCGAGGAGTCAGCAACCCCGAACTCCGAACAAAAGCATTTCATCATTATTTATTGTTCACCGAGGGTCATTGGTTTGGCGGCGAATCTTAACACCGCGATTTAGGCGGAGTGCACCGCCCTCTCTCGAGGTGGAAGTGAATTAAACTTAATATTACGGTTACGGACTTAACAGAATAGGTTTTACTTTTTTATATATCAGATTATATGATACCATCGGTCTCTATTATATATGTCATGCTTCATTATAATCATTATATTATATGTCATGCTTATCCTTAGGCCCGTCGCCATACACAACCTTTCATAATGTTATACAGAAATTGGCTACTTTTATTACTGGCAATGAAACTAGATATTACTCATAAAATACAAAATTTCGAAAAATTCGTTTATATTTTAATATAAAGAAAAACGAAATAGTTTCCGGTACAACGAAAAAGTGTTGAGTATGAGTAAGGCCTTATATTCGACCAGATGTCATTGAAGATTTTACCGTAATTTTAGGTTTGAAGCGGGACCGTGTTACACCAAGGAGGTAAACTGTAACGTCTAACAATAACAAACATTACTGAGTAATAATTTAACTGCAGAAGTTCGTGGATCACAGTTAAGTATATAAGGCGATTTATAATAACATGAATATTCAATACGATAATTGACACTGGGAGAGTTCGCACAGAACTTCGCTCGTCTTACTTCATAAGCCCTTCTTAACAATATACTTGTATTTACTTCTAAAATGTAAAGTCAGCTGCCTAAATAGATTATCAAAATTCAGCTTTGAGTTTCTAGTTTGAGAATACTTCAACCGTGATTCTTTTGAACTATGTTTCACATAACACACATTTATCGAATAAGGTCCTACAAAAATGATGTGAAATATTTTATGACATGATAAAATATTTCACAAAGTCTTCATCGGATATGATAAGTTGGTAGATGGAACTGTAGAATTCTTCTCAATTTTTTTTTAAAGTATAAGAATTGCGAAATGTACCTTTTCTTTTTATACTTCCCTCTAATATTAATACCTATTAATACTTAATAATTTATATACGATAAACACTTTATATTCGATTAATGTTAGTGACCTCATAGTCTTGCAAAGTATTGTTTGTAGGACCTTTTGATATTTTTACTTTTATAAATTATTATATTTGTAACGTTGCTTTTCTGTTTCAAGGGTTTTTTCAAGGCAATTCCTGCGATTTATTTTAACAGCCCTCGGTGAAGTGCAATTAATATAGGCAAACACTATAAACACATCACAAAACCGAAATGGAAAACACTGTCTGTGATGTAGTATGATGTAGGTACATTTAAAACTAGTTCTTGCCATTGACGTTTTCTTTTTTGCTGACTTTACTTTCAGTGCGTCACATTCCTTTATAATCTGTCTACAGATTACGAAGAGGAATAGCGAGTACATATGTATGAATAACTAATAGCGTTGTTGTAAGGTCTCTTTAGAGCTGACTGTAAATGCTTAGTTATAAAATTCATCTTAGTAACATTCTTCAGGATTCAGCTTGTTAAAAGTTCCCACTTTATCCTATTTCCCCAATGTCCATACATTACCATGTGTTTTGATAATGAGTGAGATGCCCTAGAGCGTATTCTCACCCCATCTTATTCTATCCCTTCCAATTTTCCTAGTCCTTCCTCCAAATCAATTCCTTTAAATATCTTGCCAACGTTTGTCACTCTGGACTGATGTTGGCATGTATCGCCGCTGTCCAATGTCCACTTATTTATTTACCTATATTAATATTATTAGTATTATTAAAGTATGCAACTACTCGAATTAATGTTAATGTTAAAAAAATATTAATCAAATTTTTAATATGAAGATATTAAAAATTTATTTAATATTAAGCTCGTTTAATATTTTTTCCATTTTTAGTTTCGTTAGATGAAAATTATTTACTGTTTATAAACGGCGCAAAATATTTAAATATATATTTATTAGTTTCAATTGCATTCAATCCAAATGATTCCAGTTTTATGATTACAGCCTCTGAGAATAGTAATACTAGGGCCTTAACTTCTTCGAGATTTTTATCACCTTGATCTCTTTTTAATAAAGCAAATGAACCACTGTTAAAAGAAAACAGTAATGAAAACCTTTCTGGCAGAGTTCTAAACTATTGCAATGTTTTTATTATTGAAGACGATAAAAATCATCGCCAATGAAGTGCAATTATTCTCATAAATCTTGTTATTGTTCTGCTTCAGATAATGCCAGCTTAGATACTTCCCGTTGCAATGACAGCTTTCAAAAATCCTAATGAATATGTCACCATGTTACAATATCTTATTCTTGGAACTATAAGAACATTTTGTAGTTTCAAGGAATAACAAATTGCTAACGTGATTTTATATTTTGCCAACTTATTTTAGTGTTAGATGAAATATAAATACTTATATGTCAGAAGCGATCAATATGCCAGATCTACAAAGTACACAGAAATTGACGACATTTATTACTGTGAAAAGCGGTTAAGATTTTTTTAGAAGTTCCTATTTGTTTATCTGGAAGTAATATTGTTTTTGTTAACGCTTTACATCTCTGAGATTCTGTTCACTTGCAGTGAATAGCGATTTATTTTGTCATTTCTCTGGTTTTTCAAGAAAACATAATTTCTGTGTACTATTGAGATCATTCCTGTGTACAGATATTTTCATATATTGTTGATTTTTTAATACATTTAACAAAAATCAGCACTACTGTCGTTGCCTAAATTCAAAATATTTCTTGCTGTGAACGGATGAAAAGCAAAAATAATGTGAACACTAGAATGCTCCTTAACTGAAATACCGATGTAGGTATATGTATTACACATTGCGTTTATATTAGCCCCATGGACCTCTTCACCTTTTGTATTTACACCTCTCATAAGAGAAAGGTAATATATATCTCGACACTAAATCCCACAAGATAGGCTTAACATATCCTCAAAGCCCATCATCCTTCTACTCCATCAGATTTACCACGTATCCCATTATGGAGGCGTGTGCCTAGAAAATGGGCTTTCCCATTCACTATGAAAGGATTAGGGGCTATCATTCACGTGTGTAATGGAAATGAGATGCGGCAGGTGGGTACGTAGTTATATAACATACTGGGTAAAGTCTAAATCAATTTATTTCAATTGAACCGGAAATTCTCTACAAAGGCTTCAAACTCGCCTCAAATAATTCAAAGTGGCGTCGAATTATATTCGCGTGACGAAGCAGAATATCAAGTTTATTGTCATACAATATACAATTTTAATTGTAAATATTTATTTATATTTTTATACAAAGTGTCGATGTTTTGCTTTACCAGGGAAGGTTTTTAAACCTAAGCCTAAGCAATTTTAACATAAGGCTTTAAACAAGGCCATTGTGAGTGGCGAATACACTATTATTTTTTGAAAGTATAATATAATGTGTGGTTAATACTCAGGTCAGGTTATCACCACTCGATTTCCAATACATATTGTGTTCTTATTGATAGTGCAGAAGACAACACTAGAAAGACACGTGAACTGTGTCGATGAGCTGCGAACAGGATTCTGCAAGGTCGGCAGCGCACCCGCAAGCCCCCTGCTATTGCAGGTGTCCATGGGCAGTGGTGACCACTTACCATGATGTAGCCGACCCGCACGTCTGCCACATATTCTATAAAAAAGAATATATATATATATTAATGTTACGGTATGCTAATGTGTCATTGATCATGCGTGGAATCTTTTTTCATGGAAATTAACATGCACATATTTTCTACGTACCATTTTAAAATTTACATGTTAAACTGTGAATTATATCCCCAAATTGGAATTGTAATACCACAGTAGTTATTACATTTAAAAACAATACTTAATTATATTTCAGAATGTTGCAAATCGGCGTGAAACCGTTACGTTTGTTGTTGAATGAGTCTTAAAGAATTAACTGGGTTTTATAAGATTTTCAAAAGTGTCGCCGATGTTTTCACAGTACCTAACGAAACTTCAATAGTAACAAAACTACGAATTAGTGACGAAACAAAAATTTCTTAGCTATTTTTGTAACAGTTAACATAGTTGTTGTAACTACCAGCTACTGCAGAGATTGCATTACTTTTACACGAGACAACATGAAAACGAACTTTGTAATTAGGATTTGTAACACGTTATATAACTTTATATTATGATATTTTACACGGCGTTTTACTCAATAGATAATAATGTGATTAATTAGAAATGCTCTCACTCAGCAACCACTCACTACATACTTTAATATTAAAAATCTCCATTTTAAACTCGTGGGAATTGAAGAAATATTAAATATTTTATAAAAAAATCCTTATGCGAAACAAACAAAGAAAAATCATAGGCAATACTTTTAGCAGTGTAAACGTAGACTGTTAATAACAGTAAAAGCTGGTTCTGGCCTCGGGTGAAGTTTCAGTATAATTCAGTAGCAGTAGTGTAACTAAGTTTCACGAGCAGTAGTTGAGAGAAACGCGCATTTCTGCGATGATTATTCAGATGTACGAAATGTAGCATCCGTTCATAAAGATTTTTGTTCGTTCTGTATAAATAAAATCAATGCAATACTTTATTTTGTTTATAACTATTTTTATAATTCTAAATAGAAGTTATTTATTAATAAAATTATTATTACTGCCACACTAATATTGTATATTGATATTATAATACTTATTATAATTTTTATGTATTAACCAATTATATTCACTCTGTAAATTTTGTAATCAATTAAATATTTTCATACTCTAGTTATACTATCCATATCTAATTACATACTTGTAAAATAATTGTCCATTTTATTTGATAAAAAGTTAAAATTCATTTAATGCGTATTTATAATGCACGACCAATATAAATGAGTAAATATTGCACCCTAACACTTGAAACAACACTAATTTCGTAAAGACAACTTTTAAAATGAAATCATATGTAAAATCATAAATTCAAATTAATTATTCACAAAAAATATCGACTCTGCAGGGGTAGAACATCGCACTATGCACTACATCGCTTTATGCTTTGCTTGATGACACAAATCTTGATTTGATTTCATGCCCCATTAAATTCCTCAAAGTGGTTGATTCCGTGTTTGTATACATTTATCCTGTCACTAACTAACGCAGCTCATCTGCCTTAGAAATTTACTCACACGTTTTGACATTTACACACTTCAAAGTTACTATAGAACAGTTATTATAGCAGGTTAATTCAGTGTTTCAATCGCTATGGTATTACGTCCTGTATTTTTTGTCCCTGAGAGTTTTCTTACGAAATCAAATCTCCCTGATCAAACTATTGAAAATGGAATTTTAAATTTTAAGATTACTGATCATTTTATGTAAAGATATTTTTCGTATAGATAAAGATATACATATTAGATAAAAGGTATTAAATATTATTATTATCAGTTCGTAAAATGCAAAGAACCGTCAAAATCCTGCAAATTCAGTACTGTTATTGGAATATTGTGGTTAAGTTTCAATATTCGTAATGGGGGCTCGCGTGCGCGCGCGACTCCTACTTGTGTCTGGTTCAGCCTTGACTTCTCTTAATCAATTCAATGTCAATAACAACGCTGTTGTCTGGGTTTGCGCTCATGCCAGATTTATATGTGCAGTCGTTAGGTAGTTATGTCGCAAGTAGGTACGTTTTCTAATGGAAGAACGTTTATGGTAATGCATTAGTTTCGATTCCTAAAATTGTAAAAAATTTCAAAATTCAATTTGAGCTGTTACAGCCAATTGAGCCCGTGTCAGGCACAAGGCAAATTTCTCTCAGTGTATTAGGTCTTGAAAAATGTTTCAACATTATATTTGGATGTCACTGAGTGCAAAACGTACTGTTCAATTTGTACCAGCTTTGAAAGCTTTCTTAGACCGTCAGCTTTCACTTTGTAAAAGTGACACAGATTTCATAAGACAACATCAAGGTATATCGTACCTAAAACTTACTTTTGTACGGTTTCCATAAAACGAAGATCTGGAGATCTCGTATCACTTCAATTAACCATTTTCGTTTATAGGTCCATCCACTTATATATTTTCTAATATATCCAATTTATTAATTGTCGTTGAAGATGGTCCAACCTGTATCCTGTGTGAATCATGTATGGGATTCGATTTGTGTTGACATACAGCATCTATGCCACCTCCACGGTACCTGCACGAAGAATAGTCCAGCGCCAGAAGAAGCAAAGAATATCGGTCACGGAAACATTTATATTGCATTCAATAGTTTGGTCCCCTTGGACCGATTGCTCCGAGGGAAGCATTTATTTATGTTATAAGACCCTTCCAACGCTCCTTGGAGGCAGCACTGGCGCCTTGGCACCGAGGACTTAAGAATTGATAATTATCTCGAGCAACGAATAAACTTAGCGATCCAGCGAGGTAATCTCACCAGCATTCTGTCTACTTTGCCACAGGGATCAAAGTATATCATGCTCAAAGTGCAATGAGCATGAAAATAAATACTCCGTTGTAGTAGGGTTTCGGGCCGCAATCTAAAACGCGGGCCTAGAACGAAATGGTGGATAGAGATACGCCAATGTTTTTTTTTTATTATCGATCATGTGGGCTTCTCACGATGTATTCCTTTATTACTGAGCTAGTGAAAATTTTTAAAATCCGTATTCAAGTAAAATCTTGTGGTTCGGGCCGGGGATTTGATATGACGACTTCACTAATGAGAGTCGAAAATAGGTATCAAAAAGTTATTACCGTTCTTCGTGCTATTATACAACGAATCTCCGAAATAACTCAATACCAGAAACATGTCAATGTCTTCAAAATATATAAATCATTCTAGCCGAAAGTTAAATTATTTTTAGAAATAAATTAATAGTCACAAACATGTAATAGTTTGTTACAAACATATTTATTGTTTGTATCTTAGGCAGCACGCGAAAAATAAAAGAATTGTACTATAAATCATGAAAAAAATCTACTGTAAAAACTGATAGATTCGATTCCACCCTCGATATACTTAACAAACTAATTTCAGCTTTTACGGTTTTTTTCTTCTACATATATGGCAACGGTGCGATTAGCACATTGTGTCAGTGTCAAGTTTTCTTCATAATAAACAATTTCAAAGTATCCTGTCAATGTTCAGTCCCGAAGAAGTAAGTCAGGAGTCGCTCAGTAAAGCGATTGTAGATTTACTGTGGACAGAAGAAGACTCCAGACAGAAGCTTTTATTTGATAATCACAAACGTTAAGCACAAAAAAACACTTTAAAGTCTATTAAACTATCACTGTTAAATCATGAAACGTGTAGTGCACAATTTTTACAATTAATCAAAAAAAAAAACTCAACTAGATACACATCTCGAGTTCCCACCAAAAAGTCTCACACGTTGTAGGTTGTGCTTCCTTTAACTTTTAATCTTTGTTAGTACAACAAATGTGTAGAAATATGTGCACAATGATCCCCCTACAAACGTTTTCGTCGATACATTCCATCATTCCATCGTATATTGGATTCGGCGGTCTGTTTATATTTTCCCAAACGGACTATGAAGTGAATCCAAATTAAAACGTATCGTAGTTTTATTTAACAGTTATTTCAATATCTGTGACCTGTTTTTTTTTCTTTTCAAATATTGCATTGGTGCAATTAGCACATTCTGTCAGTATCAAAGTTAATCCTATTAATTAACGATGTCAAAGTTCTGAAAAAACAAAACTTTTAGCAGGAACTCGAGAAATTACGTTGTTGTTTTTTTTATTACAAAAATTGTGTATTAAGCGTTTTGTGCTTTAATAGTGATAGTTTATTGAACTTAAGTGTTTTTTGTGCGTGGTGTTTGTGATAATCAAAGTAAAGGAAAGTGGAGTCGTTCAGTAAAGTTCAGAAGAAGCACATGGTAAATGCAGCAGTCCTATGTTTTTGTAAGTGAAGTTTAATAAATTATTACTATTAAATCACAAAACACACAATACTCATATTTTATAATAATTAAACAAAAATTCGACTTAACTTCTGGTGTTCCCGCCAAAAAGTCCTCTGTGACCTGTGACCTGTATACCTACCTACTGTGCAGTTTTCGTCTATAACCGTAACATCATGAGAGTCGATAATCGTGTAAAATCTAACTAAGGAGATTCATCAGAGGAGAAACATATGGCAGATATACATGCGCTAATGCGGTGGTATTATATGTCATGGCATGGCATGGTATGGTCTTGTGAACGTATTATATAAACTTAATAGAATGATAACGTCATTTTGTATATTACATTATTACTTTGTAAATGATTCTTACATTTTTATAAATTTGCTTATTGTTGTTGCCTACTTAATTGTTTTTATATTTTAAATTTGTATATTGAGTATCATATTTGTTCAATCACGTGATTTTACGGTTCAGTAAACAACAAAAGAACCATAAGTTGAGTAGTTGCAACTGTTATTCATATCGTAATCAGGCCACTTTACTTTCGTGCACATTGTCTTGTGCATGACAAGCCTTGAAACACTTGGATGTATTGCCTTAAAACAACACACTGGCCAAGCGGGTTTGTCTCAGAGCATTTGCTTTGAGTCTTTATATTATACTAGCTGTGCCCGGCATTTTTTTGCACATAATATATAGCCTATGTCTATCTGGAATAATGTACCTTTTAAATGGTGAAAGAATTTTTCAAATAGGTGCAGTGGTTCCGGAGATTACCCTCCACATAGACACAAACTCACAAAATTCGCACTCTCTTTTTATTATATTAGTATAGATATAGAGAAGTATAGATTTATAACCCCTGTAATATTTTAAATGGCAATACTTTTAATAGGAATCTTTTGCTTTTAACTTTAGTTCGGGCGCTCTTTCCGATAAATATGATATTTTTACAAAAAAATAATTAAGTGATTATTAATCATACTTTTGTGATCATCAGTAGAATCAGGCTTCGGGAAAAGGTTCGGACACACTGTATAATTCCAACTTTACTCCCATCGATATTTATGTCCTCATGGTTGCGATGTAGATGCAACTGCGTTGCAAAGTTATGCTTTTCAAATTTATACAATGAAGTGCCTTTTATAGGTGACTACTACCACCAAAAGTATTACAAAACCTTCAAATATTGTCAGTTAAAAACATTAATATAAACTGTGAAGCAACTTTATAACAATTGACGAGTGAGGTCAATTCCACATTCTCACAATATGAAGAACTTAAAAATATAACAATGATAAAAACATGAAATTAAAAATTACTTACAAAATTTACAAGCCTAGGTACTTCAAAAAAGGATTAAAAAAGCAAAGCGATAAAAAGGAAGCCCTTTTACAATATATATGCGGCATAGTCGCACGTCAATAAATTATTAATACACATTATTACTTCATTTTAACAACATGATCTGTTTTAAACATTTAAACATTTCTTTAAAACCAAATTTATCTCATCTTTTTAACAGAATCTTGATTGAACTCAATTTTTTGTTTTATAAATTCTGACGCAATTCGTAAACATTTGAAAATATATACCTATCCGAAGATTAACCGGATAAATACCTGTCTTACAAAATGTCTAAAATAAACTTTCGTGTATCACTATAAAGTAAGTAATTGCGTGAACGGTTTATTATTAGTCAACGTGTGAAGGTTGAATTCGTTTAAAAACTAACCTAACGACTCGATTCAGTCATTCACATAACTTCAATCTGTGATAACGTAAAGTGTATTTGATTATGAAAATAAAATTTCTGAGTCATAATAAATATCTAGTTTACCTAAAGTGATAAACTCTATTTATAGATATTTACACAGAGGAACGTTTTTCTTTATGTAAAGATATTTGTTGTTAGTGTCTAGTAAGTAAAAATAACTGGTGCTGGAGAAACTCACCATAAACAAATTAAAACTGATTGAGTGAAGTGTAATTATAGTGTAATGGTGTATTTTTTTAATTAATTTATACCACGTGCAATAAATATCTTTATGCTGTAACGGTACGATTGATTATTTTTAAAAGATAATGTGTTAATAAAACGTCACACATATGATATTATATAAACAAATCGTTTTATTGATAACCACGAGTAGGTATACCTAGTGTTTGAATTGAAGACCTTGGGACAAAATATTTAATGTGTTTTTAAATCGCAATGCACACATTGAAGAGATCGTTTTTAAACTTATCAGCTTTAAACAATAATGTTATTCGGTAAGTGTTTTTTTTTTTAAATTATTTATAACAAGTGGCATATCTACTGGGAAGTGGTTCCTTCCGCCGACGGACACTTGCTGCACCAAAGGAGATGTGGGTGCGCTGCGACCATTAACCATAATAACTGACCTGAAGCGGCCTCAGTTATAAAATCATAAGATGGTATGTCCTTTTAACGGGGAATTTTGTATTTACTGTGGCAACTCCACAACTTTTTCAAAAAAAAATTGTTTATGGAAATAAAGGTGACGGACGAGGCGACAGTCGATCTCTAATTAATAAACTTTGGAGATTTATAGGAATTTATTTGGAGGAAGGGTTGGGAGAAAAGGGAGGGATTGGATAGGTTGGGATAGGAATGGGCCTTAGCAAATTTTACTCACAACTGAATCACGTACTTACGTATGGTAGGGAATTACGATTAAGTAGGTAATGCAGTACATTTCAAGGTAGTGTTCTGTGAGAGAGGGGTAACGTGGCCAGCGGCTGTGGGAATGCACCATGCAATGTCCCTCTACCATTTCTAATTTAATTTAAATTTATTTGTATGAATCCATGTTAATACAAATAATTTTAAATTAAAGTATTATCGTATCTGATATTTCCAGATACAAGGTATCAAGGTAGTCTTTATTTCTTTTTATTCATTTATTTCGTATATTAATATTTGTCATTTTATATTTGGATAAGCACTTCACAAAATCGATTGTTGATTTGTTGGCCATGTAGTTAAAAATATTTTATTCTACTTCAATTTTATGTATACAATTTATAACAATTAAGGTAACATTGTTTACGATTCACGTACATCGTTTATAATATACCAAATATGTATAATAACTACATATTTGGTATATATGTATAATAACTATGTGCGCGGGCGCAGGCGCGGGCGCGGCACAACCGGTTTCGCGAGTAAGCGGGTTAAAATCGCATACAGGTGGCTTTTTATAATTTGTCTATCAAATACTTTTAATTTAGCTTTTTTTTATATTTTTAGGGTTCAGTGTTTGTGTTAGGTCAGTCGGTAGGTCGTTTATCAAAACTGCAACTACATAGGTACGTATTCTACGTTCCACTGTACATTTTCCATAAAAATTGTTGACATTTTTAACTGCCAGTTTTTTAGTAGCAAGCACTTAGTACACGCACTGTGCATGTAATTATGGGATGAGATACTACAGTTTAAAAGCTTTCGTTGTGGAAGTAGGTGGACGAGCAAGCGGTCCTAGGTGATGGTGAGTGTTACTGCCGCCCATGGACACCTGCGACATCAGATATCATACAGTAAAATACACGATATTGCAACACACCTGCAATTTTACTTTATCATCAATAGGAAGAATTTTACAATATTTAAATAGGCCCTCTGTCCTCTTAAACCTCTCCTTCACACGTGACCAGTGGAGTGCGCCTTGCGGTTGTGGGATTTTGCGTGTACCCTCCCTCTTCTAATTTTGTATAAATTAATAGCCAGTTTTAGAGTGTAAGATTTATGTCGTAAGAAAAGGAAACACAATAAATAATAGCTTATTATGTTAAAAGCATTGAAGTAATTTCTGGCGTGTTTTAGGACTGTATCAATAAAAAGTACTTCAGTTGGTGATTTCAAAGAAGAAAATTCGCAATTGAAATCATGGAAGGAGATCCCTGGACCGCCTACATTTCCAGTAATAGGACAAATGCTTAGTTTTTTACCTGGTGGTAAGTTTCAATATAAACTTTAAGATATAAACGGACAATATATCTCTGACTATAAATAGAAGGAATACAGACATGAAAGTATACTAACATAATAGTCATTTGTACACAGTAATATATAACATCAACGAAGAGTAAGTCAGTGTTGACAAGAGATAAAGTAACAAAGTGAAAGTATAAGTGAAAGTATAAAATTGTGAAGTATAAGTGAAAGTGATCGATATGAAATATATTTATTTACCTATATAATATACACCGAAAAAGAAGGGACAGATAAAACATATTATAGAATATATAACGTAGTTACTATTACAAGTGAGTTTCTACAACATAAATGTTTTCTAGGGTCGTATTACAATGTCACTGGTGAACAACTCGTCAACAAAATATATGCAGACTTCGGCCCAATTGCAAGGTTGCAGTCAGCAGTGTCGCCTACTTTCATAATACTGTTCGATCCGGAAAGTATAGCAAATGTAAGTTTTTATTACTTTTAAAAATCTAAAATGACAGAAAATAAAACTAAGCATTTCATTGGATGAACAAGTCGCACTCTCAATCTCTCAATGATAAGACTAATCGTTCAGCAATATTTTTGCGTACAAGACAAAATTGCCCGTAGGTCCGTTACAACTACAATTTACAAGCGGTACATAGATTTCGTACCACAGAGGGCTGTGAGCAGTATATAATTACGGTAACCATTCTTACCAAGAGAATAGAATCTGTAGTAAGTGGTCACTGTGCCTGGAATAATAAATAGCATGAAATATTTCTGCGTATAAACATAAACAAGTATGAAAGGTATTATTACAAGTAGTATTCTAAAGTAGTAGTAGTAAAGTAGTATTCTAAAGTAGTAGTAGTAAAGTAGTATTCTAAAGTAGTAGTAGTAAAGTAGTATTCTAAAGTAGTAGTAGTAAAGTAGTATTCTAAAGTAGTAGTAGTAAAGTAGTATTCTAAAGTAGTAGTAGTAAAGTAGTATTCTCCACGTTTCCTTGGTGTCTCCACGTTTTTCATATTTACGAGTACAAATGTGCTATACGGACAGCTTATTTTGAAGAAATCGTCGTGTTTTGATAATCTTTTCAGGTTTTTTTCACGTCTTTTCTTTTTCAGGTTCTGCGAGGCGAGAATTGGTTGCCGTCGAGACCTGGGTTTCCCTCCTTAGAGTATTTCAGAAAGGAATTCAATAAATCCAAGGAAGCGTCACCCCAGCAAACAGGACTTTTGACTGAGTTTGTATTTTAATCGTCACCATGCGCAATTACGCGCAATTAACTAAAACCCTATTTATAGAAAGAAGGCGACATACAAGACATACAAGGTGTTGTGGCAAGTGGATACTGTCGACCATGGACATCCGCGATACATGCCAAACATCAGTCCAGAATGACAAACGTTGGCACACCCCCGGATACGCTGCCTACCATCGGAGATGTAAGAATGGATTTGGAGAAAAGTTTGGCGAAAATTGGTAGGGATAAGATAGGAAAGAATGGTAATGGGCTCTGGCATATCTCAGTTCCTACCGACATACGTACGTACATTGGGGAACAGATTAAAGTGGGAAATGCAGTACATTTCTAGGAAGTCTTCTGTATAGTACATTACAGTACAATACGTACATTATAGTACATTATTCAATCAACCCCCAAAAAGCTGTCAAAGGACGACTAGGTGACCACGACGAGATGGCAACTTGCTTTTTTGGGGAAATGATAAGCCGCATCCTCTTCATCCCCCGTAATTCCCCGCATTCGAGGGGGTGTTTGGTGCAATTTGTGATGCAAAAGCTATCATTGATGCAGAAGCTATCATATTTCCACAAAAAAAAAACCAAGTTGCCATCTCGTCGTGGTCACCTAGTAGAATTATAAAAGTTTTTTGGTGGATGATTGCAGTACTATTAGAGGAATAGGATAAAGTGGGAAATTTTGTACATTTCACGGTAGTCTTCTGTGAGAGATGGGTATCGTGTCCAGTCGAGTGCACCCAGCGGCTAAAGGGATTGAGTGTCTACTCTCGCCCTTCGTAAAACTACTAATACTATTAAATACAGTTTAAAATTTTCAAATCAATATTTTTGTATTATTAGGAATGGAGAAAAGTGGAAGGAATTTAGGTCTGCTGTCAACCCCGTGATGCTACAACCAAAAACCATAAAGCTTTATAGCACTGCTCTGGATGAAGTAGCTTTAGACATGGTTGCAAGGTATACTTTACAATACAATAAAAACTCTTAACTAAAATACTTTATATTCGATAATTATATAATAGTTCACATGGCTTATAAAAACGTTGTTTTTTGACATAATTTATATCGATATTTTTTAATTATTTTGTTTTAGAATGAGGTCAATTCGAGATGAAAATAACATGATTAAAGGGAAATTAGACGTTGAAATGAACTTATGGGCCCTGGAGTCTATAGGATTGGTGGCGTTTGGAGAAAGGCTGAACTGCTTTAATCCTAATCTGGCTGAAGACTCGCCAGCAAGAACATTGATTCGATGCGTTCATGACTTCTTTAATGTGACAGATAAATTAGATTTCAAGCCAAGCTTATGGAGATACTATCAAACAAAGGCATTTAAGGAAGGAATGAATGTTTACGAACGACAATCGAAGTAAGAACTTATACATAATAATATTAATTTCATTGTCATTTAGACAATATTTATACAATTAAAAATAAACTGAAAATTGGAAAAATTATACATAGGTTATTTTCTAGTTATGTAATAAACAAAATAACCATGAAAAATAATCTTGTTTTTCTGTCTCTCTAGTGCCGCTAAATATTTCGTTGATAAAGCTGTAAAGAAATTGAAAGAGAAAAATACAACCTCAATTGAAGAGAAACCTATACTGGAAAAACTACTCGACATAGACGAAGAGGTCGCTCACATTATGGCGATTGATATGTTAGTTGCTGGCGTCGATACGGTAATAGTAATATAATACATCTTCTAAGTCAATCATATTTTAATTGTCGAAACTGATATCTTTATAAATTTTCAAGGGTATTTGAGTAATTACAGATACATTACGAAAACATTTGGCATCGGCTAATCCGGAAACACCTGAACGCGTCATCCACGTCTATGCAATAAAGTAATAAAATATGTAATATACAGTCATAAAGTACCTCGTAATAAAGTATGCAATTAGAGGTAAGGTAATTCATAGACGTGGATGACGCGTTCGGGTTTTTGCGGATTAGCCGATGCCCAATGTTTTTATAATGTATCTGTACGTTGTACACTTTTGATAAAAATATATTTCCTCGTATTAATATTATATTTTTTTCGGTTTTAAGGCTGCGAATTCAATTATTCTAACAATGTACCTCCTTGCGACCAACCCAGAGAAGCAAAACAAGTTGAGACAGGAAATATTATCAGGCGATGAGAAAAGACCATACCTGAAAGCGTGTTTGAAGGAGTCATTCAGAATGATGCCGGTAGTGGGCGGGAATATGAGGAAAACATCGAAAGAATACAACATAATGGGATATAGGATACCCAAAGATGCAAGTATAAACGTTGGATACACTAGGGGACAAAATATTCCCAAACATGACGCGCAACATCCAGTCTACGTGACGCTGCAACGTTGCCCACTGTCCCGCAACGTGCCGCGCAACATTGTGCGGAACATCTACTTGACGCGGGACATGTTGCAAGCTCCCGCCTCGAGAGCGAGCGCACGTGCCGCGCGTCAGTCCCGCATCATTTGTTTCCGCATCATTGCAACATGCCGCTTAACATGTCAGCA
Source organism: Sesia bembeciformis (assembly GCA_943735995.1). Taxonomy (NCBI): domain Eukaryota; kingdom Metazoa; phylum Arthropoda; class Insecta; order Lepidoptera; family Sesiidae; genus Sesia; species Sesia bembeciformis. Next base: position 5,236,410 of record OX031029.1, on the reverse strand, counting down.
GTGTGGGGATACGAAATGGTGTTGCAGCTGATCGGGTTATAGATTGTCGTGGGACACTTTAAACCGAGACTATGGAAATAAAATAAAGAAAAACGACGCCTGGGAGGATATTGCCGTAAAATTAAAATTACCACGAAAAGAAATAGAGTACAAAGTGTATACCCTCCGTATGATAAGACTGCGACGCTAAATTATTCAATATAAGTATGTACGCAGCACTAATCGACACAACCTCCTCGGGCGACATTTCTACAAAAGCTGCCTGGTGTGCAAGCAAAATGTTCCGCGACATTGTTCCTGGCACATTCACGTAGTTGTTGAGCGACATGTTCCGCGACATGTCGCTCCATTTGTTTAATTTAGGCTTTAATCTGCAAAGTAGGCAGCCCATCCAGAGGCGTGACAACATTTGTCATTCTGGACTGATGTTTACACCTATCACGGATGTCTATGGACGACGGTATCCACTTACCATCAGGTGGAATGTATGTTCGTCTGCCGCCTTTTTTCTATAAAAAAATAAAATATAATAAGAAGAAACAACAGATAAGAACAATAATAAAGATTTTTGAATCATTAAATGTCGACTCCTACTTCTTATGTCTATATAATTTCAGATAAATGTATCTTTTGCGCATCAGTTTCTATCCACGTCCGAGAGTCAATTTCCGCGAGCTAAGGAATACCTGCCAGAGAGATGGATGGTCAAAAAAGAAGACCCTATTTACCATAAAAATGCTCATCCCTTTGCATACAGCCCCTTCGGTTTTGGCGTGCGTAGTTGTATAGGTAAGGTGCCTCTGATTTAAAAATTGAAATAAAGAAACGAGAGTTCCTATAATATTTATATGCCAAGATCAAGGAAAATCAAGGGAACCAAGGTCAATTTAAAATTAAATCCATCGTAATGCAGACAAGCAATTTTTAAAATGACGCAACAATGAAAAAACTAATGACTGTGTGATAAAACAAACGTCATTCTACAACCAAAGAGTTCCATTTTCAAATATTGTAATTATTTTTTAAATATTATTAATGTAAGTGGACAGTTCCGGAGATTTTTAGTGTGACCTATGTATGTCACGAAACAGGATTCGATCACAAATCTATAATAGAGTATTTTGTAGGAATAAGATGGCGGACACCTTCAGACATTCGCATTATATGCCTGCTATCGCCAAAAATGGCTGATATGCATCAGCAGATGCAGATCACCTATCCTAGGTTATAAAATTTGAGAATTTTAATGCAAAATATAAGACTTGAAAGAAAAAAGGGTTTGGAAAGAATGTTCATAATGAGACGAGCTCTGGTAATTCTTACTAAGCTCGTTCTCTCACGGGTCGATAAGCTTCTAGCAAAAACTGCGCTCGGCATGCATGCAGCATGCTCATTGGTTGTTGCTCTGTATATTTTCTATTACTCTCGCACATGGGTCGATGCGTCAGCGGCGCGACGCAGCTTGCACTCGGCATGCGGGCACGCAACATCAACGCTCAGCCGCGTCGCGACATTTGCAGGCAGCAATTTTATAAATTTGCATACTTTGTCTGGTTATCAATGGCCTAACAAGCCCAGTTAGTTTCATAAAACTTTTTTTTACATTCTATACATCGACTTGAATCTTCTCTTGTTGCTACAAATAGTCTGCTACATAGTTGAGTTTGTATTATGTAGGTAGTCGGATAAGTTCGCGGCCATTTTATAGTGAAAATAATAAAGATTTTTGTTGCCTTACGTTAATATTTATTGAACGGAATATTGTCCATTTAATTCGACTATCTTTCGTCACTTTTCTGGCAGAGCCATTATCCCATCAATATACATTTTTTGGAGTTTCTGAGCAAAAAAACTGATTTAAGTGGTTTATTCAGAAATGGATCGTTTTCTATTCATTTTAGCATCATCTCGCATAAGGAAAGTCTATTCACCAAGTTTCTGTCATTTAAATCATTCGGCTTAATGTAAGAAAACTAACTCGTTGGAGACGTAGAAAACTAAGTCTCTCGTTGGAGTCTGTCGTGAAATGTTTGGTACATTTCAAGACACACTCTCACTAAAGACCGATTCATTGTATTATTGAAAAACGTGATTTCAGTATTTTATTACGTTCCCATCCTGCAGCAGTTTTAATATGTCCCTTTTAGAAATCGAAAATCAAATTCTTAATTACAGGTCGCCGCATAGCAGAGATGGAGATGGAAACTTTGCTCGCGAGGGTCATTGAAAACTTCCACATTGAATGGGTGGGCGGACCTCCCAATATTAAATATATGACACTTAATTATGTCACTGGACCATTTAACTTTATATTCAAGGATGTTTAATTGCGATGTTATTAAACATTATAAAAATAATAAATAAATTTCAATAAATTAATATTATTAAAACTGAATTTTTGAAAATAAAAATTGAACTTATTTTTTAAAGTGTGATGATAGGTATATTGTTAGTTAATATGTATTGATTTAATTTTTATGAATTAATATACCTAATTGTCTAATCAACATTCAATTTATTGATAATTACTAAATGACTGTAATTTTTATCGATGTTTGTTTCTCATGAAACAAATGAATGTACCTAATAAAGTAAGTAATAAAAACTGTTTATATTTTATTTCTTTAATTGTAACGTTACATCTTTTCATTACTTCATTTTATATCTTTGTCATTACTTCCTCTTATACATGTCTATTGTCAAAACAACAACTTTTGTATTTTTTGTCTGTCTGTCCGTCCGTCTATCTGAACGCGTACACGAAACATCCACTGGGCGGATTTTAATTAAACTTGGCATAGTTATTAGTTATATATTATCTGACAGGTTATCATCATTCACGGTGTATTTTATCTAGATCAATCACAACATTCCCTCGGGAATCATGCTTACCACAAATACTCTAACGTCTCTAACTCTAGCGGCCACGGAGTTATAATAATATAAGTAAAATTATTTATAATTCATTCATACATTTTTTTTTTAATTTACTTGTTTATTTGTTCATTCATGTGGTTTCCCGACTCCACAACAAAAGGATTACAAATTGAGTAAAGTTAAAACTGTTATTCATACTGTTATTAATTTTTGTTATCTAATTTTTTTTTCTACTGTGGTACTTAATTGCTGTTATTTTCCTTTGATAGTTAAGCCACAAAGAAATTGGGTTTTAAACATCACAATTGTCTTGTTATTGACATCTTGACCGAATGGCGCAGTTGGTAGTGACCTTGATTGCTGTGCAAAAGGTGCTTGATTGTTGTATTCGATTCCACGGACATATAATTGTTTAAAAAAAAAACACGACAAATGTATGTTCAGGTCTGGGTATGTGTTTGTGTGATTTTGTGTCTTGTGTGATTGAAAAACGTAATTTCAGTATTATATCACGTTCCCATCCTACAGCAGTTATAATATGTTACTTTTAGAAATTTTTGACCGTCTCTTGAACCACGGACGACACAGGGAATCTTACTGTGAGCCATTGAGTGTGGCGTTATTTATTATTATTATTTATTAACGTCATATTATATACTTAACATTAACTATTATTAATAGTTATTGGTAAAGCGACAGAAAATTACAGAATGTACAACAGAGGTCGTAATTACGATAGTAACACAAATAATTATATTCCTATATATTAATAAGTATTTATATTAATTATTCATTAAAATTAGTTCTCTTTGATCCGAGTGACAGGCAGACTTGACATTCACCCTCCAAACACACGCATGCTCTATGCAAGCACACACGCACGCACGTACTCACAAATACAAACATCCTACCACACACGCACACACAAACACGCACGAACACATACGCATATATACATTTAGGCTACAAATGTTTAAAATAATATATTTACATATATCATCATATATATTATACTAGCTGTGCCCGCGGATTCACCCGCGTGGACTTCTTTTATCGCGATAAATACCCTAAGTCCGTCCCTGGAAAGTACCGTATGTCCGTCCCTGATATATAGGTATAGATTCTAGAGATGTCCGAATATTCTTATTCGCATTCGTTTTGACGAATATTCGCCAATTTACAAGTATTCGTAGGTATTCGTACTCGTATTCACCATTATACTCGAATAGTAGTGCAATAATAAAACCCAATGTGAATACATAGTAGGTAAAATAGATTTTCTATAAAAAATAATACTTTTAAGATTAAACGTTCATTAGAAAATCAGTTGCATAACTGATTTTTTAGTTTAATTAGTGAGTTATAGTTTAATTTAAATTTACGTAGGTACCTAACTTAAGAGTAAACATTTGTACTTTCTGATTGACTAAAAAAAACTTATGGCACTATAGTATTATATATATATATATATATATATATATATATATATAATATATATATATATATACAGACGAAGTTGAGTAGCATGCGCAAACAATCTATTTAGGGGATATTCACAAAACATACGCAGTACTGATACAGAAAGCTTCAATGGAGTGCCGTAGGCACATCCTTGCGGATGAAAAAATATATAGCAGAATCAAAAGATAGCATTTGAGGAAATGCGGATGGACCGCACTTCTGTGACGGGGGGTTGTAGAAACCCGAGGTGGGAATTATATTAAACAATTCTTCAGAGCATTCCCCCATTTTACAGACGGTAGAACACAGAGAGAGACGCAACGTTTCTCCGAATGCTGAGGGGTTCTAAACCGCCCGTGAGAGTGGGATCGTCGACAATACGAACAGCACATCGTTGGATGGAGTCAAATGGGTCCAATTGGTATTTCGATGCGACGGCCCAGAGATGTGAGCAATACTCTATATGGGGCCTCACCTGAGCTTTGTAAAGCATTAGGAAGCTGCCCAGGGGTGAAGTACCGCTTCGCTCTGTTCAGCACACCGAGCTTTTTGGAGGCCATTTTGGCCTTGGCTACAAGAAGTTCGGTAAAGGACAATACTGAAAAGATAATTGTGCAATATAATACGTAAATACACACACTACTAACGTCAACAACAGAGGTCAGCTTATAGTTCGCTATAAAGAAGGTGAGCTACCGTAAAGGGACCAGGGGCCTTACCATCATTCCTTAAAGCAGTATTATTTTAACCTTACTTCTCAATTTCGTACCACGGCGTCCTTAATGTAAACTTATTTTATGAATATTTTAATAGGAAGTTTTGGTGACGTCAACAGAATTCGATAGCTTATACTGTAGTGCAAATCGGAACGTTGTATGAAAGAAATGACGTTATACAGTTCATATAGCGTTATCTCGTTTTGTTTTTAGCAGGGAATAGCCAAATAATTAAAATCATTCGTTCTTTCTCTGCACTAAGCGTTAATACTTTGGTGGAGGTCATGGTACGAATATGAGATGTTGTTTTAAGCCTGAAACAAAACGTTCCTGCAACAATATTGTTTTGTAAAAGATGGTGGTAGGGCAACATTTTACACAACAATGGAGTATGTTCAAGGAAAAGTTTAGAACTTCAGTTTCGTTCGACGCAATTCAACAGATATGGCTGGATGTAGATAGGCTTTTCTGGTACATTGACCGTGTCCTTTATGGTGTTGACGCTAATGAAGAAGTTTTCAAACGACTAAATGACAATCACTGTGTACAGTTTGTGTCACAACACCAAATCAGCAGTCACCATCTTTTTAATAGTTACAATTCGTCTTCAGAACATGGTAAAACCAGCATTTTGAAGAGAACCTAAGCGCAATCACCTTTACATATACTCGTACCTAATAATAAAATGGAATTGAGGTCAGTTGCGAAACATAATACGCCGGCGTGACCTGAGTCACCAGAGGTACCAACAACACCAAATCCGCCCAATCAGCAGCTTACTAAAACAATTGCATGGGCGTCACGTCACATTCATGGTTCACGTAGGCACCTTTTTTTGGGTAAAAAAAGATTTTTTTTAATGTTTATACCAAAATTTTAGTGCTAATTTGCTAAATTCAAACCGAAAAATTGTCATTTTTCACAAAAAAAGTATGTATGAATATATGTAGGTATATATATTTTATTCTTTATATCTTCAGTATGTAGGTACATGTAGATTTGTATTCATTAGGTATATTAAAATAAATTTTACATACTGTTGTGATTTAAGTTATATTTATTTACTTAAATTTTATTGCACAAGTAATTGTACAAATGGCTGACTTAATGCCACATGACATTTTCTACCAGCCAACCACCAGGTCAAACAGAAATAGGGACATATACTGTAATATTTCATTATATGTACATATGTTATTTTTCATCCCACCTTCCAATGTATTAAGCTCGCCTTTTGTACCACAGTATGGAATAAAGTTTGTTAAATAAATAAAAGTAAATGCATAATAATATTAAATGTCAACATCAGAATAACGGCCTATTCATATAATTCCAGCTTTACATGCGTCGGTAGGTACGTCGTCACTGTTCTGATACAAGATGCAACTCCTACTACCTCCAAAATATCAGAAAATCTCCAATTATTTTCAGTTCCTATGACCCTGATTAATGAACACTTTATGATAGTGTAGTACCCATTCGAACTTGCAATTAGCGAGACCTTTATTTATAATAATATATGTTTGTAAACGAGATTCAATTGGATTGATATTGGAATTAATTTTTTGGACAACTCAAACTTTAGGGACATTGATTTTATTAATATTGATATAGTATAATTTTTAAATTTTATTTCATTTTGGTAAATTCTTATAATTTCATTTTAATCCTTATATTAAATCCAATTTATTTTTTAATACTAATTGATTTGGATTTATGGCTAATTAATTCAATGGGACTCAATATTTATCTCAATATGGATTGAATTAACATTAGGGATTGAGGCAGAACTAATGGGATATGTTTATAATTACAATATAACAAATGAAGATTAAAATAAGGGAGAAACTAATATCGCCGCTAACTTTAGACTTTACAAGCAGGAACCTAAATAAAATCCCACTTAGCACTTTAAACCGATTTATTCTCTCTCGTAGGGGCGCACCCAACATCTCCTAAGTAGTTTTTCACAGTAGTTAATGTCGCCCTAACTTGTTCTTTAGTGTTGGCAAATGGGTGAAACTTCTATCTTATATCTTGCTATAATAAAGAAGTCAACACTAAGACAGTTTTATTAGAAGCCAGTTACTACAGAGGTTGGGGCGTTAAAACTCCTCGTTCTGTTATATTTCCGTCAGATTCTACATTTTTCCCGACTCTATGTCCTAAATCTCCAATGGTTCGCGATTTATCTGTGGACACGCCGACGATTGTCAAGCTGTTGGCATATTGGTCAATCTGTTGGTTGGTATTTTGGTTATCCATGGGCGATAGTATCCGATTATTAACAGGTGAATGGTCTGGTCTACTCATCAGCCATTATCTTTTTATAAAAAAAAATATTTTTAATTTTATATGCATGTGACCTCTTACTGTTATATATACTTGTGATTATCTTACAGTAGGAGGTCACTTACAACATAAAAGACGATATAAGTGACCTTTAAGAACGCTAATAACTCAGTTGAAGAGCCCCACACCAGCCCTTTTCTCATCCACTACAGGACAATGGCCTCCTCATGTAAATTGTCTTGTACATGAGAGATTATGGTTTTAAAACGCTACGTTATCCAAGTGGTTTGACGAGTCCTTTCTTTTAGAGGTGGATAGCTCATCAGAGCCTGTGGTAGCAATTTTATTATTCCTTAGTCGCCTTTTACCGCATCCGCGAGAAGAGAAGGGATGGTGTTATGGCCGACACCACACAGCCATATGAAGAACTCCATGCCGTAACTTAACTGTAGAACGCGAGATGGTAATTTTTCAAATGACGAATAATTTTGACGAGTAACAGTGACGAATAATTTTCAGAGCTAACTTCACAATTTTGTCAACAAAAATTTATCCAAAACAGTAGTACATTTCGGAATTGGCGTTGTGAAATAGTCTGTCAATGAAAGTGTTGTTTAATGGTTTAGGATCGTACCAGTAAACAGTGCTTCAGTTGATGATTTTAAAAAATAAACTTTCTTATAGAAAGAAGGCAGTATACAGTCCACCTTGTACGAAATCAATACTGCGCTCATAAACATCCGCAATACATGACAACATCATTCTAGAATGACGAACACCAGCACGCCCCAGGATGCGCTGCCTACCTTTGGGGATTTAGGAATTGATTTGAAGAAAGGAGAAAATCGAAAGGTATAGAACAGAATGGGAATTGGCTCAAACTTATCTCGTTCACTCCCGAAACACGTATGACCATTAGGAATAGCATTAAGTGGGAAATGGAGTATATTTCAGGGTAGTCTTCTGTGAGAGAAATTTAAGTTTTAACTATTTAATAAATTATTTTCATTTAACTGTTTATTTTTGAGGAGGGAAGAGTAGGATTCTCGAGAATATCTATTTTCGACTTCTATTCTATTATTTTTGTGTTTTTCGATTATGACTTTCTTTTTTCTTCCTACCTCATATTTTCTTCGTATTATGTTGACTCACCTCTTTATTATAAACTAGCTGTGCTCAGCATGCGTTGCATGCCGGTCATTTTTTTTTGCACATAATGTATATACATAATATATAGCCTATCTCCACCTGGAATAATGTACCTTTCAAATGGTGAAAGAATTTTTGAAATCGGATTAGTAGTTTCGGAGATTATCTCCTACAACCAAACTTACAAACTTTACCTCTCTATAATATTAGTATAGATTTTATAAAAAGTGTATCATGAATTAATATTTGTGACACAATTAATGTTATATGTTAGTCCTTTCTGTATCCACTGCTGGACGTGGGCCTCCTCAATCACATTGTCTCGTGCATGAGGGATGTAAGGCCTTAAAAAGCTACGCTGTCCAAGCGGATTGACGAGTCCAATTCTAGGCGGTGTAGTTCCTCGAGATGTGTGGTAGCCGCTTTATTATCCCTTAATCGCCTTTTACGACGGCCACGGGACGAGATGGAGTGGTGCTATTTTATAGCCGGCCCACACCACACGGTAATTTTGTAATTTTGTTAATTTTGTATTTTCGACTTTATTTAGAAAACAAAAAATCCGCACACTAATGGCATCCACACTTACGAGTATTTCGTGAGAACTACAACTCAATACATACCACATTGCAAACTTATCTAGCGACATTGCCAAAATTAATAATGTGGGTATTTGGGATAAGCTACTCGTACAATTCAAACATTAGGGATATTATATTCCTCACAAAATATATGGACCCTCGTGCGACAAAACAGCAAACAACTAATTGAAACTATCCTTGACGAAACTATCAACTATCGTTTGTACACAATACGTTTACGTTTGAGTGAAGTTGTTCAAGGACTTCATCATACGAGGCTTTGAATATTATTCCTATTAAATAGGTTGTATACGTTTAAATAATGCATTACTTACTTAATTACACATTAAAGTTAAATGGCTAATTCTAGAGACCATTGAAAATAAATTTCGTACTGTTCTCACAGATCTTTGTCTCATAATCAATTTTATTAAACCTAACGTAACAACTCAAATCAGTCCTTCATATAACTTCAATCTGTGATAATTTAAATCTACAATTATTTAATAAATATTATCTTATAGATATAAATTTTATTGATATTAAAAAGATACAAATGTTTCCCTGTTATGTCTAATAACTAGTGCTACAGACTCTTGTCCGGTACTCGTATTACGTTTTTGTTCGTATCGCAATGTACTCATACAAAGAAAAGTGATGGCGTAAAGCAGGTATGGGCAACCTTTGACATGTTGAGGGCCAAACTTTAGCGTGCAAATACGTTCGCAGGCCGCGTTTAAAAGTACTTAGTGCATTTTAAAGTAGTGATAATATTTATTGCGATAGATATTAGACATGAAATAATACGACAATGTTATTATAGTACAATTTATTAAAATAACAAAATGAAATTTAAAAAAATGGTACATTATAATTAAATCGTTAAATTTGCAATTGTTACAAACTACGAAAGTTAAATACACCGAAATCAATGAGACACTTGAGCTTGAATTTGGGAAACTAATCCATCGATATTTGGATTAATTCCACTGATACAAAGACGTAAAGAATTTTCCAAATTATCGTCAGTCAGTCTTGTACGATGTGTTGATTTATTAACTTTCATCAATGAAAAGAACTGTTCGCATTTATAAGTACTGCCAAACGCACAAATCAATCTTCTTGCGAATTTTCTAAGCTGCGGAAAATTGTCTTTTTCTAGGTATTTTTTGTAGAAATCGCACAACTCTACGTCTTCAAATTTGGATTTTAGGAGTGAGTTTTCTTGAAGCTCGATCAACTCCATTTGTAAGTGTATTGGAGCCTTTTTGTACATTATATTTTGTAGGAGTAGCAAATAAACTGAAACAGTCTTCCATGTTTTTGAAGTCGCTAAATCTGTTCGAAAATTGTTCCGACAGTAACTTGAGTTCTTCAGCATATTGAGCATAAGCAATATTTTCATACGCAGAGAGCATGTTGAAATGTTAACTGTTACCAGACAGCATCTGTGACTCCCACAAACGTAGTTTGATCTGAAACGCTTTCAAATGGCTGTACAAATCATTTACTAACTGTCCTTGTTTTTGAAGTTTCAAATTTAAATCATTCAAATAGCCTGTAAGATCGACCAGAAATGCTAAGTCACATATCCATTTTGGGTCACTTAATTCAGATAGTGGTTTATCTTTTATTTTCATAAAGTCTGCTATCTCATTTCTAAGCTCGTAAAACCGTTTCAACATTTTTCTTTTGCTCAGCCATCTGACTTCACAATAATATGTTACGTCGTTATATTCAGCTGATATTTCATCCAAAAACGCCTTGAACTGACGATGGTTAAGCCCTCGGGATCGAATAAAGTTGATGGTTTTTACTACCACATTCATAACATTCTGGAGTCGAATGGACTTAGAACACAAGTTCTGTTGGTGGATAATGCAATGAAGGACTATCAAATCATCTTTTTGCACATTTAATTCTGTTGCTTTTTCATTCAAAATTCCGATGAAACCTTTACGTAAGCCGACCATAGAAGGTGCACCATCAGTGCATACTCCAATTAATTTTGACCATGGCAAGCCAAAACTTGTGAATACCTTTTGAACTTCAATAAAAATATCCTCTCCTGTAGTGGTACCTTTTAGCGGCTGTAAAGCAAGCAATTCCTCAGTAACAGTGAACTCCTTATCAACACCTCGAATAAATATAGCCAGTTGAGCTGTGTCAGACAAATCGGTGCTCTCGTCTAATGCTATGGAAAATGATTCAAAACCAGCCATACGGTCAGTCAATGTTGTTTTTATATCATTAGCCATCATTTCTATACGTCGAACAACAGTTCGTCTTGACAAACTATTTTTTTCAAATTCATTTTTCTTTTCAGGACACAAAATACCGCAAACTTCTAACATACACTCCTTGATAAATTCTCCTTCGGCAAATGGTTTTAATGCCTTTGCCAATTTTGAGCTAACTATAAAACTAGCTTTCACAACATTATCAAGTTGTGTTCTTTGTTTATGAAACATTTGTTGCTGTTTTTCCAAATTTGCGGTAAGCTTCTGGATTTTGTCTGTTCTTAATTGTCCTGTCAATGAGTGCAGCGTAGCATGCTTGGTTGAGTAATGCCTCTTTATATTGAATTCTTTCATTACTGAAACGGATTCATTACACAGCAAACAAATAGGCTTACCATTGTGCAAGATAAAAAAGAATTCTTCAGTCCATTTTTCTTGAAACTGGCGACCCTCTGTATCTACTTTTCGTTTCTTTCCACCAGACATCATTTTTGTTTACTTTTCGTTCAATAAACTTAATAAGAAACTATAGTTAGTAACCACTCAAGATGCACACAAAGTCACAAAGCAAGTTGACGGCTCGAGCAGTTCGCTAGGATATCGCTTGTCCAAGTTATCACCTCGGTAGCTCAAATAGAACTGAACTAACGTTCGGGCCATCCACCCGCTTATATAGGCAAAATGAAGGAATAATCTGGAATAAACTAGTTTAGAATAATTGAGAAGCAATAAATCTTTTGATGTGTCGCCCGTGAGCCGGCAAACCTCAAAGAATTTGATCGAGCAAGCGGAGTGGCGGCGATTATCAAAGAGTGAGGCGGCAAACATCAAAGGATTTGATGTTTGCCGCCTCACTGTCACTCCCGTGAGTATAAGTACCTAATGTAATATTTTTTTAATTGGGTTTTTTCAAAATGTCTCGCGGGCCGGATCATATCTTACAGAGGGCCGGATCCGGCCCGCGGGTTGGTTGTTGCCCATATATGGCGTAAAGTGTAATCATGATGTAATATTTTTATAGATATCGCTAGCAATAAATATCTTTGTGGTGTTCAATGATTATCGTTACAAAGATAGATGTAAAAAAGTCACTCGTATTATCCTTATATATATAAAAAAAAATATAGAGAAAGGGTTTAATTCACATCTAAGTTCTATAAATTTTCAATAGATGGCGGTGAGAGTTAACAATTTCCCTCAAACAATCTTATTTTTAGGTTGTGTAAGTATTCAATAGATGGCGCTGTGTTTCAATTTCAAATATTTTTTGATGCTCCAATTTAGTCCATGTGCCTCACATAAATGCAATATAAACAACGTGCGTGTTTAGTTTTTTGTGTAAAAATATTTTATTTTCTTGAATAATTTAGTATAATATTAATTGATTGTATTATAACTGAGCCACAGCAACGCGTGGCCGGGTCAGCTAGTACTATAATATAATAAAGAGGTACCTACAATAGTGTGTTTGTATGTTGGCGGTAATCTCTGGAACTACTGAACCGATTTCAAAAATTCTTTCACAAATAGGAAGCTACATTACCCGTGTCTAATATAGGCTATATTTTATTTTGAAATTTTGAAAAAAAATTGTCAAAAAAAAGCTCTTATAAACCGAAGCGAAGCGAGAGCGGGTCGCTAGTATTATATATGGGTGTAGTACGCGTAGAAAATAGAAATTAAAACAAGCATTATCAAAAGGAATTTCAGTTTATTACCCTTATGTATTTTTCAGTTTATGGATTCTAACCCATTCAACTTCAATACATACTATGCCATCCCATCCTATGCCCACCCTATCATGTCTCTCCTGTCATACCAAGTAGAAATCAGAAACTTCAATGAGATAAAAGGAACTAATTCATTACCGCTTACTTATTTAACCTTCTTGGGGGAATGGGGTTTAGATGTGGTGTGCAACGCCACGAGGTGAACTTCTCGTTCCATTATACTTCCTATTCTCCATATTTCCCAACCCTATTTTCAAATCCACTTCTAAATTTCTAAGTGGGCACACCGCGTTTGTCATTCTGGACTGATTTAATAGTTACATGCCAACTATTGAAGTTATTTCTTGCGTGTTTTAGGACTGTATCAGTAAACAGCGCTTCAGTTGGTGATTTAAAAGAAAAAAAAGTCCGCCCGCATTTCCAGTTATAGGAAAAATGTTTAGTTTTTTACCGGGTGGTAAGTTTCAATATTTTTTTTTAAATATAATATCGGCAATGTAAAAATGATACCACTGAAAGTAAGAGAGTGGATACAAATAAGCCTTTGTATAATTTATTATGTCGTATATACCATATTATCAGCTCTCTATCTCTGTCTCTCAACTGTTGGATATAGTCTATTTTTTGTTCATGAAAGCACAATAAAGAATGTTGAAAACTTTTCGATCGCTATTATGTTGTTCTCGAAATTACAAGGAAATACAACCGCATATTTGTAGAAATACTTAAGTATATTTTATTGTACTTGTTATTTCCCTTGCAGTGCAACTTATATGTTGTTAAGCCAAAATGTGAAACAACATAATGGAACTGGCTCTTGTCCAATCTATGTATACATGGTAGATGCCAGTTGTTTCCCTTCAAAGATCTCTTTTTCCATTTAACAAGAAGTAAAACGGTATGAAATGTTATAGTTTACCGCGAAATACGAGTATATACCGAGCACATTTTATTTTATTTAGGAAACAAGCGGATAATTTCATCGTATGTGAGCTTAAATATAAAAAAATAATTAATTAAAATGTAATGTAATTAAAGTTTCACTTGATTGTGAATGAGTTGTAATTACTAAAACGATTTAATATTTTAAACTATTACATTTTTAATTATAATTCAGAATTAAACGAAAAAACAACCAGTCGAAATTAGGGACATTGGTATTGAATTTAGAATACAATAGAATATATTATAGATCATATTGTAGAATATTTAAGGTAATTACTTTCACAATTGAATCGCTACAGCAGAACTGTTCCCTAGGGTCGTATTACAATATCACTGGTGAACAAATCAACAAAATATATGCAGAGTTCGGCCCAATTGCAAGGTTGTAGTCAGCAGTAGCGCATACTGTCATAGTACTGTACGATCCGGAATGTATAGCTAATGTGAGTTTTTATTACTTTAAAAAAATCTAAAACTGGAACAATTGTAAAATAAAACTAAGCACTTCAATGGATGAACAAGTCAACGCACTCTCAAATGGTGTGAACGTTGAAGAGACCATAGTATTTTACGTATACATTTGCTGTAAGCTTCTTCGCTTGGATTCTACAAACAGCTAACAGTAACATTTTGGAGTACAGGACTAAAATGTCAATAGGCCCGGCTCATTCATTATAACCACGGGTAGGTACGTCAATTTGGACTATTCTATCAAAATTCGTCAAAAAATGCCTGTTTTGTACTATACACGGCTGTGAGTAGTATAAGCGAATGTAACTATTACTACCAGGAAATTAGTATATGTAGTATATGGTTACTGTGACTTTAATAATCTTATAAGCTACTACTAACAAAATTGTACTGAAAAATAGTAGTAGTAATAGCAGTGGTACGCTTTACTGCCGTATCTGTGGCTCCCTGAACAGCATTTTCATATTTACCAACGCACCTAAAGAACTTAACAATCGTCGTCGTTTGGTAAAATGTATTTTCCTTTCAGGTTCTTCGAGGCGAGAATTGGTTGCCATTGAGACCGGGGCTTCCGTCTTTAGAATATTTCAGGAAGGAGTTCAATAAACCTAAGGAAGCTTCACTCCGGCCAACAGGACTTTTGACTGAGTTTGTGTTATTATACCTGCCTAACTAAAGACTCCCAACACATTTAAATAAATTGTTTAAAACAATTTTGAAGGTAATATTTTTAATTATTTATAGTCATGGAGAAAAATGGAAGGAATTCCGGTCTGCTGTCAATCCTGTCATGCTGCAACCAAAAACCATAAAGCTTTACAGTACTGCGCTGGATGAAGTGGCTTTAGACATGATTGCAAGGTATATGCACAATATATACCTACTTTTTGACTGGAATGCTATGTTTGGTATGACGTCACGTATGTTGAATAAAATTGTTTTTATTTTATTTTAGAATGAGGTCAATTCGTAACGAAAATAACATGATTAAAGGAAAATTCGACATTGAAATGAACTTATAGTCACTGGAGTCTATAGGATTGGTGGCGTTTGGAGAAAGATTGAACTGCTTTAATCCTAACTTGGCCGTAGACTCGCCGGCGAGAACATTGATACGTTGCGTTCATGACCTCTTTAATGTAACAGATCAATTAGATTTCAAGCCAAGAATATGGAGATACTATCAAACCAAGGCATTTAAGGAAGGAATGAAAGTATATGAACGACAAGCGAAGTAAGAATTTATAGATAATAATAGTATGTATTATCATTCCTATTTAGAAAATACTCATACAATAAGAAATAAACTGCAATTGAAAAATCTATATAAGTTTTAAAAATCTATTTTCTAGTTTTGTAGTAAACAAAACAACCATGAAAAAATAATCTTATTTTCTCTCTAGTGCCGCTAAATATTTCATCGATAAAGCTGTAAAAAAATTGAAGAAGAAAAATAAAAACTCAAATGAAGAGAAACCTATATTGGAAAAACTGCTCGAAATAGATGAAGAGGTTGCACGTGTTATGGCGATTGATATGTTACTTGCTGGTGTTGATACGGTAAAAGAAATACAATTTCTAAAGTAGGTAATCATAACGTAAATATTAAAAAATGCTATATTTTTTTCATTTGTCAAGGGTATTTGAATAATTATTTAATTCACTATTGATGGGGACATATATTCCAGTGTTAACACGTTCACTGCGGTAAAAAATTCAGTAACTTTCATTCCGTGCGGTGGCAGTCTAAAAGGCCTCCATAGAACTTTCGTATTGTGCGTGGCAGGCCTATTCGACCTGGTGCCACTAGTTGATAATAAAGCTTGAAAATCCTTGCGAAAGCATTTTGTAACATTCATTTTCTTATTAATTTAAAACCCTCATGAATTACTTTGTTTAAAGTTGCCTTCGCTGCGGCCTTCCACTAAAAGAAAGTGAGATATCATCAAATACATATCTAAGATTTATAAAGACTAACACCGCGCTATAGAATAAATGTTATAGTGATGGAACAAGGACAACCAACAAAATTATAATTATTTATTAGTAAAACATGAAGTTTCGTGCCACCGTGGCTTATATAAATCCCGTTGACACTGTTTTTTGCCGCTTGGGAAAAATTTCATAGTCTTTGTGAGTGTCGCCCACTATTAAGTTATTTTTGTGTTGCGCGAGGACGAATTTGTTTAATGACTAGAATTTGGACCTTACTTGTTGAAAGAATCGATGTTTGTTTTTGAATTATGTTTTTCTAGGACTTTCGTGCTTTTTTGGAAAGATTGCTAATGAACTTTCGTCATCATCTAATATTAACTTCTTCTTACAATGTTTACACTGCGCCCTAATTTCGAACGATAAATTACGAGTGTGTGTACAAGGAAATGACGGCGTGCGGTCCTCGACAGTGCACAACACTAATTGGTGGCTCGCCACCCGTGCACCTGCCAGTGCGGCAACAGGTCAGTAGCGATCATCCGCCGAAACAGACCTGCCGCCGTACTAGAGGTTGATTTTTTGCGTTCAGTACGTGACGATTGAAAAGACCTGATACGGTATTTTTAATGTATATATCTACACTTGCAATCACAAGTCGAAAACTATATTCGTATCTATTTTACTCTGAAAAATGCGTATGAAACAAGTACCACGAGAAAATGTGCTTTTTGTCGTGTAGGTACCGTATCTGGCCGATCGTGGATGATCCGCAGTGAACGTGTTAATAATAATTATTATCGTTTTTAAGGCTACAAATACAATGATTCTAACAATGTACATTCTCGCGACAAACCCCGAGAAGCAAAACAAGTTAAGACAGGAAATATATATCAGGGGATCAGAAAAGACCTTACCTGAAAGCGTGTTTAAAGGAATCATTTAGGATGATGCCGGTAGTCAGTGGGAATATGAGGAAAACAAATAAAGAATACAATATAATGGGATATAGGATACCCAAAGATGTAAGTATAATAATAGCACCAAAGCTGTGTCTCAAATGTTCTTACCATTTAAGTACGTACCTATGTGTGGAACATTTATAGCTTTCATGAAAGTAATATATTGTATATGTTTTTAATTTTTAGCTACTTTTTATCCTTAAAATATAAAAAATAAAAATGAGGTATAATTTAGTAATAAGGAAATTTATACAACAGCAAAAAATAACAATACTTTATTACTGATTTTAATTAAAATAATATATAGATGTTAACAGATGTGTTATTTTTGATAAATTTCGATAGCCCGGGGTATTTATTCTCGATTTAAAATGGGATCGTGTGTTTGAACTCCGACTCAGTTTTTACAAATCACTCGCATAACGCTGAAGAAAACACTATCGCGAGAAAGTATGCGCTAAATAAAATAAACAAGGTCTTATAAAAATAGCGTGAAATATTTTAATATGTCAATCAGTATACTCAAACTATTAAATTAACTAAATATTAACATGTGTTTCACGACTTTTAATACATAAAAAAATAGGTAATTGATTATTAATTTACTCGTATATTCATAACCTGTTACGTGTTTCATATCTACTTACGCATTCTTACGAGAACTAACGGAACTGGGCTCGTTCAAAGTAAATTATACACCAATTATTTAATTGTAATGTAATAAAAAAATCATGGAGTAATTGGAATCATTGAAAGTTCGCTGACCTGGACCCCACATATCAAGGAAGTGTGTAGAAAGGTTACCTACTCTCTACGATTCCTATATCAATTTAAAAATTATCTTCTGACCGGCACTAACACTTTGCTGGTGCAGTCACTTTTGCTACCGATAATTGATTACGCTGATGTTTATTACTCTAAAGTCAACCAAGATCTCTTTAACAAATTGGATCGTCTTATCAACAACTGTAATCGTTTCATTTTCGGACTTCGTAAATATTGATAACCTATAACCTCTTATCGCTCTCAGCTTAAATGGCTGCCCATCCGACAACGCAGATGTGTAAGAATGCTTAGCACACTTTTTCTATCTCATACGATCCACGCTCCCCTGAATACCTGAAATGGAGGTTTCAGTTTCAGAGGTACTCCCATGACCGTTATTTTCGTTCCGCTGAAAACTCCACACTCTGAGTCTCTTCTCATCGCACTGGTTTCATGACTAATTCCTACGCTGTTCAAGCAGTAAGACTGAGACTCGCTCCCCATTGATATAAGGAAGGCCACTTGTAAAAACAGACTCAAGAGGAAGCCTTGGGAGCATCACCTCCGTAATTCACAGAGCTAATGACATTTTTCTCCTTTTTTCTCTATATTTATATTATTTGTATGTATGTATTATAATTATTATATTTATATTTACTTATTCATATGTATGGTCTATATATTTAATATCTACTTTTAGTAGGTACGTATATTTATATATTTTATCCTATAAATATATTATCAATGTATTATTATATTACTATTATCATTTATAGAGGTGAATTAAACTTTACTATTTGAGTTATTCTGCACCCCTTAAATGTTTCACATTTAACCAACGGTCCACTGATAGGGCATTAAGTCCGCCTCTGTACAATATAGTGTATAAAGAGTACTTAAATAAATTAATGGTCTTTAGTTAGATAATATAATAATAGCTTTGGTGTAGGTACTGATTGACATATTAAAATATCTCACACTATTTTTATGGGACCTTATGTAAAAAAATATATAACATGCTCTGCAATCTAACGCCAAAAGTACCAAATATATTAGAAAGATCTAAGAAGAAATTTGAATTATTAAATGTTTCTTCTGTATTTATTAACTTTCAGATGAATATATTTTTTGCGCATCAGTTTCTATCTATGTCTGAGAGTCAATTTCCGCGACCTAAGGAATACCTGCCAGAGAGATGGATTGACAAACAAGAGGACCCTATTTACCATAAAAATGCCCATCCCTTTGCATACAGTCCTTTCGGTTTTGGCGTGCGTAGTTGTATAGGTAAGTGTACGTGATTTGAAATAGAAAACCTTTATTTAATACGGAGTGCCGATTCTATATTATATGTATATTACGGTCATGTGTATGGCGTTTAGTTGAAAAAATGACAGTTCTCTTAATTTACAAGGTGTCACTGAAAAAACGTGAAAACGTCAACTAATTTAAAATATTTAAAACCGTTCTTGCGCAAAATGAAATAATTTTGGGGAATAAATCAAAACTTACAAACATGTATAGTTTTGTTGTTCTATCTAAAACTTTCGTAGCGCTCATTACTCAGGTAGTGATTGGGCGCGATCCGGGGTGAAGCGCGTAGAATAAAATATATATTGGGAATTAATAATAAGTTATGAAATAAAACTTGCAAAATTTTTAGAATCGATTGTACTCTCGATACTGGAACAACCTTTTTCAGCTTTTGCATTATTTCAGTGTACA
Source organism: Sesia bembeciformis (assembly GCA_943735995.1). NCBI lineage: Eukaryota > Metazoa > Arthropoda > Insecta > Lepidoptera > Sesiidae > Sesia > Sesia bembeciformis. Next base: position 5,216,564 of record OX031029.1, on the reverse strand, counting down.
CATTGTATACCGGGGTCAAGGGTTATTAACGTCTCCTAACACCCTCAATACCCTCAATACGAACACACATTTCGTAGTACCAATTTTACATGTGAGACATCAGTTTTTGATCACAAATATAATTTATATGAATAAGATGACAGATAAACAGATAGTCATCCTGAAGGTTAGCGATTATAGCCTTTAGGTACTTACACCAAAATTACCGATGGTGGCTTATCAGCAGATGCCATCGCCTCCGATTCATTGTGTTATTGAAAAACGTGATTTCAGTATTATACTACGTTCCCATCCTGCAGTAGTTTTAATGTTCCTTTTAGAAATTGAATATCAAATTCGTAATTACAGGTCGCCGCATAGCAGAGATGGAGATGGAAACTTTGCTCGCGAGGGTCATTGAAAACTTTCACACTGAATGGGTGCGCGGACCCCCCAATATTAAATATGTGAATCACTTAATTATGTCACTGGACCGTTTAACTTTAAATTCAAGGATGTTTAATTGTGGATCTTATTTATTTTAAGTGTTATATTTGGTTAGTTTTTAGTTTTGATTTTAGTTTTATGAAATTACACAATTAATCAAAATTAAATTTATCATAAATTACTCTACTAATGTAATTTTTATCGTTGTTCATTTCTTATTAAATGTAATTAATGTAATAAAAACTGCTCATATTTAATTTCTTCCATATATGTAATATATATTTATATCACCTATTTCATTTAATTTTATGTTGTTTGTGTGTTTTCAATCAAATAATAATCATTCATATGTAAACAAATGAATGTTTGTTTGAAATAAACGGTTTGTAACACGGTTTATTAAACATCTAAAAAGAACTGTAATGTGTCGCTATATTATTAATTATCTCTTGAATACATTTACTATTTACCAAATAACAGTGGTCGTTGTATGAAGGTCGCATTCGTTCAAAGTCAAACTAATAATTAAAATCAGTTCATAGTGTCGTTTCAAATAGTGATAACGTGAATGTTTAAGGATACAAACTCTAGTATTTACAATACCTTATAAATTTTGCACAGTTTTTTATAAATAAACACTAAGAGTTGTTCTAATTCTCAATAATAATTAATTAACTAGTGCTACAGTCATATATGCGATATACATCGTGGTGATTTAAATCCATAGAACAGTATTAAATTTAAAAAGTGTAATCATGTTGTAGATAATATTTTCCAATGTTATCATTGGTATATTAAAAAAAAAATTGTGGTGTAAAATCCGATCTCCTTTCAGAAAAAATAAATAAATTATATAAGTATCTCGTAATAAATAAATAAATAATATTAATGAGAACAGTGTAAAAAAATAGGGATAAATATTTTTTTCCAATACAAAAGCTTCGTAACCATTTACAAAGCACCATGCACAAATTAAACAGATATTTTCTGAGATTAGTAGCTTTTAATAAAAAAAATATTCGGTAAGCATTTTTGTAGAATAAATTTCTCAAATAAATTGATTAAAAGGACCAACAGTTTTAAAATAATAGATAGTACAATAGTTTAAAAATTAATTGACATAAAAAATCTCTCTTAGAGGTAAAATAAATTAAGCAATATCTGAATATTTTAGGACTCTGGCAGAAAAAAGTGCATCGGTAGGTGATGTAAAAGAAAAGACCACACAACTGAAATCATGGAAGGAGATTCCTGGACCCCCCACTTTTCCAATTATAGGACAAATGCTCAGTTTTTTACCAGGCGGTAAGTACGCCTTACCCTTCATAGACCTCTCTCTCCGCATTTATTTTTTATAGTTAATATATTTAACTAGAAAGATATAAACATAATAAGTTTTATTTACAGTTAAGATTTATTAATTTAAAATTCCATATCTTCAAAATTCTGTTTAAATAGAAACATACTCTGATGTCATAAAGCATATAGATGAGCAATAAATATCTCTTTGCTTTGCTTATTTTTGATGACATGAGGGACGGGGGTGGTCTGAATGGCGATTACGTCAGATATATTTATTTATTTACTTTTCGTATTTTTTTGGCAATATTTAGTAGATTCTGATTAATTAAAGATAAAAAAACAGATTTTTTGGCAACACTCGAAATTCATCAAATTGTAATTAACCTATGACATTAGTACATACACTCGAACAATATAACACACACTATTCACTACTCGTGTTTGATAAAAAAGGAAATAGCTTGATACTGATTTGTAAGTGTTTAATTGTAATTACCTACGTCACACCGAAAATTTCCGGAACTGGCCACTTAAATAAGCAATATTTAAAAAGTAATTACAATATTTGAAAATGAGACTCTTTGACTGTAGAATAAAGTTTATTTCATCTCAGTCATGCGTTTTTTCATTGTGGTGTCATTTTAAAAATTGCGTGTCTGCATTACAATGGATTTAACTCGTGAAAATTTTCGCTGTATGATTTTCTACGATTTTAAGTATAATTTGACAGCTCAACAAAGCCTCGCTATGGTGAGTGAGTGAGCTGAGTGAAACCATGTGAATTGGAGATTCCAAAATATTAAAAAAATGCACTTTTAGGCTCTAACATTTGTAATGTACGTATATAATAATACAGTATCTATCCTATAATTATTGGCTATGTATTATATATAAAAATTGTTACAGTATACGAGTATTCAATTGATATTGTATTATTGAAACAACAAAAATCGTTGACTAGATGAAATTGTTTTTTTTTTATTTAAACCCAAAAGCATACAGTGTACTATTTATTATCAATTGTAACTGCCAAGGTGCAGTACAGTTTGTCGGCAGTAAACATGAAGTTCACTACTAAAATAACCCACTTGACGCATCGCGCCGATATGTTGCCGTGACATCCTGTCGGTATTCCCATATTCTATTCCCTATTCCCATAGGGTAGAACACCTACTGTTAAATAATAAGTAAATAATAATCTTTACTTATTATAATCTTGAGGGGGAGAGTGCACGCTGCAATCCAACAGCCGCTGGGCGCGCTCGACTGGCCACGTTACCCCTCTCTCACAGAATACTACCTTGAAATGTACTGCATTTCCCATTTTATCGTATTTCCCCAATATACGTACGTGTTTCGGTAGTGAGTGAGATGTGCCAGAGCCCATACTAATCCCATCCTATCCCTCCCCATTTTCTCAACCCTTTCTCCAAATCCATTCCTATATCTCCAAAGGTAGGCAGCGCATCCGGGGGCATGCCAACGTTTCTCATTTTGGACTAATGTTGGCATGTATCGCGGATGTCTATGGGTGACTGTATCCACTTACCATCAGGTGGACTGTATGCTCGTCTGCCGCCTTCGTACATAAAAATTAAAAAAAAAAGTATTATAAATTTATCTGAAATATTTTATAGGGTCATTTTATGAAATGTCACGCGTAAAGCAAATGCAAAAATTATATGCAAACTTCGGCCCAATTGTGAGAGTACAGCCAGCACTTGCGCCTACCGTCATTGTACTGTACGACCCAGAGAGTATTGCACTTGTGAGTATCAATTAATTTTATAATACTCTAAAATGAACCTTAGCAGAATTAACAAGACATCAGTTACTAAAGACATTGAAATTTTCATTAGGGATACCTACTGTAAAGTTGATACTTTATTGAGAAATATAGTTTCCATCATGAGCTATGGCAAGCTGACATCTAGGGGAAGAGTGAATGTTCCAGTTTTATAAAATTCCTGAAACTTGAGACTTTGTGAAACTTGAGTGACATTTCAAATTCAATTAATAGTATCTACAAATTGACTTTAAGAAGCTTTATTAAAATGAGTCAATTATAGATAAGTCAATTTTTGTTAAGGAAGATAATCTGAGATTCAATATTATCCTCTGTGATGACCTAATAATCGTAGTCGAAGCCGATTAAACATTTCTAAAGCAAGAGGTCGACAGAACATCATATTTTAGAACATATTGGTGATTAAAATTTAGTGTTACCATCAGTAGTTGTATTATTATTAGCGCCTGCTCGTTGTAATAGCAACGTTCTATGTTTTTAGGGCAGTTTCTTTTAAGTGTCTTAGGACTTTGAGCTCATTCATTCCGCTTCAATATAACTATCAAAAGGCGTGTCTGAGGCCTTTTATTTTCAAAATCCTGTTTTCCCGTCTACAGGACGTAAATATGACATGTTACAAACGATGAATGTGCATTATTTGCTCCGGTGTTACTTGTTTCTATCAAATGAAAGTGTTTGTAATAAACTACATTTTTTGTAGATCCTCCGAACCGAGAATTGGCTGCCAATGAGACCCGGGCTGATATCCTTAGACTACTTCAGAAAGCAATACAATAAACCCAAGGATGGTAGACGTCGGCCAACGGGACTTTTGACAGAGTTTGTATTTTATTCGCCATACCATACCATATCACCAGCCTATGTCTTCTACACTTCTGGATATAGGCTTCTCCCAAGGCTCGCTACCACACACAATCTTCGACTTTTCTCATCCAGCTACCAATGCGTAATTATTTAACGTCTCCTGCTTGTTGCCAATCAAGTTTAGCAAGTTCATTCGTGTGGGTGTAAGTTCAAATCGGGCGGGGATCCGAACCATCCTTAATCTACACTTAAGTAAACATTTTTCAATTATCACCATCGAGAGGAAGGTAAATATCGAAAAAAAAAACCGCATGCACGAGAATGTGTCCAATCGTCCCTCTTGTGATTGTTATAGATCAAATACTTACATTTTTAGAAACACTGAGATTATTAAGTACTTACATAATAATTATATATTTATAGACATGGAAAGGAGTGGAAGGAATTTCGATCCACTGTCAACCCCGTGATGATGCAGCCGAAAGCCATAAAACTTTACAGTACTGCTCTGGATGAAGTAGCTTTAGACATGGTTGCAAGGTAATGTGTAAGTACAGTACAAACATTATATGTAAATTGTTATTATTTGTGGCAGGTTGACCTGTCACAGATTTACAATTATCATATAATAATAATTAATCATTTCATTCCAGACTAGACTCCATAAGTAGTTAGGAACAATTATTTAAATTATAAGTAATGTTAGTATTTTATATTAAACATTATTCTACATTATTAAGAGACAGCCTATGTTGCACCTATCACTACAGTCACCCAATGTTGCTGGATAGGGCAGTCAAACCTTGCAGCAATAGTCTTCAGGATGATGTTGCCGCTGTACCGCAGGCGCTGCGGTAAGGAGGCTGTTTTCTTGCCTATAATCGAAATGAAATCATCCGAATGCGCCTTCGCAAACATACCTGAGGCGCTACAGCGCCGCGGAAGCCCCAGCAACATCCTGAAAGCATTGTTGTAATGGATACACAGAGCGCCGTAAGCTCGCCGCGTATATTTCACCCACATGCCACTCGAGTAAAAAGATTGGCTGTAAACCTTAAAGAGCGTTACCTTTACTTTTTCCGTACATCGAGCGACTCCGTACAATAGAGTTCTCAACGCGTTGATCGAGGGGCTCAGCAGCACCATGCCGTCTGCATAACTTATATTTTTTACACAAGTTCCATCAATAGTGATCAAGCCGACACGAGTTGATTTTAATTATGGCAAAACTATTAGTTGTGGCTTCATCTTCTTAAAAAGAGCATTGCAACAGATGCCGTAATTTAGTAGCGATTTGATGATTTGTTGCATAGTTGCTTAGTTAAACAACAAATAAGCGTTATAATACGTAGTATAATAAAATACATTTGTTATATAATATTCTTTTCTAAGTAACTAACATTTTAATAGTATCCGTTTAAAATAATAATAAATAATAAAATAATAGATGTTTAAAATAATAGAACAACTTTTATGACTGAATGATCATTGACTAATCCGTGGTTTCGTGTTGTTTGACATCATCATCCACATAAAATATAATTATTCTGATATCATTTTAGAATGAGGTCAATTCGTGACGAAAATAACATGATTAAAGGGAATTTCGACGTTGAAATGAACTTATGGGCACTGGAGTCTATAGGATTGGTGGCATTAGGAGAAAGATTAAACTGCTTTAATCCTAACTTGGACGAAGACTCTCCAGCGAGAACATTGATAGGATGCGTTCATGACTTTTTTAAAGTAGCAGATCAATTAGATTTTAAGCCAAGTATATGGAGATACTACCCAACCAAGGCATTTAAAGAAGGAATGAAAGTGTATGAACAGCATGCAAAGTAAGAAGTCATTTATATTAACAAGTTTTTTTTTTTTATTTTGAAAATATCGAATTGGAAGTTGTTAAAAAATGTGCCCATATATTCCTGTCTAGCCTTCTAGTATTAAAAATAATCAATCTTATTTTTCTAGAACAGCTAAATATTTCATCGATAAAGCTGTGGAGACATTAAAAGACAAAGATAAAAACTCAAACGAAGAGAAGTCTATATTGGAGAAACTACTTGAAATTGACGAAGAGGCCGCATATATTATGGCAAATGATATGTTAGTTGGTGGCGTTGATACGGTAAAAGAATAAGATGTTAATCATACATTTGTTGGCTTTGAACGAAATTTATATATTTATGAACGTTTCGAGGGCATCCGATTATATATTTCAAATTTGCTCATAGATATTCGACTTGTAGTTTTTAAATTTTTGCCCTATTAAGGCTATATGACGTTTGAAATTGAATTGTTCTCTTTTGTATTATAGGTGACTTGTATTAGACTTCGTTTGGGTCTATTATATTTAGGGCTATTTTATTTTTATTTATTTGTTAAATTAAATACTCTTAGGAATATAGAAATTTATCCAAATTTAAGTTACTGGTACATGTGCACATTATGGATATATAGCGTGCACCAGATGTTCTTTATCAATCACAGTTTATAGTTAAAATGTATAAAGAGAAGTTATATTCTATAATAATATAATATAATAAAGAGGTAAAATTGTGTGTTTGTATGTATGTTGGGGGTAATCTCTGGAATTACTGAACCTATTTCAAAAATTCTTTCAAAATGGGAAGCTGCGTTATCCGTGTCTAATATAGGCTATACTTTATTTTGAAGTTTTAATTACTAGTGGGTCGCTAGTAATTAATAACTTTATACAATACTAGCGACCCGCCCTCGCTTAGCTTCGGTTAACAATTTTTTTTTTCAAAATTTCGAAATAAAATATGGCCTATATTAGACACATTATAAATTCTTTCACAAATAGGAAGCTGCATTATAGCTTACTATTTGTGAAAGAATTTATGAAATCGGTTCAGTAGTTCTAGAGATTACCCCAACATACATACAAACACACAATTTTACCTCTTTATTATATACATAATATATAACTTAAGTATAGCTGATATAATGATATGAAAGCATAGTGCAATGAATTTAAACGTGACGCTACGAATAATGAAATGATCATCATAGTATTAATGTGTGAATACCAATCATTATTTATTTTAAGGTTGCGCATTCGATGATTCTGACAATGTACCTCCTCGCAACCAACCCAGAGAAGCAAAACAAGTTGAGACAGGAAATATTATCAGGCGATGAGAAAAAGCCATACCTGAAAGCATGCCTGAAGGAGTCATTCAGGATGATGCCTGTAGTTGGAGAGAACATGAGGAGGACCTCGAAAGAATACAACTTAATTGGATATAGGATACCTAAGAATGTAAGTGGTAAATCTATTACTACAAAATCGAGGTATAAATTAGTTGTAAATAAATAGGACCCGATACAGACTTGTACAATAAGTACCTACTAAGTTTTTCATTTGATTACGTAATTGTATGGTTATATGATTTTCATGTGTTGTTTGTGTAAAATTCGAAAATAAAAATGATTATTCATGAACTACTTCTTGCTAAATATCTATGGAAGTGTAGCAAAACAGTGTTCGACACACAACGACACTGTGTTTTATTTATATTAGATCAGTTTTTCATTAGAGAGCTTTTCTGTGCATGCTGTACTCAGCGTCACCAGTCGTCTCCAGCGCTCCCAACTAAGTACCCAGTTCAGTTTTAATGTATTCATGTGTTTAATCAATTTCAGTTAGAGGACGTTTGTAGTTAATTAATCAACCTTCTGATATAACGACAACATAATATATAATATCACCCTCTATAAGTATACTATAATCCTCTTTACTATGTATAAGACGGCGTGCCCGAGAATTAAAAAAATATCTGAGGCATGAGTAATGTTCATCAATTCGCGCTGACTCCGCATATTTGTATGTGACCTCACACTAATATCGATCTATTTATTATCGATCTTATACAAATATGACTCTTCGTTAAGTAATACGGGCTTATCTTGAGATACTGCCAATGGCCAATGTCGTGGGTATTATATAAGACAACGTACCTACCGTTGAAACATTAGCTTTGAAAATTATATAATTTTCAACTATCTATTAACCGTGTATATCCATATTTTTTTATTTTACTGAACCTTTTGGTACAAAGCCAAAATTTGAAAAATTATAATATGTTGAATAATATGCCTCCCAATATATTTTAAGGATTCTCATGTGCCAAACAGCAAACAACTTATTGGAATGCCGTAACTATCAACTGTCTGCCTAAAAATTTTAAACGCCTAAGAATAAAATACCATACTATACTATACCATCAGTTTGTGCCAATTCACTGCTGGATATAGATCTCTTCCAGGGAGCGCCACCACACACGGTCTTCTAATCTTCCCATACAGGCAATACCCACACTCCGACTAGGTGAACTGATGACTTGAAGAATTTAATACCACCGTATTTCATATTTAACCCAATGCATATGGGAATTCGTATCGAATATGCCATGGAACGTGACTATCATATCCTCATCCTAACAAGGTGACAAAAAATCTTCTAATTTCAGAAAAAAAGAAAAAGGTACCAATGTTATTAAAAAAGATCTAAGCAAATTTTTGGAGTCATCAAATATTCGTTACTCGTATACCTATTTTCATATACTTTCAGATAGATGTATCTTTTGCACATCATTTTCTATCCACGTCTGAGAGCCAATTCCCGCGAGCTAAGGAATACCTGCCGGAGAGATGGATTGTCAAAAGAGAAAACCCTATTCACTATAAAAATGCCCATCCCTTTGCATACAGCCCTTTTGGTTTTGGCGTAAGAAGTTGTATAGGTAAATGTTTAGATAATCTTGGAAATACAAGTTATCTTTGTCGAATTCTGATTATCGATTGTATGTATACAGTGTAATAGAAACTTTCCTGAAACCTGAAACCATGCTTTCCGTTCATGATTCCGAGTTCTTTAACATGGAATTTTTACGAATCTTTTTTTGTAATATTGTTTTTTGTTTTCTACCATATTTTTCTTTGATATATTAATATTGCTCACAAAGTTAATATTTTTCCAAAAAAAAAAAACGTAACAACATGTCAACAAACTCATGATCAGAATCGATTGTTTTAGGCTTCGCGTATATATTTTTATATACATATACATACAACCTGTATATATTTTTATAAGCATTATTGAACTGAAGAAAAGACTCCTTTCGGTATATAACATATACCAAGCGTAAAGGCAGTTAGTTGATGGTTCCATTACACTGTCAAATGTAACATCATGCTTCATAAAATCAATTTTGTAAGCTATAAATGAGTATTTGATCGCTACCAATATCATTTTTATAGTAAGAAGCAGGCATGTCCCCCGGCAGTTGTCCCCGGTGCTTACGCAACTCTTTAGGCTCTCATACTCCACAAAAAGCTTCCCGTCAGCATGGAAGGTAGCTCATGTTCACCCTTTACCTAAAAAGGGTGACCGCACAGACCCGGCCAACTACAGGCCAATAGCGATCACCTCCCTCCTCTCTAAGGTGATGGAGCATGTCATAAACACACAGCTCCTTGGATACCTAGAGGTTCACCAGCTGATTAGCGACCGTCAATATGGATTTCGCCATAATCGCTCAGCTGGTGATCTTTTAGCGTATTTAACACACCGCTGGGCTCACGCCATTGAGAGTAGAGGCGAGGCTCTGGCTGTAGGCCTAGACATTGCGAAAGCTTTTGACCGGGTATGGCACAAATCGCTGCTTTCCAAGCTACCATCTTTCGGGATACCCGCGAGATTATGCGAATGGGTTGCCAGTTTCCTGACTGGACGGAGCATCAGAGTCGTTATAGATGGTAGCCGCTCCGACACCATGTCTTTTAACGCTGGCGTCCCTCAAGGCTCCGTGCTGTTCCCAACTCTTTTCCTTCTGCATATCAACGACCTGTTGCAAATTGATGACATACGTTGCTATGCAGATGACAGTACTGGAGACGCCTTGTACAGGGGCCGCGCCAACATCCCTCGGGTCGAAGTGGAAGAGAGTCGCGCCAGGCTTGTGTCTGAAATCGAAGACGCTTTAGATCTAGTCTCGATTTGGGGTTCTCTGAACCTAGTGGATTTCAACCCCAGTAAGACGCAAGTCTGTGCATTCACCGCTAAAAAAGCCCCCTTTGTCGTAGCACCTCGCTTTCAGAGCATACCTCTTAAGATCTCGGAGAATATCGGGATCCTTGGTGTCGACATCTCCAGCAAAGTCGAATTTAGGGGTCATCTGGAAAATAAGGCCAAAATGGCCTCCAAAAAGCTCGGTGTGCTGAACAGAGCGAAGCGGTACTTCACCCCTGGGCAACTCCTTATGCTTTACAAAGCTCAAGTGAGGCCCCATATGGAGTATTGCTCTCATCTCTGGGCCGGCGCACCGAAATACCAACTGGACCCATTTGACTCCATCCAACGACGTCCTGTTCGTATTGTCGACGATCCCACTCTCACGGGCGGTTTAGAACCCCTCAACATTCGGAGAGACGTTGCGTCTCTGTGTGTGTTCTACTGCCTGTACAATGGGGAATGCTCTGAGGAACTGTTTAATATAATTCCCACCTCGGGTTTCTACAACCGCACCTCCCGTCACAGAAGTGCGGTCCATCCGCATTTCCTCGATACGGAGGTGTCGCGCACTGTTCGCTCCAAAAATTACTTTATACCGCGAACTCGTAGGCTGTGGAACGAACTGCCTCAAGAGGTCTTTCCATTAAGCTACGATATGGGGTTCTTCAAGAGAGCTGTGAATAGGATTTTGCAAGGTCGGCGGCGCGCCCGCATGCCCCCTGGTGTTGCAGGTGTCCATGGGCGGCGGTAACACTTACCATCACGTGGGACCGCTTGCTCATCCGCCCTCTAATCTATAAAAAAAAAAAAAACTGACTGTCTCCTTATTTGTAAAGTTTATAATCTGTTTCAATCCAATTTGTCAAAATATGAACAAACATGGCGGCCTGAGGTAATTGACACGGCCTTAAATTAAAGAAATATCTCAACGTAAACGTAAATATCTCGGGCAAAGTGGCACTGTTCAAATTGGCATATGAATCAATTATGTAAACAATTTTGCATCTCACTATTTAATTAAAAGCCTATTACTATTTAATTATTTAATTAAATTTTGGACAAATTGGATTATAACTGAATATATTATGATGGTAAGCGATTGTAGTGGCCTATAGATATCAGTGTCACAAGATAATTCTGCAGCAGTATATATTTAAATATCTTATTTTATACAGGTCGTCGCATAGCAGAGATAGAGTTGGAAATATTCCTTGCGAGGGTCATTGAAAACTTTCACATTGAATGGTTCGGCGGACCTCCCAATATTAAATCTATGACACTTAATTATGTCACTAGACCGTTTAATTTTAAATTCAGGGATGTTGAATAATGGATTTTATTTATTTAAATTGGATATGTTAGTAGTTCATTTCAACGAATTTAATTAAATAAGACTAATTAAATAAACCTGTAATACTGCAATAAAAGCTGTGTTATATTTAATTACATTAATTCAGTTTATTTAATTTCACCGGTTCATTTATTTTTTTATTTACTTGTTGGAGTTTTTTTAATCAATTTCTGATTTCTGTGTTTTTAATGTTTCTGATTACCATGTAGCTACAAAAGAAAAGTCGACATTACGTATTCATCAACATACATATTATTTAGGCTGACAATAGTAGATACTATTATATGTTATGATGTTAGATGTCCATGATATGAGTAGATTATATTATTAGTCACCAGATAAAGGACCTAACAAAATATTAAAGTAAACTTTAACATATCTCCATAAGATATTATATTGCTTGAACTCGTTTATTGTTGTCAAAAGAAGCACGGCCATGGTATGAAGGTCGCTTAAACCATCCTAACTACAGTTAGTCAATGAGTCAGTATTTTGTATAGTTTCAGCTTGTGATAACGTCGGGTTTTGACGATAATAAAGCTGATAAACTTTGTATAATGTTAGATATATTGACATGTTTATAATTCTAATTACAGTTGTTATTCTTAATGTTGAGTGACCAGTGCTAGAGTCATTTGTGCGATACTACGTTGTGTTGATATACATATACATACCTTCATACATTTCTTTATATTTTCAATGTAATAGATATTTTCGTGCTTTAGAATTGAGTGACTTTTTTTTAGAAAGACTTGTGTTAAAGTTTCTTTTTCAGAAAATTACACGTAATAAATAAATTATAATATTTTTTAAGATACAGTAATAACAGTAATTGAGTAATTGAGAACAAATCGTTGTTTATGTTATAATAAGACACCATGTACATATTCAAGAGATCTTTCCTGAACCTAGCAACTTATAATAAAAATATCATACGGTAAGGAGCGCTTTTCTTAATATTAATATTCAACTTTTGTCATTTTTTACTAATGTTGACACGTTTCGCTTCTGTCCATGGGCTATCAGGTGGACTGTCTGCACATCTGTGTCATTTTTAATTATAAAAAATCTCAAATTAAACATTTAATAAATCGATTATTACCAACAATTATAAAACTAAAAAAAAATACCTAGTCGTTCTCACCGTAATTGTCACATTCTTACACTCATCTATAATGCTCTTAACAAACCTTCTGCTCCTACCTACTTGCGTGACCGTTTCTCATATATTCTTCCAAGATCTAGACTCCTTAGAATCCAAATCTTCTGCATGTTAAAGATCCCTTGTCACAATTCTCGTAGCTGTGGGGATTCATTTTCGGTTCAAGCCGTACGCTTATGGAATGCTCTCCCTCATAAGATACGAGATAGACCTTCTCTTATTATTTTTAAAAACCCATTAAAGAGCACTATTTCTCAATTCCCTAAATAGCCCGTATTGTATATAACTAATATGTGTTTATATGTATATTGTATTGTATATAAATATATATTTATGTATTTTGTTAATATTATTAATACATACATAATTTTCCTTACACACTACGCCTGCCTTTCTGTCTTGACCTATGTTTTACTTTCCCGGGTCTGCCGGGAGAAATCTCCGCAGGAGATAAGCTTGCCCTTTGTACATCTTTTCTTTTCTTCCGTTTTATTTGTTTTATGTTACCGTGTGTGCAATAAATTGTTAAATAAATAAAGTATCTATTAAAAACAACAACAAAACATATTATGTATATTATAATTATATATATGCTCGGATATGGCTTCATTATTTTAAAAAAATAATACGTCAATCGGCTCTTTTCTGTACGCACGCCAGCAATTTCCAACACGACAATAATAGAGATTGCTGGACAGTAGCGAGGTTATTTTTAGTGCACCCTATCATAAATTAGGTTTTTTTAGGTACACGATATTTATTATTATAAAGGCTGAATGTGCATTTCTTTTCAAAAGTTTAAAAAAAGAACAAAGACCGCGCGCAGTCGAATTGGCAGGAATGAAACTTCTGTTTCTTGAATTAATTTGTTTATTGTTTCCTCGCAAATTAGAGAAAAGTACTATACAAGTCTCAGCCGAAATAGCAATTAACGGTCTCGTTTATTTAAAAAGGACTCGGCTTCGCCTCGTCCTTTTAAAATCACTTCGTAAGGACTCTGCTTCGCCTCGTCCTTCCAATATTACTCGGCCGTCAATTGCTTTATTTCGGGCCTGGACAGTAATGTAGTATTATGTATTCTACGACATTTAGGACTGTAGCAGTAAACAGTGCTTCAGTATGTGATGTAAAAGAACAAACCACAAAATTGAAATCTTGGAAGGAGATCCCTGGTCCGCCCACATTTCCAATTATAGGACAAATACCTAGCTTTGTACCAGGAGGTAAGTAGAATAATTTCGTTTCTCAATTATTCAATTAGAATCATTTGTCTACGGATCTACACCAATTATATTATTTATCTATTAAACAGGTCTTAAATACTTAGTTTATTTTTCTTGACGTCACGGCTGGGTTGCAACACCAACCACGGTAGCGAGCTGTGTAAGTGAACCCAGTTAAAACGTGGAAGAAAAAAATAACATTTTTTATTTAATACTTGTTTACCGTTTTAATATATATTTTATATTACATTAATATCGGTGCAATCAAGTCCGCTTTGAGTTGTTTACTTGAATTTAAATAAGGTATCCTTTTGTATTATAATTTCCTACTTTAAGTCTACTACTATGTCAACCAATATTCATTTATATTTTATATATTTTTTGGGCTATTCAGCCTGTTGTATTTCCTTTTCAAATAAATAAATAAATAAATAAATTACATATATGTAACTATTAATAGCAAAAGTGGGAATTTTCATAAGTTTAATATTAATATAATAATTAAAATAACAATAATAGTAACTTCATAAAAACTTTCAGTCTGTATGTTACAGCGATAGCCGCAAACGCATAGCGACATCTACCAGTATGAGTTTAGCTCGAGTGTCCGCTTTATTCAATTGTGTCTGTAAATTTATTGTTTATTTTTAAATCGTAATTGTGTGTGATAGATATCTATTCTATCTAATAATTGTTATCTAAACAGGTATATGATTTATTTATTATAGCTGATATTCAAACACGTGTGTGTGTGGTGATATTGTTAGTATAGTGTGCAAGGAACATAATCAACAAAACAAGTTCAGTGTGGGGTAGGTGAATCGAAACAAACACGACGGAGGGTAGACAGATTTGTCTGTGAATAGCAACGACACCTTCACCCGCCTCCGCAGTCTCGCTGCGACCACGGCTCATGTAACTAGACCAAAATATCAACTATAATATATAAATAATAAATCGTGAGTAACCCGTTTACATAACATATATTATGTTCAACCACGATAACAAAAGTTTAAAATCTTAGCTATTCTATCTGCTGATTGTAAGAATATGAGGGGAATATGCAGAGTCCGTACAAACCAGTGCTGGTTTATGGATCCCAATTGAATTAGACTGTATATGTAAAGTAACAATAAATAAATAAATGGCTTTAACAACTAAATGAGTTTTATCTGAAGAAATTACTTCATAGGGTCACTTTACAAAATAAGCGGTGATAAACTTATGAACAAACTACATGAAGACTTCGGCCCAATAGTGAGGATACAGACAATGTTTTCTCCTCCCATCATTATGCTATTCGACGCGGAAAGTATAGGTCTTGTAAGTAACAAGTAATTTACTTATAACAGTCTTAAATCAACTTAAATTACTGTATAATTAAGGCCGGAGAGGCTACACAAGGAGAGTTTTTCGAACTGTTCGGACGGAAATATTGTATACGATTCTCGTATGCGACCAAACTACATACAATTCTCGCTGGCAACTGTTCACGTGATGATAATAACTCGATGATGACGGGAATAACAGTGATCAGATGATTATAACAGTGGTTTATACTAGCTTTTGACCCACGTTCCCGAAATCTCCTTGTGTACATGAGCCATTAACCTTATTTGATTTGTCACTTAACAACATGTAATAAGACATTAAAGTCGATCATATCCGCAACTAAAGGCACCGAGTTCATGTGTGTTCGGATAAAGACTAATTCATGCCAATATATATGTTTCCTTATAGGAAAAAGGCGACAGACGAGAATACAGGCCACCTGGTGGTAAGTGGATACTGTCGTCCATAGACATCCGCGGTACATGCCAACATCATTCCACAATCATAATCTTTGGTACGCGCCCAGATGCGCTGCCTACCTTTGAAGATGTAGGAATGGATTTGGAAAATGACATTGTGAAACTGAGGAGGAATATGATAGGATGGAAGTGGGCTCTGGAGTGGGGGTGGAATATCTTACTACTTACTACCGACACAAGTACGTACATTGGGGAATAGAATTGTTGTAGTATATTTCAAGGTTAGTTAGTACGCCCAGCGGCTGTTGGATGTATGTATGTATCGGCTGTATGTATTGATATGGGTCCTATTACGTCCCACCGTGGGGCACATTTAGTAATCATGAGGGGTTTTCTTACTAGAATTCATCACTTGGGCCCACTTCAGATTTGATGCACACGCTCCAGCCTTTTTTAATTCTGGAATATGCGGATTTCCTCACCATATTTTCCATCGTGTACAAGATAATTGAATCACCAGGGATCGAATTCACGACCTCAGCAATGATGTATTGGGCACACTGTATCGTGTGCTCACGACCAGCTGTTAAGTCGACTTGACAGCTAGATAGAGAAACCAACCGCGACTAGCCGTCAATTGTTAGAACTGTTAGCGCCTTTATACATACCTTAGTACCTTTACACATACCCTTAGCGCCTTTAAACATACCGTAACCATAATCATAATGAACAGTTTTCGTTCACTGCTGCAGATGGGCCTCCTCATGCCTATTTTCTTATGCATAAGGAAAATATGGCGTTAAGACGTCACGCTGGCCAGATACGTTGGCGAGTCCACTCTTTTATGTATTATATTGGGTCTATGGTATATACCTATAAACTAATAATGCTAAAAGTTAACAGAATATCTACCAGGTGTCTTGGTTTATAACTGCTGTTTACCCTCACAATATTTTAGGACTTCAACATAACGAGCAAGAAGATTTTTTATAGTAGACTACAATTTTCTTTCAGGTCCTACGAAGCGAGAATTCGATGCCATCAAGACCCGGACTTGTATCCTTGGAGTATTTTAGAAAGAAATACAATAAACCTAAGGATGCACCGCCTCGGCCAACGGGACTTTTGACTGAGTTTGTATTTTATCCATCATAAATGCAAAATTATCTCTTTTGTCTTCTGCTTGTCGCTAAGAAGGTTATGTAGGGTTACGCAAAGTGGGGCAATAAAGGTAGTTGTGGCAACAAAAGCCCATATAATATATACATACTCACTACCTTAACCTAAGGTAGTTTATGATAATTAATTTTTATGCTATATATTGCATAAAAATTATTTATCACTATTACTCGTAGGAATTTTATTGCCTTAAAGAGCAATAAAATTCCTCTTAAAGAGCCTTGAAGCGCTTCCTTAAAGGAGCCGGAACTTTATCCCCTCGGACTAGAAGTCTGGCCTCAGCAACAGCTTCTGATGCCCTGCAGCAACCCGGAGCACATAAGCATTCAAATTGCTTGACCTATATTTAGACTCCAGCTCCCGCAGACGTTACCTAACGTGGAGGACGTTAGGTAACGTTCTTATTATCGGTGTGGAATGGTTGAATAGATTCAATTTGCCTGGGAAAATGGAGAGGGATGGGAATGGACCAGAGTCCATGCCAGAGATAGGATATGAATGTGGGAAATACAGTACATTTCAAGGTAGTCTTTTGTGAGAGAAAGGCAACGTGGCCAGTCGAGCGCGCACAGCGTCTGTTGGATTGAAGCGTGCACTTTCCCCCAAAAATTAATTGCTATTAATTGAAATAGTGCCTTTAGTGGCAGAAAATAATTTGTATTAAGTAAGTGCAAAATTATTTTCGTTTATTAATAATTATTAATAATTGACGACGTCGCGCCGACTTATTTATAATGATGCGGAGGTAGACTCCGAATGAATTGATTCGTACCGTTCATCGATATTTTTTACAAAGGCCACTTGTTTGTGAATGTTGTATTAAGTATGTTTCATTTAACATTAATGGCTATACTGCCCTTCGAATCGATTTTCCTTCGGAAAAGAAGGGCTCCACCAAAAGGAAGCTTTGTCCAAAGTAAATACAATGCTGTTTAGAAAACATTAACGTAATTTAGAAAAAATAAACATTTATTACGAGGGATTTTTTATTCTCGAACTGTGTTGACTTCTTGTAAACGTAAAAGAGAGATTTTGAGATATCCGCGGCCACCAACTTTAACTAGATATCTAACTGGAACTAATTTGTAGCAATATGTTGTAGCAATTGATTATTGACTATTGTAGCCTAATAGTCAATAATCAATTGCAGTCCCATTATGGTTTTTTTAATGACAACTAATGTTACACACGGATTGTGTGAGGGGAACGGGACTTTCATTCCATTCAAAATAGATATAACACCTAGGAAAAATTCCGATGGAGCTAATTTTTTGTGTCATCTTTCATACTATCTTTCTGAATGAAATATCAAAAGTTCCCATTAATCCACATGCTAGGAGCAGATGTTATACACAGGGTTATAGGGTTATAAATTATACAGGGTGTCAGATGTTTGAAAAAAGGTTTTTTTTTTAATGTATAGAGGTAAATAGGTAATTATATTATTATTGTTATTTAAATGCGACAAGACTGATTCAAGCTCAACTCAGATACAGAACACTTTTAGAAGGTACCCTAAAGACTTGGATGATAAATCATAACCTTAAAATAAACACAAAAACATCAAAAATATTACAGTTTAGACGGTACCAAATTTAAAGCTCATATAATTTCCCCGAAAAAGTTTTTAATACTTTTTTCATTCGAATGATTGGTGGTGAGATATGGCGATGTAAGATTTATTTTACTATCAATTTGTAGTCATGGAGAAAACTGGAAGGAAATTCGTTCGACTGTCAATCCCGTGATGCTACAGCCGAAAACAATAAGGCTTTATAGTACTGCTCTGGACGAAGTAGCTTTAGACATGATTGCCAGGTATGTGTAGGTACAGGACAAACTCTATAGTATTATCCGTGAGAAGTACAGTTTATAATTATAGTCAATCAGGAGGGTAATTGTAATTCAGGGTAAAACTGTATGTCGCCTGCGGCTTAGATCCCCTTAGACCCCAATAACATATACTTATGCCAAATCATTTCATTGATGTGTAGCAGAATTATTAAGTGACAAATTAAATGAAGAACAATTTTCACTTTTAAATTAATAATAATTATTATTAAAAAGTAAAATATACAAATTCAAGCATGTTTACATTTACTCCTGTTTACCCTGATTGACCGAAAGTTGATAAACTACAATTATTCGATTTTTTGTTTTAGAATGAGATCAATTCGTGATGAAAATGGCGTGATTAAAGAGAAATTAGATATTGAAATGAACTTATGGGCCCTGGAGTCTATAGGATTGGTGGCATTTGGAGAAAGATTGAACTGCTTTAATCCTAACCTCGCTGAAGACTCACCAGCAAGAATATTAATACAATGTGTGCATGACTTTTTTAAAACAACAGATCAATTAGATTTCAAACCAAGTATATGGAGATATTACCCAACTAAGGCTTTTAAAGAAGGAATGGACGTTTATGAACGGCATGCTAAGTAAGAATTCATATAAATATAAATAATTGTAATTATTATTTTTTTATTTATGGAAAGAAGGCGGCAGACGAGCTGACAGTCCACCTGATGGTAAGTGGATACAGTCGCCCATGAACAACCGCGATACATATCAACATCCATCCATACATCTAGACTAACAAACGTTGGCACACCTCCGGATGCGCTGCCTACCTTTAGAGATTTAGAGGAATCGATTTGGAGAAAGAGTTTGGAAAATGGAGTGGAATATGATAGGATAGTAATGGGCTTTGGCATATCTCACTCACTACCGAAACACGTACTCACTTTAGAGAAATTGGTTAAAGTGGGAAATGTAGTACATTTCAAGGTAGTCTTCTATGAGCGAGTGGTAACCTGGCCAGCCGATTGTGCCCAGCGGCTGTGGGATTCAGCGTACACCCTCCCCTACAAAGAAAATGGAATAAAAAATACATATATATTTATTAAATAGTTAGAACGGAGAAATAATAATAATATAACTACCCAGTAACTAAACTAAAATTAAATTTATTTTATTTCTAGAGCTGCTAAATATTTTATCGACAAAGCTGCGGACGCATTGAAAAGCAAAGATAAAAATTCAAATGAAGAGAAGCCGATACTGGAAAAACTACTTGAAATAGACGAAGAGGTCGCACATATTATGGCACTTGATATGTTAGCCGCTGGCGTTGATACGGTAAATGAAATAAAATGTCTACAAAAGAAAATACTATGTATGAATAGGGATGTATGTATGTAATAGGATTCCTATGGTATTAATACAGATACAAAATTGATGTTACTGCTTTGATAACACTTTGATGATAACTTTGATAACACAAGGACACCTTAAAATATTTTAAATGTAACATAAGGAAAGAAATTATACCAACATTTATTCATCAAATGTTACAGCGGGTATTTTTTTTAGGTATCAGCATTTATTGTAGTTAAATTTAACTACTACATTTAACGGTCCTTAATAAAATTTAAATACACGGTCAATCATTTTGATGAAAATTTAACACCATTTGACCACATATTCCTACCAATGCTTTTTGGTTTTAAGGCAGCAAATACAATCATTCTAACAATGTACCTGCTGGCTACAAACCCGGAGAAACAGAATAAACTGAGAGAGGAAATATTATCGAAAGATGAGAAAAGGCCGTACCTGAAAGCTTGTTTGAAGGAGTCATTAAGAATGATGCCAGTAGTCAGCGGCAATTTGAGGCAGACGACAAAGGAATATAACTTCTTGGGCTATAGAATACCTAAAGATGTAAGTAGTACTAGTAAGAAATAAGATTATACCTTGCCACAGATCTTGCCACTCTATCAATATCTATTTGTATCTAATGATAAGACACGATACTGTTAAAACATTAAAAAATCCCTCGTGGAAACAGATCCTCGTGCAACAGGACAATAATTGGCAAACAACTATCTGTGTCAAAATAATCAACGATCATTCATACGTACTCACATAACAGGTTTAGGTATACATGTATACCCACTCTCGTAACGAGGCTTTATTCGAGATTTTCGCGTTTTTCACTCTTTTTTTTTATAGAGAAAGGCGGCAGACGAGCATACAGTCCACCTGATGGTAAGACACTGTCGTCCATAGACATCCGCTATACATGCCAACACCATTCCAGAATGACAAACGATGACACGCCCCCGGATGCGCTGCTTACCTTTTCAGATTCAGGAACGGATAGGGAAAATGGGGAGGGAGAGGATGGGATGGGAATGGGCTCTGGCATATCTCACTCACTACCGTAACATGTACGTACATTGGGGAAATACGATAAAGAAGGAAATGCAGTGCGTTTCAAGGTGTGAGTATTCTTTGAGAGAGGCGTAACGTGGCCAGTGGAGTGCGCCCAGCGGCTGTGGAAATGCAGCATGCAGTCTCCCACTACCGATCTATTTAAACGGGTCCTAACGCGAATGTTTAGCCTATTTATTTTACTCGACGTTTCGGTTGGGTAGCCCCAACCATGGTCACGAGCTGATTATTAAATATCTATATACAATATAAAAATGAATATTCCTTTGGTCCTATACCATTCATCCGATTGCGATGATACTTTGGTGAGTTGTTGTGCGCGGGCGTGCACGCGAAGCGAAACTTCGCTTTCTGAATTATTATAACCATTTTACAATAGATGGCGCACGATAAATTGAAGATCACTCAAACGAAGTCGCGGGCAATAGCTAGTTATTTATATAATACTGGTATTAATGAGTGTGTACATACAGCATTATTAAATGTACACTTTTTAGAACTTGTCATGTTATATATTATTGTGATTAATTATAAGTGATTATAGATGATTCAACTCTGGAACTTTAATTATGTTTATAATCCCTTCATCGGTGAATATATCTTCATATACAATATATCTTCAACATATTATGTTAAGTGTAAACACTCCTGGTTACGAAGCACTGCCAACCGTAGCAAAACAAAATTAAAATCTACAGATAATATGTCATTAATTTATTAGATATATTTAGAGAAACATTCTCTAAATCCATGTAAGTATCCAAGCGAAACTCCTGCATCATAAAAAACCTAACCATTTTTGCATTTTAAATACTTTCAGATCAGAATTGTTTTTGCGCATCATTTTCTATCAGTGTCAGAGAGCCAATTTCCCCGAGCAAAAGAGTACCTTCCAGAGAGATGGATTGTCAAAAAAGAAGATCCTATTTACCATAGAAATGCCCATCCATTTGCATACAACCCTTTCGGTTTTGGCGTTCGTAGTTGTATAGGTAAGTTTCCGTCTTTTAGAAATTGAAAAAAACCTTCACTGAATACTGAGTGTTGAGACAACTGACGCGTCAAAAAGATCCTTTTCATAGACACAAAAGCAAAGATTAGAGTCAACAAAAAATGTAGACTAAACCGACAGACAGGTTAGTTAGCTGATAAAGTAGTCTCTGATTAGTGATTAGTTTTTTTTGAAGTGGGTAGATTGACATACTGACGAAGAAAGTCGACTGTGCGCACTCCATATACGAGTATACGAGCGGGAACCCGCCAAAAAGTCGCTTAGGAACAGCTAAATGTGACCGCGTCGTTCTAATCTTTAGTTTCATGTTTTTTCTGTTTTTGAGATCGCTGAATAGGAATCTAAAGTTATGTTTTAATAAAAAATGTGGGAATATTGAACAAAAGTGGACAAAACAGATATTTAATTGATATTGCAGTTGCTATTGATGTGCATGAGTCCTGATACCCTTACTACAATATTCCGCCCGCATCAAGTGCGCGCGCTCTGAGTCAACACTCTTTAATATCGCCTTTTTTTTCTATTGCATATTAAAATCTGAAACTTTCCAAAAAAATTCCTTATATATTATATTTTATTATTAAATAGGTAATCATTTCAAACTCGAAGCTCTATCGTTCAACTTTTGCGATGCTTTGTGAGAACTCATGATATCGTATGAGAAATTTTCAAAAATTCACCACAATGGCAAAATAGGGTTTAGAACGTCCAAGCAGGTTTTGTTTTCTTCAAAATAGTTTGAGGATTATTCAGTTAAAATGTCAAAAGTTAATCTATATAATTGCCAGAGATATAGCGAGTTAAACATGAAAAAGTAATGAATTTCTTTCCTTGTATTTTTCACTTAAACATCACTTCGTTCAATGTTTCCCCATTTTGACCCGACTGCGGCACGCGAGGGGGGATATGTTTTTCACCGTTATGTACGTACGTCCGTTTCTTTATTCCCTCGCAGAGCTTAAACGGAATGACCGATTTTAATGAACGACGTGTCGTTAGATTCGTCTCGATATCGTGAGTGCTACTGGCATTTGCTTTGGTATGGCAGTCGGGACCAGAATACAAAATTCATAAATAAATCTGTTCTCGACTGCTTTGAGTCTGATATGAATTATCAAAATAGTACAGTTCTTAATTCATAAAACAAAACAAACCAATTAGTTAGTATAATATGCAGTAAATATAGACACTTACTTGTTTCATTAATTGTAATTTATTTCAATATATACAATATATATGTTCATATACGTGTTGGATGCAGTCGGGTTTTGTATATTTTAAATAATTAACTTATTAAAACATAACTTCAGATTCATATCCAGCGAAACGAGAAAAACCTGAAACTAAAGATTAGAACGACCGTGGTCACTCACAGGTCATTTTAGGAAGAGTATGTAATATAATAGTAATATTATATTTTATTAATAACGAGTAGAAAATAAACAGGATTAGTATTTATGCAGAAAACAAAAGATATATTGAGTAAAAGTAAACCTTATCTATTTTTACTGAGTCCTAATTTTTATACGTATAGAAATAATGCCTACAGAATAATTCGTATCTAAATAATGACGTCGAGTGAAAAATATAGATTAGGAAAGAAAACGTTTCTTATATATAATTATTACAAAGAACTAAGGTTCGAACCAATTATTTATTTATCTTTTAAATTTTATGCGCTGATTTCGCAAATGAAAACTGGGAAGTGCATTTGATTATTTTATTATGTTTAACGTTAGAGTATATAATAAGAGTAAATATATCTTCTTAGATTTCGATAATAATTACACATTACTCTACTCTCTCAAAGAAAATATTTTAGTAAACAAAGATTATTTTTCTAAGTCAAATAGTTAAAATATTCAAATCAAAGATGTTTTGTTGTAAGATTTTTTTTCGTGTACATTGGTGCAGCTTAATAATTTTCAATAAATATTACTTACAGAGAAATCTTACTGGCTGTTGTAGATATACAATTATTTACGACCGTATTTACAATTAATTATGAGAGAAACAGTATACGATTTAAATGCCTAAGTAGGCGAGCAGTTTCCAGTTTAAAATAAATCAATTAATAATTACAGAAGCTCACTGGAAATACCAAAGTCAATAATTATTTTTTTATTGAGCATAGAGCTATGATTGACTAATGGAATGACGTGTTGGTAGTCAATAGTTGGTTTATGCAAACAAGGTAAATGAGTGGACACCTGCGCGGTTGCGTGGGCGGCGCAACGCGCGATGAGCGGGGGGTACGAGTAGGTGCGGTGCTTGCAACCGCGCAGGCGAGTAGTCAGTTATCTTGCTTGACCATAATGCAATTCGTATCTACAGGTCGCCGTATAGCGGAGCTGGAGATGGAGACCTTCCTCGCGAGAATCATCGAGAACTTTCACATCGAATGGTTCGGTGGACCTCTCAATATTAAATCCGTGTCACTGAATTATGTGACTGAACCATTCAATTTTAAATTTAAAGATGTTTAGTTTTAATTAAGTGACAAAGTTGTTAAAATAGCTTATTTTTATACAAAAATATACAATATTGCCCCATAGTTCATTTTTAATTTTTACTCTACACTGAATTTACTGTAGGTGCAGTTAAAATTACTCGTATGATGTATCCGATTTTGTGTAGACTTTTGTTATTCAACTTATAGAAAGAACTCTGTATTTATATAGAAATTTGTATTTCGACTGTTCATTTCATTGTATTAGTACGTACAAGAAATTATAAATGTATCTATTTATATAATAAAATATAGCTAGGTATGTAGGTAGGTATTCACTACAATGTAGAGCATTTACTGATATTTTTGTACACCGAGCCGCACTACGAATATACATAAATATTGTTATAGTGAATCTAGCATAAAGAATTTTTTAGAAAAGTTTTCTAAAAATATATTGAACAAAAACAGACATGTAAACATGAGCATTTACTTCATGTCTCTAGTTCCTTTTACAGCAGTGAATATCAGACTTGAATTTCCCAATCGTTATTCTCTCGAGATGGGCAAGTATGCCCGGCGGGGAGTCTGCTCTGACATGTTTGTATGTTCCTAATAATACAAACTTGACATCTGGGTCGACATACATACTATTCCCCATGGCTGTCGACGGGTTCCAACAAATTCATATTACTCGAAAAGAAGGATATTTACGAAAAGATATGACAAAATAATAGTACATATAGCAATGGGATAAAATAAGTTTCCCTTGAATGTTGACAAATGTGAACACATAAAATATACTGAAACATACATAGAAAGACATATAAATGGTCGGTTGCTTCCTCAGTCAATGTGATTAAAGATTTGGGTGTCATCTTTGACAAAGAATTAAGCTTCAAATAGCATTTTCATCAGATAGTTTAAAAAGCAAATCGTGCTTTAGGTTTTATTTGACGTAACGGTAAGGTTTTCAAGAACACTGCCACCAAAATTACTTTATTTAAAACTCTAGTTCGCAGTCATCTTGAATATTGTCCTAGCGTTTGGAGTCCCTTTTATGATTGTCATAAATAAATTAGGGCAATTTTAAAAAAAATTGTACTATTCTAGATCAAGTATTTAAGCACAGGGAGTTAATATATTATAAAGACAGAAAACTATTTCAAATTGTAGTTTTTGGTAAATAGACGTCGTATGGCAGGCCAAACACTTCTTTACAATATTATAAATGGAAAAATGGTTCTGGTATCCTAACCAATCTTCTCCGCGACCCAGCTAATGACAACACAAGTACAAATTAGTTTTCATTAGGATACATAGAATTAATGCAGGAAAATACAAATATAGTCCGTTATCACAGATTTTCAAACTTAATAACGAATTAACACAAACTCATGGAATCTGATCCTCCATGGAACTCTTCTTGCGTCAATTTTTTCACTTTTGTCCCGAAATGTGGAGTATAAATAAAAGTTCCCTGCAATAATAGGGAAACAACAGCATTTAAAATTCAATTTACGATATAAAATATGTATAAAACGCCAAATTATCTGCACAAATAAGTCTTATTATAAAAACTGATTATTAATTATTCCATTTTCAATATTTTAGTAAAGAATACTCGTACTGATTCTCTTGGAAATAAGACTGTACTTTAAGTAGTTTATAGTACTTATATTTTTCTCTTTTTTATAAAATATTAAATTCCGTAACAATTTGTAAGGTTTTTTCGTCAGCGAAGACACGTGGAAATATTATATAATTGTAGAAAATTGTTTTTCGTAAACCCTAGGATGGTAACACGTTTTAGTGCAGCGTAAATGGTAACAGGGGTGACAGGTCACACCAAATGATGATTTATAAAATAAACCACAATTTATATGAAAAATATTTTTATTAATAATTAAACAAACAAAAGGGACTTTCATCTTGAGATCAATCAGTATTTAAACACAGTTAGCATAACAAAATAAAAATTTAGTGTCTTAGACACAATCTAAACAAATTTCCTTGCAATGTTCAGGGCAAGTGGGCCTTTTACATTTTGTTAAAAAAAAAAACTTTCTTATCATTTTTTCTTGGGCATGAGCCACACCTAGCGTGCTTCTGCAATTTGGCTGGTGGTTCGCTTACAACAACCTCTTCGGTTATATTTAGAATCGCACGTACATTACTTGATATTTCACGAGGTAAATTTGACAGTAAACGGCGATTCATATGAGGTTCAGCCAACTGCAGCGCCAATTTTTTCAGGAAGTTACCTCTGAATTCATTGGCTGGTGTGTTGGGGTGCTTGGTCTCTAGGTACAGTACCATTGCATTGATACCTGCTTGATCTAGCATTCCAAAGAAGAACCTGAGAGGCCATCGTCGTGTGCCTCTAGCAATCGAGTAACTGTGTTTATCATTTTATAAAAAGTGTCGACGCCTCCCTTTGTCGCATTATAGTCGTCAATTATGACAGGCTTGCTTGTTGATGGATTTATTTCTTCTTTATTGTGCACGGTTGACAACAATATACTATAACTGACTTGTTAATCTTTGGAGTAAACGAGACCAACGTTTTCTCACAGTCAAATGCAAATTGAGAAGACAAAGCTGATTTGTTCTTGTTTGGTATCTCACGTTTATTTTTACGTAAAGTTCCAATACAGTAGTACGTCATCTTCATCAGAGCCGGAAATAATATTGTCTTCTGACCATACATAGAAATGTTATCCTCACATTCTGAAGGCCCCTCATCTTCCAGCACATTAATTTCACCTTCTTTATCTTTAGCAATATCATTCAAATAACGTTCAATCTCTTCATCGTTAAGAAAAGCCATTGAAAGCTGAAAAAAGCACTAACTCATTTGGCATAGCTAACAAAAATACACACGTAAATAGTAAGAGGGGTGACGCAACACCCCACACGTACCTGTAACTCTGTAACGGTGTTCTTCCACTGCCAATGCGCAACGGCTACTGATTACACTCGAAAAGACTAGAGAATACGTGAAATATTAGAGCGAGACAACAAATCACTGTCGCAATATCGGCGCGTGATGTTGGTCTGGGGTGTTGAGACACTCCTGTTACCATCCTAGGGTTAATAATGTTGTCACTGGCTTAATTGTATGTGTCATAAAAAATATATGAATATATATAAAACAGGTAAAACTTCAAAATAGCAACCTTGGTCAAAGCTACGAAACATTTTGAAAACTTTCTGTTGTAAACAGTCATGTTACATAAATACTCACTGCAATCTCATAAGTTTTTATCCCTTCGGACTCGTGGTCAAACCATTTTATCAGACTACGGTATAACACCTATTATTCGTTGTCAGATTGTTTGGTGCGACCACGAAACCAACAATCCAAACATCCATGGATCACACTGACTGTGACATGGCATAAAAGTTCCTAATAAATAACAGAAGAAATATAAAACTTCAAGAGACTATTTGTAACGAATCCACATTGAAATAATTTATGTGCGGTTTTATGAAGCTTATTTGTTTTTGTTTCGTTCTATCTCGATTTTGCAAAAGTGCCTCTTGCAGCAGTAATTACTTACATGTACACGCGGTACAATAGTTAAGTTTACAAGCAACGCTCTCTACGTACAACAACACACGCACACATATAAGTACGACGTTAACTGATTCACTGAATGTGTAACAGAATTTTGCTGCCGGCTCTCATAACTTCCGTGGCTCAGTTGGTTAAGCATCTAGTATGTAAACAAAATACAATTGCATTCAAACTTAGCTATTTTATCGTGTGTATCAAAAGTTCTTTGTCAGAATGCGACTGCTGGGATGCCTTTTTAATCCCAAAATATATTCTGCATATCTAGAGGGTTATTATATGCTTATTATTACTACTTATTATTATTACTTATTATTAATATTATTACTTGGGTTATTATTACTTGGGTAAGATAAAAAACCTCAACAACAGACATAGATTCTGAAAGTAAAAGCTGTGTACAAATGGCGGTTTGAATAGGTATAGAGATTTCGTAGCATGATAATAAAAATCAGTACTAGAGGTAGCTTTTTCAAGGCCCCCCTCAATACTTATGAGCCTATTGAGTCTCATTGCAGGTCACAGGCCAACCTTCAGGCCTTAAGTCACCACGCGGGTCCAACACAGATTATTGAAACACATGCTTCAGATTTATCAGATGAATTTTCACACATGTGCTAGTTAATAATTCGTACTTAATTAAAAACTCAATGGTACGGTCCGAGGTTTCGCTACTCGCGATCTTTCTAATGAGAGTCGAGAGTTGATACTGTATAATATGTGTCATGTGGGGTTTTGTTTACCTACCGCGTTCTTCTTACTTTAGGTACTGCAATTAAAAGTTGCTGAAAATCTACAACGAATAAGTTGTGCTGCGAACGTTTCGAAAGAGCGGGACGGGAGTGGAGGAAACCGGTTTGGACTAAGTCCCTTTCAGTGGGGTTCTCTCTGTCCGCCAACACGGACAGGTCAGCAGCCCTTATATAATCATCGCAGTTTCCATTCGCATCCTTCTGTCGACATAGAGCGTGACGTAATCGCAGACAGATAGGCTATCACCACAAGAGAAATACTTGGCGTCCAATAACAAAAACCCATCTAACAAAATGCTAGCAATAAAACGAAAGGAAGATCTAACCGCCCAATCGTACATAGCAACTACTCGTACAATGGACGTCGGACCGTTACAAAGTGGGAAGGATAATGCTTAGTAGGTACACATCCGTTTGGGCCTATAAATTCCGAGAAGTGATTGGCAGAGAGAAATGACCTACCGTCCCAACGGACACACAATGGATTACATTTTCGCGGAAAAAAATCTTTGAAAATTACGTATCGAGTCGGCACTCAATATCGAACCGCAAAATTGCTTCCGAGACTTTGGGAATTTTTGAAATGTTGAGAGAAATGTGGATTATTATTTCTTGGGGAAAAGTATTGATGAGGAGTAAGTAAACACCTGCCTAATGGCGGGTATATAAAAAAAATGCTTTCATCATGAATAATGCTGTAGATTTTAAATAGGTATTGTTATTATATGTATATCGAAGAAGAGGTGGCAGACGGGCGAGTATTCTACCAGACGGCAAGTGATCACCGCCACCGCCTATGGATAACTGGCAGCATCAAATAAAATGCAGGTACACTGGCGAACTTTCAAAATCTTATGCGCAGCTTTCTTTCGTAGCTTAACATAAAAGCTTTAGTAAATAGTTCATTCCACAATTCAAGAAGCTGGGTGTCTAATTCAAAAGTTTATGACTTTAATGGGCGCTGACTACTTAAAAACAGGTCATCTGCGTTCATAAAAAAATACCCTAAAATGTAGTAGCTAGTACTATTCAGTACTAGGCTATTGCCCTTGCCCGCAACTTTAGTCACTTTTTTTCCACATCCTGTTTTACCTCTTTAGGTATTGAATTTAGATAAATTCCTTCTTAATAAGTCTTTATGTCATAAAAGAAAGCTACTGTCTAAATTTCATGTTTCTAGCTTCAGCGGTTTCGGCTCGCCGTTGATGAAGCAGTCAGTCAGTCAGGACATATCTCTTTATATGTGTAGACAATACAGATCCGTAGTTACTGCCCGTATTATCTATACTCACAGCAACTACTGTTGAATTCTCATACAAAAATAACGCACAATAGCAACACACGATAACACAACGGCGTACAAACACTACTATAATAACAAAATCTGCGACATCCGTGTTATCGTCACGTATGTGTGTAAAAAGCATTCTATTGGACCCGTAGGTTTTGCCATACCGATTCCTTTCACGACTGTGCCCTTAGCTCCTTTGATCCTCGGCTATTTATTACAAGCGTCGTTTGTGTGTTAATTTGACCCCGCTTTTATCTGACCTACTCCGTGACCCATTCAGACCTCTATTAAATCTATTCAAAACCGCGAGGACCAATTACCGGAATAGTTGGATTTGGGCTTCGTACAATTTAATTGATAGAGACCGTAAACTAGAAATACCTACTATGTACGTGTTATATTTTCATGAATAATTAGTTAATTACAAAGCTAATTGAAAGCATTCATCACTATTCAGAGGAGCGCTCAAGATTGTCATTGCACTAAAATGGTATGTGGTATGTGGCATTTGTCACGTACAAAACAATAAAAGTATCCTATGTTTTGTCATACAAACGACACCTATAATTGATACACGTAGTCAGGAACAAGTCAATGAATACCCGTCAATACCTCACCATAATAAGGACTAGAATCGAACTGTTTTGGGTACATTAGCGTGTCATATTTGACTGTACGGCTTTACGGTGTCATATTTGACATGTTTGTCAGGACTTCGAATCTCCCCAACTTCGGCCCTTCTCAACATCCTAAATCACAATATTATTAAAATTGATATTATAGTTCAGAATTATAACATTCACAGTCCTATGAACCAAATGTGGGTCATTAGATAGTCTTTATTGTGCGTTCGGAATTCGGGATAGTAATTACCCCCATTATCCTATTATTTTCTTCGGTCTTTTATGGGCTTATTTGCTTTATTATTAAAAATAAAAGGGTCTTCAACGCCTATATTTACCTTTATATTTTACTCGACGTTTCTGCGGTTGGGTTATACGAAATATGGTCAACGAGCTGATTAACAATAAGTACAATAAAGTTGCTAAACATACGCGGTTACTGTTATAATGCTAATGGAATCAGAATTGCGAACTCATTGGCCATTCAAGCGTTTCTTGGTCCAATGCGAGTAGTGACTTCTTCGTTTGGGTCCATAATTATACACAATAGATTTATATCAACTTCACACGTGTAGCATCGGCGGCTGTTCGGTGGCAGACGAGTCTTCGTCCGCCCACTCCCCACCCCTCCCCACTCTCCACCCCGTGAGCCACAAGAGTCATTAATGTACACGTATCTATAGATATAATAAAATTGTAACAGGCCGATGTCTGTACATTATAGATATTGAAAAAAACTAATATGGGGGGTCTTTATTAGAGCAACAAAAGCCAAAACAACAGTTTTTAGAAATTTTGTCTGTCTGTCTGTATGGTTCCACCTCTTCGAATACTGAAACATTCCCACTAGACCAATTGTCCAGATACCGTCAACATGATGCAATTTAGAGGTGAATAGCACCACATTTTAAAATCGAAGTGCGACTGATATGTCACACGAGACAAGAACTACCTCGTGCCAGCACCGTGTTCGCGTGCGATTCAAAATAAATGTCTCCATAATGGCCATAGTATGTCATGATACTAATAGCGCAGGTATGTCTTCTAAATACGTTTAAATGATAAAATAAAAGTTTATGACACTTGTGTGCACATGAATTTAAAAAAAAAATGTTGTGAGGTACCCTATGAATGATGCAAAGTTCAAAAAAAAAACATTTTTTGTCTGTCTGTTTGTCTGGTCGCAAAAACAATGAATGGATTTTATTGAAATTTTGCATAGTTACAACTTGCATTGTTCATTTTGATGGTCATTGATACTTTGGGACTGGTACTTTGTCGTGATATAATTATCGACTAAAATTTGTTAACATAAATAGATTTACGATACGTGAAGTGTTACTCAAAAGCTTTCTGATAAACACAACGATGAAAACAAAGTAAAAAACTGTAATAAATGAAGAAAAAGGGGTGTTTAAGAGGCAGTTAAAATGCAATTGCTTCACATTTAATGCAAATGCTGTCGAACAAAGCGGCACCTTCACTGTTGCTGATCCGACGCCATTTACAATTTAAATCCTGAGCTATTTATTGGTCAGGAAAAGAAAAGTACATTCCCTGCTAGTCAGCAAATTCGTTTGGAATGTAGTCATTTGAACTGCACTAACTCTGCAATAAAACATAATGTCCGCCCCTTCGTTTCTGCACCTTTCGTTTTCGCAGATTGGCCGGAAGAAATCTGTAAAGAATATAATACGTTTTGTACTATGTAGTCTTATATACAAACACTTATATACAAATGGTTATAAGCCAAAACACATCCACTGTTGCGCGTCAAACACACGATGTTGATGGTCGACGCGAACCAGATACGCGGCTGGTCAGGCAGTCACGCTTCTGTTCGCTAATGGTAAGTCTCCACGTGCGTACATTCTCGAAGATTGTAGCGTAAGATAGATCGTGTAGATCACTGAAGTTCGATGCCAACAAGATAGTAACAGTCTAATTTTTGTTCGAGCCGGGGATAGAGCAGAGCTAGTTTTGTTACTTTCAGAACTAATGAAAAAAAATCTCACTTATTTGGTCAACAGAAGTGCAATGCAATGCAATCAGCCCTTTCCGATTCTACATATTTTATCTGTAGGTACCTACGTACAAACATAAATTTGTTAACTTAAGACTATGTTGTGTTGTAACTGTGGCTAAATAAACGATTTTTTTCTTTCAGTATCCACTGGTGGACATGGCCCTCCTCGTGTACATTGTCTTTTGCATGGGGGATGTATGGCTCTAAACCGCCAAGCTGGCCAAGCGCGTTATAGAGTCCACTCTTTTAGAGATGCTGTAGTTCCTCGGCGCTTGTGGTAGCGGCTTTGTAATCCCTTAGTCACCTTTTACGACACCCACGAGAAGAGACGGGGTGGTGCAGGCCGACATCACACGGCACTATTCAAATTATGTAACTTTTTAATAAATTATTATTAACTATGTATCTATCTAACCAAATATTAAAATTAGAGGCCACCAAGTGACATGAGTATGTATTTAAATACTGTTTGGAAATTTTTCATAATATCAGGAACCTTTACAAGATTAAACCTGAAAGCTTTTCCATTTTACAGGCCTTCAACATTCATTAATCTTTGACATTATTCCGGACTCAACGTTCAGTAACTTTACAAAACATAACATTATTGTATTACTTAAATATTGAACCATTATCTCAAGTTTGTTAACAAGAAATTTTCGAAGAAGAAATTTATCTTTTCTCTTCATTGGCGTTTACACAACTTATAGAAAATAAGTATTTATATTATTTTCCTGGTAATGAAAATGTTCATGTTTTATGTTAATAATATTAGGTTTTATGTTTTATTGTGGTTCTATTTATATGCCGTTAAATATCTTTGTAGAGAGACGTCATAATTGTATCAGGTCATTATTAATAAATTGTTGACATTATTTTCCAACTTTTCGACACAAAATGCATGGAAAAGTGCATTAAGTCCAGTGAAGTGCATTAAATGCAGTGATGTATGTTAATTATGACTGCAGACATGTTCAAAAATTCAGTATAAATATTAATTACTTGATCTTTATTTATTATTTGAGTCAATATAAATATCAATTATCTATTATTAGAGTAATTAGTTGGAGTAAACGAGCACTCGGGTAATACCGTCGACCATGTACCGATTGAGCGTAGTATGCGACATCCGCGCGTACCAAGCGAGACAAGCCGATAATCTGAAGAGAATGGTGATCTGCCAGACGGTGACTAAATCAAGAGAATCATAAAACTTGAGAGAGGCCTCAACTTGATAGTTCAGTAGTGGATAATGCAGCTGATAACGAAGAAAAATTAATTAAAATTTACTTCCTAAAAAAATTGAATCAAACTGAACAACACCACCGGTAAGTACCATAAAGAAGGAAACGTGAGTCGAAGGAAAACTGGAAACCCATTCGAAGTCTCAATTCAGGTATTTGATATAAGCTGTCTATATTCACGTCATGGCATCGTACTCCATGAATACTGAGTACACTTCAGAGATTTAGTAGGATACGGGGCCCAATGGTATTATATATATTTTATACGGGTAGGCCGTATAGCCGGGCCTGTCGACGCGAGACGGGTAACGCAAATAAATGCGTCTATTTAGTGGAAAAATGGATTGTGGCTTAACCTCGTCTCTAGATATTTAAAGGATAATATGTCGATCTGTCGGTTTGTTTATTTAGTTTTGATATGAACCTGTAATGCCCCTACTGCAGGACACAAGTCTCTCTTAGCACATTACTAGGGGGTAAGGGTTATGATTCACCAAGCGCATCCAGTGCAGATTGGTAGATATACATATTCTGGAGATTTTTTAATTTTCTAGCATGAAGATTTCCTCACAATGTTTTCCTTCACCTCCGAACTAGTAAACTAAGTGTATCCTATTCTCGACTCCCATTCGTAAAGTTGTGAGTTCGACTCCTCAGTCCGTACCACCGAGTTTCTATCCAATTTACAAACATTAAATTCAATCAATGTATGTACGAGCATGTATTTCACAATCTAGAAGTAAACGGGTAAGTTCCTGATGATGCGTTAACATACGAGTAGATATCACCACAGAGTATAAAGTTCAGTAATGTGTCTGTTTGTATGTATATACACACATATGCACGCACGCACGCATACCCGCGCACCCTCATACGCATGTGCGTATGAGGCGTATCAAAACTTCTTACAATTCTCTGCGATCACAAGAGATCGTCTATATTCACGTGATCGTGAATATAGACTCTCTCGTGATCTTGTGATCGCAGAGGATTGTAAGAAGTTTTGATTATCTCTCTTTATAAACACATGTGTATATTAAAGTAACTTGCGCCAGCATTAATAATTATCTGTTGTATACTTCTATTTTTACTGCTATTATCGTGTATAATGATAGACTAATAATAAAATGATTATTGAGAAAATACTGACTCCTGCGATACAGACCATTTCAAGTATTAAAACTCATAACTTTAGTGTTTAAAAATCAAGCAATTGTTAAATTTAATGTTTAGCCGTAAAAGTAGTATATTACTGAAAAAAATACAAGAAAACTTTGCGCAAAACAATTACTCCCCACGACCTTCCCAATTTATATATACGGCGAAACGAATTCTGTAACATATTTTTTTTTCGAGTAAAAATCTAATTTAGAATTTCTGCCTGAACATCGCTTTTAAAAAATACACACTAATGAACTTTATTTAGGTTCTAGTTTCAATATCAACTTTTGAAGGGATGAAAGTTTGCGTAAAAAAGATCTTAAATATTTTAACATCAGACAAGGTTTATAAACAGCCTACTTAATTACAAAATCTCATTTATAGTACAGAAAGGACTTTTCGAAAAACTAATAGGTGTAGATATAGCTTACCCGTAACCGAAATTTATTTTTCGTCCAGTGGTGGATTCTGGCCTCCTCGTGTCCATTGTCTTGTGCTTGAGGGATGTATGACCTTAAACGACACGATAGTGAAAAGGCAATCCGCTAATGCCAATGTAAATGCGAGTCCACATTTTAGAGGTGGTGTATGTTCCACAGGGCTTGTGGTAGCGGCTTTGTTATCCTTTAATCGCCTTCCACGACACCCACGGAGGAGATGGGGTGGTGCTGTTCTAGAGACGGCCGACACCACACATCACGGTACTCACTCTCAAATTACATTCGTGAGGTCGTGAATTCGATTACCTACTCTAGTTCCTTATAACTAGAGATCGGATATTCGGGTGCATATTTACCTAAAGTTGAGTTACCCGCATATTTACCCGATACAAAAGTGCACTCCATACTTAGTATGGAGTGCACTTTTGTATAGGGCGTATGGAGTGCACTTTTGTATCGGGCGAATGCCGCAATCCTGGGATCGACAAATTTTATGTTCGGACTGTAGAATACGATGCATATACCTAAAGTTATAATGTTAATCCCTAAGAATTTGAGTCCAAATCCGAAGTTTATATCTTCAATAGTGCCTTAGATTCTATCAACTCTGTCCTGGTCACCACCAGACCTTCAAAACTGCTGAGGAGTTTCATAAATAAGCATCCTATTAGTTGTGAAATCCCGGGATTTCGGTTTTCAAATAAATTATTTTAAGAAGCCGCTTCCATACTTTATACCTTATTGGTAAATATGCACCCGAATATCCGATCTCTACTTATAACTGAATGTATCCATATTCCATATGTAGTAATTTTATAATTGTGGTATGAAGAAAACACGATGAAGAAAAACATCACGATTAAACATCCGAAAACATCCGAATGCACTTGCTCTTTAATACAATGCATACACTTTTTGATAGAAAATTTTAAGTTTTTACGTCTTCAGTCAAAGAGGTACCCCCCTCTGGCCAGTCAAGTGCGCCCAGCGGCTGTGTGATTGCAGCGCACACTATCCTCCTCGAAAAAGACTCAAGACTTCTATTAAAACCAAAATACTCGTATTATCAAAAACATCACAGATAATATAAAGAGTTATACAAAGAGTAAGAGTTAAGCATATTCAATTCATAACATAAATGAGCCCTCTTGGGTTTTATTAACGTGTTTTAAGGCAATAATAAACAATAAATGCTCTCGTAAGAGTAATTCATTTAGTTAAATATTTATTCTCTAATACGTGGTAAGGGTCTGCTGAGGGCTATGATGAATTGTCCCCTTTTAATAGCTATTTGTAATAGGTGTATTTAAATAGGGACACGATGAAATAAAGTAAACAAATGTAACAACCACCCACCGCACACCCCACACCCACCAACAAATAGACTTAGCCCTACGTCGTACATCGGTCCTTCGAGCCGGATATGAATTAGCGACCTATGTATTTTTGGTACATATTATTATTAACACGACCTAATACAATTAATTATATGGCCTTTTTAGATTACCATAAAAATATAAGTTGACATCCATATATGGCTGGAATAAGTTGATAAGTCAAAATCAACTGTTCTTAACAGAATTTAAGAGTTTAATTTATGTGAAGCTATTTAGTTTTTCTGTTGTGTAAATCCAAAGCGATAGAACTTCTTATTTTATACTAGCACCGCCCGCGACTTATAAAGTATATATCTTTACCTCAATTCCTTGTTGAACTTTTATAATTTATCTGGATAAAAAACATTCTAAATGTTAACCCGTCACATAAGTTATAACTATACTAAATTTCATTAAAATCTGTCATGTGGTTTTTTTTCATGATGCGCGTTCAGACAGACAGACGGACATACACTCAAAAATATTTTGCTCTCTGTATAGTTCGTACTTCACACTGCGACGATTATTCAAAATTAAATCACATAAATTAAATAAATTAAATTAAATGAAACATAATAAAATCTTACGATTTTATTATATGAAGGTATAGAATTTTATATATCTCGAGTTAAATACAAACATGCCTGTCGTGCACGTAAATTATTAAAAATATGTCATTAGAAAATTAAAATATGTTATTTATAATAATTCATTTGTAATCCTCATAATTTTTTACTCTCTAAAGCACTTTGTTATGATGTTTTCACAAATGCAAGTACCCGTAACTTAATTACTTATAGAGCGCCCAATCCCAACTGGAGAATAGCCTAGTTTGGATTTGAAAAAAACCTCAGTAAGTAATAGTTCTCTTTACATTACTAAAGTAAGACGACAAGTGAAATAAAATTTCTACCTTACAGGATAACGAAACGTTTATTTGTACCATTATTTAGGAATTATAGTTTAACAGCTACATTCTACGTCTTCTTTCCTTAGCGGTTTACCACCCACGAACCCACGAACGAGCCTGATAAACTTAGCTTATACGTTCCATTTTTTTTATTTTACTCAACATTGTTTTTTTATTTTTGTAAAGTCTCGGATATGCCATATTGACATTTGTTAGTTATGAACGAAAAAACGGTATTCCGATAGAAATTAAATTAAATATATCAGATTCTTTTGGTAATATAAACATATGATCTGCCATCGAGTCTTATCCTTTCACCCTCCATTCCACGCTTTCCACGCGTTAAACAATAGACTCACAGCATAAGCTTTCATTCTGACCTCCGATAAAAGCTTCCAAACAAATGCCTGAGAGAGGATTAGGTTCCTTTTTCACTCCACTGTTTAACGTCTTCCTAAGCCGTCTGCGTAGCGCTGGATATATATTTAGTCAACTTCGTTTTGTTGCGTAATTGAATTACTGACTCATAAAACTGTGCTCAATCCGTATTCTAATCATATAGACTTAAAATTTTATTGACAAAATCAAATAATTAATAAACTTAATCAATGTAATTCTAGTCAGAAATTTGGATATTTAATTTATGACTGAATCGAGGAAAATTATACTACTGAAAAAGTCAAGTCAAGTATTTGCAAGCCACTTGGGTGCAAAATGTCTGTTCTGTAACTTAAAGAGGATTATATTTGCAAAGGCAGTAATGAAGACGACGAGTTCATGATACATCTACTGTGCGAATGTGACGGTATGCAGAATAGGTCTTCTCGAGATGAGACAGGATGAGACGAGACGAGACGACATGAGATGAGACGATACGATACGGGATTAGAATTATATAATGATGGTTGATGTTACAATTATATTTATACGTATGTAGGTATGCTAATTTACTGTAGACCATGGATCGACATATACATGCAGCACTACCAATAAGGTTAGATTAGGTAATGTTTTTAACTATGTTGGCGTATTGTCAACTGTACAGTGTAAGAATCATTAAACACATTAGAAAAGACTAATTAAAATTGGATAATGCTTATATCTAACTGTTATAAATCTTTAGTGTATTATACGAGGAATTTATAGCGTATTCAATTCGGTTCAATTTCAGGATCGATCTAACAGTAAAACAGTTATTCATTTCACTGAATATTTCTACGCTACTGTAGAGAATTTCACAATGCATTTTGCGAAATTTCCCTGAATCAATTCAATATTTGGATTCAATTCAGATATAATTCTTTTAAAGAGGTAGTTCATACATGTTCATGGTTACGGTCTATTTTAAATCCTTGGGCGTATTTTGAAAATATTTAGTTTCGATCATTCAAGTCTCAGTTAAGTTCGAAGATAAGTCATACTAGTCCCATATGACTCATATGGGACTAGTTTCGTTCTCTTCCTATTTTCCTCTCTTGCTTGTTTTCTATTTCACGTCTCTTCATTACTCTCTGCAATTATGTAAATCCGTATTTTGTCAAAGGAGTTTCCTTATTATTAGTTTTTATTTGTTATTTGTTATACCTATTATTATATATAGGTATATAATGTATATTCATATATATTTATGTAAATATAAATATTTATTGACTTGTTATTTATTTGGTGTAATATGTAGGTATATATTTTTTATATTATTAACTTTTCTTTATAATCCTGGTATGTATTTTTATTATTGTTCGTTATAATTCACCTCGTTTGTGATTCGCCGTTTTCCCAAAGGTTAGCTGGTAGAGAATGCCATAAAAGTATTAAGTGTGTCTTTTGTACAGTGTTTGTGTGCAATAAAGTATAAAAAGTAAAAATAAAATAAAATTAGTAGTATCAAAATTATGACAGTGTTAACTAACGCTGCCATCGGTATTTTTTGAAGTTATTCAGACTTGTGATAGAATTCCTAAAAATCGCATCGTAATCGCCCGGTAATCCGCATACTATTGTTCACAGTTTAGCCCTACCCGGGAGACACCTGTAGGGTGCGCTCCTATGAACACCAACGACAGTTGCCCCCCACGTGTAAAATATATATCCATACCACATACGTCTCATAATATAAACAGTTCGCCACCACAAACATAACGCTAAATATCGGGCTACCACGACCCGACCCCTGGTATATCGGGACGGTTACCACAAACCGTGGGGTTTAAATAACTCCAAAAAGAGTGGACTTAGGAACTCGCAATCGTGACCGGGCTCACGATTGCGAGTTCCTAAGTCCCTTCAAACCTTCCAAGTGCACCGCAATTGAAGTACATATACAGCCTTAAATAAAAAATACCTACATCATCATTGAATTTCTATCATTATACTCGTAAATAGCAACTTTAAAAAAATCTACATGGATTTGATATTTTCCTCAAAAAAGTTCAATTGTTTAAATGAAGTCTCTGAGTTTATTAAATAGTTTAACTTTACTATATACTGATGACGGCGCGAGACGAAACTAATATTTGACATTTCTTGTATGAAATTGGTATTCTGTATGCTCTAACTTCCGCGAAACAACTTCGCTTTCGACGGCATCCTCGCTCTCGTCCTTGATTTTAGTGTCAAACTGAAAAGTTAGTGATTTATTGCTATTTCTCGAGCGAATTTCAAAATGTTACAAACTGAAAACCTAAAAATCTTGATAATTTGTTGAATAAATAAATGTAAGTACAAATGTCCAGTATATATATATATACACGTATGCAAGTATTTATTATATAAAGAAAGTTGTCTTTTATATAAAGAAAGAAAGAAAGAAGAATAAAAAGCAAGAGAGACGTGGCTACCTAAAATGGAAAATAGCTATATAAATAGCTAGCTTCTAGCTGCTAATCGAACCGCTACTTTTAGATATTTACTTAAATGTCCACGGTGCGACGTACACGGTATATGTGACGTACACGGTGTATGAGTGTTGAATTTAAAAAATCGTAGTACAAAAGTTGTTACTTTTCACGAAAGGAAATCAGTATGAAGAGGATGCATTATTTTTTTTTATTTATACATGTATATATATATATATATATATATATATATGTATAAATAATATATATATATAGTATAAATATATATATATATAGTCTATCATCTCCGATTTCAAAATATCATTTTAGCTCTCCAGAAACTACTAAGTTCAATGTTTTGATTTACACCCAGTTTTCGAACAAGTCTTAGTAAATTGAGTTACAACTCGGTGAATCATATTCAACGTGTTCGTTAACGCTAACGAAAATACTTATTTTCGCTATAAATACTCCTAATCATACTTATTTGCACTTATAAATAAATATTGGGAAAATATTTCGATGAAATATCAGCATAGGTTTTTTTATTACTCGAATATTTTGGAAATTTCAATCAAAATAGACACTTGAGTTTAGCATATTCTAAATCAGAGATGCGACTAACGTTTTATATTTTTTCTATATTGTAATAATGAGGTAAGGCAGGTTGGATGAAGATCAGCGCTGTGTAGGCGAATATTCACAGCATACATTGAGCCGGTGTCGTGGATCCAGAGTGTAACGATACCCCTCAGGAGGCCTAGGCCTTAGTTTTTTTATATTGTCAATAGGATCTGAACGCGTATAACAAATATATTTGTTCACCTTTTATTTCTACTGGAATTTACACCAGCCGTGGTCACGAGTTGACCGAAGAGGCGGGTGCCTCATCAGTCAACTCGTGACTACGGCATAAAACCCTGTGTGAGTAAAACCCCGGCCCGCGGCACAAAGTTTCTACGTTTCTACCTGGTGTAGACCTGTTTCAACTTTCTCCTATTTATTCCTATTTTGGGCAGTTAGAGTCCAGTTAGCTACCCGCCACTCTCTTAATATCGTTCTCCCCGCTTTTTTGCGGTCTCCTTATAGGTCTTCTGCATACAAGTTACACTTCCGTGCTGCAATTTAACTACTTTTTAAAAAAATGACAAATCCATTGTCATCGTAAATTAATCTTCAAACTTAATAAAGAAAGCAAACTTAATAAAAAAAAATCTAGTAAAGAGCCAGCGGGCGCCATCTTTCAAATCTCGCAACGAGGCTAACACAATGTAACGTGAGGCAGGCTGTTGATATAAAACGAGTGCACTTAGTCAGTAATGGAGCAGCGTTACCGTGCAAGAGACTTACCCAGTAATGTTAGAGCAACTGGAAATACTGTACAAGTTTAAGGTGGATAATGGCCGCGAGACAAAACGTTTTCTTTCAGAAGTGTCGAAAGTGTTAGGAACTTTTTAGCGTAACGCTCTCAATATCTCGAAGACAGAGAGTGAATTGAAAAGCCAGTATTGTTGTTTGGACAATCACTTCAACTTCAGAGGTTCACATCAGTCGAGGAGGCGACAGATACATACAGCTCGACACCTAAACTATATCTAAATAGGTATAATAAAATAAAAATAGAAAAACAGTTATAGGTATAAAAGGTAAAAGAATTAGTCAATAAGTGAAGCATAAAAATCAGTATAAAACGTATAAACGTATATACGTATAAAAATAAGTGAAGTTATGTTAAGACCCGTTTAATGTATTATGTATTAGTAAATTTAAAAAAATCACAGAAACCCTATGGCAATTCATCAGCAACGCCATTTTGGAAATAAATGTATGAATTATGTATAACAGTTATGTTGTTATTATCAAATTATCGAGTTTGAATCCCAATTGCATAAACAGTTTTATGAAAACAAATAACAA
This sequence comes from Sesia bembeciformis, assembly GCA_943735995.1. Classification (NCBI taxonomy): domain Eukaryota; kingdom Metazoa; phylum Arthropoda; class Insecta; order Lepidoptera; family Sesiidae; genus Sesia; species Sesia bembeciformis. The sequence goes on along the minus strand of OX031029.1, from coordinate 5,173,665 downwards.
TAGAGGCTGGAGGGGAGTATTTTGAAAAACTGTTAATATTTTTTTTGATACACTTATTATTTTTGGTTTCACTAACATTTTTCGGAACTGAATTGGTATTGTGACTTTTTTATAATATTGGTTGATCGATTTCACGCTTCAATTATTGATTGATTGCGGAAACCCTCAGAGGATGATCAGGCTTCATCGACTTGTAATCTATTATATTGTGCTTCTCAGTCACACCGTTAGATAGTAACTACAACCGCAAGAAAAACAAAAGGCGCTCGACAAATTTTTCACACCGCCCCTTATCGAATAGTCGCGATAAATTAAAGAATGCCGAAATTTCAATTGGGTATTTAAGTTGGTACGTACATGGGACCTAGTTATTGTACTTTGCAAACCCAGAAAAATGTGGTGATATTGTTAGTATAGTGCCCAAGGAACTTAATCAGCAAAAACAAGTTCAGTGTGGACAGGTGAATCTAAAATGAACACAACAGAGGGTAGACAGATTTGACTGTCAATAGCAACAGCACCCTCACCCGCCTCCGCAGTCTCGCCGCGACCGCGGTTCGTATAACTGGACCAAAATATCGGCTATAATAATAAATGAATAATAAGTCGTGAGTAACCCGGTTACATAACAATTATTATGTTCAACCACGATAACATAAGTTTAAAATCATGTTCTTTTATTTTAGAAACACGCTTAACTAAAATTTATCAAAATTATCAACAGAAATTTTAAAGGGTTTCTAAACTACTCTTTTGAATGAACCGCGAGTAACGGGTCATTCGAAGATATTACGAAGGGGTGTGGAGATTGATCGCGCACTTAACCTACCAAATGCTTCGGATTTTGTAGACAAATTATCCACAGTTTCAGGGCTAATCTCTCCAAAGCCAGTCTTAGACCCTTTTAAATTTATCTAATGTACAGAAGAGTATATTCCTATTATATTTTAATTCTGATGTGAAAAAAATTTATTTTTTTACAATTGTCCTTTGTTTCTCCACTGCTGGATATAGGCAGACTCGCCACGATATCTTCTACTCTTCTCATTCAGCTACTACCTGCTTGAAGTTTGCAAGTCACTAGTCCACCTGTCTAGCCCCAGTAACAATCGATGTGGTGGACGAAGCCTTGAATAGAGACCACGTACTTACCGGGCAGCTAACTGTGGGACGCCCTGCGGTCAAGTGGTCTGGTGACTTCCAAACTTTAAGTAGGTTACTGTCTGTCCATTGTCCGTGTTAGTGACTGTAGTTCTTAATTGAATGTCTTGTTTACATTTTTTAAAAATATCCCGCAAAGAAAATTGTAATTTCTTGATGTGCCCGTAGTAAATAGATATTCTTAATTACAGGGACCAATACATTATATATTGTTAACTTAGCAATTAATCAATTTTGCGACAATAATTTAGAATTAATGCGGACGTAGTATGTACTTCCAGTTTCTAAATGTATAATTAATTATTTTAATAATTAAATCTAAGTAGTTGGTACTTATGAGGAAGCCCATACTCAGCAGTGTATGTTAAAAGGGCTGGTTACGGTAATTATTAGTTCGTACTTCCTAAAGCCTTTAATCCTTAAGTAACTTTAATTAAACGATTCAGTTATTTAAGCATGATAAATAGTAAAAAGGGTAAGTACAAAGACAAGTAGTCAGTGAGCTGTGAACGTCTGACAGACATCGCTTCCTTGCGCTGACTGCATTCACTTCACTGGCATACTGACGCGCGACACCCTCGTTAACGCCGGTTCATTTACAGTGCTGACCTTTGAGGAAATGCATACATGCTACATTGAACTGATTTATAAATTTATACACATAACAAAATCGTAAAAAAACAGTTAGACACTGCATTGTTATTTTTTTGAAAAATGTAATTGCATTATTAAATATAAATGATATAGAGCCCAAAACAACAATCTTAAGATTTTTTTTGATAAGAAGCACCGAAACTTAAGAAGCACCGAGTGATCCAGATTATCCAGAAGTCCAGAAATGTACGATAATGATAATTCACAGATGTATCTGAAAACATTGTCTATTATGATAATTGAAGCAGTCACAGAACAACAACAACGAGTCATTTTTTTTAAAATTATTATGTATTAAAAGAATCCCATATTTAAACTCTAAGACTCTAAAGACCGGGGCCTGTGAAGCTTACTACTTGAAGTATACATGATTGGTGAGACATGGCGGCCTGAGTGCACTATTGGCGGTAATAAATAACATATTTTTATTATTATTACCGAGAACAACAAATAAAACAAGATTTTAATACTCCACCATGAACATGAAATCAGGTATTTAAAGACTACGTGGGATGTCTTAGAATAAATCGAAGTAGTGTAATACCCCGGATACAGGTTAGTTTCCAACGATTCAATTAAAGTCTAAGTAAAGGATCGCCTAAGAAACTTCTATTTAACGGACCTTCAAAGTCTCATGAGACTTCTTCTCGTCTTCTGTTTTGATTTACTTTACTGTTTATTAAACTGCTACCCTTGGGAATAAATTTAGTAAATATTTTAGCTTAATTATTTTAAGTTCTATGGTTTATCTTGATAAATCATTTTATCAAGTGAAAATCTGAAGAGCTTCAGGGGCCATCTCCACTTTACCAGAGGGGGTAGCCACTTGTCAACACCGTAAGACACAACGGGTAAGGCGGGACCGGTCATGCGGCCGGTCCCGGAACGACGCGCTCGTTGACCATGACTTTCTTCTTGCCTAAGTTCATCTAGAAACCAACGTATGAGATCAAATGAAGTCGCAATAAAATCCAGCTCAGGTCCTCCAGCGTTTCTGGTGTGATAATAAATAATGTTGTCTGTGAACCGAATGTATGAAATTTACTCACCGTTCACACTAATTTCTCGTTCTTTACAGTCCAGTGACAATCCCAAAAAACCCGGTATTGGCGATTTTTAATTCTGCTATTTCCGAGACCACAAATCGTCCGAGATACCGGGACTGTATTCTCTAGTTCGAGCACACCGGAACCTCGTCTAACAACATCACTATCTATAAATATAAGCTACTAATGCCTTAATACCTTATACTACCTAATCTAAACCTAAGATCAAAATAGATGTTTATAAATAAGTACATATAAACTAAATATATAACTATTCTAATGTATTATTATAGTTCCTATGATTCGTATATGTGAGTAATAATATAAACCCCTTTATTCGCCAATGAATTATTGTAGACAGTTTGTATGGAACGGAAAGACATAAATCACACGATAGGTACAATAACTTTGTATGTTAACTACTCGATTATCTGATTTTCATTAGGATAATAACAATATTAGTAGTTTATATATAGCGATTCTAAATTACCTAATTATTAGAATAATTTGTAAATTATTACAATAGTGTACAGGAAAGTAATAAATGTAGTAAAGTCTGGCCCATATAAACGTTCGAACAATAACAACGTTTGACCTTGCGGTTCCCAAACAACTTATCTAATGTAACTGCGGTAGGTTTTGTTGTTCTAAGCCGAAAAATGTTGATGGTACTACAATATTGTTGCTGGCATCAAGTGGCTGCCTTCTAAATTAGTTAATAGGTAACGAGGTGCAAACGGGGTTGTAATCTTATTTAATGTTTTTGGTGGTTAATTGAGAGATTATTCTTAACGTTAATAAATATGTGAAAAAATATTGAATTGCCGTTGGGTCATAAATTAAGTCCGTTTGCCAATTATGAAATCCTAATTTGGCTATATCTCATCCAGTGTAGATATTTATAACCGAAAACGTGTTCATACACACTAGTCGACGAAATTTATCAGTAATTATCACCGACGATGTCTTGATTTTACTTCCAATCATGGTCTTGGTATGTTTAATACAGGTGGTATACGGGCGGGCGGTCCACATGGCCGTAAGTGGTCACAGCCGCCTATGGACAGCTCCAACACCTGGGTTGCGAGTGTATCGCCGATCCTGCAGGATTCTATCCACAGCAGTCTCGAAGAACCCGCAGCTCAGTGAAAAAACGTCATCTGGCAATTCATTCCACAACTTTCGGGTCAGCGATATAAAGTTACTTGAAGACCACACTGTGCGGAACAGTTCAGCGCATAGTAGCATGTGCTCGATGGTCTGTTACAAGTGAATGTTCTAGTTTGTACGCGACATAAGACTGACGAAACTGTTCGTTCGAATGAATCGTCACAACGAACTCCTACGCGATGAGAAATGGGAAGCAGATTATGGAGCGGAACTAAAAATATTTTCAGCAGAGTATCACTTTTGTTCCACACTACCGGTGTACGGAACACGACTGATGACGTTGGAACAATAGCCTTTGTAAGTTGAAACAGAAAATATTTTAGCAATTTTCAGTCGAATTTTCAGTTGGAAAGTTAAAACAAATATGAAACAAGGCTATTCCCTTCTATTTTGTTGAAAAATTGCATTTGTCGGTATTAATATTTACAATATTCACTGTCCTTAAAGCACTCCAGTACACATAAATAATAGTGTTAATAAATAGGTACTCTTAACAAAAAATTAACACATCACACCGAACACGATACTACCGTAACCATATCCGTAATCAGCCCTTTTTATCCACATGGGCCTTCTCATGCACATGGTCTTCTGCATGAGAGATGAATGGTCTTAAAACGCCACGCTTATCAGTAGGTTGGCCAGTCCATTCTTTTAGAGGTGGTGTAGTTCCTCAGCGCTTCTGGTAGTGGCTTTGTTATCCCTTAGTCGCCACGACACGATACTACACCCACGGGAAGAGATAGAGTGGTGCTATTCTATATACGGCACGCCTATCCTAATAATAAGATACATACTAATAAACTAATAAACAAAACCAAATCAAACTAACGTTTGATTCCCGCAGAAGAAGTGTGAAGAATTGATATACGCAGTGTGAAATTGTAGTACAAAATTCTAAAAAGACAAATGCCTCACTAACCTACATACCGAATACTATTATACAATACTACAACGGACTGCTAATTTGTGAAATGTGATGTACAAAGGAAACTGTAGGTTGATGGTGTACCATAAAATAAAAAAAAATAAAAAGAAAGCCTTTTACGTACTGTAAAAGTACTTTACGTACTTTTACTTTACGTACTGGTTCGTTAATTGGGTTTCATTGTGGTCTTGTATGGAATGAATCGGGTAGAGGGAAATAGAAATGAAACGATTCAGTAAGTTGAATAGGAAAGACTGCACGTAAGTATGGAAAAGTCTTAGGTACGTTATCTTGAATAATGAATAAGTATGTCCGTATTGAGTAAGTTTATTATATATAATATATAGTATATAATACGTAATAATACATAGTATACATATTGTGTAATAATAGTATATAGTGCGTCTACTATAGGTATAATGACGTCATAATACTGTGAATCTGCAGGTTCAGGGTACTATTTGACCATTCGACTGGGTTACTTATTTTGTACGTGTGCTGTAAGCCGCGCGAATTCGCCATCGGGAGCGAATATCGCATATCACACGCGTTTTATCGATTGGGTAAGCGATACTGTTAACACTGTAACTAGAACCGCTTTAAGCGATATATCGCTCACTACCCGAAGCGGTAGCGAATATCACCTATCTCTATCGACCGCAGGTCTCTTACATCTGAACAGGACTAAACATCAAATATGATAAAATTAAAAAAGTGAACATACGTGTTAAGATGTTATAACGTTTAACAGTTAAATACGATGCCTATATCTTCAAATCCGTCATATAAGTAATGTGTCTTTAATTGTTTTTACAAAGATTAATTTGCAGAAAATACCATTATGCATTAATCCGCCTCCAGTATCCCTTCTAGGTATTTTCGATAAAAAATTAATGAATAACAAAGTATTTTTAACTAATCTTTTATTTTCCTTGTAACCGCCTTATTATAAGAGTGTCATCGCATCGCTAAGATTTCGTAGCATCCTAGCATTATGAAATGTTTTTATCTCGAACAGAAGTGATATGAACAGAAGTTCGTCGCTGCCAAATCCTCGCAAAGCTGAATAAAATGAAAGGCTACTCTTGTTTTCGTTTCTTGCGGACGGATCGAGTGCGCGGATCTGTGTGGTGGGTCTCTCACTCAAAATTCAAACGGAGACTTGAGGGAGTTACTCAATACTCATATTTGTTTTGACTCATTCATCCTTATTCAAAGTCCAAGCTCAAGGTTACCATTCCACTGTGGAACAAGCTTCTTGTACAAAGTAGAAAATCCCCATCTGTGCTGTACAAGTCATTTCTGACATGTAAGTAAATAAAAATAAATCATTTCGAAAGCTATGAAATGAATCATTCTGTGGTGTATTTGTGTTAATACTCGCATACAACTACAAACATATTCAAAATATTGCAGAGGAATGTCAAAACTTAAGTTAAACCAACAGCTAAATAATATATCTAACTCTAAACGTGAAACTATTATTGAATACAAATAGACTGAGAAATCAAAAAGTAATCTTCTATTTATAAAACAATAATCGCTTCTAGTATCTTTCTTCACACGTATTTATTTTCTATGCATTGTAGCTTAACATCCATTTTGACGTTTTCCTGTACTATTAAAATCGATAAATCTTAAGTATAATAACATATTTCTTAAGTTTTTCCGCCATCCTTCGTAGCCCTGTTTTCAAACCCACTACTAAATCTTCAACGATAGTCGGGGCGTCCAAGGGCATACCAACGTTTATTATTCTGGTATGATGTTGGTGTGTACCACGGGTATCCATGGGCAATAGGTTATCAACAGTCCACTTTTGTCAGAGGGTTCTCTGGTTGTCTGCTACCTTCTTTCTATAAAAAAACGCCATTTGTGACCATGCGCGTCATGTCAGAGATATATGGCTCTTTATACTTGTTAAACAATTGTTCCCTCATTCCTGAAAAGCCGACTATGAGGCATGAGGCAATAACCCTCGGGGCGCTAATTCTCGACCGGAATGCTGTGGCACGCGACACTCGAGCTTCATACGAACAATATTGAACATGTTTCGATTCCATGCCATTAGAATACGTAATCCGGACTAGAGGAATGGATGTGGTCCCTTTTTATGAGTCACATGTAATAAAAAATCTTGTACATATAACATAATCACTGTTTATACTCTATTTTTTCTTTCTATTTCCCATTTTATGTATGTATGTATGCATCTGTGTATTATATGCATCTCAAGTAAGTATATATGTAAAAAATAATTCATTTATGTTATAGTCTGTTGTCATTATGTAAAATTGCACCATTTTCCTTTATTTAATATTGTTATCTGTTTTCTCCTTACCACCCAAAGGTAACCTGGAAGAGTTCGATTTGACGATAAGGCCGTCTGTTGTACTTTTCCTGTTACGTATTTAAATTATCTATGTATAATTAATAAATACCTCAAAGTATAATATGTATTGGCTGGGAGTGGCTGAATGAGAACAGCAGAGGGCCAAAAAGCAAAAGAGCAGAAGGCAATGGGTTATTATATGCTGGATATAGGCCTCTGGATGTATATCCAGCAGTGGAGAAAGTAAGTTGACGGTATGGTATAAAATATATTGATTTTGAAATGAATTAATCAAAGAACTAGAGTTGAAAGTAGATAACTATCCTAAATTGTTCTCAAAACAAGGGAAAGATAATTTTCCAAGCCAAGAACGCTGTCAGCGTTTTTGATTAGAGATTGCTGTTTACGTTCAACTAAATGAACTCCTTAATTTGTAATTCATATTGCGTAAATTGGGGCAAAGCTATAATTTCATTTCCCTTTCATTTGAATGATTTACTCGAGAGGTTGCCTTTAATTATTCTCAGTAGATACATTTAGATGCCATATTTAATTACGAAGTTTACAATTTAACAAACAATATTTAATAATTTATCTGTTAATTCCTTACTTGTTTCTTCTTGAATTCTAATTAGTATGTCTTTCGGTCGATCACGGAGGTGTTTCAAAAAGGGGGCTCGCAGGTGAATCCGGAAAACCCACTTACATAAAGACAATTTTTTTAAAATTGTCACTAGCACGGCGGTGAAGAGCAACGTCGTATCATACTCGAAAATTTAAAAAGATCTGGACCCACGAATCCGCACTGGGACCGTGTGGTGGATTATGGCCCGAAAACCTGTAGTAATTTACATTAATCTGTATCAGTAACAAGATATGAGATGTGTAGTGTCGGCCGGCTTTAGAAAAGCACCGCCCTATCTCTTCCCGCGTGTGCCGTAACAGGCGACTAAGGGATTACAAAGCCGCTACCACAAGCCCTGAGGAACTACACCGCCTCTAAAAGAGTGGACTCGCCAACCCGCTTGGCCAGCGTGGTGTTTTAAGGCCATAGATTCTTCGTGTGCTAAACAATGTGTATGAGGAGGCCCATGTCTAACGGTGGACGATAAAAGGATTATTTTAATAAAATATAATAAGGTATATCCACACAGGATTATTTTAATTCACACAGGTATATATTATTTTGTTATATTTTATTAAAATATAATAAAATATAACACTGCCTCCGCAGTCTCCCCGTGACCACGGTTCATTTAACTCGACCGAAATATCGTCTATAATAAATAATAACAATTATTATGTTCAACCACGATAACAAAAGTTTAAAATCTTACTTGAACGGCAGCGCACGCCTCGTGACTCTAATGCACGCCGATCCGGCGCCGGTGGTGCCGGTTGCTAGTCAAGATGTCGGAAGACAAAGAAAAATCATTGAAATTTATAGAAGATTATCGAATTTTTCAACTATTACGGGACTACAAGCACTAATTAAATAATAAATAAATAAATTGCTTTGAGACTTTAAATAGGTACATCAGCGACATAAATGAGTCTCCAGTAACCAAATATCTAAGGGTGATTGCTAAGGTGAGGTGGTTTGTGATTTTTGGCCCCTCTATTCCCAAAAGCTTGTAGAAATTTGCTTCAGACATTCGTGTGAAGTTTTTAAAAAGGATGTCACTCTAAAAACTTAAATATTAAAAGATAAAGCAATTTTAAAAGATCCAATTAAAGCAATCTTTTAATATTGCAAAATTCCGTTTCTTCAAATAATCTTTCATCCAGATTCATCGCCACCGTTCATTTGTTTTCTTCTTGCACTCCTAAACACTAAATATGCCGCACTGATTATATTTACAAGTTCACACGCCAATGAAGTTCACATTGTAATGAGATATAGAAATGAAGATGCATATTTGTGGATACGGTGAGCTGCATGCGTCTTAAGGCATTCAACTAATGCATGCCCTAGACGCAAGATGAATTGAAAGTTGAAAGCGCAAAATGAAGCTGAAAACGCACGAATGTGGACATACCTTACGCATTCATTCCAGGAATATTCAACTATCACTTTGTTCCATTCTCTCGTTTTAGGATACAATTTCGTACATTAGCTAGACCTATTTATTAGACACTGGCATATCATCAAACAGTAAACAGAAAAATATCTGAAAAGAAGTGCAAACTGAAGTAGACCTGGTCACAACTCACTACTAATACACTTTTTTCCAGATTTTTCCTGGAAGCAATTTCGAGAGCCGTTTCTATTGATATATGCTGTGATATGCGTCAACTGTCACGCCCAATATTTATCCCTTGTCATAACATTCATAACGCCTTATAAAAAATCGACCTTAGCGTGAAGCTATGAGAGAAGTCGTCTCGGATCGCAGGTGAGGCTTCTACTATTTAGGTTACGTAAGTTACGTAGCCGACTAAAGTTATGTAAGTAAAATAATAAGACTTTAAATAGGAAAACTTTTGAACTTATTTAATTAAAATAATACTTACGTAGAGTTATGACGAAACTCATTTTGGACCGGATAAGCCTAGCTTTGGAGAGGAATAGATTTGGAGAAATGTTCGATAAAATGGGGATGATAGGATAGGATGGGATAGGAATGGACTGGCATATCTGGCTTATTACATATTAGATTATTATTATTATTATTATAATTAGATAATTAGATGGCTTAGATTGAGAGATAAGATAAAGTGGGAAATGCAGTAGGTACACTTTACGGTAGTTTTCTGTGATCTATCAGCTTCATCCCAATTTCAATTCAAATCTATATTCTTATCACATGTTTCAGCAGCATATTTTTAGATGTAGTCGAGACAGCGCTATTCGATTAAAACTTTTCATACAGAGATCAAGATTCACCAACTTACGAATTATAAACCCATGAATACAAACTTATTTCACTTAATCTAAGCGTGGTTTCTTTTTTAAATACTTTTCAAAGCGACTGGTCGAAAATACCGGCCATTACTTCACGCAACGCATCAGCCTTGCCATCCAGTGAGGTAATTCCACCAGCATGTTATGTACTAAATTGATCAAATTACACGTAGCATGGATAAAATTATATTGAGCACGTTTGTATAAAATTATCAATATATATATATTGAGAATTATAGCATACTAAATAGATATAACATAACCAAAATGTATTAATCGCTTGGCATATTGAATAGCTAATATTTTTTATTAATCTAAATTAATTATATTCATCTTAACCTTAATAAAATGTATAGATTTTATGAATAGAAAGTTTTACATGTTTGGGTCATCCTGCCCAAACACTAAAAACAAGCAACACTAATAACAACTAAATACTAACACTAGTGTACTAACAACTAACAACTAAACAAAGCTGCTTTCATCAACAAAAGACAATTTTTTTCAAACTAAATCGCGCCCCTGGCTGGTAGCCATTCTAAGTTTACCGCTTAAGGTATCTTTGTTGCTTTGTTTCGGCCATTTATAAACGATATTATGAACTAAACGATCTTCTTAATTGCTTATTTCATAAAAATACCTATAAACAATTCTTTACGAGCAAGAGACCCTTGGTTTTATGTATCAGTTACAGCCTATAGAACGCTACAAAACGTTTTACTCCCGTTACCATCGCGTAACCAGTATTTTCACACCCTATGTGCTCAATCTCCCCTACAAAGATAGTTTTATTTTTATTACAAAGGCAGTGGAACGATAACATAATTTAAGGCCTTTATCGAGAGGTAGATCGTTTTTGCCGGGAAAATTCTGCTTTTTGGCTGTCGCATAGACGATATTTTTATAATATTCATTCACTATTCCGTTTATCGGTCCCTACGGCCCTTATAGAAAATGAACCTTCGATAAAGGATTTACTTTACCCTCTTATTGATTTAGGGGTTCTTAAAATGAAAAGGCAAAGTTCGGGGATCTTTAAAATCTGTTATTCTTGTGGAAAGTTACAAGAGGATAAGAAATGCGAGAAAATTCGGGCGAAAAATTAAAAGAGTGAATTCAGATTACGTCGTATGACGTATATTTAACGTGTTACAGACTTAACGCGGAATATCAACAGAAATATCAGCAATAATATAAGCTACAGCAGTCCAGAAGGCAGCTCCCAAATCTAGTTCTTCCGGACTTTCCACATTCATTGCATCACCTTCGGTGTGATGAAACCAGAAGTATTTTTCATTGGCGTTATAGAGACTAGCTCCTGGAACACCGGTGTTAACGATCACAGCAATATCAGATCCGGGACTATCAACTTCTAATAAAGTAGTAGCGTTTATTGATTCGAAAAGTTTTAATATTTCAGCCACAATGCAACGGGCTTCTTGACTTCCACCAACTTCCAGTCCAAGAGGAGCAAAAGTTCCCTCATCAGATTCCATTATGAAATTAATATTATCACTTTCATTCCTGTGCTTTTCTTCATAATCGTACGCGCCAACTAAGCCCAACTCTTCTGCTGTCCAGAAAATTGACCTTATTGTCCTTTTGGGACGTAACTTAAGCCGTTTCAGAATTACTGGAGCTGCCCAACTAATGAATATGCCACCACCGTCGTCCATTGCACCCTGTCCAACATCCCAACTATCAATATGACCTGAAACTATAACAAGTTTCTCAGGATTTTCTGAGCCTTTCAAATCAATGATCGTATTCCTTGAAGTCTTTGTGTTGTATGTTGATGACATTTTTATATCTAAAACGACTCTTTCGCCTCGATTGTACATCCTTCTTATTAAATCTGCATCTTCAAGAGTAATTGCTGCTGTAGGTATTTTCGTGACATTTTCGCCGTAACTTTGAGCACCGGTGTGAGGTGAATTAATCGAGAATGGAGTGATCGATCGCACTAGGGACGCAACGGCACCCTTTTCTGCTGCTTTCGTCGCACCTTGGGTTCGATACACAACGGTGTCTCCGTACCTCGTAAACACAGGATCATATAACACAATCTTTCCTTTAATATCTTCATCGGATATTTTTGTTAATGAATCAAAGTCAGAAACTACTACGACTTCAGCTGTGATACCTTCAGGTGATGTGCTCACACTACGTCCAAGTCCTAGCACAGCAATGTCCTTCTCTCTTGGTTCCAGCATCCTTATTTTTTCCTCTCCCCTCACCCACTGTGGAACCTGCAATATTTAATTATCATTAATCAATTGAAATACCTTTAATTATATTGGGAGTAAACCTGTACAGACTTAATCTGTGTTGTACACACTTACATCTGAGACTATTTCTATCTAAAACCTAGCCCAAATCTTATTGCTTTTTTTTGGGGTTTTGCATGTATTTATTATGTAAGTAATTAGCATTAGTAATTATCATCAAATAAATCAATTACAAATATCATTAAATTAATTTTGAGAAATTCCTACTTTACGTCACAAGAGGAAGCTATTGCTCCAAATGTCATGTTTATAGCTCAGTGGTTTCGGCTTGGCGTTAGTGAGTCAAACAACCATTCAGGACATTTCTGTTTGTATGTATAGATGTTTATCTTTCTTTATATAATTATTTAGATAAATGACTTAAAACATTAGAACTCAATGAGTGCAATCAAAATCAAAATATCTAAACAACAACTGAGTTACAGATAAAAGAAGACGGTTACTACTATATTAAAACAGTAGTATCATCACAAGCACATATGAATGAATCTAGTCCTCCTGAAATATTCTCAATATCAAATCTACCTAATTTTATAATGAAACATCAGTCTTAGCAGCAGTTTAACTAAGCAAATATTGAAGTAATTTAAAGTGTTACCTCTAACTCTTCAGTGACTATGTCATTTATGTCTTCTTCGCGAGTCAACTTAATCAAATAATCTATGGATTTTTCTAGAGCTTCTGAACCAGATGGTCGAGGTCCAAATTTGTCGACGAATTTTGCCAATCTGAAAAACACATAATACAATAAAATTAGTAGTGATATGGAAGATACAATTTGTGACGGCATTCTTCAAGCACCTAGAAGGCACAGGTTTCCCCTAGCAAATCACTAGTATTGATGATCCAGATTTTTTTATTCTCGAGCACGCGGATTTCTTCACGATGTTTTCCTTCATCGCCGACCGCAATGAGACGTTATAAGCTGACATTTAAAAAAATGCATTTAAATAGTAATTACTGTCTACGTTCTCAATTTTATGTTATTAATCAAATGAGAAATGTCAAGGTCGGTATATAGGACAAGACTTTAAAATCCTTATGCAATCCCAATTTAACTTTAATCCTAATCCTAAATTAACCATAAACGCAAAAGGTTATTCGTATGTTAGTTTCTTTTTACAACAAACAATGAATCGCTATTAGTAGCGATTTCAATATGAATCACGAGATTCGAATTAATATTGAACATATTCATATATCACGAGAATTCGATTCACGAGATAAATTAACATATATGTACGAGTAGTATGTATAGTTTTAGCCCGGTCAATGCGTATAAGTAATACCTAATCAATTATTTTTTGACTGATACGATGAAATAACGATATAATTGTTGCAGCAAGATATAGTGCCCGCCGATATATACTGCGCATAGAGACTAAGAAAGAGATTTTGAGGCACTGCTTTGAAAGACGATGCTCACACTATCGTGAATTATGGAGATGACGTTCTGCATGAGCGAAAATAACAATTTCGTATTGCTAACAATTTTTCTATTCGCATTTTCGACGTGCTATATGTATCGTCTGGTAATGAAAAACAGCACCAGTAAACCACATTGATGGACATCATTCTTATATTACTAATATTATTTCGTTTTAATATAAACAACAAAAATCTATGTATGTATCTATCTATGTAAATAACATACTCACTCATCGTAAGTTTTACCCTTGAAGTCACCTTCTAACACGTACTCCAATATTTCATTTTTAACGCTTTCGTATGACGCGATTTCCGCCACTAACTCATCGCTTAACAGGGTCTCGCAGACTTCCAAATTTTCCGGTAAAACTTTCGCTTCACTTGCAATAATGATAAAAAGGGCTGGCAATATGGGACTGAAGAGATTCATTTTAAGTCGTATACTCGTATATATTGAGCTGTAGCGATAGCATTGACTGCTTTTGTATAGAATTTGTAATCTTATCGATGGTTATTGTCAGATATCTTTGAATAGACGATGCTCATCTAGTTAAGTCCCGTTTGATATCTTGTTATGGGATACTTGAAACAATTTTGTTAAGGTATAGTATCTTTCTTAAAACGTTTGCGTATTTGCTAAATCATTCCTGAATTCTTTCAAATTTCACTTAACTAAATGCAATGAAAATAAATACAGAATGGAACTCGGAATTCCTTGTAATCAAATACTTGGTTATTGGGAAGAAACCGTAGTTTAATCTAATTTCTTTCCGGACAAATTAGGTTTTCTTGGTAACAATACTTACTCGTCATATGTCTTCCCTTTGAACGGGCCGGTAACAACGTAGTCCATTATATCACTCACTACTGTATCATATGATGCTATTTCATCTGCTAGAGGGCCGATATTACACGACTTTAATTCGGAGTAACTTTTCTTCTTTGGAGCACTGTATACATGAGTTATAAGCGTAAATATAAAAAATTGAGTCAGAGTTACTAACATTATAATTATCCTGGCTTATCTTTCGATGCGTCTACTCGCGGCTTGTGGCTATCAGGAAATGTTGAACAGATGTGCACTGGACATTGGCACACATTATGGTCGTGCACTGACAGCATAATAATGGAGAAATAAAATGTTGGATAGACAAACAATCAAGTACTTGGTAAATCTCTGGTTCTTGTCAGTGCGCCGATAAATATTAATCAGTCACGTGACGTGCACGGACGTTGATCTTGCTACGGCTTCTTTTAGGGGTCAATACCGTTTCCTAAAAGGCAAATAGCTTACATTAATTAATCAGTCCATAGTTTTGTAGCCACGGAATGAAAAATTAAATAAAAGAATATAAGAAAGGTCAAACGTCAATTTTCTGAGTGGTTATTAATAATCTTGTGGCGTATATTCATGATCAGATGCAATAAGGTGGCGAGTGATAAAAGTTACAACAGCATGATCTGAAGAAATTTGACTCTTAAAGATTACTTGAAAAACTCGCGATACGCTATTTGAAGCGTTAGTCAACCGAATGTGCGTTCGTAAACGAGTTATTACGGTGAATAAGTTCATTTTCGTTCGTCTAACCGAATAAATTGATTTGTTCTGTAACGTTATATTTGCAGTTGGCGATACTTAACAGTTTATTGAATAAATTGAAAACAAGCTGCAAAGCAATTTGTATTTGAGCGAACCCTAGAGTGGCCGATACATTATCGCGTTCGATACTTATTCGATACTTTACAATATTCGACAACTGTAGCGTGATTTCATTCTTGATATGCGATTATCGTCTAAAAGTAAACTCGATATTCCTGGGGGCCCCCGGAAGTGCTGAACAGGGATGCGCTTAATAGCGCTCTTGCAAGGTCGTCGTTACACTGCACTGGTTACTGTCTGTTATACCGACTATGTACACTCGCGAACGCCAAGGTCTCCCAAAAATGTGCAGCCTACTTGCACAACAATAGATTGCGATCGTACCGCATAAGGATCAATGGCCGACTCGTACGGCGAAGGGTCAAAGGCTAACTAACTAACGGGCGACCCGCGCCCGCGCAGCACGTGAATTCACCCCTCACCTCGCAGCCCCCGAACAATACCGAACAAACCCCCGTCCCATGCAGAAGAAGTCTGCATGCTACTCCACTGGCAGGCGAGAGAGAGAGGTGACCGCTCTTTTCAGGATTGAGCCACCCACTAGGACCTCCGCAACCCGGGGTATTCCATCCACTCCGCGAAACAAATTAACAATGCGGCCCCGGCGCCAAAACAACGGCGGCAAATTAGCATCCTTGATTAAAACGAGGTCACCGATGCCTGGTGGGTGGGTCTTATCAGTCCATTTAACGCGCTGTTGCAAAATGTGCAAATACTCCAGAGACCAACGTTTCCAGAAACTCTGGGACAATTGTTGCAACAATTCAAAGTGCGACAAACGATTAGAAGCTACCCCTGTAAATGGGTACTCCGGCAGGGCGTTAAGTGGCTGTCCTATCAAGAAATGACCTGGAGTTAGAGCCTCCAAGTCGTTAGGATCTGACGAGAGCGGACACAAAGGGCGCGAGTTGAGGACGGCCTCAATTTTACAAAATACCGTTACTAGTTCCTCAAACGTTAATACCGTTTCTCCGATAACGCGCCTTAGGTGAGTTTTGGCTGATTTCACGGCTGCTTCAAAAATACCTCCCCAATGGGGGCAGCTAGGAGGACTAAACTGCCAGGTGATGCCCCGGCAAGATAGGGACATTCCAAGATCTACCTGGTTAGCCTCTAAAAACTTATATATATCCTTAAGGTAGTGGTCAGTACCCCGATAGTTGGTTCCGCAATCAGATCGAATTAACGCTGGAAGTCCGCGCCGGCTAACAAATCTACTAAATGTGGCAACAAATGCCTCTGTACCAAGAGCGGAAACTACTTCCAGGTGAACAGCCTTGGTTGACAGACACACAAAGACGCACAAATACGCTTTCTCTATCTTCGCTTTTCGAAGTCGCGACGTCTTGACCATGAACGGCCCGGCAAAATCGGTGCCAACTCCGGCAAAGGGTCTGGTTCCCGTGACTCGATCTGCAGGCAAATTTCCCATCATGGGCTGCATCGTCGCTGCCTTCAATCGATAGCAAGGCAAACAACGGAAAATTATGCCACGGATGGTACGTCTGGCTGACAAAATCCAAAATTCACGCTGCAAGATGGCTAACAATGCATTGCAGCCAGCGTGAGAATTTGCAATATGTCGGTGAGTCACCAACAAATGCACTAAGGGCCCACCTTTGGGCAACAACAATGGGTGACGAACCCCAAAAGGCAAATTGGCGTGACACAATCTACCACCAACACGGAGAAATCCCTCACCGTCAATAAAGGGGTTGAGCCTTGCAACGGCTCCCTTGAGTTTAGGTCTGCCATTCCGGAGTGTCTCAAGTTCTAAGGCGAAATGTTTAGTCTGCACAACGCGAATCCAATGCAGAAGGGCCATTTGGCGTTCTTCTGGCGTGAGAACAGGAGACAGCCGCTTTTCCTCCGGATGCCGAGCGTTATGAACGAAACGCTTTATCCAGGCAGTCACGCCAAGTAATTTGGACAAGGAACTGTAGCGATCGAGCAGAAAATCAATGCCCTTGAGGGGCTCAGTCAGGACACTCGATGTGAGCCAACCAATGGGGGGAGGAGTTACCAAGCACTGGTAACGTGGCCAATCAACTTCAGAATGTAACAACCACTGGGGCCCCCACCACAAATGGTGGTGAACCAGATCCGGCGCGTCTAAGCCGCGAGAAGCACAATCAGCCGGATTCAATTCCCCTGGGACATGTCTCCAAATTAAAACCGTCTCTGAATCTTGGATCTGTGATACTCGATTAGCTACAAAGGTTTCTAACGTGTGCACCGAAGTTTTCAGCCAACACAGAACGATCTGACTGTCAGTCCAGGCGAAAACTGTTCCAATGTCTACACTACGCCCGAGCGTAGAGCACACGTGATTTAATAAGCGGGCAAGAAGCGCCGCACCACATAATTCTAACTTCGGAATTGTATGTCGAGTCCGTATAGGAGCAACCTTGCTCTTCGACATAACTAAGTGAATTTTTGTCTCCCCTGTGGTACTTACAGTGCGTAAGTACACCACGGCTGCATATCCACGCTCGGATGCATCACAAAATCCGTGGAGGGACACTGAGCATTTCCCAACAGGAAGGAAACATCTAGGTATTGCAACCTGATTGATAGCCGGGACGGATGAGAAATACGATTCCCAATCGTGTAACAACTCTCCCGAGAGAGGCTCGTCCCACGAGAGTCCCGCAGTCCAAAGCCTTTGCAGAAAACACTTGGCCTTAAATATAACCGGACTGATCCAACCGTTCGGATCAAAAGTCCTGGCTACCGTAGACAGAACTGATCTCTTAGTCCATACCTTAGAGGAGGTTAATTCGACTCTGTAGGTAAACTCATCGTGGACTGGCATGTACTGCACTCCAAGGAGGGCTATCAAATTCAAGCTATCCGCATTCTCAAAGAGATGAGGGTCTTGTTGGTGGTCCTCCGGCAAACCGGAAAGGAGATCCGGTGAGTTGGATAACCATTTTCGCAACTCATAGCCACTAGTTCCCAGAAGCCCTATCAATTCATCTCTCAAGGCCCGAGCCTCTTCGAGACTAGATGCTCCGGTACAAATGTCATCAACATAAGCATCCGTCTCCAAAACAGAGGCTGCGCGGGGAAAATACAAACGCTCGCGCTCCGCAAGCTCCAACAATGAGCGAATCGCAACAAACGGGCTAGATTTTATGCCGTACGTATTGGTGTTGAGCTCGTAAATCACCATCGGATCCTCTGGATGCTCACGCCATAAAATCAGCTGATATCTCCTATCTTCTGGATGGATCAGCGTCTGACGGAACATCATTCGAATATCCGCTACAAAGACTACTTGATGCCTCCGGAAGTTGGTCAGAATGTCTGAAATGTCCTTTTGTAATTTAGGACCCGCATGCAGACATTGGTTCAGCGAGACCCCGGTGGTCGTAGACACTGAACCATCAAAAACCACCCGAATCTTTCCGGTAGGGGTCTTTAAAACCGCATGGTGGCTCAGAAAATAGTGCTCACTATGTTGCCAATCAACGGTCGACACCGACATATGCCCCAAATCCACGTATTCTCGCATGAAGTCGACGTACTTCTGACGAAGGACTTTATCCTTGAGCATGCGACGCTCCATGGAAATCAAACGTCGTTCAGCAACGTCCCGAGAGCGTCCAAGGGCAGGTCGAACCGCTAAAAAAGGCAAACGGGTGATCAAACGGCCCGAGCGAAGGCGACCAGTATTATTCTGGTAGAACAGCTCGCATTCCATTTGCTCTGGGTTCACCCGGGAAGCTGTAGGGGGCTCTTCCACCTCCCAAAATCTCTGAACCGCATCAGAGAGAACTGAACCTACAGCTACATCATCAAACTCTTGGGAATTGGCAGTTGTTGACACTGGGCCCATTATTACAAACCCGAATGAAGTCGGCACAGCGACTAATCCGTCACGCTGTAAAAGCCGCTTAGGTCCACACAACAATCTTCCAAGGACATCCGCTCCAATCAGGAGATCAATCGGGCCTGGGGTGTGGAAGTCAGGGTCTGCTAAGTCCAAGCCTGACACTACACTCAACACAGCAGACGGTAATTCTTGCTGTGGCAAATCACCAATCATCTCTTCCAACACAATTGCCGACGCCTCAATCTCCGGGTGAGACGAGGTGACAGGTGTACAATTAAATTTTGTGTGACCGATCACACGCACCTGCACCTTACCGATACCTCGCACATTGTAGGTACCGGTGTGGACGCGTAAGCCTAACTTTCTCGCCAAACAAGATGACACAATGCAGCCTTGGGCCCCCGAATCTAATAGAGCACGAATCCTCATGTGTCCCTTGGGTCCTCGTACCATAGCCGAAATAGTTGGCATGAGTACGTACATCGATTGAACGGCTGCAGTTGGCGAGTGGGCATGTAATTCCTATAACTGAGGCCAATTAACCCCGGAGCGCTCCACATGCGCTAACGGGTCCCAGTTATGGTATACTGGTCGGCGATCCACCTGAGTCCGTTCAGGGGTAGTGTTGCCCTGCGAGCGTTGGGAATGCGGCTGACGTCGCTCCAAGCGCGGTCGTTCCGCTAAAGGGGTATAATTGGTAGGAGCACTGCTCCTTCGAGGCGGCAAAGATCTCCCGGCGATCACAGCATAATCGTGGCGGCCGCCATCATCAACTCTTCGAGGGGGAGTTAGCCGGCCCCCGCCCCTAGGGGAAGTGGAGCCCCCGCCCGTACGGGGAGAACGACGGCCTTCAAACCGAGGAGGAGTCCGTGATCCTATTCTGAGTGCAACCACCCTGCCGCGATTAGCCTCCCCGCCATGACCGTCACGACCATCCCTATGGTCGATGCCATTCCGATTGGCACATAGCAGGGGGTGATGTCGGCCCAAACAATGCTGACATGAATGCGATCTAGCAGGGCACTGCTGAATTAAATGCTCTCCCAAACAACCATAGCACCAGCGGCGCTGAAATGCTATGTTCCGCCTACCTCGGACCGCCAGACCCTCAAACCTTCTACACGAGACCACCTTGTGGCCCTCCGCCTTGCAATATAGGCATCTTGGTGAGGTGCTGCCAGTGGCGACAGCATACCGTTGTCTGGGGATCCGAACATTCCGCTTAGACAATTCCCGTCTAGGGGGCGCTTGGGAAGTGGACGGGATGGGCGCATCCGAATTATCCGCCAACCTACATTCGTCCTCTAAGAATTTTAGCAAATCTACGAATTTGGGCAAATATGTTGCGCTATCACCACCGTATTTATATTCAAATCGGGCCCTTAGCTCCTGAGATAGCTTACCCAACACAATGTGGACTAAAAGAAATGACCAACTATCCACTGGCAACTCAAGTTTACCTAAGGTATTCACCGCCCCCAATAACGGGTTTAACAATTCTAATCTTAATGAAGAAACCCGGGTGACCTTAGGTAGTGCCAGGATTAGTGCCACATGTGTGTCCGCCAAACGTCTCACGTTCTGATAACGTCGGAACAACAGCGTACGTGCCGTGATATAATTTTCATTGTTAACATCCAAATGTTGGATAAGACTGCTGGGTTCTCCCCGAAGAATCGAACGTAGATACGCCATCTTTTGGCTATGAGTTAGATCCTCCCTGGAGTCTACCAAACTATCGAACAGATTTACAAATCCGATCCACTGTTCGAGCCTTCCATCAAAATGTGGGAGATCCAAATTGGGAAGCCTGCTCAACAACGCCGGAGGGGTTGCCTTCCCCTGCCCAGAATCCGACGGCAGACCTCCAGTCTCCTCCGAAAGGGAGACTGCCCTTTCAGTGATGGAATCAGCTAACTCATAGCACTGATTCACATCGGCCTCGATCCTATCCACAACCTCAGAGCCAAGATCCGGCGAAAGCTCGGTAAATTTCGCGTAATGTTGGCCCAACTTATCCAACCGTGCCGGTAAATCCTGATACCTTTTTATTAAGGCACCATGACGATCGGGTCTGTCAATCAGACTAGCGGCCGAAGCCAACCATCGGAGTATCGCCTTTATGTTTCCACTAATGGACAATGCTGACATGGTTGTCACTAAATGTAACAACAAGTGTACAAACAAACAAATAAAATTAATATACAGTATTCAGTTTAAGGATAGTGGCCTAACAAACAAACAGGCCACACCTACAAAGCAACAATAAATGATACAAAACAATAATCCAATATGTAATAGATCCCTGTTACCATATACGTAACTTACAACTTGTTATAAAAAGTAACCACTGCGAGAAATGTTAATATAAACAAACAAAATTCCATTCCAAGTTAGTAAGTGCTCAATACCTATCCGTCGCAGGTAACCGAAACAAAACCGAGTCACTAAAAAAAGGAATGTTAAGATTAAAAACACTTGACAACGGGTAGACCTTGGGATACGTTGCTATTAACAAAGAACTTTTTTAACTAATGTTTACGTTTCACAATATAAGGTCCATATGCACAACCACGCTCTGCTACCAATGTTTTATCCGCGATACGCGGAGTCAAAAGTTGAAAATGAAATTAAAAGTTCTGACCTTGTAACCTCCTGTTCACCTACTCTCGATATTCCTGGGGGCCCCCGGAAGTGCTGAACAGGGATGCGCTTAATAGCGCTCTTGCAAGGTCGTCGTTACACTGCACTGGTTACTGTCTGTTATACCGACTATGTACACTCGCGAACGCCAAGGTCTCCCAAAAATGTGCAGCCTACTTGCACAACAATAGATTGCGATCGTACCGCATAAGGATCAATGGCCGACTCGTACGGCGAAGGGTCAAAGGCTAACTAACTAACGGGCGACCCGCGCCCGCGCAGCACGTGAATTCACCCCTCACCTCGCAGCCCCCGAACAATACCGAACAAATTAGGTACTACATATGAAACCTTTACAATTGCCTTTTATGTCCACCATACGGCACAATAGGTCGTATTTAACGTTGATTCGAACATTCGAGAATAACTACGGGTATTAATGGTGCACATCCGCTGTGGCGTACCACAATCCATTTGAGCTGAGCTGGTTGTCGTCTATGGCACTCGACCGCATTGACGTCGACAGCTGGCAGTATATCAAGCTATCAAACTCGTATTCGAGTACTTACGTAATTGTGCAACCACGTTGTGATAGATGTGGCTATTTCAGGCTGTTCTAAAATTAGGGAATACCCTACTGTGACCTAGATATCTTGAGGATTATATGATCTGTGGTCTAGACAATAAAATAAATTCATTAGAAATAATTTGTTACACAAAAGAAAAAAATATTAATTTTATATTTTATTGTACGAGTATATACAAAACAATGTATGTATTTGTTATATGTAAGTCGTCGGTCCACGTGGCCGGAGGGCTTCCCACACTGCTCTTCCCGGTACGTGGTCTCCACTCAAGGACTCGTCTACCCCATCGGTTACCGGTCCTGCGGCAAATTGCCTGTTGCCACTTCAACATGCCGAATCTACGAACCATGTCGGTGACTTTGGTTCTTTACATGTAACATTATATTTGGTTCTATACTTGCTACATAGATATTTTTATATAATAAATCTATTGGTATGTTTTCATCACGTATAAGGTATGTTGTATAAGTCTTAATTAATCTATTTTCGTTGCTGCTTATATTTTCTGCTATAACCGTGGTTTGATTAGTATAGCCATAAAAATTAAATCCGCTTTGCTCCCCTTGTTGCAATAAGCTTAAATAAATAAAGAAATGTAATACATAACCACGTCAGTCAAAAATCAGGAATGATAGCATACTCTAGGGTAATTAGGAATTAAAATTAGGGAAAAGTTTTGATATGACGGGAGAATAGAAAGTGGAAATGGATGGCGAACGGAAATAGAAAAAGGGTATGGACTCTAGCAGCTCTCACTCACTTCCGAAACACGTAACGACATTCACAGCAGTGTTCTGTGACAGTAGGTTATTCGAACGACACCGGTCGGCAGTAGAATGTAGCATCGAACATCAAACACGGTCGAGAACAAAGTGCTTTTTGGTTTATCCTCGCTTCCGAAAAGCATATACCTATAAGCCGTTCCAATCCAATTTGCCGAAAACAAAACAAAATCAATGAAATATCTCAACATTTAGCTTTAAATCAAGGGCTGTCTCAATGAATCAAATTATGGATATGTATACAATTATCACCTCACTATTTAATTTAAAGGCCGTGTCGGTTACCTCCGGTCGCCATGTTTGTTTGCATTTAAGACAAATTGGATTGGAACGAGGTATACCCAAAACTTTACAATCGCTATCTCTTCCAAAGTCGCATAAAAGCAACAATTATATGCAATAAATCACACGAGTCAGGTCAGGTACGAGCGAGTGTTTGTTATTACTGTAATTAGTTAGAAGGTAATTAATGAATAGCATTAATTTACTCGCGAGTCCAATTTGCGAGATAATTGCCTTAATCTGCGAAAATTTTCCCCTCTTCGTATGCTTAAGTCTTATTATCCATTGGATAATAGAATTTGACATCTGAATATAGCCTTATTACAAAGACTTATGATTTCAAATTATCTACTGAAAGAGCCATTAGCTTTCTCTTTTTCAATTAATATTGTTGTGACTTTTATTGTCGATCAAGTTTTTTTCTGTAATTTGTATTTTTTTTCTGTAACTGCTCTGTAGTGCTCAACTGCTTATTACTACTTTCTAGAAACTTAACATTTTCTGTCTATAACTATTTATACATATACTATTTATACTACGTTTTTTACTTCCTATTTCTCTCCTTATTTCCTCAGTTGTAATTTTATTACTGGTATTTATATGTGTTTAATATTGGGCAACACATATATATTGTAGGTAGGTAGGTATACAATTAATTAGATATATTACATCCATATAAATCTGAAATCGTATGTTTATTACATGGAAGAGATTGCTTTTAGCAATATGGCCGTTCAACTATTTACCAATTTTATGTAAAATATAACTTAAAGTTTAAAAAAAGTAATAATAAAACCTTTCATAAAATAAATTCCATAAAATTTATTAATTTCAATAATAACTAAAAATAAAAACCAATTAAAAATAGCCATTCCGATACTCCAGACTAAATTAAAATGAAACTGGTTAACCAATGCACGCCAGTAAATCTCAATTACCTTAAAAACCGAATCAATAAACGGAATAATATTCAATTCCATACAAATCGTATTTCTGTAGCACCGTCACCCGTTCAGTGAACGGTGCGACAAAATTTCATACCTACTACGTGACTGAAATTCGAACGATATTTTTTATATTTTAAATGGATCATGTATGTACGCCGGTTCTCCACGGTATGTTTACTTAGGATACTTTTACCGTGATTCTACATATCAGCCCTCATGAGGCATGCGGATATTGAATTTACTCGTGGGTTTGCTTTAACACTAAATGGAGGCAGCAGGGAAAATATGTATTTTTATTATTGTATTTATTTGCTGGTTTCATTTGATTTAACTGAGTTTTGGCTAAGCTACGCATTTATTTATATAAACTTTACCGCACAGAAATTGTACAGAGGGCGGACTTATGCCTCAACCTTATGTTCAATATATAATCGAAAATAGTAAGCGTGTTTTATAACGCAATACCCGCCTGGGCCCTTCCCTCCGTCTCTCCTTCGGACTGCCATGTATGAATTACTCTTAAATGTTAGTCTTAGTACACCAAAAGTAAATAAAACTATTCTTAAACTTTAAATTCAATTTTAAATAATTTTCATTCAATACTCGTACAAACTCAAAGACACTACAACTTATAAGTACGAGTCGAAAATATCAATATTAATCATTATTTTCAACACTACCAATAGATAATTGACAGTACAACGTCTTATCTAGTAAGAGGTCTCTCACAAACGATTATTTGCATAGTGGGAACTATTTGTTTTATTTACTTCAATAAGACGTTGACCTCTTCATCTTTAGTGATAAAGAAAGATCGAATTTACACAAACGCTCAGTGTTTCTGTGATTCTTGACGCATATTGAATTTAACATGAACTTACTATGGACTTTATTAGTCTTAAGTTGTAAATATATAGGTGCAAATGTGATTATAAACCGCTTTGATAATG
The DNA here is from genome assembly GCA_943735995.1 of Sesia bembeciformis. Classification (NCBI taxonomy): domain Eukaryota; kingdom Metazoa; phylum Arthropoda; class Insecta; order Lepidoptera; family Sesiidae; genus Sesia; species Sesia bembeciformis. Next base: position 5,148,064 of record OX031029.1, on the reverse strand, counting down.
ACGAATGTGTGTTAGATCACAAGCTAATTACAGAAATAGCATCGTATAAAAATGTTACAAATAAAATCATTGAAGAGATTACATTGAGAGGATTGGGGAAGACAATGTATAAAGAGTAAGTGATCAATTCTTCTTCGTAATATACAAAACTATTAAAGTAAGGCAACAAACACAATGTTAAAATTAAAATTACTTGAATTGAATACAAATCCCACGTTAATCATACAGATAATAGTACTTAGTGTCACTATGTGAAATAAATTATTATTATAATAAATATTCATAATTCTTTCACAGATTCTCTGAATTCATTGATAAATTCGGTCCACGTCCAGCTGGAAGCGAAACGTTAGAGAAATCAATCGATCACATGATAAAACTAACAATCGATTCCGGACTTTCAAATATAACCACAGAAGAACTAGATGTAAGATTTCTATAACAATACATGCAATAGTTGTAAGGAATTAAATAGGTACCTACGCTCAAACAAAAGTTTACAATTTGTTATTTTTGTTCCATGTAACCTTATTAATTACCATTAAACTTCTTTTCGTTTTTCAGGTCCCTCATTGGGTACGTGGTCACGAATCTATAATCATGATACAGCCACGCCAAAAGAACATCGCTTTACTTGGACTTGGACAGAGCGTACCTACACCACTGGAAGGTATAACAGCTGAAGTTATTGTAGTGAAAAGTTTTAAACAACTTGAAGAAATGGATGAAAAATATATAAAAGGAAAAATAGTCGTCTTCGATGCTCATTATAAATCTTACGGAGAAACCGTAGTATATAGATCTCAAGGTGCAACAAAAGCTGCGGCAAAAGGTGCTGTTGCCTCTTTAGTTAGAAGCATAACTCCGTACTCCTTATACACACCACACACTGGTGCCCAATTTTATGGACAGAATGTCACGAAGATACCTACAGCAGCTATTACACATGAAGACGCAGATTTATTTCGAAGATTCCAAAACGAAGAAAAGAAAATAGTTCTAACAATAAATATGTCCAGTACGTTCGACATGAAGAAGTCTCGAAACACAATAATAGATGTTAGGGGAAGAAATAATCCTAAGAAAACAGTTATCGTATCAGGGCATATAGATAGTTGGGATGTAGGTCAGGGAGCCATGGATGACGGTGCTGGCATGATGATAAGTTGGCTGGCACCAGTTGCACTAAACCATTTACATTTGATACCGAGACGAACTGTTCGAGCAATATTATGGACATCTGAGGAACCTGGCCTAATTGGAGCAGCAGATTATCTGAAGAGACACGTAAATGAACTTACAAATATTAATTTTATTATGGAGTCTGACGAGGGTACATTCAAGCCCTTAGGACTTATAGTGGCCGGATCAGCAAATGCTCGTTGCATAATAGCAGAAATACTAAAACTCTTTACACCGACTGATAAAATGGCTACAAGCGATGGTCCAGGCTCTGATATAACAATGATTATAAGAAAGGGTGTACCTGGAGCATCACTATTAAATGCAAACGAGCGTTATTTCTGGTTTCACCACAGCGAAGCTGACACATTGGATGTGCTCAACGAGACCGATGTAATAAATTGTGCTGCATTTTGGACAGCTGTGTCATATGTAATTGCAGACCTATCTGTTGATATACCACGTGAGTAGCGCCTATACCTACGTTCACAATTAACAGTATTTAATCTGCATACTGTTTATATAATAAATGTACAAGTCATAATTAACATTTTACTTGTTCTATCAAAACAAATACTACGTCGTCATTTTTACTCTAATCCATCTGTATCCAAAATCTTTACATAGTATAAAACAAAATCGCTTCCCGCCGTCTGTCCCTCTGTATGTACGCTTCGATCCTTTAAACTACGCAACGGATTTTAATCCGGTTTTCATCAATAGATAGAGTGATTCAAGAGGAAGGTTTATACGTATAGTTTAATATTGTTTTGTGTTAATTTGTTGAAATATAACGAAACCGAAGCGAAGCGAGGGCGGATCGCTAGTAAATTAATAAGACCTAATATCATAATATTTACTAAAAGTTTTTATCTGAACATCAAAATTCCTTTCGTAGTTTTTGATTTTTTCATACGCGTACGCTTAAACAATATTTGAAATGTTTTAAAATATAAAATAAATATTTGCATTTTTAGTGTTACTAAATGTAAAATATTACAACCACTGCGAACTCCATTGCGCAATACTCAAGTGATTCGTTGATGAATATTTTAGTAGGTTGAAGTTGTTTAGATTTAATTTATTCCCAAGTTATCTAAATTAACTCGTTAGTTTCATCCTCACAAACACCTTTTGTGGCACATTTTCGTTGTTCTTAAATACCTATCTATTTTCTACAAAAATTCTAACCTCTTTAAATTTCCATCCTTGTTTTCGCAAAAAATCCTGCAATTTTCGCAAATTGTATGAACCTAATCCAACTTTGTTTTACTTTAGAGTTGTTTGCCTTGTATAAAGAAGTTTGAAACAAAATTATTTTGAAGATTTTCCACGACGAATATTTGAAAAGAGGTGAAAGAGGCCTAACGAAGCGAGTTTTAGGAAGTTTTTTCTTATCAGTACATTCTACGAAATAAAGTCTATTGTAAGTGAAAAACAGCTATTACTTATGTCTTTTCATTAAAAGTATTCAAAATATTTCTTCGACATTTTTACTTATACAGCAAAATACTTTTTGATAAATATTATAATATAATAGAATATAATGTTCATAATATATTTGAAACGAAAATGAGCTTAGTTATCACTTACCACCAGAGTTAGCTATTTTCAAAATGTTTACAAATATATTATTGAGATTTTGGCTAGAACTCGAGAAGTGACAATAAGTTTTTATTCGATTAGATGTAAAAAAATATACGTTTTGTGGTTTAACAGTGATATTTTATTAAACTTCAAAGTGTTTCTTCTACGTAGTGTGTGTGATAGTCAAATAAAAGCATAGGAGTGCGTTTTTCGTGTGCTTTCAAGGCGTCATCTTCTGTCCTCAGTAAACCTACTATCAATTCGAAAAACTTGACACTGGCAGAATGTGCTAGTTGCACCATTGCCATATATGAAAAGAAAAGAAATATATTCTTAAAAATACAAATTTTATTTTGCACAATTTTACACATAAGTGGAATAATACTCAAAAAGATTATCTCAAGGGAGTTCGGATTTTTAAAAAGACCTAAATAGAAGTACAATCGTACATAAAATTCGTATGGAACATAATTTGAGTTGCACGTCCCACATTTTATTTATCTGGTATTTAATCAGATATCAGCCTATAAAGTCCCACTGGAGGGCATAGGTCTCATTGCTGTAGTCAAGACGGTTTAAAGCCCTTAAAACGCCGCGCTGGCCATTGTGAAATGTAAACTGCAAGAGAGCGCTTGTATCATAATATAAGAAAATAAACAGAACTTACCATTTCATACTTAATATCTACGCTAAATCTACGCTAGGTGCGAGAAGACCTTGGCGATCGCTAGTGTTGTTAGTGCTCTTCACATTTCTCACTCGATTAAAAACAGTGTTTATAATCGATATACTATTGACTTCTTCTTTCTATAATATATATATATATATAATATATATATAGACTTTCACGTCGCGAGTTGAAGAACATATAATACTATCGCTGTCTCGCTAATATATCGTCTCACTTACACATTTACAATTTGTACTTGAATTATAATCAGATGGTGACTACGTAAATGAAACCATCACTGTGTACCTATCACAGATAAACAGTGTATACAGAGGTAAGGCGTGTCAGCGAGACGATGTGTGAGCAAGACAGTGATATGTTCTTGAAATCGCGACGTTATAATCGAGTGGAAGATTCAAGAACACTCTACGTAGTAAAGCCCACTAAACCATTAAACAAGATATATCAATTATAGACCGAATTGCTTCCGTTGTTTAATTATGTTTACAGCACTAGTGATTGTGTCTACACGTTAAACATATATTACTCTGCATTGTTTGCTTAGAGTTTGTTTATTCGCGTAATAAACTTCATTATTAACGTTTAGCTTGTATTTGTATTGTGGTATTATTATTGTCTCATCTCCAAAACGTACCTAATTAATTAATTACTTAAGTTGAGTTACGATATTTTCTCATCGTGACTTATTTATTTTACTTAAAATACTTTATTGCACTTAATCGTACAAATGGCGAGCTTAATGCGTGAAAATATTCTCCACCGGCCAACTTTTGGATTGACCAGCGCCACGTTGGGAGGTGTGATGAAATGTATAAACATTATAAATTAAATATAATATAACTTAGTAAAAGTTTTACACAAAATACAACAATCCTACATATAAAAAGTACGATATTACAACTTAACTCATAAAATCACACAGCCATAAATAAGTACATACATACATAAACATTGCTAGTTATACTACGCTCATTTGGAGGCTTGTCCTATGACAAACTCCATTCATTGCATTCAATTAATGGAAATATGTCGTCGCCATTTTGATTTTCTTCAAACGAAATCTTAAGCTAAAAACGACTTTAGCAAACTAGATTTTACTGCATTCATTATTTCTTAAATTTTATGGACACAGTAATATTATGTAAATAAGGCAAGAAGCGTAAAGGTTATGCAAATTAGATAGGCATTTAGTTAGATAGATTAGATAGGGTTATGCATATTATAGATATCGGCAAATTATACCTATTGTAGCTAAAACTGACCATTTTAATAAATTGTAACCCAGTGCCGGCTTTACCTATGGTGCAGGGTGTGCGGCGCCGCACACGGGCGCAGGGTCTCAGGGGGCCCCGAGCGCCGCTCGCGACGCCTCCAGAGAGCCTACTAGAGGGCGCCAGGGTATTGATTGCACCCGGGCGCTACATAGGCTAGAGCCGACGCTGTTGTAACCGTAACTAGATTTAACTTTATCTTAGTCCTAAAAACGCCACGCTAGCCAAGCGGGTCGACGAGTCCACTGTTTTACAGGTGATATAATAGTTCCTCGGGGCTTTTGAAGTTTCTCAGCTTTGTTATCCCTTAGTCGCCTTTTATGACACCCACGGGAAGAGATGGGGTGGTCAGGTGCTACTAGTACTAAAGGCGGCGTACAGAACACATCTTCCGGCAACTTTCTGTTATGCCGATTACTATTTCTTAACAAACTAACGAACAAGGTATTGACAGCTGCAAAGCAGGCTGTACTTTATTTAAAAAACAATTTCAAAACTAAAAAGTAATTTTTTATGTACTTACCTATATCATAAAAACCTTAACAAACTTATTTAAATAGTAAAATATAGTAGTTATGTTTTTATAGTATAATTACCCTTAGGCCTGCGATATATTTTTTTTAATTTATAATTTTGATTTCTTTTTCTGAAACCATCATTTATTTTGATTTATTTCAATTATTTCAATACAAATTAATTATCTAAATCTATTAAAAATCAACTTATTAAAAACTGGAGTAATAAAGACTAACTTAAATATAAAATATTTATAACTATAATAATAAAATAAAAGCCGAGTCCATTATTATTATTATTATTATTATTATACAAGATGCTCAATATATGCCTATGTATTGAGCATGTTGTATAAATTTGGCCCCTGTGGTAAGATACACAACATAATGATTGCAATTCTGATTCGTTGTGCCAGGTAATGACCAGCCCTAGGATCACCATACACCAAGCGCTTTGAAATGTTCTTAAAAAATAAACGCGCACGAGGACCCCATGGACCCAGTGTCTCAACATCGAATGTGATAAATGGCACTCGGGATCGATGTCCCTGTATTTGAAAGCCTTGCTGCCTCTTCTGCCGCTTCTCTGCTTCTTCTGCCGCTGCGCATGCCTTCGTACAGGTTCTGTGGAGGTGGAATGAGGCCAGCAGCGTGCCGACTCAGGTCGCATCCCACACTATAAGTCGACTCATTCACCACGGCGCCAGTTACATTCCGTCAGGTCACTTGCCATCGTTACGTGCGATACCATTCGGCTCTAGTAAGTAATAACAATAAAATTATACAATAATGTATTGAAACACGCCTTGTACCAAAACAAGTTTCAATACACACCCTAACCTACATGATCATAAACATTGTGCAATCCGTAAAATTACACATTATAATTGATCGTCTAGGTATATGATATATATGATTACAAAATATTGTACATAATTATTTTGTAATCATATTGTAAAAAGATAATAGCAGTATAATTGTCCCAGTACAATATAAAAAGACAGTGGGTTATCCGCAATAAGTCGTTATTTGGAATGATTTACAAGACCAGTAACATAATTTCGTCCCAAAAGAATGCTCACCGTATTTCGGGGGTTAAATTTAGTCTACCTCGTAACAATAATATTTATTTCAGTTGCCAGCAATCGTAATAAAAAGCGCAATTATGGGCATGTTGCCGCCCACCTCGGCAGTAGAAGAAGCGAGGTCAAAAGAAGATCATAAATTCTCTTTTAAATCGAGTTTTATTTTCACTAACGTTCTTCACTGGCTTTGTATGCACGGGCTTTGTAATTTATTAATCGGTTTTATATTATACTTCACTCGCCTTCCTAAAACACGTGTGTGAATTAATGGTTAGTAATTTATTAGTATGTATCTACCATGAATATATAAGTATACTTATACTTATATAAAGACATTATTTCCACATCTACCACATTTACCCACATTACAGAAGACTATCTTGAAATGTACTGCATTTCCCACTTTATCATATTTCCCTAAAGTACGTACGTGTTTCGGTAATGAGTGAGATGTGCCAGAGCCCATTCCCATCCTATCCCTTCCCATTTTCCCAACCCTTTCTCCAAATCTATTCCTATATTTCTAAAAGGCAACGCATCCGGGGTCGTATCAATGTTTGTTATTCTGGACTACTGTTGGCATGTATCGCGGATGTCTATGGGCGACAGTATCCACTCACCATGTATGCTCGTCTGCCGCCTTCGTCCATAGAAAAATCTACATCTACCATCAACAGACTTCTCCTTATCACTCAAAAATTGCCTGGAAACATCGCTTTAGTTATAAGACCACCGGTTGTACTTCTAATTATTTTAATTTTGTTTTTCTCTGTATATTTTTGTGTACAATAAAGTATCTTACATAAATCCATTCTTACGTCAACAAAGGCAGGCAGCACATCCCGGGGGCGTGCCAAAGTTAGTCAGCAGGTGACCATGGCTGACAGTATTCTTTCTATAAAAAAACTTTATGTATCATATCTATCTATGTATCATATTTTTCAATCAATTGTAATTAATACAAATTGTCATATTTTACGATGACCAAAAATATTATTTTCATTTTCATTTTTCTTCAGAAGAATAAAATATTTTTCTCACTAGTAGTCCTTATCACTAAAAATAAACGTGCCAAATAATTAGAATTCATTTTTCGAGGACCGATTGAATCGCAGACAGAAAGTGAGATATTATTTAGTTGGAGCGAATTCATTTCATATTTTTGCAAGTAAAAGCTCTTTTGTACGGGAAATAATTTTATTCAACACAGGATCGTAGATTGCGGTAGTTTGTTTCTTTTTAGGGTTCTAAGAAAACTAGGGAACTTTATAATTCAGTTACGTTAGTTCATCGGTCCGGAGGTTTAACTTATTTACATCAAAACAACACACTAAGTTCAGCGAAATTTAAAGCAGTAGAAAAACAGCGTTCTAAAAAAATTGGAACCCTATTTTATGCACAACCGACACGCACTTGACCTGATTTTTGTTTATTGAAATATCTTTTGTATAGGGCACATATTTTTTAGGAATAGTTGCGCCGTAAATATTTTCAGAAACAATTTGGTAACGAAGACCAATGTTTATTTACCTTTTAGCTGGAAGTTATTTCGGGCTAGAGATTTCAAATTGTTTTGTTCATTTTCAGATGGCTTGTTTTTGCAAAAATTCCTTAGTTCCATTTTTCCATCACTTTTTTGCTTGTTACATATTAAATGTATTTAAATATAATATGTATATGGTACACTAGCTTAAGTGGCTAAGAACATGCACCAACATAACCAACACTCTTGTTCCACTCTTTAATATTCTGATTGATTTTGAAGCTAAAACCGACCTCAAAATATCCGAAATATCTTGTCTCTTATTACTAGATTATTAAGGCACCCGTTAGTGTAGACTTGCGTGTTACTGCCCATAACTGTTACGCGATTAAGTATTTGCTTGCATTTATCAACATTATCTTCGATAACGCAATTGGTTATAACGGGTATATTCAGTACCTATTGAGTTTACAGTTAATTAATCGTATATCTTCGTTTTCATTACAAAATGAAAACTAAAATAAAAAACCGCTTCAAGTTCAGCCGTTTTAAAGTCGTTACAAACTGATACATACACATCATATATACACATTCTTTGACACTAAGCGCGTCTCCGTTTCGTTTTGGGTAAAAGCGAAAACCATTGGCTATCGACAAAAACTTACTTAATGGTAGCACAAACATAATGTATTTGCCTCGTTATGACATTAAACAGCTAACGGCACTCGTTTGGCATAGTTCGGAATAGCTTGCCAAGTTACCATCTTTAATTAAGGCCGTCGTTATAAACCTCATCAATAGATATCACTTTTATTATTTTTTTATTGAAAAACAGTTATATTAAATTGTGTTTGAAATTAATAAATCTAAATTCAAAGAATAAATCACTATATTAAAAACAAAATGTCAAACTATTAAGACTTAATAATTGTCATTGCCTAAATAATAAAAACTAGTACACGTACAATGTATTTTTATTATTTAATATATGGTATGTACACTATCAACTGTCTAACTACGGTCTACATTTATCTAGGTGAAAATATTTTATTTTGTACCAAACCAAAGATATGCGATGCGATTCCCTTACTTTTTCCAACTTTTTCCCACTACATGGCATAGCTCTCCCTTAGTAAATCACAAGGGTGTTTTGGGCCATAATCCACCAAGTGGGCCCAGTGTAGATTGGCGGATACACATGCTCCAGATTTTTTTTTTCGTATATTCCATTTATCAAATTCAGTTAATTTCTATATAAAATAATAGAAGATAGTTTCTTTTAGCCTTATCTTTACCCTATTTTGATCAAAATTGTATTCCTACTATTGTGGCGTGGCCAGCAAGCCCAGATGAAATAATAGTAGGAATTATTAAATTAGACAACGAGTAATGAGTCGGATGCTCTCTATTGAATATTAATAAACTTTTAACAAGATTACAAAATTATAGGTACAAAGTTCGCTACAAGATAGGAACGCTCACATTATTCTTAACAACATTGTGAAAAAAGTACTGCCAACATCGTATAACAAACGTTGGCAACTTAACAAAACGCGCGGGCAGACTTATTGCTTACGGTGTTGTGTAGCGTCGCTGTTGGCATTCACTATATAGCGCTGTCTTAGATGCGGCGGCGCTTGGAGGAGCTACGGTATGTGGTTCATATTGCCGCGTTGTAGTATTTAATTTGTATCTTTAGCAACATTCCTTCCCACTCTCTTAAATACGCGTGCAAATCGTTATGCTATCTTCTTTTGGTTCTCATCTGTAGACTTCTGCATATTTTCTAGGAGTAAGTAACTACACTTTATTGCACACCAAAGAATACATAATAGTGACACAAAAGTTAAAATAAGTGGTATACAAAAGGTAGGCCTTATCGCTAAAGCCATCTCTCCAGGCAACCTTTGGACGGGATGAGATGTATGCGAACACCAAAATAATAGGTAAGTAGATGATGCATATTATTATAACTATTGGATATTTGTTTCTAGTAATTTTTTTTTTGGTCAAATATTAGGAATTTAGTGAATTGTTACATTCTATGATCTGCAATGCAATGCAATTATACAATGTAATTCTATAAATTAAAACTATAAATATAATACTTATTATATTTATCGCGGATGTCCATAGGCTACAGTGTCCACTTACCATCAGGTGGACTGTATGCTCGTCCACCGCCATTTTTCTATAAAAAAATATATAATTAATCCAGCTTTAATGAACGTCTCTCATGCTTCCGTTAACGTACCGGCTATCCTAGAGCAGAGCGGTATCGTCCGTGACGATGGCAAAATCCAGAATAGGATTAGACGTGGGTATAGTTTATTCCGGCGATTGAAATTATTCACTTATTGGGAGTCCTCTCGTGGAATCGATTCACTTTAATGTTACCTTTACTCCTTTAATTCGTTATTTGTTTGGCTCAAATATAAAATCATATCATAAATAAAGGAATACCGACAGTTAGTCAATAAACAATTAGCTTTTAGTATTTATATCCATTATATCAACATATCTATTATCTTTACATTTGATGCTAGCCTCCTGTCTATTCGTTTTTATATGATGCTCAAACATACAGACAAACAAAAGACAAAACGTTGGGTTCCAATCTTTGTACCAATAATAAATAATAGTTTAATATTAAATATATAGGTTTTCTACATTAGTATTTAAATATTTTGTAAGTTTTAAATTATAATTTATAGAATTACATTCTGTAATTGCATTGTATTGCAATTTATAAAATGTAACAATTCAATAAATTCCTTTTATTTGACAAAAAAAAATACTTTAAACAAATATCTAATAAATATATTTATATACAAAGATACTGTATATCAAATAAACCGTAAATATAATAATATAATAAATAAATTGCAAATAATAATATATACCATATATAATGATATTATTATGCAAGTAAATCATGAAGCGATATTTAAAAAAAGTTTGAAATTAGAAATGGATCCCAAAGGCCAAAATTATAAATGTCGTTCATATTTCTAAACATTTAGGTCCAGACCTTTATTGTTGTACGGAGCAATACAACCCCGGGGTGCTCGCCGCTAATTAATTACTGAATTAAAATTCTGTTTTTCCTGCCCCAAACTTGTTTACATGGGATATAATTTCATTTTATGGTCAACAGATTTGTTTTTATACTGCGTTACGGGAATAATATAAATTATGTTGTTTCCTTCCTAAGTCAATAACAAATGTATACGTTTTAATCCCAAGATACTTTACTAAAAAGGGTCTTCGGGGTAACAATGCAGTTTTAATACAAATACATAATGAAATAATTGACCCGTTAATGCTAAAATTACCCCATGCTTTACCTCATCTGCAAGGATGAGGTTAAAGGTGAAGCTGTATTTTAAAGAAAATACAAAACCATTTTTGATATTTTTGTGTCGACATTTCTTTTTGCAAGCCGAGATTAACAAATTCATCTAGGACGAGTCTGTGGGCAATTTTAGAAAATACAGCTTTAGGAAGACAAGCACAAAGACTAGCGTTAAACTACCTAGATCCAAATTAACTTTTACCCATCCCCAAATATTCATCAAATTGAAGATCAAACTCGATATATAGCTCTTACACTATTTCATTAGTATACTTATATGTATTATATTATTACTTTTTTGTAATGAATTATGTGCCTACTAATTATGTCCAAAGTAATGTATGAGTTTGAAGGAATTTAATTCTGTTCGAGTCAGATGGATCAAACAAATTTATCCTCAACTTTTATATTGACATAATTATCTTAATAACCATCGATCAACCAAAGTACATAGATGGATAAATCCTTCTGACAAAACTGTGTGCATAAGTGATGCCAGTGGTATAAATAAAATGTCACTGTCACGATAAACGAGTCGTGCTTAATCTTTGTTTTATTTATTTACGTAAAATCAATTAAGCAAACGTATTTACTGCGAAATATTACTACATTTTATGATATGTTATGTTTTTTAATTATTTATTACTCATTTTTTGAAAATTGACAACACCGTTAAGGTAAAAATATTGCAGTCACTGTAAAAAGGTAAACTATTAATAATATGTTTTTGGTAATTTTCGTCGCCAAATGACATACCAAATTGACAGTAGGTAAATTTTTCTAACTTGCAAATGCCACCTTCTTAGTTCTACCTACATGTCTGTATTTTGGTAATGAAATTTTCCGTGAGTTGAACCCACGTTAACACAGTCCCCTTATGTTTCAGCTCATCTTTTCCCAAAGAAATGACACTAATATAAAATGGATCGTCATTTTAAGCAACGAGTATTACTTACCTCCTCGTCTCATTACCACGGTTCATCGAGCAGAAGATGGGCCATCAGCCGCCGAGATTGGCTCCTTCATAAGCATCTGGTTCCTGTTTGAAGGCCTCTTGTAATCATTTTATCTAAATTAAACTTCCTTATTATCTCTCCTTTAACTGAGCCATTTTTGGCGAATATTTGGTTGGCCATGTTTCTGAATATTTTAAGTTATTACATTTGAGATTTTCCCGTTGTTCAAACATATTTTATATTTAAATGTTTAAATATCTATTTAAACGGTTCTCGATGCGTATGTTTACCTTATTTATTTTATTCGACATTTCAGTTGGTCACTAGCTAAAGAGGTAGATAGTCCACGTCAAGAATTGCGGGCAGTTTCGTCAACAACCCAATGGTCTTCATAGTGTGGAAGTTCATTTTGTAAAGAATATATGCAGATAAAATATAATGGCCCAACAGTTTGAAGAGAATATATGTTTGAGAAACCTATTTTTACAAATCTCTCTTTAGTCATTCGCCCCATTGCTGTGGATCATGTACTCCTTTTGAAGCACCTCTCTCTTTTGATGTTTTTGACCGTTATCTTTGATGTTTTTCTTTCTATCAAAAGAAAGAAAAGCCAGTCTCATATAAATATTCAAGTAACTGTTGTAGTCCTACATATTTATTTTTTCAAATTATTTATTAAGAAAATATTTCAAGCGAATCGCTAGAAATACATCTAGGCATAATAAAAAAGGCCCATAAATAAAAAATATAAACGTGGTTTTGAATTAGAGAGACGAGATGTCTAACAAATTCACTTTGTTGAGAGCATGTTACGACAATCATTTTTTTATAGTATGAAGGCGAAAGACGAGCATACAGTCCACCTGGTGGGAAGTGGATACTGTCGTCCATAGACATCCGCGCTACATGTCAACATCAGTCCAGAATGACAAACATTGGCAGGCCGACGGATGCCTAATTTTTGAGATGTAGGAATTGATTTGGAGAAAGAGTTGAAAAACTTGGGAGAGACAGGATAGAATGGAATGGGAATGGGCTCTGGCATATCTCACTCACTAATGAAACACGTACACGTATAATACATCGTGAAATAAGATGAAGTAGGAAATGTAGTAAATTTCAAGATAGTCTTCTGTGAGAGAGCGGTAACGTGGCCAGTCGACTGCGCCCAGGGGCTGTTGGATTGCAGCGTGCACCCTTTGAAGTTTCTTTATTGTTTGTATCAAAGAAATTCTCCGTTAACAATTGACATCAGTATTTATTTATAGATTCTACGTCAATACAGACGCTAATGCGTCGTTGTACCCTTGAAACCTTTTTGCTAAAAGATTCTTGAGAAAACGCTTTCCCGTGGGGCAAAGTTGTAGGAACGAAACATTTGTGAAATAGTTTACCTACGGCATTTAAAATATAATACATACTAAGAGTTTCTCTTAGTATATATATGTTTATGATATCCATCATACCATAAACATATTACAAGCCGTATAATTTTGTATTTACGTGGTAAAAAAGGAATCTTAGGTGTGTGAGTGTCTTGTCATAGTGTGCGTCACAGCCTTCCTTCTGCTGTGCCCAGTCCGTTGCCACCGATGCAGCTTATACTGACAGTCAGTGTATGTCTCAGTTCTATATGGCTACTATATGGCAGACAATGTCTTTTACTTGTCTTTTATATTATTCCTGCTGTATTTGTTGTAACAAAATGATTTTCTTTCTGAAAATAATATAAGCATCTCCGTATAACAATTTATCGGAACTCCGATCCTGTTCCAATAATTGAAAACGTATACCATTTGACAATTGATTCTGACACTTTCTCGATTATGGTTTAAGTGAACAATAACATAACTGAATAATAAGATGAACTATCTGATGATCGAATTAGATACTAATTCGAACCGGAGATGCCCATTTCGTCCAATGAACAGTAAGTAATTCGTTGCTTGTCAGTTGGGTCCTAGTTACGGATTCGAGGATTATTGAGAACAACTTCATGATAACTATAGGACTAAATAGTGGTCACATCATCTACCGTATCTTTTTCAAGTACAGTGACAATGCAAATAACATAATCAATCCAGATCTAAGTGTCTTAGGATCATTAAGTTATCCTGACTTATAAATACGTAAATTATTTTGTTCGTTCTTTACCTTATAACCCCAGCAACATATACAAGCCAGCTAAAATGATCAAAAATGGTATTGTAATAATCGGGTACTTCTATAAATATCTGGCTATATCTGGCTATATCTGGCTATATCTGGCTATATCGCAGTAAAATCATACATTTATATCTAAGTTATTTGAATTTAGTTTTATTTATTTAAGTGGATATAAGGAAAACCGTTCGGTTCAATGCTAACGAAACGTTAACGAATAAACACAATTCCGTATTATTGGGAAAAGTTTGAATCGATTGGTCGCGAATCTGGTTCGAGAGCTCGGTAAATTTACCCACAATCAGACCGAATAAGGACCACACACATATAGAGTAAACAGTAAGGTAAGTAAGTGAACAGGAGGTAAGAGCGAAGAGTTTAATTCTACTAGAGTTTACCCTCTGTTTAATTTCTATTGCACCCTTTAATTTTTTACATTTAACGTTGGTTAAATGTAAACAGAATTCTCATTTTGTAAAAGGTAAAAGTGGAAAAGGTGTGAAATGTAAAAGGCATTCTCTACCAGTCGACCGTTGGGTCGACTGGTAGAGAATACCTTAAGGCATTAATCTTGACTGTAGTCGGACTTAAGTCGGCCTCTGTACAGTACAGTGCAAAAAAACAAAATAATAATAATAATCTCTAGTGCAAGTTTCTATCCTTTGTAAATGTTATGTTATTGTTTTTAAGACAACAATATTATCATAAATACAAAGGCAAACTTATTCTTAGAAGATACCTCTTCCTTGGAATAATTGAGAGGATTTATGTTAATAAAAAGCAGACTACATATAATAAGAAACAGGAGATATACTTGCAGATATCCATATACATCCATAAATACATGAAAATTAATATAAATAATTTAAGAGGATTTATATTTTCAATGCGACGACCGCTAGGAGCGCTGCTTAATTCTCTGTATTAAAAATCCAATTGACACAAACTTACACTATGACTTCTGATCAAATGTATCTCTGAACAATATATCTCTTAATATATTGTTTTAATGATGTTAATGATGAGTGTTTAATCAACAATATGTCTCAATATATTTAATCAACAACATTGTCACTTGAAATTTTGCTTTTTACTATACTTGGTTCTTGAAAATTAAATAATTTAGCAAGAGACTTTGTCGGTACGATTTACCACTAAAATGATGGCAACCTTTACTATGTCAGGAAGATAGAGAGGTTGAGAATAGCGTCGAGTTCCGCTACGGAATGCTTTAATGTACTGCGTGTGTACCTACCTTAGGGCTACTATGAATGCCCACTCAGGAATCAGAATTCTCTTGAAACTCAATCCGATTTCAACTGCCATATTGTAATAAAATTTCAACTGTCATATTGTAATGAGAAACTTTTGAAATATTTCGACTTACTATTGATGTTTTAAAGCCAATTCAAAGTTTTAATTACTTATATGTTGATTTACAGCGTTTTATTGATCAGGCGGCCAATGTTTTAATATAATTTTAATTACATAGAAATATTTCGAATCGTAAATATTTGAAAAATTTGAGAGATATATTGAGAATCTTGAGAAAGAGAATTGTGACTGAGGTAATAACGCATACAAAGTAGATAAGACGAAATGACCACTTGTTGGTCTTGGTTTCGTCTGAAAATCAGCGCTGTATGCCGTTTTTACCGTATACCGCTTGTGACGAGACGGATGCTCCTTCGAAACAGGTTTCGCGCAGTGTTATCGCATTGTTTAATTTTAATTGTTGGGTTAGATTATGTATGTTTAAGACACTTTAGAATAAAAAATTGTTATTTATTATTTGTGTGTACGAAATAAAATTTATATCTATCCAACTACCGTCAACGTCACCAGCCCTTTTATTATCCACCACTGGCTACAGGTCTCCGCATATTGTTTTGTATATGAGGAATGTTAAAAAACGCCACGCTGGCCAATCGGGTTGGCGAGTCCACTCTTTCAGAGGAGGTGTAGTGGCTCAGCGCTTGTGATAGCCGCTGTGTTATCCAGTCGCCTTTTACGACACGCTCAACTGCATATAAAATTAATCCAACGTACCAGGACGGCTTATTTTTGATTTCTAGATAGTTACTAGGTAAATAGTAACTATCGTTGCATTTCAACATAAGTTCAAAGTAAATAAAGCGAATGTGACAATTTACAACTCAACATCGCAGTTGTTGTTTAATTTTCACGTGTTCACGTATTTAGGTAGTTAGCACCCTAACCGCGACACACAGTATTTTTCGGCTCCATTTTTACTAGACTGTTGTTACTTAATTTATGAAATAATTTAAGCGTATTCCTAAATTTCAGTGTATGTATCCACTAGCACAAATAAGTAAATTTGTAAGTAGGTAAACTTATATACCATATACCTTTATCTGACTCTCGGATTAGTGTTTTTTTTATACCAGAACAGGAAAAGATGTTACTAAACTTCGTTAAATTAAAATATAGCGCTGTTTAAAGCACTGTTTTGAAACAATGTTTTAAAATGACGACGAGTATGTTTTGTATACAAACATACTCGTCTACAAACATAACATATTTGTATACCGACTCTATAGTTTCGACTTCAAGCCAGAATTATAATTGATTAAAATTCCGAATATTAATTTATTGAATAACTAATCGGATTATACCGATTGTATAAATAATCCGCAGAAATAATCCAATCCCATCCCCTAAGTTGATGGCTATTTGTTATACGAAACAAGTTTAATTAACTTAGAATTTTTTAATTTTTAAGTAAATTAACAATACAAATTATTCTATGACTTCATGATGGAACAGTCTGAATACTACGTCGTATTTTCGGAGAACCCGAGTGTAACCAGGACACTGACTAAATTAACCGAAATGCCACAGAAATTGTGGAAAATTCGACTGGACGACTGGACATTTCGATTCGATCTCAACTTATTAGTAGCAGCCGTTAATG
The DNA here is from genome assembly GCA_943735995.1 of Sesia bembeciformis. NCBI lineage: Eukaryota > Metazoa > Arthropoda > Insecta > Lepidoptera > Sesiidae > Sesia > Sesia bembeciformis. The sequence goes on along the minus strand of OX031029.1, from coordinate 5,130,841 downwards.
AACTGGAGAGAAACAGTCATGAACAGTGTCACTCGATTACGTCACAACGCACTAGAAGCCGTAGGAGTTGTTCAATTTAATTTCAGACAAATCTCCATTCTTTATTTAACCTTAGTAACCTTAAATCTTAACCTAGTAGTAGTAGTATTAAAGTATAGGGAACAATATTAAAATTAAGATGCCCCAATCCAACCCTGCAGCCATATACCGGCTACCGGCCGGTGGTGTATTCAAAATAAAAAACAACAAAACAGTATGAAATGAGAATGTTGAGAACATTTCTCGTTGCCGTACCGTGGACATCAAACCAAAAAAGTCTAACCCAACTCAAAGGTTATGAAAGAGAATGTTCGAATCTATTTTTCTTGTGCTTAACAAGTCTTATTTCAATATGTTATATTCTCAGATATGAAATAATTTTTAGTTTTATGAAATAAGCGGTAGACATACAAACAAAATTCTACCAGTATATTAAAAAGCCTTCTCTACCTATTCATTTATTTATGTTTCTACCTATCCAACTAGTTATCTGGCTCTCTATCCAACACTTAACTATATACAACTAGCGCACTACCCGCGCTTGTAGTTAGGAACACTAAAAATAATAGGAAAAACGTTGAATTTAAAAAAAATATATAGTTGAATTATTTTTTTTCATTTATTTATCATTTTCGTTATGGAAAAAAAAATACACAATACAATAATAGACACTCAAAATTTCACGGAGGTTGAGAGTTAATATATATTTCTGCCCTAACAAATGTACGTTACGCAATGTACTGTACCGTCAAGAAGAAACGGTGCAAGGGACATTTTTACGATAACGTCGGTAAGTAACAGTCAGCACAAACAGTCAGAAATTAAAAATAAACAAATGCAATAACCACCGATCACTCTTTTTGTTTCATCGCAAACAAAGGGTCTCTAGTTTGATTTTATATTAATGAAATTTTTACCATGAGATTTTTGCACTATTTTTAAATCTAATTAAAATGCACCCGCTACCCCTCCTACCAGCAAGGCAAGATAGCATATTTGTAAATAATCTAGTTGAAAGAGTATTTACACAGATTTTAATCAAATTTTCATTAGACAAAACATCCTTCAAATTACTTTGTTTATTCAATATTATTAGTCGACATTTTTATGGCTTTGCTGTGGTCGTGGTAGAAAAAGACAAGTAGGTTATCTTCTTGTAACGCACAGCAAACGTTCCATGTACATACAATGTAGAAGTACGTTCCATCAGCATGGGTTTCTTTCTGTACGAGTATAATTGTCAATTGCACAGAAACTTGCTATGTGGCGCGACTCGTTGCTCGTTTAATCGATTTTATGCTTTGTGCATATTTATTTATTTATTTGCATCTATTGCATACGTAGTCTATGTCTAATGTAGGGTGTTTAAATAGCTTTAGAATTACAATCATTATTTCTGAAAATAGGTACTTAACCTGCAGAGATATGAACATGGCACACACATTGTAAGCCGGAACACCATCAAGGCAGTCTCGAAGGTGACCAGCCTCGTATTGAGGTTGTTGTGTGCCGCAGAAAATGACGTGACGCTCCACTTGGGCTGTCTCGGAACGTATAAATGCAGTTCAATAAATACCGACCCACCACTTTAGTACTGACTATGGCATGAGACGCATATACGAGTAGAATGGCTGTAGCTTTAATGATCGTCAATTATTATTAAAAAAAGGGATAAACGGTGTCAGTATTTTTTGATGCCAAAATACCTTTATGCTCTTTGTACCTCTATAACTGAATAAGTTTACTAAACTTTACTTTATCTATTTTTGCCGCAACACGACCCAACACCTACATCTCTACTTTCTAACTTTAGCGCGCACGTTTCGTACTGAAGCGCCTTTGAGCATAAACCAAAAATCGACTCGGCGCTACTCGCGCCGCGCGCCGTCTCGGTACCAGCTGTAATTATTTCGCCTCGAGGCAATGTCTCCATTCGAGCATTCGACTACTGAGACAGAGCCACAGCCCGAGACTGCCTCTAGTTTAACTGGTGCGTTTCTATCAGAAAACCTACTTATTTATTTTACAATGATATAATTGCCTCAACAGAATCTACACATCCTATCACTCACAAACAATATGAAGATAATGGATGACTTGAACACATGTCCGAAGCATACAAAGGCGATAACCATTAGCATATGATTGAACTATATAATTACCATAACTTTTTGTCATGTGACTGGTCCATTCGGACCATTTGACGGAAAGATTAAGTACCTACTTGGGAAAATACAAAATAAATACATTACTGTGGTAACTTTGAAATTAACGGGCAAATTCTTTGTAAATCGCGTTCTAAGCGGAAGAAGTCGACGGAAAATATTATTTTTTATTAAATCGCATTTCATTAAGGGATCGGTTGCAAAGTGACGCCTGGTCGCAGCGAACCCGCGACAAAGGCACCAATAACCTTGAAAGTATTTACATAGACAGTGCAGTTGCGGACTATAGGACATTCATTGGACATTTCTACCATAACTACTTTGTACGAAGATAACAGATACCACTCTTTTGTTACCACCTCTTGTCGAAGTAACTAATGACAATAATGTTGAACCATTTGTCAGCACTGGGAGATTTTTCTCAATCGTCACCATTGGAGACGGAACGGTAGTAACAAGTGGGAATAGACGCAGATATGCAATTTCCTTACAAATATATTCCATGACAAAGACATGACATGATAAAGTACAAATTGAAGATTTCGCACACACGCCCACTTTTCCTAAGTAGTGTAATCTTACAGAATAAATAAAACGAAACTATCTCTGCTTTATTTCTCGCCCAATAATAATGGATCCACAAAGTGTGGCCGAGTCGTAAACACTATTATGAAGAGTCGAATATACATACATATAATAGTGTTTCAGGGAATTGACACTACAAAATAAACAATATTGAGTTTGTTTGTAACAAAAGAACCGTTTATTGTTTCTTTCACATATAATTATTTACCATAATGGTAGGTTTAGCACAGTATTATATAGTAAAAATCCTACCTGTAACAACAGAAACGACATTAAAGTCTATTCTTCACATGTCAATCCCTTTCGTTTCAGACAACAGACAAATTCACAATATTAAACTATCCAAATCAACAACGTCATCGTCATCTACCCGTACATTACAGACCATCATAGATTATAAACCATAGATTACCCTACATCGATATACAAGATCGATAACCTTGTATATCGAATATCTTGTATCTTGTATATCTTGTATATGCCCGGAATGAGCGGCAAATTAAAATCGAAGAAATAGATTTTCTTTACATACATATACTCCTGAATACGTATATAAACAATATACGTATATAGGTATATGTTTTAGTAGCAAAGCATACGGTGATGCGAATATTGCCAATCAACTGTGAAAACTGTGAAAGTCATTCGTGAATGACTAAAATCTTCAATCACGAAATCAACTAATGCAGTGGATATAAAAAAATATATGACTATTTACATATGTTTATCGTATTATAATACATATAGATTTTTATTGTAAACCTGTACGCATGAATTCTAATAGACAGAGCTGCCGGTTCGTAAATAAATAGATAAAATGAAAACAATCGATAACAAGTTTTCTTTAAAAAAATGTCATGAGATTTTGTAAGTAAGATCTATGTGAAAGGAACGGACAAAAGGACATCGAACTTGATACGTATACATTAAGCAACATGTGGTCAGCTATAATACGTATTATTACTATTATTAAAAAAGGGATATGAAGTATTTAATAATTCTCTAATCCTTGACTTAACTTGACTTTATTATACAAACAGTATTGAGTTCAGTATAGTGTTGAGTACTGCTGAGCTCAATATCAGACTCAAAGAAGTCTGGACTGCTTTGAGACTGATACTGAATTGTCAAAATAGTAGTAATAAATAATTCATAAAGTAAAAAAACAAACTAGTTAGTGCATGCAGTAAATATGCATATTTGTTTTTTTTTATTTTTAGATTATTTCAATAACATAATAAAGTTGGACACAGGCGGGTTTTTATATTTCTTAAATAATTACTTATTTAATTTTTTAATTATTGTCTGCGAGGGAATAAGGACTTGGACATATATAACGTACATACATAGCGGCGAAAAACATATCGGTCCTCGCGTTCTGCAGTCGGGTTAAAATTACCGTTGAGCACACCTTTAAGCAAGATTAACCTTTAAGATTTGAGCGTTAAACGCTTACGAGCGATACAGTCCAAGTTTTTATCGTGTGATGCCCATAGAGCCTAAAGATTAAAATCTCGATTCTAAAACGGTTTTATGTTCAGAAAGGGCTGCAATATTGTTTAACGATGCTTTAAGAAAACGTCTTAAAATTATTTAATTAGCTAGTCTTATTTATTACTACGTGATACCATCAGCAATTCCTGAACAAAACTTAAAACATTCACAAGATTTTTTTAAGAACAAAGACTTTACTGTTCTTTTTAATTCCAGAAATTAATGTTTCAAATAAATAGCCTTCCCCTTACAATTATATAAACTTATCTCGCCGAATATCTCCTTGGAGACGGGTATTTCTTTTCATAACACTAAATATAAAAAGTAACGCTTTTCAACGAAAAACAAGTAACCAGAATTGATAAGACATATTGAAATAAACAGAAATAAAGGGAAACGATAGTAAATCAGAATAAAGTATATTTTTTTTGGAAAAATATAATTCAAAGAAGAATAACAAAATAGAAGAAGTCAGGTGTTTTTATAAAGATTAGAGATTAGATTTAAGATTCCGCTGTCATTTTTCCTGTGAAGCCTTTTTCTCTTGTACGACGTCGTAACGAATTTTGTTGAAGGACATTGAGTTCGTAAATGTCGTTACATGTCGTTACATGTCGTTACATGTCGTTACATGTCGTTACATGTCGTTACATGTCGTTACATGTCGTTACATGTCGTTACATGTCGTTACATGGTAGCGACATGACAAATACTTTGTGAGGAAAACATATATTTATATAATAATCTGACAAATTACGATGAAGTCTTTTTGAGTGATCTGGACAGTATAGGAAAGTTTTTATGCTACATTCATGAAACATGTACTTGTACTCGTATCATCCTATAACGTCCCACTGCAAGGCACAGGCCTCCCTTAGTAAATCCGCATGGGGTTTCGGGCCGTAATCCACAACGTGGGCCTAGTACATATTGGTGAATCATATTCTCCAGATATTTTTTAATTTCTGGTGCATACACGATGTTATCTCTCACATTTTACATTTTTTTTAAATCCGTAGATTCTTAAGAAAAATCTGAAAAGTACGGGCCGAAGATTTGAACTCACGGTCACACGAATGTGTGTTGAGTATAGATACCTCTAGGCCATCATTGCTACATAACACATCGTTCAATAAGTCCCGGGACTAACTATGAAAACAACATTTTATCCGCAAAATTCTTTATTATTCATCAACATAATCTCCTTCAAGTGTAATACAATCATTCCAACGCTTCTCTAACTTTTCAATGCCATGTTTGTAGAACGATTTGTCTTGACTCAAAATGAGCCTCAGTAGCAGCGATCACCTCCTCATTCGAGCCAAATCTTTTTCCCTGGAGCATCTTTTTGAGATCCGCAAAGAGCCAGTAGTCGCTGGGGGCCAGATCCGGCGAGTACGGAGGATGGGGAAGCAGTTGGAAGCCCAATTCGTTGAATTTGGTCATCGTTTTGATTGACTTGTGGCACGGTGCGTTGTCTTGATGAAAGATGACTTTCTTCTTCTTCATGTGTGGATAGCGTCACTTTAACCACTATAGCTTTCTTGGTTATGTTTCGAATTACATCAAATTTTGACACATCTCATCTAAAGGTTACATGTTACATACGAGGGCCACACTGAAAGTTTCCGGAATGAATAAGAAAAAAATACAAGGATCCAATGAATAAGAAAAAATACCAAGTGACGCGTTCCGTTTAGGCATAAGCATACATATATATTTCCCGGAAGTGATCTCTTTTATTGTAACTTTTTTCTTTTTCATTCGATTACATGACACAGCCATATGTGATCTAATATTTATTTCTTTTTAAGTCAAGATATTATGTTCAATTCATAAGATATCCTTTATTTGTATATACATCTGTATGAGAATGTTGGCATATCTGTAATTTAAATGCAATATACAAAATGATGCTTTGAATATACTAACAATGTACTGTGTGTATTTTTAGTAAATAAACCTTAAATAAATTATAATAATCATTCAAAATAAACATTCTATATCATTCAAATTTAAATACACCTAGATTCAGTTCCATTAAAATGGAAATGAACGTTCGGTTCTGAATAATAGATTTCAATTTGTAATAGACTTCCATTTCTGACTCCTAAAAAGGTCAACAAAAAATAATCGTGGCAAGACAAGTTTCTCCAGAAACACGAAGTCTTATTACTAGTAGCTAGAGTGGCGGGCGTCAGCTTTTCCTTTGTCTGAGGAAGCCGGCGGCGCGCGATAAGGAGTTGCCGGGCGCTCCGACTGCAGCAGCTGATAGCGCTCTGTAACATCAGAGGGCTTAATTGATTAGGCTTTAACGTTTGGCCCTTCTGCAGTTTTTCTTTTATTTTGTCTTTTTATTTTATACATTTATTTCGATTCTTTGTATCTCATAATTTAATGGTGTCCACCAGGTGGCGTATCGTGCCGTCTATAGAATAGCACCATCTCATTTCTTCCTATTGGTGTCGTAAAAGGTGGCTAAGGGATCATAAGGGCGACCACCTCTAAAAGAGGGGACTGGTCAACCCGCTTGGCCGACGTGGCGTTATTAGGCCATACTTCCTTCGCGCACAAGATAATGTGCATGGGGAAGAACCTGTCCAGCAGTGGATAGTTGGATACTGATAGGGCTGGTTGCATTTAGATACTTTATTGTACACACAAATGATATAAAATTGTTACAAAAGAAACTACATACATAAGGCGAGCCTATCCCCGTAGGGAATTTCTACCAGCAAACTCCCAGGTTATGTGAGCAATGAAATATGCAAATATAGTACGTGCCTACATGAACACTGTTTCTATAATATTTCGAACATTACATACTAATAACATATTATTATTATGATTCTTTCCTTTTTTTAATCTTAAACAGTTTTGTCTTATACAGAGGAAAATGTTGAGTGTAGAGCGAGAAACAAATTATTAAATTGATTGCAATCAATATGCTGCAACGTTATCCGAGTATTTGTTAATATTTGTAACATCACTATCTTGTCTGGTTTAGTTATTGTGCATGTAATTATATGACTGAGTAATGAAGGTTAAATACAAGTTATAATAATAATAAATACTCTTTATTGCATACAAATAGTTATTACATTTGCATAAATAATAAATGACAGAATACAATAGGCGACCTTATCGCTAAGGCGATCTCTTCCAGGCAACCTTAGGATAGAGAAAAATAAAAGAAATATAGGTTGTGCAAAATGACCGAAATATCTCATGTTCAATATATACATACCGACAATATTGATAATAAATATAGTATAATGAATACTTATAATAATAAATAACTTAATAAAATATAAATACATACATATATATCTACATCTAAACTGCACCCAATATCAATTCACAAATAAAAATCAAAGTTGACAAGGATAGAGAAAATAATAAGGAATTGAGGTCTCCAAGTGACGAAATAGAACAGGTTAGAAACAAAATGGTAGCGAGAGGAAATCATTTGGCAAAGAAAGAAAATAGAAAACCAAAGGAACTAACTAATAGAATAATGATTTATAACTTGCCATTTAAAACTAGACAGCGACTGAGCACGTCTAATGACAATTGGTAAGGAATTCCAAAGCCTAACAGCCTGCACTGTGAAAGAGTTAGTAAAGAAATTTGAAGAATGGGTAGGAAATTTACGAAGTAAATCGTAGTTAGTAAATCAAATAAGTAAATTAGTAAGTAGTTATATCTCAGCACTTAAGATCTGCTTCAATTGTAGACAGACTGAAGTAGATGGTATGGTAATGAACAGCATTTCTCCTGCTTTTAAGATTCTGTCGGCAATGAGGCAGCTAGCGGCCGCTCTGACTATAATCAAAGCGTTCTGAGATTTTAGAGGGTTTCCTTCTGCACTTTTCCTTGTATTATGAAATTTTTCCTTTCGACATTTCGACATAACAATAAAGTTTTTTTTTTGTTTGAAGAGGTCGGTGAGGCGATAAAGACGTAATTGGTCTACTTTGAGGTTGCTCTCTTTCTGATGTTTTTTTATGTATTCCATTAAATACAAATTTTTAAGAAGCTGTCATACAACTTCTCAAATGATCGTGGATGGTCTTCATATGTTCATTTCAAGTCGCTTGAAGTTTCTCGTAAGGGTATTAAAAAAAATCTATTTGATTTTATGGCATGTCACGTAAATCGTGCAAGAACAAAAAGGCATTGACTGAGATAAAGACATCAAAGAATATACACGTTGACAATGAAACAAGAAAAAGGCTTTTGTTTTCTAGCCGTTTTGTACATTATTCATATTTATTTAGTTGTTATCAACCTTCTCTTTTTATAATAAGAAGGCGGCAGACGAGCATACCTGGATACTCTCTGTGTGTCACACGGGAAAGTGGATACTGTCGTCCACAGATATCCGCGATACATGCCTACATCAGTCCAGCTGCTTACCTTTTGAGATGTAGTAATTGATGAAGAACAAGGGATAAAATGAGGATAGAATGGGAATGAGCTCTGGCATATCTCACTCACTACCGAAACTCGTCCGTACATTGGGGAATTCGAAATGTAGTATATTTCAAGGTTCTATGAGAGAGAGGTAACATGGCCACTCCAGTGCGACCAGCAGCTGTTGGATTGCAGCGTGCACCCTACCTCTCCAACCTCTGTATTAAATTTATACAGCCTTTATTTTTGTGTAAAAAAAATTAAATAGATAATAAAATATGAAAGTAGCGTAGGCGGTAGGTAACGCTTAAATTTACAACACTTTATTCTTTAAAACCAATGTAAATGACTCGTAAAAAATAAAGTTAAAATAAGGTACGCTCAGATCATAATCCTTTTCAGCTTAGCCCTTCAAAGAGTTTATCTTAACAGGTTTTTTTAACTGTAAATTAATCGCTTAAAGAGCACTCAACTAATTAGTTAGTATAATGAACTGGTCGGCTTTAGATCGACATTATTCTTTGGTGTATAATTACTTGCTTAAGCTTCTTTATTTATAACTTGAATCATAATGATTTTTAATTTCTTAAGCTTTTCGTATTTTTTTTATAGAAATAAGGTGGCAGACGAACAGATAGTCCACTTGATGGTAAGTCGATAATGTCGCCTATGAACATCCACAATTCGTGCCAACATCAGTCCAAAATTGTATATTTATTAAAAAAGCATCTACACTAATTTAACATTATTTACATACACCTCATACAGATCATTGCAGTCCGATCTGTTTAATTCGCCCAAGTGCTGCATATTCCGCTTATGGCGCGCTGGTTTAATATGACCTATTTTTCCACAGGCATGACACCTACTCAAAAGAATCTACGTTAGATTAATAACGCTTAGAAACCGAATACGCGTACGAAATGTAAGCAATTTATTTGGAGCCCCACGTCACACGTTTCACACGTTGTCGATCGTATCTCCCGTAAATAAAATAAAAAATGACGGTTTGTGCAGTGAAATGCAAGTGAATGTGAATAGGATTTTGCAAGGTCAGCGGCGCGCCCGCATACCCCCTAGTGTTGCAGGTGTCCATGGGCGGCGGTAACACTTACCATCACGTGGGACCGCCTGCTCGTCCGCCCACTAGTCTATAAAAAAAAAAAAAAATGAACAGAATAATCATATTAATATTACATTCCACAAGTAAGTGCTATATTTTAGTCAATATATGTATATTCGTAAAACATTCAATGAAACAAAAAATAAAATCGTAATTATCAGCATACGCCATGTCATCACAGGGTTGCTTGTCGCCAAATACATGGCCTCGAATCCCCATTGTTCGTAAAAGTGGCTCCGATAACTCCCACGAGCAGTAGTCCTAATACCACTGGTCCTAATCTTTCTATTGGTATACATTTTTCAGGCATTGGCATGTTCGAGATAAGAGGTGATACCACTTACCTTGACACGCCCTTGAGTCCAAGCCGCACATCATCCACTCCCGGGAGTCCAAAGCAGTCCAAATTGTCGTCTTATAACACAATTTATGACACATATACATATTAAAATTGTCGAAATAATAAGTTTAGCCGAATAAGAGAAATCACACTGTCCGTCCGTTACAGTTGCCTTGTTACGACTCGACCACCGCGGGCCCCCGAGGCATGTTTTTGTTTATGGCATACCCTCTTATTCCCATTAAAAATATACCAATTCCCGAATACCCATTTTCCCAATACTTTCTCCAAATGCATTCCTAAATCTCTAAAGGTATGTTTGTCCACTTGCCACCGGATGGACTATCTGACCGTCTCCACCAAAAAATGTAATTTACCTAGCATATTTCAAAAAATGTCTCCAAGGGTCTTATTTAACAAGGGAAATACGTAATAATGAACAAAGTAAAGGTTTTAACGTGCCATAAATATTCCATGGCTGATTCGATTCTCATGTTTATATAATAAGTACAAAGGAGAATTCTCGAAACGAGATTTCCTGAAATCGTGACTCGAACACTTTATTCGAGTGCGAATACCTAGAGAATTTCAATTTAATCTATAATGCATTCTAAAAAGGCCAATCATAAATTCTGCGAAGGAAACTTTTATGGGATGGTAAAAATAAAATGATTCACTGAAGCCTGTGATACAATTCCATACCATTCCATCGGCTGTTTATAAAGTTCGTTTAACATTCATCATCATTCATCATTCAACTACTAATTACTTAAGCGAAAGTTATGAGCGAACCGAAGGCGCGCTTTGGTCATAGGCATTAGTTAAATAAATTATATATAATTTAGTCCTTGAAGCACTTGTTTATTTCTTTTACACAACATTCTTTACTCCACAAACATTTTGTTATTTCTTCTCAACAACTATAAGTGACTACAGACAAAATATCTAAAATAAGGAACCAACCATATAATGCCACTAGCTAATGATAAAGTAACATAGAGGTCATTCCTAACAATTATTGCTCCTGATGTTTCGCAGTCGGTTTAATATCTTAATACAATTTTAATATCTACCTACATTACCGCTTACCTAAAATTTTCAATTTATCGCGACTGAACCCCATACACACCCTATGGGATTATTGAATTCCTATTATTGAACATAATAATTGTTATATAAACGGGTCTCTATCGATTTTTATTTATTTTATTCTCAAAATTTTAATCTAGTAGCATAAACCATGGTCACGTCGAGACTACGGTGTTGTTACTTTTGACAAAAGAAACTTTACCCTCCGTCTTGTTCCTTTTTGATTCTGCAGCCCAAAAAATCGTGTCGTAATCACCGTTCCTTTAATCGAACCGAATTATCGGATATAAAATAAATAAAAGTCAAATTAAATAAATAAAAGTCTTGAGTAATCCGTTGACATAACAATTATACTGCTTTGTTATCAACCTGTAACGTACCACTGTAGAGCACAGGCTTCCCCTAGTAAATCGCTTGCGGGATTCGGGCCATAATCTACCACGCAGACCCAGTACATATTCGGCCCGAAGCGAGGTTCGGGGGTGTGGGGTTAAGTATTTCCTTATTATTGTTGACAGGGAGTGGGGGAAAAACCAAAAAACTTACTTTACTTTTTTACTTCTATACTAAATTTATTTACTTACATTAATTATGTATTCTTCATAGCAACAAACAGGCGTTCCCCGTATCGACTAACTAACCGTATCGACCGTATCGACTTATACAAGTCTACTTGAACGCGGCAATGTTCTATTCGGGGAATTTATCACCTCGAAACGAATTAAGACAAACGAATGTATGAGTCGAAGGTTATCTGTGCTTTGTTCGTCTAGTAGCTTCATTAAATTATAGTTTTGTAACTGTTGACTAATTATCCAATGCACATGCACATTTATATTAAATTTACATTCATGTGCAGTTGTGTTAGGCTCTTCTTCATTGTACAAGTTTTTTATGTGGACAAAATGTGTCAAAATATAAATCGTCAAGTGTTGTATAAAAAATCTGTTTGAAGCATTAAAAAACCACTATCTTTTCCGTTACCGAGTTAGTGGTTAATGTTAAAAATCCATACTTAAGTAGAAACTCTGTGGTTCGGGCGGGAATTTTAATTCACTACGTCATGAATGAGAGTCGAGGATCGATATCCCTAGACTATTACTAATCTACTTTTTTTTAATAAATCAAATCCCACTCAATGGCCTTCACTAGGATTCCCGGATTCCCTTTGTCGTGGGTCCAGAGACACACAGAGAAAAACACAAACACACATCCAGACCCGCATGTCCGACTGGGAATCGAACCCGGAACCTTTTACACATCAAGCAGAGTCACTACCAGTTGCACCAATCGGTCGTCGGTCGTATTATACTTATACGAGTACATACTTACCCAGTCTCAGAACTAATTCCGACTGAAATGCACTCACACAGATACTACCGGTGGCTTTCTTTAAGCATGCGATAATAACCCACTTTAGAAATTTTCTGGTAGAGTTTATTGGAGGTGTGGGATTGTCCCTTGGGATTTTTAGCAGTGTCAATAAAATTTCAGAAAATTGCTCAAAGAAAAACATTGATAGACATTACTCGTATATAAACATTTTTTGAAGTTTATCAAAACACGTCTTCAACTCACAAGAGAGCCGAAGAAAGTGCTGTTATTTTTGGAAGTATGATACGTAAGAAGTTGATATTTTTATAAGTTCTTTTTATGAAAGGATAAATAGGGAAGTCTTATTTCTGGCGTGTTTTTTATGGAATTGCTGTGACAACATTTTGCTTATACATAAATTCGCAGCTGAAACAGTATGTTTGTTTTTGGATTATTGGATTATTATGTGTTAATAATGTATTGGTATGGACTGATGACTAGAAGAAAGTCGCCGTTAGTGGCTGAATGAGAAGAGCAAAGGTATTGGAAGAGGCGTATATCCAGCAATGGAGAGACACAGGCTGATGGTATGGTATGGACTAACATAATGACGGATAGATAGACAGACATCGGTACTTCGCTAATAAAGATCCCCTAACGCTCATACAATGATTAAAAATATATTTAGCTGTCATTACGAGTGCCTGAGATAATTGGAGATTAATACAAACCAGCTTCTCCAAAAGATAAAGGAACAATATATAATATGTATTTCTTCTTATAAACACTAGCATTCATAAATACGTTTGTCTTTATTACTTGTTTCTCGTACTTATTTCGGGCTTCTAGTAATGTAAGAGCGGTGTTACTATGGTTTTTCTGTAACAACATTAGTTTTGTTCGGAAAAACAATCATTAATTATGATATATTTTATCAATTTGCCCCGATAAAAGCGAGTGCGCATTGTTTACTGTTTCAAGTTACAAGACAAGGTTTCATAACATTAATTATAAGAAAATAGTTTACGTTTAGATTTAAGAATTAAAAATATGTTAAAAGCCACCATCAAAAACAAATAAAAAAAAACATTTATTAGAAATATTTGAAGTACATTAGAACATAAATCATAGTTTATATAACATTAGTTAACAAAAGTATTAAAACATATTACAGCATTTGTTATGATAACATATAATTGTGCAATAGACTGCACTACAATTAGTTTAAGCGGAAAGCAGTTCTGCCGACAAACTGTTCTGCAGTTTAGCAGACATTACTATGTGATATATTGTATAATTATTTTTGTTATGAGGTTTAAAATAAATAAAATAAGAATAAACAACAATGTATGACATAGAAAATTGTTAGAAAACATAGAAACTTTTGTTTAATTGTGTGCATAACACACATTGTACAGCACTTTTAATGAAAGTGAACAGTCTTGACATTGAGAACAAGTTACACACCGTGTATCGATCTCATCGCAATTATGCAATCTCTTCTGGTCAACCTGCGACAGAGTAATGTGATTAGGTACTTGATATAAAAAAGAAAGAAAGAGAATAATCGTAACTATACGTATCGTATTTTAGACAGATGTATATACTTGCATACAATACATGTTGTATAAAAATATTACATAATTATTTCAATACATAAATATACATAAACACACATATATATACATATATGTATATATGCAAGAGTAAAGGCGAGAGGTAGGAAGAAAATATAAAGGTCAAACGAAAAACAACAGTAGCGGAGGAAATGTTGTTTAATTATATTCTGAAAGATTGGTAACGACTGTACTTGTCTGATAGATGAAGGGAGTGAACTCCACAGCCTGTACAGTAAATGAGTTGGTGTAAAAATTATAAATGTGAAAAGGAAAGTTTTCAGAGGAACGTAAGCGCTGTGATGTGTGTGTAGTGAAGTGAAGACGTTCCTTCAAATATTCAGGAGTAAGTGAATTAAAAAGAATAGAGGAAAGAAGCGAAAGAAGACGCGGGTGTTCCCGCGAATACCTTTGAACGCTTTGAAAATTCTTTAAATTATTGTACGAAATCTTACCGAGAATACCTAATCAAATGAATTTGTGAAACTCTGATGAAAGATAAACCCCCTATAATCTCACCTTTTTTCTCCCTTATACCACTATATATATATATATATATATATATATATATATATAAGAATTCTTAAATTAGCTAAAAACGCAGCTTGATATAGATTATTATGTACCGTTATAAATATATCTATTATGTTCTAATTACGGATTAATATATACCATTGTGTGTCAAAAATAACCACTTTTTAATATTCGTTCACTTCACCTTAAGGATGGTAATGTCGAGTCAACGTTCTTTGACTTGACGTATAAGTCAAAATATAAAAACGCTTTTGTGTGATTAATCGATTCTAAAACTTTTTCTTAAAAAAATATTATATGATTATTATTTATTTATTTATTTTCAACGGAAATTCAACATTTTGTGATATACGAGTATAACTATACATGAAAATAATAATAAGTGACATACATATTATTTTTATATATAAAAAGGCGGCAGACGAGCATACAATCCACATCCGCGGTACATGCCAACATCAGTCCAGAATGACAAACGTTAGCACGCACCCGGATGCGCCCCCACCTTTGCAGATTAAGGAATGGATTGCGAGAAAGGGTTGGGAAAATGAAGAGGGATAGGATGAGATGGAAATGGGCTCACTCACTACCGAAACACGTACGTACATTGAGGAAATACGATATAGTAGGAAATGCAGTACATTTCAAGGTAGTCTTCTGTGAGAGAGAGGTAACGTGGCCAGTCGCGTGTGTCCAGCGGCTGTGGGAATACAGCGTGCACTCTCAACTACTAGGTACATAGGTATGAGCTATAACAAATAAACGGTCAAACATACGAGTACCTGCTGATTATATCTCTCTACAATTCCTATACGACTATATGCAGTCGCCATTACAGTTATTAAAAATAGTGAATGCAATGCTTTTTTCTCTACGATTCTCAAAAACTTGGAGCGACATTTTGGCGCCTTTTACGAAAAGTGCTTTTAATTTTAGTAAGCGACTGTTTGGCTCAGCGGCACCTACATTTTTTATAATGTTGTCCGTGTTTTACAGTGAAAATACGTACCTATGTTTTTTTACTACAACTGTTAGGTGTAGTGTTTGCATACGTGTTTGAATAGGTGTCGTGCATCAGCTGCTTCGATCAATGGTCCTGGTCAATGGCAATTAAAATAAATGACTCTAATGGTCCATAGACTATCCTTAAACGAACTTCTTGGAGTAAAATGTTATAAGAGATGTAACGGAAGCGCGAAATAATTTAATCGAGTCCAAGCGTGTTAGTGGATGTCGCTGATGTATACCAACTTTTTATTTACATGATAGTACCTTACTTATTATTTTATCCAAGCATTCCAAAAAAATCCATACATTTTTCAAATATTTATTTTAGCAAATAAAAATTTTCATGTTGGAAACCTAGCACTGTCTGTCGTTTGTATCAAAAAAGATATATATTTTTTATTGGAGCAATAAAAAAAGTTATATAGATACTACAAACTAAAGCAGCTGTGGCGTTTAAAACAAAACGTTTTGAAAATGTTTTAAAGTTTTGTACGACAAACTTTCTGAGAGTACCTAATCAAATGAATTCGTGAAACTCTAATGAAAGATAAACCTCCTATAATCGCAGCTTTTTTCTCCCTTATTAATTAAACAAGTAATTTATACAAATACACCTCTTCATAATAATAAATATAAGTTATTGCTTATTCTTAGATCCTGTGTTTGCGATACGAGCCATGGTTTTAAACTTGCGACGACAATCCTGAATTATGCATTTCTTACGATTGCTTGTTAGACATTAAGGTGACTTTTAGAACTCAATTAATTTGAATCGAAAGCAACTATCATTTTTTAATCTGTCTTAATTTACGTGAATACACATAAACTGAATTAGAAAAAAGAACTAAAAAAAAATAGGACATTAACGAATTTTCTATTAATTAATTAGTGGCAACGAACAAAGCAAAGAAGTATTAAACTTACTAAAGCATCGATGCAAATGTTAAGGGATAAGAACCTTTCAACTCGGAGCTATTTGTAACAGTCTCTCGTAAAGCCTCTGGGTACCACTCGACAGTGAACCGATAACTTTCCCACTATCACAAGTGTTGCCACCGTTGTTGTTTTAATATAAAAAACGCCGATGGCAGTCACCAGTCTGACACGCAGATTTCGCCATTATATTTTAGAATACAAGTGTTAGAGCTTTACGAATCCCATTCAACGACATAACTTGTATATTTTTTTTATATTAAACCTGGTGAACAGGTTACCTATGGACGCCTGCATTACTAGAAGGATTACAGACGCGTTGCCTATCCTGCAAATGTATATTTACAGCTCTTTGAAGAACTCCATATCGTAACGTAGCCGAAAAACCTTAGGAGATAAGTCGTTCCACAATCCATGGGTTTGCGGTATGTATAGGCGAATGAATGGATATTGTTTTAGTGCATTTTGCATGATGCGCGTTCAGTCAGACGGACAAACATACAAAAATTTGTAAAAGAAATAAATTTTTACTCATACATGAATTGTCTTTTTTCAGAAAATATTTGAAAATAAGAAAATATTTGAAAAATTTCAGAAAATATGAAGACTTGCTTCTGATGCCAAAAATATTTTTAGAAACGCAATTTATTTTCTCAAATCTAAATTTTAAGGTTCGCTCATTAATATGTATTGCATTTGCGTAATAAATTCATAAAAAAATTCTGCGCCTTTTCGCAAATTTATGGCAAAATTCAAAACTGAAGTCGCATTTTTATTGCTCATTTACTTGTATTATTTGTTTGTTATGCTGTAAATTGCTGTACAGATTATGAATTTGTATAAGCTGAGGTTTTTCTTGGTCGTAAACAAAGCCATCAATCAATTTTTACTTACTGTTTCTTATTTATGTTTCATTATACCCTAAGGGCTGTGATAGCATATTATGGAAGACTCCAGACTAGTGATGGGTAACTCCGGTGTTAATGAATCAAAAGAGTTGAATCCGCGAACGGAGCAATTAATTGTTCCATCGAATTGTTATTCATTCCGATTGTGAGTGTAATCGCGCATAAATCGAGATGGAATGATGGCATGACCTTTTTCTTCTTTTTTTAGCTTATGCAACAACCGTTAGGGAAAGGGAAACGCTCTCGGAAGGTGAATAAGTAGGTGAATCAAAAGAGTTAAGGAGTAACTAAGAGGAGTCCGATCCGCAAGCGGAACTGGATTAAGTGAGTTAGAACACTCCGCGAAGTCTTGATTACCCACTCCAGACTCTCTATGAGGTTGTGATTTCAAATCCCTTATCAAAAAGTTATTTAATTTGCAAGTTACATTCATGTTAAAATCACGCACACGACATGTGCATGAGGGATGTTATAGGCGACTCATATATCCAACAGTCTACAACAAAAGGGCTGGTTACGCTTACGGCTATTTACGTGTGGCATGAAACAGCCTCCAGTCCCCACTTAATCCATGTGATGAGTAATGACATAAAACTCCTATTGATAACATAAGCAGGTTGTTATCAATAACTGATTGATAATGGGCGATCTCCAGCGGGGTGTTATGGGACGTGATATGAGCCTTATGGACATGGGACTTTAGGTTGATAACGTAGGTACATTTTTGAAATTTCTCTTGATTAACTTACGGGATTGTAATACTTCATGATGTGAATATTAAGGTTTTTTTTAGAAAAAGTGAATTTCCTTAGCTATCCCCAAAACGTTCAGTCTATGGTTATAACGGTATCATAATATAACAATTGCATAAGCATTTTAAAGTTATTTGATTCAACAATTTATAACGTGAGCTTTGCCCACTATAAAGCAAGCCAAGCGCAACGAAACGAATGTAGCCTAATATTCTAAAACCTAGATAAAATAAGTTCGCGGCATTGGCAGCATCTGGTGCTACACTTCCATAACTCCTGTTATCAAAATGGCCCACTGCCAATTTTCCTCAAATTCTATTAAAGCGAAATTCAATCTTGTCTGACATTTCTATTACTAACTGAAATTACCAACAAAACATGCGGACAATAATTCAAAGCGAAAACCGAGACCGCTCACTATAAGCGAAATCGATGAGGGTGGGAGTCCAGTAAATCCGAATGACAATAAAATGTCCATACAATAGATCACATTTGTTAACGTTTGTTTCATCCTGATTTTAACTTTTGTGCACAGTTTCAATAAAAAAAATACTCCTCTTTCCGTCTTACAGTAAATATTGTAACAAGAATTGATATAAAAAGTTAAACCAGAGTTTAACTTTTAAGATATAAAAAGTTAACCAAATTGCTGGTTTCGCCGCCACTACGAAAGTCAAGAAAGTGACCCTAAGAGTTCCTCAAACAGCCAAGAGATTCGTCCAAACGAAAAAAATACTGTTAATTTGTTACGGTAAATGAACGCTAAAAGTAACCTAAAGTTAATGTATTTAGAGTTATATTTTGAAGATTATAAGATATCTTTTTAGGTGGCCCTCACCAATACACACAACGCAGACGCATGTTCAAGAGTTGCAAGAATTATACTTAAAAAATAAAGGAAACAAGATTTAAATAAACACTATACCTTCACAATGTGACATTTTTCTTTTATTCGTACGGATACATAAAATAATTATACGACAAATACTTAAAAATAATTTATATATATGTATGTTTTACTTTAAAAAACAATTGACTCCTACGTTCACATATTCTATACAAGTAACAGTAGATATTTGAAATATTATGAACGGTTAATGTAACCGAATAGTTGACGATGTTTGTGTTACATGTATGTTAACGGATATAAATATTTGTAATCATACGTCAAAGATGCAGCAATATAACAGATAATGATTGTAAAAATTAAATAATTATAAGTGTAAATAGTAAATAATCGAAAATGTAAAAACTTGTAATTTGTAAACTTGAACATGCAAATAGTGATTGTAAGAACTTCTTTCGTAAATTTTGTTACAGCTTAAATATCAATGTTATTAACCGCTTAGAATACCCCTTTAAATGTATCATTCAGTAGAATTTTATTACAATGTCTAATAGGTAATCAAAGTTTCTATAAAATTAAAATGACTGAGATAATAATCAACCGAAAATATTATCGATAATATGTTTAATTTTGTAATTATCTAGTCCTAAATTAAAAAACCATATATAAATTATTATTTATTGCAAAACAGTCCGTATGCTTTAATAAATTCATAAAAAAATTGTTTTTATTATATTTATATTACTAGAAAAGTTCATTAAGATATCGTTCTGTTACAGACGTTGTTTTCATTATAGTGTGTTAATAAATATTTATTTATCTTGAAAAACAATGCCATTAATTATTACATAATAATTTGTAGCACACACATTGGCAATTTTAATAAGTAATTAAACATCTCAACACTCATTATAATTCACACCAACCAAACGTGTACGCCGTAGCGACCGTAGCACAGTAGCACGATAACCGTTACGCTTAGCCGCCTTTCGTTATTCGTAGACCGTATCGTAGCCACTCAGTTACCTCGCGTTGCCGACGCTGAATGCTCGTCGCACCGCGGCATACGACTACACGACTACATACGTAAACAAATAATTGTTTACATTTACCTAAATGTTTGCAACTATTTTTTGGAACTAGCATGAAATGTGACTTTATTACCGAGCAAGCTACGCAGTGGTTCAAAGGTAATTTTTATGAAATCTGATGTGTCCAAGATCGCACCCTTCTACTCAACATTGGGAATCGTAAAGTCGTGTGGAATAAAAGTTTTACGGCATTTTTATTTTGCCTCGATAAAGTTGTAAGTAGACACGAGTATTAGTGAATGCTTATTCTTAATGACTGCTTATAACAATAAACTGTATGTATATTTATTTATTCATTAATAATACGTATATAATTCTTGTGAAAGTGTATAAGCTTTAATAAAAAAATAATTCAATAGAATGAGTTTAATGTTTACGAGTACAACTTGTAGTAAATATTTCCATATCAATTTCCATTTCATTACTCAATTTTAATATTTGAATATACATTGTAACAACAAAATAGTATAATACCTAAATACTGTTAACAAACAAATTATTCTAATGCTGAATAAATGTTTAATTATCTAAATATTTTAAACAAATCTAATTCTAAAATGTGATTGATTTCAAGAAAAATAAGTTTTACTTACGCTATCAGTCGCTCCATTTATATTTTCCATGTTCGCATTTTTCGCATTTTTCAAACATGAAAGCCAGCGGCAATTTATTAATCAATTATACAAATCAACATGTATCGTGAAAAGCCACACAATAATGTATAAACTACCAAAATATAATTCAATAAATCAACAGTTTATTTGGAAATAGATTACACACATTGACCATAACTATTTTGGTTTATCCTGTAGGCAATACTCTAACCACAAATACTTTAACTACAGTAATATTCTTTTTTGCAAAGAAATCACAGAAATTTGACAGTCGTAAAGCGTAGGTACTTAACGATAAAATAGAAAAATAAGCTTTTTGGTACGTCAATCTACAAAATTTAATAGCATATGTGGCCTAAATAAGGCTAAATATATTCATAAAAGTAAAAAAAAATTCTAACGCGTCTTTCACGTACGTGCCAGCCTACATAATGACGAGCCTTAAAAGAAAGGTAAACATAAAAGAAAGCTAGTCTGTTTTCAATCCATCAAGCATAATGGATGGTTGGGTTCATAATGGGAGAAAATATTTGCTTAACATAGCATTAATCAAGCCAAGTTTTTATTACTTTACAATCTACTCCTTGAAAGGTTCATTGCGAAAGATTTATTTCTGTAAAGAATGTCAAAGTATACGATTCTAAAGACGAAACCTAAGATTTCTACCAATGGTTTACTGACATTATGCTTAGAAATAATAAATGTTATTATATATCAACATGCCTATGCTCAATTAGTTCGTTTTAGGCTGATTCTGCATAAACTCATGACTTGACTGATTTGAAAATAGCTTTTGACGGCGAGAATTTTAATTACTAATATAGGCAAATTTATTAATAAATGTAAGTTAAAGTTACTTATAAATATTAGTCCTTGAAACTACTAAATATTAGTCCTTGTTACTTCTAAATATTAGTCCTTGTTACTTCTAAATATTAGTCCTTGTTACTTCTAAATATTGGTCCTTGTTACTTCTAAATATTAGTCCTTGTTACTTCTAAATATTGGTCCTTGTTACTTCTAAATATTAGTCCTTGTTACTTCTAAATATTAGTCCTTGTTACTTCTAAATATCAGTCCTTGTTACTTCTAAATATTAGTAATTGTTACTTCTAAATATTAGTCCTTGTTACTTTTAAATATTAGTCCTTGTTATTTCTAAATATTAGTCCTTGTTACTTCTAAAAATATTTTGTATTTAGTTTTCAAAAAAATACCGATATAAATCTTGTAAGTGGTATTGATAACTACTTTATGAATTGGTATCAAAAGCTTCATTACAGACTTCTCTCGTTAATATCATGTCAGTACAAAAACGGAGCTCCATGTACTTAGTTCAGTTACATAGGCTAGGGCTACTGATTTATTTTCAACACATAACAATTTGAATATTATATGCTTTACGGAGCCAGTGATAAACAAAAGTCAGTGATTGAGGAACCACTTTGAAGAATCATCCCTTAACTGTTTCTTTTTACATTTATTTTTGTTACGCATATTGAGCATTAAAAATATCTTCAAAACGAGAAGTTTCCAGGAAATTTTACAATATTTCTATTTATACATAGAAAACGGCGTCTTACAAGGTTCTTCGGTTTCAGTCAAATTCGAGCATTCAAAGCATATTTTCTTTGTAGATATTTGCGTGTTTAGAAAATTTGAATATTAATTCCAAGCATTATCTTCAATATAATAATAATAATAACAACATTAAAAAAGGCTTCCAGTTCGGCGACCTTACTTACATAGGTTTCTACTCAAATCTTCAAATAGTCGTAATTGTGTGGAATAGTTGACATTTGACTCAATTCATTGATTGTCTCAAAATACGCAACACAAGTGTAATTAAAAAGTTGATAAAATACTTTAGTGCACTACAAAAATAAATGACATAAACCAAGAATGTTTTGCAAAATGCACATAACGTGGTTTTATCAATAAAACCACTCCACCAGACAACCTTTGACTAGAAATAAATATAAGTATTATTAAAAACATGAAGTCAGTGTAGAATAACTATAATTAATAATAATGATTAAAATCTATATAAATACACATAAAGTAATGTAAATACCAAATGTAGGTATTTTTATATGTTTATATATTTATATTTATATAGGTACTTTTATTAGGTATTTTATATGTGTATGTATTTTTTATATTCTTGCTATTATAATTTATTTACGTTCCCAATAATTTCCCAAATAAATTCATATTAATAAATAATTCCAAATAATTTAGAAATTCCCTAAATAAATATTTATTATTGTTTTAATGACTTTCTATTGTGCTACTCTGTTTGCCAAAAAGTTGACTAGTAGAGAAAGCCATGTGGCATTATTAAGACCGCCTTTTCGACATTTACATACAATAATAAATGATGAAAAAATAAAAGTGTAGAAATATTTAATACATACACAAGCGCTGGCAGAACTGAAGGCAGGATTATTATTTAAAAGGATGTAATACATATTTCATATACATTTAACTTTCATAAAAGTAAATAAATATCGTCTTCGCTACAACAAAATATAAACTTTCAATGCAATACTGGAACATTTTTGTCTGAACAAAAACAAATAATGTACAAAAGCTTTAAGATGATCCGACAATTAACTGGAGCGTTGCTACGCCTAAATCAATAATTGTATACCGGATACTTGTTCAAAGCACTATAAATTTAATTTATGAGAACGACACATCAGAAGGCTTATACTCTGTTGTCTTTGTAAATGTAATTTATAATGCTTTATGCGGATTAATAACTCTATCATTGCGTAGTAATGTGACGAGATAATTTGAATACCTATTTAAGTTTCTATGAATATAAACCTGAAACTGAGGTTCTGACTATAAATATAAACCAGGTCAGGATTTTTACAAGGACCCTAGCGGGTCACTCCACAATGAGATAGCATCTTCGTAGAATGAGAGTTTCGGAAACATCAGTCTGCATGCAGATTCTGTCATAGAGAGTCGGAAATTCCAACTCACATACTTTACATATATTTAAACGGGTCTCAACGCGTATGTTTATGTTCTTGAAAATTTCCAATGTTATATCCACATACTCTGCGACTGTCCAACTTTCGTGCATAAACGAAACTCGTTTCTGGGAGGTTCCCTTTTGACCCCAGGTCCGATCAAAGCACTTGAACCAAGGACTATTGTTCAATTCATGGAATATTTGGGTCTTGAGAATGAGCTTTGAGTTGAGAGAGGTCGTCTTTCATGTCGCAGTGACGCTACTTGTGATCCTTTTGGGTCCAAGTAACCTTCATTTAAATAATAATAAAGACTCTATGAATAAAGTTCTAACTTCTAATTGAAGAAAAGCCATTACTAATTATTCAACAATATTTCTGTCTACAAAATTTTGACAAATACCTGGCAGACTTTAATCCAGAATCCTATAACCGTGTTATCGAAAATCGTACAACTTTACAGCACTGAGAAGCCTGACGGGGGGCGGGGCGAGGGGAGGGGGGGGGGTATTGTTATGCAAAAGAACGCCATTCTTAAGCTAACTACGTAATATTAGGGCTAAGGCGAGTGGAAGCCCCTTTTCTGTGCACCCATTTCTGTCACTCTCAATTTTCTTTAAATTTAAATTTTCACAGAACTTGTTAAGTCTGGATCTTTATTTAAATCTTATGAGATATTATTAAAACGGCAATACTTATTTAGAATTCAAAACTCTTAAACTATTCTTTTTTTAATATTTTTGAAGCAATACACCGTAAATTCCTGTGCTTTTCTTTCAAACTTACCACTTTATTTTTATAGAAAAAAGACGGCGGACGAGTATACAGTCCACGTGATGGTAAGTGGAAACTGTAGCCCATGGACATCTGCGATTCATGCCAACATTAGTCCAAAATGACAAAAGTTGACACGCCTACGGATGCGCTGCCTATCTTTCTAGATTAAGGAATGGATTGGGAGATAGGATTGGGTTAATGGAAAGAAATAGGATAGTATGGGATGGCAATGGGCTCTGGCATATCTCACTCATTACCAAAACACTTACGTATATTGGGGGAATACGATAAAGTAGGCAATGCAGTACATTTAAAGGTAATCTTCTGTGAGAGAGGGGTAACGTGGCCAGTTGAGTGCGCCTAGCGGCTGTGGGGATACAGCGTGCACTCTCCTGCTACAGCTTGTCGTATCTTTCTCTTTTTTAATGAAACTCATAGATTTAGAATGTTTTTGTTAAACGTAAAATTCAACAAATCATACGAACAAGAATTCAAACCGACTAATAAGCGACAAAGTACTATCAGTACCAATAACAGATATCAATAGCATGAACAAAATACATCTAATGCTGTTAAACTATGTAATTTAAACTTATTTTCTCTTCTAGTTTTCAAATAATTTGTATTTTCAACGAACTTACAAATTATTAAGTGGCATATATTTTCAAAGTGGGAGTAGGGACGCCCGCTGTCTGGAAAATGTGCATGTGTGTAAATTTGAACATGTAGGGACATGTTCACATTTGCACATCTCCCTAAAATACCTTTATTTTACAGAGTGGCTTTTGTTTTAGGTCTTTGCTTTCCACTGAATATCACGCACATTCTAACAAATCACCACACACTATTAAAATATTCTTCGTAAAAAATATTTTTTAATGTAAATTATTTTACTTACTTTGTGAAAGTAAATAAAGGTAGTCTTTTCATACTAAAAAGATCAAAATTACTCGTAAGAATCTGTAAATGGCTTACTTCCAGGTAGTTCGAAAATTCTAACGCTATTTACACCCCGTGCAAGCAAGATTTTAAAAGAACCCTTGCAAGTTTAGAACAGAAAAAAGGTATAAACAAAAGTTCATTATTTTGACCTCCGTACCGACATACATACAGTGGTATATCGGAGCTCAAAACAGGGGCTTTCAGGATTTTTCCAATAACCTTAGAGACAACTAGTTTATCATAAATGGGTCGGTAAAGAAAAACCTGTAACGTCCTAGCATAAAACCCAAAAAAAAACATTGGTAAAAATTAATAAAATTCATAGAATATTTGATCGACATTTTGATCGGATCCATACTCCTTCAATTTCACTTCAATATCAGAATGAAATGAAAAGCTTTTTTAAAATAAATTGTAATTTCAAAGCTACACAGAAACTAGTGTACGAAAAAGAATAAATGTATTCATAGGAACTTACTGCCTAAAAAGGCAATCCGAATCTACTTATCTTTTTTTTTTTTTTTTTAGTTGACTTCTTATTTATCTACATGCGTTTGTAGTCTATCGACACCGTAAATAGACCAAAAAATTCGTTCCGCCTAAAATATTTCTCTATACATCTTTTCTCACCGTACCTTCTCAACAGCTTTACGTCTGATTCCGTCGCTGCTCAAGCAGTAAATCTCTGGAATGAGCTCCCCCACTGACATTAGAAAAGCTCCTAACAAAATTCTTTTAAATAATTCAGATACATTTTTCTCCGAAATATCAAGTTAATGGATTATATTTTCTATTATAGTATTTTCTGCTTTGATAAAATTACCTATATGTCTATTTAGAATGGTATGAATAAATTAAACCCCTTTAAGATTTGTAAAACTAATTGATATAATTAGTTTAATTTTTTATATTGAATTAAATAATTATTTTATTTAAATATGTTTGCATATATGAATTTGTAAACCTACCTTATGTGAATTATATTTTATATTTATTGACTTGATTTATGTGGGAACTATATAATTGATCTGAAAAAAAGTACTCTCAATGTTAACACAGTACATTAGTTACAGCTGTTACAAGTTTCAATAAAGTCCATTCAGTGGCTTTTGCATGATGCGCGTTCAGACAAACAGACAAACTAAAAATTAAAAATGGTTGTTTTGGGCTCTATATCATTCGTATTTTACATTGCAATGAATTTTTTCAAAAATATTATAATAATATATATAGCCACGGCATTATTACGATTTTATAATATGTGTAGATTGATATTAAATTATACTTTATTTATGTATTGTATTCCATCTGGTTCATTCCGTTAGACCTAATTTTAACTAACATTCAAATTTGTTTGTTAGTAAATTTTAGTTTTTACTGAAAACTAGTTTTAACTGTAACATATAATCATACGTGAAACACGAACGAACACTTGTATCACGCTCACACACAAACTTACGTAATATCACGTAACATAGAATTTTATTCAAGGGCAAATAACTTGAATAAGCCTCGGGCCATAACTTATATAACTTATTCATAACTAGTCTGTGACCTTTATGTATTAAATAAGATATACCTAATAAATTATTTTTATTTAAAAAGCTTTATTGCACATTACGGTACAAATGGCGAGCTCGATGCCTTAAGTCATTCTATACCAGCTAACCTTTGGGTTGATCGGAGAGATACATTGGGAGGTGCGATGAGAGGTATAAATATCTAACTTAAACTACAAACATAATAAATAACGTACCTATGAATAAATTTACATGATGAATATCAATATCAATATCATACAATATGCTTACATATATAAATTTCATGCATACATATACATATATCTTAATAAATACATAAATAAATCGAAACTTTGAGTTTGATCAATAGACTAGCGACCCGCCCTTGCTTCGCTTCGGTTTATATGTCTTTTTTTTTAATTATTTTTTTCAAAATTTCAGAATAAAATATAGCCTATATTAGACACGGATTATGTAGCTTCCTATTTGTGAAATCGGTTCAGTAGTTCCAGAGATTACCCCCAACATACAAACACACAATTTTACCTCTTTATTATATTAGTACAGATAGTATAGATAAAACAAAACTTAAAGTAAGAGTAAAATTAGAGTAACAAAAATTAGAGTAACAAAAATTAGAGTAACAAAAATTAGAGTAACAAAAATTAGAGTAACAAAAATTAGAGTAACAAAAATTAGAGTAACAAAAATTAGAGTAACAAAAATTAGAGTAACAAAAATTAGAGTAACAAAAATTAGAGTCTGAGATTAATAATCAGTCAACTTAATCAACATTCAACTAATTTTTAATTATAATCTTTAGTATTGGATCATTGGCAGTGATCCTAATTTTTATATATGTCAGTATAACAATTTAAAAGCGTGGTATCTGCCAAAATTCTAGTTTTGACGACAAATATCAATTGATATATATCAATATAGATATCAATCGATATATATCAATATAAATATCAATTGATATATATCAATATAGATATCACTCGATATATATCAATATAAATATCAATTGATATATATTGTGATATATATCTGCTGATATATAATATGTCAGCGAACACTGGCAATACCATATCTCATTATGCTGCATATTTTTCATGTGATATTTAAATTTCCCTATTATCTGCGTTACATGTTAACATCAGTCAAAAATGACAAAAGTTGTCATGTCCGCAGATGTGCTTAAGGAATAAGAATAGGAATCAAAAAAGAGAATTGTTTTTTTTTTTTTTTTTTTTTTATTTAACAATGACATACCTAATAACGAGGTATTACATTTAAAATTACGATCTAGTCATAATATTAAGACTAATGAGTAATTTAAATTTCACCTAAATTGCTAAGTAGGGTAAAACTAAGAATGTGTCCAATAACACTTTACTTATTGTCTCTATTAAGGGGAAGTCACTCTGTTCTTGTGAACTTTATTAGGAGCACTTATTTCACTAAGTACCTACATAATATTAACACTACACTAACTCAAAAGGTTTCGTCCTTTTCAGTCTTCTGACTATGTCCGTGTTATCAAGGAGCTGGATGGCCTCAACGTTCACATGGTGATGAAGTCTTCGTTCGTGAGCTTCGGCGTATTTTTTAATAACGTTGGCAACGAGGTCCACTTTAAGGTCCCGATGGAGGTCGTCATTTCTAATGTACCAGGGCGCATTGACCACGCCCCTAAGTACTTTGTTCTGGAATCGTTGGATCATGAGGATATTACTTTGTTTGGTGCAGCCCCACAGCTGACTACCGTAAGTCCAAACTGGCACGAGGACTTGTTTATACAATAGTATTTTATTATACAATGACAGAGAGGAATGTTTCCCAAGCAACCAGTACAACTTCTTGTAGCGAAGTTCTAACTCATCACGTTTCTTTTTGACATGAGCCTTCCAGCGAAGCTTCGCGTCCAGAGTCATGCCTAGATATTTGGCTGTATTCGCGTACGGTATCACATGGCCGTTTATGTACACCGGATGATAGTTGGGTTTTTTATTCGTAAAATCTATGTGAATTGACTTAGATTCATTTAATTTCACTCGCCATTTTTTTGCCCAGTCCAGGATTTTATTGACGGCGGTTTGTATCTTTTCCACTGCGTCTTCATGCGTGACCCCAGTAGACATGATGGCTGTGTCATCTGCAAATGTTGCAATGGTGTTGTTATCTATCTCTGGAATATCACAGGTGTATAATAAGTACAGGACCGGACCTAGTACACTCCCTTGTGGTACACCAGCTTTTATTTGCTTGAGTTCTGAGAATGAATCATCTTGTCTTACCCTAAACATTCTCTGTGTTAGGTAAGACTCCAATATGTCTGCGAATTGCTTGGGGAGCATATTTTTTAATTTATGTACAAGGCCCTCGTGCCAGACCCCATCAAATGCTTGTGCTACATCCAGGAAAACTGTCGTACAGACTTTCTTTTCCTCTAGTGCTTTTTCTATAGTGGTTGTAATTCTATGCACTTGATCGATTGTAGAGTGTTTTTCCCTGAAACCAAATTGATGGTCAGGGATTAGGTTTCTTTGTTCTATGATAGGTTTCAATCGTCTCAAGAGAAGTTTTTCCATTAATTTTGACATTATTGGGAGGAGAGAGATCGGTCTGTATGATGTTGTTTCGTGTGGTGGTTTACCAGGCTTCGGTATCATTATAACTTCGGCAACTTTCCACATGTCAGGTACATGTTTAAGTCGAAAAGTAGCATTGATAAGGGTGGTCAGTTTTACTATAGCTTTAAGTGGAAGATGTCGGAGAACTTCACCAGTAATAAGATCGTATCCGGGGGATTTCTTCCGGTTTAGGTTCTTTATTTCGTTTTGGACTTCTTTTGGCGTCACAAGTCTTATTTCTAGTTCATCCTGTAACGTTTTGTTTAAGGTAAGGTCACCCGGGTTATCTTCGTTGGGTTGAAAAATTTGTTCTAAATGCTGTGCAAACCTATTTGCTTTCTGTTCAGAGCTCTTGGCCCACTTTCCGTTCATTTCTTTAATGGGGGGAATATGCATCATAGGTTTTTTCATATTTTTAATAGTTTTCCACAATGAATACTCAGTTGTGCGATCACTTGTTAAATGACTAAGGTAAGTGTGCATAGTTTCGTCCTGGAACATTTGAATTTTTTTCCGTAGTCTTTTTGTAAGTTTATTCAGCAACTTTTTATCTTGCGGAAATCTAGTTCGTTGCCATTTCCGTCTCTGTTTTCTTTTTTCCGCTATAAGATGCCTTATTTCTTTTGGATAGTAATTAACTCTTATCTTTTTTTTAACATCTGGCGTATTTTCCCACGCGCAGCGTTGGATATCTCCTATGAATTTTCTTACATCTAGATCTAGCTGGTCAGGAGTTTTTAGTGGGACTTTCAGGTCAATTGTACTGTCCAAGTCTGACTTGAAACTTGCCCAGTCTGTATTTTTATTTATTAAGGTGGGATTTTTCTCTTTTATAACTATTTTATCACATAATGTTAAAATAATAGGTGAGTGGTCTGAGCTCATGTCATAACCTTCCTCGATGTGTAGAAAGTTACTAGATATGTTCTTATAAATAAAAAAGTCTATTAGGTCTGGTAACTTCTGTGGATCCGTTGGCCAGTACGTGGGCTTCCCTGTAGATAAGGGATTACATTGGAGTTCTCTAATAGCTTTGAGTAGTTCTCTTCCTTTTGTTGTGGTAAGCCTTGAGCCCCAGTAAGTGTTTTTAGCATTAAAGTCACCTCCTAATATGAATCTGTCACCAAGATTTTTAAGCAGACTGTTGTATTGCTCTGCTTTTATTGCATGCCGTGGTGGACAGTATATGGCTGAAATAATAATAGGATAGCGTTTTGTTTTTACACAAACAGCTACAGCCTGAATTCCCTCTTCTTCACATTTATGATCTTCATAATGGTATATGCTCTTTTTTATGATGACGGCACTACCTCCTCTTGCAGTGTTATTGGGATGCAATGCATAGTAAGTATTATAACCTTTGATGTGGATGTAGGATTCTTTTGTAAAATGTGTCTCCGATACTAAGCACACATCAATTTTTTGCGTGATTATGACTGCACGTAGCTCGTTTTGATGCTGTAGGAGTCCGTTTGCATTCCACGCCATGATTTTTAATGTGTTAGCCATTTTTATGTTTGGGTGTAGCTGTCTTGGTGCTACTTTCAAGTTTTTTCAGCCTTTCATCAAATGATGTTAAAAGGTTAAGAATTTGATTAATCTTCTCGTCCGTACTGGGTGGAGACTGTGGTTTAGGACACAAGTGATCGCCTTTTGTGATTTGCGCAAAAGACACGCCCTTGTTAACGGGTTGACTGGTAACCTTTTTTTCTTTGTTTACAGTAGTCTGGGCTGCGGGAGCTGTGACATTTTTCTTGGCTATTTTATTTTTTATATTTTGTAACTCTTTGGCTACTATACACCCTCTGTAGCTTGCTGGGTGAGGTTCACCACAGTGAACACATTTTGGCTTTGTCTCAGCTGGTTTTTTGTGATGGAAAAGAGAATTGTGATGGAAGGGCAATGAGATATCTCATATCACCCAGTCTATGTCGCTTTCCTCAATCCACCGGATGAAGAAAATGGGATGAGATGCCATGAGATGGAAAAAGAAGGGACTCGAGCTTTGACAACTTTCACTCACTTCCGAGCACGTTTGCACATAGCGGTCTTTTGTCAGAGTGAGAACTTAGAAAGTCAGATATGCCCAGTCTGCTATAACATAAATATCATCCTCCCCTTTGTACTACTCGTGGAACTGTTCATCGAACTAAAACATTAAACATCGCTAAAAAATTAGTCCAAACACGTTTTCTACTATTAAATTTCAAGGAGTTCCGTTATCCTCTTATCCCTTATCCAGCATCAGATGCTGATGGTTATATGTATAATACACTTCTTTAACTATTAACTTCAGAAAGACACATTCCAATAAGTACATTCGTTGAGACGTTATAAAGCATTACAACTTTAACTTGGTACAGCAGCGCCTACTGGTGAGTTATAATCACAATACATATCCTCAAACATGATCCAAGGTGCAATTATACGTTTACAAAAAACCGCTTCATAATCGGTCCAGCCATTTTAGAGAAAAGTGGTAACAAAGGGTTACAAAAAAAAATTACAGAAGTACATTCTCTTTACCCCAAAGGCATATACGAGTACCATTTCCATTCTATGATGAGTAATAATTGTTTATGTCAGTTATTCAAAAATTACCTATCAAGATTTTTACTGTCCGTTTAGTAGTTTTTCTACGGTTGTTTACGTACAAACTTTTTATAATAAAATGTTTTTGTTTTTTTTCTCTAGTTGTGGAATAAGCCAAGAAACTTATTAATTTCAACTACATGTTGCGTTTCTGTTTTCTTGTTGCACTGTGATATTGATCCTGTATGGAGAGTAGTTTACGGAATCCGTTTTCAATTTATGCGGGATTGGGATTAGGGGTAAATATAATACCGTATCTATTCTATTGTCTTCGCCGGTCCTCGCGCCCGAATATATTTTAAATCTCACTAATCCAGTTAACAATACAACACCAACATCGCACTACGTTCTAGATTCATTCCACTCTTTCCCAGATTACCAATTTCTCTTTCAAAAAGCAGTGGCACAAACAGTGGCAAACCACGGAATAAATGTATCATACAACGTTATATTTGCGGTTGGTGCTACCTAACCGCATATATTGAATATATTGATAATGAGCAGCAAAGTTCGTAATTGTACTATGATTAAATGATGACTGTATTGTTTCAGATGAAGGCGTGGACGGCGCACGAGCAGGACACATCATTGCCCTGCTGTCGGACGCTACACGTCAAACATGCAGCCTATGCCAGTGCCCTCTATACTTTGGTAAAGAGTTTTTTCTGTGAAAAATCAGATAGTTTGTTTATAAGACTAATTTAGTTTGATTGAAATGTTTGAAGAACCTTAATAATGTATCTATAAAGAGAAAAGAAAGACCTTTTTTCTGTAAAAAATAGTGTATATCATCTATGTACCATCTATTCCATAACCCCATGCCATTCTGAGTTAAACTGGAATTGCGCAGGAATCAAAATCCGTTTAAATGTTACTAATGTTCCCGGGCATACAATCAAGGTGCGTATCGTTCTGTCTCGTTAACCCGCGCCCGGAATTAATAAACGACAGATACGACAATTACGACAAATACACCAGATACGACAGTTTAACGTCCGCGATTACCATCTTTAAACGAAATTGCTTTTTCGTGACCTACAGTGGTGGACATATATGTAATTAGAAACGCCTAGTACTATGAGTATGTTGTGAATGTAAACATTATATTATTATCCTCTTTCCATGGCTGAAACTTTTTACTGATTTAAAATGTTTTTACATATATTAGATAAAACATATACATAGGTATATTTATTAAAATGAATACAAGAATATTTTTTAATTAATAACAATGTAAACAAATAGCGATTTCTTTCATACTGGGCGCTGGACACCTAATTAGAAACAGAAAAAGATATCTGTTCCAAATTTGAGATTTCAAATAAAATCGGGCTCCTTCTATCGCCACGCCTCATTGTTAATATTTTTGCCGCTAATTCGAAATTTTTATCCATATTTTTTCTAATTTATTGCTAACAATGGGTAAAACAAGAGTTATGACACATCTACTAGAAAAATAATAGTTAATCTGCGTTTTAATCGAAACTGGTCATACAAAAAGATTGCGGAACATTTGGAATGTTCCGTGAAAAAGGTATTTAATGCCATTGCACATTACAAACAACATGGGACAACCGACCAGGTTCCTAGAAAAGTTCGACCAAGGAAGACCACACCACGTGAGGACATGCTTATGATTCGTTTGACTAAGAAGGACCCTTTTAAAGGCTCAAATTCAATTCTAAAAGAAGTTTTCTCTCAAGAAGATCCTCGAAACGTATCCACAAGACTAGTCCGGAGGCGGTTAGTTGAAGCCAAATTTTCCGGAGGTTTGCTCGGAGAGTACCACTTCTTACCAGGCAACACAGAAAAAACCGTTTAGCTTTCGCTAGAAAGTATGGCAACTGGACGATTCGCCAATGGAGAAAAGTTTTGTTTTCTGACGAAACTAAAATTAATATGATGAATACTGATGGCAAACGTTACGTACGTCATCCCATCAACGAGGCATTAAATAACAAGTATACGAAGAAGACAGTCAAGCACGGCGGTGGGAATATCAAAGTATGGGGATGTTTTTCGGGATACGGATTTGGTCCCGTGAGAAAGATTGAAGGGATGCTGGATCAGTTCCAGTACAAAGACATTATAGAAGAGACTGATTCCATATTCTGATGAAAATTTACCTGTTACGTGGGTATTTCAACATGATAACGACCCAAAACACACGGCAAAGAGCGTTAAAACATTTCTTAAAGACGAATCGGTGTGCGTGTTAGACTGGCCTGCAAACAGCCCGGATTTGAATCCGATTGAAAATTTGTGGTATACTGTACAGAAAATAGTATCGGATAAGCGCAGCACTAACACGAATCAACTTTATCACTCATTTGTGGAAGCGTGGAGATCCATCCCATTGGAACGGTGTCAAAAGTTAATAGAATCAATGCCATGTCGTTGTAGGGCTGTAATCGAAAACAGAGGTTACCCAACCAAATATTAATTGCCTATGAGTAAAGTATTTGTGATTTCTAATCGTATTATTTCGTGTTTTGTTTCATTCGTTAAGTTTTATAGTAGTTATTTATTCTGTTTCTAATTAGTTGTCCACGTGTGGTTTTACGTTAAACGTCCACTTGTTTAACTACACAATAAAGTACATATTTTAATTTTACGGGTTTTATATATTTGTATACCAGAAAATTTAATGCAACATGAGTGTGGGTATATTATAAGATTATCAAAAGCCTTTTAATAGCAAATATATATACACATGGTTAACTATATACTGAAAGTAGAGGTTTATTACAAGGCGTTTCTAATTACATGACCACCACTGTAAATGCATATTACGGGACATTGTTATCGTTCGATGATGAATCAAAACGTTGTACTTATTTAAATATCTTAATGAAGTATTGCTCTCTAACATGCTATTGTAACATGTTTAACGTATTAACTTAATAGTTTGAGTTATTACAGGTTATAATCTAGAAAAAAAATAGAATGGCTAAATTAGGAACAAATTTTGATCAACAAAATAAGTTATTTTTAATGGAAGTAATTTTCCTAATATTTCCAAATACGAGTTCCGTAATGACATTAATTCCGTTCGAAGAACTGTATTGGATTTATCGCTTTTGTTCTAAAAATTTTGACCTCAATAACGAGTATCGCGGATGTCCGAAGAATAACGTTAATAAAATATAATGAAGGCGATTGTAGATACATTTTATCGTTTGACCATCGGTTTATTATACTACCTTAATTTTGTCTTACGAGATCATTACTGTAGAAAGAACAATTACAATAAGTTTACAAATATCCTATACAATATGTCAATGAAATCACACAAAAGCTATAGGTTGATTAATATCGAGAGTAGAATCGATTCTACCAGTTCTCTTACAATAGGATTTTTCATAACTTATTTTTCATTTTTTATATATCTTTTATTATACACGCAGCTGCATCGCCCGTGCCGCGCCGCCTAGACGCTCCGTTTACGCACTACGAACGTTTTAGATAGAACAACAAAACTTTACATTTTTTGATTAATTCCCTTTTTTTTTTCTAGAACCGTTTTATATATTTTAAATCATTTGGCGAGTTTCGTGTTTTAAGTTATTTCAGTGACAGGTTGTTTAATTTCTTCCAATCTTCCAAACTTTTCTTTCTACTTTCTTCCCATCTTCTGCAATCCCTGCCTATATAAACAGAGATAGTGTTAATATACGTTTGAGTCCCTCGCCTTTCTTTCCTCTCCACATATAACCGGTCATTAACCCTTTTTTATTAAGCGTACCAAAAACATTTTGACATTTTGAAGAAACGTTAAATAAAACAAAAACATAATAAGTGGTATGTCGCTATCGAAATACACCGGCTTTTAAAATTAACAAGAGAAGGGGATGTGTTAACGTGGACTATGCAACCTGAAGTGTTAATATCAAAATAATTCCTAGGAAAAGGGTACGTACCTGGGAATATTTCACATCCCAATCCCGTTAATAACCATTCCATTTTATTCAGACGTGCTTTTCCACATTGTAAGAAATGCAACATTTGACAGACTATATAACATTTTCACACATTTTTATCTATTTAAACGGGTCCTAACGCAATGTTTACCTTATTTACTTTACTCGACGCTTCGGTTGGGTTGCACCAACCGTCAGTCAGCTTATTCAGTCAGCTCGTGACCATGGTTGGTGCAACCCAACTGAATCGTCGTGTAAAATAAATTAGATAAAAATTCGCGTTAGGACCCGTTAAATTGATAAATATGTGTACAGACTAGTTCCGAAAGAAATATTCATACAGTTCACTGACCACAGCAATCAATCAATCATTTATTTGTATAATGTGAATTTACAGAATGGTCTAAATAATTAATAGGACATGTCACTCTAGCCATTTCTGGCGTACAAATATAATAATAATGTTAACATAAACCAAGCAGTAATGATAGCATATTTGAAATAAAGAATTATTCCATATAATAATTAAAAATGTCAGAAAATAAAAATAAATAGACGTATGGGGTAAATACAGTGTGAAATTTCAAATAGAAGAATAAATGTCACGACGCAAACAGTAAATTAATGTCAAAAATCAATAAAATACTACGAAACTGCTCTAAATAAATATGTATGGCAACTTGTTCCAGTTAGATGTGAGTGACACTACTATGGAAATACATACAGACAGTAAAAAGGTTAAAGTTCAGAAACATACATAGAATATGCACTTTTTGGAGAGTGTAAAAACTATTGAGTCTGACGCTACTCATCATGGACTGATTATTTGGTTTATTAACAAAGTACACACTAACTATATACATAAGTTACACAACAAAAAGTATGTTTATTTAATAAGAAAAGGCGGCAGACGAGCATACAGTCCACCTGATTATAAATGGATTCTGTCGTGAACAGACTTCCGCGAAACATGTCAACATCAGACCAGTATGATAAACGTCGGCACGCCCCCGGATGCGCTGCCTACCTTTGCAGATTAAGGAATGGATGGGGAGAAAGTGTTGGGAAAATGGCGACAGATTGGATGGGATTGGCTCTGGCATATCTCACTCACTATCGAAACACATATATACATTGGGAAAATACTATAAAATAGGAAATGCAGTATGGAGTATGGAGGGAGGTAGTTTAGCTCTAGTGTTTCTTCAAGAAAAATTAGGATAATTTCATTCAACACCCGAATTCCTAATTGCTCCGAGTATAATAGCAACTTTATAATCGGCCTTAGTTCTCTTTTTGCCCAAAGGTTGATTGGTAGAGAATTTCATAAGGCATCAAGTCCGCCTTTTGTACATTTCATCTGTGGAATAAAGTTTATACAAATAAATAAATTCCCCACATAGTTTATAGATGTCTATAAAGATTAACAACAAATTTATAATGTAAACAATATCAACATTAACGTCCAGCTAAGCAGGGCATGAGCCGCTGCTTGTAATCAGGTGATGGATTTTCATTGAACAATCCATCATGTTCATTAAATCTTTACAAAATTTGCACTACAACTATATTTAAAAAAAACGAAAAAATGAATTCCCCAATATTATTTATTATCTATATTATCAAGTATTTCCCCTATGTACGTACGTGTTTCGGTAGTGAGTGAGATATATCAGAGCCGATTCCCATCCCGTCCTATCCCTCCCCGTTTTACCAACCCTTTCTCCCAATTTATTCCTTAACCTGCAATGGTAGGCAGCGCATCTGGGAGCGTGCCAAAGTTTGTTATTCTGGACTGATGTTGGCATGTATCGCGGATGTCTATGGACCACAGTAACCACTTACCATCAGGTGGACTGTATGCTCATCTGCCGCCTTTTTATATAAAAGAAAATTGTAGATATTTCAAAAACACATAATAGTGGTCTTACTTTACGTAAATGCACTGTGTTAAAAGCATCTTCCTCGACGTTATTAGACTTAAATCAGGTTAGTAGTTCCTACATGAAGCAGTTTCTGCCAGCACAAGAACACTTACCACAAAGTAAGAGCTCTTTACGAAGTTTGCTATTGAACAGCGATTAAGGGTTCACTAAAATAAGAAGTTGCGTTAAAAATACAAAGGGATCGCGTTATTATAAGTTGGATGGCGGTTGTACAAAGATTTTGTTTGAAACCATTTTTTTTTCGAGAAAAAATTTTGTTCGAAACCATGGTTGTTCGTCTTTGTATGTATGTGTCTTTGGGTCCATAGGGAATTGCATACAATTAATAATGCCCTAGCATTATTTGAGTTCTATTTAAAGGCCAGTTGATTTCTATTTAATTTAAATTAAATTATTTCTATTTAAAGGTCAACGCACCAGTTGAAGAAATAGATTTCGCTTTCTTTTGCAGGTTTCAGGTAAAAACTTTATAAATAAAAGTTGTAGAAATTATTTAAATCCTAAGCATCAAAAGGTTTATTCGCATAAAGACAGATTCTCGAAAAGTTAGATACTAATTTAGTGCAAGCTAATCTACTTTAATGAATTAAATATAACGCAACCTAATCCCAGTGTGTTATTTTTTGTTTGTATACAACTGTATTCTGTCCTTTTGGTTATTTTCGTTTATCCAGAATATTTTGTTTTTATAACTCTGTTTTTATTTTTAGTGATTTTTCTTTAGATTTTAATCTTCATAATATTGAAATTACTAAAGAATGGTTCGTTATTATCTACGAAACCGAAATTACAAACCAGGGCTTTTCGAGAAAGAAATTACTCCCCTAAACACGTGGGTAAAACCTATTATATAAAAATAATTACCGAATTAAAATGTAATTTCATCTCACGGTTCATTCTAGTACGCAGAAAAATCCTTACTTTTAATTTGACTTTATCAATGCAGTTTCTGATTCCCTTTGAAGCATTGTGTATCCACGTCAGCTCACTAACTCCACGGCTTTACAAAAGGCAAAATCTAAAAGTATCTAGAAGAAATCCTGAGCACGCAACGATCAAAGTAATAGTCGACTTTGATCAAAAAAGAAAGGTCAAGTTAAGAGGTGATTGAGTAGAAATTTAAAAACACTTAGATTTTTACGTTTCTTTCACATAAAGGTATCTGTAGATGGTGGGTCCTAGATTTGAAACGAGCGTTATTTAAAATAAGTATTTCGGTGCGGTTTTGACTACATGAAACTCCAATACCACCGGGATTTGTGGGACAAATCCCACAAATCCCCGCCCCCCTTTGCACCTTCCTTCTCAAAAATTCATATGAAAATAATTAATGAATTATTTTTAACTTGAATGAAGCATTTACGGATTTACATTTCGAGTATTTAGAAATATTTTAATAATAATATTTAAACAACATTACGTTAAACTGTACGTGTTTGTGTGGGAGAGCGTGTGTGTACAGATACATTACGAAACGAAGCCATCGGCTAATTACCGTGGCTGAATTACCGTACCCCTATTTGCATACTTTATTGCATAGACGTGGGTGACGCGACGCATTCGGGTGTTTCCGGATTAGCCGAGGGCCAACGTTTTCTTAATGCATCTGCTGTACATGGATATTCATGTATAATGCATATTTCAGAGTTTGTGTACGTATCATGTTTAATGCTAATTTATTGTTCCAATAAATTAATAGTATTGAAAACTAATGCTATTAACTAATTAGAATTTTTAACATTTTTATTTTAAAGATTGCTTTTATAAAAAGCAATTACGCAAATGAAAATACTAGTAGTTTTTAATTCCACAATAATCACAACCGCTCAAAGGCTTCTCAGAAGCAATGACAAATTTAATTATTGTCTTTGTTAAAATTAATTTCGCTCAAAACAAAACATATTTGAGTTAATTACGTTTCAAATGTTTGAATAAAAGGGACGTTTTGCTATGTTTTATAATTCATATTATGTAAATAGAAGGCTGGGTGACATAAATTAATGTTACTGAACACATTTGTATGTAAATTAAAGTCCGTTTAACTTTTTGTAAGGACTTGTTAGGGCGTGGGAGCATTGGAGACATTTTGACTTCAGACATATCTTCCTTACTTAATGAGTTTGGAAAATACTAATATAACGCACAAAATGTATTAGTCATATTTTTTTTATGAATTTACGATGTGAAACAAAATATTTCATTATACGCCAAATGCTTCTTAATTCTCTAATTTAAAACAGACTTTAAATACAGGTACGTCATGCTGAATGTTTAACAACCGTCGCGGTGCGCTGTCGAATTCTAAATTTGAAGAAAAGTGGTTCGTAATTTTTAGCGGGAACTCAAAAAGTGACGTTCAGTTTATGTTTGATTATTGTAAAAATTGTGTATTGGGCGTTTTGTGTTTTAATAGTGATAGTCTTCAGTGTTTTTCGTGCGTGGTGTGATAAGAAAATAAAGGCTTGGAACGTGTTTTCGTGTGCATCCAACGAGTCCTCCTTTGTCCTCAGTAAACCTACTATCGCTTTACTGAGTGACTCCTGACTTGCGTCGACGGGACTGAACCGCGACTGGATGTTTTTCAGGATATGTTTTAGAGTTAAATTGTTTATTACGAAGAAAACTTTACACTGGCAGAATGTGCTAATTGCCATAGTGTTTCTGTGTTTTTGACAATTCGCCAAGCGATGTGACATTTGACCTTCATATCCACGGGTGGACGAGCCGCGTGTCAATGTGTCGGGAATAAAATATAATCACGACAAAACCAACATTAATTATTACTTATTTATAGCAGCCAAAAAGCATTATAAAATTAAATGTGCCTATATATTGA
Organism: Sesia bembeciformis; assembly: GCA_943735995.1. NCBI lineage: Eukaryota > Metazoa > Arthropoda > Insecta > Lepidoptera > Sesiidae > Sesia > Sesia bembeciformis. The sequence continues at coordinate 5,089,820 of OX031029.1, read as the reverse complement.
ACATGTTCTACTAATTTTATGTCTCTAGCAAGGGTACCCAACATTCTAGCGGAATTACCTCACTGATCTGTTTTAATTATTGTGCATAGCGCGAGATAATGTCATTTTTTATATAAATACTTCAAAAATTACCCACAAATTATATACCTATACCCTTTTAAATCTAAAGAATAAGAACTGACATATACTAGTAATTTATAACATTTCAGTTTAAAAAGTGACAGCACACAAAAGCCTCTTTGTGTCGGTCATGTGTCGTGGCCGCCTTTTTCTTTTTTGCACTAATGAGCTAGCAAGAACTAGCGTGCGTGATTACTACACTTGACATTAAAAAAATATAAGGCATGTACGCATTAAAATGCGACAAAATGAAAGTATACTCGTAACTGGCGTGGGCACGATTTTAAAATTAGATTAGCCATCCAAATGCGACTTAAGAAAAAAGGCAAACTTAAAAACCTTATGTTGATTATATTAATTTTAATCAGAAACGATTATGATATTATTGATGTTTTGCTCTTAAACTAAAGCCCCTCATATTATTGATCCTTAATATGAGGGGTCTAGTAAAGTGGTCGTTGTGCGACGATTTCATACAAATCTCTTTACTGTCCGGTCTTGGCTGACCTCATGACAATGACCGAGATTCTTCCTGCTCGTGACGCGCACTTTAGTCCGAATTTGCTACATAAATGAATACAGAATCAAATAACAGTCTATACACACTGTAATCAAATCTTCCCCAAAGCCTAAGACCTTGAATTCTGCTCATGATTCTGAGCTAATTGACATAAATAATGGTGCGTATTTTATTAATTTTGTAGAATTATCAATTTTATGGAGTGTCTACGGTTTGGTAATCCTGTATATAATATTTAGCGTGATTTTCGTATAGTTTAGTTTAACAATAATTTGTATTATAATACATTATAGAAGTCACCTAAACGTGGCTAATGTCTACTTACTTAGCTTTATAAATGCGCCACGGGCAAATGTGAAGTCTGTTCACAATTTTCTAATCATCTCAAAAACATGCGAAAAATAATCCATTCTGCACATCATCAGTATTAACAAGGGTAGTATGGATACTACGTATCCTGTACATGTGTATAAGCGACCTTTCAACTCCATTGTTTACCCTTTGTTCTCATGAACTACAGGGCCCTTAGGACTCTCAATCGGTAGAGAACTGTAAAATGTTTTATTGTTTCAGAATATATCGATACTGGTGGTGCTGTTATATAGTTGGAGGATCGGTGTCAACGCGAAGCGGTACAAGGAGTTGGATGACGTGTATTATGGTGAGTATAATATAGTATTAGATTATTTTTGATAATAATTACTTGTATAAATACAGAGTATATTATACTCTAAATACGCAAACGAAGTTGCGGGCACTAGCTTGATTTTCGTGGGAATTTTATAATAGATCTGGATCAGGATAAAAAGTATCTTAAATATTAGCCCCAGATATGAGTCAATTTGAGGGGGAGAGTGCACGCTGCAATCCAGTAGCCGCTGGGCGCGCTCCACTGGCAACGTTACCCCTATCTCACAAAAGACCACCTTGAAATGTACTACATTTCCCACTTTATCCTATTTGTCCCCAATGTAGGTACGGGTTTCGATAGTGAGTGAGATATGCCAGAGCCCATTCCCATCCCATCCTATCCCTCTCCATTTTCCCAACCCTTTCTCCAAATCCATTCCCATACCTTCAAAGGCAGTGCATCCGGGGTCGTGCAAACGTTCGTTATTTTGGACTAATGTGGGCATGTATAGCGAATGTTCATAGGCTACAGTATCCACTTACCATCATGTGGACCATATGCTCGTCTGCCGCCTTCGTCCATAAAAAATAATAATTTCAACTATGCCAAATTTCATTACAATCCGACCCGTGGTAATTGCGTCATGAGTGTTCGGACACAGGCACACAGACAAAAATTCCATTTTTTTTTATTGTGGCTCTGTATCATTTATTGTATTATTATACAATAACGATAACAGTCCTACGACTTCCATTAACCGATTCCATTAACAGGTACAACTTATGTTTCAGCTGTATTTTAATTTCAGTAGACGTTTGATTTAAAACCGTATTCTACTAATCATTATAAACTAATCATTATATACTGTCCAGTTCCAAAACATATAATATATATATATATATATATATATATGTATAAAGAAAATATATTTCTTTCATTTGAGTTTTGCCGCGCTCCGCGCTGTCGGTAATCATAGTGTCGCTAAAAGAGGGTAGGATATAGGATGGGGTGAGGTGTAGGTCAAGATCAGTAAGACTATTGTAAATAATAGATTGTAGAAAGGATTGAAGAATAAACATTATATGTCGTTTCTTTGTATATCTACCGAAGCAATACAATATAGTTAGTTTCATTTGACAATCCTTAAAGAATGAAAATAATCGACCTTATATATATATAACTGACACGGATTTGACACAATTTTATTATATAAATATATAGAAATAATCCGAAAAAAAAATTGATATGCAATGATTTGAATTCTCCAAGAGCGGTTTTCATAAGTTTGACTACTACCGTTTATCAAGTTTCATAATGTTGCACGCCTAATGTTGTGCAGATCTCTTAACCACAGAGGTATATCTACGTACAAGAGGGTAATTTGTACGTCACTGATTGCGACTTAAAAGGGTCATGAAAGTGGTTAATATTTTTTCGTCGCTATACATTCAAAGGCCCCCGAAATTATTTGCAAAGTGGATTGATGGCCCACAAAGGAACCAAATTTGTTTCGCCAATGAAAAATGTCTCGTCAACCTTTAATCAACGGCTGGAACATAATTAATTTTCCCATCCTGTTTACATTTTTGTGAAAACGCTGTATTATAAAAGCGAAATTCGGTTCGTAATCCGTGTTGATTTTGCTCCACTGCCTTCACTTGAAGGTCGGCTTAAACGGATTAGAAAAAAATAAAAAAAGAACTCTATTTGAAAGGCTCATAAAAATAATGCTCTATAAAAATGGCTCTATAGAAATGAAACGGTATTCATTGTTTGCACAAATATCAAGGTATGACATTGTGCAACTAAGATCAACAATATAAAGAGTGTGTTTACTTTGCTATCAATTTCGGACCAATTTGTATTAATAAATTAATTAGTAACGTAAATTTTGATTTTAAATTGATTATCAATTGGAACAACGTGTTTATTGTCGCAATAAATTGATTATCAATTGATACTTGTTCTTGAGTACAAAATACCAGAAAATATATTATTTTTATATGTATAATATTATATAATGATGTATTACTAAAGGTCAAACTTTAAACTAAAACTGCAGCCATGTCCTTCTTCTGTTTGATCGAGCGGTAATTATAGAGAATAATAGAGCGGTAATTGCGGTAATGCATTAAGTCTAAAGTTTAAATAATAAATAAATAAATATAAATCATAAATATGTTTCAGTCAAATCCTACACGTCGATGTGTCAGTATCTTACCTGTGTGAGTACAAGATATTTCAAACGATCGCTTAAAATTTCTTTACTGGGACCTAGTTCTACTGCGAAAAACATAAAGGAAAACCATTTCGCTGGTGAAAAAAAGTGTAGATAACAGTAAAAGCCAATTACTAACTAATGAATCCCATACAAAGTTTCACTTTTCACGCCGTTTAGCTCATTATCTGATTTGTTTCCGTAATATTTTGCAGTAATGTTCCCGTAATTTACTTCCCAATGTCTCTTTGGTGGATATTTACTACTGTTGCTTCTATATCGGCATTTGGAACGAATAGCTTCGTAATTCGATTTAGATTCAAATTCAGATAGCACTGTGAATGCTGTTGTTGTTCGTAATTAGTTTCAATTCGTAGATACTTGACACTTTTTCGGTACTTTTTCCTAATCTAGATAGATTAGGAACGGGCTGCTACGGAAAATATCCTTTATGTATTCAGAATTTCCCGTGGATGTTGTAAAAGGTGACTAGATTACAAAGCCGCTACCATAAACCCTGAGGAACTACACCACCTCTAAAAAAGTGGACTTGCCAACCCGCTTGACGAACGTGACCACTTAAGGTCATACATTCCTCATAAACAAGACAATGTGCACGTGGAGTTACGGAATTTAGAATGTTTTTATATCAACTTTGCCCATAAAGAGGTAGTAACAATGTCGCACAATGCTTGTGCACTGTTGGAACATTGTTCGGATAGTGTTTATTCTGGTCAACCTGCGGACTTAGGCAGTAACTAAAGTTACCAACCGTCTCTCGAGGGCCGAAATATTCCTTTTCTAGAGCCGTGAATGAGGTGCGTGCGGACCGCTAATTGTCCCGTTACACGAGATTTCACGCTTTGAATTTTTTTTAATTAATTATGTATGTAGAAAGTCTTCCTCCCTCCACAATATCAACATCAGTCCAGAATGACAAACATTGGCACGTTTCCAGATGCGCCACCTGCCTTTGAAGATTTAGAAACAGGAAAAGGGTTGGGAAGAATGGAAAACAGTATAGCAGGACAAGGAATTGTTGTCATCGGGAATGTACAAGAATATTTTTTAATCTTTTGAATAGAAAAAAAAAAAGTAACCGTATATATTTATAATATTTGGATACATATTGAAATTTTCATTCGCCTACAATTAAAATACTTCGAGTAATACGTTTCATCAACTAATACGTAGTCATTAAAACTTTTTCAAATTAATTTGTTAATAAACTCACTAATACCAAAATTTCTTCAACTTTTCTCATTATCCTTTTGGCATTAAAAATAAAATGATGATTGCAGAAGTAGATAAGTAACTAAAATTATTAAACTTAGCTTACGGAGCGATATGACGTCACCCGACCGAAGTCGTTATGTTAATTTAGAGCAGAACTCTGACAGCACATGTGCGTGACATGCACTTTATATATGTCATAACATAACCTATGCGAAATCAGACTTTTCACAATAAGTCTGATCTTTGCGAATAAAATTGTGTCCAATTGCGATAATTGTTATTATTTTAATTTAATATTAAAAACAGTTCTCCACCAAACCACACAGGGCCAGTGTGGTGGATTATGGCCCGAAACACATCAAGGATTATTAATGTGCTCTGTGCAGTGGGATATAATATCATTATAATTATATATTTGTAGAAGATGGGGAAACAAACGGGGTAGATCTCATTCTAGTTTATTTTAACTGTTACTAGTGAGTTTCTTCGACTGGTATTTAGTAAACATTTCTAGAAAAGAATTTACACAGACAGAGACCTTGCGGTCCCCGGGTCAATCTCCACATCACCCCTTGTTGAACGGGGTTCCTCCTAAAATCAAAAGATTGTAATAGTTATACTTTGGGACACTATAAATCAGTAATTTCAATGACGAAATATAATAATTCACCGTAGTTATAGGTACACACGCAGTACACTTCTATTACTAGATCACTATCTACTAATATGATGGTATGATGTTAACTTGATGGCGACCCGTTCGTAAAGAAACTACTTCCTACCTTAGGCTTTTACAAAGGTGCTAACGAGCGGGAATAAAATGGGGTTGACAGAAGTTTGCAACGCTCCACTCGAGTGTCACCCCAGCGCCCTCTATTTCCTTCGATACAGGCCCTCTAGCGTAAGGCATGTTTGATAATTTTAAACTTTAGTTATAATCGTCTCAAGTTAACCAAATATTTAACAAACTATTTACTACTGACCATTCAATTATGATTTTACAAGATAGTAAAATTATGACTCAACCGCGACAACTACAGACATCTTCAGTCTATCTCCGACATATATACGTATAGTTAACTCACATGACAGTGTTTCATGTTTAAGTTGTCATTTCAAGTCTGTATTTAATTAATATTACCGAATATTGTCAAAAACGTTTTTTATATTATTTCATTCTTTTATAATTTCAGCCAAGAATGAAAAAGCCTTTCATAGCGGATGAATAAAACCCCATTACTTTGCAAATACAAGTAGCACATGCGGCTGATAAATAACGGCGAAAGCTCTTGCTATCGGGCGTCACCCTTTCGTAATAGTACTAGACTTTTCGCAAATAGACTGATTTCAGAAAAGAACTACTACTTATTGCACTTACGTCTTAATTATAATATGGGGTGAGAAAGCGCTCATATAATAAATGAAGGTAATATAGCAGGGCGACCTCACTCGCCGTGATCATGGTTCGTGTCGCGGAATAGAAATATCGACTAGAAAAATAAATACCAAAATAAGACAAGGCGAATAAGGGACAAGGAAAACAAAGACTTACACTAAGCAGATGGAAAGTCATATGTTTCTTATCATTCACTCGTTACGAGCTGAATGTCTAACTAATAAGAGAAATTAAAGACCATAAAAATAAAAATGGTATTTATGAAACGCTCTTCCCTTGCAGAAAAAACACAAAATTAAAAAAAAGTCTTGTATTATAAAAGAAATTAATACCGAATGGGCATGGTAAGTGATGGTAAGTGTTACCGCCGCTCATGGACACCTGCAACACCAGGGGGCATGCGGGCGCGCCGCCGACCTTGCAAAATCCTATTCACAGCTCTCTTGAAGAACCCCATATCGTAGCTTAATGGAAAGACCTCTTGAGGCAGTTCGTTCCACAGCCTACGGGTTCGCGGTATAAAATAATTTTTGGAGCGAACAGTGCGCGACAGTTATATTACTAATATCACTCGATCAATTTCAAGCGTCGTTTTCTTGGAAGCGTTGCGTCTATAACAATTAATATTTCACATCGGTGGGATTATATAGTTCGTCATATGTCAAATCCGACCTATTAGAACGGCCCAATTATAGGTGACACATCGTAGGTTCTTATCAAAGAAACTTTGTTGGCAACTTCTACGGAGTGTGAAGTAGGTGAAGGTGTCAATAAAAAGTCAAATTTGAAACTTAAGTAGTAAGTAATGAGAATGTTAAATTTTCAAAACACATGTGAATTAAATAATTCGAGAGCTACTGCTTTTTACCCACGACTTTGCTTGTATGTATGCATAGATAAACTGTTTAGTGTACACCAACACATGTCATATAGCAAAAAGACAATTTAAGTAACACGAAAAGTACAATAAGCGGCCTCACCACTTGACACGTGCAGTTATATGAAATAATCGTCATCTTTCAAATACGACTACATTGTTTATTTATGATATTTCAGTTTTAATTATTTTACATTTATTCTCTACTTTTATTTTATTTACTACTTAATTTTATTACTTTTATTTTACTTCTTTGACCCGTAATAATCTGCTATTTTAATCTGCCCATTTTCTCGTCCACTCCTGTACACGAGACCGTCATACACATTGTCTTGTCCATGAGAGACGTATGGCCTTAAAACGGCTCGCTGATTAAGCGGGTTAACGTATCCTGTCTTATAGAAGTGGTGTAGTTCCTCAGGGTTTGTGGTAGCGGCTTTGTTATCCCTTAGTCGTGTTTAACGACACCCAAGGGTAGAGATGGGGTGATGCTATTCTAAAGCCGGCCGACACTATGGCCGGCCGGCCGCATGCTATGGTACAGTGGAATAACCACATTCAAACTATCGATACGTGTGTGTTGCTATGTTCGTTGATAATTTTCTATATTTCTTGTTTAAGTTAATTTCAGAAACAACAACGTGAAGAACGATTTTGTAAGCTAATAATATTTTTTCGGGTTTCCTTCTCTCCAGAAACCTTTAAATATTTAATGCTGTTTACATTTGTATTTCACTTTTCAGTGCACGGCTGCTTGTGAAATGTTTGTTTTATAGCATCCGGTTATGGCGTTTTATATTGTGACATAGCCTTAGGTATTATGTAGATAGATAGATCTCTCTTCAATATAGAAAATAATTAATATAAGTACCAACTTTTGTCCGCGGATTCATCTGCGTGGAATTAGGATTAAAACCCATCCTATGTGTTAACTTATCCCGCGTACGAGTAATTATACTTTTGATAACGATTTTTTTTTTTTTTATAGAAGTATTAAATAATAAACAAGATAAATATTATAATACTTTATATTTTTCATTTATGCTAAAGACAATGTATTTGTAAACTTATCCGCCAAATCCGGTTTGAGTGAAATTTTGATGTTATTTTCATTGTTGTGAGATTATCTCATTGGATATTATTTATGCCTAGGTTCTGTTTTTTTTTTTTTTATTAAAAAACATTATGACAACTTTAATAACGAGTTTATACAAGATGAAGAAAATTAAATCTCTTTGAAAATAATTTCTTCATTTAAGGAAGTTGATTTTTATAGAATAGAACTATAACTTCAGTTAAAATATTATAAACTTTTTTCATGTTCTAGACATGACGCCGATCCTAGACGCTGCCCTGCTTTTATTATAGACAACTCTGTACGTGTCTGTACATTTTAATACTAAGCGTTATGTTATGTCATTTTAACATTCATGACTAAGCGACGCCATCTGCCGGAAAGCAAGTATTCCTACATTCTTAATGTTAGCACTCCGCGAGAACAAAAGGTAAACAATAAAGGTCAAAGGCCAATACGCTTGAATGACGTATCCGGTTTTCTCGTAAATTGTATTAGGTTAGGTTAGCTTACCTATATCTTTCTGAATTACTTTCACGCTTGCCCTTTATTTAAAGGTAGCTGTCGTACTTTCACTTAAAAGGCTACCTCATCAGCTTTATCAATTACGTTTTAAATTAGAAAATCGGTTAACAACTAAGTTATTTCGGCGTTTAGTAGTAAATTGCGTTGTTTAGTTGATTAGTTGAACACATGCAATAGTTAGCAGAAATGTAATAATCTGTACAACGCACATATTTTTCTACTCTTATAGTTGTATATTAAGTAATATTATATTAATAAAAATCACTAAAGTTTTGTGACAAAATCTACCACGCCGGCCCAGTGCGTATTGGTGGATACACATGCTACAATTTTTTTATCTCGAATTGGAACTTTGCTCAAAATGCTTTCATTCAGCTGAAATTAACTCAAACAAATGACACATATGAAACTCAGCTGAGTTAGTGACATTTTTTTTTCAAAATCCATGCTTAAATATAAGTTCAATAGTACATGCTAAAGATTTGAATTCACGACCATCCAACAAATGAGAGTCCAGAGTAGATACCCCTGGGCTATAAAAAATCCCTAGTGATTTACTAGGGGAGGCCTGTGCCCAACAGTACGACGTGAAAGATTGACATCGACAAAATATTAGTAAAATATCGTTAAAATGTCCAGAGCTAAGAATATGTAGCATTTTATCTATTCTAAAAAACATAAATCAAATACCTACTCTGCAAATAATTAATTCCTAAACAATGCGACAATATCTCAGGAGAAATCGGCATCGATTAATTATTTCTCTAATAAAATCAATACATTAAAAACAATATAACCAGGCAACTAAAATCTAAATCGATTTCTCTGATCTACCTTGGAACTACTCTGTGTTTTTTAATAAGCGCAACACTCCTTCACTGTGGGTAAGTAAATTGTGAAGTGTAAATTGTTACGAATAACTGTTTATTATTTATTTATTAAAGCTGATATTTCGGTCTAGTTACATGAACTGCGGTCGCGGCGAGACTGCGGAGGCGGGTGAAGGTGTTGTTGCTATTGACAGACAAATCCGTCTACCCTCCATCGTGATCGTTTTTGATTCATCTGCCCACATTGAACTTGTTTCTGCTGATTAAGTTCCTTGCACACTATACTAATACTATAGCTATTTGCAAAGTTCAATCTATGCGATGAAAAACATCTGTCAGGTGAGTTACAATATGTAGATGGAGTGTTGCGGAAGAATGGTCACACAAAAGCGTTCAAAATACCACGGCGAAAACGGTGATAGACAGTCCGCACATCTTCCTTATATAGAAGAAGTAACCCATAAGATTGGCAAGCTTTTATGGAGTAAATACGATATAGAAACTGTATTTCTTCCTAGGATAACAACGATAACAAAAGTTTAAAGTCTAATTACGACGTAAGCAATTTTTAAATAATAAATAGGTTAAATAATATAAATAATAATAATAATAAATTCACAATCCGCCTACTAGATAGACGAAAGTTAGCCATGTTTAGATGAAATAACATTCGACGTCTTATGTTCAAACTGCAAAACAAACCGTCAGGTGAAAATTCTCTACCACATAAAATATACAAAATTTACTACAATTTGCCGAATAAACAGAACAAAACGTTGCACAAGGCTAACAAACGGCAAGTTTTGGCCACTGCAGCGGCGGATTAGATAAATAAAGTTTTATTTATTCAAAACCTCACGGAAGCTGCTTTGAATTTCTAGTCGTGGCGTTGTGAAACATGTTACTGCGCTACTGGGGACAGTTGCTGTGCATCAGTTTAGGACAGTTTAGAATTGCCAGCTTCAAAATGAGGAACACAAGTTGAGTTACGGGAAACATTTACAAATTGCATTTATGTAAATACACAGAAAGGAGGATAATAACTCTAACCTGACCTCATAATTTCGGTTCAGTCCACGTACATATAATCTCAGCCATGACATGACATGCATGACACTGGCGTTCGTGGAGCTCTCGCGACAACTCTCCATTTTACTATTGATAGATGGTGCTTCAAAATAATCATGGAAGCTTTGATATAGGAATATATTCTCATATAGACTCATGGAAACTTGCGCGATCCGTAGGAAATATGAGAGAAAATCCTGAAATATTGTTAAGGCCCTATCTACTAAAGTTTCTAATGAATTAAAACCATATGTTTTAACTGAAATTGTTTTCTTCTTTAGTTTCAAATAATCTATCTTTCGGGAATATAATTCCAATTCAATTTCAGGATCAGTCATAGAACATTTCTCTAATAATATTCGATAGTCTTTATAATCTTTATAATACACGGCTAATATTCTTAATGACTGTATCACCCGGTTAGAATCCATGTGTTTCCAGAAATAGCTCTTCTCATTTGTAATTTATCAGTTAAATATACTTACTCCATATGTCTAGAGCATATGCTTACGACATCACACGAATTCCGACCACATTACACAATGGTATCATTTTTCTAAAGGTATTATAAATATTAGGAGCATAATTAACACATATCCGTCTTTTTAGCAATTTATTCGTCAATAATAAATTGCTACAAATACGAATTATTATAACTCAGTGGTTATTTGAGGGGGAAAGTGCATGCTGCAATTCCACAGCCTATGGGGACAACTTACCCCTCTCCCGCTGAGAACTGCCGTTAAATGGAGTACGTGCATGTGTCAGCAGTGAGTGAGATATGCCAGAGTCCATTTTCCATCCCATCGATTGAGGAATATACTGGTATAAGACAGGTCTTATTCCATTATTTATATATTTATTTATTTGAACTTTACCCCACAGAAAGTGTACAGCGGGCGGACATAATTCCCAGTGGCATTCTCTGACGTCCACCTTTGCTTAAACATAAATGCATTAAGGCGGTGCAAAGCAAATCACTATATCCCTGTCTTTATATTCCACCCCATCCCCTCCTGTCCCAAATACGTTAATATTCTCTATAAAATTAGTCATTTTTACTTGTATAGGTACATAATTACGGGTGCATCAAGATCTCGTTGCCAGTAAATTGTCAGTTAACAATAAACAACCGTCTAACACTGAATCTGATTTATTGCTGACGTGATACGATATGACAATGGCATTGACAGCTTATACACATCGGATTCCTACGTCCTCCTCCCAAAGGAATATTGGGAAATGTAATGAGACGAGGACTGTCTGCTTCTCAACCACGTTCCGGAGAAAAAAGTGAATAATCTCTGCTCGTTCACGTTCATGCCGGTTGGATTCGTGGTTTTTTTTTCTTAAATGTGAATCCGCCGAAAATTCTAGCGCGTTTTTTTTCTTTTATGATTTATATGGAAATGTCGGTTACGCTGACCAATCGTTTGTGGTTTATCTCCACATGTTGCGGCCATTAATTTATTCTCATCATTTTATCATTGCGAATATATGTAATTCCCTCCGTCAGGCTAATGCTAATGCATGCACATCTAATAATGCTGAGCGTGCACGAAATACTCGTACTTTTGCTTATAGAAAAAGGGCGGCAGACATGCATACAGTCCACCTGATGGTAGGTGGACACTGTCGTCCATAGAAATTCGCGATAAATGCCAACATCCGTCCAGAATGACAAACGTTTTCACGCCCTCGGATGCGCTGCCTACCTTTGATTAAGGAATGGATTCAGACGACAATTATAAAAAAATATTGTAATTAAATATTATTTTTATTATTTATTAATTCAGACACATTAAACATTTCTACGTGGATGAATGTTCCGGTGGACAATGCCCTCGATTACTAACTTACATTTATTTGTGTATACAATGAACTTATGTACAAACTTATATTTACCATTTATAAATCCATAATACATTGTATGGAAATATTAATTTATGATTATTCACTCTTTATTGTATTTTATTCTTATTTATTATTTTTTAGTATAATATAATATGTTGTTTTTAAATACGGGTAACTTATTATGAAGTGACTGTCATCCTAACCAGCCCCTTTATCGTCCACTGCTGGACGTGGGCCTCTTCGTACACGTTGTCTTAGGCATAAGGATTTCATGGCCAAACGCCACGCTAGTCAGGATTGGCGAGTTCACGCTTTTAGTTCGGGTGTTGATCCCCAGGCTTATGATAGCGGCACAAACCCTGCCCCAGGGCTTGTGGTAGGGCTTGAGTTATTCTTAGTCGCCTTTTACGACACCCACTGGATGGTGCTATTCTAGAACCGGCCGACATCATACGCCCAATTATGGCCAATTATTATGAAGTATAATTTTGAAAAAACAGTTGCGAAAGTATTTAAATATGGACACACTTATATCCGCAAATAGCTCATCTATTACATGTATCTACCTATATAAAATCTATATCGCATGTAGCGTATGTACTCGTAATTGCCTATATATCATCACTCAAACTGCAAAAAATTTCCATATGGTAACAAATTGATTACAATATTAATTATAAATGAGAGTCACATTATAATGACCAACATCTGTAATTTCCTGTGATATTTTTCGCACTTTCCGTCCAAATGAGATCATAAAGAACTTCTTCGCATAAAGTTTCTTTAAATAACGTCATATTTTATTCCCCCATTGCCCGGTCATATATCAAGGGCTTATGAAAATTAGAGGAAGCAGCTCGTGATGTATTAAAATTTATCGTTTGGAAAAAATTAAATCGCCCACGTGCTTCCTACATTTGAATCATAACCGAGAGGAAAGTAGATAATAGATCACGTCTTTAACAGACTGTCCTCACGATTTACTTAGTTCTCACTCCCAGGATGAAGAAGTGATTAATTTTGTGTTTACAATGTCAATGATGCCACATTGACTCATTATACCATTCCATACCATTAGCCTGTGTCTCTCCACTGTTGGATATAGGCCTCTTGAAGGGAACGCCACCACACACGGTCTTCCTCTCTTCTCATCCAGGCACTATGACGACTTGAAGAAAGTCGTCAGTCCACCTGGCCGGAGGGCGTCCCACATTACGATTCCCGGTACGTGGCCTCCATTCGAGGACTCGTGTCCGCCATCGGTCGTCGGTCCTGCTGCATACATGGCCCGCCCACTGCCACTTCAGCTTGCTCACTAATCAATGCTTATTCAGCGTACAGCTATGCTAGTCGTTGTTGTAATGATGTATGATTAACCGAATTGGTAGTGCCCCTGGTACATAAGGTTGCGAGATCACTGATTTCGTCATTTCGCTGTGACATATGTAAGAATTTATATACTATATATCTTATTCAAATTATATATATTTTGAATTTATGAAATACGTTATTTTCTTAATTTAATAATCAATATATTTTTGTTTATAGAAATAAGGCGGCAGACGAGCATACAGTTCAAGAGATGGTAAGTGGATACTCCAAAGACATCCGCGATACATGTCAACTTCAGTCGAGAGTGACAAACGTTGGCACGCCCACGGATGCACTGCCTAACTTTGGAGATGGTTTTAGAAAAAGGGTAGGGGAAATGGGGAGGGATAGGATAGGATGAGATGGGAATGGGTTCTAGCATATTTCACTCACTGCCGAAACACATACGTAGGTACATACATTGGGGCAATAGGATTAAATAGGAATTGCAGGCAATAGGATAAAACATTTCAAGGTAGTCTTCTGTGAGTATTGTACATTCCAATTCTATTGTAGTAATTGCTTTTTTCCCACGGCTTCATCCGCGTAGATTTTATTTTAAAAGTAATGGCTTCCCCAGAAAAAAATACCGGATAAAAAATGTGCATTTCTTTTTCCCCGCTTCCCCCTTTTATCTACTGTTCAAATTTCATGTCTCTAGCTTCAACGGTTTCGGCTCAGTGATTAATGTGATTATGGATCTGTCAGTCAATCGGGCCACATATGTATAGATAGATGGTAAAATAGATTATGAAAATCCCGGGAATTTTAATTACGCATTAATAACGATATTTATTTATTTACTCTTTTTGTATTACAAATTATACATAAATTATACAAATTGTATTAAATTATTACAAAAGGCAGACTTACGGCCTTGCAGCAGTGTCTCCTAGTTAACCTTTTGGGCTATGCAGGATATGTCTGGGTATTTTCCGTAAATTGCAATACCTATTACGATTACTAGATATGGTTGAATATTGAATAATGAAGACGATAAGAATAATACAAAGATAACGTCAATAATAACCGTGACAAAAGCAGCAAGCAGCATTATTGTTCGTAGCTAACAAGTTAGTCGAGAAAAGGAAATATTTCAAAACTACTTTCCTCTAATCAAATAAACCAACAGGCGCAACCACGAAGCTAGATATTGAATCAACAATCTCTGGAACCACGAGACAGCAATACTGCTTTGCAGACTATACTAATAATAACTGTAGAATGAAATTCAATACTGAGTGACCACAGTAAAGAGAAAAGTAGTAACGCGTCTATTTTCAAATGCCGACTTTGAGTATAAAGGCGCCGTGTAACAACAAGTTTGCTTGTACAAATGCACCGTACATATATATGTATTTACACTTCTAAAAACGTAAGACATGAAATAAAGCTTACTCTAATTTACCATATTGTTGTAAGAATGAGTGCGGACCGCTCGATGTTCGAGTGCGGAATGAGTGTTAAAGTATAACTTTAAGACTCGAGCTTTTTACGCTATTAAGCGTTATAGTCAAAACTTTTAACGTTTAATGATCTTAGACCCTTGTGGTTAAAACTCGAGTCTAAAGCTGATAGGGTTCGTTCTTAAGGTTTACTAGCGCTGACTGAGCACTTGAGTTCTCAACAAGGCTCATTTTTACAACACTAATTTACCACCAAAAGTACTTTATTTAGTTCACAAATGAACTGGAAAACTACTACTTTAATTGTCACAGTGCATTAATGTGTTCATACGAACTCATCGTATATCGACTTTAATACCATACGTTCGTGATCATTATTTTAACTAAGAACATACTATATGTACGAAGCAACTCGTACATTTGGCTGCAGCAAGCTTTCTGTAACATGTGGCTTTATTTAGTGCATTGAAGACCATCTCCCACGTTGCACGTGTATCATTTTGACAAACTTTGACATAATTCTGTGTGGAATCACAACAAGCAATAGCCCGCACATAATTTGATCCTTTGAGCCGGTTATATTGTAAATAGGAGTATTTTCATTGCACTATACAATTAATAAATAATTAATATTTTGTGCTTAATACTTACTCCTAATAACGTATACGTCTGAAAGTGGGTAAATAAATCATTTTAATTGGGTATAGCACTGAGTTGCGCTCCTGTTTCTTCTTCCATATCACGAGAGTATACACTAGTTTTACCATTTTTAATAATGTTTTAAAATTAGAAAAATGTTTTAAAAGTTTAAACTTTGAACTTCTAAAAAGTCTTAAAACTTCTTGCATTTCTATTTCTCTCGGTAATCTTAAATGACAGAAAAACGGTATAGTCCCCGGCGGTAGGACAATCAAGGCTCCAGGCTCCAGTCATAAAAACGGGCATACGATAAGCGTATTATTGAACAGCACTGCCTTCTACACTTTCGCCTGAAGCAAACCAATACAGAAATTCAATCGCTTCAGGTGGTTTTGGAAGCTGGTTGGAAAATAACCCGTTTACTAGGGATTAATCCGTTTAAACTGACTATGATGATTTTAATCGCCCTATATGTCGGTGACCTAGTACGTGCACTCGAGTTATTCTTCTAGAGGAATCTAAAAGAATTCATGATGATGCAGGACAGTGATTATTCTTATCTACTCAATTATGTGGCCTGTTTGTCTCAGCAAATAAATAATTAGTATTCTTCTTCTTCTTGTAGTGCCCCTTCCCCCTCTACTAACGAAAGTTGGCAATCATCATGATTATATGTACTTTAGAAACTGCAGGACGGAATATTGATCGAGTGCCCTTGCAATGGCGTAAGTTCTTCATCCAAGATGTTCTTCTCCTTCCGGGCCTCCTGCTGCCCTGGATCTTGCCGTCTATATGGAGTTGGAAGAGCTCTTATTTGTTGTTTCTCATTACATGACCGAAGTACCAGTTTCCTCACCTTATAAATTAGTGTAATTTGAAATTAGGTTGTACTATAATACAAAACCCATTTAAACAGATTGAAATTTAAGGCAGAACTATACAATGATTTTACACTAAACCCACAAACATTTGTTCATTCATTATTCATTTCATTAATGTTTGAAGTTCGAACGCGGGAGACTGTTTACCAAATTCTCCTGTTACGAAGAGTCTTGGCCAACACTTCTCTGGTGTCTAATAGGCGATATTTCGTCTCTCAACAATTAAACTAATGCATATTTATGAGTAGTTTACTTATTAGCAGTACGCATTTTAGCATATTTACGCATCTACCAACGACAATATCCGGCTTCACTTTTTGGCTCTATTGCCAATTCTAAATACTTGCAAAGAGCTGCAAAGACTCATGACTATTGTGACAGTTTTCCACAAGACATCCCTTTCAATGACATCCCTTGCATAATAGTTTTAAAATATTAGGCTAAGTACGTCTGAATTTAATTAAAAAATATAAATGTGGAAGGGAATAACAATAACTTTGATTGATTTATAATATTAAAGTGCATGAATGTAAGTAATTGTTTGCCTATTTTACGAGTATATACGTCATTGGTTTCAATGTTAAAGTATATTATGTTTTTATTGTATAAAATAAATATTGGAATTTCGATTTCCAGCTTTAATCCTAGATACTGATTTTCATGTCATAGATTGGCTTGCCGTCTGAATGGACATTCCTTAACAAATAGACTGTATTATCCAATGAAATAAAAAAATAAATGTTATTTCGCTAGGTACGGACTTATGCACATCTGAACGGATAATCTCATAAAGATATGGATCATCTGTCTTGAGAAAGGGTCGTGCATGGACCTGAAACGCATCGTCGGTTTTTCATACGTAAGGCTCATTTACACAAGGAGAGCTTCTCGAATGGTTCGGGTGAGGATATTGTATGCGATTATGGTATGCTACAAAACTTCATACGGGTCTCGCCTTCAAATGTTCACATGATGATAAAATCTCGCATCAATCCAGTGATAATCGAATACGAGCGTTGAAGGCAAGAATCACCCATTAAATATATTTACACACAATCTCGTACCTCGATACTCACATACGAATTTAGTCTTGTTTAAATGAATCGGTTTGAAGGACTTTTTGATGCGAGACTCGCCAGTCGAGAACGAAATTTTATTAAGTACGGTCATTTTATTAAGTGCGGTCATTTTCAATTATGTGGCAAAAATTCTAAATTCGGGTCACAAGATTATAATAGGCAGTCGGAAAAGTTCTCGGCCTTTTTGAACGTACAACTTTAGCGAGCTATATTTCTGACAACACTGACCATTGGCGTGAAAGTGATATACCGTTTGACAGCTGACTTTTTTCTAACAGCGGAAAATTTAAATTACAAGTTAAAAGTCTTTTCATATTTTTAAACAATTTTAAAATGGAAGCTAATAAGGAGAAAATTGGATATGTTTTACATTTCTTTTTTTGACAAGGGTGTGAATGCTTCTAGAGCTCGAAAAGAGATTTGTGGTGTTTACGGCCAAGATGCTCTATCTAAAACTACTTCAAATTTCCTTGTGTAAATGAGCCTTTATGCTTATTCGCTGTTGTTTAATACGATAGTTATCTGTACCTACTTAATACAACTACAAAACTATGAAAGAAGACAAACCCAATATAAAAAATAATTTTACAAATTCTTTAGAAAATTAAGTAGATATTACAACGAAGAATTATATTAATAATAGCCAGTCTTCACGTCAGCTATTTATTTAAATGTATTCGTCATATAATAAGAAAACACCTAACAGGGTGTTTTTATATATGTATAAGTAGTTGTACAGACGAAGCTGGGTACCATGCGTA
The DNA here is from genome assembly GCA_943735995.1 of Sesia bembeciformis. Lineage (NCBI taxonomy): Eukaryota > Metazoa > Arthropoda > Insecta > Lepidoptera > Sesiidae > Sesia > Sesia bembeciformis. Next base: position 5,071,333 of record OX031029.1, on the reverse strand, counting down.
AACAAACAACTTATGACTTATACAAAAAAATACGCAATACTGAAACAGAAAGCTTTAATGGATTGCAGTAGGCACGTCCTTGTGGATACAAAACTAGATTTTATATTTTAAATCGGGTGTGAACGCGTAAAATTAAAGGTTTTTGTTAACCATTTATTTGTCAACTCGTGACCACGACTGGTGTAACCCGTGCCTAAACGTCGAGTAGAAATAAAGGGTAATTTTTAATAACAAAAATCTTTAATTTTACGCGTTCAAACCCATGGGCAGGTTAGGGCGCTTGCCCTGTAATCCCGGCATAGGGAAGAATAAGTAACATATTTTCTGCATTACACTACCTCTATTTAAATTATAAGAAAATTGTTTGCGTTTGCCCCACCCTGAATAAAATCCTGACTACGCCCTAGTTCAGAAAAGGACAATACTCGAAAGAATATTGCTGTTAGCTTGTTAAGATTATTAGAGTATTGTTACAATATGTATTTGTGAATACTTGAGGTCAGGACTTTTGGACTCCCTCTGCCACTGAGCTAGTTTTTTGAGCTCATTATTATCAATAATGAAAAATCCATACTCAAGAGACTTAACGGTTCATAGGTGGGTTCTAAGTGGGTTGTTCGCTTTAAATTACACGTACAATAAAATACTGTGGACATATAAATGAAACAATTTCTTACCGAATAAATGGCGTCGTTTTACCCACGGCACCGCCATTCGTCTCTCTCTTTGTCTCCTGTAGTAATTTTCGCCGCCCAGATGTAGGTATAAGACGTACTATGTAGAAAAGCTTTAAGATTTAGAACGGCCATGTGTTGAAAGTTTCTATTTCAATTGCTTTTGTATACTGTTTTGTTATATATAGTAATTGTTGTATATGGCTGGCCAGCAAACTGTGGTAGGTATTATAAACCAAAATTTATTTAAACGAGCATCAAAAAATAATACCTAAATGTTCAGCAAACCATTATCAACAAAACAACCTGAAATAAAGTAAAATAACAAAACAAAATAAGTGGGAGGAGCTCGAGAGGTGCGGTTGAGTTGATTACTATAAAAATTATGTATTAAAGTAGAAAGTATCATGTTTGTGACAATCAAATAAAAGCATAAGACAGCGTTGTTAGTATCCTTCGAAGGAATTCAACAGTACTCAATAAACCTACTATCGCTTTACTGAGCGACACCATATTTACTTCAAATTCATTTACACGTGACATTGGCAAAATGGTCGTCGTACTTGAGTCGACGACTGATGCTGTCATCAAACCGAAGAAGAAGATGAACAAAGTAAGTAGGACAGTTACATTTAATGAACTGATTCGGTAGGTTAAACCCTGTAGGTTTTTGTAGTACCTATCTATATAGATTTAAAAAAGAATTTTGTATAATCAGTTCCTGGTTAATAAAAGAAAAAAACTATTTTTGAATAACTGAAATAAATAATTTGAAATTACTAAAAATGTTATTACCAAGTGGACGGAATCCCGCTTCGCGGAACTCCTGTCGAGCGCTTTGCCTCTACCTTGTGAGATTTAGGAATGGATTGCATAATATGGGATGGGAATGGGCTCTGACATATATCACTCACTACTGAAACACGTACGTTCATTGCGCAGCATGCACCCTCCTCATCATATAAAAGGAGTCAATAACCCCATCTAAGAATTAGTAATTAACTACGTAGAAAGTCGAGTCGAGACTAAAAGCCACAAGGTTATTACGGTTCACATTTCATCTCATAGAAAATGTTACGCCAAATTTAATGATACATTTAACAAGCTTCGTTTTGGCTGTTTCATTATTTATCAGTAGCTTGACAATAAATAATCAAACTGTGATGCCTACATGTGTCGCCCACGCACGTCACACCGAGTAGGCTTTCACATCTTAACCGCTTTGTTTCAATTTTCTAATATATAAACCCGCGGTAACATCTCGCCAATTGTAATGAAAATTTAAGATTAGTTCACATTTGCTTATCTTAAACATACTAACTATAAAAAGTAACATGTAATACACAACGTAAATAAATATTATATATTTATATCAAAGTAAATGGCACAGAGGCAAACGAATCCATTGACACCTTTTTATTAAAATAATTTATAATCAGACGTTTGTCGGTTGTACTACGTACTGGTGGTGAGCCTTGGAATAGGCCTATGTATAAGTGTATTCGACTTATACATACTTATACATGCGTGGAGAGACACGAGCTGATATTATGATGTTATGGTACAGAAACACGTGAATCTATCCTTATTAGTAGCGCAATAAAGACCTATTTGTGAGGGTTTATTTATAGATAGAATATGACAGACGAGCAGACATTCCACATGGTGGTAAGTGAACACTATCGTCCATGGGCATCCGCAATACTTGCCAACATCATCACAGAATGGCAAACGTTGGCGCGCCACCTGATGCGCTACATACCTATGGAGATTTAGGAATGGATTTGGAAAAGGAGTTGGGAAATGAGGAGGAGTTTTCCTCTTCAGTAGACAACAAAGATAGTACGATGGGCCCGTGGAATGAAGAGCAATTTCGTTTTAGATTTGTTTGAAAAAACAGACAAAGGTAAAGTTATAAATATAAATTTGCTTTTATGTTTCCAGAAATGCCAAATTGAAACTCAACCTTGAAGTGCTCAACATTGTTTTTGGCCGACTGTACAAAAGCGATCTGTGTATTACATGTTGATTCAGTTTTCTTATACAAGCAGCGGCTAAACCATATTAAGAAAATCGTTATTTTGATTTAGTAAGGCGACTCCTTGCCTTACAATATAATTGTACAATAATTTCATTGCACGATATAATAATTCAATAGAATTCCGCCTTGGACTCAAACAAGTTTCAATACACTCCTTAAACGATCAAGAACATTTGCGCAATGCGTAAAATTGCACAATATTATTAATCATCTGGGGGCCCTCTAATTAAATTTGTTTTTGTTGTGTTTGTTATATTCGATATTCGATTTCACCAAATCCGGATATTGTGAAAAATTAAAGAATTCTAATTAAATCCGTTATCCGTAAATCGTGACCTGTGTAGCAATTTCAATATACGTATTACGTATATTATTTTTAACGGATTTATTACACTGATTGCTTTTTGTGGCAACTTACATATACCACTATACCATAAACTATACCACAAAGTGTGAACAGAGAGCTGTGAACATGATTTTGCGAGGTCGACAACGCATCTCTTCTGTATTCTAAAAAACAAAAATTAAACACAAACTGAAGGCAAGATAAACTCTTTGTCATATCTTAGTATGAATTGTGTTTCCATAGAACTAACGTAGTCTACGTAGAGCCTAATTTCCAAACACTCGGTCTAATATATGGCATTGAAAGGTCTACTGTCCACATACAAAAAATAAAAACAGACTCGTGTGAGTAATGAAGTTGTAATGACACGTGTTGATGCTGCTGTTTTTAAACAATTGTCACAGATAAAATAACTTCACGTCGTCCCTGCCACTCTCAACCCTTCTTAAATTAGAAAAAGTAGTTTCAACTTAACACTTCCAACAAAGACCTCCCAATCGCACTACATTTCGCACTATCCAGATACGGCAAGCAAATATCCGTGGGGCAATCGATGTGAACGATTCGTCCCGATTTGTTTGTACACTTCAGAATCGATTACGTGACGCTAGTAAGAAAGTACTGTTTTCCTTTATTATCACTCTGTAATCTTACCTGTTGAATAAACATTAGCGTTATTTTTAGCCTTATAATTGGAGTTTGAAAACAAAAACAACCGAATTTTTATGACAGGAACTTTTCTACACCTTTTGTTATCGCCGATCCCTTAATAATTTTCTTTTATTTCAAGAGTCGGATTTCACTTCTCTAAATCTTACTTCTCTAATCTCTCTTCTCTTATCTTCTCTGACTTTTTTGTTATTGCGTAAAGGAGTTCACTCATTGCTATCTCAGATAGGCTCGCGCAAAGACCGTATGTAAGATCAGTATTGCTATAAGTTCGCACATGCAAGTTAAAACGCGTATGAAATTTAATTTAAAAAATAAATTAGAACACCCGTCGCAAAAAGAAGATTTGCGTGTGGCAACGGATAACAATAGAGAATTCGCAATATGCGCCGGTTATTCTTATCCATTTCTAACGTATCATACTTCGATTTATTGTATATTTACATCACAGTACATGTGGAGAGGAAAAGAATCGTAAAGTTCATTCTGCCTTACTAATAAATACAGTCGGGCGGGATGAAAAAAAACTCATTTCATTTCTGTTCTGTCGCACTGGCGGGGCACACGTGGTGAAGCAGGTACGAATAAACCGGGAAAGTAGTTGAAAACAGCGAAAACATGCCTCCACGCGCCGTACAAATTGTGGTTTTCTCAGTTTCAACTGACTGTTGTTCGCTGTGAATTTCAATCCCACGCGGTATTTGTGATTACAGACTGTATTTCTCCCTCTTATTTAGACCATTTTTAATCTCAACAGATACTCCTTAATATGTGCGAGTATTATACATTACCACTATATATTATTATTTGTTTGTTACAGGTGTACAGATAGCGTATTTTGCAATAATAGGAACACAAATGTTCATGATTATGCTGAGCATATTCCTGTTTTATGGGATTTATAAAGTGAGTATGTACTGTTGTTTGTATAACATTCTAATCACGATAATCTGTGTCACTACCAAAGCATTATAAAAAATACTTATTTCAAGGTGAAAGCTAGGTACTTCATTCAATACCTGATTTATGTGAAGCGCATAAAATCTTAATATCCCTGAGGATATTAGATTTTATTATTAGATATCCCTGAGGATCCTGAGGATATCCCTGAGGAGACCCTGAGGTCTAAAAGTCTCTTCGAAATAAATAGTATTTCCTTTTACTACTTAGTCTAGGTTGAATCCAATTATTATTGATTGGATAGTCAGATTCATGATGCTTCTTAAAACAATATTTTAAAGCGTGTCTGCCCTTTCAATTCAATACATTTATTTTGTAAGAACATAGCCAACAAATGTCGTCTTAAATTATAAACATCTCCCATTATGTTCTACCTCATTAGGCGCGCAAAAGCATGGTAACTAAATGTTGCTATTCAATCCCTTGTGATAAGAGCAGGCGGTATAATATTATTAACTGTAAAGAAACCTACATATAAATACATATCTCCTACATAAATCCAGCTATTCCCATTAAATAATCATTTAAATGCATAATAATCATCATTTAAATAATCACGTTGAATTGAAGCAGCAGATGATAAAAATCCCAGTATTTACAAAATTGCAAGTAATTCACCTTTTTCTCGTAACATTTGTTGTTATTTATTGGTTTCATGCATTAGCACACATCGCATTTCGAGTCCGATCCTATATTTTGCAGGGCCAAGTAGTACCCAACCCATAAAACCGCAATCCGGAGGGTCCAGCTGATCTCGCTGCATTAAGAATTGTGAACTGACCTTAACCCATTTCGCTTTAACCCTCTGGAAATCCCTTCTGTTTATTTTATACGCCCCCTTGTAAAACTGCCGTACGTAATGATATCGGCGTCGTATAAAAGGGAATGAATGCCTCTATTATGCATGTATTGTGCCTGTAGAATTGTCGGGTTTAAAATCTTGAACCGAATTAGAAAAGGCATTATAATTTTATGACAAATAACATTTCACAGCGAGATGTTAAATAGTTATAACTATGTAAAAGAATATTTTCAACCACTTTGCTCTCAATCTCGTAATCTACGCGCTTCACATAACCATCTTTTTAATACTCCGATTGATACTTCAAACTACCACACTTAATCCTTTACAGTTCATTCAAATAAGTAGACTATGGAATCAATTACCACAATATATTAGATGTCCTCGGTCGCTTGATATTTTTAAAAAACGCATCAAAGCACATTTTAATATAATTATTTCTATACAACTTATTCCTACTGCTCTGTTCGCTACATGTGTATGTATGTATTTTGTATTATTGTATGGATATATATATATTATATTCATTATTATTATATTGTATTATATTATTGCATAGCCTACCTCGTCCTCTGAGTCATTTCATTGCCCGTTGGCTGCCAACAAGAGATCGCTTTTATCCATAGGCCGCCTATTGCTTCTTTATTATATGTCATCATCATATATAATGTAATTAATTAGTTATAACCGGAATGCAATAAAGAATACGTATGGCATATGGCTTACATATGTAAATACATTCATTCGTTCATACTACGTATATGTTTAATTTTCTCGTTTCAAACACATTAGTACTATAATTACGTGTTTATTTGCTATACCATTATCGGCACTTTAAGAGGAATCTGACCTTATTCTGTCTAAACCAATAAAGGCCCGCTTGAATGCTGCCTGAAAGCGGGAAAGTAGCTCTTGGAGACTTGACAGTACCTACTATCGACGCCATTTTCACCTAACGTAAATTAATAAAAATTATATATATAATACTTTGAACAATATTTAGTATAGAAGCTTTTTACCAATCTCCTATTGTGTTTCACGCAATGAACGGTGGCGAGAAATATTTAATTATTGGCCTAATATCCTTTATTTTGCCCTGTCTTGTTTGATTGTGACGTGATTTCATTGAGTTATATATAACGTTGTCGATGGTTGTTTAATAGTGCCAAATTAAGAATAAAGGACAGTGGCTCAATGATTAAATATTGTGTATGTACTTATGAGATTGCATATTTCCTTCTGTACAACGTGTGACATCATTTATTTGCTGTTATCCTATTTTTTGTTTTGTAGGAAAATGTCGCATTCTTGGTGCCTTGGGTAGTGGGCTGCATGACATTCATGGCGCTCGAAGCTATGGCGATGGTCTACTCCAATATACTTAGAGATCACGTCAACAAGGTAAGGCAATTTTGATAGTAATTTTTTTTACCTACATACATTTATATGCCGCAAAGATTGACACGGGAGCGTCGATATATTATATTTATATATAATAATATTATAAAGAGGAAAGATTTGTATGTATTTTTGTATGTTTGTAACGAATAAACTCAAAAACTACTGGACCGATTTCAAAGATTCTTTCACCATTAGAATGCTACATTATCCCTGAGTAACATAGGTTATATTTATTACTAGAAAAAATTAGGGATCTCTCAAAATATATTATATAAGTGTATTATATCATATCGACTCATGAGAATCATGTCATAGGTATAAATACATAATATAAGGAGCAAAAATAAAATAAATACCTCAGGAGGCTCTGAATAAATACGAGAAAAGATAATATCCAGACTGAAAGCGAGCGCATCCGTGAAAACCATCTTATCGGTGCTGTTAAAAATGTTAAAAATATTTTACAGCTGCTTATTCCACGCAAGCGAAGCGGCGGGTAGAAGCTAGTAAACATTATAAAATACATTTATAAAAACATACTCGGGTTACCAAGTGACATGAGAAATCAATGTATAATAAGTCGTCTCTTCTTTCGAAATTAAGTCATTAGAGAATTGAGAATTCATGAGAATTGAGTCGATTAGTTAATTCATGGGTTAGTTAATTCTCCCTCTTTCACACACATGCATATATACACTTATAATTCCAGGTCCATTCACACATCGCGTTAGTGTAATAGGCATCATTTAACTTAAACGTTGCAACATCTCGCTGATGAGCACCGGAACTCGTAGATTGCATGTCGTTAAGAGGTTATACATTGTGCAATATAAGAAATCACAGAACAGCTTGCGTTGTAAGAAATATTATGTTTTGTTTTATCTAAAGGTCACGGTAGTAGTTTAATAAATAAACAAAGACAGAACGATTACATGGTCGATTTCATTTAATTACGTCACCGACTTTATGAAATTGGAATAAATTTGTCGACTATTCTCGCCTTGTTAAAAACAGAGAGCAGTCCAAAAAATGTTTGAATGTTACCATGATCTTTGTATCAACGAGTGCAAAACTCAAGAGAAGGAAAGTTGCAATAGTAAATATCCAGTCTGTCTAACATGACAACAACCATAACATAAAGGATTTGAAAATAATTCAATGAGACATTTGTATTCTTTGTTTTTTTTAATATTTAGGTATGTGATTATTTAAAAATAAATATTTTAAAGTTAAATAATAAATAGGCGAGTGGGTATTATTTACTTTATTATTGACTGCCTTATCATTTGAATGTAACCTTTGTGAGCGTTCTTAGTTTGGTATGAATGATGAAAGACAAAAACATATTTTGTCAATATATCGCCCGCTTCATACCTCCTTTTGATTGCGAATGTAATATTTTATGTGTCATTTGGCGCATGATCCTAATGACCGTTAGTAAGCAAATGGTTCCAGCTGTAGCCACAGATTAATATCAACTGCAGCCAATGTAATGATAGCTCTAAATATATTAAAATTTTAAATAAGAATGATTTAAAATTAGTGCAACTGAGCGACGTAATGAGAAAAGGGAATCTATAATATTTTTAATTTAATACCTCCTCATCCCGTAGTCTTGTGAAAATATGCCAAATACTTTAATCTGAATAAGCGAATGCGTCGACGCCCAAACTCACAATTTGTACGCTCCTAAAATTTTGAGTCGGAAAGCATTATTCGGAAGCGCAGTTGATTAGAAAACCTTGTCAGTTTGTTTTAATCAAATCAAAACCAGTTGAATATTTATTTTATTTTAAACCATTTATTTTAAAATTACACTAACATCTACTTACTTTGTTTTTATTAAACATTTCACTACATATCCGAGAATGTTAGACAGAATTAACAAAAACAAATATGAGTTTCTCAACAGAAATTAGAGATAAATTAAGTTATCGTCTAGCTCTCTAGCAACGTTCTGATTTTATTGTACAATCAAATCATTTTATACTCGTAGTATTATTAAATTCCAACTAATATTATAAATACGAAATTTGTTTTGTTTTGTTTTGTTTGCAACAAATTAATATCGATACCGAATTTATTCGTGAAGAAAAACTTTTAATTCCTAAGATGGATTAACTTGCAAGACATGTATTCTGGCCAGTCAGTCAGTTCTTTTGGGAAAAAACTCAACCTGAACAGCATACACTAAGTCCACGTGTACTAACCATATTAGTTTTAATAGTTATGTGCGTTTTGAACTTTACTACTTCTTTATAAGAGCAAAACAATTTACATAACAGATGACGAAGTTAACCACCAGACGGGAATCAGGAACGAAGTCAATATAAAGCAATTCCTTGGTCATTCCCTTCAATGCAATTTTGAATGTCCAACTCAACATTGTTGCACAAAATTATCAAGCGTAAATTAAATAGATAATAAAAACTGTTTTAACTACACGGAAATCTTGAGAAGAGAACGAAGGGAAGAGCGGAAGCGGCCTTGAAGAGGGCTTCGCCATAAAAAGACCGAACAGAGATCCCAGTCAAAGAGGACAACCCTCATTGCAAACACCAACGCTTAATCTCAAAGCTGCATAGCTAGCTGATTGTGGTCGACGGGTTGCGACTACTCGATCGTCCTTTCCCATCATGGAGCGCGTCTCTTCTATAAAAATTTGGCGCTCCCTGCTGTACGGATTTGACCGGGACAGGCTTGACCTGGCCGGGTGTGGTGCCTACGTTCATCTTCAACCGTAACTAGCTCTTTTAGCATTCACTGCTAGACATGCGCCTCCTCGTGCATATTTATTGTGCATGGTGGATGTATGGCCTGAAAACGGTACGCTAGCCAAGCTAGTTGTCAGGTTTAGGTATTCTTTTGGGGTTGGCGTAGTTAGTTCCTCAAGGATTGTGATAACGGCTTTGTTATCCCTTACTCATCTTTTACGACATCCTCGGGAAGAGATGGAATGGTCCTATTCTAAATCCGACCGACACTATACGTCGTTAACAATTTACAGGCATTTAAATAAATAAAATATAAAAAATCTCTTTGTTCATAAAACATGAAGAGAATAAGTACAATATTTCCATCGTAAAGGTGGAAAATAACTTTTGACGACTTAAGTAAGTTTGCAAAAATATATTCAGTTTCTCTTACAAGAAGCTTTCAAGTAAACGTTCTGTAATAGGTACTAATTCGCGGATGACAATGTAAAAATAATTTCAACATTAGGAGGGTAATTCTCGATACCAACAATATAATATATAAGTGGGTTTACAGTTATTGCAAGTATTTGTGTAAAATATTTACTAATCATCTTTTAAGTTATATTTATATCATGGCACCTCCCATCGTGTCTGTCTCTGTTCGACGGTGGGCTAGTAGAGAATTCCTCCAGGCATTAAGCTCGCCTTTTTGTACGATTGAGCGTAATAAAGTTTTTTAAATCAAAAAGAAATAAATAAACAAACCTTGAATGCCATAGAAAGACTATATTCCCATCCCATAATACTTCCCTCCACGAAAGTATAGGGAATCTAAAGGATATTCATAAGGAGACACCATCCAATTACCACATGGTGGACTGCCTGCTCTTTCTATAAAAAAAAAACCTAAAACAGAGTCTTTGTACATCTTCAATCATCATAAGCTTTCCGAAATGCGAGAAATGGGAAGTTGTTGAAGATGTCCAACACTTGCTGATTAAATGTGTCCGAACTAAGTCTAATAAGTCTCTTTATGGGAAGAAAAATAAAGCCGATATAATATTTCATAAAATCCTTCTGCAAGAATAATTCCTTGCTGCATCCCTTCTTAATTCACAAGCAACATATAGTTTGTATAGATTTGTATAGGCTAACTAGGGTTGAGTATTTTTTTATTGTTTATCCTTCATACGTAAGACCCGTGCTTGAATCAATATGTTAATAGAGATGGTTTGATGTACAATCAGATTCTGTCGGATCTAGTCTACTATAATCGATGCTACTACAAGTATAATGGTAGCAAATGTAGTTTCGTCATTAACATGCATCCAGATGTTCGCAACGTCTGCAATGCACATCTACAAAGATAATGAGGTTCTACTACGTGAAGACGCAACACAATCCATGTTTTGTTTGAACATAATACACAGAATTGCCTGTCCACGTACAACTACTTCGACTATTGTCTTATTTGACTGTTTAGTTTCAATAGAAATAGAACCTTTAACGTGAAATGTCGTTATATGAGAATTTTCCGATTTAAGCGAAGGCAATTCTGTTGAAATATAGCAAAAAGAGTGAATAAAGGCGATATGAAAGAATATTACATTACTTTTGATGCCTAAGTTAACTTGGCTTTCTACTGAGAATAGTGATGGGCGACTGCGAGAGGTTCTTATCGATTTTTCGATTGTTTAAACTATTCGAATATGTGGAATGCAAAATCTCGATAAGAAAATCTCATTATACATATATACGTACTTACAAATAAGTATATAATCCAAGTAAAATTCCTTGGTATTGGGTAGTTACTTAACTGAGAAAGCCTTATATAATTTAAATTAGTAGATAATTAAATATTTAACAAATGCAATTCTGAAAACAATTAATTCCATTGTTTGAACTTTTCTAAAAGCAATCAATATAAGAAAAATTTTGCGTTTAGCAGTATTTCTGAGAAGCTGATATCAAATTTCCTCACACCAAACCAACTCACACTTCTTCACGCCACTTTAGAACCCTTAAAAATCACGAAATATTCAGTTCAAAAAGCTGCCATTGTAGGTACAATTCACTCATTGACCAATGTTGACTCTTTAAACCGATATAACCATCTCTTTGTCCGTTACAAATAGCTAATATTTATTTTCCACACCATCTGATGATGCAGGTGTCCATGGGCGGCGGTAACACTTACCATCACGTGGGACCGCTTGCTCATCCGCCCACTAGTATATATAAATCTAATTTGTGTCTTTCACGCACCTCTAAATTGAACTCTCTGATCAACCTAAGGCTGGTAGCAGCGGCGGGGCAAGACCTAAATTTGATGTGGGTAAAATTTAAAAAATTACTGTATTTCTTATTTTCACATATTATAATCAGGAATACACAAAAAATGTTTTTAAAAGTGTAAGTTTTGCTTTTTGCTTATATATTTTTAATATTCTTTGCGAGCTTGAAAAGCTCGTACACAGCGGGAAGTTCTAGGGCTGGCCCACAGGGTTAGCCGAATGTCACATTTTTCACGAATCAAAGCTGCATGAACTCTTGAGGCGCGAGGCCCCTCGGGCCGCAAGGCCGTAGGCGGTGGCCCACGTCGCCCACGCCTTGCGCCGCTTCTGGCTGGTAGAAAATGGCTTAAGGCATTAAGCTCGCCTTTAGTACGATATTGTGGAATGAAGTGTATAAATAAATAAATAACTAAATACATATTTATGTGACGTATCCCCATCACTAAATAATAATACAATTTCAGGCAAAGGCATGCAACTAAATTGTAATTTACGTTGGTTAGAACACCAAAAAAGATAGAAAAAAGTAACAATTTGTAATATGTATGTTTTATCTTTCGAAATCAAGTAAAAATGAAAAGATAATCATGTCCACGTGTAATTTTCAAACTCATGAAAGTAATGCCGTAACATAATACGTGTCGCTCGGTAACTGATTAAATGGTATGGGTTTAAGGCTCCCTTTGTTGTACTACAAAGGGCTATTGAAACAATTATCGCATGAAAATTACACGGAACAATTGCTTTCTTTAATGCCGAGCTTTTGATAGCCTATTGTTGTACCTATTGGGTATAATTTCCGACAATTTAAATCTACATACAAAGATTTGTACTTTCTGCAGAACAAATCTTGTTCTCTTGTTTCTCATATGTCAAAACATTGAGTGATTTATATTTATTTATTTTATTTGAGAAACATTCAAAACATTCTGAAATAATTTGTTACATAAAAATAATTAAAAAGATAATCCAAAAGTTTCCCTAGTTACAAAAATTGCAAAATGTAGGTATATCCCCAAGGTATATTCCCAAATATGGGCATCGCATCTGCGGATATGCCAACGTCCGTGGAAAACAACTGATTCCAATCTTTTATAAGTTTTGCTTTTCTTCGGTTGGTTGCTGTCATTTTAGTGGCAATAATAGGAAATAATCACTTGTGTTTTTATAAAAACAAATACATTTCATTTCCTAGTTTTCATTCTAGTTTTTATTCTAGTAAATAGGTTATTGGTCTAAGTTCAATGTTATTTTGACCGAATTTTGTTAAGTGCAATAAAAACATAAGGCGTACTAGATGGACTGACGACTTGAAGAATTTCTCTGGTAGTGGTTAAATGAGAACAGCAAAGCACCGTATATGCCGGTCAGTCTTGGCCAAGTATACTAAGCAAGGACTTTCTTCGAAGTCAGCAATTTCAGCTTTTCAACAGGATCATAGGTTTGTTACATTAAATGGTTCCTTCCCTCTAAAGTTTTGAGTTTTAAACGACTTGTGCAAAGTTCTATTTATAAATCCTGTGTGTTTTGAGTTACCGATAAATGTATCAATATGTATGAATTAAGTAAATGATTAAGAAAATTGTTAGTGAAAAGCGTCAAAAATATTGATTTCGTCATTCCCTCGCCCGGCATCCCGGCTATTCAACAATAGCAACGGAGTAAACGGGAAAGTGGGGAAAGCGGGGAAAACGGGGAAACCGCTTAGCATTCCTAGTCCTACGTCACTACGTAGAACTAGGAATGCTAAGCCGCAGTGGGAATGACCACTGGTTATGTAACATTATAAATTAAATAAAATAATAATAATGAAAAGGAGAATGAGAATAAACATAACATAAAAAACAAAAGTGCAACAAAGATGAAACAAAAATGAAACAAGGTGAACCAAAAGTGAAATAAAAATGAAATAAAATTAAAATAAACATAACAACTCTAAAAATGAACAATATCTTATGTTATGATAACTATTTTGATAATCCTCCTAAATGTAAATTTGCATTAACTTAATATAATTAATTGAATTGAAATTAATAATAATTAATTAATTTTATTTGTTTGTTTGATTAGTTTTAATTGTTGATTAATTTGATTATATATTTTTTATTAATGTAATTGAGATGGTTTATTTGATTATTTATTTATTTGAATTGATTTGATTGGTTAATTTGAGTTCGAATTTAAATTATATTGAAGTTTTATTCAATCAACTATATTTTTAATTATATTAATTTAGATCGGATTGATCAATTTTAATTAAATATAGTCCAAATTTCAGTCCTCCTCTCCTAATTGGTGTGCCCTACAGGGTCCACAATGTTTTCATAGTTTAAGATCACCAATTTCTAAATACATTGTAAAATGCAATAAAGTATTGAGTATTGAAAAAAAACCTATTGCAAAAAAGTCTCTAACAGTCGGGGAACCATAAAGTCATTCCCGCTTTAACTACGGGGCATTACCCCGTTCACTTAGAAATTTCACCATTTCATAAGTTGAGTATTGTTTTTTAAGGTGCCTTCCTGCTCAGTATCATTCTTGTAGCATATAGAATATTTTTTACATATAAAAAACATAGAAAATATTTCTTTTCAAATGTCGTCAAAAATAAATACAATTGCTCACTTTTTAAAGGCAAGTTGGTGCCGCTGGTCCCCTGGCATACGGAAAAATAAGTAACAGACTTTCTGCGCTACCTTTACTTAAACTTTAACCTCCAATTAAATTATAAGATAATTGTTTGTTTTGCCCCAACGTGGATAAAATCCTGACTACTCTCTTGTTCTCATCATTATCTATCAGTGGAGAGATATAGATTACACATGCAAAATATTAGCTATCGCTATCTTATACTGCATTCGTGGAGTCTAATGTAATTTTCCGTCATCAGATGCACTATCTGCTTGATTTTCTACAAGAAAATACCCGTTACGCCGCTAATATATGAATGCCTAGGTGGCCACAATTTCATGAAAATTCCAAACATTTTTCTAGAATTCTAGACCTAGTTCACTACAAGGAGTGAATATGAATGAAAACTAAATATTATTATGAATAATGTAAATGGAAGGCGCACTTCACACGTGAGATATACAGTTAGTAATGGCTGTAATATATCAACGCCACGTATTTGTCGTCGGCGAAGCCCACGGAATACTAACAATAGTAGCGAGTCTCACCGATGTGTTCAAAATTATGTAATTGTTCCTTTGGGATTATTTCCTTTGCCCGAATAAAACACTGATTGGACGGGTCACTGTCACGGGCCGTTTTATCGTCTACTGGTGGATATGAACCTCCTCATGCACTTTATCTTGTGTATGAGAGATGTGACCCAGCGGGTAGGCGAGATAACTCCTTTAGAGATGGTGTAGTTCCTACAGACATATGGTAGCGGCTTTGTTATCTCGTAAAACGCCTTTTACGAGATGGGGTGATGCTATCATAAAGCCGGCCGAGGTCGCACGGCCACGTTGATAGAGTATACATTTTTTTGTGAACAGGAAGTGGCAGACGTGGATCCACCGGGCAGTAAGTGTTGCCAACGAATATCTGCGACAACTTGCCATCATTAGGCCAGAATGATAAACGTTGGCGCGTCCCTAGATTCGTCGTCTACCTTTGAAGATTTAAGAATGGATTTGGGAAGGATGGAGAATACGGCATATAACGGGCCGAGGAATTTTCCTCATGCCGTTATAGTTTCCAATCTGTTTTGGGGGATGGGATAGGATAGGTTGTTCATTATCGAAAGTAGAATCGATGTACCAGTTTTTCAATACAATTTTGTCATAACTTATTCTTAATTTCTAGTATATATTTTATTCTACGCGTAGTTACGCAAAACAAATACACTAAAAGCAACTAGTTCTAACTACTAACAACTACTAAGCAACTAGTACTAAAAGCAATTACCCTGTAGTGACAGGGCTCACCGCGCCGATTACTGAATAATGAGCTATGGAAGTTTTAGATAGAACAACAAAACTTTAAATGTTTGATTTATGCGCTAAAATATTTTTATTTTTCAATGGAGCGGTTTTAATTATTTTAAATAACTAGACGTGTTTTCAGGTTGTATAGACACACGCATCTAGGTAGTATGTCCAAATTTGTATTGTAATAAATTGTAATACTTGTAATAAAGTTATTTAACATCATTTTAACATTTCTCATATATTGAACTGAAGTATTTTTTTTTTGTGAAATTCTAAAAATTATACAAATATTAAATATAGTGAATTTAATTATTATTAAAAAAAGATAAGTAAAAAAAGTATTTGTCTATGTTGGATATAAGCATTTCTGGCATTTGTATAAGTTACTACACTATTTGTATTTATACTGGACGATATAAAGATTGCGTAGATATATCATTTATGTTAGGTATCTACGAGTATATAAAAGTAAGTACGTGTAAAACGTAACGTATTGCGTAGGCGTAAGTTTGTTTAGATTGTATTTATATAGATTTGTCTTTGTTCGCAAATTGTTAGTAACTTGTTAAGATAATTAACACGTAGGTAATGTTTACCATCTTCCGAGAATTTGTACCTTAGTTTCACGTCAAATTCCTATCCAGTACAGAGACCTTTGTGTATTTTTTTCCCGTTTTGTGTAAGTTTATACAATAGTTCTTATAGCCCAGGAGCGCGAGTCAACAGTCCTGGTTATATTATACTCACCACATTGTAAATTTGACACATTTTTAAAAGTCCGTACATTGTTTGTTTATTCGCCACAAGTTTAGTTACTTATTGTTTTATGTATTATGTCTATGTGTATTAAATAATTATGTGTTTTTTTTTATATATACTAGTTGGCGGACGAGCAAGCGGTCCCACGTGATGGTAAGTGTTACCGCCGCCCATGGACACCTGCAACACCAGGGGGTATGCGGGCGCGCCGCCGACCTTGCAAAATCCTATATTCACGTATATTCCTATATATATAGTGTATATTCACTACATGTAATTACATACCTACAAACCCACTTTGTACAATTATCAAAAAAAGTGGTTTAAAAATAGTATGCTACTTTTCTTTCGGACGATACTTTTTAAGGTTCGTGACCTATGACGAATTAACACTTATGAATTAACTCTGTGGTGAATTCCATATGTTTTTTCTGTGGCAAATTTCCAACTGTGGTGAATGTACAGGTACCCAAACTTTCTTGTGGATAAATGTGCGTATACCTACGTGAAAAGTAATTTTCGAGTCTTATGTAACTATCTTTGCGTAAAGTAAATATTGCAAAAGATTTAAGCGTTACACGTACGAAAAAATCTTCATTACAAGAAAGGAAGACGCGAGCTCGTAAATTGCAAGAACTTTTATATTATCAATGTTTTATTTAATGAAGTTTTTATGTTTCTCCATACGTCTTTGGGAGAAACCTATGTCCGGAGCCTAAGCCAGCAGGGGAACAAGATAGTATGTAAATTAACTCAGAATCATGAGCAGAATTCATGGCTTCGAGAAAGGTTCGCTTACACCCTATTTTCTTCTCAAACTTCTTATCACCCAAAGGGTTTATTATTTACTGTGGGGTTGCAGAACATTTATTTATTTACTACATCCCGCCAACATATTGTAATCATCGCTATGAGAATAGACTAGATGACACATCATACCTTCTTATCAAATAAACCTGGTTGGCAACTTTTGGGGGAGTGAAGGGGTTGAAGCAGATAAGCAGGGGTTTATTAAAAAGTCAAATTTGAAACTTAAGTACCGTACCTACTACTTAATAAGAATGTTCCATTTTCAAAACACACATAAATTAGAGAGCGTATAAGAATTCGAGAGCTACTGAACATCTAACACCATTAGACTAACGTGCTAACACTATTAGCCCTACAGTGCTTCTAAAACATGTCATATGTATTCTCGAATCGATGATTGTAGTAATGCTGTGAATAGGATTTTGCAAGGTCGGCGGCGCACCTGCATATTCCCTGGTGTTGCAGGTGTCCATGGGCGGCGGTAACACTTACCATCACTTGGGACCGCATGCCACTTGTCTATAAAAAAAAAATCCGTTGCTCTAACATCGCCATTGTAGTCACTTCGCCGCTGCGTGTGTCCAATACCGCCCGCATAAACATTTTATGTCACTATAACTGTTACTATAACTGCCCTAAAAGCCGCATTGATTCGTATCTGTTTTTCCATTACAAGTTTATGGTAGAAATTTTATGACGTGTTTTTATTATCTTTCCAAATAGTGTGCGCGGTATTGGACATAAAAATGTCCATCGGACTGTGCAATTTAGATGACCACTGGACTAAGCGATATTTCGACTAAAAGAAAGTATAATTTAAATGGACGTGCAGTAATGTTAAAATGTATTATCATAACAGCATTAATCCTCACAGGTTGCGACGCCACAGTTTGAAAATTAAATTAAATTAAAAAATATTAAATAATTAAATATTTATCTTAAATTTTAGTTTAAGTTTAAATGGCCAAGAAAATGAAGGGTTTTCTTTACAATTCACAAGTCTGTATACTATTCAAGAACGCAATCGCTTGCCCAGGTTGTTATTGTTTTACATTTAAAAACATTATAATTACATTATACCTATAAATGAACTAAGAACCTTAATTTGGTTTGCACCAGCCGCTGTAGCTGACGTTTGTTGTAATTGAGTGCATTATTGGTTCCACGAACATCACATATACTAACATTTTTATATTAACCTGTGTAATCCTGTAATGGCTTTAGATTGTTAGTCTCCAAAGGCCCGCAATACTAGGCTACGAATATGCCTTCGGAATTTTTTGTTAATTCGTATCAAGTGTTTAGGACTGATGGGGTACAGTTATCGTTGAACTACTGATTTATCTTACTCCAATATCTAAAAGCGCAGTTAAAACAATTACCTTGTACATAACTCATACAGTTACAATAAAAAAGCCCATCCATGCATTTAATGTCGGTTGAAGAAGCGATATTGCTTTTCCATTCGTTTAGTTCCTGATTTATAATGCAGTGGTTCCGTACACTTTCCTGTTGTCGCCTTAGGCGAAAATACTTGCCACCTTCTTAACGTATTCGCGCGAAGTAAATATGTCTGATATATGAATAAAATAATAAAAGATGTCGTGTCTGTACATTCCTATTTTTAGAAAAAAGTCATTGCAGTGTGTAAGTATGATATAGAGTCTAAATATTATTTTTTGAAATTTTGTGTTCTGCCTGAACTGAACATGCATCACGCAAAAACCACTTGAGAGATTTTAATAAAATTTCACATATTTAGTTTTATAACTTACTAGCTTTTGCCCGCGACTTCGTTCGCGTGGTCTTCAAGTACTAATTCAGAAACCTTCGCGGACGTACACACAACAACTCATCAAAGTTTCATCGCAGTCGGATAAATGGTATAGGAACACATACGGGACAAACAAAGAAACATTCATTTTTATATATATAGATGTGCCGAGTTAACATTTAAGGTAATATTTACACATACTCTAATCTAATTGAGTTATCTTTTCTTTATCTTACTGCCTTTTAGAAACACGCCGTGGATCCACAACACTAAATTCTGGATTTGGCCCGACAGCAAACCTAGATAGGTGTATCTGATAGGCGACATTAGATACCATTATTTGCACTTAACCGTTTTTAGATGTCTTAGTTGCGCACAATGAAATCTGCTAACGATGGCTGGTCTTTAATAATGGTACAGTTAAGTAATTCAATCAAATTTCAAAACTATACAGCGAACTCTCATTATTTTACTTGATAGAGGAGTCGAAGCTTTCATACTCGGCAAGTCCTTTGCCGGTGTCCCAATAAACAAAAGATTAATTGTACTATCGCTTATTTACAGCAATAGCTAGCGATCGCCCGTGCCTTCACGTACTATAGCTTAATTTCAGTGTTGGCGGCAGATTAGCTTCATTTAAAAAAAAATCTATTCTTTAATTATAGAAATGTAACTGAAAGTTTCAAGAAGTCTGAAACTATAAATTCCGTTTAATGATTCTGAATACATTAACTTTTCACAATGATTTTTTTAGGATATTTTTTTGAGTTTTCACCAAATTCTTTTTTAGTATTGTTTCAGTATATCATTACTGAAAAAATAATTGATACATAGATTAATGTTACGTAACTCATAAATAATTTAAATATCAACATTCTGATTCGTTGATTAGTTAAACACAAGTATAGACTGAATTTTAAACTATATTTGAAAAAATAAGAAATAAACGGATAGGCAAAAATCAAAACGACTTTTCTAATAGTAAATGGCGATATATATCCTGTGTATGAAGAGAGTCCATGAATTATATTTTTGAAGATCTCAAAATTCTTACTGTAATTTCTTCACTATTTCGTATAAACATACCTTTCTGCTATATGTATACTTCATGTAATATTTTATACTACAGATAATGAGTTTAGATAGCAAGTTCTCAAATTCCAAACTCTAAAACAATACAGCAAACTACCATTATTTCACATAAATAGCGAAGTCAGAGCTTCCGTGCTCCGCAAGCCCTTTCCCAGTGTCCCAGCTAACAAAAGACAAATTGTTTGTATTTGCATAGACGAGGCCACGCTCCGCACCCACTATCAAACCAATAATCGGGGTGGCCACGTCTTAGACGAACGAGGGATGGACCGCGATATTAATTTTCCAAAAGGACTGTTAGGTTCGAGGTACACTGTCATTAATCCTGAGAAGGGAAATAAGAAGACTTTTATTACATTTATATGCGTATTGAGTTTATAGAACGTTTATAATCATTTATGAGGAGTGGCGCGTCTCATACAAGCAGACAATCTAAGTAATGTTTCGGTAGTTGTGATATATGCCCACGCCCATTCCTATCCTATCATATCCCTCCCCAATCCATTCCTAAATATCCAAAAGTAAGCAGTGCAACCGGACATGTGTCAATGTTTGTCGTTCCGGACTTGTGGCATATATAGCGGATGTCCATGGGCGACAGTATATACTTACCACTGGGTGGACTGTGTGCCCATGTGTGTGTGTGTGGACTGTCTGTCACCATCTTTCTATAAAAAAATATAAACTGCGCTTATCATAATTATTAATTATCTATGCGTAGGTGGACGAACTGCATGCTCATATTTTAAACAGCACAAACAGTAAAATTGCACATATATACTCATATATACATATATACTAATTCATATACCAATTAAGCTACCACAATTTACATATTGTTTGAACATTAACAAATGGGATACTAATATGTTGTAATAATATATTTATTACGTTTTAAGAAAAGGATAATACATATATTCTGATTTTCATTACAAAAGTATTAGCAGTATTAGATATTGTCCTTGGTTAAAACATTTTTCATACAGGTGCCTACCTTACTGCTTATACTTAGCCCCAAAATTAATACCTATAAACATTATGTATAAACGTGTGGTGTCCGAAACTAGTTTTGTGAAAATGAGCACTGAGCACTCGAGCACTAAGACAGCGCTAATTAACCTTAAGAAGCTTAACCATTTCAGACTCGAGCTTTTAACTTTAAAGATTTAAGAACATCAAACGACACTTTTTTAATTATTATTTATCTAGCGATAATATTTAAAGAATATTAGCTCAGCAGTGATGGAAAACAATGTGATCAACTGGAGTATTTGTATCCACCATTCCGGATTGAGCCCGCGTGGTTGATTATAATTATGGGAGGCCTGTTGGGAGAGCACAATATAGGCTGATATCATCTGATTGTATGAAATGTGATGTGACTGCATTAGTATTCCAAAAAAAACAAAAATGGATTAAAATTAATTATACATATTCGCAAGTTCATTTTATCAAGAACTATATACATGTACTTGTATAGGTACATACTACATAAACTACAGGGACAGAAATAATGGCCACCCTATCCACAGCTTATACTATTGTTCAAACACCTGAAATGAAAGAAGGACCGCTTGTTTGACGAGAAGAGGTCAGCGGTGTTTGTCGTGCAATCACAAATGATTCATACCACCATATACCCTCATAATGAACACCATAAACCCTCATAATGAATTCGTTGCTCACCTTTTAGTCTCTCAGGTTTGCTCTTACGAAACCTCGTTAGGAAAAATAGACACTTCTTATGCACGTCTTCTCCGTTATTTTTAATGCTCTTTATGTGTGCTGTGCGCGCGTTTGTATGTGAGCGCACATTTGTGCTTTTATGGGTGTGTGTGGATGCACGTGTGTGTGTATGTGTATGTGTGCATGTAAATGAACGCGGGCGTGAGTGCTTGTGCGCGTGTGTGTCGTGAGCTTAAATCTCCAGTTCACAACACTGAGCTTCTATTTCACGTGTAGCCACCAATACGCACTGGACTGACGCGATAGATTGTAGCCCAAAACTTCATATTGATTTATTAGGGAAGGCTTGTTCCCTACAGTGGGACGTTATAAGCTGATATCAACCTATCGACAATTTTTGTGTAAAAGTTTTATATAATAATTGTACGACTTTTTGTGTAAAAAGTTAATCCATAGGATATATTACATATATCCATAGGCGACGTTATTCACACTTACCACCATTTGGACTATCCTCTAGTCTGTCACCTTCTTTCTATCTTTTTTCATATCAACAACTACTGTAATTACCGAGAGCTAGGAGCTGACGCACCTGCGATGTGTGCGATATCTGTGCTATATATATCGATTAGCAATTCTATCAGCTATTTCTAAAATAGCGAACTTGATCCACTTACACTGTTTCATCATTTATACCACATAACGCGGCATGAGTTATTCAATCCAACGTTAGGCTATCCAACGACATATTACAGTTTGTTGAATTAATCTATTTTAGATTTTTTGATTATACAAACCGAACTTATCTTCGAACTTAACAGAGATATAAAGCCAAACTGGTTTCTGTCAAAATATCTTTTGAATTTCACCCAAAATAAAAAAAAATACATATAAAACCAAAAAAGTGATGTATTTCCCATATAATTATTATAATTAGGTAACATTATAAATGTTCACAATCATGGGCAAAAATTATATTTGGGGCTTCGGGCAAGGTTCGGACGCACCTTGTATATGATTAGCATTTATTTATTTATATAACAATTATGATATTGTACTCGAATAATAAGTATACACGTAAGTTATTAAAATAGATCGTAATATTTTACGATCGATTTTAATAACTATTATTAAGGCACCAAAAAAGTTTAATCACTGCCGTGTGTGTTAATAATTCACCGCCATAACAGCCACTTATTATCGCTCTATCACCGTCTTAACCACTACAATTATTTACCATCATCTATAATACTAACTCTATGCTATTTATATCGATTACCGATTTTCGGACCTTGAAATCATTTATGAATATTGTGTTAGTAGACTTTTACTAATAATTAATTGTTCGCTACTACGCACAAAATGTTCTAAGACCCGACCGCGCTTTATCTCTTTTTATAATCCCACAAATATTTATAATAAATGCGAATGTTTTTATGTTTGTTACTCAATCACGTCGATACGGCTGAATCGATTTTGTTGATGGCTGGCAAATAGGTAGATTGTAATCTGGATTAGGCTACTATTAGGTCCTTATATATTAAATTGCCGTTTTATATGGAAAAATTCAAATATTTATTTCATATATTTAATTAATCGAAGTATTGTCCATTATTATCAATGCACTTTTGCCATTTTAATGGAAATTGATTGATGCTTTTGCTATACAACTCCCGGGGATGGGAATCGAAGAATTGTCTAAAGGCGTTTTTCACTGCCTCGCCGGAGTTGAATTATTACCCCTGTTAAAAGTTATCCAAATTCCGAAAAAAATGGAAATCAGTGGAGGCAAGGTCTGGCGAGTACGGTGAGTGACGGAGAGTTTCCAGTCGAAGCTTCTGTATCTTTGAGACTGGCTGTCGTGTATTGTGTGGGAGAGCATTATCATGGCGAAGCAGTGGACTAGAGCCATTGACTAGACTTGATTGTTTGATAGCGAGCTGGTCTATTATCGTTTGCAGTTCTTCACAGTATACATCTGCATTAATTGTTGTGCCAGACCTCAAGAAGCTGTAGTGGTCAATATCGACACAGGACCATCATAAAATCACCTTGAGCTTCTTTTGACTCAGTTTACGTTTGGTATATTGGCTGTGTCTCCTAGCTTCAACCATTGTAACGAACGTTCTCTTATTCCCATCAAAAGTGACAATACGATTGACATAAGAGGTAAGCAATGAATGCATTATGAGGGTTTATTGTATAAATTATGAGGGTTATTATTCATTTCGTGCCGTCGCTGCCACGATTAAACTCATATTCGAAAACAACGCGAATTTTTTACTTTTCCATGGTGGCAAACACAACAATATCTAAGCAAAAACTTATTTGACGGAACAAGTGAATAGCTGATTTTGAGAAACAATATAATAGCTTTCAATTTAAATTTGGAATTTCAAGCCAAACGCAAGATAACTAAGTTCAAAGTGACCACTATGAACAAACGGCAATTACATAGGTAAGGCCCTAATATTATTCATGAAAACCGCACGAAATTGCGGTAAAAAGCTAGGTATTATAATAAACTTCTCATCCAGCCTTGTATCTTTGAAGCATCACTGACAGGTTTTAATAGGCAGATCCGTGCTTAGATTTATTGATTCCTTGATTTATACCGCAGCACAATTTTTTTTTTCTCGGGCCGTAAGTAATTTATTACAGAAATATTTTATTTAATTAATCTCTACTTTTGTAGAGGTAGATAAATATACATATAAAATGTAGATAGCTTGTAAACGTATTATATAATATACATAAAAGGCTGTCTTATCGTTAAACACGATCTCTCTCGGACAATCTTTAGATAGATGGGAAAATCAATATAACAATCACAGATAGATGGTGTATAATATACATAATCATATACCATACCATACCATCAGCCTGTGTCTCTCCACTGCTGGATATAGGCCTCTCCCGAGGACCGCCGCCACACACCGTCACTACCGGCGACTTTCTTCAAGTAGTCAGTCAACCTGGCCGGAGGCCGTCCCACGCTACGTTTCCCGGTACGTGGTCTTCATTCGAGAACTCTTCTTCCCCATCAGTTGTCGATTCTCAGGCATATATGGCCTGCCCACTGCCACTTCAGCTTGCTGATCCTTTGAGCTACGTCGTCAACCCCGCTTAGCATCCAACTCGAATCCATTATATAGAACATAATTACATAATTATAAGTATAAGAATGTAAATAATTCCAATTCTTATTCCTCTTTATATTCAAACTTGCAAGAGAAAAACGAACATTTACATACTTACAAGAAAAGCACGCTTGCATCTCAAGATTTCCAAGAAACCCTTTTACAGAAATGTGCACGAAAATCCTTTTCTTTACGAGGACTGACTCTTGTACGGTACCTAAAAAGTTATGGTATTTGCAGGGAAGTAGCTGACAACTTGCTAGTGTAGTTTTTGCCCCTTCTTCTTGTAAGTGACAACTTTTACCGCTTTAAATGCTAATTTAAAGCAAGTCTTTTGTAAAAACAAGTTTTATCCACGCTAAAGTTACTTATTCACTTGTCAAGCTGTCAACTGCATACAGTGAACTAAGTTTTTATACCGCCGCCATATTGAATTTATCGTTGTTCTACTTTGTTATTCTAAAACTAGGTACCTACCTAATACAAGCCAATATACTATGAATTATTAGTATGTTTATTTTTCAATTATCGTGATGATGAAAGAAAATATTAAAATACGTGTGTAATCAATACCGCGCTCGCGTGGTGGATTATGACCCGAAACCGCCTCGTGATTGCAAAGGAAAACCTGTGTCCTCCAGAAGGACGTTATATTTTAATATGAGTAGGTATAATTCAATTTATCTTTAAGCGGTGTCAATTCCCCCGTATTCCCCTTTATGGAATGCCAAAATTTCCTTCGTGGACATCTATTTGTTAGATATAAAATCGTGTATTTATTAGCATTAAAATACATTATAGCTATATAGATTAGCTATGTTAGCTAACATACGGATGGTGAAAGTTGCCTCATTTTTTATTCCTGACTTTGAAATGTTACGTTTTATCAAAGAGAGAGAGAGCCTTTTGCTAAAGGAACAGTCCTCTATAGTGATGTGCTTGGGAAAATTAATAGAAGATTATTAGATTCATAGTAATGGCCATTGCGGGAAATATATATAGCCTATATAGTCTATATAGCCTATATAGGCAGTGCAGAACCACACCTTAGTATGTCATTAGAAAATTAAGATCCCATATATTGAGATATCATTATATATCTCACACTCCTCATCTCAGTTGTTGAGTAGCAACTCACAGCTCCCATCGTGAACTTACTGCAGCTCTTCAATCGGGTCGTAATCACGATTGGTGCAACTTGTGCTGAAATTTTGAATAGAAATAAAAGACATAACCTTGAGTCTTGAACGCGTACAATTATACGCATTTGTGGTCTTATTGACAATATAAAATAAAGTCGTAATGTCTCGATTTCATATAATCGTCCAAAAAAAGTCACGACCTCTGCTAAAGAAAGTTCTTTGAAATGTGCTTAATAGAGTGAAAGCGAATTTCTGTGCCCTATCCACCAACCTGAACAATACCGACCGGCCTACTAGTAATCAATTTAAACCTCTCAGATCCATATCACCTATAAATGTCACAAAAGTTTATACTATTTGGGGAATCGACATGAAATTCCATTTATCAATGTCTCAGCTGTAATCAACTTTTGAAACGTTTGTAAATCACTGTGCCGCTAGTCGCGTTGAAATATGAATAAGTCAAAAGGCCGTCATAGACTAAACAATCGTAAATAACTCATACGTAGGCGTGTTAGAATGAAAACAAGTTTAATGTTATGTTGAACAGTCTGTACAGTTTACGTCATACACAGTCGACCCCGTCAATGACAAAAACTAGAACGCTTAATCTGAAATTGTAAATGTAAAATTTGTTATGAAAAACTTTTAAAAGCCGACATTTTTCATAAAGAAATAATTTCCAATTAATAGTTTGCCGGCGTAATGACGAATCATAAGGCGTCAGACAGATGTACTCGACGACTAAATCTATACATACCTATAATAACAGTAAACGGGTTGAGTCTGTAAATTGAAAATTTAAGAAGAATAAAGTTGAGGGGTCTTTTTACAAGCTACAGAACCCAAAATCGAAGTCCCCTTTGGTCAGATGGATCAATGACTTGAAAGAGTTCATCGGTGGTAGCTGAATGAGAAGGGCCGAAGACCGTGTCTGGTGGTAAGCCGTGGAAGAAGCCTGTATCCAGCGGTTCAGAACCCATTAACATCCTGAGTGACATTACGTCGTTCCGCGTGTTCTACTAGATAGGAAACGCGATTGCTGTGTAGAACTATTCGTACAATAACCCTGCCTTCCGTCATCAAAGTGCGATGTACTCCCACTTCTTTTACAAGAAACCGTCGCGTACGATGCCGCATATAAATTGATTTATATCACTTAATTAAAGGTTACGGAAAGAACAACCAGGACATTTTCAAGTCTTTTTAAAATCAGTAATGAGCATGAGTAACTTTTGTTAGATACCTGATAGGGCTGGGAAAGTATGCGTGTTTACTCAGTTTAGTTGGCTGCTCATTCGCACTATATTTTTATTGGTTATTGAACTAGCGAAGTGGTTTAGGTCACCATAAATAAATAATTTTGAGACCGTTCTATGTCTTAGACTTAGATCAAGTAATTCGAATTTAATCTCTATGCAAACTGCATAAGATCCTATTAAATATGGCTCGGACTAATTCAAAAACCGAAAAATGTCTATTGATCCGGCCCTTACCCTTACGCTGACAAAACGAATGAGGCGGAGACATTTCTCACAATTTCCTATAAGCCTAATTCTTTGCCTATATGTGAAGAGTAATGTGTTAGAAGAACTGTTCAATTTAAGCTTGTTTAACTTCACGTTTATACTCATAACTGAGGATTTCTTCTTTAAGCTAAGTCATGGATCGCTTAAAGAGAAACGTGGATAGAATTCTGCTAGATCATAGAACATCCACACCACCCACCATCCTTTTCCTTGTCCATGAGCAACTATGACCACTTGCCATCTATGAATCGTCCGTCCTTCTGCCTCCTCCACTCGTACTGCAAAAAAACAGCCCAAGTGTAATTCCATTTTTTCATTCAGCAGAAATCAAGTGCAATATCATGAAATAAATAAAAGATTTTCATCTTCGAAAACGCCTACGCTAGCTCCCAAAAAATAGGTCTCATCAGTGTCACCGAGTTTTAACAATATGTGTTTTTGTTTCAGCAATTCGACGCGATGTGCAAAGCTGAAATATCGTTTTTAATACCAAGGATATTAATAAATGTAAGTATTTTAATTAACTTAAAGAAAGTTGCCGTTAATGGCTACTTGAGAAGAGCAGAAAATCGTTTGTCGTGCCGGTCCTTTTGTTTAACGAACTGCTTTGTAAGAAAAGTCGTTTTTCTAAGTGAGGGTTCAGAGGATTTTCGGGAGGAATGTCCAAATCCTTGGACCTCTCTAGCCACCTACCATACCATTAACACCCCAGCAAGGTGGACTGCCGATTTGAAGAAGTTTGCTGGTGGTAGCTAGATAAGAAAAACTAAAGATCATGTGTGTTAACGAGGCCAGCAGTGGAAAGACAGGCTGATAGTATGGTATTTCAAATGACATCTCTACACACATAGAATACTGGAACCATACTAATCCAGATATTAACATGACATGGCTGTACAAAAAAATTGTTGACTATATTTTCTACGTCCCAATAAACTACATATATATCGTACAACATATACACACAACATATACTATATGTAGTATACAATATACTATACAATATAAGTATACAACATATACAACATATATAGTATACTTATATAGTATATTGTATATAGTATACAACATATACTATACAATATATGTAGTTGTATATGTACAACTACATATATATCGTAGTTATATTTCTTATCACATTATAATATTATTCACGAAATGTTGTATTAAGTTGAGCTATCATTAGCATATCTGCGAAGACTTCTAAATGTCTTTTGTGAGACAAAAGACTGAGGACTCTGAGGAGTCTCACAAAAGACACTTGTACTTTTCTTTTATCATCGTTTACGGTCTGTTGCACATATGCAGCCTTGAATGTTAAGAGACATACCTATCTTAAGGAAACAGAAGGCTCTTTTTATATAAATTATATGATTACAAACAGATAGTCCGCGTAATAAGCGCATACTGATGCTCGTTGACATCTACCATACAAGCCAACCTCGGTAATAAATTACTAACATTGGCACATCTATGCCAGATAAATGACCATAACTCATAAAATCTAATAAGGTTGAAAAATACATTTTAATTCAATTGGGAATTTTACACTTGGTCTCATATTGCTTGGCTAGCCGAAATATTTTATAAAGTTAGATAATTTCACTAGTATCTCAACAGGTTTTAGCATCTGTATAATATACTTATCTATATATATATACAACATAAGTTACAAAATGTGTGAGCTACCCGAGTAAAAAGGAATAACATCTAATTTCTCAGTTGGATGAAAAATGTAATTTTCTAACGATACAAATGCTAAAACTAGTTGCGATCGATATGAACACAGATTGCAAATAATTTTACATTGCAGTAGTCCTAAAACTATACGTATGTACAGAGCATGTACCTAAAATGCACAGTGTACCTATCACATTAGCACAATGACCATTTCCCAACTGACAATTTAACGACCAATGTAAAAATAACCGTGTGCACTCAAGAGTAATACAATTAAAGTGCCATCACATCCCCCATCAATGTCTACTAGCGTACTAAAATATTCATTCAAAACATCTAACATGAACAGCATCCAGGTCAACAACAGTCCCCTTCAATGTTAAAACAATTACTTCATAATTACGTCGCATCGATTGGTGACAATGACATATTTTGTTACAGTGCCTATGCATATGGTGCGTACTTCGACTATACCATCTGCTCCGCGCCGGTGTCACGTGGAAAGGAGCAGCTGCCATCGAACTGTGACTACTACCACCCGCGCAGCGCAACTCCCACAAAAACTCCCGCTCACTCCCTCGAGAGTCACTCCCGTGTGAGTCAACACTACTCCTGGGCAACGCGGAGAGTGACACCGACGCGAGCCTCCACTCGCTCTGACGGCGTCTGAAAAGTACAATAATTGTTACGTGTGTAGTTGGACGTTAGTGTAACGACATGCCGCGATAGTGTTTCGTGGTGTTAGGTAGGAGATCGTTATTTAAGTGCCGCGTTTACACTGGTGTAGCAGCGCGGTTGCAATTGTAAATGCAGCATAAATGTGACGTAATCATATTTGTGCCTACTGTGAGCATAAATTTAATAATAAATATGTATTCTTACGATGCAGTGAAAGTAACCTTAAAAGAATTTGGGCAGGTGTCACACTAACTGTATAAATGGAAAGAATTCGATACAGTGAATGCATGGCATTATCGCTGCTATGTCAGTTTGTATGGCACTCACGCTGCCCTAACGCCAATGTGGCTGCGGCCTTAAAGAACCCTTTGTTGTTGTTTGTAAAGCTTGTTTATTTTTTGAAGAACCTGTAAATAAATACGCCTTATAATATTGTTCTGAAGGGAGATTTTGTATAATATATAATTTAGATTTAAATTTATTGGCGAAAACGCTAAGTAAACGCGGGCAGCTTGTTCCTCCGCTTGTAAATAAATATTTGGTTATTTAGGCGCTCGCTACTGTAAATAACGAAATTGTCTATAATTCAAATTATACATATTTACTGTGTAATAAAGTTGTATAAATAACTATCATTGAAGTATATTGAATATGTTATGGAAATCTAATATTAAACGTCTAATAAAATAAATGTTGATATTATCATACATATGCTGTTTAGTGTTCTTTTACAGTCAAATAGATTCCCTTTGCTGAGAGGCATATTAATTAAACTTCGGACTTATTAAAAAAATATTTAAAAAAAAATATTATTATTAATAATTAATATTAATAATAATATATGACCTGCCTATTATCCATCAACGTAAAAACATAGGCTGATGGTATGATAATGTGTGACAATCATCACTGCAAAACAAAGAGAGTAATCCAACTTGAAACCATTTAATGTATTTTAAAAAAGAATTAACTTTGATGAAACGTTGCCTGGATAAAAAATAGCTATAAAAGTACTTTATACTGCAACTTTCGTGTTAACAATATCGTGTAACGTTATTGATAATAAAAACAACGTATCTGACACACATTTCATGAAATGATTGCGAGTTCCTAACTTCAGTCGTTGTTAAAATAAACGATACCCCATTTGTTTGCCTCGCCCAAACTGACCCGCGTAATAACTGTTACACGAAATGGACTTTGTGGTCCACGAACAATCCAACATGTCCCCGCTTGTTTATATACTGTCACGCATGCCTTGTGCCACAAATTTTCATCCATTTTTAATGTAATTATTATTACTAACGAACGTAAATGTTTTCTGGCTGTGAATGAAGCCACAATTTTGCGTACATTTCAAAAATAGCTTTAGATTGTTCATAAATGTTCTTGTCTACTCAGCAAGCCATAAAATTATATTTAACGTAACTATAACTGAATAACTTATTTAATAATTAGTAACTTATAAATATTGTTAAATTAAGTTTGTCTTATTTTTCATTTATAAAAGAAGTAGCAGATGGGCAAGCGGCCCACGAGATGGTAAGTGGTCACCGCCGCCCATAGACACCTGCCACACCAAAGAGGAAACCTTACAGAATCCTATTCACATTTTTAGGATTTCGTAGTAATAAGGAACCTTTGAGGTGAACTTACACCATATAACACGTTATTATTCTATCAATATTTAGGTAATTAATGATGTCATTAATTACATCTGTTTTCGACGACTATTAATTTTGTATTTGTCTTTAAACATTTATAACAAGATATTAGTTGGTGTTAGTTCTTGCATGTCTCTTGACTCTTGACCCACTACATGCAGAATTCATTGAATTTAGTGTTACTTTTTATATTTTCTATCCACAAAAACAAATAACTCCGATTTGAACTGTTTCAATTAGAGCTTCGAAAGCTTGTTGTGCAAACTTTTGCAACATATGCGGAGGTTAATGAATCAACTTTAGCGCGAATTTTTAATTTGCAACGCCATTAAAAACTAAAGTTCCGCGTGCATTCTGAACCAAGTTCACTTTACCGCTGTAGCTATATATAATACATCAATTTACAGTCACTGACATTGTTGGATTCTATATTTATTATATTAATTAATTATTATTAAATTTATCGCAAATGTAATTATGTAAAAAAATATTAGACAATTTGTGAAGTTCTCTCGACTTAGAACTTCACAAGTTTACAAATTTACTTCACAAACTCGAGTTAGTTCCACTTAGATCAACAAGAGTTAAATAATCATTATTTCCGTATTGAAAAATGTCAATAGATACATGCTGAAATGGCAAGTCGGGTTTATTTCTAACAATCATAGGTTCTTTTATATTATTTTTTGAAAACTTCTTACAAGTATATACATATGTACTTGTGATATATACTCTTCTTTATCTTTATAGATACATGCCATCTCCATAGAACAATGTTGTAGCTCTAGCTTTAGTTTTGTTATGCCAAAATTACAATCATGTATTTTTACGAATGGGTGTACGGCGTTGCGGTTCGTAGCACCTTATAGTGTGGTCTACGACCACTCTGTTGGTCTTAATCAGAGTGCTGTAGTTTAGGATTTCATCTAAGAGGTGTCACTAATTAAATCTCTAAATTAAATGTCGTTATTCAAATTAGGTTACGGCATTAGCGAACCTATTTCGAGTACCAAATATCTCTCATAAGGTCGAATACTGAATATTTATACTGTCGTATTTCTTATTAATGATTCAATACGAATCAGATTTATTTTCATAGCAACTAGGTTAAGAACTCGATAGAATTTTGATGTGAACGCCAATACCAATGCGGTATTGAAATGGAAAATGCAAGTCGATCTTTGAATTTCATTACGTAAATTTCATCTGAATTTTAAAGTACCGAAGAAACGAGACCTTTATTAATTACCTAAAGCTTTTCCACTACATTGAGAAACCACTGAATGTATGTATATTAGTTTATAACGTCCCACTGCGGGTACACCTCTTGTTTTCAGGACATAATCCGCCACGCAGGCCTAGTGTTGATTCATTGACACACAAAATGTCTGTTGTAATAATGAGCGCTCGACGCTCCAGCGCTGAATGAGCACTAATTTACTTTTAAAATGCGAATATTAAACATTAATGAGCGTTACAGTTAAAATTTTAAACATTTGATAATCTTAAACCCTTAAAGTTAAAACCCCGAATATAAATCGGTTAAGATTAATAATGTTCTTAAAGTTCATTTGCGCTGACAATACTCGAGCGGTCAGCGCTCATGTTTACAACACCGTACACGTCGCCCAGATTTTTGTTTTCCATGTTCTATCACCGCCAAGTTAATGACATTTGACAAATTTGTACTTAATTAGGAACTTCCTTCCTTGACATAGAGTCACTACATACAGTGCGGTCAAACAGACACTTTCTAACGCTAACCCGAAAGTTGTGGAGTGAACTGCCAGCTGAGATATTTCCATAAAGTTACGAAATGGGCTTTTCAAGAGAGCTAGGAACAGGATTCTGCAAGGTCGGCAGCGCACTCCTAAGCCCCCTGGTGTAGCAGGAGTCCATGGGCGACGGTGATCTCTTACCATCACGTAGCCCGCCCGTTCCGTTCATCTACCGCCTTTTCTATAAAAAAAACTCAGTTGTAAATATAAGCCGATGTAGGCATCCGCGTTCTCACGAATGTAAGTCGAAGATAAATCTATAGCCCTAGACCATCACCGCTCTGAGTTACTAAATACTACTGAATATCGTAGTAAAACTGTCTACTTATAATACGGGAATAATACGGAAATCAAAAATAATACTTGTGACGTGAACCGCCTCCGGACGGTTAAGATCTTTGCAGCGACAAAAAATATACATCATTAAAAGAACGCCCTTCCCATTTCTTTTATTTATCTTTTCACTAGGTACGATTCGAAGAAACTACGAATGACTAGCCAAGGTTTTTTAGGTGTTTGTGTAAATTGTTATATTTGTTATAGGGCCAAGAAAACGAGTTGAGATCACTATCTGCAGACAGCTCAAGGTGAAATATTGTGTAAGAAAAAAAAGGACAAGAAGTTGGTAACTTTATTAATATATTCTAAAACGTATATATTAGTTATGTAATAATTTATTATATTTTTTTTTTATGTTACTTTCTTGTAAAAAGAAAGAGACTAGTTAGTTTAAAGAGTATCTATTGTTTCAATTTCCTCATACTCTTGGAACATCTAATCGCTATATAATTATAAATAGAATTGCTCTATATCATTACAACCGGTGGCAACATTACGCTAGTGATCTTAATATTAATCTTAATCTTAATATTCTATTAAGATCACTCATGTTATGGTAAGTTACGAGATCTCGTGAGAGCGATATAACATTACAAAGTCTACGAACGTCGTAGCGGGTCTACGAGATCGCTACAGAAATATGATCGTAGCAACTCTACGCGCCCATGGTCGTAGCAGCCAAAAATAGGCACTTTACACGAATATAATACGCGAGTACATATGTAATATTATGCGGTATATTTTTGTAACAAACATTTTCACAGTATTACGTTTTCAATTGAATTTCTTTCACATCGAACTTTTCATTTATATAGAAGTAGCAATGAGAAGTTTTATTAAAAAAATACCAGAAGAAGCAAATCGAGCAAGATGCAAGCAAAGAATTAAATTTTGACATTATTTGGCTATTTAACTCATGTCTGGCAGTATTGCGCAAAATTCACAAAACAAATTTCTAACTGATTTTTGCTAATAAAAAGTCAATTTCTTAGACGGCGTCTAGATAAAATTAAAAAAAAATAGAAAATAGACGCCTCGTTGTGTATTTATAAGCAGAATAAGCATAACAAATAGCATTCCAACTTGTTTCTCACGAAGCTCCGAGAAAACATAATTTACGAATATTATAAATACGCTAAAAAGAAAACAAACAGGCAAATTCAAAATGTAATGTTTTCATTTCATAAATTCCGAGACGTGTTTTCTGCTATCATTTCCGCATTACAACACAACCTCCCTCACTTCCGGACGTCAGGGATAATATATCACAACAAAATATATTAAAAAAATAAACATGAAAAAAAACAATAGGTATTATTTTTTAATTACAAGGAAATGTTCAAGATATTCAATTTTGTTTGAAGCAACTGTATGTACGGTGGAAGTAGAATTATATATTCAATCGTATGGTCGGTGATAGAAATACATCTTGAAATGTACTGCATTTCCTACTTTATCGTATTTTCCCAATGTACGGTACGTGTTTCGGTAGTGAGTGAGATATGCCAGGCCCATTCCCATCCCGTCCTATCCTATCCCTCCCCATTTTCTCAACCCTTTCTGCCAATCCATTCCTTAATCTGCAAATGTAGCAGCGCATCCGGGGGCGTATCAACATTTGTCATTCTGGACTGATGTTGGCATGTATCGCCATATGTTGTCTGTCTATGTTCCACAGTATCCACGTACCATCAGGTAGACTGTATGCTCGTCTGACGTCTTCTTTCTATTAAAAAAATAAAATAAAATAAAAAACGATGACAGCGTCAGTCGGAAAGGCTGTTGCTATTTTTCCAACGTTTTAGAAAGGGGCAATAGGGTGGTCATATTTACCGTAGGGCCGATAACCGATGGGGAAGACACTCGTCTACCCCATGATGGGGTAGACGAGTTTTCATGTGGACAAAATTTGTATAGAGCGTTAGTTTTATTTATTTATTTATTAAAGGTCACCAACAGACTCACCAATCATCTAAATGAAAAGGTTACATTCAATAATGTTAATTATATAAATGTCAGTCTACTTAAAGGCGACAATAAAAGTCCTAACCGGCGACATTTAGTTTGTATAAATAGACATTCTTTTTTTGTGTAGTAAATTCAACTCTCGTGTCACATAATGGAGATGTAGTGAAAATTTTCCGAAATTCGTGTCTCCACAACAAATAGATTACTTCAAAACCTCCCTAAATGGCCTATAGCAAACCGATAGCAATATCCTCTATGAGGCCCCCTTCCTCAGATAATGTCACAAATAAACTCTCGGGATATTGACAGTACCTAGTGTTTACATTGTGGTTCTATTGACCACACTCGCCAAGTTCATACATGAATACTAAACAAACGAGGAAAAAGAGATAAGAGAGGGATCGTGAAGAAAAGATCTCGAATACGAGTATAATCTCTCTTAGTGTCGTCAGACACTGTTTTCGCAATAATAAAATATATCGATTTTTAATAAATTGCCAGTTGACTTAAAATATCTTATATACAAAAGAAACAAGTTTAAAATTAAGTTAAGGACATTTCTTTTATTAGGCTTTTTATCTTTTATAATATAATCTTAATGACTTGGAAGTACTTGGAACTTGGAAGATTGATTAAATTGAATTTTAATTATTGATTTTTTATTCATTTTGATTTTTATTATTATTGGTTTGATTATTATTGATTTTGATTATTTGATAGTTTTTAGAGATTCTTTCTTGTATAATGTTTCATATTTTAATGCTGATAATTCTTTTAGGTAACCATAGTCATATACAAATTTGATTGTTCAAATGAACACACATAACAAATAGCAATTAACTACATATACTAATATTATACGAAGCCGAGAGCACAGCTATATACCAATATAAACATATATACAATAAATAACTCTCACGTGGATCCCGACGCATCTTGGGATTAGCCCATTTATCCTAATGACAGATAGTTCATTAAGTCCGATTTATTCCATCAATCTCTTTCCTCACTAACAAGAATGGCACCTCCTACCCTAATCAGAGCTGCAACGCTTTTTCTTACACCTAATCAAATATGTGTGCCACATGCTCGGGAAGATTGGTCGAGTTATTTCTAGAGGTTGTGTTAATTATTAAGTTTATATTCTATACAATCTATATATAATACTCGTATATAGATATATAAAAAAATTGGTGTTGGTATATCTGATGTTAATAGACTTCGACACCGTTTGACCGATCACCATGAAAGGCATTATATATGTATTTTTCATGGAGAATATTTTCTAGCTATCGACTTTGTTGTAACTCGCTACTAGATGGCGCTGCAGCACATCAACTTCTATGGTAGGACAACGTCTGCCGGGTTTTACTAGTAAGCTACATAACATGTCAATGAAATAAAGCAAAAGCTAAAAATCGGTTGTCCAGTATCGAAAATAAAATCAATTTTACCAGTTTTTGCAATCGTTTTTTTTTTTATTCTATGGGCAGTTGTATTCTTCGCGCGTTGCTCCCGCCGCGACATAGCGCCCGGTCATTACCGGTCTCGAGTAATCAGCGCTACGAATGCTTAGATATAATAACAAAAGTTCACATGTTTATTACTTGATAATTCCGTAAAATATTATAATTACCTGTGGCAAACAACGGAGTAAGTGGTATCTTTCGCTAGAACGGTTTTATATATTTTAAATTAGTGACATATTTTGGTGACATATTGTATATGTCGTTGGAAAGCTATGCAATTTTTGTCACTTTTTAAATACAAAAACGTAGAGAAAAGTCCTTTTTATTTTCTAGGTATATAATAATATTTTCAGAATTATTCAACCAAAATCTTCACCAAAGTCTAACCAAGAAAGACGTTGCTGAATACTTTTAATCTACGTCAACACTGCGCTATGTGTCACTAAGAGCGCCAGGGAATGATTTTTTTTTAATATACATAATAGAATGGCGTATCTACCTACATACAGATATCTCGCCTGGATGAGAAAACGTTTGAAGATATCAAAAAGCACATCCAGGAGTGACTCCAAGGTCAGATCAGGGACGAGCCGCTAAAGGTGAAGGTGTGGCAGCTTGAGTTCAAAAATAGGTTTAACAATTTTAAGACTTATGTACTCCGGGTTGTTGCAATGCATCAGAAGCTATTCCTGAGTTCAAACTTTTGAGCCGAGAGGTAGTGTACCGACGCTTTAAGAAAGCGCATCCGAACAATAATACAATTCCATAAAATTATAAGTATGTTTAGGTTATGGCTATTTATTGTATAGGCCTTAGTTACCCGAAATGAATAAATAGATGATTATACCTGAGGTATTCAGTCGTATATTAAATTTAAGTTTAAATTTTCATTGAAGAAGTTACTTCGGCACTACTCTGTATATAGAAACTGACCTCAAGGAATCGCCGAGTCTCGCTACGGAGGCATAAACCAAGCAAATCCTGAAAAGATCAATGCATCGACGTAGAAAATCGCTCTCAAGCTGTTCGCGTTAGACTCTTAACAGACCAGACACACGATGTACGAGAAACTCCCAACGAGAATCTCGTCCATAGAAACACTCCCTTAACTACCTACGTATAGGTAGGCGGGGCCTCTCGGGGATATCTTAGCAAATATTTACTGGAGCGTCAAAAGGAAACGTCGTGACTAATGGCGCGAGGGCCGGCGCGCCGAGAGCGCAGTACAGAAGTATAATCAGTATAAAATCTTTATAATTATCATAGCCCGAATAAGTCTTGCGTATTACGCAGACGCAATACTATATAAACAAAAGAAATGCCTAATTTCCATTAAATCTAATCTAATTCGGAAAAAAATAAAATCTACCTAATCTAATTTCCCTAAAAAACTTCTTGAAGGTTTTTTATGAATATAATTTTCGACACAAAATATTCAATGAACTTAATAAATTCATTTTATTATAGCGATTTCCTTAAGTTTTAAATTAAACCTTAATTTTATACAACGTGTCACCAAAATAGCAAAATAACACAAAAGCGAAAAATAATATTATGTTAGGGAATAAATCAAAAGTTACAAGTATAGGGTTTGATTGTTTTATCTAGAATATTTGTAGCTCTCATTACCCTCCGCCGCAGTGTGGCGCGAGCGATGGCAGCTCTCCGCATTGATTACGTAACTACTTGTAGAATAAAAGATATACTAAAAATGACCAATAGGTTGTGGAAAAAAAAAATATTGTAAAAACTCGTAGAATTGATTTTACTCTCAATACTACAGAACCAATTTACGTTATTCCAGCTTTTGCGTTATGTCAGTGACACATGTATAGTTAATGAAATTAACTAAAAATTAAATATTAACAAATGTCGTCCAAGTGTTCAAAGAAAATCTTTCAAAATTGTATTAAGATTATTTTGGAATTGAAATGCCAATGTTTGAACGCATATTTTGTTTTATATATATGTTTACTAACGAAGCATGGTAGGCGTGTACTGCATTAAACGTATTTTATGTGTCTGCATGAACATTCTAAACTGATTACTTTCGTACACTGTGACAAGGGTGTCTCATTAGACCCACTCATCCAAAGACGCCGGGTTTCCACTCCTGCCATTTCGGAGATCCGCTCATTGTTCGATCGTCGAATGTTTTGGATATAAGTCGATTTTCCGCGCGAATTCATTTTAAAGCATTTTGCTTGGTATTGTCTAAAATTAAATGGTGGATGAAACATTCGGAGATAAATAATTTTGTCACGTTTCAAGTTGTTGAGTTCTTACAGTTGAGTTGAGTTCTTACGGAAATTCTTACAGTATTGTGGATTGTTACTGAAATTGTTCT
This sequence comes from Sesia bembeciformis, assembly GCA_943735995.1. Lineage (NCBI taxonomy): Eukaryota > Metazoa > Arthropoda > Insecta > Lepidoptera > Sesiidae > Sesia > Sesia bembeciformis. The sequence continues at coordinate 5,031,657 of OX031029.1, read as the reverse complement.
GAAATAAATTGAAGGTAGTAATTTGCACAGAAATATCTATTTTTTTTCCTGTCCCATATACTCGAAATATCTCTAACATATTACCTGTCATTACCTGAATATCTTATTGACAGATATAATTTTCAAGATACTAATATTTTTTTTGAAATCTTAAATAAAAAAACAACAATCACAGTATGACGGGAGTATGATTCATTTGAAAACGAGAATATGAGGTGAAAACTAGACGAAAAAGTAGAGTTTACTGCCGGACGGAGTGGGATGTCATGGGATTGGATGGAATAGAAAGAGAAACGGACACTGGCAATTCTCACATATTCCTGATACACGTTGATACATTTATCAATAATCATGAGTTGGTAACTCGTCCAGTCTCACGCGTCAGTCGGATATACTCGTAGGAAGCAGCATTGTCCCTAGACTTGTGTCGGCCTATAACCACTGCAGGGCACAGGCTTCTATTAATAAATCACTGAAGGTTTCGGGCTATAATCAACAATGTGAACCGAGTGCGGATTGGTGGATGGATACATACACTCCAGATTTTTTTTATTTCTCAAGCATGCGGGGTTCCTCACTATTCTCTCACATGTGACAATTTTTAAAAATCCATAGGTATTTAATTATAAACTCGAGGATTTGAACTCACGATCCCACGAATGTGAGTCGAGTATAGATAGATACCCCTAGGCTATCACAGTTCTTGCCTCTAGCCTATTTGACAACAATTAATTGACAATCAATTTGATAAAGAATTTTTAAATAAATTTTGCAAATTCTAAATTCGACATCAAAGTGGCTCCTGACAGATAATACTATATTATATTTATTTACTAAATCGTGGTTGATAATAACTGATAAAGCAACGACGCTTGAAACCTTGTAATAACTGCCAAGGTTGCTTCATAAGGAAACTTAACACTCTCTTTGAAGTTATATGAAGTCCGCTGTGATAGTACTCAGGTAGACAAAGTTAGGCAACCCTAATAGGCTGTAATGAATGTGCCCTTCAAGTAGGTAAAATAATTTATGCACACCTTAACCCACCTGTGAAGATATTACGTCACATAATCACGAAATAGATAACATTAATTGTAATATTAGTACTGGCTCCCAAAGTACAGATTTTTTGTAGTTTGGGAGTCAGACTCACTATAAATTTGTATTAAGTATGTTTAATATGTACAAATAAAGAATTTGAATTTGTATACATAATGACCTATGATTAGTTATTACTAACATGGAGAAGGATCAGGCCCTTATAAAATACGTACAAAAAATAATTCGCCATTCCGCGCATTATATTAAATCTAGTCAACGGAGTGCGTTCATAGTTCACTCATCCATACCATTCCCTACCATCAGCCTGTGCTTCTCCACTGCCAGATATAGGCCTCTCCCGCGGACCGCCATCACACACGGTCTTCAGCTCCTCTCATCCACCCACTACCGGCGATTTTCTTCAAGTCGTCAGTCCACCTGGCCGGAGGGCGTCACACGCTACGTTTTCCGGTATGTGGTCTCCGTCAATACATATAAGAAAATCGTAACAAAGCCGTCTGTACAATAAATATTTTTTGAGATCATTCGAGTGCGTGCTATGAATAAAACAGATTTCAAAACAATATTTTTTTAGGATATTTTGTCTGTCTGAACGCGCATCACACAAAACCCACGGGAAGGATTTTAATGCAACTAAGCATTATAGCTAATGTACCGCCTTATCATTTAAGGTATCCAAATACATTATATCCAAATACATTATTCCCACGGGAATCATTCATTATCAAGGCCGCATGTACAATGTACATGCATAAATGTGGCTCGATCACAATTATCTCTTTAAAGAAAAAAGATGAAGATAAAAGAACGTTCTTTAAAGGAAAAAGTTAAAACAGCGTTTTCACACCAAAAAGAAGTGAGGTTTGTTCTAAATCAGACTTCCGCTTCCACTAACTACAAGTGTTATAAATTATTCTAAACACAGCTGTAGTGGGTCGCTAGAGTGCTGTAAAATAAATATACAACCATAGGTCTAAGCCCAAAAACATGTCCGGTCCCTTATCCCTTGTTGGGATCGAACAAGAAGCGATAACTCGAAATAGAGTTATCGCATTTTAATTATCTAATTTTTATCTTTCATCTGAGATAAACGATTTATATGTAAGTAGTTGTTAGTAACTCTTTGTAAAGTGTTTTTTTTTTGTTGTAACGAAGTAATTCGATAGGTATCTCGCTGTAGAGCATAGGCTTCCCTCCAATCACGCGCGCGCTAATTAAGTTTAATAAAAATTTAACAAATTTATTATAAACATTCATATTCACGTGTAATACACTTTGTTCCAAATATTTATTTGTGAGTAGGTATATGTTAGTAATTATTATATTAGAATATCTTTCTGTCACTAGAGACCAGGCGCTTCTCTTCCAATCACAAGGACATTGTAACAAAATTTAATAAAAAATTAATATAGTTAATAAGGTCAATTAAATGGGTAATAATACGTTAATACGTTAATAGGTAATAATTAATTAATACGTTAAATGGGTTTTAAACGCCAATAGTTAATTATTTAATTTTTATTATTACCGTTTAGTATACAATATAAATAATTTTACGAAATGAATGTTTTAAATGAAAATTTTCATCCTATCCTATCCGTCCCAATTTTCCCAACCTCCCCAAATTTTCTACCAATCCATTCCTTAATCTGCAAAGGTAGGCAGCGCATCCGGGGGCGTGTCAACATCTGTCATTCTGGACTGATGTTGGCATGTATCACGGATGTCTATGGATGACAGTATCCACTTACCATCGGGTGGACAGTATGCTAGTCTGCTGCCATTTTTCTATAAAGAAGGAGTGAGATTAAATGTAAAACCGCTCATTTAATATTAAATTAATGAAACTACAGCCACGTAAGACACTATTTGGTCTGAAACGGCGCACTGAAACTTAATTGCAAGACAAATACAAGTCGTTTGCGCTGAGTTCACTTCGGCTAAGTACACATTTCATCACAGTAAAGATGAAGCCCCGTATCAAATCTATATAAAAAGTACAAGGCAGACTAAAAAACTAAACATAGACTGATAGCGTGCTCGAGCAGTTCCCTTGCGCGGAAGTGGTGGTCCTCGGTGATTTTAACGCTCATCACGAAGAGTGGTTGGGATCCCGAACTACCGACCGCGCAGGGAGAGCAGCCTACAACTTTGCCCTGGCTTATGGTTTCTCACAGTTGGTGTCCTCACCCACGAGGATACCCGATATCGAGAGCCATACCCCCTCCTTACTGGACCTCCTGCTGACTACGCGGCCGGACGACTACAATGTTGATGTTGATGCTCCGTTAGGATCATCCGATCATTGTATCGTTCGAACTGCTGTGCCAGCCAAGCAATCCGTGCCGACCCATTCACAGGGAACGCGCAACGTCTGGCACTACAAGTCTGCAGATTGGGATGGGTTGCGCGAATTCTATGCTTCTTATCCCTGGGGGCAGCTCTGTTTCTCGTCGGGAGATCCGGATACCTGTGCAGACTCCGTTGCCGACGTGGTGTTGCAGGGCATGGAATGTTATATTCCTTGTTCCGTGATACCCGTAGGAGGACGGAGCCAACCTTGGTTTAATCAGTCCTGCAGAGAGGCCCGTCGTAATAAACGGGCTGCATACAGGGCCTGGGCCAAAGCGCAGGTGTCCGAAGATCCGAATACTACCGACTTGAGGAAGAAATTTAACGCTGCCTCGAGGTGCAGTAAGAAGATCATTGTCAGAGCAAAGAATGAGCACATCCGCAGAATTGGCGATCGACTAGTTAGCTGTCCTTCTGGAAGCCGAGTTTTCTGGTCGCTCGCCAAGGCTGCTGAAGGTAACTTCTGTCAGTCGTCACTCCCACCACTGCGAAAACTCGATGGGTTACTGGCCCACGGGGCGAAGGAGAAAGCCGATCTCCTGGGCTATCTTTTTGCCTCGAACTCGACTCTGGACGATAGAGGTGCATCACCACCGTTTATCTCGAGATGCACAAGCTCCATGCCGGAAATCTGTTTCACGCAGCGTGAAGTCCGGCGAGCTCTAGCAACTCTTGATATCCGAAAGTCGAGTGGGCCAGATGGTATTCCTGCAGTGGTGCTCAAATTATGCGCTCCCGAGTTGTCTCCGGTGCTTACGCGACTCTTTAGACTTTCATACTCCACAAAAAACTTCCCGGCAGCATGGAAGGTAGCTCATGTTCACCCTTTACCTAAAAAGGGTGACCGCACAGACCCGGCCAACTACAGGCCAATAGCGATCACCTCCCTCCTCTCCAAGGTGATGGAGCGTGTCATAAACACACAGCTCCTTGGGTACCTAGAGGATCACCAACTGATTAGCGACTGTCAATATGGATTTCGCCATAATCGCTCGGCTGGTGATCTTTTAGCGTATTTAACACACCGCTGGGCTCACGCCATTGAGAGTAGAGGCGAGGCTCTGGCTGTAGGCCTAGACATTGCGAAAGCTTTTGACCGGGTATGGCACAAATCTCTGCTTTCCAAGTTACCATCTTTCGGGATACCCGAGGGATTATGCGAATGGGTTGCCAGTTTCCTGACTGGACGGAGCATCAGAGTCGTTATCGACGGTAGCTGCTCTGACACCATGTCTATTAACGCTGGCGTCCCGCAAGGCTCCGTGCTGTCCCCAACTCTGTTCCTTCTGCATATCAACGACCTGTTGCAAATTGGTGACATACGTTGCTATGCAGATGACAGTACTGGTGACGCCTTGTACAGGGGCCGCGCCAACATCCCTCGGGTCGAAGTGGAAGAGAGTCGCGCCAGGCTTGTGTCTGAAATCGAAGACGCTTTAGATCTAGTCTCGATTTGGGGTTCTCTGAACCTAGTGGATTTCAACCCCAGTAAGACGCAAGTCTGTGCATTCACCGCTAAAAAAGCCCCCTTTGTCGTAGCACCTCGCTTTCAGAGCATACCTCTTAAGATCTCGGAGAGTATCGGGATCCTTGGTGTCGACATCTCCAGCAAAGTCGAATTTAGGGGTCATGTGGAAAATAAGGCCAAAATGGCCTCCAAAAAGCTCGGTGTGCTGAACAGAGCGAAGCGGTACTTCACCTCCGGGCAACTCCTAATGCTTTACAAAGCTCAAGTGAGGCCCCATATGGAGTATTGCTCTCATCTCTGGGCCGGTGCACCGAAATACCAACTGGACCCATTTGACTCCATCTAACGACGTGCTGTTCGTATTGTCGACGATCCCACTCTCACGGGCGGTTTAGGACCCCTCAGCATTCGGAGAGACGTTGCGTCTCTCTGCGTGTTCTACCGCCTGTACAATGGGGAATGCTCTGAAGAATTGTTCAATATAATTCCCACCTCCGGTTTCTATAACTGCACCTCCCGTCACAGAAGTGCGGTCCATCCGCATTTCCTCGATACGGAGGTGTCGCGCACTGTTCGGTCCAAAAATTACTTTATACCGCGAACCCGTAGGTTGTGGAACGAACTGCCTCAAGAGGTCTTTCCATTAAGCTACAATATGGGTTTCTTCAAGAGAGCTGTGAATAGGACTTTGCAAGGTCGGCGGCGCGCCCGCATACCCCCTGGTGTTGCAGGTGTCCATGGGCGGCGGTAACACTTACCATCACGTGGGACCGCCTGCTCGTCCGCCCACTAGTCTATAAAAAAAAAAAAACAAAAAAAAAATCAGCTAAATAATAACTAAAAACTAAATAGATGGCAGGCGTCCCTGGGATAGATAGATTTTGATAGTTTCCGTGTGTTTTATTAAAAAATGTTTAGACACATAAAGGGTGTTTTTTTAGAGGTATAGAACTTTGAAATGGAATAAAACAAGGATGAGTTTTTAAAATGGACATGAAATTGACTTTATTCAAAAGATAATCTTTTGGCATTATAATTTAAATATGATTTCTGGCATATGACCGCCACGGCTGGCTCGGACGTTATCCAATCTGGAGGTCCAATTTTCAATAACTTTTTCCAACGTTTGTGGCCGTATATCGGCAATAACGCGGCAAATGTTGTCCTCCAAGTGGTCGATCGTTTCGGGCTTATCGGCGTAGACTAGCGACTTCACATATCCCCACAGAAAATAGTCTAGCGGCGTTAAATCGCACGATCTTGGAGGCCAATTCACGGGTCTGGAACGTGAAATTATGCGGTTACCAAACGTTTCCTTCAGTAAATCAATTGTGGCACGAGCTGTGTGACATGTTGCGCCGTCTTGTTGAAACCACAGCTCCTGCACATCATGGTTGTTCAATTAAGGAACGAAAAAGTCAGTAATCATGGCTCTATAGCGGTCACCATTGACTGTAACGTTCTGGCGAGCATCGTTTTTAAAGAAGTACGGACCAATGATTCCACCAGCCCATAAAGCACACCAAACAGTCAGTTTTTCTGGATGTAACGGTGTCTCAACATACACTTGAGGATTATCTTCACTCCAAATACGGCACTTTTGTTTATTGACGTAGCCATTCAACCAAAAGTGAGCTTCATCGCTAAACAAAATTCATGTTGAAATGCCAAACCAAACTAAACACAAATCACTTGACAGCTGACAAAATGGCCGCCAGTTAAAACAGTGTTGCCAACTTAAAGTTCTATACCTCTAAAAAAAACACCCTTTATTATACAATTTGATGGGTACTTTTTGATATTTTTTTATTGCTTTTTAAACGAAATGATACTACGTAATACGTAATAATACGTAATAAATTTGATAATACGTAATGATTTTTTTTCGAGTCATGGTTTATTTAAAAATGTACTTACTTCACGCTCACAGCGCTATTAAGATTTGGTCGCCAAAGCCAAGCAGGTCACTCGACTTGGTAATGAAATTCTTAATAATTTAAAATTATTATCTTTAGTTATTCAAAAGTAAATTGTTTTGTTGATCATAATTAGCTGCTCTATTAGTATTGTTTAAATACAAAGCCTTTGCTCTTTATTACTTAACAGAGGCCTTAATGTTCTCAGCAACATGCTTTGTAGTATGTTTTACAGATAGATATGTAGTTTAATTAACTTGTAAATTTTGAAATTTTCGCAATTTTCACACATAAAGGGATTTATTTATTAAACTTGTCACGCGTATGATTTTCACCTTTTTTATTTTATGCGACGTTTCGGCTGCGTTACACCAATCATGATCACGAGCTGACTAAAAACGTCGACAACATGTCGCCTTCATAATCGTTTTATTAAATAGAAAATTTGTATTATAACTATTCGGAATAATATATCTAGCCATATTTTGAGCTTTAACTGTCTTATTTTATATAGCTGTGCCCAACATGCGTTGCATGTCCGGCAATTTTTTGCACATAATATATACCCTATGTCCATCTGGAATAATGTACCTTTCAAATGGTGAATGAATTTTTCAAATAGGTGCAGTAGTTCCGGAGATTACCCTCCACATACACACAAACTCACATAATTCGCACTCTCTCTTTATTATATTAGTATAGATTAGTGACCCTATCAAGCCAAGTCGCCCTTAATTTCGACGGTAGTTTTGAGATTCGTTTCCGTTCTTTATCTGTCTTAATTGTATCGTGCCAAGCCACTACCTCAGATCGCTCCAAACTAGAAGGTACGACTACTGAGAGAATAGCTCACAGCCATTGAGTAACTTCGCTTTACTCACTGCAATGAATAATAAATTGGCTCTAATGTACGAAATTGTTCCAAATGCTTGTTTAAGCAGATTTAGTTTAAGTTTTTTATATAAATTAATTATACGTGATTATTATACGACAAATAAATACTAAAGTTGTAAATCTAATAATAAACTAATATTATATATGGTATAAAGATTGGGACCTTGTGGCAAGGTACCCAGCATCCTGGTGGCATTAATTACCCCGTTGGATGGCTATGCTTATGCGCTGAGCGAAGTAATTGCCGGCCCTAGGGTCACCGGTGGTTACTGGGGTCCCACGGGCCTAGGGTTTGACCACCAAAGGGAATAAAATATAGGTGGGGCCGATGTCCTGTATTTATAAATCCTGCGTTTTTCAGCAACTTCTGCGGCAGCACCAGCTTTCTCCATAGTACCCTGGAGATGGGATGGTGCCAGCATGTCTACAAGAAGTAGTGATTTTTTATTCATCTAAATAATGATAGTTTATATATTTTTGATAAAGATACTGTGGTAATGACCCGCCTAATAGATAGCCAGATAGATAGAAATAACTAATATTCTGTACCATAAAGAACATTATTGGCTTCACAACAACAACGAAATAGTGGTAAGTAGATAATAACGTTTCGGTGCGATGACACGTCAATGCAAAGTAAAAAATTATTACATTTATTTACAGAATAAAAATCATAGACGAGCAGACATTCCCATATGAAATTAAGTGGATAATGTAGCGTACGGACATCAGTCACGATTGACAGCCACCGGCATGCTCCTGCTGCAAGGGAAAGTGCATTATCTTTTTATGGATAAAGGCGGCAGACGAGCATACAGTCCGCGATACATGCCATTAGTCGTGCCAACGTGCCAACGTTTGTCATTTTGGACTAATGCCCCCGGATGCGTTGTCTACCTTTGGAGATATTGGAATGGATTTGGAGAAAGGGTAGGGTAGGGACTCTGGCACATCTCACTCACTTTCCGATACACGTACGTACATTAGGAAAATAAGATAAGGTGGGAAATGCAGTATAATTCAAGGTAGTCTTCTGTGAGAGGGGGGTAACGGGGCCAGTCTACAGCGCCCTGCGGCTGTTGGATTGCAGCCCCTCAATGCATTGGAGGAGTGTAAAAATAAATTATTGAAAAGCAAACAATGACTTTTCAATCTTGATAATGATAAAAAAAAATAATTATACGAGTGATTTGTCCTTATGGACTGATGTTGATATGCATCGCGGATGTCAATTGACTACAGTTGCCACTTACCACCAAATGGACTATGCGATAGTCAGCTACCTTCTTTCTTTAAATAATAATAAGATATCATTATACGAGTAGGTTACGTAGATAGGTAGTAGGCGTCACACGTAGGTTAATAACTTTGCCCGATACCGATAATGGATCCAAAACTTTGACCTTTTATTATAACAAGTTAAAGTAACCACGTCTGCGCAACCTTTCGCATAACTCCGTATAACTCCGTGTAACTCCGTGATCTATACGAGTTGTGTAAATTTCACAACTAGTTTCGAGATAGTGCACTTAATATACGTGGATAATCAGTGTAGGAACTACGAAATTCAGCACACGTACATACATGCTAGTGATGATTGAAAATCCTAATTTTAGTATAAAATATTTTGAGCATAAAGAGTAAATGCGGGCCAAGTTTTGAACTCACGACTTCAAAATGTAAGTAAAGAATAAATTTCAGCTATTAGCTATGACGTATGATAGTACGACTGACTCCTGTATAGTTTTAGGGCCTAGTTATTGCAAGCGTACAGGGCGTGCGTCCGGCGCGCGCCTCAAGCGCCGCGGCCTGAATTTTGATTTTGCGTTCTCCGTATCAAACCTTGTCACTTCAAAAACGCGCGTCCCATCCGCTCACTATATTATCTTATTACACTGAGTTGTATACAAACCTGCACCGCAGCATCGCAACCGCGCCGCGATCGTTTAATATATAATTCATTACATAGAGTGTCATACCTTTTGTCTTCATAGCATCCAGGTCGCGCGCCCTGTACGCTTGTTATAGCAAGCTTACTAGACCCTTATCGATCGATTATGGTAAGTTTTCTTGTCGCGTGTCTTAGCGAGGACTAGCGTGAACACGCGACTAACCGTGTCGATGATCATGACGCCGTATTTTCGACGTCTTAACCAATAAACTAATGTAAGGTATGCCTTATCTAGTTCTTATTATAGCACATACTGTTAACCGTAGTGGACATAGGTTTTCAAGTTACCAATACCATACCATCAGTCTGTGTCTCTCCACTGCTGGATATAGGCTTTTCTCAAGGATCACCGGCACACACGATCTTCGCATCCAACCATCACAGGCAAACTTGTTCAAGTCATCGGTCCACCTGGGCTCAGAGCGGTCTCACACTATACTACACTTCTCGGTACGTCTATCGGTACCTCTATTCCAGGGCTATCGCTTCTTCGTTTCTCCGATCACATAGTCATCATGGCAGTTACAAATTATTCCACAAAAGTTCTCGAAATTTCTGTACGATTACACTAATGGTCTAGTCCCCATGCAAAATTAATTTAGACGGTATTTTCTAAATTCCATACTGGTTCTTCAAACACTATTTACGAAATATCTCAGTCTCAGTCGTGCATAGAGACCTACTTCTGGTCCATTGTCACCCCTTTTGTATGTTAACGAGCTGGACTGGACTGGAGCAGTTTGAATAGCTGGTATAATCCTCGCACTCGCGAAGCCTCATGAAAATACGGTTTAAGCGTCTTATGCTCATAAGATTAAGGTTCATAGCTTCTCGTGTCTGTGTGATATATGTGCCTACTACGAATACGCGAAAAACTACAAGGCGTACTGTATTGATTGTCAAGCTTAGCTTATTACTACATTATCAAGTGATAAAAACTTGGAAATATTTTCCTGCTAAACATGGTTCAATCTGCTAATTGTATGTATAGTAGAGCGTTGTTTTGTACGCAGTTATAACTTTATTGGTGGATGTTTTGTATTCTAAAAGAAACACAACAAGAAGAAAGAAAGGGAGAATTATATAAAGAAAAAAAAAGAGAAGAAAATAAAGCACTCAATTTAACAAATTCACGTTCTCCACTTCTATTTTAATGGAATACATAAATACCAACTAGGCAAAGCCTTATCTGATAGAAGTGGCCTTTACTGATCGTATTTCACTGATATTACAATTTGTGTTTTTTTTTTAAAAAAAGGAAAGTAAAGACAATCAGTCAATTCTCTCGATGGAAGCAGCTACTTTCAGCCATAGACATTCGATTCATATGGCATCCCCCACTCAGAATGCCAAGAAACTTTCTATGTTTTTGGAGTTGCTCAGTCAGTCGAATGTGCTAAATTTATAGTACAACTTAGAATAGAGCAATGTCCTTCCATTGTGAAATTATGGACCATTTTAAATTAATTAATTAAACAACTATTTATTGAACCCCACGTTGAATCACAGCAAGCTGATTGATACCCACGTTACCAATAGTATACACGAATACAGTCTTCAGTCCGTATAAATACCATGAGTCATAAGTTATTCCAATCATGAGGCTGCGCTTTCACGGCACGCTGAATAGAAATCAATTAATAACTACGGATGGAGTTTCGTGCACGGCTTACATACTTCGATCGTCTTTGTAGAGATACTGGAAGCGTTTCTAAACTATTCTATTTTTCGCTCTACAGCTACGAGTGACAAGTAATATTATAAGGGTACCTACCATTAATTCACGTAAAATCTGAATTTAAATCAAACAATTTGTCCACAACTACCAATGCTACAGTATACTCATACATAAACGAATGCAATAATGTCGTAAACTATCCTTATAGGGATATACTAATGTAAACCAGTATTTAGCTAGTCTTAAATACATGTCGCAATGTAAACTAGTAATTAACTAGTCTTAAATAGATGTCGCAATGTAAACTAGTAATTAACTAGTCTTAAATAGATGTCACTATGAAACTAGGCAGAAGGCGGTAGATGAGCATTTGTCAGAAATTTGTAGCCTATTCAAACGCACGATATGACTCAATCGTAACTATGTTTCTGCGACTTTTTGGCTAGGCTTTTTTACTATTAACGAGAGAAGTTACCCCGGATCTTCCTGTTTTATTTATTTATCTATTAACACTTTTTTGTTCCTTCCGTTTCAAATTTAATTCCGTGTTCTACTAATGACGTGAACTTATCAAGAGAGACCTTGTACATGGGAGAATACTTAATTCCGTCGGTGTTATGATTGATTGCTTCTCGATTGTTCATTGATTGCTCAATATGCGATGGGCGTGATGTAAGCAGCACGATACGTGATATTCGCCGTGTTTACTTACAACGGTTATTCAAATACACGTGAAACTAGAATGTATGTTGTACATATATAACACTTGTAAGTGACATGATGTGCTCCTAAACAGGAACTAGATAGAAATTACCTAGGAAGACGTAAGCATAGATGACTGATGACATTCAATGATATCGAAAGCGCGGGAAACTAGTGTTACTTGAAGTAAAATAATAAGCCCGCTCGGCCAAAAAGAAAGTAAAAAAGGATAAATTAACGTAATACGAGCCAATGGGTTGACACACCAAGTTCGACAAAACTTTTACATACGTGCAGGCTTTATTTCAGAGTACCATAGTAGCTAGCATGATTAGCATCCATTGGCTTTCATATATAGCCCTTTCCGAGCCTAGTAAAGAAGTCTAACTTCAGTAAGAAGGTGAACGAACAGAAACATTCAACTCAGATGGGCAACATTTGGGCCAACGCATGAGCTCTTCTCATCGCCTTCACCATAATGCTTGAACTCCTCATTCTCCTATACACCCTATTCAGTCATTCGTTTCGATACTGTTTCCATTATATATCTCCAAAGATTCATCCGAAAGTATGACGATGTTCATTTATGGATCCATGGACGATACCGGTAAGCGATATACTGTCAGCTCGTTGCTATTTCGTGAAAAGAGTATAAGCTAGAGGAAGCAGAGGATGTCACTAGACTTGGGACATTATGACTAAAACGTCTTATTACTTATTTTCCTTGGAATAACAAACAGTTGTACGTGAAGTTCTCAGTCTAGGATCACCCAAGTAATACCCCATAAATTGCTTCCCTCTCAGCTCAGATGGAAATAATCTAAGGCGAGATATTAAGCATGAATTGTCTTTTCAGAAGTAGAAATTATAGTAATTTGTTATATATACGGTTAAATGAAAGGTAATTTTTCCTTTGTTTTCTGTTTATGTCTAACAATTTCTTGTAGGTACATGTTACTGAGAATTTACTGCGTTGCTGTCAACAATTGGCCCTATACAAGGTACAGGTCAGCCCTTGTAATCAAGAGGGGGTGTTTCACAATAATTCACCGAGCCGACCCAATGCTCACATATTTATTATTGGAGCGATAGGTCAGTTGTTAGGTCAGTCGGTAGAAGCTCTCCGTAAAGAATAGTTTTCACTCCCGGAATGTATTAATAAATGGTTTTCTTTTTTATAGGAAGAAAGTGCCAGACAAGCTGACAGTCCACTCTGGTGGTAAGTGGATACTGTTGTCGATACACGTCTGCGATGTAAGCCAACATCAGTGAAGATTGACAAACGTTGAGAAGCGCTGCCTACCTTTGGACATTTAGGAATGGATTTGAAAAAATATACTATTGTAGCATCCAAATACACAAACAAGCGCAAGATATATTCAATACTCACATATACACAAACAAGCGCAAGATATATTCAATACTCACATATACACAAACAAGCGCAAGATATATTCAATACTCACATATACACAAACAAGCGCAAGATATATTCAATACTCACATATACACCAAATAGTATGACTCTGAAAGCTAGTACGGAGTGCAACAGACAGATTAACGGTTCTGATTAACAAATGAGTCAAAGTGCAAGTTAGCATTCAAAGTTTGGAGCAAATTTGAAAAACCATTCAAATTTGAAAAAAAAAAAAATTATGAGCCTATTCCTTCCACATTTTTCCACAGAATTCTATTTCGAAAGTTTGCAAGAGTGACCGGTAGGGATTTCCTAAGGAATTTAGAAGCAAGGAGTCTGGTAAAAGACAATGACCGAAAGAGTATGTCAATTAATAAATGGATGCCAATTAATACTTTTTTTTTACGGATGAAGGCGGCAGACGAGCATACAGTCCACCTGATGGTAAGTGGATATTGTCGCCTATAGAAATCCGCGATACATACCAACATCAGTCCAAAATGACAAACGTTGAAAACCCCCGGATGCGCTGCCTACCTGTGGAGATATAGGAATGGATTTGAAGAAAGGGTTAGGAAAATGGGGAGAGATAGAATAGGATAGGATGGGAATGGGCTCTGGCACATTTCACTCACTACCGTAACACGTACGTACATTAGGGAAATAAGATAAAGTGGGAAATGCAGTACATTTCAAGGTAGTCTTCTGTGAGAGAGGGGTAACGTGGCCAGTCGAGCGCACCCAGCAGCTGTTGGATTGCATCGTGCACTCTACCCCTCAATTTTGAGTTGAGTTTTCTTCTGTTCTAATTGACTCGCGATATCTCTCGTAGCAGCCGTGGAATAATTAAAAATGCTTAACTATAATACATAGATACTAAGAACCTAATAGAAATCTGTATGAACGCAAGACGCGGTCTTCAATTAATTATTGCTGGGTGTGTAGTGAAGAGAAACACTTTTTTTTGTATAAAACATGAATCGCCAGAAGAGGCGCCAATAACTAAAAAAAGTGTCGCTAAAAAGCCAACATCAATTCACATTTCGCAAACAACATCCAAGTTCTTTTTATTAAGAAGGTGGCAAGCTAACGGAAAGTCAGCCTGATGGTAAGTTGTCACCAGACAAGAGTGTGTGCCATTAAAATAAATAATGCCACACCCAGGGGCCCACATCAGGATTCTCTGTGTCGCAGATCCAGAGAAACATTCAAAGACGAACCATCACCCAGACCCAAACAAACATTAGTCTTATAACATTTGAGATTTTCGCGATTTTCACACATATTTATCTATTTCAACGGGTCTTAACGCGAATGTTCACCTTATTTATTTTACTCGACGTTTCGGTAATGTTTCGTTTCGGTAAATAAATAAGGTAAGCATTCGCTTTAAGCCCCTTTTAAATAAATAAAGAAACATTTGTATTTAAACAAATGCATGTCCAAACGGGAATCGAAAACGGGATCTTTTATAGAGCAGGTAGGGGCACTACCAACTCGGCTAATATGTCCTAAACCTTTGAAAATCTAGGAATAATCATTCAGAAAAATAATCGTCTCATTTGTTCTTCTGAATTGTTCTTCTTTTTGCTTATTGGCAATCCAACAATATAATCCCACTAACAATGGGATATTTTATTTATGTACATTTTAATGCACGAACACATTTTCTTTTATTCTTAAGTATCATTAATTAGTTTACCTTCGAACATTTCAATTTAAATTGACACGCCCCTTTTTCTTCTACATTTCTTCAAAAATTGGAGGATAACAAATTAATTAGCACGCCAAACAACGGATGAACATTTAATTGGTAAAGACCCAGATCAGTCGCTTAATAAAACTTCTTACTTCTTATTAGAATACAATAATTGTGTTTTTGCATTTTGCAAAGAACTCTTAGAACCTTTAGAACGGTTACCTTATACAATTTTCCTTTGTAATTAAGTATTTAGGTGTTAAGAGGCAATGATGTTATAATTATTTTCAGTCAGACAGGCCGAAGACAAAGGAAGGCATTAATAAAGGACTTTAGTCCCACAGTGGGACACAGACCTCCCCGGTGGCCGATTTGTTCTACTAGGCTGATTGGAATATTTTTGTCCAAATAGTTCTTCCAGTAGACCTAGGACTGTTTGGAATAAACGATATCGATTTAGCAAATCTACTGTTTTAGGGATTATGTTTTAGGAGACGTGTAGGATGCTAAGGCCCGGCGCCCACTGACGGCACTGCACAGTAAAGTATTTTTCATTAACAAATCATAATGTACCCAATTAAAGTGTAGGTACTTATAGTTCAAATTTCAAAGACACTGGCTATTATAGTATTCTTACTATCAAACGGCACGCATCAGCGGCGCACACTATTTAGTACCTACAGATAGTTTGAGCAGGGCTACGTTACATGGTCAAAACACCATTGTGAACAAGGAACGTGCAAGATACCGACGGACGTTTCAATCACCTAGTGGCCAGTCGAAGAAAATTCTTACAGTGTCCGCTCAATACCAAAGGGAATCCAGCCGAAGCATACTTTGCCGTGGCGTGCCATCAATGAACATCAATAGGCCTAAGAGATAATTTACATGGACGCGAGCAACATTTACCTCCATGGCTTGGGTTTCATTATTATTCAATAAAAAATAAATCAAAGCGCCACAAAAATAAGTTTTGATAGCCAGAGTATAGGTACTTTAATGTCATTCAAGTACACATATACCTATATATTTCAATGAAAGTACGTAGTATTACGGATCTTCCTCTCAGCTCCAAAGGCAAGCTTCAAACGGTGCGTGAACAGCGCGCCATTATACGGTATAAATCAAGTGTTTAAGCCATCAAAGGCCTCCAGTTGGCCCGAGGCAAATTCCTCAGCCGCTCTTTGACGCTGTTATCAATTTGACCGTGCAAATCCGTTTGTTTTGTATCACGTTTTACGACCGACGTGATTTCAAAAGATAGAAAAAGCTGCGTTCAGGGAAATTCTCGATAGCTATTTAGATAAAAATCCTGTCGAGTGGGGACATAAAGTGCGGATTTGCGATTTAGATTTTACAGTTCAGTGTGCAATGGGTTTTTTGCTTGCTAAGCTGGTAGTAACAGAGTATTTGCTTGCTAAGCTGGTAGTAACGTAGAGTATTTGCTTGCTAAGCTGGTAGTAACAGAGTATTTGCTTGCTAAGCTGGTAGTAACTTAGAGTATTTGCTTGCTAAGCTGGTAGTAACAGAGTATTTGCTTGCTAAGCTGGTAGTAACAGAGTATTTGCTTGCTAAGCTGGTAGTAACTTAGAGTATTTGCTTGCTAAGCTGGTAGTAACTTAGAGTATTTGCTTGCTAAGCTGGTAGTAACAGAGTATTTGCTTGCTAAGCTGGTAGTAACAGAGTATTTGCTTGCTAAGCTGGTAGTAACTTAGAGTATTTTGTTTTTTAATAAATGTGTAACGAGATTATAATTTTTTGATATACCGATACATATGCAATTTTGATCCTATTATTTTATATGATGTTTGATTCACACCCTTGATGCCTATAAAAACTAAAATATCTTATAATTAGAATTAATTAGTTGTATAGCAAAGCTTTGTTATTGCACTCTGTAACTTCAAAAAGTTTAGTTGAACCCTGTTTTGAAAGTTAAAACTATTGTAATTTAACCGCGAAGACCGCTTCGCCATTTTGTTACATTTATTTATTGGACTTTTAGTATTCGACAGTTCAAATCTTTCGAAAGAGTTAGGTTAGTATTTCATTAAAGCCAGTCTTCGTAAATCCCACAGTTCGAGACAGATCCCAATCCCTGGGGATTCCCTGGACATTAAACTGTGAGCGTAACTCGAAAGCTATCTCTCCTTCGTGGTACTCATAACTATGATTTATAAATATTTTTACTAATATTGTAAATGAAAAAGTTGGTTTGTTTGTTACCTGATAACCCTGCATCAAATTGATAAATCGCTAACTTTATCGTACATATAATACGTGGGACAGATTAACAAATAGAATACGATAGTTTTTATCTTAATTCCATAGTGATAGATTAACTTTAAAGAGAAATAATTTTATTAAACATCATCTTAATTAAATATCATGACACTAAATTAATCTATGAATATAATCAAATACGTATAATACACATAATAATTAATATACTAATTATAAACGTATTAATTTACACAGCTTTATAAACGATATACAGTCAACTCTTTAGCCAAAAAACATTTTAATAAATATAAAGATAAATTGTGCTAAAGAGTATGCGGAATATACTAAGCGGATAAAACCTAATTCCAATTTTATTTATTTATTTATTCTATAATGCACTGAGTGACAAAAGACGGACTCAATATTTTGAAGCATTATCTCCCAGTTAATTTCTGGACTGTAAAGAGCTGATGCGACAGGTGCAATCTATACTATAATATAATAAAGAGGTAAAATTGTGTGTTTTTTGTGGATATATTGGGGGTAATCTCTGGAACTACTGAACCGATTTCAAAAATATTTTAACAAATAGGAAGCTACATTATCCGTGTCTAATATAGGCTATAATTTATTTTGAAATTTTGAAAAAATACATTGGAAAAAAAAAACTTATAAACCGAAGCGAAGCAAGGGCGGGTCGCTAGTAACAGATAAAATAAAGAAAAATTATAACATTAAATGACGCGAGCATTCCAATACCATTTCCAATACCAATTTTACCGTTACCAAACAAAATTACATTTTAAAAAGCAATTTTTTTTCGAAATTTTATTTTATGAAGTTTGTTATATTTTTCATAATTTCTAAATACGAAGCCTTTAGGCTTTTATTTTCATAAACCATATTTTATGAAAAAAATATAGTTTTGATATTTTTGGAATTTATGTCTCAAAATTATAAACACTGTTTAAACCTTAATCCCGTTGAAGTCCTGTATATAAATTTAATATTAAATTAATTGGTGTCACTAAATGCTATCCCAGCACGAAAATAGATTAACTAAGTTGATTTTTTTCTAATCACAAGTAAGTACCTATGCTTATCTGAAATTGCAAGTTACTCCTGCTATCTGTAACTGCGATCATCGACTTCACTTTAACTACAGCAACTTGAGTCCAAGTACATTTGGAGTCGGATCTCAAGTGAATGAATCCTTCCAAATGAGAGTTGGAAAGTAATTTATTTGATATCAAGAAACCTAATTGTGGCTTATATTATATTAATTGCTTTTACCATTTACCTTCTAGACACGAAGCATCTTTGACCTTATCAAAATCTTTCGCGGTTTTTTGGTAATTATAAATATGCACATGTCATTTTCAATTTGCTAATTGAGACCTCCATTCGAGGACTGGTCTACCCCATCGCTTATCATTCCTCGACACCACGCACCGAGAAGCGCAGTGTGGGACATCCTCCGGCCAGACGGACCGACGACTTGAGAAAGTTAATAAATCATGGATAAATAAAGGAATAAATCATAAGTTACAAATATGCAAGGTTTTGTTGTCCTGTCTAAAACTATCGTAACGCTCATTACTCAAACCGTTCTCGCGCTCTCGGCTCGGGCGACGCACGTAGAATAAACGATATTTTATTTTATTTATTTATTTCGGAAGATTTACAGACATGTTAAAAATATTATTGAAGCAATATAACGAGAAAAATAAATGAGTAGACATGCCATTTAAAATCTCCACAAATATATACTCGAATTGTACTATAAATCATGGGGAAAAACCTATTGTAAAAAATCTATTCTACTCTCGATACCGAGCAAAAGCTGACAAACAACCGATTTTTAGCTTTTGCGTAATTTCATTGGCACGTTGTATGTCACTTATATTTGTAATGATGTACATGTTGTAATGGTATAAAAGCAAAGAAAAATACTAATAGAATTAAAATTAAATCTTAAACAACAAAGAAATTAACTTTAACCGAAAACGGAAGCAATTTTATCTCTATTAAATTTCTTATCACTTTCATATACTTTCTTATCTCAGTAATTTGAGAACTTGCTTGTTATTTTTCTTATTCTTTCCACTGATTATAATCTAAATACTTTATAAAATCTTTATAAAAATTTATAAAAACAAAATATTGTAAAAGACTAATTGAAAACATTTTTCATTGTGTTTTCGTAAATAATAGCTACAAATGGAATTTGTAACTGTACACAAAGAAATAATTAAAGTTATTAATTATATATGGCCTTCTTCTTTCTTTAAGCAATTACTACAATGGATTTACCTATAGTTAGGGCTGCCATTCGTTTGGGATTCCCGGATTTGTCCTTGTTTCGGGGGCATCCGGGGAGCGTCCGGCTGGAGTTTTAAAATAGCAACCGGGTTCCTTTATACGCAATCAGATATGCAATACATTAATAATTGCTTATTTCATTATAGTCTAATATGTATTTAATAATAATAAAATGTATTTAATAAATGCATTTAATAAAAGGACTATTACAAATAACTACCTATTTAAACTGTTATTTTGTTAATCCTAATATTTATGTCACAGATACTGCGTTTTTATCTGATAACGCGGAAATTTCAATAAGTTCTCAATATTTTTAAAACAATGTCCCGGTTTCAAACCCAAAAGTCCAGTCTTTGTCCCAAATTTTTTTCTCTGGGTTTGATGATTTTATAAACGTCAGCCCTACCTACAGCCGCATATAAATTAATAGATATTAGTTGCCATAACAGAATAATTTGTTAAAAAAATAATAGAAAATATAAAATAGAATAGGTAAAGTCGCTCATATGTACAAATAATAATAAGACGTATAAATTATTAATATTATAATATATTATATATTTAATGTGTCAATACAGAATTTTATACATTTATACCTATCACTACAAATAAATCATGCCTTCATACGTTCACCTGTCATCTTGTCGGCCACCAGTGATATTTGGGACGTCTCCCAAGATACTCTGATATCTACAGGTCTTTAAAGGTTTTATAAACCTTGACTTTGAATTTTTTTGATAGGATAACCTCTAGTAGATGATTTGTTTAAATTGAACGTAAATTCTTTTTATGCAGTAAGCACTCCATGACGTTTGTGCACATTTGTAAGTAAATATTTTGCGTCGTAGAATAATGAAAAACAAAAGGCGGTTTGCATTTTAAATAGCTTATTATATGCGACGTATTGTGTCATATGGTAAAATTAACAAGAAGATCTTATATTGATTCTCATACATTCTATAATAGAGAATAGAAATATAAAAATTGATTTTTTTGTCGACTTTAATAATGTATAATAGGATTACACCATTTTTAAAAGCCAGTGTCATTAAACTCATTCTTCTTGTTGAACCGATTAACGAAAAGTTACTGAAGGAAAATCCCATAAGGCTTCTCCACTTATTTCAATACCAATGGTTTTAGGCCCATAATCCACCAAGCGGACGCGTATGCTGCATTTTTGAATTCTCGAGTATGCCTGTTTCTTTACGATGTTTTCCTTCACCGCCGAGGTATAATTATTTATTTTTAGATTCATAGATATATCACTGCCATTATTATTGTTCTTTTTGTTAGGGAAAGAAGTCGGCAGACGAGTATACAGTCCACCTGGTGGTGAGTAAAGTGCATACTATCGTTCATGGACACCCGCGATACATGCTAACATTAGTCCAGAATGACAAACATTGGCACGCCGCCAAATGCATATATGTATCGCATTCACTACTGAAACATACGTACATTGGGAGAATAGGATAAAGTGGGAAATGCAGTATATTTTATGGTAGTCTTCTGTGAAAGAGTGGTAACGTGGCTAGTCGAGTGCGTCCAGTGACTGTGGGATTGCACCGTGCACCCCCCCCCCCATCAAAGATAATTTTGGAAATCATTGCGTTTATTTCTTTGTTACAACTGAAACAAGTTATTTTTTTATACAAAGTACATAGTACCGGTGAAGTACCTTTCACATTCATCGGAGTGATTTTGGTTACACGATTTCAACCCGATGACGTCATACTGATCGCTGCCTTGCGTGTAGGTTAATGATAATTGAAACAGATACCTATACAAATGTATACGCACATCACACTCCATTAAGGGAGGTAACCAAATATTTGAGTCGAGTGTTTCCCCCCCCGAAAATTGTTTGTACCTACTTAGATATATGTGTGGGTGTGTATTGCTTCCTATTGCTTCTGATTAATATACACTGGATGGGTTGGGTCCGTTTGATCACTTATCGTGATTTG